>OZ025296.1:234350130-235708234 GCA_964019185.1 Maratus speculifer | reverse complement strand
TTAAAGTTAAAGTCAACTTGATTAATTACAGTTACAGTCAGACACAAAAATTATGCAAAAACTAAAGCCAGTTTAACTGGACACACCCACTTACCATGTCAAAGCTACAGTTAATTATTTACAAGTCCAGCATTGCAGAGTTTCTAAACCAGCAGTGGCAACAATCATTTGTTTACATTTGACAACCTGTCACATCACTGCAAGTTGCAGGTAACACTTGCAATTACATTTGCTTTAATAAATATATTGCATAATTTATCTTAAGGAAACTTTAGCTGTTATACTTTAAATCTTTTATTCAAAACAGTTTATGAAACTTCATTAAATTTATAAAAGCACTTTGAAAATAAATAGCATGTTTTAAGTAAACAAACATCTTTTAAAACATGCATGCTAATTGGTTATGGAGAGAACTGGGAAAACTAATTGGGATAAAACATTTTTTCTACTTTATTATATTTGCATTTACTTTACTTTATAATTATAATGAAAAATGGTTAGAAAAAATTTTAATTAAACATAACAGTGACAAGAGATTCCGAATTAAAGCGTACGTAGAGGGGCCGACGACTGTGAGAAAAATAGCTCTTTTCCGGTTGTCGTTCTCAATCCCGTTTGCGATGAAAAACTGCTGGAGTCTTTCAGTATACAATGTCCATGATTTGGCTGTCGAATCAAATTCTTTAATTTGGCCAAAAGAGCCCATCTTAGCTTTATTTCTTGAAGGCTTTAATTCCAAAGAACACGCGCCTTTCTGCTTGGACTTCGTTCGAGCTTGCGCTACCGGCAAATGGAAATCTCACGACCGCGTGTTAGGCTTAACATCGCGCGTCAAAGATCGGCGTTCGGCGTTGTAAATTCGCCGAAAGAAGAAAAAAAAAATAAATTCTCTTCGCATCACCATATCCCATGCTCGTCGCCAGTGTTAGGTTTAAGCTACTGTGGTGATGCGGGAAATCATGCCGGTAGGCTGTTAAGATAATAACATAGATTTATTAAAGAACATACAACCTTACTACATTGCGGCTAGTGCAAGACTGCCGATCGCGCGGGAATCCGTGTAGGATTGCCGGTCATACAAGCGCGCCGCAGAGGCGCCATCTATCATGCACAAGATCTATTAAAAATCAATCATAACAAAAAGAAAGCTAAAATTTTTGTGTACTGTTACGTAGGGCCAGTGCAACAATCAGGCTAAGAAAAAGCTGTCCAATTTCATTTCCTCTCTGCGAAAATGTTAAAAGCGAAACACCTTTCTTCTATCTTTACAAGAAGAAAGTATTAAATTCATAAAAAAAATTTTAATTCCGGTTTTCGACGGACTTGCATGTTTTAGGAATTGGAGATCATGCAAAATATACTTTTACAAAATATCTGTCTGTGTGTCACTATGTATGTGACACAAATTTTGTGTGCTCTCTATCTCAATAGCTAATGCATGGAATTTAATAAAAATTTATATTCAGTTAGTCCTTGATATAAATTGGTTTTGATTAGTTTTTAGTGTAAATCATTTGGCAGGTGGCACTGCTATGCAGCATTTTCCACAATTTCTGCAATTGCTCAATCTTTAGAACTAATGCACAGATTTTCATCAAATTGCAGATTCAATTAGTCCTTGACATGAAGTGACTTTTTTATATTCTGGTATAAATCGTTCAACAAGTGGCACGGTTATGCTGTATTTTTTGCAATTTTGCAATAGCTCTATCTCCAGAATTAATGCATTTAATTTCATCAAATTTTAGATTCAGTTACTCCTTGAGATGAACTGATATTTTTTACATTTTGATGTACATCGCTAAGCATGTAGTGCTGCTATGATGCATTTTTTTAGGATTTCTGCAGTAGATCTAACTGATTTAATGCATGAATTTCATCTAACTTAGGATTCAGTTAGACATTGACACAACCTGTTACTGATTAGGTTTTGATGTTAATCTTTCAATTGGTGGTGCTCCTAAGCTGCATTTTGTAGGATTTACGCAATTTTAGCAATAGTCATATCTCAAGAACTAATACCCGAACTTTTATATCTTTAGAATTCTCATGATGGGCATAGATTGTCATTTAATTTTGGGACTGTTATAGCAAATTTTCAAGTATTAACATGTATGAGGTAGAAGAAAGCTTTTGGATTACCACATCCGATTAGTTTGACAAGGATTGTTTTGGGGGGTACAAAATATTTACATATACTGCATTTATAGATTTTAGACTTGTCATATAAGTCTATTTTTTTACACTAATTCTGAATGTATAATTTCATAAAAATTGATTAAGATTTTATTCTATCCTAAAGTCACTTTTTAAAAAGAAAAAGAAATGCTTTTGTATGACATGTTATTTAAATCTAAGCATTTCTCCACTAATTATCATTATTTTAGGGCTGATTTGTTATTATAGGCTATATAAAATGAACTTATTGGCCCCTTTTATTTTTGAGTCATAGTAGTTAGTAGTAGCCAAAAATTCATTTCAGCCAAAAAAAAGAAAGGAATTAAGAAAAGTAATCAATTCATCAATTTTAAATTCTCAGGTATTTTTTATGCGTTATGAAATATCTGAGATTTTAAAACCCACAACAAATTTTAAGAAGTGTATGGTGAGAGGCAGTGGGATTGAATTTCTAAGTTTCTTTTTTACTTTTCCGGACTCTAACTTAAGTATTTTAAGCAATTTTTCTAACTCAACTCCTAATTCAACTATAGCGAGATTCAATCTCATACGAAGGGTTAACCAAAGGAGGTATTTTATCAATCTTGCCATCTTTTTGGCGTCTGTTTTGACCCCAGGCAATTAGGGGCATTTGTGTGTGTGTGTGTGTGGTGGGGGGGGGGGGGGGGGAATCAACAAATTGATTTTTTCATACTTTTTTTTAAAGCTCTTGATCTAAGCACCCACTTCCCACCCTCTTAACTCATTTTTTCACCACTAGCAAATGTTTTAATGTTTAATTTCTTTCATTACTACTCCATAAATTTTCTCAAAAATTAAGAAAAAAAAATACTTAATCTACTTACTCAGGGCTCAGCACAGGTCACTATTTTCACTAAAAGTCACTATTTTTCACATTGGTCACTTTTTATTACTATTTTTGATCTCAAGTCACTTTTTCCACTATTTTCGGAGAAAACTTCAAAAATCTCCGACCGATGAAAAAATTTCGCAACAAAATGGCGGCAAATCGGCTCTTGCAACAGATTTGCCGTTTTTGCACATCCATTTTGTTGCGAAATCTTCTTCAGTCTCCTGCTAAAAGGAAGAACCAATGCTTCTGTCTACTTTCCACCCCTTTCTCCCTAAATAAGACTGTCCCCATATGGGATTGCACGTGATTTGTTACCAGTGGCGTAGCTACGTGTTTTGGCGCCCAGGGCAGGATTAATTTTTGCTGCCACCCCACCCCCAAAAGAGAAAAAAAAAAAAAAAAAAATTATTTTTTGAAAGAAGAAACAAAATAGTCTTTTTGACTTGTACTGGGAGGAAAAACATTTTTACTTTTTCATGTTTTTAAGGATTCGGCTAATTTTACTCAAATACATTAAACTAAAATACATAGAACTGGATTACTGAAGATTTCCAATTTTCATCAATATTGAATTTGAATGAGAATTTCAAAAACTTAGCGGTACGTTCATGGATAGGTTTATGTTGTTATAAGCATATGGAATGTAGAGCCCGATTAGGGTTGTGGGGGCTCATGGCCCAGCACCTGTTTGAGGGCACCTTGCAGTTCCTATACATTTTTTTGGGGAGGGGTGGGGATAAGGAATGGATTATTATTCGATATTACGATACAATTTAAAAAAATTTCAAATATTTCATCACAATAAAAAACTAGTTGGATCTATCAATCCCAAAACTTTCTTCTATCTCATAAGTACATTTTAATATTTAAAAAGAAAACGTGGTGATTCCAAAGTTACCCACTACCGAATTTCCTCGAACATTTGAAGAATTTCCCTTTAAAATTCCCTAATGGCCACAATGGTAAGTTGCTGTCTAATTAAATTTATTTACATAGTTATATATGCAGTATTTTTATATCAGTTATAGTTGATTGATTTAGATGATAAAAGTCCCTCTTACATTTGACGAGTGAGACAGTCTTTAACATGTACAATTATTAATTTATTTTTGTTTTGCTAATTTTTTGAAATCTACTATGAATGCCGCTGATATTTTTAAAATGAATTTTTTACTTCTTTCACATACTTCAAAATACCTCCCTCCCCCCCGCCCCCCCTAAAAAAAATGCTTCATATGCAGTATTTTTCTTTTTTTTTTTTAAGTAAATCAATATTTAAAGGGTTTAAATACATTTAAAAAAATTGTCAGGCATCATTTATACTGTATTTAACTATCAAAATTAATTGTTTGTTTAGTCACTATTTGGTCACTTTTTTGAAGGAACTTCAGTCACTATTTCCACTATTTTTGAGGCTACAAGTTGCGCTGAGCCCTGCTTACTACATATCTCAACAATTAGCATCTTCTCATGCCTTTCTGTCGCCAAAGGACGCTATTGAACAAAAATTGCAAAAAATTTAATCTACAATATGTCATGTAATATTTTAAATGAAAGCCCGCGTGCCCAATAATGTTATTCTCCATTTTCTCTCTACCTCCATTCTCACTGCCCTCTGTTATCCCCATCTATGTAAAGATTTAATAATTATAAACAATTGTTAATTTTTAACAAATTTAATTATTAACAATTTTGGTTTATTAATTAAAAATTAGAATGTTTTGAAAGGAACATTAAACAAAACCTTCTGAGTGATCTGTAATCACACTTACTCACTTACTTGTTTTTATTCACTGATCATTATTTTTTTTTTCTCTAAGGAGAATTATCAAAGTGAATGCCGAAATATTGAATGCTTTCTATACTTTTGAAGTAAGATATTTAAATGTGTTTAAATAAAATTGTGTACATTGTTTAATGAAATCTCATAAAGATAACCATCTAACATATTTTCTGGGGTAATTTTAAAAATTTACTTGCTTATTTAGGAAAATTTGTACTAGTTTTACACATATACTTTTTTAGTCTCCATTTTTAATTAAAATGGTCCCCCAAAGTTTTCTTTTTAAGCAAAAATGGTCTACCAAAATTCCCTTTTTAAATAAAAATGGTAACCTTTCTCCCTTTTTGAGAACTAAAATGTGTTGGGAGCCCTGTGGTAGTTTTTAAGTAATTGCTTACAATATAGGGATCTATAGAATATTGAGCCCTCTTGCTGAATATTCAGTTGACCAAATACTGGATACTGATTGATTGAATATTATTAAACAAATGAATTCAAGATTTTAATCCTTTGCTGTGTTTTCTTTGATTTTCACTCATGAAACTGTTCTTAAATGCACAAAATATATAGCTATTCTTATCCAGATCCCAAGAAATCAAATTGACAGAATGTACTAAGAAATCAATTTTCTAAAGATCTCTTTAGATCATTTTCTAAAGCTCTCTGTAGATCATTTTCTAAAGATCTCTTTGGATCATTTTCTAAAGATCTCTTTAGAAAATGATGTGAAGTTGTGGATTGCTGCCAATTTTAGAGTCAACTGTCAAGGAAACATTTTTATTGAGTAACAATAGATTACATTTCCAGATAAATTATACCTTTATAAAGAAATGAAAAAAAAAAATGGCTGTTAGATTCTGAAGTATTTGGATATAAAGTTTGTGAATTTCATGCACATATGAAAAAAAGCTTTTTGATTATTTGTAAATTACCTTTTTTTTTTTTTTTTTTTTTTTTTTTTTTTTTTCACATCACTATATACATATATACATACATACATGTATTTGTACAAGTACATACATATGTATATATATACATGTAAATACTGTTGCCTGGCTAACTAAAAAAAATATATATATTCTTATTATAATATCTATTTATAAAAATTTCATTTTTTTACTGGAAACAGTATCTTAATCTATTTATTCCACCAAAACTACAATACATTCAATCAAATATATTAGGTAAGAAACAAGCCAAACTGATTTTTTGTTCACAACTTGATCAGTAATTAAGATATTTGGACAAGATTTGTTTCACGTTAATTTGTTTAGTATTAAATATGAAGATATCCCTAAAAGTAACTGAAATTTGGTGAGTAACACAGTATAAATATTATCAATTGAATTTTGAGTAGAGGAATTTCTAGCTCATAATTCTTTAGCTATGAATGATGGCATTTTGCAGCACTTCTAATTTTATTTAATAGAAATTAAAGCAAATTGGTTGAAAATATAGTTATAATATCTTTGTGTTGTTAAAGTAACAAACAAAAATCCAAGTTTGACTTTGAGTGAGATGAGATACAATGCATTTATGATTCAATAAGGGGTCAATTACAGTTATGGTTTCCTGAATAAAAATTGTTCGTCTTTGATATCTATTATCAATCCCAAAAATTTTATTATTTTGTTTAAGAATTCTTATGAAAAAGGCATGGAACAAATTACTTACTAAACAAAATTTATGAACTTCCATTTGTTCACCATTTATTCCTATGAAATAATCATCATTTAGTCTTCCTTAGGATTAATTTTCCTTAGTCATACTTTACAAACAACAAATATATAACGTAAAAACATTGTTTTATTTAAATTTTGTTTCTAATTATTTTAAGTATATTTATAAGTTGACAATTAAAAGTAGAAATTGTGAAAAGTTTTTCAAAATGTATTAAAATGTTTCTTTAAGCATTAAGTTTGGTCAAATATTTGGCAGGCTGAATAGTTTGATATTCAGCTTAACCAAATAGTTTGAAATTAGGCCTCACCAAATATTCCGCAACATGGCCGAATACTGATTAGATACTGAATATTCAGTCCATTCTTAGTGTGGACTAAAGTACTTTGCAGGTCTAGTTTAGATCATCTGAACTTTAACATTCCATTTGAAGTCAACCTGCAATCTGACCCGAATCTGTAATGGAAGAAAAATAAATCGTATTTTAATCCCCTGACTACCATGAAAAAGATCAAAATTGTAATGTAGTTTTCTGTTTTTTTAAATGCTACATAAAATTATCTTTACAATATATGAAAAACTCAATTTCACATAACAGTATTATCGTTGAGAATCGATCATTACTCAATGTTTTAAAAGAGTATTATGTTAGTTTAAATAATGCTCCATCTACAGTGAAACCTACAGTTTAGTGAATGGATGTATCAGTTCAATGCCAGTTTGGAAAATAATCTGCAATTGTACCTCTAATATAATTTTTATGTTTTACATACAAAAATGAACAAATTTTTAGTTCTAAAAGTATTTGAATATAAAACATAACTTAAACTTTTAAAATGCATATTTATATTTCTTAAGATAATCTTTTAAAAATACTATGTTATATAAATGAATTATATTGCATAAATGAATTTGTGAAAGCTTGAGTTTATTTTTCCATGAATTATTTTTATTACTTATTTAATTTTTGTTTTTTTTAAGACCATTTTCTTTATTTTGTTATCACACTATTTTAAAATAATTTATCTTTTTGTTTTGTGTTTTCTTTATGTTTTGTAAATAGAATTCAAAGGGAACATCTGCAAATACTTCTCGGTTGAATATGAATGCCTCTTTTAAAAAAGTAATTTCTTTTGTTTTGGTTTTTCTCAATTTTATTACTTTTTTTTTTAATTCTGTGTTTTAGTATGTTAATTTATTTATTCAACATTTTATTTTATATATTTTTTTTGTTTTTGTTTTTTCTATGAATTATTTATTTTGTGAATGCAATATTTTTAAGGATAGATAAGTGAGAAGAAAATCATTTTTGAAAAAGATTATTTTTTGCTCAAATTAAGCTATTGACTGTTAAATTGAATTGTCATTGTTTAATTTATCGATAGTAGATTGGTGTAGATGAAATATAAATTCTTCAGTTCTACATAAGTCGATAGGCAGACATTGTACTATTTTGTCAACGTTTATATTTTTATTCTTTTTTGTGAAATGTGAATCTTGAAAAATTGAAAAAATCTTTTTTGCATAATCTATATTGCTACTCAAAAACAAAATGTCTAACTTAAAAATTTTTATTTATTATCATAAAAAATAAACCTGTCAAAATTGAATGAAATAAAAAGTGTTTTATAAGGAACTGTTAAACTTATAAATAAACCTATCAAGATAATTGCAATAAAAAATCAATATTACACAGACTAGTCTAACTCTAAAATCAATTACAGTAAGAAACATATTTTAAATATCAACTGCCTTCAGCATTTCTTCAGAAAAAGAGGTCAAACAGTGCCAGTTTCACACATGCAATGCTTGATACACTGCCATATTCTTGATATAACTTTATACCAACATCTCGGATTTGAAGTATAGGCGTTCAGAGGCTGCAAAATAATGCCACCCCCCTCCCCCAGTTTCTTTTACCATTTTGTAACAAAATACTTTTGTGGTGTCCTGTAAAAGAATAATAAATATTTATTGTATGGCATATTCTACAAAATGTGTATTTTAGTGCCCTTCATAAATGTGCATAAATTTCATTATGTTTGGATGGGTGTAACATCATTAAAAAGTACTTAAAACTATTTTACCCCATCAGCCGTAATGTATTGGAATACTTGTAACTGTCCCTGTATTTGAATTAGATATCTGATTTTACTACAATTTAAATGACTCACAAAATTCAGCAATAAATATATGTTTAAAATTTCAAATGATTTGGTTGGGTAGATTTTGTGCTGTTATATGTGGTCAGACAGGCGAACGGATGGATCAGTCAACGACTATAGGTGCTATGTATTTATACAATTATGAACATACCTAAAAAAAATTACATTTAAAATCATATACCGAAATTGAAAACACATTTCCAGCAATTATTACTCAAAGACCGTATTGTAACAGATTTATTTTGTATGTCCCTGTAAATGGATTAAAAGTGCTATGATCCTGATCTAATGTAATTGTAGTAAAACTCACCAATTTATATCAAATTGCAATGCATTTGCAATAGCGAAATGTCATTAAAATGATCTGCAAAAATTTTTTCTATATAGACCATAATGTATTGGAACTCTTTTGGGTGCTTTTATAAATGAACTATTTATCCCACATACTTCATATACAATACCAAACATGCAAAGGAGATCCTAAATAAGGTTTGCTGATTTCATGAAAATCCAAGTATATTTACGGGAATTAGATCATGGACAGATGGACAGAAAAACTGAATGGGAAAACACTTTTCAACTTTGTTGGATTATATATTGCAAAATATTGGATTTTATAGTGCAAGATAGTATAATAATATATATCGACAGAAAGTCAGTATACCACAAGGTGGTTGTACTTCTAATTACTATACGTCTAGTTCTATTATCGGACTTACACTTTATTATTATGAATGTAAATATATTAATAATAAAATACATTTGTATCGATATATTGATGTAATTTTAATTGCTGTTGAAAATGCCAATATTTTCCAGTAGATTGTCCAGCTAATTTAAAATTTATGGAAAACCTGTTATCTAACAATGCTCTTATTTTTTTAGATCTTAAAATTATACTAAAAGAAAACAAATTAGTGACTGATATATATGACAAACATAATGGATTTAATTTCAAATTTAATGCATTTACTAATTTTAAATCCTGTCTTCATAATTCTATATGCTATTGCAATATGCTTCTCAATCATTTATATAGAATAAAATGTTTTATCTTCTTCTCATCTGATTAACACAAATATTAAAAAATTAGTTTATGATGCATTAAATAATGGCTTTCCTAAAAAAATTCATATAATCTTTAATATATACTTGGTGATTACATTATTTTAAAAATAAGCTACACATTGCATAAAAATGTATAAAAAATTATAAAAGCATAAAAATAATAAAAGAAATTAAAAATGTAAAAATAAAAAAATATGTATAAGACCTTGATGGGTAGATTTTAGAGTATGAAGAAGAGCGGTGTTATTTGGATAGTATGCAATGATTAATTTTAAATATATATATATATTTATAATTTCAATTCCCTTGATTATGCATCCAATCTAGAAATTTCAAAAAACCTGCTTTCTAGCAATACTATTAACTTCTTAGATATTAAAATTATATTAAAAGAGAACAAATTTATAACTGATATTTATGACAAAAGGAAAGAATTTAATTTTAAAGTTAATACTTTTACAAATTTTAAATCCTGTCTTCATAATTCTGTATATCGTAATATAATACTTAACCATTTATATAGAATAAAATGTTTATGTTCTTCTCATTTAATTAATACTAATATTAAAAAGCTTGTATATGATGCTATAAATAATGGTTATCCTAAAAAATTCATATATTCTTTAATTTATAATTAAATATTACATGATCTCATCATTAATTAACTCTTTGCGTAAAAAATCTATAAAAAAAATTATTAAAACATAAAAATAATAATAATAAATTAAAAATGTTAAAAAAAATATATATTAAATATATATATATAGGTTGGTTGGGAGGGTAGATGTTAGAGTATGGAGGAGGGTGGTGTTGTCTGGATAAAAAACACAAAGGTTAATTTAAAAAAAAAAATTGAGAGTGGGAAATTCATTTTAACATATTTTTATACAGTTTAAATGACACCAATATATGGATATTTGTTTAGTTATATCTATAGTATTATAACAATATGTATAATTTACAATATTAATATAAAATTAAATTTTAATTGAGAGTAATATATCATTACTCCATGTATAGGGTATATTTATTAATAGGCTATATTATATTTATTAATTTAATTATTATTATTATTATTAATATTATTATTATAATATTAAAAAAAAAAACTCTTTTATCATCCTATATTAAGATTTTGAGTTTTGGTCAAGTAACGTCGAAATAAATGTTATTGATTAATGTAATTAAATGGTATTCTAAGGTATATGTTAATATTTATGTAATTACTTTATTCAACTTTTAATTATTTTATTAATTTAATATTATGTTATGAACGGATATTAATTTTTCTCCTGTTCAATTATATTTCCAATTCAGCATTTTCTTCGTTATTGTGACTTTGAAGTCTACACGTGGTTTTAACTCTTATTTAGTTTCATTTCTATGTAGTTACTGCTCTAATATTATTATTTTTTTCCCCTTTTCCACTGTTTATTACATGGTATTTCATTAAGTATTTTGGTTTTTATGTGTTGGTAGCCCCAAATTCGTATTATTTTGCTTTTTCATGGCTAATACGTAGATGAAACCACACACTTTATTTGTAGTTCTAAAGCATTTGGGGCCTGACAAATCTGCTTTGGTTCTACAAATTTCATTTGTATTCATTTTATTTATTTAGATTTCCTCGTTTCAATGTTTTTTAATTTAATTATGTGATGCTGATGTGATGCCGATTTTAAAAACATGTTATTAATTTCTTTGTCTAGTATATCAAACGACTTTATCACTCTTTCTTCCATTGTTTGTGTAGACAAAAATTTATTAATTATACGCATCACTGCTGTAGCATCCGAGATTGTGGGGATTTCATCATTTATACGATCAATGTTCATTATCATCAGATGCAGAATATTTGATTTCAGAATGATTCATTTTAATTTCTTCCACAATATCTTCCTCAGTCAGATCTTCGCATGTAATAACTTTATCATCACATGTTTCAAACAACTGTATGTCACAAGCTGAGAAGGATAAAATTTTGTGCTTTTCTATCCACATCGCGATAGGTAAATTTTCATTATCCTCTTCTTCAGTATTCTTTGCTAGGCCTGCATGTCGAAAACATTTTCTAATAGTAGAATCTGCAACAAACCGCCAAGATTTTTCGAGCATTACAAGTGCACCAAGAAGAGGAACATCACATTTTGCATTTTTATCATATCCCTCTGGAATTCTTAAAATGAGCTGCTTCCTGTAATGACATTTAAGACTCCTGATGACACCCTGGTCCATAGGCTATACTACAGATGTTGCATTCGGGGGAAAGAGTACAATTTTAATCGACTCAAACTGTTTATCGATTTTGTGTGCACTACAATTGTCAAGCAGAGGTAGTATATTCCGCTTTTTAGCTGACAGTTCACGATCCCACTTTCGGAGCTCTTTTTCAAACAGTTCTTTAGTCATCCATGCTTTGCGTTTTGCTTCATAAAAAACAGGAAGCCGTTTGATATTTTTGAAGCATCTGAGGTGCTTAGATTTACCTATCACTAGAAGCTTACGACGTTCAGTACCACTCATATTGGCACACACTAGAAATGTGATTCTGTCTTTCGACAATTTTCCACCAATACATTTCTCTCTCTTAAATTTTAATGTCTGGGATGGTGTCATCTTGTAAAATAGTGTAGCTTCATCAACATTATATATGTCATTCTCGTCATATTCACGAGAGATTTTATTCCAGACATTTTCTTTCCACGTATCAATGTCGGATGTTGAAACACTCCCCGATTCTCCGGCAATTTTTCCAGAAGATATGTTGTTTCGCTTTTTAAATCTGTCTAGCCATCCATTAAAACATGAAGATGGAATTCCAAATTTACTTGCAAATTCCTCAGCTTTTAATTGAAGCATTTGTCCAGAAACTGGAACATTCTGACTTCTTTGGATACTAAACCATTTTAATAAAACATCTTCCACTTCTTGATGTTCAGCTTTTCTCAATTTATTTTGGGATTTCAAATTTTGCTCGAAAGCAGGAAGTATGTTTTCTCTGTTTTTCCATATTGTTCCAACTGTAGATTTAGATTATTATTATTATTATTATTTTTTTTTCCGGCAGATATCAGCTTGGCTACCTCCTTTTTCTATTTCTCTTATGATGCGTATTTTTTTTTCAATACTGAATGCTTTACGCATGCCCAACATGGTTAAGTTAATGATTTCTTAAAAGCGAATTTAACTTTGAATTTAGAATCAGTAATCATGAGGTGCAGTTTCTCAGAAACAAACACAGAAATGAATACCTCGACTCGACTCTGAGGCAACCTTTCTCCTTGTTCTTTGCAGCTTGGTTTAAGTCCCCCCCCCCCCTTCTTCTAGCAGAGACTCGTAAATGCTTGCTGTTCATGCCTTTACATGTTCTCCTATAGCATCTCCCCCACACACCTTGTCAACAAATTGACTGTTTTTTCTCTTTTTTTTTTATTTCCCCGCCCCTTATTGTCGTCAGTTTAGTGAAAAGCTGTGAGGGAAAATGATTGACAGGTGGGTGGAATGACACTTGCAGAACGGCTATCAGAAAAGAGAAAGAACTTGATTGTTCCTATCTTTTAATTAGAAAAAATTAATAAATAATTTGCACCATACTTCAGTAGCCCACATACATTTTCTTATGAAATTAGAGTCGAAGTCTTATTTCCACAATTGTGAAAAACGGAAAAAAATTATGATCGACTAGAAAATAAAGTTTGTTATAGCCGATTCTTAAGATTTTGGAGGTTCGCTATAAAAGGGTAAATTAGCATTAAATACAATAGGAAAATGGCAAACCAAAATTTTTGTTTGTTATAACCAGGGGTTCATTATATACCGAGTTTGCCATAACGGGGTTTGACTGTATGTAAATCTAATAATAAATCAATATTATTAAAAAGATCTTTGAAGTCATGTGTAGTTATATTTTTTATGCATTTAAGATTTTTCATAATATTGACCAGTTCATAGCTATTCTGTATACAATGTGTATTATCACTGGTTTATGTTATTGTACATATTTGATTAAGAATTTTTAATAGAAGTTTATTTGCTGTATTATTATAAGTATTGCAACCAATTGTAACTGTTCTAAATTTATTTGGATTCTTATGAAATGTGGGTATAAGAGCTAGATATGGATATTTAAAGTTAGTAGAGTTAATGTCTAATAATTTATAAAAACCTTTAATTTTACGATTGTTTACAATTATATCATCATTAGTTTTTTGGAATGAGTTATTAGAAGATATACTGGATTTAAGCAGTTGATGATAATAGGATTTACTTATAATCGCATAATTATTTGGAGATTTGTCCACATAAGTGATTACAAAGTTTTGTTGCAATTTAGTGATTTGCTGGAAAAGATATTTTGTATTTATATAACCCAGATGTGAAATATTATATTTTAAAGACTTAATTAATTTATCGGTAACTAAAATTTTCTATTGATTGAAATATTTAATAGGTCTGTTGTAATATATTGCAATTTTATAAATAAATGTGTCATTATCATATATAAATTGTTTTATTATAGAATTAATATTTAATTTTGGTGCAATTCTATACTTAGTACCATAACCCATTAATTTTTTAACATAAAATCTTCTACAGCATTTAGATTTCAAGTGATAATATGTCCTTGATCATTATTAATCTATTTTGTTTTTTAGACAGGTCATTCCATTCACAGGGGAAAGTGCTATCAACATACATATTTTTTTAGAACAAATTATAGTTAAATATCTGTCTTCCTATAATTCTTGGATATTTAAAAGTTTTTTATATTTGAATATTATTAATAAGAAAATTAAAATTTTTATCATTTATTATAGAATTCATATTGATTGTATTAAATATTTGATTAGAAAAAGTTATTACCATTTGAGTATTAGTAATTTGAGTTTTAGGTTTTTTTAGTAAATTAATATTGAAAAGATCAACTCTAGTCATAATAAGATCTTAAAAAATATCTAAGAAATGCTCAGAGTATGTTTTACTCAGAAATATATTTAAATATTGTACAATATGTTTCTTTTTAATTGCAATTATATACCAATTGTAATTTTTTATATAATTACTATGCAGATTGTTTATTTGTTTAGTTATAGATTTTTTGGAATCAATTAAAGTTGATGAACATCTTTCTCTCTTGTTCCGTATAGTTTTACGATTAATTTGATGATTTAAACTAGGTTAAATAGGAGAATAATCAGTAGTGTTTATGGAGGAAAAAAATTTTAACAGTTCTTTTGAGTACTTCACTGTTAAGTCCATATGGATAAATTGTATCATAATATTGCATATATGAGGACTCCAAATAAAGACATTTAGATTTTATTATTATTATTTCAATTGTAGTATTTTTAAAGTTATGCTTATGAAAATGCTGAATTCCAGCAGTAGACTGTTTATTTTTTGCTTTGTTTTTATTAGAATCTGAACAATGTTGATTTATGCGTTTATGTAATGGACCAGATGTTTCACCTATATATTTCAAATTGCATCTATTAAAAATATATACAATTATTTATATATATATAATATATATTAAAATATATATAATTACTAAATATTGTATCTATTCAAAACTTACTTTCACACTGAATTCATTTTTAAACATTACGAATATTCCTTTTATGTTTAAATTAAATATTTTCATTTTATATTATTATTTCATATTAAACTGATTTTTGTTCTTTCTTTCTTCTTTTTAAATCAAATAAGTTTTTTCTCCGAGATGTTTATATTATTTTCTAATAGCAATAGCCATTTCAGTTCTTTTATTAGCAATAATTATCACCAAAAAATTAGCTGTTGCAACCTTTCCATAAAAAATATCAATAAAATAAGAAATTTATTATCAAAAATCATAGCTGTCCCTGTATATTTGACACATAAACCATCCCAGGAATATTCTCTGTCGAATGATACAATTTGCAAAAAATCCACTGGGTAGTTTTTAAAATCACGTGGGCCAAAGTTTTGAGGCTTACTGCCTTATAATACAGTGAAACCTCCAAATAAGGGACACTCCGAATAAGGGACAAAACTTCCGGTCCCAGTCCCTTGGTATATTACGTGTAATGTATTTACCTTTGAATAAGGGACACTCGATTTAAGGGACAGTTAAAAATGCGATCAAAGGAACTGTTTTTTGCATTTCAGATAATAAAGTAGTCTGTGACCAAAAAAAAAAAAAAAAAATGCAGATTTTTGTGACTTTATCAAACAGACAGACAGTCATGTGGATACAAAGGCATTTATTGATGAGCATTTATTTACCCGTGATTTTAATTTGATATCACTGCGTTTATTCCCATTGAAAGTAATACTGAAAATTTTGAGGAGAATAAAAGGAGTGGAGAATAAAATAAAATTATGAAATAAAGAACTTTATAGTTGCTTTTAGGCCGTTCTCAAATCCAAATGGGCAACTTTTATGAAATAAAAGTTGCCCTTTTATGTTTTAATTTATTTTTATTCGGAAATGTCTGAAACCAGTAGGCGCTGTTTAAAAACTATGTAATCAAACTTTTTTTTTTTTTTTTTTATTTTATTTTTTTTTTTTTAATGCAGTAGATCTTACAGAAAATATTTTCGAAGTGAGCGTCTTCAACCGACTTTCCACATGAAAAAAGAATAAATACTCAGAAAGGGTGAAAAATGTATTTGTCAGATGGTCAAAATCGCTTATAACTCAATAGGTAATTTATTTACCAAAAACGTGAAAACACAATTCAATTTCAAATTGCTACCACAATTAGGCATTCAAGTTTTATACCTTTCTGTTAAAAAAAGATTTTGTAAATGTTTTAAAACGTTTTGCGCTTGTTGTGCTGAGCTATTGAGAGATTTGTTGCGTTAAAATACAGGAAAAAGTTCAACTTTTTTGTAAATACTGCTGATAATGAAAAACTAAAATTTATAAGTATGGTAAATGATGTTTGAAAAGTTTGTAGTGTAAAATTGAAATTTGCAAAACAATTACTATTGATTGAATACTTCAAGTAAAATTCTTATTAACGATTTAATACTTTTAACATTAACAGAATTTTCATATAAAATAAAAATCAATTATTCTATAAATAATTTAATGATTTAGTAATCAATTGAAAATTTAATTTATTATTTCTCTATTCCTTTTGTGTCTGATTAACGTAATTTATACACTTTGGGTACATTTAAAATTCACCTTTAATGATTTAATATTTTTATATCATTCTGAACGATTAATTAAAAATAACAATCAAAACTCTGAATAAGGGACACCTCTATTTAAGGGACAAAAGTTCCGGTCCTGTGGGTGTCCCTTATTTGGAGGTTTCACTGTATATATAATATAATAAATCTGGCACTGCAGCGTAATTCTTATTTTTGACATAGTTCAAGTCAGAAGTACTAAAATCAAAGCTACTAGCAAGATCTATTAGATATTTCTTTGAAAATAATGTATTTAAACTCTTTGTAAAAATAGAGTAGACTTTTATTATGTCATTTTCCTGACTTCCATAAATTAACAAATAAAACTGAATATTAAATTGAATTTGAGCTACAGTATAAAAAATATGTTCCTTTTAAACAAAATTAAAATGTTAAATAAACAAGAATGTAAAAAATGTTTTAGAATGAAATTGCCATTACCCTGGCATACACATGCCAAGAAATAACATATAATTACATAAAAATTAATTTATTATTTAAGCTTCTCAAAATTTAACAATTTTACATGGAAAATCTTTTATTCTTCAATAGAAAATTAATTTACTCTTGAAATGTTTAATGTTTTCAATGGATAATTTAAATTTCTCATATAATCAAAATCTTACAATTTGTGATATTCACCCAAACATAGTTATTATGTTCTAGTTTGTTGAATATTATGTTAATCTATCAACATTATTTAACCATTCTCATAGTCTCATTTTCCAATATGAATCAAAATTTAATTGTAAATAACAGAAATATACCATAATATCTAAAATGCCAGTAATAAACACCCATTATTCCAGTAATGCATCTTTTGTTCCAGTAATAGACCGCAATAAAAAGTAATGAATGGAATTGTTTTTATGACTATATATAGAATCAAAATTTCATGAAAGCATACTAATTAAATAAAACTATAATTTTCAAATAAATTTAACAATTAGGATGCCAGTAATTTATAAAATATTTGCAATAATCATTCACTATTTGCATCAATTATTGTTATTATCAAAATATCGATATTTTATTTCTGATGGATATTTTAAAATACTAAGTATCAGGCAATTTAAAAAAAAATGTTTTGGTGCATTAGATGTATAGTTTTGTCTTACTATTTTAAACATTTAAACTTCCAGAGACTACTTGCTATATTACTTCAAATAATTCATATTGCTAATATGAAAGAAATTATTCTATGAATTGTATATTTTATTAAATACTAAATAAAATAATTTCAACGTAAAACTGTAGAAAAAATAGAATTTATGTTTAACCCCACATATTTGCAGATTTACCAGTTTCATGATTACTATAACCTCCTCAGTTCTGATGTTGCCTGTAGGCGACACTAAGGAACACTCTTTAAATTAATCTGAATTCTTCTTGGGAAAATTACTTTTAAATCTTTTTAATAAATATGTGCATATCATAAGCATTGATATATTGACTGTTACATCTTTGAAAATGTTTTACAGTAATTTCAAACTGATTTTAGTAGTCCCTTGTAATATTTGTCTTACGGCTGAAGAGAATATCTTTCATTAATGTTATCATTATTTTCAGAGATGAATATGTGCTACCAATTAAGACGGAAAATAGATTTTTAACATTTTCTGTAATTTTTTTTTTTTTTTTTTTTTACCATTTGGGAGAATTTTTACAAAAACATATGCAATTGACTTTGATTTTAACAATAAATTCTATAATTCCCTTAAATAAAAATTTTTTCACTACAAATAAAAAGGCAACCATATGGCAACCTTCACAAAATCAATTTCACAATAATATGTACTGTATATCAAGGTGATTCTGTTCCAAATTTTCCAAAAATTAAAAAATTGATCATCACTCGGAAAATCTAAACATAAAAGTTTTTAATTTTGTCCAAGAACGGAAAAAATACCAATTTTATCAGAGTATCTCAAATAAACCACAAATTTTGTCAAAAGATCGTGAATTTCATCAAAACATTGCAAAATAACTGCAAATTTCATCAAAAAAAAGTGAAAATTCATCAAAAAATCTCAAAATAATAGCAAATTTCGCCAAAAGAACCATCATCAAAAGATTGGGAAATGCTCACAAATTTCATCAAAAGATTGCAAAACAATTGCGAATTTCATGAAAAGAGGCAAAATAACTGCAATTTCCATCAAAACATGGCGAAATTGCCAGTTTTGTTAAAAGATCATGGAACAACTGCGAAATTTTTTCAAAGATCACGAAACAACCACAAGTTTCATTAAAGTATTGCGACCCCCCCCCCCCCCCAACACAAATTTTGTCAAAATATCACAAAATAACGGTAATTTTCGTCAAAACATAGTGAAATAACAGAAAATTTCATCAAAAAATGCAAATTCCATGAAAATAGCAAAATGAATGCCAGTTTCGTCAAAAGATTGCAAAATGAATACCAATTTCGTCAAACAATTATGAAATGAATGCCAGTTTCATAAAAAAAAATTGTGAAATGAATGCCTATTTTATCAAAAGATCATAAAACAAACATATTTCATCAAACAATCACAAAACAACCATGAATTTCATTAAAAAATTGTGAAATAACTGCAAATTTCACCAAAAAGGTGGAATAACCGCACAACTCATCAAAAAATTGTAAAATAAAGGCAATTTTGTCAAATATTACTAAAAAACATAAATTTCATCAAAAGATTGCAAAAAAACAGGCATTTCGCCAAAGAGAAGCAGAGAAAAAAAAAAACATAGTGTTGGGAGTGAAGTGGATTCCCCCACCCCCTGTCTCTCACTCTGCTGTAACCTTTCAGTAAATTTGCTACAAAATTTAGGTTTTTTTTTTTCCCCCTTAGACTCACCCATGCCACTCACATATAAGTTGAGAAACATTGGAAAAATAAATTTTCTATTCTTTCAGTTATACAGCATTTACTTATAACATACTGTAAAATTTTGGAGAAATTTTCATGTGGAAAAACACTTTCTGCATCCCTGATTTAAATAGTGAGGGATTAAGCCCTATGAACTCCTCTTTGACTGTGCTCTTAAATAATAATCCCTGAATAGTTTTGTTTGTGAGATTATAAAACATGCAAGGCAAAATAAAATAGTACAAAACTTAAAAATAGCAATTTATGCAAGTTTTTGTGTTATTACAATTTGGTAAGTGTAATTTAAAAATGAAATTTGATTATTAAGGTTTTCAGTTTAGTCAAAATATTTTATGTACTATAAAAATTACTGAAATTGAATTTTTAGCTATGTCTACATGGAGTGTCCATTACTGGAAAATGACTAATTTATCATCCCAGTAATTTGCATCCCTCTTAAAATCTTAAAATCAATTGAAATTTATAAATGGCTATTAGTATATAAAAATTAGTTTTCTATTATTATCAAAACAAAAAGCTAAAATTTTGCAAGAAAATAAAGAATACTGTCAAACCTCATTAACATGAACACACTTAACGTGAATTGCTTTTAACATGAATTGTTTTCACAATCCCCTATTAAAACGAATACAAAGATTTGATACTGATAACATGAACTACTGTTAACATGAACAAAATTTTGATTCCCCTTGAGGTTCACTTTAACGAGGTTCTACTGTATATAAATTTATTAAATGAAGTCATCTCTTAGTATGTTCATTAAGATTTTCACTGAAAAACAGTGGAACTCTGAAACATTATTTTCTGCTTCCTGATTGGTTTGATTAAGAGTGTCAATGATAAGAAGATGCAAGATTATAAACTAAGCAAAGAAGAGTTATGAAAAAATAATAAAAGCTAAATTTGTATTGGTTATTTTTTTATAAACCAAAAACATTGAAAGGTTTCCATTACTGGATCGATGTACATTACTGGCACATCTACACCTGTATAGTCTTAATGAAACTAATTTATGAAACAATTGATTATGTTTCACAGCTATTTTTTCTAAAATTGGAAGATTTGGATTTGAAATTAACACAAATTATTCATATTAATAACAAATTTCTGTATGATTTTGTGAATTGCTGAGTTTTTTTAGTTTTTAAAGCAATATATTTTGGAAAACATTTTAACTTTAAAATACTATTATAGCTTTAAATATATTTAGCTTTTAAACTTTTTGTTGATTTTGCTTAGTGTAATTTCGTATTGTTTTTGTGAATACAAGTTTAAAGTTGAATTGAATGCAAATCCATTTTGTATTTTCAATTCATTGAAAATACATGTTTGTTTATTTTCCTTGAAACTATTTTCAGGGTTCCAAATTAAATCAGACTCAGACTTATGATCCATCAACGGATTTCAAATTGGTTGAAAGTTTGGTAAGTTATTAATTTTCTATTAAAATAGATTTTCCATTAAAAACAGCAAATCAAGCAGTATGGTCATTTTGCCAAGGCAAGCTATAACAACAAAAAATAAAAATAACCCCACCAAACAAATAAACAGCAAGAATGTCAAGACTGTTTAACTGCTTGTTATACAGCACAACTTTTCTATCTTAAAATAACCAAACCTGGTAGTTTAAAATTTTAGATATGAAAGGAAGATATCATCATAGAAGGAAAAAGAAAAACTAGAAGAATCTAAAGAAAAAAACTCTCTAATTTGAGACTGAAATCATCTTCATAAATTAATTATAAATTGAGGTATAAAAAAAATTTTTAATGTTGAGATGCTGATCAAGATAATTTTTTTCTTCATCAAACTTTTTTCTTTCAAACAAAATAGACTTAAATAATTGACAGAAAAAAGTAAGAGTTGCATTTTTGGACAAGTAATTATTCAGTTTATGTACTTTTATAAAATTCAGTCTAAAAAAGTAAATTTTCTATCCCTAATTGATAAAAAAAATGATTAATTTGCAAATTGAGCCAAACAGTGATAAGCCTGCCAACAGGTTTGGCATGGTTTAAACCAATTGTTTTTTTTTTTTTTTTAATTAAATGACATTTTCTCATTTTTCTTTAAAATTTAAGGCTTACAAATTATTGAATATAAGTATTTTATACTTTACTTCAGCAATAAGCATTGGTTCCAGTGAGTCTAAGTCATTTTTTTATGCATAGGTTGAAAATCAGTATGTGTTGGAGAACATATTCTATTGCTCTAAAGAAAAAGCTTAGAACATAAAAATTGATCAAAGATAAAATTGATAAAAATATTCAATATTTAGTATAAAATATTTTCATTAAAAAAGAAAATGCAGATTATTTAAAGCAATCTATCATAACATGCACAATAATTTTGAATATGGAGCTACATAATTCGATGATCTTTCAAATTTTGGACAAACTATAATTTATTTTTTTTATTTTTTTTTATTTATTTTTTTTTTTTGATTGGGAAGATTATTTTTAAGAATTAAAATCAAAATATGAAGTTGAATAAGAGAGTATTCGAAAATGTGTTTCTAGTTATAGCATTTTAATAATACCAATAATTTTTTTTTCTCTGTTATCTGCTGAATCTAAAGACCAGAAATGTATATTTCAAATTGTCACTCAAAAAACAAAACCCTCAAGAAATATTTCAATTTTTTTTTTTTCTTAAATGTGTGAAAAAGATCATCATAGTCATCAAACTACATAAAATGTTTATTAGTAATAAAAAGATTGTTTATAAGATTTTTCAAAGTATCAATGTTTCACAGTGTAGAGTTATTTATTCTTTAAACATAAGACTGTTTACTAACTGTTTAAATTAAAGTATGATTTTTTTTCAATCTTCTGTATAATTCACTGTAATTATTTAATTAAAATTATTTTCAGATGAAATTATACTATTTGTAATCCAACAATATCTATTTTTATCAATAAATATATTGTATATGTAATAAAAAAGCATGTTTTAAAAAAACCTGGTGTTTTTTCCAACCCTGCCTGCCAATGACCACATACTATCTACATTATAATAGCACAAATTGGATATTGGTCAACCAGTTCGATTTCAATCTGTCAATCAGGCATTTTTTCTTCAAGATTATTATTATTTTTTTTAATAAAACTGCATTAAAGTTTCGTTTTTAGAAAGATCTTTAAAATAAAATTAATTTTTGAGGGAAAAGGTACCTATTAAAATGTCTTTATTAAGTATTATCAACTTTTAAAGTTTCATTCCTAATTAAACAAAATATTTGAAAAGGAATTAAGTTGAATGTGATTTTTAAATTTAAAAAAATAATTATAATAATCATAATAAATGATAGGCATTTCATCTGTGGTCAAAAAATCAACTCATAAAATAAATTTGACATTTTCATATGAATTATTGAAATACAGTTTTACCATGAAACATGAAACGATTGGCACTTTTGTCCATGATCAGAGAATCAACTCAGACAATACATTTGATGTCGTTTTCACATGAGTTAATAAAAATGGTTTTACTGTGAAATGGTTCTTAGTTTTTAGAAGGTAATATTCGAAACTATCAAATCAATTTGAGAAATAAATGTAGCAAAATGATTGTGACCAATTCTGCTCTAACATAAGCTATTTTTTAAATCGATATCACTACCCTAGAGCAGAGGTTCCCAAAGTGTGCTCCGCGGAACCCTTAGGGCTCCGCCTGAACTTTCCAGGGGCTCCGTGGTGTTTCTGGAAAATAAACAAAACTTTAAAAAAAATAGCATATTCCAAGTGAAAGATTTTCAAAAGTATGTAGGAATTTTTATCCGTGTATGTAAAAATTAAATATATAACCGGGTTGAAAAAATACAATAATTCACTTGAAAGCCATTTAAATATTCGCATTATACATCTACCTATTTTCTGTATAATATTTTTGGTTTGAATTGTTTTATTTTATGTTTTTGCATTTAATATGTTTTAGAAATTCGATTTAAAATAAGCTGCAAGAAACAGTGTTCTGAATCGAATGCACAACGTAAATCGAAACAGAAAAGGCCTGTCCAGTGTTGTTAACTTTGCTTGCCGAATCAAAAGGGAGAATGGTTTTGTTCATTAGAGCTTCTCCTTCACATATATCTATATTTAATTCTTTTTTGCTTTGTAATACGGTTTCTGAACAAATTTTCAGAAAGGTATTCAAGATCATCTCAAAACTCTGATAGATTCATTTGAGCATTACTTTCCAGCTGCTCAAAATAAGATACTGGGCGATTTTAAATGGGTACTATATGCATTCAGTGTAAAAACAAAATCACACAATTTAAGCTCTGAGGAAATTGAAGCTCTCATTGATTTAACATCTCAAAACGATCTAGTAATCTCTTTTCAAAGCAAGGTATCACTGAATTTTAGTGTCATTTGACAGATAAATACAAAATCTTTTTAGACGGAGCAAAATTAATTTTACTCCCATTTTCAACGACATATCTGTGTAAAGCTGAACAACGCAAATATCAAAATAAAATACAGTAACCGGTTAAAGGCAGACCCAGACATTCGCTTACAGTTGTCGAAAATTGCACCAGTTATCAAAAAACTGCGCAAAACAATTTATGCACATTTTTCACACTAAACTTTTATATTTTATTGTTTGTCAAACTTTATGAAAAATAAAACTATCGGCATTTAATATTTGTATATATTACATATTATATTGTTTTTATTTTCGGAATTATAATTTCCTTAAACTGTTTTTTTTATTATTATTATATTTACTTATTTAAATCTTTTATCCTAGTTTTAAAATTGTATTTAATGTTTAAAACAATGTCTGTCGCTTAAAACGTCATTTCTTAAAAGATATTGAATCATTTAAAATCCCTCACTAGATTCACTTGTGTGTAATGTGTCTATATATTTCTTTTTATTTTTATATCTTTATTTTTGAATCAGTTTATGTTATTTGTATTAATTTTTAATTATTTAAAATTTGTTGTACTGGTTTTCATAGAAAAAAATATTTGTCGCTAAATGTATATTTTTATTGAGTCTTCTATCATTTACAACCCCTCGTTAGATTCATATTACATTTGTGTACATTGCGTATACATATTTTTTTTTTATATATACATTTAAATTCTTTAATTTGTTTATGTTATTTGTATATTTAAATTTTCTGTATTGTTTTTCATTGTTTTCATCGTATTTTCATCGTTCGTCAAATAAAATGCCGCCCCCCCCCCCCCTTTGTATCTTTTATCATTTAATAAACCACTTATTAAATTCATTTAACCCTTTCACCGTCCAAGGGTTTTCATATCATATATATTATAAAGCAGAAATTCTGAAACTTCCAAACGAGTGTTTTCAAAAACTACCCGATGGATTTTTTTACAGATTATATCATTCGATAGGAAATATTTTTGCGGAGGTTTATGATACAAATATACAGGGATAACTCTGATTTTTCGTACTAAATTTCGTATTTTTCGGTTATTTTTGACGGAAGGGTTGCAACAACTAATTTTTGGCGATAATTATATTTCAAAAAAGAAATGAAATGCTTTCTCTAATGGAAAATAATATAAACATTTCGATAAAAAACCTGTTAATTCATTGATTTAAAATAAATAATGATAAAAAGAAAAAATCCGTTTAATGCAAAATAATATTATGAAAGGAAAATATTTATCTTTAACGAAAGAAAAAAAAAAAAGAATATTTATAATATTTAAAAAGTAACTCAATGTGAAAGAAAGTTTTGAAGTGACACAATATTTGGCTATTTATTTCTTTCGAGCCAGATTAAAAGAAAACATCTCGAAAATTTCATTAGGTAAAACATAAGTATTTTTTTTCTTTCTTTTTTAAAAATATTTTTACATCTAATTTTCCCGTTATGTGTTTTACAGAAGAAACTCGCATAATTAATATTTTTTAAAAGGCTCCAATTGTTATTTTTATGTTGTTTGTTCATTTGGGTGTTTCAATCTACTTTTGTCGCCAAACAATGCGATTCTAAACCAAAAAAAAAAAAAGCGTTGTTCGCAAGAACTATTTAATCTCTCTCTCTCTCTTTTAATGAGTGAGAGCATTTTTAGGAAAAATTTTTACATTTAACTTAAATACATATATAGCAGTTAATACCACAAAAATGAATAATATTTAAATTTTAGGGTAAATGTCTTTCCACATTCATAGATATTGTAAAATAATTTAACTGCAACTTTTAAAAATTTTTTTGACACAGATATTTCATACGCACTACATTGGTGCGATTTGTCTCTTACGCCAATACCATATATACATTTGAGTAATTAACTGACGCCAAAGTGTCATTATTTTGCTTGATATGGCAACCCGGATGTTATTGTCGATTTATTAATAAATTGTCTATTTACAATTTTTTTCTTTTTTTTTTTCCAGTTATATAAACTATTTTAATCTAGGCACAATTTGTTAGCCACATACCCATATTTTTCTTATCAATTGCATTCAATATATATTTATTTAATCAAATACAATATCCACTAAGTTTTTATTTATTACTTACCTTTTCCATCGATGCAGCTGTTTCATTTTATTTAATTTGCAGACGGAGAAATATTTATTTTAAACCATCTTATTTCGTTCCTATTGGATCTCATTGCTGATGTTTTTCCACGCAGAGTTCGCCGTAGATTTGTTTAGACTGCACGGTAGCGTAAATCATCGACAGGCGGCGTGACTGATGTTTTTCTCCGCGGAGCATGCTTTGAGATCGGCACGCGCTTATGCTAATGATCTCGGCACGTGTAATAGCGAAGGTGGGAGTTTCCCACTTCCGGTCTAAGGTGCGGTCTAGCCCAGCTGATCTGTGAAGGAGTATAAATAAGAGACGGTGGTGTTTGCTTGCAGGTGGATAGATGACTGGACTGCTGCTTCTGTTTATTTTTATCGGAGCTCATGTAGTTATGTTTATATTCTTGCTAGTGATAAGGAGTTGATATGATGGTCGTCCGTTTGTTTCTAATACATTATGAAGTCTGGAGGGGAATGCAGTTGATACGGTGAAGATGACTTTTAGTTTTGTTTGCTTTTTTTTTCTTCAACTTACGTCTTTCAAGTACTTTCTTTATTTAAAGTTAATTATTCTAAAATGAGCACTGGAGGGAGGTTTTTAATTATTTATTTGTTAAGCCAATTATTGTTTTTAGTTATAGAATTATATTGATAAGTTATTTATTTGAATGATATTTTTAAACATCGTTATTTTTAAATATGAAAAAGATTTTAAATAAAAGTTGTTTTAAATTAATTCACTTGTCATCATTCAGTCTATATTTTTACACCTACTGCTTACACCTACTAATTACAACTGGAAACATTATTTTTTCTTTTATACACTTTAGGGTCTTTGCTTCTGCTGTTGCATTTTAAACTTTGCTCCATATTAGGAAGTATTAGAATAAGTGCTTTGATTTAATTTAGCACTAGTTATGTGAGTAGACTCGCATAACATTTTTGGTTATGGGCACCTAAGACCCATGTAATTTAATTTTTGGCAATGCCTTTAATGCAGTAAGGTGTTTTTAACTACGGCCCAATAAGAATTAAGAGATAGTTTTATTAGGGGGGGCCGTTAGTTTTTAAAATGATGACAGATTTTTTTTTTTGTTTTTGAAGTAATTTATATTATAAAAGATAAATTTTTTTTTGAAGATTTTTAATAAAATATTTTTTTAATTACATAAATTTTTGGCTGGTCCAAATTTTTAAAATTTTTGGTCTTTTATATTTAATTTCATCAAAAATGATGCAAAATCAAATTCAGAAATTAAATTCTAGTAATTATGCTAATTGGCAGTCCGATATGAAATATTTGTTAATGGAAAGAAATGTTTGGGATATAGTGGCAGAAATTGAGAAACCTCCTGTGCTCAATGAAAGTAGCAGTGCTCTAAGTGAGAAAAGTACAACAAGTACTGGAGGTGTCACTGATAAAGATGTAAAAGAATTTAAAGTTCGTCAGAAATTGGCCCTGTCAATGATATATTTAAATGTCGAGCCTGATTTTCGAAAAATAATAGAAAATTGTGATGATCCTGTTTCTGCCTGGTGCTGTTTACGCACTCATTTCTACCCTGATACTAGAAGTAGACACATACAGGTCTTTACCGAGTTGTGTGAATGCAAAATGGCCAATGGTGAGAGCATAAATTTGTATGCGTCTCGATTATTAAGAGTGGCAAATCAATTAAAATCCATTAATAAAGATTTTGATGATACGTACGTCACTTTTCAATTGTTGAGGTTTTTACCTCCTAAATTTGATTCTATAGTACAGACAGTACTCCGGTGGAAAGACGATGAGTTTATTTTTAAAGATGTAGTGACAGCACTCGTTGCAGAAGAAACTAGAATCCAAGTTCGAGAGCACGATCATAGAAAAGTGTATCCAGAGGCACAATCGGTCCAGTATCAGAAGAAATCAAGAAAGAAAATTGTGTGTCATTTTTGTAAAAAGCCAAATCATATCAAGAGTCAGTGTCATCTATTTTTGCAAAATATGTCTTCCTATAGCAGAGACAAGTCCCCATCAGCCCAGTTTTTGTCATGCCGAGGCTCTTCACCTGTCAGATCTTCTAGCCCTGGAGATAAGAGGTTTCCACTCCGACGTTCCAAATCCCCAGTTCGACATCAAAAGTTTGGTTCCTGTAGACCTGATGATAGACGTAAAGGAGGCAGATCCAGAGACACTCGTGCAAGAAGTCCTGACTATAAGTCCTCTTCATCGTTCAGTCCTGAATGTAAGTCTTTTACCTCATTTTTTTTGTCTCAGGCTAACTTAGTCGATGGAGAAGCTGACTGGGTCTTTGACACAGCAGCTTCCCATCATTTTTGTAAAGATCGAGATCTTTTTGTTGATTACACACCATTAAATGATGAACATATGGCTGTAGCCATAGAAGGTGTAACTTTTCCTATTGTTGGATGTGGAACCATTAAATTGAAATTTGGGCAAAGAATTTTAGTATTTAAAGATGTTATGTTTTCTCCTAAATTAAGACGTAATTTAATATCGGGGCCTCGATTGGATGTAAATGGGGCATGTTTTTCTGGTGGGAATGGCGAGGTGAAGATATCATGCAACGGACAACCCCTTTTTAAAGCCACACTTAAAAATGGCGTTTACTATTTGTACCCCAAAGTTCCTAGTAAAATTAGTAAGAAAGTCAGTTTTGAAGCATCTTCTGCTGATAAACGTGACGACATGTATGTTTGGCATAGGAGACTGGCCCATGTTAGTCCTTATTTGATAGCACATACATGTAGAAATGCTGGAGCTAGGGGTTTGCCAAATTTAAAGGAAGGGGAATTTAAATGTGAGTCTTGTAAAATTAATAAATTCAGGAGAACATCTTTTAAACCTAGAAATTACATAAGATCAAAATTTCCTTTAGAGCTTTTATATACTGATGTCTGGGGTCCAAGTCAGGTTGAGGGTAGAAAAGGAGAAAGGTATTTTGTCTCTATAATAGATGATTTCTCACGTAAAGTTTCATTATACCCCATGAGAGAAAAGTCGGAAGTTTTTGAAATTTTAAGGCAACACATTATAAGGTCTGAAAGGTTTTTGGGCAGACAAGTGAAAGCCATTAGGTCTGACAATGGGGGAGAATATGAAAATAATAAGTTTGAAGAATTTTGTGTTGAAAGGGGAATTAATCATGAGTTGACCAATACCTTTACTCCGGAACAAAACGGTACTGTTGAACGTTATAATCAGACTGTAGTAAATGGGGCTAGAACCATGTTAGAAGAAAGTGGTATGGATTTAAAATTTTGGCCAGAGGCTGTTCTTCATTTTACCTACACATAGAACCGCGTCTGTCATAAAAATCAAACAAAAACTCCCTTTGAATTATTTGGCGGTACCAAACCCTCTGTTAGACACCTGAAACCTTTTGGTTGTGTGGCGTATGTTGGAATCCCTCGTCAAAAACGGTTTAAATTAGATCCTAAGGCTACAAAAGGATTCCTAGTTGGTTACGCTTTTCGAACTAAGGGATACAGGGTGTATTTACCTGAAAATGACAAAATCGTAGAAACCATAAATGTATCATTCGATGAACACACCAGTTATAGAGACGCGCTTAAAGGAGCTGTGCTGGGCGACATACCAGGGGAGTATCAGTGGGTTCCTGTTACTGGGAGTGATATCGAGGAAGAAGACGTTGTTGAGGAGGTCAGAGCCACCACTGACAGCTCCAACGACTCCCTCGAATCATCTTCTGGTACAGAGAGTGCAGGTCAGGAAGTTCACACTAGTAGTGATTCCCCTAATATACCTCACACCACTTTACGCGATACTCACTGGAAAAGAAAAGTTGTACCTAGAAAGACTGGTCGTTCTCGAAACGACATTTACTATTTTGATGTAGATAACCGTTCTGAACGTTTAAGGTCTAATAGAGAGGTAGAGAATTATTGTAGAGAAAATGACATAATTTTTAAGCCCAATTTGTTTGATTTTACAGGAAGTAACACTTATGAAGGAATAGTTTCTGACCCCAACAGTGTTGACCTCAGTGCAGACATTTGCCAAACTAAATCCTGACTATATGATCTGATTATTCCTAAAACTTATAATCAAGCTTTAAAATCTGACCAACGTAATGAATGGCATAGGGCAATGAGGGAAGAGATTGACATCATGCATGAAAGAGGTGTATGGCATTTAGAAGAATTGCCCTCAGGTGTTAGTCCTGTAGGTTGCAGATGGGTGTACACAGTAAAAAGAGATGACAAAGGTAACATAGCCAGGTATAAAGCCCGGTTGGTAGCCCAAGGCTTTAAGCAAATCAGGGGAGAATCGTATGAAGAAACATTCGGTCCGGTTGTTAATTTTAGTGTCATCCGCTTTTTCTTTTCATTACTTGTGTCCCTCAAAGGTTGACTACACACCCAGTGTGATGTCAAATGTGCTTATCTCTATGCCCCTCTGACAGAGAATGTTTTTATGTCACAACCCCCAGGTTTTGTTGAAGTTGGTAAGGAAAATTTATTTTGTAAGTTGGATAAGGCTATCTATGGGTTGCATCAGTCTGGTCGAGTTTGGTTCTTTGAAATAAATAGAGTACTTTTAGAAATAGGTTTTGTAAAGTTAGAATGGAGTAATTGCGTACACATTTTAGATTCAGATTTAGTTTTATTATTATATGTGGACGACATTGTTTTATTTGGGAAACATAAAAGGATTATTGATAGAGCTTTAGAACTTTTGAGTAAGCATTTCGATTTAAAAGTCTTAGGAAAGACCAAGAAATTGCTAGGTGTAGAGTTTGAGGAAAGTGAGGAGGGCCTGCGAATTCACCAACAATCCTACATTGAGGATGTTTGTAAAAGGTTTGAATCGTACAGGTTTCCCATTTCTTCCCTACCAATGAGTATTTTTTTTCTTTTATACACTTTAGGGTCTTTGCTTCTGCTGTTGCATTTTAAACTTTGCTCCATATTAGGAAGTATTAGAATAAGTGCTTTGATTTAATTTAGCACTAGTTATGTGAGTAGACTCACATAACATTTTTGTCACACATGCGCCACATTTGCGCGACTGCAATAAAATGACGATGGTAACCTGGCTGTTGTTTATTTATTAATAAATTTCTATTTTATTTTATTTTATTTTTTAAAGGATATAAATAGTTTTGTTTTATAATTATTAACTAAACTTTTTAAAATTTATTGTTATTTTCTATTTAAAATAACAGAGAATAATTGTAAACTATATATGTAACTGGTATTTGAAAACAAAATTTTCTCCGAATCGGCATCAGAAGGAAAAAAAACGTGCCAATGTGGTGCGTATATGTCATGTATACTTTTTTTTTTCACTATACTACAGTATTTAAACATGCTGTATAAATAACGATTATTGTTTTTTCCAAACATGTTTGGCACAGATATTATATACACACTGAGGTATCTGACTATCGCCAAAACGGTGTTATTTTGCCTGATATGGTAACCCAGCAATAGTTGTTTCTGTATTAATAAATTGTTTATTTACTTTCAATTTCTTTTTAGAAATTCTATAAATTGTTTTGTGCTATAGTAACTTTTTTTTATTTATTAATATTTTCGTTTTAAAATAACGAAAATAATTTTTAAAAATGCACATTTCTTCGCTATTCTAAAACGAGGATTTTGCCTCATTGGTATTGGAAGGAAATCTTGCAAATCCGGGTTTGTGATGGAGTTTTTTGTGAAATATGATATTTTCAAATGTAAATTGAGCGCTACTTGATTAACACATCGGCCAGTTTCGCCAAACTATTCAAATTTACATAAATTCATTTTAAATAACGAAAGAACAATAAAGATAACAAAAAATACAAATTAAAAGTCGAATTAAAAAGCACTTATGACGTAAAAAAATACGTGCATCATGTGTAATATCAATTGCTATCATACTTACGATCATCGATTATTGACATTTATTCCTATAATCTGCTATTAATTTTTTTCTCGACAGAATAATCAAGTAGTACCATACATTGTGCAAACTCCAGTTATTAAAAAATAGAGCTAAATAAGTAAATTTAGGTGCAAATGCACACACCCATGTTATAAGAAAGAGGCACAAATGTCATATATGCACCACGTTGGGGTGATACATTTCTGGCGCCATTTTAACCCTTTAACGTTCATTGGTTTCGCCACGAAACCACAAATTTTAATTCCGATATGCAAAACTGACACCGGTATTTTTATCTAAAAATATCCCTTTTATTATGTATGTGAAAAATCACGTTTTCTTATTCAGAAATATATTTGTTCTTAATTACCGGTGTCATTCATTTATTTCGACATCTTAGCAATGAAAAGGCTTTGATCGTTAAAGGATTAATAGAAACTTCGTTTTCAAATGACAGATACATTTCTATTTTCTATTTTACTTTTCTATGTATAGAGCATAACATTTTGTATCATTTTAAAATGCAAATGAAAGTAAATAAATACTTCATTAATAAATTAAAAACAAAGCTGGATTACCATAAGAGGCATAAAATGTTCATTTTGTTTCAATCACGCCAACGTGATGCGTATATGACATCTGTATCAAAATATGAATTTCACACACTCAAAAAACATTCACTTTATTTTTCTAAGGAAAACTTTATTTAACTTTATTTATTCTGCTGCATTCCAAAAACGGAACACTGTAATAGATTTATCAAGAGCAGATGTACGTTGCGAAATATATTATAATATTGATAGAGGATGTATTAAGATTTCCACAGATACCCATATCCTCAAGTTGAGAGGTTTAGAGTTCAAAAACTATCAAATGAAAATGAATCACTCGAAAATTGTTTAAATTCAATGGTCAATCTCTGCGATCATAATGCTTGCTATTTTAGAAGTATGGTGAATAGACAATATTTAAATTGCTCTTTTCATACTTGCCTCATTTATCTATCAAACTCTACAATAAATGGTCAACTGAGATATTTTTTTCTTAAAAGCCCGAATTTTATCGAATGCATAAGCTGATACAACAAAATAATATTTTATTATTATTTTAATATATTTTGGCGTCAACGGGCCTTGATTCCATTGTTGCTGTTTTTATTTTGGCTCAGTTTTGTTTTTTCTAGCTTACTGAGTTTTGCACTCATGAAGAATCACGACAGTAGATTCGAAACAGCTGTTTGCTAACTTTTAATGTATTTTTGGTGCATATATAATCGTTGGTTTTCTATCTTTAAATACATTGGCATTTTGTATGGTTTTCAGAAATGTGAAAGAGCATTCGAGGTGAAGTTGCTTTAAAAAACGCAATCATATTCAATATTTTGTTTGATTCATGTTTTGTTTTGAAAAATAGACCAGCGCAGCGGGCTTAGGCTGCTAGTATTTTTATAAGAATGCTTATAAATTGCAAAATATTTATATTAATTAATCACAGTTTGATGCTATAATATCTTTAATATCACTTCTTTCTATGTATGATTCAAAATAACATTACGTTTAAAGTATTTTTAAACCCTCTTTAAAATTTTCTTTTAATGGGTCTCTGCCATATTTTTCAATAAAAAATAAGTCTAGCAATTTAAAAAATATATTCTTTACATTTGTCATCACATTAAGAATTTAAAATTTTACTCAGCTCCATCCCTTGCTTAGACTTTTGTCAATTAGTACACGCCATAATACAAATTTAATCCCATATATATGTATCCCATTGTTTTAGTAAAGTTTTTCTACTAGTTTCAGTTCGTTTAACATGACTAGTTTTTAATTGCATAGCTGTTTGGAGGCAAAAAAAAGACGAAAGAAACTTTTTTTCAAAACTATAATTAATAACCAAATACTTTAAATAAAATATTTAAAAAAGTTAACCCCTTCACGATGGGAGCCTTTTACGAAGTTTTTAATGCTTTATCACCGGTTTTTAAAAACAGAAATTTCTGCTTTATTAAATCGAAAAAATGCTCCCATTAAATAGGGCAAATTTTACAGTAAAATTTTACTAGTGGGCCTTTTTGCGGCACGTATAAGTGTCGTTCGTCCCGAAAGGGTTAACAATGCTGCATTTAACAATAAAGCTTATAGATTTTGCCGCTTCCAATTAAACACTAAAGCAGTGACCTACTTCTAAATGTATTTTTTAAAAATAGTTAAAAAAAGAAGCTGAGAGGCGATTCATTTTCGTTGCATATTTAGATGTACTAGAAACTTAAAAAAGAACGAAAAAATACTCCATAATCGAATGATTCTATTACGGATAGGCAGGACTAGCGGAAACGTGTTACAGAATTACTCATAGGTGACGGAACTATGCATTTTCTTCTTTTTTCGCGAGCATCCTACTGGAATTATACAGAAGTATCTCTCTGCAAACGAAAACTGTACAACTTATCTTTATTTCTGTGTGAGTGTGTCTGGTTTTCGCTATAAATAATAATAGTTTTACGTAAGACCCAACGCAATGGATAATCCATGGTTAGGATTTCGATCTTTAATTCCGACTTCTTACTGGAAATCCCAAAAGAATATTTCTCATTTTAAAAATGGATGTCATTAACCCCAAAACAGTAATTTCCAACTTGAACATCGCTTGGGTAAAAAAGAGTTTGTTTACCTCGTTACTAAAAGCTTTCAGAAATCACACATTTTTAACTATAATTTTTGTTGAAATATCTTGATTATACAAGTTAGATATTTTAATACAAAAAAGAGGGTTTATATCCTTATTTTTATTTTATTGTATCCAATAGTAGTAATATTAAATAAAACTATTAAAGTGTTACATAATAGAAAATTTGTTTTTAACAAATTTCTATTATGAATTCAGTATTTCTGAATCAGGAATGAGCCAAACTGAGAACCTTAGTCCAATGTTGGAAATTACTGGCTTGGATTTTTATCCAGCAGATTTTTCTCTGTTCTATAGGCACAAAAAACATTAATTTGTAAACCACAGAGTATTGTTGGGTTCAGGGGCTCCGCCTCAGAAATTCTTCCCAAAAAAGGCTCCGCGAGTTCAAAAGTTTGGGAACCGCTGCCCTAGAGCATGTACATGAGCAAATTAAATTCCAAAATTGCAATTAGTGCATATTTTTGGCTACGGAAACTTATTTTAAGATGTAAATGTTTCCTAAAAATTATTTCAAAATAAATCAAAATTTAAGAGTGAAGCACTTGAAAAACATTACAAAAACTTTGTACATTTTGATTTATTTGAAAGTTTTAGGACTAGGTAGTTGTAACTCGACATGGTTCTGATTTTTAAAACATAAATGTTGGCACAGAAGAGTTTAAAAAAATTTCAAAATTTACTATGAGGAATCGAGGCTTAAGCTATTTTAAAATTGAAAGTACTATGATATGATTGGAGATAAAAACCTGAAATTTGATATGGTGGTTACTTTTAAAATGTAAATGCACCCTAAGAAACAACATATTGGAAATTTAAAAAGTGAAATGGGCGAAGAACTGAATAAAAACTTTCTAAATCATTATTTAAATGGAATTGTACGGACATGAAGTTGAAATTAGATATGATTCTTACTTTTAATATGTGAATGCAGTGAAGATATATATAATAAAAATGCAAGTCACGTGACTGTCATAAACAGTTATAGGTTGAGGCTGATCATTTTGCTTTTCATATGCCAGGTAGAAGTTTTTACTTTTTTTTTTCTTAAACTACATAAAAGTTGCATAAATAGAAAGAACTGTCAAAAAATTTATCTTTGAGACATGAAGTTACATTCAATTTGTGTATATATTCTGTACTATAGTTATGTATATATTCTGAGATAACATCAGTTGAAATTAGGTTGATAGTCTAATATCTTATTCCATGAAAGTAAATAAACACAAGAAAGAGATTTATTCATTGTGAATTAAAAACGTTAATTTTGACAAAGGACCTCATGAAAAACACTAATTTTGTCCAAAGATCGTGCAAAAACTTGAATTTTGTACTGAGATCGTGCAAAAATGTGAATTTCATCCTAAGATCACACAAAAAATGCAAATTTCGTCCATGAATTTAGGAAAAAACACAAATTTCATCCATGAATCTCACAAAAATTGTGTGTGAATTGTGCAAAAACGCGAATTTCTTTGACGGATCGTGCAGAAAACGCAAATTTCGTTGACTGATTGCACAAAAGCACAAATTTTGCAAACAGTCTGCACAAAAAATGCTAATTTCTTCCAAAGATTGCATAAAAAACATGAAATTCTTCTGTGAATCGCATAAAAAGCGTGAATTTCATCGACAGATTTCGCAAAAAAACTCTTAATTTCATCTGAGAAGTGTGTAAAAAGCACGAATTTCTTTGACAGATTGCACAAAAAATGCAAATTTCGTCCATAAATCTTGTAAAAAACATAAATTTTATTCATGTCAAAATAATGTAGCACGTAATTTATTAAATTTGCAGAAAATTCTTGACCCAATTTACATGCACAGAAAGTTTTTGGTTTTATACAAGTCTGCTAATAGATGGAAACATATTTGAATACTTTTGTTCAGCCCTGTAGTTTACCTAGTACCTTTAATACATGAAAGTATTTTGTTAAAATTTAGTTTAAACGGAAATATTCTTTAAACTACTCATCACATTTACAGAAATTATTATCTAAAGGCAACTATGTATCCAGTTCTTTGCGCATCCCTGTATATCCTTTTATCTATATTCTACTAACATTTCTTAGTAAAGTGAATGCAATTCCACGAAAAAATGCATACCTTATTTAAAAAGCACCTTTGAGTAAATTACGCTAATATTCAGTGAACTTTCCAAGATCTCTTGTGTAACCTTGTGCGTCTAATTTGTGTAACTATTAGCATTTGCATATAAATTTTCATCTTTCATAAGAATTAACTAATACATAAATTGGAGAAGGCTGATATTTTGAGAAAATATGACTTTCATTGCTTTTAAATGATTAATTGCTCTAAGAAATGAATGATATCTAAACAAAATATATACATATTGTCTTTGTTCTCTTCTTACAAAGATTCTATGAGAATTCATTTTAATTTAAATGAATAAACCATTTAAATTTATATGTAAATCTGTTAAATAAGTTATTTTTTTTTTTTTTTTTCAAAAGTAAAAAAAAGCCAAGTTAAAAGAAGAATGAAAGTTGTGGCTAAAAAATTGTTGTGACATCAAATTTCCAAACTTACATTATAGCACTTATTTAACATTTTCTATTTAAAAAATTATCATTTGTATGTTAAGTGCCTGCCTATATGTTGATTGTTGATATAAATACTTTTCTCCTGCCCTAAATACATCATGTTTCTGAAAATTGAAATTTTTTTAAGATTATGCATGATGGGCTTGGCAGCCATCTTTCTACTTTTTACACAATTTTCTAAGCACTTATGTTTATAAAGGAAAAATTTATGTTTACATCAGCAACAATTTCAAATGTCTAATTTTAATTACAGACATGTGAATTGAGAAAGGCTTTTATATTGAAAATATATTGATTTTTAGTCTTTTTAAATGATTAATTACTCTATAAACACCAAAGAATCTTGAAGATACATCACCATTATTCTGAAACACAAACTTCTATGTCCATAAAGGAAAAGCATAAAACCTTTGCTTAAAGTAACAATGTCGAACTTCTGATTTCAACTACAAACAGATACATTAAAAAAGACTGACATTTTAAGAAAATAAATTGTTTTTCATTGCTTAGTGATTAATTACTCAGAAACAAATCATTAGACAAATCTTTAAGGTAAACCATTATTATTTTTAAGACACAAATTTCTCCAAATAGTCTGTAAAGGATAAGCTTACAATTTTGAACCTAAGATTTAAACTATAGATATGATTGTTTTGAAATTTCAACAACCTTTAAGGCAACTGTCACTGGAAAAATAACAGATTGCTGCAACATTCAATAAAAATTTTAAATGCCTGCTGTGAAAACACAATATGAAAATCCTAACTTAAATATTTTAAACACTGTTAATGATTTTATTACATTGTAATTGAATAAAGGAAAAATGTGCAGCTATAAAAGATGTAGGCTTATTAATTCCTGATTTTATAATCAGACATGGTACAGGCTCAGAAAAAAAAAAAAAAAAAATGCTGAACTTTCATGGCGTCACAAACTTTTTACAAAATTTGCATTTTCTCGCAGCGATTTGACGAAATTAGCACTATTTTGTAATTTTTTAACAAAATTAGCATTTTTTGGAAACATTTTACGAAAATCGCACTTTTTTCCCTGGTCTTTTCAATGAAATTTGCATTTATACATGATCCTTTAGCGATATTTGCATTTTTTCTCACCCTTTTTTGACAAAATTTGCATTTTTTCCACGATCTTTCGAGAAAATTTGCATATTCACCGTGATCTTTTGTCAAAATTCATGTGGTTTCCACGATCTTTCGTCAAAATTTGCTTTTTTCCGTGATCTTTCGACAAAATATGCATACTTCCTGAGGTCTTTCGAGAAAATTCTCTTATTTTCCCCGATCTTTCGACAAAAATTGCGATTTTTCTTTGATCTTTCGACAAAATTTGCGATTTTCCTCCGATCTTTCTTCAAAATATGTCTATTTTTTGCTACCTTTCTACAAAATACCTCTATTTTCTTCGATCTTCAACAAAATCCACATATTTTTGTCAATTTTTCGACAAAATTGGAACATTTCTTCGATCTTTTGAGAAAATTCGAGTATTTCTCACGATCTTTCAACAAAAATTAAAGTATTTTTCGTATTCCTTTAATAAAAGCTGCATCTTTTTCCGTAATCCTTGGACCGAAATTGCGTTTTTTCCAAAATCATACAACGGAAATAGTGTTACCTCCCATGATCGTTTGACGAATTTATAGGTATTTTACAATCCTTTGGAGAAATTTGTGTTTTTTCCTGTGCTTCTTTGAAGAAATTTTCTCATTTTGGTATGGTTAGTACTTGTGTTTTTGTTGTATTTACACTGCCCCCCCCCCCCCCATAAGAATGCAGACAAATTTTAATGCATATTTGTATCGATCCCTGGGATGATAAAATTCATCGCCAAAAAAGCAGAATTCAGCGTTTCCGCAGAAAAGTAACATGTATGTATAATAAATGGGTTAATATTATGTTTATAATTGATTCTGTTAAATTAAAATTTTGCATAATATTATTCTTTATTTTCTTATAAAAATATTTATTTTTAGGCCCAAAAACTTGTGTATTATTTACTTATAGAAGATCAAAAGAAATATGCTATCAGAAGAAAAGGTAATTTTTCTGTTGTTATTGTTGATATTTTTGTTCTAATTGATGTACATTGGTTTGTATCCATAGATATCATATCATGATATTTGAACTGTAGTGTGCTAGCATAAGCAATACTTTTATATTCTATTTGGAGTGTGAGATAGAAATAAGATGTATAGAAAACTATAACAAATCATAAATTCAATGAATAAAGGTAGTGTATTTTGATTAAATTATTGTAAATGAAAAGAAATCGTAGCATAAATTCATATGTAGTGCTTCTTAAACTAACAGTCTCATTGCTGATTATGTATGCTACAAAATCCGTCTCCCCATTACTAAAAAAAAAAAAAAAACTATTGTATCAACATGAGCATAGCTAAGGTGGATGAACACATAGTTTAGTCAGAGAAAGTGAGGTTCAGGCTTTGCCCCCCCCCCCCCCCCTCTTTCCAAGAACAGAAATCTGTCTAACATTGAGTTTTTAAACAATCCCTTATGATTCCTTGGCAGATTTTACTGCAATATCATACAGCACGATAGTGCTGTATAGTAGAGCTCAGATGCACCTCTAATGTTAAAGTCCAAAGTTTGCCCCTTAATAACTTCGGAATCAATCATCGGAGATCGCGATGAAATTAAAAAGGTGGAGTGTCTTACTCTAGACCTCAAAGTTTACAAAAATTCATCCAGAACCCCTTTTTGTCACTTTTTTCTCATGAAACAAGAAAAAAGAACAAACAACTAAATTATGACCCGAACCAGGAAACATTCAGTGACGTGTAATAGTTTGTTTGAAAGCTTTTAAGTATATGCTTTTTGAAAGTCCTGTCAAAAAACATCCAATATTAAAGAAATGGCACCCATTTGAAATTTATATAACGCTATACCTTCCATAATTTAACATTATAGAAATCTCTCTTTTAAATTGCTAATTCAATTATTTCTTTCAAGTTGCCACCAACTAAAAAACAGTTCCATGATTTTTTTTTTTTTTAAATAATAGTAACACATGTTTTTTTTTTATTTTATAGTTCAATAACATTTTTGATTCTCTGATCTAGATTTTTGTAATTGACGTCATTCGAAACAGAAAACACAGAGACATATACATTACAGTACATATATACAGTTTATATACATTTCATAAACATATATATAAACTGTAACTAAATAGGTGTTAAAACAACATCGCACCTACAGTTACTACAATACAGATTTTTCAATTAAAAAGGTATAATTTAGAAATAAAAAAATTATATATAAAAAAATAACGATTTGAAAATGAAGCAAAGTAAATCTGTGTAGATACCTATGGTCATAAGAAAATATGCATAGGTACCGCGAAACTGCAGTGGGACTACCATCCGGGAGGGAGTGGTTCTGTTGCCAAATGTCGCCAAGTTTTTCACTAACTTGGCAATATATCGTAAAATTTGGCACCCAGAATTACTCACCAAAATTGAAGCCAACTTGACGTTATTTCCGGTATTTTGCCAAACTAATATGTCTACTAATAACTTTAAACTAATACTAATAATAGTTTAGATTTGCTAGTTGAATGTGATTGATAAAATTCCTGAAAGGATCTGAAAAAGCTATGAAATCATATAAAAAATTGGTGGAACCAGAGAAAAAACTAGAGCTTGATCTAAAAGAATGTTACAGTAAAAATTGGGAAATATTTTCAATCTAAAAATGTGCATAGAAAAGAAATGGAATCAGATGATCTGTAAAGCTCATGAAATAACCCAAATTTTTATTAGCTGAAAATGTGGACTGAGCTTTACTGGTGCTTTATATTCAGAATCATACTATTATCCACTCTAAATGATTACTGAGCAAAGTAGTCAAAAGAATACATTGTTATGCTGTCTCAAATCAGTTAAGCTCCACAACGCTAAACGAATATAAATCATGAAGTAATAATTAAAGTATAACATTAATATAATCAGGTTGTTGAGGAATTGATGTAGATAAATATGTCTAAACACAAATATTTAGTATGTGGTTGAATCGTATCAGTTCAAGGTTTTAGGTTTAATTAGAGCTTTGATCATCCACTTATCAAAACCGTTGAAATGGAATTGCATCCACACTTTGTACTGAACTGACCATTCTCATACTTCATTACATCAGCCTGTAATCCATAGTTATGAACCCAAAATTTTAAACTGGTTGTGTATAATTGAAATATGGGGTGAGTTAAAAATGCCTCTTTTTCCCTGATTGATTTGAAGGCACCAGTAAAGTTCAGTCCTCATTTTCAGCTAACAAAAATTTGGGTTATTTCATGAGCTTTACAGATCATCTGATTCCATTTCTTTTCTACGCACATTTTTAAATTGAAAATATTTCCCAATTTTTACTGTAACATTTTTTTTGATCGAGCTCTAGTTTCCTCTCTGGTTTCACCAGTGTTGTAAATGATAGTAAATCTGTGGCATTTTTAATCTAAAATTATTCCTCAACATATTTCATCATTTTTTTGTATGGAACACTGGAGCGACTGGTGTTACCACTAAAAAAATACTCCAAGTTAAATTTAGATAACAATTTTCTCTTGTGTTTACATCGTCCCCTAGGAAGAAATAGGATAACAAAATTTAAATATGTGAAGGAATTTTTTATGTTTTATTTATATTGTTAAATATTAGCTATAATGATTCAACACTATTTTTGTATTTGCAGCATTCCCAAGTAGAAAATGGGATAACTAAATTTAAGTAAAATTAATTTTTTAGCACTTTCCAATATTGTTTAAAGCGTTTATGAATTCAGTTTGTCTGTCTGTACATGCTATGACATACATACATGTAGTATATTGTCATGAATTTGATATGTGTTATTGGTGTTTACTATAACATGTTCGCTATTGAAAATGAAGTTTGTAGCATTTAGGGTTTGTTTTCTGTAACATTCAAAAGAATTCTGTTACATTACAGTTTGAAAAATCATTTGCAGTGTATTTTAATAATATTGCACTGTTTTAAGTACATTGAAATTTGTATATATCACTGATGTGAGGGATGCACAAAAGTATTTGTCTATAATATTGTTTATGAAAAATACTTGCTGGAAATATGTTTTCAGTTGTGATACTTGTTTTACAAATTTAACATATAGTGAAACAATTTAAATTTTTACACTGCCAAATAGGAATAAAAAAATACTTTGAAATATAATTAGTTTGATAATTGTAGCTCAGTATATTGTTTGGCTGTGGTTTAATTCTTTTAATTCAAATATGAATAATTTTTAAATTTATCGCTTGAACCTCGATTACAGAAGATTAATCTATTTGCCTTTAAAACAATGTAAAAAGTTCAGAATTTTTTTCTTGCTGATATAATGTAGCAAAATTAAAAATTCCCCTATAAATAATTAAATAAAATAATATAAATAAATACAATTTTAACAGACATGTAATTGAAATGTAGTACCTTCAATGCACTGAAATGATCAGAAACAAAAATGCTGCCTTGAAAAACCCTCGGCTAATAACTCCTGGCTTGCGTCTAATACAAAAATATTGCATTTGATAAACATCAAAGCTTTATATAATTGCATAATTAATATATTTCCTATAAAATTGCTTTTTGGAATTATTTAGTGATCTAGAAAACCTATTATATGTATAACAAAATTATTAGAGTTTTTAATTTTAAATAAAAGAAAGGTTTTCACCTTTACTGTGTGAGCCGGGAACCCCGCGTTCAAGCTAGGTATTATGAATATAAAGAATTTTAACTGATTTCCATTACAAGTTCATTGAATATCTATTTTACTTTCAGGTATTGTTACTCATGTTTTTAAGGATGATTATTCTCCAAAGCTGTATGGTGCTGTGATAAGGAAAGCCAATGTGATTTTAAAGAAGGTTATTTTTTCATTTTTATCATGTACATATCAATATTTCAACAATTTAATTATACATATATGTGTGCCTTTTATACAAGATGTCCCATTCAAAAGTACCATCTTTGAATGTATTATGTTATTTCAAACAGGACTTCACCTGCAAAGAGTATTAATAAAATCATGAATGTCAGTGAGTCAATCTGTAGAAAATATAACTAGATTTTCATGATCAGAAAAGTTTATTGACTTGTAGCAATTGATTAGCAAAATTAAAAACTTGAGAATAACATCAGTAAGTAACAGGTATAAAAAGTTTAATAGTAAATACTTCATGTTAAATAAAATATTTGCAGCATGTTACAAAAATTTAAAATCACACTGCATGCCATAAACCTTTATAACTTATCCAAGTATAGTTGAGACATAATTAGGTTCATGGTAAATTATTGTGTTAGATCTAAAATCTGTTATACTGCAGAACATAAACAACAGTAGACCTGAGATCTCAACAGTAAAGCATAATAATATTCAACACAAGTACTGTATTGTTTCTTACATGCTCCCTTATTGAATCTTCATTTAATGCACTTAACTATCTATAAAACATGAACATTGTAAGATTGTCAATTGAAAAAAATTTCAACATATGTAAAATACACCCACCACAAAACATGCTGCTACGCTATGTCTGGGGAACAGCGATCACAACAATACCAAAGCAGCAAAACTTATTATGGGGGCTCAGGGGTTGAAAACTTTTCAAAAAATTGATTTTTTTTTTTTTTTTTTTTTTAATGATCTAATTTGATTATTCATTTAATTCTTAACTCAGTGCAAAAAAATGCATAAAAATATTTGCATTTTTAACGGAGTTATAAGCATTTATGGTATCAACACTTTCATAGCTGCATCCATATAATTTCAACTTGTTTTCTCAAAACTTGATTTTTGATGACTAACACCAAAATTTAAAAAAAAACTATTTGATGGAATGGCTTAAGTTTTCTTTTTTTTTGCATGCATGAATTTTTGTGTAAAACAGTTTCTTTTTTTTTTTTTTTTAAATAAACAGTCAGTGTTGAATATGACAGTATCTGCTAATATACCTAAACCTGGAAATTTGATAAAGTGTCTGTGTTTCACAAATGAAAGCCATCAACATTAGATTGTCATCTTTTGTTAATGTATGAGGATTTTATGAAAGAATATTTAAGGATTCAGTTTAATTTAAAATATGACAGCTGTAATCTGGAACACACTATTTCTGAAATATTTAAAGCTGTTGCTGATACAATTAAAAGTGTTTACTGAGAGCTTCAATTCCAATGGTTTCTGATACACAAATTTCAAAAATTAGAAAGGAGAATTGGAAGAGCATGATAGCTTTTTTTACTGATGATTCTTATATCCAGTGGCGCCGACTTCTGGGTCTGCGGGTCTGCCGCGCAGACTCTGAAAAATTTCTGCAAACCTTGCAATATCTTGGCAGAACCTGAAAAATGCAGGTATGAGATTTTTCCACGAATTCTCAGTTTTCCGCGTTTTTTTTTTTTTTTTTTGCTATTTTTGCCGTTTTTTGAGGGAGTGATTTATTTTGAAATTTAAGAAAGTAAGTCATCAATCTGAATATTCAGAGATAAGATCACGAAAAAACTCAATTTTGTCAAAAGATCGCATAATAAACGTAAACAATGTAAAAAAAAAAAAAAAAGGCGGTAAAAAATTGAAACTTTTGTCAAAAGATCGCGGAAAAGCACCAATTTCGTCAAAGGGCCGCGAAAAAAACATCAATTTTGTAAAAGAATCGTGGAAAAACGCGAAAACCGTCAAAAGATCGCGGTAAATTTCGTCAAAAAATAGTGTGAAAACACATTCTGTCAATGAATCACAGAAAAAAATGCGAAATTCGTTCTAAGATACAACTAAGAGAAAATGCAAATTCTGTCAAAGAATCGAGAGATAAATGCGGATTTTCGCAAAAGATCGCAAAAAAATACAACTTTTTGCAAATAATAGCGGGGAAAACGCAGATTCTTTCAAAGAATCGCAGAAAAAACGCATATTTTGTCGAAAATTCGCGAGAAAATTGCGAATTTTGGCATAAAGTCTAAAAAATCGTGGTAAAGACGCGAATTTTGTCTCAAAAATAGTGATGAAAACGGAAATAATCACGAAAAAAAAACTTTAATTTCATTCAAAGATAGCAAGGAAAAAAGGAAATTCTGTCAAAGGATAGTGGGAAAAACGCCACGGGGGTAAAACGTGAATTTCGGCAAAAAATTGCGAGGAAGAATTCAAATTTCCAAAAAATCACGACTTTTAACAAAATAGATTCAAAAACTTGAATTTTGCTCAAAGATACCAGCGAAAAAGCAGAAATAAAAAGAAAATGTGATAAAACTTGAATAATTTCATTTACTGTAATTTATACTTCTATCTTCAATGTAATTTGTATTGCAGTATTCTTAGACTTATTAAAAAATTTCTAAGATAGTTTTATTTGATTTGATATTTATTCATGAGATGATGGATCAAACTGTTATTATCACGTGTAATAAACTAAAATTTTTGTCTCATACCCATTTTTCTGCAATTTATGTGTTAAACTATTAATGAGCAACCTGTGGCCCGCGATGGGTTAACATATCACCCGCGAATTTTGTCAATTTACAACTGGAAAAAATTGCAATTTTTTTGCAAATGTTGCAGGAAAAATTGGAAATTTCATCACTTTGTCGGTGAAATTAAAAAATTTGTCACTTAAGAATCGCAATTTTCATTGATCGGCACGGAAAAATCGCAAAATTAATTGATCATTGGCGGAAAAAGCAAACTTTGTCGATATGGGCCGAGAAAATCGCAAGTTTTGCTCGTCAGATATGGAAAAATCGCGAATTTTACCCATGAGGCTCAGAAAAAAATAAGAAATTTCCCCGATCGGGCACGGAAAATTCGCGAATTTTGTCAGTCGGATGCGAAAAACCGCACATTTCATGGTTCAAGCAAGAAAAAAAAATCTTCAATTGTTTATGATGCTCGAAAAAATTGCAAATTAAATTTATCGGTTGCAAAAATGTTTTGTTGGTTTATCGCGTGAAAAAAAATGCGAATTTCGTTGATCGAACACAAAAAAATGTCAAATCTTGTTGATCAGGGACAAAAAAAAATCGCAAATTTCATTGATAAGACACGGAAAATCATGAATTTGACGATGTCGCTCAGAAAAATTTTAAATTTCATTGATCGGCTGCGAAACAATCATGAATCAAGAGTTGATTTATCAAGAGAAAAAATCGTGAGTTTCATGTTGTCGCGTAAAAAAATGCAGATTTCGTACAAAAATCGTGAATTTTGTTCATCGGGCGCGGAAAATTGCGTATGACGTCAATTAAGGGTGGAAAAGTGCAAATTTTATTGATTGAATTTTTAAAAATCGCAATTTTCATCGGTCCGAGACGAGAATATTGCGAATTTTGTTGATCAGACATGGAAAATTTGCTTATACATGAATCAATCAGGCTCTAAAAAATCTTAATTTCGTCGATCGGGTGCGGAAAAATAAAGAAATTTGTCGATCATGCGAAGAAAAATTGTGAATTTAGTCGATCCACTTCGTAAAAATTGTGAATTTTGTCAATTTATCGTGGAAAAATCGGGAATTTCGTCGATCTGGAACAGAAAAGTCGCAAATTTCGTCTATTAGCTTCAAGGACGGCACCAGAGGGGGGGCATATGCCCCCCTGTCGGGCATACCTGCCCCCCCCCCCCCCACCACCCATCGGGGTCAAAATTCGATTTCGTCGGAGAAAATATTTTGACTTTTGAAATTCGGCCCCGTCAAATTGAAGTTTTTTTTAAAATTAAACTCAGATTGACTAAACTAATTCTTTTGGGTACGAGTCGATTACTGATTGAATTTTGATTCTTGCAGATTGAGTTCAGATAAACCCGATCTATCAAAAAAGAAAAAAAAAAATTGAATTCTTTAAAATAAAAATCTGTATAGATGATTACACAAGATGATACATAAATGACTCTGTATAAGTAAATTTTTTTAACAAAAAAGATAAAATTTATACTAAAATTTTGTCGGGACTCTCTTGGATGATAAGTAGAATGCTGCAAAGGGTCGGGCAAACTGAACCTGACATGACTCGCAATCTGCATTGGATCGGGTTGAGTCTAATCTTTTGTTGTTGTGGGTCGGATTCTTAGTTGGGTTAACTTTAATTGTTTCAGGTTCCGGTTAGGTGTTGACATTTATTGTTCTTGATTCAAGATCGATCTCTCAAAAGAATTTACAAAGTTTATTTTAAGTTGAAAAATTATACATTGAATGTTAATATATATGCTGATTTTTTACTTAAAAGCTAAAACTGGTATTGGAGATATAGTTGTAGATATATTTTTACATAATTGCATTACAATATGGATATATTTTTTCATCAGTTACGGTTGGGATCTAGTTGAGGTTGAAATATTTCGGGTTCAGATAGAAATGTGGAGATGTCGGGCTCAGATCGCTTTTCGGGTAGAGTCCTGCTCGGGAAATTAAACCCAACTCGACTGGCGATTTGAGTGGGATCTGGCTAAAGTTAGTTAATATTTTTTGGAAGAGATTCGGATTAACTTCTATTTTTCGTGTCGGGGTAGTTTTAATTGATTTAGTGTATGGGTTCGATTCTACCTCATTTCTCAAAAGTATCGCCAAAATATATTTTAAATTGTAAAATTGTTTATTTGAATGTCAATGAGTGAATATATTGATACATCAATTTTTCTGCATAAAATATATAATTGATATTACAGGTATTATTGTAGACTATTTTTCATTATTGCTTTACAAGATGAAATTTTGTTTTTCAGTTTTCTCTTGCATTTCGAGTTCGGATTAGATTCGAATTGAATACTTTTAGGTCAAAGTTTGTCGAGTTCGGGTCATTTACTTTTTAAAAACTAGTTCAGGTTGTATGATATAGAATTAACTAGTTCAGGTCGGGTTGAACCCGATCCGAGGAGGACTCTATGCTCACAAAAATAATCCGTGAATTGAACTATTTTTCACTTGATTATATTCCGTTAAAACAGAAAAATTTGCTTTAAATTTTGCTCTCATGCGGTTTAATTTTGCTGTTTCTATTCCCCCCCACCGCAAAAAATACAGAAGAAACATCAATTGCCTGAAATACTCGCACTTAAAGCAACATGTTCGTCAATTTACATGGGTGTTCTGGCAGCTATGTTGCTTAATACTTTTTCGTATTAGAAACAGAATTTGTATATCCGTTTTATCTGAATATATGTAAAAAACAAAAATCTAAGATAAAAATTTTTGAAAAATGTTCAAGCAGAAGGCAGAAATTGCTTAAAATAATAGAAAAGTCTCTTCAAATCACAGGGATATTTCAGCAGTTCCGACAGGGATATTTGGGTTCCAACGGACTCAAAGCGAGAAATTTTGGCCCACGCAGACCTTCTAACCCTCAGTTAGACCTCCTGTATAACCCGTGGTTCGGATCGGTGATACATTTTTAATTGCGGGTCGCTTTTGCTGATATTAAAATAACCCACTTTTAGATTTCCAACTATTTTACAAGTTTTCACTTTATTTACATTTATCTTTTGTTTTTAATTTGGGAATTTTGTATTTAAGTTTTTGTTTTAGATTTAAAATAATAGCACTTTCTGCATTCGATCAATATACACTCTAAAACAAAATGGAATTGAAGATGTTTTTCCCATTGTTTTTATTATCATTTCTATAGCTAAAAAAATCTGTTTTAATTTACACATTTTCTCGAAAATACAGAAAATTCATCATCTAATGCTAAAACTAGCTGAAATCTTCCAATATCTGAAGTTGCATTTTTGTTGAATCAAAAAACTGTTCAATTTACTGAGCAGCAACACTTTGCACTAGATTTTTCTATTCGAAACTGATTTTTCACGTATCTCTATTTTCTCTCAAAATAATGAAATATTCGTGAGCCAACTCTCAAATTTTTTTGAAATTCTACAATGAAAGCACCAACATTTCTTAAAGTAATGGAAAAATCCATTCCAATAACATGTGCGTTCCGGCAATTTATTGTATGTATATTTTATTTTGGACGAAATGTTTTTTACGAGTATATGGAATAATAATTAGATTTTCTCAAAAGTGACAAAAATAGAAAACAATGAAAAAAGTAAAACATGGTATTTATAAAATAATATAAGGTATAAATTTCAAAAATTGTGGTTCGACTAATGAATTTCACTCCGGCAAATAACATTAAATTCAAATAAAGAAAACTAATATTTAACATAGAAACGTGTTCAGATGGAATGAAATAGGATATGAAGAAATTTCAATTTTATACAAAGTTTTGTTCTTAGTAAGTATGCTGTTTCTTTAAACTTGTATTCTTACTTAGATTTCAATCTAGGATGTTTAAACTGCGAAATCATCTGCGATTCTCTAAAAAGAAATACATGCCTTCTGTTTTGACTAGTTTTCAAATTCTGACGTGCAAGTTAATATAAAACAAACTTTTCGACAATTGGAATAAAGATATTGATGAATAATGTTGTTAGCAGACGTATTCTTGCTGATTGGTTGTAAAAATAACATTTATATATCTCGATGTTGCTATGGGAATTACAAAAAAAAAAAAAAAAAAAAAAAAAAAAAAAAAAAAAACTGCGTTGTGATAAACCAGAAGGATATTTCAGAATTACATACATGCAGTACTCTATTTTTGTCAATTGTCTATTGACCACAGATATAAGGAGTTATTTTTTTCCTGATCTAGTATTTTTATTTTAATATATAGAAATAAGATTTTTAAAATTATTATTCATTTGTTTAATGAATTTTTTTTAATACAAAATTCATATAATTAATCAGACAGTAACCGTAGAAACAATGCTACAATGGAATTTCAATGAAAAAAATTTGACTATGAAAAAATGGAATTTATGACTTTGCAAAATTTGCATTATAATTATCATTTCTACTAGTTATAAATGTTTTATAAGTTCCTTCTTTTTACGAAGATATCAACTTTAATTTGTCTCTACTGTATATAAAAAGTTTCAACACTTTTATGAGAGTAAGTCCAAATGATTTCTAATTTATTTGCGTTTATATGTGATTTGATATTTTTACCGAGTGTTTTAATTTTAAAACTGCTTTATAAACAGAATAAATTTAAAATTTAATTTTTTGCAGAATTGGTGCAAAGTTATACATAGAAGTACACATAGAAACTTCATGATTTCCGATATAACCATGTCTAAAAATTAACGTACAAAATTTAATCCAATTTCATACTTTTTTTAGACCTTCAGATAAATTAATCCTGATAAAATTTCTTATGCATCACTCAACAGGTCTTTTGTTATGCTTTGTTTTTAATAATTACCGTGACATGCACTCTTCACTTTTTTTCCAAAAATCAAAATGATCATATTTACAAATAAAATTAAAATGAAATAAGTATCACGTAAAAGGTTACCTTTCAAAATAATTTTCTGTTTTATAATATATTTATTTGATTATTAAAAATCTAAAGTTGGCAGGTGTGCCGTAAGACCGTGAGAGCTATTTTCCAAAAGGTTAAACACAGAATTCTATCAAACTTCATCATATTCAGTTAGTATGGATGACATTTTGGTGTATATCACCCTACAGATGGTGTTTTATATGCTGTTTTTTTTCCGAATTTTTTTTTATCTCTGCATCTATTGAATGTAGAATTACACAAAACATTTTATGCTTTAAGAAAAAAAAAAGAAAAAAAAACAGCAATATTGTTTTTATTTTGGTTTCGAACACTCAATAGGCTGCGCTGTTATCTTATGCCACATAAGAGATTCCTTATCATATCCAGAATCAATTGACGTGGATTAGCGAGGGTGGTTTGCCATATTATTTATTCCCAGTAAATAATCCAAATTTAAGGAAAGAAAATTTCACCGAGCTCCAGCTTCTGGATAAAGCTCGATAGAGGTCTGCATTGGCCGGGTCCGGGCCTACTTTCTTTTACGACACTGGGGCCGGTCCATGCCTGGTTTTCACTCTTTTCATGGCGTAACTAACTTTTTCGATACCGAGCTGGGGCTGGCTTCATTCTTCCTAGGATTCCACGGGTCTAAATTTTCAGTCCCGGTTTCGGTCCAGCCCATATGAAAATCAACCTCACGGAACGACATGGACCGTGCAAAAATCAGTAAAATTTGGCCCGTTCCAAACATTTTTACAAAACAAATGTATATATTTTTATAAGTTTAACACGCTGTTATTCTATAATTAAACTTTATAATTTAATTTTTTTAAATAATAGTAGATTTTTAGGCAACAAAATTTAAATACAGTAAAACCTGTAAAATAAAACCTGCATATGACATAAAAAAGTACTTTCAGTTGAAAACCGTTTCCGAAAGTGAAAGTATCTTTTTAAAAGAAATCTGCAACCGAAATCGAAAAAGTGAAAAATAGCCATATTAAAGAGAAAATATAGCTGTCCTATCCAAGAAAAAAAAAAAACTGTTAAAAAATATTCTAATCAAAACGAGAAATTTGGAAATAATCTGTGTTTAACATGACGGAGCGGGCGTTTTCGAGTGAAGAGCCCCCTTAAACGCAAAATATGCTGATTAAAAATGAATATAATAATACATGTGAAACGAATATAATACATTACAACTGCTACGACGGAAACTTGACCATAACTCTCTCTAACTCTCTCTCTCTTTTTTTTTTTTTTTTTTTTTTTGTTTCTATATGATTTCGTCTTGGAAGATTTTACTGTATGGCATTTTTCTGATTTTTAAGTCTCCAATACATGATATAAGGATTAACGATAACTGAATGATAATTGAAACATTTACATGCAAATAGATATTCATTCACAATAAATAAATATTGTCGCCTAGAACACTTTTTAAAAAGACTATTTTTTTTATCAGAACTCCTCGTCCAAAACACTTTATAACCATATCGAAGTAAAAATTCATGTTTTGTAGAAATAGAGCCGGGCGGGCCGAGATTTTAACCTTTTTTTTTGGGGGGGGGGGGGGGGGGACTGGCTATATTATATATGTATGTATTTGTATTTCCCAGACCGTACAATCAGGCCGATTTTTTTAATTTTATGTCGACCGGACCATTAACCTATTTAGTACAAACCGGGTCGGGTCTGGGACAAAAATTTTTGCCCACGCAGTTCTTTAGGCCCCGGACCAATACGGGGGGACTTCTAATATATATTATGAACTTGGCCCCCCTGTCGGGAATACAGTGTCCCCTCGTCGGGCAAACTCTGGCACCGCCCCTGATTAGCTTTGTAAAAAATCACAAATTTCCTCGATCAGTTTTGTAAAATACACAAATTTCGTCAATCAGCTTTGTAAAAAAATCGCGAATTTCATCGATATGGTGCGGAAAAATTGCTAATTTTTTCAATCAGACGCGGAGAAATGTGATTTTTTTAATTCTGCACAGGGTTCCCAGTGTCATGGAAAGTCATGGAATTTCAAAGTAGTCATGGAAAGTCATGGAAAATGTAAAATATGTAGAAAAAGTCATGGAATTTACTAATATTTAATAAAAAGTCATGGAAAAGTCTGGGAGGATAAAATTAAAATTTAAGATAATTTCATTTTCAGAAAAATGTTGCTCTTTTCTCATTAGACAGCCCTTCTCATTGATTAGACTTCTCAGCCTCTGAAAAATTTCCAGAAGCAACTATTGATATTTTTTCACTAGATAGCGCCTTCTTAACTAGTAATACGATAGAGTACCTGGACCTTGTTTGTAAGAGTAGCATCATGAGATCACAAGTACGCATGCTCAGTGGAAGAAAACGCATGCAACCCTGATTTTTCATGCTTTGCTCTTCCTCTCCCTTTGGTTACTTTTGATAATACTAACATTATCAGCGTTAGAATTCCTAAAAAAAAGTCACTGTCCCCAAGGACCAGTAAGCATGAGAATTTACTGGTCCGCAGACTTCATCACTGGTCCGCTACATAAAATTCTATTAAATAATTTTAACACTTAGAGTGGCTTCCCCCTCCCCCCAACCCCACCCTGGAAAATAAACCAATCTTACTTTGCATTTGTCCAAAATTTTCAGCATAATAATATGTAAAATTATAATTTGCTAAAAATTAAATAAACAGTACGTAAAGAAAAACTATCAAATTATTAATTAGATATTTTATTTCCCATTACTTATTTCAACTGACTAAGGTTTAATGCACATTTTTTTCGATTTTTCTCCAGATTTTAGCCAGAGTGGTGGAACTGTAGCTAGTGTCAGTGATGCAGCTGGACTTGAAAAATTCTGGGTCCCTTTTCTACAGAAGCGGGCTCCCACTAATAATAAGTCATATTTTTCGACGGAAAAATTGAACTTGTTCATTTCCACAAGAAAAATAAAATGCAATAATTGTTTTAATAATAATAAATAATTAAAACCAATATTAATTTAAGAGAAATTTTCTGTACTTTTTAAAAAATAAATGCTCAAGATACAAATTTAATTATAAAAAAATGCTTATTTGAGTGTAGAAGATAACAAGTATCACTATTGTCTGCTCCATTTTAAAATCGTTTTTTCTGGTTTCAAGATGAAATTATCCATTTTTTCTCGAATTTTTTTGACGATATTTGCCGGGAATCAGCCGTTATTTAGCGATTTTTTTAACAAAATTTGTCGCTTTTTGCGATTTTTTAACAAATTTTGTCGTTTTATCGCGATTTTCGGACAAAATTTTTCGTTTTTTTCACGATTTTTTGAAGAAATCTGTCTTTTTTTTTTTCAACTTTTTGAAAAAATCTGCCGTTTTTCATGATTTTTTTGACAAATTTTGCCATTTTATCGCTATTTTGGGCGAAATTTGCCGTTTTTTCGCGATCTTTTGAAGAAATCTGCCTTTTTTTCGGGTTTTGGAATGAAATTAGCTATTTTTTCGAGAATTGTTTGACAAAATTTGCCGGAAATTAGTCGTTATTTCGCGATTTTTTAACAAAATTTGCCGTTTTTTCGCGATTCTTTAACGAAATTACGCGTCTTGTGGGACGCGTAAGAACTATTTTTTTTTTTTTTTTTTTTTTTTTGCGTAATTTACGCGTTATAGCGCGTCCGCGGCATCGCTGATTAATAATAATTTAAAAAAATCTTATGTGCGATCGGTTGCGGGGCCAGGGCCTGAAAAAAGGCACTGGTCCTGCGGACCACTAAATTTTTCACATTAGTGGTCCGATTGAATTATCGGCGGTCTCGGACCAGCGGACCACCAAGGATTTCGAACGCTGATTATTATTTTAATGACCGTTCAAAAGAGATGAAAAAAATAAAATAATTCATCTTTTATTAAGACGATATTATAACTAAAGCATTTATTTCTGTTTTTGTCTTTTTTATGACAAGAGTGTTACCAAGTGAAATTCTTTTATTCAAATACATTTAATATTTAAACTGGTTATTTAGAATACAACAATAAATATTTACTTAAAGATTTTCTCATTAGACTATTTATAAAAGTACAGTAAAGAAAGTGTCTCATCTTACCGAATTTAATCACTGAAATTATACATTTTAGTATTATGTCACAGTACATTTTAAAGGCATAAAAACTATACATGCTCTTAAGCAAATTTTTAATCAATAATATATCTTTGGTTGCAAAAGGGAGGGAGGGTGTATCGTTAATTTTCCAGACATTTTGAATTTAACAGTTTCCTATACGTATGTTAATTTTTGAGTGTGTGCGAATTCAACATGCATGTTTATTATTGATCTATTTATTTGGGCCGAAAAATACCAAATATAAACATAACCCCATTAAGCATTGCATAAAAATAATTATTTTTTATATTTCTATGTATTACATATTTTTAAAACGCATTCAGAAATTTAATATTGATTGTCTCCATCCCTATAATTTGCATCAAACAAAAATATATCAGAAGAAATGGAATCATTAAATAATCTTACAAAAAAGGAATTTATAATTGCATAAATAATTAGTAAATTTTTTAAATATTCCTAGAACTTCGAGATTTTAAACGAATTTTTAACATTTATTTAAAAAAAAAAAAAAAGAATTAAGCACTTCTCAACTAAAGTGTATATTTTTATGAATATTTACATTTAGAATGGATTTTGTATATATTTTTCAATTTATGAAAACTATCAACCTATGCCATTAGACATGGGTCTCATTTTTTTTTGTATTTTTCCCTATAAACCATGCAAATATTTTTGGCACATTCACAAAGTCAATTTTTATATATGGAAAAGCATGAAATCTGTAGATGTTATTATTTAAGTACCAAAAAATGACACCATTCCTTCAATTTTCCTAAAAACTTTACACATCTACTTATTACACTTTTATTATCTATTATATTCAATCAATAACTGAACTGTGACTAGTGCCTGAAAAAATTAATAGAATATGAAGTTTTTATTGCCATTTTACAAGAAGTATTTTCTTTTTACCGGAAAACGAGAAACATTGTTAGATTTCTTACAATCGAAAAAAAAAAAGTGTAAATTCATATGCATTTGCTAAAATAACCGTAAGAATATGGTAAAAAATAATCAGTTAGAATTTCAGGTATTATTATTAAAAAGAATCTAAAATTGATTATTTCTCATAAACTAATTATATCTTCCATTATAAATATCATTGCTTCGGAGGACATTTTCCTTTTCTGCGAAGTTGCGTCCCAAAACTCGGTGAATCTGCTAATTTTTTATAGCATTTGCCAAAAAGTTTCTGATTTTATCAGAAAAGGGGGGGAATTCTGTTATAAACTTTCTAAATAAAAGAACACGTTAATTTTATACGTTTGTGAACGAAATTAAATTTTAAAAAATCCCTGTCGGCTTGGCCTATAGGCGGAGGTAGATTTCGAAGAGTGCTCATTTCAACAACAAAAAAAAAGTATGATTAGAGATAAACTCAGTTTAATAACTTCATTTGGCCGCTTATGAAAAATTCTTAATTTCATTTTTCTACAAGAACTGGTTTTATCAGAATCATATTAAGCAAAATTCAGCTCAAATGCCTATTTTAACAACATATTTTGAAATATATTCTGAATTTATTTAAAAATCAACCAAAATAGCTCATTATATTGTTCCTACGTAACAAAAAACTGTCAATTGAATGCGTTTGAGCGAAAATTGAATTTAAAAATGAGTCATGAAATAACCGATTTGTTATTTGAATAAATCTTTCATTCTTTAATCATGATAGCTTCGGTAAATTTTGTGCGAAATGCCCACTTTGACGGCCTTTTTAAAAATTTATTCTATCTTTATCAAAAAACTGGCCAGTGCGTCACATTATATAGCTTCTAAATAAGAGGATTTATAAATTGGATGCATTTGAGAGCAAAAATGGATTTAAAAACGAGTCAGAAAAAAACTCAATTTCTTATTTGAATACTTCCTTAAATTTTCAGTCTCGATGACTTTGGGAAATTCTGTTCAAAATACCCTTTTTGGTAGCCTTTTTTGAAACATATTATGTCTTTATCAAAAAACTGACCAATGCGTCACATTATATAGCTCCTAAATAAGAGCATCTATAAATTGGATGTATTTGAGAGCAAAAATGGTTTTAAAAACGAGTCAGAAAAAAATGCCTTTTTTTATTTGAATACTTCCTTAAATCTCTATGACTTTGGGAAATTCTGTTCAAAATACCCTTTTTGGTAGCTTTTTTTGAAATGTATTCTGTCTTTATCAAAAAACTGACCAATGCGTCACTTTATACAGTTCCTAAATAAGAGGATCTACCATTTGGATGCGTTTAAAATAAAAAATTACTTTAAAAATGAGTCAGAATATAAGCAGTTTGGATTTGAGGTTTTTCTCCAACTCCTATTTTTGTTTAATTTATTTTTGCTATACAAATTGGTCCTATCAAAAACTTGTCAATATTAAAATTGTAGATATTATTGAAGAGATGTAAAATAAATTTATTTAGATCTGATAGCTTAAAAATTGACGGAGTTATGGATTTTTTTCTTTTTTCACCCCCCCCCCCTCCCTTTTTTCTTTTCGTTTTTAATTTTTTTTATCGGTAAAAGTTGGTCCTATCAAAAACTTGTACATACAAAAGTTTTAGATAATTTTAGAACATTTATAAAAAAAATTAATTGGACTTAATATCTTGAGAATTGACAAAGTTATGATTTTTTTTCTCCTAAAAACCCTGTTTTTTTCGCCCCTTGAGCCCATTTCTAAATTTATCAAAAATTTGTCATGCGTAAACTTTTGGCCCATTTTTAAGAAGTAATATAAGCTTTAAACCGATTCGATATCTATTTTATTTAAGAAGTTAGGGCGTTTTTTCGATTTTCCCAAAAACCCTCCCTATTTCCACCCCCTTGGACCGATTTTGCCCATTAACGAATTTAGCCGAGATTTTATACCCCTTCGTTTTATGTATCAGTTTGGAAGAGACTGGAGCAAAACTAAAGAAGTTATCGTGTCCTTAAGAAAGTGATATATATAGATAGATAGATAGATAGATAGATAGATAAACTTTTTTATTGATGGTAGTTTTGGGGTCTAGGGGTCATGATCGGCGTAGATCTGCAAAAATTTTTCAGAAATTCCAACATTGGTGCGATCGCAATAGGTAGTATTTCATACAAAATTTACCTAAATGTATCAGAAAATAGTCGGTTTGTATTTGAAAACAGTTTTAAACATATCAAACTAAGAGACAAATAATTCACAGAAAAAAAAAATACTTGAAAATACCTATCGAAATTACACAAATTTGGACAACTAGCAACAGTTTCACCATTAAAAAAACTAATAATTTTTGCAATAGCACAATATAACTTTTCTCACGGAAGCAATTTTCTGACATTGCTTGTGGTTATGAAGTTTTGTAAAGATTCATTTTTATTGAAGAAACTTTTAAAGTTGATTGTAAATATGATTGCTCAAAGATGAATTTGATTGTTTTTGCAAATCAAGCTCTGATGAATTTGGCCTCGACAAGTTTTTTTTAACATCTTGGCTGACAATAAAAGATTTGTAGAATTGTGGGCTATTATTAAGCTGTGCCTAATTTTTTCCCATAAAAATGCTTCTGTAGAGATTAACAAATCTTTGTTAATTGAAAATTCACACGAAGTCACTCTTGTAAATCAGAGGCATGTCTATGATGTTATTAATGAATCAGGTGGTGTGGAAACTATAGTAATTAATTTTAAACTCCTTTCATATGCACGAAATAGCCACAAACAGTACAAAATTGATTTAGAAAACAAGAATAAAATGGAAAAGAAGCTAATAACTGAAAAAAGGCTGGCAAAAGAGCAAGAATAAAAGTTAACAAATTGCAAAAAAGAATAATAAGAATTAGAAAAGCTGCTGAATTAGAAGAAGAAGCAATTAAAAATGAGCTAAATTCACTGAAAAAAAAAAGCACTGTAGATATTAATATATTAATATTCATGTGATCAAAATAAAATATATTAATATTCAGATGTTCAAAAGTTTATCGAAAATAAAGCTTCATTTTATATAAATGTTTAATTATTTAATCACAATCTTTTTCTGTTTTTAATTTTTTTGTGGTTATAATGTATTTTCTTTTATTTGTGTGTTTCATAGAAAGTTTTAGTCAGTTTATTTCAGGAATAGATTTTGATAAGTAATTTTAGCATTTAATGCAATATCTTTTCCTGCTTTTTTACAACAATATCATGATAAAAATTTGATTTTTTTTTTTTTTTAATATACTGTTTGTTATTAAGTTTCATGTTACTTAAAAAAAATCTTTCTAAAGATTTAAAAATAGATTCTTAAATTAATTTTACTAATTAATACATAATTTTAAATTTTAATACTTTCGAAGTAGACTTTGCATATTCGCGTTTGGTCATGGAATTTTTTGAGATTTGGTCATGGAAATTGCCAGACAAATTTTGCTAGGAACCCTGCTGCAAGTAAAAATCGCATACTTCGTCAATCAGCTTTGTGAAAATCGCGAAGATCGTCGATCAGATTCGTAAAAACTTCGAATTTTGTTGACTGGGAACGGAAAGATTCTGAATTTTTTCAAACAGACTCGGAAATATTGCAAATTTTGTCGAACACGCGAAGAAAAATTGTAAATTTCGTCGTAAGGTGCGGTTAAATCATGAATTTCGTCAATCAGACGCAGAAAAATGTTAATTTTATTGATTATGGGAGTAAAAATCGTGATTTTTGTCGATCAGCTTTGTAAAAATTGCAAATATCGTCAACCGGACTCGTAAAAATTACCATTTTTGTTTATTGGGAGCGGAAAGATCCTGAATTTTTAAGCAGGCTTGAAAAAATCGCGAATTCTGTCGATAAAGCACGTAAAATTTGCAAATTTCGCTGATCAAGTGCAGAAAAATCGCAAATTACGTCAACCAAGCACGGAAAAATTGCGAATTTCGACGATCATGCAAAGTGAAATCGTGAATTTTATCGATCATACGAAGAAAAATTGCGAATTTTGTCGATTAGACGCTGAAAAATCGCAAATTTCGTCGATCGACTTCATAAAAATTGCAATTTCTTTAGTTAGGCGCAAAAAAAAAAATGCAAATTTCATCGATCGACTTCGTAAAATTAGTGAATTCCGTCGATCAAGCGCGGAAAAATTGCCAATTCTGCCGATCAAGTGCAGAAAAATCGCAAATTTCTTCGATCAAGTGCAGAAAAATCACGAATTTTGTCAATCATGCGAAGAAAAATTGCGAATTTCGTCGATCATGCAAAGGAAAAATCACGAATTTCGTCTTAAAGTGGTAAGAAGTCTTAAGTGCTCTGAATTTGCATTAAAATGCTCAAATTGCATCAGCTTCTGGGACTATGACCCAGCCCCCCTATTTCATTCAGTTTGTTTTCTAGCCCGGCACATTGCGTGTTCACTAACATCCCTTCAAACAACTGCCCTTCTGGCAGACCCAGCTTTGGGACCAAAGTTGGCGCCTATGCTTATATCTATTGTCACAAAAGAATAAAATAAGAAAGTTGTAGCGATACCAGTCCACTGCAAACTAATTTGTGTTTAACTTGCTGGAACTTTTATGAATTACATGATTGGTAATAGGAAATTGTACAATATTATGTAGATTTTATGGAACTTTAAACATGCACGGGAAATACAGCAGAGATACAATTTTAAGCCATTTTCATATTTAATGCTGTGTGAATGAGTTAAAATATGTTAAACTAAATGTAACACCAGCAAAGTAAAAGTGATGTGAGTTTATTAAATATTTCTGCGCCCTCTGAAAATCCAAGGTTTGTGCCCTTTTCCCTGTCCCAGTCCAACCCTGTCTATATCCACACCAAATTTCAACTTTCTAAGTCACCTGTCAGCATTCAAATACTTTTTTAAGTGAGTCGGTCAGTCAGTGATAAAAATACTGATTTTTGTATGGCAATTCTGGTGAACTATAAGATACATATTTAATTTATAGAATTAAGTAATTAGAAGATGATCTTATAAGACACACAAAATTGCTAGAGTGTAGGTCAAGCAGATTTTAAGTTATTGAGAGGTCAAAAGTGTCCCAAAATGATTTGTGTAATATAACCCATGGCCAATGTGTCACTTTTTTTGCTTTGTAAACTTGACTGACACACTGCCTTGTATCTAGATAATTAGAAATATTTATTTGTCTGTGTGTGACTTGTTCATTTTAAGTTATGCTATAAATTTTTCTTTTGTGTGAAAAATTTCAAAGAAGATTTGTATTAATTTTCTGCTAATTTTAACCTATTTCTTCCATGACAAATGTTCAACTCTACTTTATTAATCAATATTATTATTTAAATGGTCTTTGCAGATATTTTGATATAAGTATTACATTTTTTAGAATTTGTTATTAATAGATTAAATTTATTTGAATAAATGATTGCATTTCCCAAATTTGCATGTATGTTTTGACTATATCGTAATGCTTAATTTTAATATATATTTTGTTTTTTCAGGTTTATGGCATTCAGATAATGACATTAGAAAATCAAAAAGACAGTTATTTACTTACTAATATTTTAAAACCTGAATTGGGCATTCATGAATTTGTTGACTTGTAAGTTTGTTTTTTCTTTTTCTTTCTTTTTTTTTTTTTTTTTTTTTTTTAAGTTATTAAAACTGTTGTAACGTTTGCATTTACTGTACACATACAATCTTCTATTTAATATTAATATGACATTAACACTAATTATTCACTTTAAAGCTTATGTTCTTGCTGATGGCTAAAATAAGTTATGATTGTCGCTGATTTCGCTGCCATCTGTATTCCAATAATTTAAATGTAACTTTTACTGTTTATATCTGAAATGAATACAGATTTAAGGGAAGCTCCTGCACTCACAAATGTTGGATTCCCTGAATATATTGTTAATGCTCATTTCAAAATTACAAATTATCAATGTCTGCTTGATGATATCAAATGACTTATGAACTGAGCAATAAAAATTTAATGCTCAGATCAATAATGTGCAGATCCCACATGTGTTTTCCTAGTTATGTATCTTCTATTTATGTATTTTATGTCTGTTAATTTTAATAATTAAATATTACAGGCCTAGAATTAAACAGCAGCAACATGGCTTGATATCATTTTTGCTAACTGTGATTTACATGAATGAAAATGTCATTACAGAAGGTAAATATAGTTTTACTTTTATTAATTTTTTTTTCTTTAATTTTCTGTTATTTCAAATATTTACAATTTGTTTTTCATTTATTTAGATGAATTAACAAGATGCTTAAAGCCACTTGGAATTGATTTAACGTAAGCCATAATTTTTTATTCTTTGTTATGTTTACTATGTAGTATCAAACTGAGATTTTTTAAAAATATTTCAAAAATTAATAAACAATTTGATGTTGATATTGTAAATATAGTAGCACAAATGTATCCAGTCTTCAAAATTTTATTATACTTCTGAAAATATTCAATTTTTTGAAATGTGATAAAAAGTAACCCTGAATCATTTTTAAATAAAGTTTTAAAAAAAATTTAATAATAAAATTTACTGAAAATGTTCTCTCAAACTCAGCAGTAATAATAAAAATTGCTAAATAAATATTATTAGTCCTATTGTAAATGATCTTCTATTTAGGCTCAATGTTAGTGACTAGCTACAAACAGGCAGCCCACTAACAATGTATTAAATGTAGCTTGCATTTTCATATGATTTCGCAGTATGGCAGTGTTAGGTCTTGGAGACTTCTTTCTGAAAAAAAGAAAAAAAAAACTTAATTTTTTCTGAAGACAAACTGCTTGATTTCAGAAAATTTTACCCTTACCAAAACATATTCTAGCATGCAAGAAGCATGCACATTCCAAATAAATCAAAAAGGTAATCATTAACACATTCACTTTTTCAAACACCTTGTCTCTAATGTATAAAGACAATCACATTGTAATTTAGTTTCTTAAATCTTTTCTTATAACTTTTTGGAATTTATTTTTCATGAATGATGTCACCAATATTACAATATTAATATTAGGGTATAAACTATTGTAATCTGCTCATCTCAATCAGCAATTAAATATTGATTTTAGTCATCTAATTTATTATTATTAAATTCTTAAATTTTCAAAATGTTTAAAATAATTTTAAAAGTATTACAATCTAAGATGAAAATAATTTGGAAAGTTTCTATAGCTATCCTGGCTAATAAATAAACAAAAAAGAAATTCCTTAAATAATTTCTGTCTGTTTAATTCCATAAATTTGTAAAAAATTAAGGTAAAGTTTCCCAAAACTAACACTAGGATATTGTTCAGTATTTTGTCTAAGTAATATGTCTTTCACAATAATTTTTCTTAACAGTGATTACGGCAAAGTACAATTGTTTTTCTTATGATCTTGCACATTTATTTTTCCTTTCTTATAAAATTTATGTTTTAATGATTTTGATTTTTTTTTAAGTACAAAATTCCCCTAAAGCTGACACTCCCATTAAAATTTGCTTCCTAACCTAGCATATAAATGCCTAAACCTGACGTAAAGTGTGTCCTACACAAATAAAGCCACCATGATTTTGTCCATAATCGAAGACGAAACGAAACCATGAGAACGAAACAAATATGTTAAAAAAGACTATATAGAAATGCATATTTACAATGAATAACTTGCTGCCTGCCCCACTTGATCATAAAAAAATTAATGTATAAAAAAAAAGGTGGTTGGGGGGAAGTGTCCCGCCGAAATAAAGCCGCTATTGTTAAAAGCATTTATATCTGCCATACTTACATATGACTTGGAATATACGATGTGGCATACCATTTACCAATCCCTGGAAGATATTAGCATCAATATTATCCAGGCTTGCAAAAAACCCGGGGGTTTTATTTAAAAAGAAAAAAAAGGGGGGGGGGGGCCCAAATTCATATTTTTTGCTTTTTTGTGGCTAATACGAAGATAACCACACACTTAATTTGTAGTTCCAAAGTATTTGGGGCTTGACAATTTTGTTTGGTTCTACAAATTTTTATTATATTCATTTTATTTATATGAAATTGATATACATTTCTGAGGTTTACTACCAAATGCTTGCAGTTGAGTCTGATTTGCAAAACATTTATTGTTCATTTACAAAGACACATAAAAGATTTCAGATACAATACCTTTGAATGTATACACATCAAATAAAGAAATTAGTTAGAGACTGGAAAGACAGCAAAGCTTTTTTAAGTGTGTTTGTAATTATATAAATATATAGTAGCTATAGTCATCATCTGGTCTGTCCTTTTGCTGTCTGTCTGTATATAACAGTGCAAAAACTACCTACTGAATGATTTGAAATTTAATTTATATACTCATTGCAAAATTTTGTCGTCATTTCAAATTTTATGAAAATCGAATCAAAATTTAAAAAGATATTAATAAAATTTCTTTGTTCTATTAAATCCTATAATTCAATGATATCCTAGGATGGGTAATGATTCTAGTTTGCCATGGTGATTATGTCATATTTAAGATGGTGTCATGTATGTTATTTCCATATTACTGAATTTAATATGTAGTATAATCATAATAAATTTTGTATTCATGCATTTTTACATAAGAGTGCAAAAGCTATTGCACCAAGATCTGAATATTTATAAAATTAGTTATATTATGAACGTACCTCATTTTTACCATGTTTGACATACAATTTCAGTCTTATTTTTTTTAAACACTGAATATTAGTAATTCCCACTGAGTGACAATACTGCTGCTATTTAATATTTAAAGGTTTCAGATTAGATTTCACAATCCTGCTTACCAATAATATTATTATTATAAAGCCTAATAACATAGATTATGTTGGAAATTAGATATTTAAGTAATTTGGAAATATAAAATTATTTAAAAAGAGAACATGTTGCTTCTATCAATCTTTTTTTTTTTCATTATCTAGTTAATATAAAATTCTTTAAGCATATCAGGGAAAACTGTTCATTTATTTCAATGAATAGATGGGTGTCTGGAAAGTCTGGAAACATTCAAATAACTCAATATTGAAATCACTCTAAGTCACAGATTGAATCATTGAAAAATATTCATTAAATATTAAAAAATACACACACACACAACTCCTTGTATGGGTGAAGGGGGGAAGGGGACAGCTTTGAAATTTTTTTGCTTTTATGAAATTTTTTACACTTTTTTTAATACAGATTATATTTGGATTCTACAGTGGAAAAAATATATTAGTTTTGTATTTAACCCCTTTTTTATCATCATCTAAAAATAACTTTTTAAACATAAATATAAAACTTTGTTGAAAATAAAACTAATGGGTTGGATATTTGATTAAAATTCCTGTATGCCCAGTAAAATAGCTCTGGTGGAATACTGGTTAGAGATGCACATCTTGGTCAGCTGAACAAGTTTGTTCTTTTTCTTATTTATGTCAAAACAAATTTTGCAATTTTCTTCGTAGTATTTCAGTTACATTTTTTCCCCCTCTCTAAGCTATGTGACATTTGGCTTTGCATTTTGTTGAAAATAACACTAATGTTTTAGATAACAAAGTTAGTTATAGTTTTTTTTTTTCTTCCTAACAGATCTAAGAGACTGCATCCTGTGTTTGGTGATGTCAAAAAGTATATCACTACAGAGTTGGTAAAGCAGATGTATTTGAATTATGAATGCATCACCAAAGAACCACCAAGATATGAATATACTTGGGGTTTGAGAGCTAAACAAGAATTTGACAAGAGAGATTTACTTCAGTTTGTTTGTACGGTAAGTCATAAATTACATGAAATAACAAGCTTCATAGGATAACGCAGCATCTTTTAAGAATTCTAGAACACATTGAGTTATTCTGTTAGAATATAAATACTTTCCATTATACAGGATTATTACAAATGAATCGTCAGATTTTGATATGTTACTATGTGCGAACTAGGAAACACATATGTTTCCATGACAACTCAAACGAGAGGGCATTAACTACAGTATCATGCTGTATATGTTTCATGCGCGTGTGATTGCCATGGTTGCTGCCCGAACGTCATGTTCAAAATGGCGACTGGATAGTAGTAAGAATTTTGTGTACTAAAATTTTCAATGTTTAAATCGCTTATGAACATTCAAATTTTCCATGTTTGAATCGCTTATAAACATTCAGAGAGCATTTCGGAAGGCGTACAAATGCAAACTACCAACTCACAATGATGGATTGGTCGATGTCACTTTGGCTGAGTTATAGAACCGCATCACGATTGCATTCGTGACCATCAAAGAGACCATGCTGAGTAATGTGTGGAGCGAATTGAATTATCGCCTTGACATCTGCCATATCAATCAAGGAGCACATATTAACATCTGTAGTATGGACATCGATCTTGAATATTTTCAGTTTATTCTTCATCACATTGTTGTAAACCAATTATGTTCCAAAATAAACTTTTCAGAAACCCGATGATTCTTTTGTAATAACCCTGTATTTTATTCAATATTTTTCAATTTCCCTCAATTGTAAATAGACTTTCCCAAATGGTCCTCCATTACATGATACTCATAAGAGAAGGAAAGGAGTCCACAAAGTGCAAAAAGCTTTTAAAATATTTTATTACCGTATTTTCGGGTGTATAGTCCGCGGCTTATACAAGAAAAAAACCTTCCAAAAAGCCGCTGTGGCTTATACACGGTGTGGGTTATACAAAGATTTTTTTTTTTTAAATTGCAAATCGTGATATTTTTTCTACAACTTTTAAACTTCAAAAAATTTGAAAAAAACATCAAAATTTGTAAATTTTTTTCGCTATGCCGTGAAATTTAGAGAGTTCTGCCATGTTTGTAAAGGCTTTTTTTTTACTGCTTAAATACAGTTATTTCTGGGTTTGGAAGAACTGTCGCAACTATCGGCAAGTATTGCACCGATAGATCTATAATAGCTACCGTATATACTCTCGTATAAGTCGTGAAATTTTAGACAAAAAAAAGAACTTCAAAGTAGTGGGGTCGACTTATACGCAAGACCTAAAAGAAATCTATAAACCAAATATAAGAAAATAATTTGCAAGTGAATCGGTGCTGCAGCACCCCATTGTGTTTGTAGAGTACAAAATCCAAAATCCAGAACCCTTCCAACCTCAACAATTCTGAATTTAAGATTTAGTTTATTTTTAAAAAAAATTAATCTACCCTACCCAGTTGCATGAGTGAAAAAAGTGCATGATTTATGTCATTTCTAAACGATTCAGAGCAGTCGTTTTTTCCGAAACGATTCCAAGGAATCGTTTCTTTACAGAGTCATTTCATTTCAGAACGAGTTCAAGGAATCGACCTTTTCCGGAGTCATTTCGATTCAGATAGAGTCCGAGAAATCGTTTCTTTTCGGAGTTGATACCCTACCCTGTTTCAAAGAACAAAAAAAAAGTGCGTGATTTATGTCATTTCGGAACGATTCAGAGTAGTCGGTCTTTTTCGAAACGATTCCGAGGAATCGTTCCTTTACAGAGTATTTTCATTTCGGAAAGAGTTCAAGGAATCAAACTTTTCTGAAGTCGTTTCATTTCAGATAGAATCCTTTGGAATCGTATCTTTTTGGGGTTGGTACCCTACCCTGTTGCAAAGAACAAAATAAGTGTGTGATTTATGTCATTTCGGAACGATTCAGAGCAGGCGATCTTTTTCGAAACGATTCTGAGGAATCGTTCCTTTATAGAGTTGTTTCATTTCGAAACGAGTACGAGGAATCGTTCCTTTTCGGAGTTGCTGCATTTCGGACAGATTCCGAGGATTCGATCTTTTTTGGGAACCAATGACCTAAGATACGTATACATTTTATGTCCGAAATTTTAAATTTATCACCGATTTTTAATTTTTGGAAAAATTCAGAAAAAATATCACGCTTGTTTGAAAAAAAAAAAATGCGCGTAAACGCCGCATCGCTTAAAATTTTACCTTAAAACACGTAAACGTCGCGGCATTTCTTCCGAAAATTATGGTACTGATAATCTTAATTTTTTAGCTGAATTACCGTAGGTATTATGCATCACGAAAAAATTTGGTAACTTTGTGTTAAAAATTATGACTAATGGCTTCTAATTTCGAACCCTGATCGAAATATACGTTCGTAAATGGTGTATAGCCCGTGGACTATACACCGATGCATCTCCGTGGGTTATACACAAACTTTTTTTACTGCACTGCTCGATTTAGGGGTGCGGGCTATACACCCGAAAATACGGTATGTTTGAACATTACATCTATACTAGAGGTCTGCACGGGCCCGTACACGGCCCGGCCTGCGGGAATCGTTTCGAATTTTCTAATAGGCCGGGCCGGCAGATTTAGAATAGTTTTTTCAACGGGCTGGGCCGACAAACAACATAAACGGGCCGGGCCGATAAAAAAAAATTTCGGCCCTGCCGGCCCGTTCTGAAGATTTAGGCAGAAACGATAAAATATGAGCTATTTCCAACGAAAATGGTTTTAACAAGAATAAGTATAAATGTGGCCATACTAGTTTGACAGCATCAATATAAAAATGCACAGTGTATTGGCATCGGAAAATTACATTATGTGTAACCCCTTTTAATATTTTTTTAGCTGACTCATACCGGTCCGAGATCACGCTTACATTATTTTTCTACATATATACTGGCCGGACCGGTACTAGACTTAATTATTGGCAGAAAACATGATTTGTAAAATTATTAACAGCGATAAAGAACTTATGTTAGCTTAGTCTTCGGATATATACTTATTGGTGATTTTTAAGTTAATTTCTCAATAATGCGAAAGTTTGGCACATTTTCTGATTAATTTTAAATTGTAAAAGAATGAAAGTGATAAGCCTAAATATTGAAGGGATTTGGAATCGAATAGCGTTTTTCATTTTTGGTAAATAAAATACTTGTATAACCTTGTTGAGAAATAATAGTTTCTCAAATGATTGCAGGTTTTTCTCCCTTCCCTTGCTATTGCTTCCGGAAATTCTATTCAAAACGCTAATTATGACAGTATTTTATTTGTTTGCAGTATTCTTAAATTGCTTGTTTCAAAAAATGGATAACGCTATTCGATTATATAGTTTCTGAATAAAGATATTTGCTAATCTTATCTGTTTCTGAGAAAAAAATGAATTTAGAAATGTATCAGAAAGGAGCTTCTTTGAATTTAAGAATGAATTTGGATTTGAAATCTATAATAAAATGATATAGAAAAATATTTATAAATCTTCTTTTATTAAACAGCTTCAAAATTAACAATGTTTTTAGCTTTCTTTTTTCTTTTATTCTAAGCCGTATTAATTTTTTAATGAATCTTTATTCGAATGTTGAAAGCCTAAGAATCTAAGTAATCATTAATGTTGTTAATGTGTATTTGCTGTAAAATATATTGTAAAATCATTCCATAGATATGTATGCAGTATTCTTTAAAGGAATCTTAGTTATATGATAAAAATCTGAATTTTTTAGAAATCGTAGAAATTGTAACAGGCCGGGCCTAAAATATAAAAATTTAAATGGGCCGGGCCGGCTCGAAATAACATTCTTACAGGCCGGGCCTCTAATCTATACTAATAAAAGGACAAATCACTCTGTCTGTATGTATATGTGTGTGGAATGGCTAGCAAAAATACAGCGCTTACAAGGCTCAATTTTTTTGTGAAGATAGTCCAAAGCCTCAGAATTTTAATATTCTAGTAAGAGCTGAGTAATTAATTAAAATCCCCAAATTAGAAGAATGCAAAAGTATTCATAATTCAATAAAAGCATAGATTTTTATCAAAGCACAAAACATTTCTTTGAAAACTGGAACAGAGGGGAAGGAGTTAATGTAAATACAGTGCTATTATGGCAATAAATATACTGAACTTTCTTATAAAGGGCTGTATCTTAAAAATCCATAAAAAATCAACTTTATTTCCTTGGAAGGAAGATTTGAAATTTCTACCTTGGATGCAGGTGTTCATTGCAAACAAGTAACGCCTTTCATTAGAGGGCATTCTAAAATGAACATAAAAGTTTTACTCGATTTACTAAATATTAAATTTATAATTTAAATTTTTATGCATTTAGATATAGATTTTTTTTTTCTGATTTCAGATATGTACATTTCTTCACTGTAGCTCAATTACAACTTTAGATATTAATTATTATTTAATTAATTAGAAGATTTATTTAACTCTCGTTTTAAAAACTGAAACTGCAAAGGATTTTTATGCTGCATTCTTTGGAATGTTGTCATTTCTTTAAAATACACTATTTTGATATTTTAAAGCTATGCATCTAGCCCCCTTTCTTTAAACACTGTTTAATGTCTAAATTTTATAAAATTTAATCCGTAATTTTTTCTTTAAAGAAAGTTTACTTTTTAAAAAGAAGAAGAAAATACATTGTTGAAAACCTGAATTTTTTAGAGTAATAACTAACGAACTGATCAATTTGGAACTTTCAGATAATTTATAACACATAATAAAGATTTTGAAAAATTTAGGGCATCAAAATTCAGGAGAAGGAAGGAGGCAATAATTTTTTACGGTGTGTGTAGAGGTCTGCACAGACTCAGGTCTGGCCCAAAGCCCATACTCTGAATGTTTCCGGATTTCCTAGTGGGATGGGCTGGCAAAATAATTTTACACTTACTATTCCGTATGGTTCATGCACTGGGTTTTCTGTGAAAGGGCTGATTTTCTAAAAATTATTTTTGTCAAGAGGCTGTTATCAGTTTCAATTATTCCCCTGGACAGGCCTCTGCTAATGAAGTGATAATAGATTTCCTTTTTAAAGCCATGCATGTTAAATCATTAAATATTACTTTTAACAATAATTATTCACTTTCAATTCCATAATGACATTGAACAAGATAGGTAACCCTCCAGCACTCACATTGTGTCATTGAATCTTTTTCAACTATAGACATTGAAACTTGTTAAACATTTTGTTTATCAATTATCTCTACTCTATACTACTTGCTATTCTTCAAAGGGATTAAGATGCATTTTATAATGTCATTTGTAACAATAAACAAGAAATAAACCTTTTTAGAAATGTGAGCATTTTGCTCATGTGTCCAAAACGATGCGAGTGTTGGAAGTTTAATAACATTTTGGTTAAAAAAAAAAAAAACCTTTCTTAGGAAAGTAAATTTGGTATAATATTCTCAATACTTCAGCAAAGATGACTACAGTTTTGTAAAAATGGAATTATTCTCTAGCTCACATGTGGTCACAGCTAACATTAATAATTTTTCAAACTCTAATGCAACTGGATTAATATACCAAAGAGAAAATTTGGGTAAATTTAAGCATTTTATGTAAACATAAAAAACGTAGTCATTGTCATTGAAGTAGTTGAAAAAATAACTTTAAATATTTAACTTACCCAAAAAACTACAAGTATTCTTTATATATATATATTATTAAATATATTCTCAATGTCATTCTGGAATTGAAAATGTATAATAATAGTTAAGAGTAGTCTTTAATGATTCAACATGTATGGAATTAAAACCAGATTCTACCAACATTCCATTAAGCTAATAATTCAAAGAAAATTTTTGATAATACAGCTAAAAATTAAAAATTTTAATTTTCATCAATGTCCATGTTTTTATAGTGTTCATTGGACTCATTTACAATTGCTAAATTTTATCCATGTTTTAACCAGAAATTTTTCTGGTAATGATCATGTTTATAATTTTATGCAATAAAGAATAAGATAAACAAATACAATTGTTTTAAGCATTTAAGAAATCTAAAAGTTTTAAAACTGGCTTAGATATATGTTGGCTTGTAGTCGTCTCCCCATGCCCCTCCTTTGGATCTGCCATTGTTTTCAGTACAAATAGGTTGATCTTTTGTAATCACATTGCAAGTAATAGAGATAGATTTTTAAATTTTCCATTATTGAAATTATTTTAAAAAGCAGTAAATTAACATACAATATCAAACAAAATTTCATTTGGAAGAATATTTTACCCTCTATTCAAATAAAAGCTAAGTTTATTGGTCAAGTGTTGCTACTCTGAATATGACATCAGCATTACTCATGGATAAGTTGTTCTTTAAATATAGATATCTATAACAAATATTAAATATATGTGTGATATTGAAATCAACAACAGTTTTTGACCAAAAAATTTTAACTAAGCTGAAGTATATGTACAGTGTTAACACAAAAATTTTATACTATAATACGAGCAAATCTTGTGTGTGTATGTAAATTTTATCTTGAAAACAACAATTTTGACAAAATTTTATACCTTATCGTTTTCAGGCACGAGAAAACCATTGGGCTGAGTCACATGTTCCAGAAAATTCAATTAGGTCAGAATCAAGCTATTTATATCTAAAAGACGGCTCAATTAATTTTGACTAAATTTTGTATCCAGTCGTTTTCAGGCATGAAAAAATTATAGGGCTAGGTCACATGTTCGAGAAATTTCGATCAGTGGGTCATTTTTGGGTCATCATAGGTCAAAGCAGTTTTATCTAAAAAATGGCTTTAACAATTTTCACTAAATTTTATACTCTACCGTTTTGGATTGCTTTGGATCATTGCACAGGTCACATGTTAGAGAAAATTCAATAAATGGATATGGATCATTTTGGGGGTCACTCTGAGCCGCACTAATTTTTCTTGAAAATGGCTCTAACGATTTTGACTAAATTTTGTATTCTATCATTTTTTTTTTACACAATATTATTGGGTTAGGTGGCAAGTTCAAGAACATTCAATTAGTGGGCCATTTTGGCTCACAATTAGTCAGGATCAAGCTAATTCTACATTTAAAAAAGAAAAGGCTCAAATGATTTTGATAAAATTTTATATTATACAATTTTGGGGCACGGAAGGATCATTTTGCTTTGTTTCATTTTGTTTTCTTTATTTTTGGTATCAAGATGAGGCAGGCCCAGGCTCCGAAAAATAAGCCATACTCATCTCTAATATATATACATATTGAAATAAAAATAACAAGTTCACAGAACAAAAGTGAATTAATTTCTATACTTTATTTCTGCTTTTCATGTTAGGCATTTTAATTTTAAAATGTTTTCAACTTTTTGCAGATTATGGATGACACATCACCTGAAGATTGGAGAATACAATTCAGAGATGCTGAAGCCAGTGCAAAGCCAAATAGTGACAGTTCACATATGCTGGATAATACAAATGGAAATTAAATTGATTCTTGTTTGTACATCATGTTTTTTTCTCACTTGCATCTTTGTCAGAGACATTTTTCATATTATGTAAATGTTGTTTTAATAAACTATGTATGTAGTCAAAATTTGTAACTAACTGTACCTAGATTTTAAATAAGAATTAATCAACTTTGTTTAAATTTACTTTCTATTCCAGCTTTACATTTTTCAAGATATTGAAAGTCATACAGGCGTTCACACCGTATATGGGTTTGCTGCTAGTGCCCTATCCTGTTAACCCTTTGTATCCCTCATTATGAATTCATAAAAATTTCATCTTCCAAAGCATTTTCTGTGAATTATTAAAACTATGTTAGAATATTTGCACAATCATTTAATAATTTTTTAACAATATTTAAACTCCACTCAAATGTACAAATATAATGTTCTTACAATAGAAATATTTCATAACTTATTTTCCCTCCCACAATCTTTCAATGGCATGAAAGCTGAATAAATGTAAAGGAAAAAGAAATCATCCTTTTAAACCTTTCATGACAAGCAACCAGTATTCATGCCGTCATCGTTGGTATCCTGCGCAACAGGTATATGCAACAACGCTGTTGGCACTCACATCCCGAGCAACTGGTATTCATACAGGGTTACCACGCAACCTGGAGAACCTGGAAAACCGTGAAAACACAGGGAATTTTAAATCTCCTCCCAAAACAGGGAAATTCCAGGGAATTTTTAAAAAAATCTTTAAAAATCTGGAAAACACAGGGAATTTGTTGATGGCAAATTATATCATTTCTAATTAGTCTTCATACACGCATATATTTTTTTGCACTCGACATGGAATAAATGCGTTGCAGTACAGGGAAAATACAGGGAATTTTTTTTTTCAAGATTAGAGTGGCAACCCTGTCATACTGTCAGTCTGGAACATTTTATTGAAAAGAATATAATGTATAAAAAATTTATCTTAATTGTATTTGACTTTACGTTAAAAAAATTCTTCTAAGAAACAAAATGGAATCAGTTTTTTTTTTTTTTTTCTTTTAAATAAAAGTTGATTTAATTTTTCACAAAAATTACTGTAATGAAAAGAAAATATGATTTCATGATATCATGAAATTTTTGAAATTGAAAGTCTCTGAAACGTAAAATCTTCTACATTTCTAGTAAAACTTTATTTTTTATTTATCACAAAATATTCTACTGTACTTGAAAGGGGGGAAAGAGTAAATGAGCTAAAAAACATATAATCATCAAAATGTCAAAAAAAAAAAAAAAAAAAAAAAAAAAAATGCAATTTTAAGAAAGCAAAATTTTTGAGTTTCTGATTCTAACACAATCATTAAATTCTGAATATTTTGATGAATAAGTGTATACATTAGAATGCATATTTTGAATTAATAGTCAGTTTTAGCTGTTATAATTTAATAGATTTATACAGTGTTCGATTTCCCAATTTCAAAAATACTTTTAACATTAATGGCATTTTTGATCAGCAAATTTAAAATTGCTATTTAGTTTCATTCATTATCATCTTTATAGTTCCGTGATACTCACTTCACTTTTTATATGCTATGTGGCCAATTCGGTATTTTAATATCAATAGGTGCAGGTGATAAGTCGCTAGATATTTTTCCACTGCCATCTTTCCCTTCAAAACATAACATATCGCTGATTTCATTTAAAATACATAAATTTAAAATATGTTTATCAGATATATTTTTCATCAACTCAATTAAAGTACAATAAAGGAATGAGGTGTTTTCCACTATAGGTCCCTAATGATTAAAAAAAAAAATTTCATCATATTTTCCTGTAAACTATTTACTATTTCATATCAGAAGCAATTTTATTATATGTATATAATTTAATATAAGGAAGCCATTAATCTCTTTTTATGCAGAAACAAAAGTATTTTGTCTATAAAAAATATTGTAAATATAGGGTAACAACCCCAGTAATTAGCACTTTAAGAATTTTTCTTTAAACTTACTTCAATTTTCATTACCAAGAAGTAAAATATTTGCTTGCAAATATTTTTAAATCAAAGAATACATATCTGTGCATGTATTTTGCCCACTAAAAGCAACAATTTTTGAAAAAGTATTTTTATAAAAATAAATTTATAAAAAGTTGCTGTAGTCACCAGTAATTGGCACCTAGAGCACCAATGTATGGCACCTTTTGATCCAGTAATTGGCACATGCTTATTATATATATATATATATATATAAAAAAAAAAAAAAAAAAAAAACTTTATACTTTGTATTAGGTTTAATTGCTTCAATTGAATATACTGTAGATGAAGATGCCATATTTCAGGTTTTTGAGAGAAAGAAATCAGCTTATTAGTCTGAAAACCTGAACACTTTAAAACAATACAATATATTTATGTTAATATCCAGTAATTGTCATATGAAGCTTTAATGGATTCCAATTACTTATAATATTGCATATTTTCAAATAAAAACAACTGATAAACAAAATTAGTCTATAACTAACTTAGTGTACTGCCAAAATAAGTGGTTTAATCTCAAATCATGCGATTCCCTTGTAATTGGAATAGGTGTCAATTAAAATTTAAAATTTATTAGAAAACAGATAATAATGAATTGAAAAGCATGCCTTTCTTAAGCCAGAGAAGAAGAATTTGCAACAAAATGGCTAATTTGATACAAACCATAATTGTTCCTCTTTCCTAGGCACGATTGTCATCTAGTAGCATAAATCAAAGTTATAATCTTTAAAGTAAATGAATATATAACTGGTAGCACTGGGCCGATGTAGGAATTTCTTAAATCGATTTATCACCCATTCTACATCGCGATTTAGGGCTAAATCGTGATTTAGCGATTTTACCTTTAGACTATGAAAACCAGTTTTTTTTTATTTATAGAGACAAAATACAGTATTTATTAACCCCCCCCCCCCCTTTATCCTTTCTTGTGCTATATAGTATACAGTTATTTCGCATCATTAAATAGTATATCTTAAGGGGAAAATAATCCAAGAGCTGAGCATGCAACAGAAATTGAATATTGAAGATACTGAAATGTCCTTGAAATTCATTTGCATCCAGTGTGAAAAAAGAAATAAATTATTTGAAATGCATGTGCGATCAAAGCTGATGAATATATTTTCCAGAATAAAGCTATATTTCTTGAAAAAAAAAATCAAACTGAATATACTAAAAACACATGGCAAAAAACCTCCGCAATATTGAAAATACAAAAAGGTCATTGAAATCTGCTTGCATCCAATAGAAAAAAGAATTAACCAGTTCTCTAATTAGGTGTAATCAATGTAGATATGCATATTTTGATGAAAAAAACTGTATTTCACTTGGCGATCAATAATTATTATTTTAAGTCGTCACTTGGCGAGTGATGACTAGAGTGGCGATAGATGACCAGCAAATTACTTGAAATGCATGTGGAATCAAAGCTGATAAATATATTTTGCCAAAATAAAACTGTATTTCTTAAAAAAATAATCCAACTGAACACGATAAAAGAACTCGGCAAAAAACCGAAATATTGAAAATACAGCTATGTCATTGAAATCTGTTTGCATCCAGTAGGAAAAAGAAATAACCACTTTTTTAATTAGATGTAATCAATGTAAAGATGCATGTTTCCATGAAAAAAACTGCATTTCACTTGGCGATTGAAAATAGATTTTTTAATCGCTACTTGGTGAGTGACGACTAAGGTGGCGATCGATGTCTAATAAATTTACTTGAAATGTATGTGAAATCAAACCTGATGAATTAACATATTTTCCAAAATAAAACTTTTATTTCTTGGAAAAATAATTTCAACTGACTACACTAAAAGAACATGACAAAAAATGAAAATATTGAAAACCCAGCAGCAGAAATTTTTTCTGCAGTCTGCAACACAAGTAAAAACTTAAAAAACAGTCTGCAGACCAATCCCTCGCATTACATTATATGCACTCAAACCTCCTAAGTATTTGTGATAGACAAAAGAAAAGTATATTTTTAAAAGAAGTTGTCTTTGTTCTCAGAATTTTTAACACCTCATACATTGTCCAAAAGAGGGGGGGGGGGAGTCCCCTTTGACGAAACCTGTTGTTTTTTTTTTCGCGATCTCTTGAAGAAATTTGACGTTTTTTCGCGGTCTGCTGAAGAAATTTGCCGTTTTTTCGCGATCTCCTGAAGAAATTTGCCGTTTTTTCGCGATTTCCTGAAGAAATTTGCCGTTTTTTCGCGATCTCCTGAAGAAATTTGCCGTTTTTTCGCGATCTCCTGAAGAAATTTGCCGTTTTTTCGCGACCTTTTGAAGCAATTTGCCGTTTTTTCGTGATTTTTTTAACGAAATTTGCAGTTTTTTGGATTTTTTAACGAAAATTTCCGTGCTCTCGTAATTTTTTGAAGAAATTTGCCGTTTTTCGCGATTTTTTGAAGAAATTCGCCGTTTTTCCGTGATCTTTTACGAAAATTGCCGTTTTTACGCGATCTTTTGAAGAAATTGGCCGGGTTTTTTTTTTTCGTGATTTTTTAAAGAAATTTGCCGTTTTTCGTGATTTTTTGTCGAAATTAGCCGTTTTTTTTGTAATTTATTCATAAAATTTGTTTTTTTCTTTATTTTTTGACAAAAACTGCCGTTTTTTCGTGATCTTTTGAAGAAGTTTGCCTTTTTTCGTGATTTTTTGACGAAATTTACCGTTTTTTCACGATCTTTGAACGAAATTCGCGTGTTTTTCGCGATATATGACGAAATTGATTTTTTCTCGAAGAATATCGAAGTTCACGATGCATTTTATGTCCGAAATTTTGGATTTAGGACAGAATTTTTTTAATTTGTGCTAAATTTTTAAAAGTTAAAAAATAGTTTGTCGCAGCGTTGCGCCGATTCTGCTCCCGGGATTGAAAATACATCTAAATTATTGAAATCTGTTTGCATCCAGTAGGGAAAAGAAATAACCACTTTTCTAATCAAATGTAATCAATGTAGAGATGCGTATTTCCATGAAAAAATCTGCATTTTACTTGGCGATCGAAAAAAAAATTATCGCCAGTTTTATATCTTTAATTACCGCATGGCAAGTGTCGGCCGCTAATTTTTATTGTATTAAATCAAATCCTGCTACATCGATTTAACACATAGGGGGCACTATGGGCGGCTTAGCCCCCCCCCCCCCTTGAAAAAGATTTCAAGGTCACTCAATGAATTTCTGTTCCAAAAATCCAAATGAAATTCTGTTCAAAAATCTAATTTAGTTTTGAGACCCTTTCACAGTTTTGCAGAATTACTAAATTGTATCTAAAATAAGCGTTTCAGCACTCCCTCATCCTATTTGTACATATGAAGCTAACATGATGTTTAATTTTTCACCAGTTATAGACTCAAAATTTTCATCACCATGTACTTTTTTAGCATAAAATGAAGTTATTACAACAGTTTAATGAGAAACATAGTATCTACAATGTGAATATGCACTAATTTTTCTTTCTGTGTCAAAGAAAGATAAAAAACAAATAAGCACCCCCTACATTTTCTCGAGCCCCCCCCCGGCAACCTATTATTCACTTGTAGCTACGGTCCTGTCCTGACCTGCTAAATCGACTTAACACAAACTGTTTTCCCTAAATCGTATTTTTCTTACATCGCCTTTTTCCTAAATCGGAAAGCATTGAGGCAAGGCTACATCGTTTCGCTACATCGCGATTTAAGAACTGGCTAAATCGCGACGTCCGATGTATCTATTGAAAACCAATAGTTAAATCGGATTTCCGATGTAAGCGTTAAATCAAGGCTACATCGTTTCGCGACGTTCGATGTATCTATTCAAGACCAATAGTTAAATCGGATTTCCGATGTAAGCGTTAAGACGATTTAAGGCTCAGACCTGCAAATTTGAATTTTAACTTTAAACTTGCTCCTTCCCCCCCCCCCCCCCCCTCCCGGCATAAATAGTGAATTAATAATAATAAAAAAAAACACATTGTTTTTTGGATTTTAATTAATAAATAAACGCAATGTTGAATTCAGACACTTTTCTCCGGGAGGTATTTCTGTGGCTCCGAGAGGGGGGGGGGGTGAGAGAAATTGCACATTTTCACCATTAAAAACACAGAATTTCCGGGGGAAGGGACCCCTTAATAAATGTGTTAGTAATACACTACACACATCACATGCAGTTGACATCTATGCTAGCAGTAGCGTATGTAGACTTATCATTTCAGAGGGGGCTGAGTTACAGCATACATTTCTGAGAGGTAGCGCCGTGCAGAAGGGCGGCAGGGGGGGGGGGGGGGTACGAAGGGAGCAGTCGCCCCGGCGCGAGAATTTAGGAGGCGCCAAATTTATACTACCAACGTAGTAATACAGTTGGCATCTATACTGGTGAGTGTATTTCGCATCATTAAACAGTATTATCTTGGGAAAAAAATAATCAAAGAGCTGAGCATGCAACAGAAGTCGAAAATTGAAGGTACTGAAATGCCCTTGAAATCCATTTGCATCCAGTGTGAAAAAAAGAATAAGTTATTTGAAATGCACGTAGAATCAAAGCTGATAAATGTATTTTCCAGAATAAAGCTATATTTCTTGAAAAAATAATCACACACTGAATATACTAAAAGCACATGGAAAAAAAAACCCCGCAATATTGAAAATACAAAAAGTCATCGAAATCTGCTTGCATCCAATAGAAAAAAGAATTAACCAGTTCTCTAATTAGACGTAATCAATGTAGATATGCATATTTTGATGAAAAAAACTGTATTTCACTTGGCGATCAGTAATTATTATTTTAAGTCGCCAATTGGCGAGTGATGACTAGAGTGGCGATCGATGACCAATAAATTACTTGAAATGCATATGGAATCAAATCTGATGAATATATTTTGCAAAATAAAACTGTATTTCTTGAAAAAAAACATCCAATTTTAATAGATAAAAGAATGCGGCAAAGAAAACGAAATATTGAAAATACAGCCATGTCATTGAAATCTGTTTGCATCCAGTAGGAAAAAGAAATAACCACTTTTGTAATTAGATGTAATTAATGTAGAGATGCATATTTCCATGAAAAATCTGCATTTCACTTGGCGATTGAAAATAGATCTATTAAATCGCCACTTGGCGAGTGACGACTAGGATGGTGATCGATAGCCAACAAATTACTTGAAATGTGTGTGGAATCAATGCTGATGAATATATTTTTGCAAAATGAAACTGCATTTCTCGAAAAAATAATCAAACTGAACACAGTAAAAGAACTCTGCAAAAAACCAAAATATTGAAAATACATCTATGTCATTGAAATCTGTTTGCATCCAGTAGGAAAAAGAAGAAAACACTTTTCTAATTAGATGTAATCAATGTAGAGATCCATACTTCTATGAAAAAAACAGCATTTCACTGGGCGACCGAAAGTGGATTTTTTTAATCGCCACTTGGCAAATGACGACAAGGGTGGCAAATGAAGGAAATTTTTTAATTGCCACTTTTACATTTTTAATATCCACATGGCAAGTGACCGCTGCTAATTTTAAATCAAATCCTACTATATCAATTTAACACCAGCTTTCAATGTTTTTCCTAAATAGTCTTTTTCTTAAATCGCCTTTTTCTTAAATTGAAAACACTGAGGTTTGTGATGTGTGTTTAAATCGGATCCTCTAAATCGATTTAACACCAACTTGCTCTGTTTTCCCTAAATCATATTTTTCTTACATCACCTTTTTCCTAAATCGGAAAGCATTGAGGCTTGCAAAGTTTGCTTAAATCGATTTAACACTAGTTTGACATGCAAGCAGTATATACAACAAAGTAGATAACTCAATTTTCTGATGTTAACTCTGAATCATTATTTGAAATCGATTTAAAACCAATGGCTAAATTACGATTTAAGACTGACTAAATCGTGGTGTAAGACAATGGCTAAATCGCGATGTATAGCAACGGCTAAATCGCGATTTCCGATGTATCGATTTAAGAAACTGACTAAATCGCGATTTCCGATGTAAGCTTTAAATCGATTTAAGAGATAAATCGATTTAAGGCCCAGGCCTAATAACTGGTATATGGTCTTACATTTTTAAAAGACTGGGTATAAATCTTATTTTAGGAGATGTTTGTAGGATGTGCCAATCATTGTTACATGCCAATTACTGGAGATGTTACCCTATGTATAAATGAAAAAAAAAAATGGGCATAGATATCTTATACGCACAGTGTACCTAAATGAAAATAAAATGGCAATACTTTGTCTCATATGGTACCAGACTATTATTGTTTTATTTATTTATAAATTGTTTATCTTTATTTTCTGTTTTGAAATTATGTAAATTGTTGCGTTCTGTAGTTATTAATTAAACTCTTTTTTTTTTTTTTTTATTGTTATTTCCTTTCTAAAACAACAGAGAATGATTAAAATATATATCTGATTATCTGAAGTTTGATGGAAATCCGTACATTAGTTCTTGAGGTGGAGCTGTTAAAGAAATTGCAACAAATGCAGTACAGCAGCACCACTTATGGTATTTATAACAAATTATAAACAGCATTAATTCATGTCATGGACTAATTGAATCTGAAATTTGATGAAAATCTGTGCATTCGCTCTTGAGATAGAGCTGTTGTGGAAATCTTTAATAGTGAAGCATAAAAGGAACACCTATTGAGAGATTTACACCAAAATGTAAAAAAACAAATTCATGTCAAGAACTAACTGAATATGAAGTTTGATGAAATTCCGTTCATTAATTCTATAGATAGAGCTATTTCAAAAAATTGCACAAAATGCAGCATAACAGCGCCCCTATTGAGCGATTTACACCTAAATATAAAAAATTTTATTTCATGTCAAGGACTTACCAAATATAAAGTATCATGAAAATTTGTGCAGTAATTCTGGAGATTGAGCAATTACGGAAACCTTAAATAATGCTGCATAGTTGCAACATCTATAAAGCGATTTACACCAAAATATAAACAAGCATCAATTCATGTCAAAAACTAACTGAATCTGAAATTTGATGGAATTCTGTTCATTAATTCTGGAGATAGAGCTGTTGTGGAAATTGCACAAAAGGCAGCATAGAAGTGCCACAAGTTGAGCAGTTTACACCAAAAACTAATCGGCACCAATTTATATCAAGGACTAACTAAATATAAAATTCTGCACATTCTTGAGCGCACACAAAATTTATATCATATATTGATAAACATTTTGTAAAAACATGTTTTTTGGAATCTCTGACCCCTAAAATGTACAAATCTGCCAAAAACCGGGTTTGAAAATTTTAACGAATCCAATACTTTCTTGTAAAAATAGAAGAAAGTAAAAAGAGTGTGCTCTAACCTTAAAAAATGACCTAAAAGTAATTAAAGAACTAATAAAAATTGCAAATAAGTAAAATTTCATTAGTTAGTAGCACAAATAAAAAACAAGCAAATATCATTTGCAACTTGTTTCGTAAATAGAAAAATTACTGTTAATTACCTAAATTTAAACTTACACACATATATGAGTATGCTAATAAAATAGTTGTGAAAGTGAGTTACACCCATTATGCACATATACAAAATAAATGTAAGAATACCCAATTATATCTGAAATTCTCAGATATAATAAATAACAGCATTATTACTGCTTAACAATCAGTACTTTAATATTTTTTTCAGAAAGTTTTAGTATCTTCAATGTTCAGTTCCAAATTAATTTCTTTATTTGGTGCATATGAATACAAAAGTAGAAAAATTAAAAACATTTTATTGTAATCATTCTGATCTACACTAGATGGCACCATCAGTGTCAGCAAAATGTTATCTGTTGGCAATTCTGAAGTCTGATGCTAGCCATGATATATGAAGGTTAGATTTTGGATCCACCAATAAATGTTTTAACCGTAATCCATCAAGCTCAATTTATTAATTAAAGTAAACTATATAGCTAGGAGTGTTTTAGTGGTAACAAAGATAAATTTTATTGATGTATTTCAAAGAAAAAAAAACTTTTAAATGTAATTTTGAAGAAACAGTAAAATTGACTGGTGTCAGCATTCTAGGTCTAATCAGCGACCTCGTGGTGGTTTTTATTTACATTTACAACATGGCTTCTTCTGGCTGTATTAGTGAATTCAAACCTTCTGTTGAATCTTAGAAATACACAAAAAATCTAAAATCTTTTTTCTTAAGCTTCAAGCTTTAAAAAAAACATGAGAATGCTTAAAGTGCTAACCCTAGTAAAGTAGTAACAGGTCAAACAAGTCTCAAATCGTACATAAAATGTGGCAAATAAGGTGCTTTAGTCTTTTTGACTTTCAACATTTTCTATTCTTAGTCCTCAATTTATTGTATCAAAATAAGTCACAAATGTGATGGATTTTCCTAATGAACAAAATATCAACAAAGCATAAAATGTTCTTTCTCACTACATGCTCATCAGTGGTTCCTACTATGTAACCTTTGATCATGACTTTGAATATTGGCCAGGTATATTTGAGAAATGGCTGGCCAAAACCCTAAATACACTTCATCAGGCTTTGGCCAGATTTCTTGGCCAGTTCCCTAACTGGGATACTTTTGTTGACACATATATATACATGAAAAAATCAGTTTGCAGATTGGGAAACTCTGCAGCTCTGAAAGAAAAATAAAAAATAAATTTTTTTTCCACATTGTATGCAAAGATTGCAGTATTTTTCCTTCATTTCTGGAGAAACTCGGAAATTTCCAGAGATGTAGGCATCCATCTCGAAATTAATGCAGTTAGCTGACTGTTATTTATATTTATCTGTACTTTTTCATGAACTAAAGCCTCATTGCAATCAAGTATGGTAATTACTTGCTTTAATTGATTCCTTAAACTTGCAGATAACATTTTTTCTAGCAATGATACTTAAGAGTCATTTCTTATAAGAATCAACCAGAATCAAAAGACCTGTGACTAAATGGTAAACATATTTTTGATTTTTTCTTTTTTTTTTTTCTCAGTGAGAGGACCATTAGAAAGAAAGAAATCCAAAATATTAATGCTGTAGGACCATTGGTTTTTATTTGATGGGAGATCAAAGGTCAGTGCCCTGCATGAAAAATTGAAATTTTATGTTTTGCATAGTATTTCTCACAGTATGTAATGAAGTTATTCCACAAAGCAAATTGCATGGTTGTATTATATAAGGTATGGGTGTTACAAATGTATGGATTTTCATTAAACTTCAGATCCAGTTATAACCTGATTAAAATTTATTCTGATTAGTTTTTGGTATACATCACCCATCAAGGTGACGCTTTTATGCAGAATTTTTTAATATTTTGCAATAGCTGTACCTCAGAAACTAATGTGCAGATTCACATAAAAGTTCATATTCAGTTAGAAGTTGACATAAATTGTTGCTGACTAGATTTTGGTGTAAACCATCTAATCAGTGGTACTGCTAAGCCTCATTTTTCAGGAATTACTAATATGTATGAGATAGAAAAAAGGTTTTGAGATTGCCACATCTGAATTATTGGAATGCAATTTATTTCAAAGAAGAAGGTATATTCTTACAGAACACTTTCTGTTGAATCAAGAATTAGAAACATATTTTACATTCTCTTTATTTTTCATATCATTTTAAAATTGTTTAATGGTGTTAATTTATAAATAAAAATAGTACTGCATTACATATTTAAACATCCACATTATTATAACATATTTCTTTAGCTTAAATGCATTCTTTTCATTAAAGAGACAGCTAGAATTTTTATGTTCTGTTTCGCAGGGCCAGTGCAACAATAAAGATGAAAATAAGGAATTTTGCTTAGTGGCCACTGGCCGGTAGGTTGTCTTTTTTTAGTAGCCAGTTATTGGCTAGTGAGGATAATTTCTTTAGTAGCCAGTAAGTACATCTGAGTTACTGAATATTTAATTACAAGATATATACGAGCCTGAGCATAGACTAAATAAGTAATATATGAACTAGTTAAAAATATCTTAATTTATATTGTTTGGAATAAATTTGAGATACTAATTTCAAATCTATTTTAAATTAACAGCAAAGTTATATGTAATATGCATATGTAGTTAGCTACACAAGTCCAATTATGCTTAGGTACTAGACTAGCTAACTACATAAATAAACCCCCAACCCTCTTTTTTGTAATTATTTATCTAGAATTAAGATGTAACACCCCCCCCCCCCTCCCCGCCCAAAAAAAAAAAAATGTTTTTCCACCAATTACCAGGTTTGATTTAAAAAAACAAAAAGAAAAAAAAAAAAAAAACAAATTCATAGCAAATTTTCTAAAAAATAAAAGGGGGGGGGGACTCTTATGAAATTAACATTATATGTTTTTTCCACAATCTTTTAACATAATGTGCGTTTTTTTTCTTTTTTGCGATCTCTTGATAAAATTTGCGCTCGTTTTCGTGACTTTTTAACGAAAATCGCGTTTGTTTTCGAAATTTTTTAACGAAAATTGTGTTCGTTATCACGATTTTTTGACTGTATTGGCGTTCGTTATCGCGACTTTTTGAACGGTATTGGCGTTCGTTATCGCGATTTTTTGCCGGTAATTCGCATTCGTTATCGCGATTTTTTGACGGTATTCGTTTGTTATCGCGATTTCTTGACGGTATTTGCTTTTTGTGGGGGGTTTTTTTTCTGATAAAATTCGCGTTTTTTGCGTTCGTTTTTACGTTTTTGACGAAAATCGCGTTTGGTATCGCGATTTTTTGCCGATATTCAAGTTTGTAAACACAATTTTCCGACGGTATTCGCGTTGTTAATGCGATTTTTTGCCGGTATTTGCGTTCGTTATCGTGATTTTTTGCCAGCAATTCACATTCGTTATCGCGATTTTTGACGGTATTCAAGTGTTATCGTGATTTTTTGACGGTATTTGCGTTTTTTGCGTTCGTATTTACGTTTTTTGACGAAAATCGCATTTGGTATCGCGATCTTTTGCCAGTACTCGCGTTTGTTAACGCGATTTTTTGACGGTATTCGCATTTGTTAACGATATTTTTTGACGGTATTCACTCTTTTGCATGTTTCTTTGATTAAATTCACGTTTTTCCTGTTTGTTTTTATGTTTTTTGACAAAAACTGCATTTGTTTTCGTTGATTTTTTGACAAAATACGCAGTTTTTTTTACAATTGCTTTTTTTTTCAATTTTATAAAGATATTTACTGTTTTTTCGCGATTCTTCGACGATATTTGCATTCTTTTTGCGATCCTTAGACGATGTCTTTTCGCGATACTTACACGAAATTCATGTTTTTCTGCAATCTAGTCAAAATTCGCGGGCGTTTTTTTTTCCGCATTTCTTTTCACAAAACACCTTTTGGAGAATCCTGCGTTTGGCCGGTACTTTCAACATTTTTAGTCGCCAGTTTTTCACATTTAGTCGCCGAGTGGCGACTGGCGAGTGCTTATTTTCATCTTTATGCAACAATCAGGCTTTAAAAAAAAAAAGGCTGTTTAATTTCATTTCCTGTCAATGAAAATGTTAAAAGCTAGACATCTTTTCTTCATATTTACAAGAAAAAAGTATTAGATTCATGAAATTTTTTTTTATCCAGGTTTCCAATGGACTTGCGTGTTTTAGGAATTGGAGATCATGAAAAATATGTTTTAACAAAATGTCTGTATGTGATGCAAATTTTGTAGGCCGAAATATTGAATGCTTTATATACTTTTTCAGTAGGATATTAAAATCTGTTTAAATAAAAGTCTGTATGGTGTTTAATGAAATCTTATAAAGATAACCATCTAACATATTTTTGGGGTAATTTTAAAAATTCTCAGAAAATTTGTGCTAATTTTTATACACATGATCCATTTTTGGTTTCCTTTTTTAATAAAAATGGTCTTCCTTTTAAGCAAAAATGGTCCCCCAAAGGTCCCCTTTTTAAATAAAAATGGTCCCCTTTCCCCCTTTTTGAGGACTAAAATGTGTTGGGAGCCCTGTTAATATTACAATCAAGCTTATTGGTTAATTTTACCTAACATGTTTCAAAACAGCAGATTTTTCATTATGTACTGAATTCACTGAATTTTGTAAGAAAATTTTTAAAGTCACGTGGTCAATAATAGCAGAACAAACTGCTTTTAGAACAATCACTATAAGACCACTTATTCTTTCATAGATTCCATTTATTATCTTCCAGATATGAAGTGTTACTGTCAACTGAGGTCCTTCAGTGATTACTTTGGTCCATAACATAAAAAATTGTTTATTTTTCTACACATAAGGCAAGTGTCAAAATATTGCCTTTAGTAACTTGTAATCCATGTATAATCATAGTCTTTCCCTTATCTTTTTATTTTACAGAAAAAGCTGTTTTTCATAAAGTTAAGATGAAAACTATTTTTCTGGGCTACTTAGTGTCGAAGTAGAATTTCAGAAATTCCTATAGGAAAAAAAGTCCTCTTCCGGCCAATACTGGAAGGAAGAGGTAGCTTTCATATTCCTTGCTTTTGAAAAAAAAAAAAAAGTTATATTTTCAACCATACAAAGCTCAAATTAGTGGAACACAATAATAAAAGATTGAGTACTTTTTTTTTTTTTTTTTGCCAATACTGAATACGAAAAGGAATTTTGACAAATTAATCAACTTTATACAAGCAGGTTTTATTTAAAGCAATTTATATTTAATCGCCAAATTCGGCAATATAATGAAAAACCTGCTGTTTTAAAACATGTTAGGTAAAATTAACCAATAAGCTTGATTGTAATATTAATAAATCCTGTGCACATGCTCACTCACATCGAAATCGGTTGATATATGCAAGTGCTGTTGAAAGCAAATGGATTTTTCAAAATGTCATCCACTTTAAAAATTCAAACTGTTATATATAAGCCATATTTAAGATAAAGACTAAAAAAAAATGCTCTGTAATCCTTGTATTAAGATCAAACACTTCAGAAAAAACCTTTTTTCTATTTCTATTTTTTCACATTATAATAAATTTAAAAGTTTTTTTACAAATTTAAATGGCTGCCATTTTGAAACAAGATGACGGATGAAGTTGAACAACGAACTTGGTCAAGACATTGGTTTGTTCGAAGTACACACCAAGTTGTATCCAAATCGGTTCATAAATGTGCATATTACCACGTGACAAAAATCAGATCATTTCAAAATGTCAGTTGCACTAGAAATTCAAAGTGCTACAATTTGCACAAAAAAATGCTCCGAATTCTTTGTATCAAGGTTAAATACATAAGAAAAAATTCTTTTTCAATTTCTAATTATTTGTACCTCATTTAAAATTTTTAAAAGTTCAAATGGCCTCCATTTTGAAACAAAGTGGCAGATGAAGTGGCCAATGAACTCGGTCGGGACATCTGTATGTACTATGTACACACCAGGGGTGATTCTGGATGAAATTTTTTTTTTCGGAAATTTGCATCGCATTTTCGGAAATTGGCGAGGGGGGGGGGTCGTGAGTTCCTCATGGCATATAACAGCTGAATCTTATCAAGTTGTATATATGTATAAATAACCTTTTTAAGAATGTCTAAATAGGACTCTAAAAATATTAATAATTTCTTATTCACAAATTCTGAATATATTTTGTATAAGTATACATACAAGAAATTCACAATTTCAGAAAAACAGGATTACACGAAAAAAAATCTAGACATATAATTAAATGCAACTTCTCTTTTTAAAAATTAATTCATGTGCAAAATTATTTCAATAATATGCTGATTAATGGAACTGGTAAAATTAAAATTTTAACAAAATTTGAAGCATGCATTTATTACTTTTTTCTATCTTTTCAAGAAGTAAGTATTGAATTCGTGAAAATTTTGACTTCCAGTTTTTGGTGTGTTTAAACGTTTTAGAAGGTCCTGAACACGACGATAGTTTTTGGAAAATATTTGTCACTCTGTGAGTCTGTATGGGACAAAAATTTTATGGGCACTCGATCTCAAGAACTGATGCACATAATTTCACAAAACTTCAGATTCAGTTACACCTTGATAGAAACTCGAGATGTTTAGTTATTAGTATATATCGCCCAACTGATGGCGCTGCTATGCTGCATTATTCATAATTTCCACAATAGTTCTATCTCAAAAATTAATGTATGTATTTTCATAAAACTTCAGATTAAGTTAATCATTGATATAACTTTGTGCACATTACTTTTTGGTGTAACTCGCTCAACAGATGACGCTGCTACGCTGCATTATTCATGATTATCGCAACAGCTCTATCTCAAGGACGATTTTTTTTATATCAAACTACAGATTCAGACAGTTCCTGATATATATTAATGTTTAGTTTTTGGTGTAAATTGCCCTATAGGTGGCACTACTATGCTGCATTTTTCAAGATTTCCTTATAGCTGATTAATTGAATGTTTTTTTCAAGGTACTGAATCTAAAATTGACCTCCATTTTACCTCCATAATGTACAGTAGTGTTGCAAAAACATGGGCAGTTTGCATTAGAAAAGTACAACTGCAATGAAAAAAAAAAAAAAAAACCATATTTTATTATAAGTAACTATGTTCCAAATTATACATTCCCTCTTGATTAAACTTTGAATTTTTGCATTTTTTTAAAGCACACTAGAAGTTTATCTCTGTATGTAACTGCTTTTGTTAATTCCTCAAATAGCGAGCATTTACTATTTTTTCATAACTTTTGAGTTCCATTTTTAGAAATATGAAATTGCCATATGGAAACATTATTGAATATGGTTTCTTACTCAAGAATAGAATACCAGATTTCAGGATAAAAAGAAAAAAATTACGTTTAATTAAACTAAAAAAAAAAAATATTTTTCTGGTTTCAGTGAGTAAAAATCTAAGTCAATAAATCCTATGCTTTTTTTTAGTTGCAGACCTGAGTAAGCCAAACTAAAACTTAGTTTTGTTTGACTTTAGATTATAAAACTAAATCAAAATTTTGAGTTGAGATTGGAAAGCTATACCAAAACTAAACATATTCTTTAAAGGAAATAAAATTATAATTGTAAGAAAAAAGTGTAATAATGTAAAAATATACATCTTTTTAAACAAACAATGGCATTTTTTTAATACTGATATTGATAATAATGACAAAACTGCAACAATTTCTTTAAACTAGTATCATTTACTTAAAAACTATACTTATGTAAATGGAATGCATAATTTATTTCATTCCAAACTGCAGACATATTGACTCAGGTTTTTACATTAGGTCAATTGGTAGTTAAACATGTAACTGAAAAATCATTTCAACTGAGATATGATATAACAAACAAGAGTGTTTTAAAAATTCTTAGGCTGTGGGAAAAAAAACTAAACTTTTAAAAGCAGGCTTTGCTACTTTCTTTTTATTTTGTAGTATAAAGTGAAAATAATTTTCATTTAATATAAATAAATGGGAAAAAATGTTTATTTTTTAATATTCTCTAAGAAAATATAATTTATTTGGGAGAAACAGTCATGAAAAATCAATTTTTTCAATTTTTCCGAAAAAAACAGTTTTTTCCACCACTTACATATTTCCGGAAAATTTACATCTCTATACAAGAATACAAAAACTACAAAAGCAAAATTGTATAACATTACAGAATCATTTAATATTGAGCAAGAAGAAGATAATGTAACATATTATCGATGGTAGATTTCTTCAGCATCGCGTTGTGTGGACAAAGACAATACATTTTCCATTATTCTGAATAAATATATCAAGTATTTACAAATGCACTATCATTCAGATACAGTTATTGTATTTGACGGTTACTCAGATAATAGTAAAAACATTAAAGCAATGGAACAGCTTAGAAGAACTGCTGCTTTTTCAGCCCCTTATGAAGTTTGTTTGGACGGAAAAAATAAATGTGCCAAATCAGCCAAGAAAAAATTTTGTCGAACAGATCAAATAAAAAGAAGTTTACTTAAATGCTTAATAAGCAATTAAAACTGCTAATATCGCTACAAAACAAACCATGGATGATGCTGATGTCTAATCATTGAGACAGCAGTTGCAGAAACTAAACATCAAAAGACTGCAGTCATCATTGGAGAAGATATTAATTCGTTAGTTCTTTTAATAGGACGAACCAAATCGCATCAGCAAGAAATTTTCTTTAAAAAAATTGGCAAGAGCAATGTGGAGATACAAATGTATTCGTTTAAAAGTTTTCATAAATATCCAAATTCAAAAGAACATGTATTGTTTTTGCATGCCTTCAGTGGATGTGCCACATCTGCTCTGTTTAAAACAGTAAAATTGCTGATTATAAAAATGTTCGAAAATCATTCAAATTTGTATCAGTTAACGCATACATTTCAACAAGAAAACAGTCCTCAGTCCTCCAAACATATTATTTGAAAATGGAATAAGTGTTCTTTTAGCAATGTACAGTGCTCCAAAGTCAAAACGCAGTGTTGACAATTTTAGATACACCCAATTCATTAAATCAACAAGACTAACAAACCATTGCAATTATTATCACTTTCACCTACAAGTGCAGCAGCTCGACAACATATCTATCGTGTCTGTTATCAGATCTAAACTTGGTTAGGGAAAGATTTAGAACCAGAAAAGTGGATGTGAACAATGCAAAACGAAATCCTAGAACCATAACAACATTATTACCTTCAGCACTGGAAGAACTACTCAGCATGATCTTCTGTAATTGTAAAAAAGGATGTGGCACAAACTGTGGGTAATGAAAAGTAAGATTGCATTACGATAAACTTATGATAAATAAAAATGTAATTAAATGTATTTTAATTATTTTAATTCAATATGTTATTATTATATAAATTTAACTAAATATTATCATGTGGATATCTTATTTATAAATAATATTTATAAACAAGAATATAATGTAATTTTCTTGAGGATTAAAATATTTTTAGTAAATAATTAAAATTCTAAACATTATTGGAGCTCGGAATCTTGAGTTAGCTTTTCTTTCTTTTGGCAAGAAGGCAAAGAACTAATTAAATTTATTGTACAAATTTTTTGGAAAATGTTATCCACTTTAATTTTTTTTAGGTTCTTCAATTAAAGCATAATTTTTAAAAAAAACTAGGGTAGAAAAGAGCTTTTCTTTTGTTTTGGATCGAAGGTAAAAAAAAAACTTTTTTTTTTTTTTTCTTTTTCTTTTCAGCATGATCTAGCATCAAAACTTTTATCAGAAAACTAAATTTTTAGTGAAATTTGTTGAAAATTGTCTACTTGAATTTTGTAACTGGTTTTATTTTCAATAAAATGCGTAATTTCTGAGAAATCAAGGTTGGGCAAGGGTTTTTTCCTCGTTTTGGTCAGAAGGTAAAAAATTTTTTAATTCTAACTTCACTTGAAACTTAATATTGAATGTATGTAGTAGGATTTATTAAGCATTTTGGCCTGTTTACTTATATTTGTTTGTGAATTGAACATTAGTCAGCTTAATTTATTGAATATTTGTATTAAAATATGTCAAAGCAGTCTTGACTGATATGATAAAAAATTTCATTCAATTGCACCAAAATGAATAGAACATGAAGTTGAAAGTTTGAATATGAAAAACAGTTAGCATTTAAAATTGTTTGGCATTTTGCGAATTTTCATGAATTTAACAAATTTGTAGTTGTTTCAGATTGAATTGTGAAAATTCTACTCTCAAATTCACAATTTTTTTTTTTTTTTTTTTTTTTTTTGGGGGGGGGGGGGGGGGGTATGTGTCATCACAAAATCTTAATATTTGGAAATTTAATTTTATTAACATGGGAAAACCTGGAAAAGTCAGGAAAATTTGTTGCTAATCTGAAATAGAACCCTGTTAACCCCTTTGCGATGAGAGATTTTTATGTAATTTTTAATTTTTTATCACCGGTCTTTCTCAACAGAAAATTTTCTGTGATTGAATCACAAAAATACACTGAATAAATGAAGAAAACTTTACAATAAAAAATAACTGATGAGAATAATAAAGAGTTCCGAGTACAGTAGACTTCCTCAAATCTGCACATAATTTACAGATGTAAACAATAAAACATTCAGTTCAGATATAGGGACAAAATTTGACTTTTTTTTTTAGCTTTAAATCAGTTTTATATATATTTTAATTTATAATTTTAGTTAATATTACCGAATTCATGTTTTTTCATGAAGGAAGAGTAAATTTATTTTTGAAAAAATTCAAGGCGTTGCTGAATGTTGATACTACTATAGCAACTACAATCTTTTTACAAAATATGTTTACGTGTTGATCAAAATATTTTGGTTAAGTCTGGCTAAACTTGAAATAAAACTTCCTTATTTTATGATTTTAATGTGAATTATAATGTACATTTATGATTATGAGGCAAGTTTCATTGAATAATTTAAGAAAACTATATTTCATGTTTATAATGAATATTTAATCATACACATTATTGATAATAACTTTACCTTTGCTTTTAATATTTTAATCATTTAAAATTACCTTACATTACTTTATTATTACTTCTACTATTACTATTACATTGCTGTTACTTCTTTTAATATTTTATTATATTGAAGCATTCATTATAGTTTCGATTGCATTATTAATTACACTCAAATTACTGTTTAAAAAATGTAAAAGCAATGACCAGGAATCTGCAAAATTCTAAAATTTGCACAACATCTGGTCCCAACCTGTGTGGATTTAAGGGAGTCTACTGTAACTTAAGTGGCATGTATACTGGTCCTTCGTCCCCAAGAGCTTAACAGACTTTTTTGTATAAAACCAAAAGCTTTCTGCACTCATAAATATTTTGTTAAAAACTTTCTGAAAATTAATGTTTAATAAAATTACACATTTTTACGTTATGAATTAAATTCAGTAGTTGAAAATAATTACCATTTAAAGAAAGAATAGTTATTTTGAATAAAAAGAAAATTTCTGAAAGGTTACAGATGATACCATTTTTTGATGAAATTTGCTTTTATATTTTGACATTCCTTTGTCGAAAATTGAGTTTCTTTTCATCCCTTTGATGAAATTTGTGTTTTTTCCATGATCATTTGACAAAATTAACTTTTTCTCTCCCCTCCACCCCCTCCACCCCCAATTCTTTGACAAAAAAAATTTTTTTCTTTTCTTTTCTTTTTTTTTTTCTTTTTTTTTTTTTTTTTTTTTCATGCTTTAATTTAAGAATCTTTTTCACTGTTTAATAGATGACTAGCAGGTGGCAGGCTATAACAAACTTATCCTAAAGGAAAAAAAGGATTTTTATGAGAATGTTATGTGAGTAGATGTTAAAGTATGAAGATAATAAACAAAGCTGATAACAAATAAATCTTTAATGAAAAAACAATATTCAAACTGTGGGCGTGCAGTTAAGTATAAAACTATTGGAAAAATTTACAAATGATCGCAAATTCATATGTACAAAATGGTTTTAAATAACAATTGAATCATGCTTTTAGATAAAGGTTGTCACATTTAAAATGTACATTCCTTAAAAGCTCAGCAAACACTATCATGACTTTTTTTTTCCCCTTTTAATGATGAGCTAAAGTCAAAAGACATAACAGAAAATCATAACAGGGCTAAAATTTGAAAATAACCTACAATATTTTATATGATATTGAACATTATTGTACATGGAGTACTTTTTTAACAGCTAAGACTACATCACTTGGTTGTGGTATTGTCAAGGGTTCCAAACTTTTAGTATATGGCATAGGAACATCAGCTCCTGTGACTCTTACAACTGGAGCATCTAAGTAATCAAATGCAGCACCTGAAAAATTATTATATTAAAATTAATTATGTGCATGCTCTTAAACCTCATATGTAAAACTTAAAAGTAAAAACATTTTATAAATAATAAATACATTAGAAATGAAACATATAGAAGAGGAGAAAACCATAATCGTTTCAGCATAGTAATTATCAGCTAATTTTATCAAGTGCAGAAAAATATTCACTATGGAAGCTAAGCTTTTGTTTAAAAGCATTAACTATAATTCAGAAAAGCAAATTGGCAACTGAAGCTTTTAAAACTTTTAGTTACAGTACAAAAATAAAATCAACTATGCATTAATCTCCTTGATATAAATAGTAAAGACAATGTTAGATTTAGTGTAATAAAACTAATTTCATAGCAAAGACTAAAGCATTTGGAGAAATTATTCCCAACAATGCTTAAACAAAAGAAGGTAGGTAGCTTAATTTAATGCCAATATCTATGACTTTAAACAGAAGCTTTTAGATAGGGAACATTTTTAATTTTATGTAGAATTATTGTTTCCAAGGGTTCCATAAACTGCCCACTTTCAAACTCTGATTAGTCACTGATCTTGATTGGATCTAATTAATTTGAAATCAAAAACAATAGCACAGCCACATGTATTATACAAAATTGATCAAATAGATGGTATTTCTATGCCCAACCAGCTAACCAGAATGCATTTGGTCCCAACTATTTTAGACAAATAGTTTCTGCATTTATAATGTTTTAATAAAAAAAATTTGCACCTTTTAAAGATGTTTATAATACAAATTAAATGGATTGATACTTTTTTTTTTTTTTTAATCTTTTAAACAAGTGGTTCAAACAAGTGGTAAAGGAAGAAATTTGTCAATCAGTGGAAGGAAAAAAAAATGTGAAACTTGCTAATCAATTGTTGAAAAAAAAAAAAAAAAAAAAAAAAAAAAAAAAGAAAAAAAATTCATGTATCTATCGTGGAAAAAAATGTTAACAAAATTCGTCTGTCGGACATTTGTAAAATAATAATAATAATAATAATAATGAAAATTGTCAATGAGGCATGTGTTAAAAAAAGGAAAATTCTTCCAGCAGTTCTTGAAAAACCTTAAGAGTTTTGCCAATAAGTCATGAGAAGAAATCCAAAACTCAAGTGTCATCTTCAACTGTGCTGGGAGGAAAAAAAAACTTTTATTGATCGAATGCAGAAAAAATTTATGAAATTCATCAATTTTTTGAGGGAATATGTTGCAACACGAGAAACCATTTCAAAATTCTATCAATAAAAAAGTAGTCTAAATACATCGGTTCAAAATAAGTTTTTGAACAGGACACCCAAGAGGGCACTTTTTTATTAAATTCCTACCTGACAACCCTTTTATTCTAGCATCAATAGTAGTACAGAGTTTAAAAAGCAATTTATAATAAACATAATCTCAGGTGACTGTTGTAAATAACTTAAAAACATGCCTAAAATTAATAAGCTAATTCTTCTGCTTTGCATATCCATGCATTAAAAAAATCCCTGATATCAGTTTTTATCCACAATATAAATATACAGTTTTCATTAACTGCAAAAACAAATCGAAGGTTTTAAAATTATATAGGTATGAAAGTGCAACTGCAGATGCGAACTGCAATATTCCTGCCAACAATGAAGGTTATTTTTACTAATATAAGGCAACTTGCATTCCATCAAGTAATTGTGCAAAAACTCATCATTTTGCATGGACTACATCATGCAATCTCTTAACATATCAGCAATTCAGTATAGAAATGATGGAAGAAAAAAGGAGGGGGAAGCAAATCTATACAACTGAATGAATAGTTTAAGTTGCATAGAAAAGTAATAGTTTTGTTTTTACAAGAATTAGAAATGCATTTTAGTTATTAATTTTTTTTTAACCTTTCAAAAGCTTTTATAAAATATATTGTTTTTTTCTTTCTGTGGAAGTATGTCTTCAATTTAGATGAGATTTATAAATTAGAAAACAATTTTCAGCAATTCTGATTTCATGACAAGGTGTTTCCTTTTCTTTTTTAATGCTTTACAAGTGAGGCATTACACAATTAACAGTGAATTTTTGTTGGACTAATACTGAACCCAATAGCAAATAATTCTCAAAGTATCTGTGATATAGGTGCAGAAAATAATTTGCAGGTAAAATATTTTATGATTGAAGTGTTAAATTAAACAATCACTTACATATAACATGTTTAAACATTATTCATTTTTATTAATAATAATCTTAAGTTTTTGGAATAAGTAATAAAGAGGAACATAATTTAAAGCAAAATAAAGGTTCTATTGTAGAAAAATCTGCAAAAGAGAAAATATATAACACCTGTCTCCCATCTTGAACTTTCTGCTACCAGGTTATTGAATAATAATCTGGAATATTAAACAGTAATATTACTAATATTTAATGCTACAATGATAAATAATGCCCCTCTCTAATAGTATCTCTGAATAAAGTTATTTAATCTTCAAAAATTCTCTGATAAGCACATTTTTGTTTCATTTGTCATGCTGATTTGTAAAACATAACTATAATATATGTGTGTTTCAAGAAAAACTTTATCTCTGACTCAGTGTATGTATTTATTAGAATACATTTTAACTAAATGAAGACAATAGCAGAAAAATTGTAAATATCCATAAAATTTTTTTATCATATACAATCATCATATATTTTATTTTAATTAATAAAACAAAAAAAATACAATAATGATAGGTAAAGATTACATTTATACAAATTAAATAATTAAAATGTATATTTACTTTCAATGACTCGTGCACATATTTCAGATCCAATGCCACTCTGAGGCCATCCTTGTTCCACAGTGACTAGATTATGTGTTTTCATGACCGACTCTAAGATAGTTTGTTCATCAAGCGGTCTGATTGTTCTCAAGTTTATAACCTGAAAACATGAAAATTGTAAGATTTACAAACATGCTGAAGCTATAATTCCATGTCAAATACATCAATTAAGACAAGAAAAACTGCAGGAGAAAGATTGATTTTTCAGGAAATTGTTAGTAGCAAAAATCGAATTTTATAAAATTTAAATGTGCTTTTTAAAGATGATTAGTTTTGAAAAAAATTCAATAGTTCTTTTCATTGAGTGAAACATCCATATAAATTTTTAAAAACATGCATAATTCTTTGGCTGGTGAAAAGAATTTGTAAATTATTGTCTTCAAAACTAGTTATTTTAAAGGATACTTGAATGCTTAAGAAATTTTGTTTATAGTGTTTGTGTTTGCCTATTTTTGTGATACAAAATGTCAATATTATCTCCTATTAAATAATAATAATAAGATGATGATGATAATAAAAATATAACGCATGATTTAACATTTCTATTTAACTATTTAATAGTATACTTTGATTTCTTTAAACATGCTAATTTATTAATGTTATCAAGATGTTTTAATCATAATCTTCCAGCTAGAAAATTTTCTTTTAACTCAAACTCACTATGAGTGACAGACATTTTATATATCAAGCCACATATCAGACATTTTTTTCTCAAATACATGGTACAGGTTCAGCAAAAAAACTGAGCTTTTATAGTCTTGTGGAGGCAAAATTTGCATTTTTGTGTTCTGTTTTGACAAAATTACCATTTTTCCTATGATCCTTTGATGAAATTGATGTTTTCCCCCCCATGATATTTTGATGAAATGCGTGTATTTTCAATGATCTTTGGACAAAATTTGCACTTTTTCAGTGATCCCTAGACAAAATTCAAACTTTTTCAGCGATTCGATAAAATTCACACTTTTTCTGAGATTCCTTGTCTTTTTACCATTTCTTCATCCTTTTTTGAGAAAATATGTATATTTTACTAGAACTTTGCATTCTTTTTACAATCCCTTGAAAAAATTCATATTTTTTCCGCAATCCTTTGACGAAAATCATGCTTTTGCTGCATGATCCGCTAATGAAAATCAATTTTTCAGCGATCCTTTGACATAAATCAAGTTATTTCTCATGATCCTTTGACATCAATTATGCTTCTTCCACAATCCTTTGACAAAATTTGTACCTTTCCCACTATTTATTAGGGATGCACCGAATAGTGATTTTGGCGGAATACCGAATGCCGAATATTCGGCCGACAGGTGAACCGAATACCGAATATTCGGCTAGCCGAATAGTAATTGTTGGGCCGAATACCGAATATCCGGCTTTCCAAATACTTTTTATATTTCAAAATTTAAAGGTATTAAAATGTTACTTTTTAAAACAGTTTTACATAATATTTAATAAAAGAAACTTACATTTTGATAAACAAGAGCTTTTTATAAGAGTATTTAGCATTTTTAAAAAATCTGCCTTGAGTTATTTAAGAAGCACAATTATGAAACTTTAATAAAATTTTCTACGAATCAAAAGTAACATTTTAAAATCAAATAATGAAAAATTGGCCGAAGAAAAATTTTACAGTCTGATATTGTCCTTTTTAAATAACTCAAGGCAAATTTTTTTCAATATAAAGTACAAATACTTTCAACTTAATTCTGAATAAAGGTATGTTTGGCTCATAGTTCTTTTCTTATGAATGGTGGTATTTTCCACCCTTCCCATCATATCATATTTTACAGAAATCAAAGCATGTGAGTTGAAAATATGTTATCTTATTTATTGTTAATGTAATAAACGAACACACAAGTTTTGACCTAGAGTGAGGTAAAATACAATGTACTTATTACTCAAAAACTTAATTATGATTATGGTTTCATGAACAAAAATTGTCTGCCTTGATAGCAATTACTAATCTCAAAAGTTTTTTAAGGACTTATTTCGGGAAAAGCAAGAAACAGATTATTTACTAAACAAAATTTAGAAACTTGTATCAGCACATAATTTATTCCTAAGGAGAATCCTAATAAATCACCATTTTAATCCTTCTCATGTTTAATTTTCTTAAGTAATACTTTACAAACAGCAAATAAATAATGTAAAAACATTCTATTTTATTTAAAAATGATTTTGTTTCTAATTATTTTAAATATAAATTAAAAAATTGACAGTTAAAAGTAGAAATAGTGAAAAGTTTTTAAAAGATTTTATTAAGTATTGGATTCGGCCAAATACTTTGATATTCGGCCATGCCGAATAGTTTCATATTCGGCCAAGCCGAATATTCGGCTCAACCGAATAGTTTAACATTCGGCCTAACCGAATATTCGGTAACATGGCCGAATACCGAATAGATACCGAATATTCGGTGCATCCCTACTATTTATTGAAGAAATTTGCTCAATTTGATGCTGTTTTGACTACCATTTTTGTTGTATTTTATCCAATACTCTCCTTCTCCAAAGCATCTTCCCCCCTCCCCTGTCATAAGAATGTCAACAAATTTTAATGCACATTTGCAACAATCCTAGGATAATAAAAATCAGTGTCAAAAAAGCAGAATTCTGCATCTCCATGTAAAAGAAACATGCCTATTCTTAATAACCAATGAAACATCCTGTTAATTAAAATTCTTATCAATTATACTGGTACTTCAAAAAGTACATTTCTATTAACAATCAGAAAGAAATGAATTCAAAGATTAGACAATACAGACAAACATGTTTTTCTTCTCTTATGAATCAGTGAAACTTTGTTTGAAAAATAAAGAAAAAGTATTTTGAAAATACAAAATATTTGGAGAATGCATTACAAAATACATTTCTAAAATACTTTAGTTTTACGGGTTAAAAATACAAAAGTATTTAAAAAATTTATCTCAACTACACATATTTTTGATACTATATAGACTAGTGTAGTGTAACATTAAGACAAATTAACTCTGTGGAAGAAGCTAAAATTGTCATGGATTTACTACAGTAAAAAAAAAAAAAATTATTCAGTTTCATGATATTTGTACACTTATTGTTAGATTAAAAAATATAATAATTACTTATCATTACTCTTTCTGAAATCTAAAACTAATCTCAAAATTTATTTTAAAATATACAAACTTTAAATAAAACTTGTGCTTCAACACCTATAACTAAAAGAATAAACTCTATTATAGTATTAATTTTCAACAAACAAAAGTTAAACATCACAGAATGGAAATAGCAGTATCTTACCTCACAGTCTATACCACTTGAAGCCAATTCTTTAGCTGCATCAAGACAAGTTCCTACAGCTTTGGAATGTGCTACTAACGTTATGTGTTGACCTGATGAGAAAATATAGTTAAATCAATTTGTATTTTTATTTTTGGTTAAATGATGTTTTAATACTAATAAAGAGAAAGATTTCTTATTTATTTATTTAAATATGTACTGCACTTTTATAATAACAATAATATAATACAATAGCATCACAATATTTATTCTCAAAACAAAATTAAAAACATTTGGAAAACAAAACAAATTTTCTTTTCAAAATCAATTTAATTCAGTATGTCAAATCAAAGTTTAAAAATATATTTTACAAAGAGATAACCAAACATGGTACATACCAATTTTGATGATTTTAAAGTATGTTTTAAAGGTCATACCCCCCCCCCCCCCCAAACACACACACACACAATTGCACTGGTGAAAGGATTTTTAAAATACTTATTAGTGACAAATTCTGTTTGTGATCATCATAATGTTGAGGTAGAGTTCTCGCATGCGGTCACAGAGGCAAGGGGCCTGATTCTACCTTGTTACTTTTAGGTAGCTTTCATTACAAAAAGTAAAAAGCTACCTATTGCAGCCGTCCGGAGGAAAGCACTTCCGGAAAATTTTGGTATATTTTCACCGATCATGACCCCCAGACCCCAAAACCACCCTCCGTTCAAATGTTGACATATATATATATAACCATATATATATATATATATATATATATATCTGATTTTTGTCATGCGATAACTAACGTATTTATGAACCGATTTGAATGAAACTTGGTATGTACATAGTACATACAAATGTCTCGACCGAGTTCGTTGGTCAGCATCATCCGCCATTTTGTTTCAAAATGGCGGCCATTTTAAATTTTTTAAAAAATTTAAAATTTAAAATTAAATGCGAAAAAATTAAAAGTTGAAAAATATTTTCCTTTTACGTGTTAGAACTTAAAACAAAGATTCCAGAACACTTTTTATTTTGTCTATATCTTACAAAATGATTGAGTTATAGCACTTTGAATTTTTCTTATGGCTGACATTTTGAAACGATCTCATTTTTGTCACGTGATAACACGCGTATTTATAAACCGATTTCAATGAAACTTGGTATGTACATAGTACATACAAATGTCTCGACCGAGTTCGTTGGCCAGCATCATCCGCCATTTTGTTTCAAAATGGCGGCCATTTTAAAATTTTTTAAAAAATTGAAATTTAAAATTAAATGCGAAAAAGTTAAAAGTAGTAAAATATTTTCCTTTTACATGTTAGAACTTAAAACAGAGATTCCAGAACACTTTTTATTTTGTCTATATCTTAAAAAATGATTGAGTTATAGCACTTTGAATTTTTCTTATGGCTGACATTTTGAAATAATCTGATTTTTGTCACGTGATAACACGCGTATTTATGAACCGATTTGAATAAAACTTGGTATGTACATAGTACATACAAATGTCTCGACCAAGTTCGTTGTCCAGCATCATCCGCCATTTTGTTTCAAAATGGTAACCATTTTAAATTTTTTAAAAATTAAAAAATTTAAAATTAAATGCGAAAAAATTGAAAATTGAAAAATATTTTTCTTTTACGTGTTAGATCCTAAAACAACGATTCCAGAACACTTTTTATTTTGTCTATATCTTACAAAATGATTGAGTTATAGCACTTTGAATTTTTCTTATGTCTGACATTTTGAAACTATCTCATTTTGTCACGTGATAACACGTGTATTTATGAACCGATTTCAATGAAACTTGGGATGTACATAGTACATACAAATGTCTCGACCTAGTTCGTTGGCCAGCATCATCCACCATTTTGTTTCAAAATGGTGGCCATTTTAAATTTTTTAAAAAATTTAAAATTTAAAATTAAATGCGAAAAAATTAAAAATTAAAACATATTTTTATTTTACGTGTTAGAACTTAAAACAATGATTCCAGAACACTTTTTATTTTGTCTATATCTTAAAAAATGACTGAGTTATAGCACTTTGAATTTTGCTTATGGCTGACATTTTGAAACGGTCTGATCTGAACGATCCACAATGTTGCTTTAAAATGGCATACACTTTATGATATCGTAGAATTTGGTGACTTTCTAAATCGCTTAAAATAAAACCAGGTTGAATAAAAGATGACTAATTTCAAAAAATTCCTATTAATATTCAGTCTTGACAAAAACTAGTTTCAATCTTATAATAAAATCACTAATTTTATAAGATTATTTCCACTAATTTGAGCTTAGTATTTTTGAACAATGTAACTTACCTTAAAATAAATAAATAAATATATAAGTATATGAAAGCTACCTCTTCCTCCCGGCATTGCCGGAAGGACTTTTTTCATTTGTAATTAATTTAATATTTTTGACATGTTTCAAGTTTTAAGCAGAATTATGAATTCTGCAGCTTTGAACTTTTTATATTTTCATATAAATAACATTTACATTTTTTGAATTTTTCATGAAAATTAATATATTTTTTACAATTTTTAAATTAATATTTCCATTGATGTTAATTAAAACTAATTTAAGTCTAGAATTTATTATTATTTACATTTTATATTTAAATGGAATTCTGGGTTGTTTTTTTTTTTTTTTTCTTTTTATATATATATATATATATATATATAGTTTATGGAATTTTTATTCAAAATATTTTTCATGTTGAATGTCTCAAATGTATTTATTAGTATTATATAATTTGAAATGCATATCTTCAAAAGAGTAATAATATATTAAAGCAGTAACATTCACATGTAAATTTTAACAGTTGTATAATTTTTTAATATACTCAACATAAAATTATTACATTTCAAAATGTTTTTTCATTTTAACAAATAAAAGTATTGTCAGAATTAAAAATTTAGTCAACTGGAAATAAAATTGTTGGCAATTTTGTCATTAAACTTATGATACATAGGAGAATATCAATTTCAGAACTCGCTTTATCTAGAAAATCTAATTTTCAAAAATCAAGAAAATTCTCTGACTGTATTCATTTTTTCATTAATATTAGAATTTCACAATATTAGAATAAATAAAAATTTATTTTTATTGATCTTGTTTGCTTTTTCTGAAGACAATAACAAGGTTTGAATGAAATAAAACTTGATATATAATGCTATGTACCAGAAATAATTATGATTATAAAGTGTATTATATTCATTTCTACTTTTTTTCCATATACTTAATAGATTCATGGGTCATATCTAGAAATAATTTAGTTTAGATTTTCATAAACAGAAATAGGAGATTAAAAATTCCAAACAAAAATATAAGTTTAAAGGAAAAATTCATAAACATAATTTAACACCTTTACTTTTCCCCAAATATTTTATAATTGGGAAAGTCTCAATCAATAAATTATTTTAATAATTTTTCTTTTTTGACACATCATAAAACAGAGCTGCTAGGTAAATCATTGATTAGAAGAGAGAAAATAATTACCTTTGATTAGAAAAAAATTAAATTGAAAAGTTAAAATGTTTCATATTTTCTACACATATGCACCAAATTTGATCAAAAAATACATAGATCACTTAGAATATCTGCCATATGTAATAAGATTCCAAACTAATCAGAATAATTTAAGACCTCCACTCCCTCATGCCCCCAATTAGAAAATTTAGAATACTCAATTTAACATTTAATTCAAATATCCAAATGCATAACTTTCTTTTTAATGAATGGTAACATTTGTAAAAAGTCTGAAATCCTATAGAAAAGCATTATGCCTTGAAAATGTTCTATAATTTTGGAACAAAAGAGCCTAATTTAATGAAAAAGTATACAGCTGATTCCAGTTAGATCACTAACATAATTATCTAATTGCAAATAAATTGTATGCTTTTTGCAGCAGTTATCATGAGACAAACAGAATCCAAAAATATCTCGCGTCTAGCAGTTCTCATATGTGCCATAAATCAACATTTTTACATAATTCTGAATAGCATTTTAAAAACTAATTTTTAATTTGATTATTACAATCCGTAATTTATTTGAAACATGATTTTTTGAAAATATTTCAATGATAGTTTTTAGAAATAACTGAAGCTCACACAAATCTTGAAACAATAGTTATGATACATAAAGAAAACAAAATACCTTGTTTTTCAATTTTAGCTTTACCAATAGGAATGAGAAAATCTTTTGACATAGCTTCGGCAGACATTTCAAAAGCAACTCCATATAATAGTTCATTTTCCAAGAAAACAACTAAAATTAAAATAAGAAGTTATTGCGAAATGAAGCTAAAGTATTTTAAAAATATGATGTATTTAAAAAATTTTAATTAAAAAAGGGAGGAAAGGAGACAGAGAGGAAAAAAAAAAACTCACAAAAATTCTTTAAACAAAATTGCATAAAATGGAAAATATATAGTCACAAAATAAAAGGGCGATTTTAAAAGCGGCTTTTCTTCCCGTCATCAAAAACTTTATCAGAAAAAATAACATGGCCAATCAGAAAAATAATTTAACTAATTTTAACAGTTTTTTCAAAAAATGTAATTACATTAATTATTATAAAAGAGAAATTCACCCCATGTTCTTTAAAACTACATAAAGATCTCTGAAGTCCATGAAAGCTGGAGAAAGGAACACAATTTAAAGTCATGAATACTTTTCAGCAAGCTTAGAAAATGTAAAACACATTACAAAATTAGAAATCCCAAAATTATCACTCTCTATACTTTTAATATTCCATGCACCATGCAAGGAAAGACTAGCTATTTACAATATATATATATTAATGATACAGTATTTCATATTTATTGATGCAAAAAAAAAAATCTTTAGTGACTTCTGTAACACATTTTATCAATCATACAACATAATGATAAAGACATAGACATCAATAAAATCTAAAAATAAAATAGATATGCAAAGAATATGGCATTTTAATTCATTCTGTAGCACGTAATGCCTGCCAGTATGAAATAATTCTCTTCTGTAAACAAAATTTTAAACTGAAATTGTTTAGCAAAGCATTTAGTCTTTTAAAACATGATGTAGTTTTTACCATTTAATGCTTTTAACATGAAATTATTTATTTATTTTAAATTTTCTTTCTAAATATTTATGTGTAGATCTAATTATTTATGTATCATTTTTAATTGAAAGGAAATATTAATTGTGCTATTTTAAAATTTGGCAACAGATAAAACATTATCTTTTAAAAAATATGATTAAATTGGAATGCTTATTTTTTGATTCAATACAAATATTTAACAGATCTATTTTGACAGATTTCAACATTAAATAGAGCTTAGAAAAATTCAGAGTTTTTAAAAAAAAGTCTGCTTCTTTGTTTTTATTAAATATTTCTCTATAAAACTACCAATTTTCATAATAGTTTTCTTAATATAAGTCATGAAAAAATCATTTATGGCAGTAATAGCGGCTTTTTTTTTTTTTTTTTAAATAGAAAGATACAAGAATCTGTTTTTGTAGACACTTTCAAGTGAAATACAAAAAACAAACAAAAGGCATGCTTAATAAAGTTTATGTAGCTGTATTTGTGTCTTGCAGCACATGCACAGAGGTAGTATTGGTCCAAAGTAAACTAATATTTCAGCACAATTTCTGACACATTTGCTACTTTTTTTTTTCCTATTATCATTTGAAAAAATTCACATTTATAATGTGAAATTTTTTTGCTATCACTTGACTAAATTCACAACTGATTTCTACACTTGTGTGATAAAATTTGCAATTTTTTTACATAACTTCTTGATGAAATTTGCATTATTTTTCTACAATCATTTGACAAAATTCTTGCACTGTTTCAGTAATTGTTTAATGAAATTCACAATTTTATTCTATGATGCTTTTATGAAATTTGCAATTTCTGCAATTATTTAATGAAATTTTTAAAAAAATTCCACACATTAATTTGATAAAATTGGGGAATTTTTCCTGTGACTGTATGGCAAATGTCAAGATTTTTTGCTCTAAATTATTGGCCAGAAATCCGCAATTTTATTCATGGATCATTTGACAAAATTTTAAGTCTTTTTTGCAATGCACATTTTTTTTTTTTTATGATTTCACAGAAATTACTATTTATTTTTAAAAAAGCAAAAATCACCAAAAAATGGAAAAGTGACATCTTAAATTTTAGTAAATTATTGGGAATATTACTTTTTTTTTTTTTTTTTTGAGTGTGTGTATGGGATTGAATGGAGACTATCACAATTTTTTTCTGCAACCACTTCACAAAATTTGTGAGTTTTTCATCATCAGATAACAAAAAGAGGTTCACTGTTCTCTGTTTTACAAATATGGCGAGTGGTCAGAGTAAAGCACAGTTGAAATAGATGTTAAATACCAATATTTAAAGTAAAATTTTGCATTCTTTAATCTCTTTATTATTTCAAATATTTTCTATAAGAAAATATTGGTAATTTCCTCTTTTGTTGACTGTGTTTTTCCCAGACCATACATGTATCTACTGTACCCTGTATATATATTATCTCCATTGCACCCATCAATTCCAAAATATTGATTTTGAAAATTTTGCAAAAATAAATGATTTGTGGAATTCTGTGAAAGAAAATATTATAATCTCGTAGAAAAATCATGACTTAAAGTACTATAGCACAAAACACAAAATTCCAGGACAGGTTACGATATATTAAAACAATTTATCACTTTTTTTTTTTTTTTTTTCATCTTTTAGAAATTTTAGGACAAGTAAAACCCCTGCAAGTAATTAATCATGGTGACATGACTATCTTAGCAATATGAAAAAAAGTATTTTAGTTAATCATTAAGGATAATGTAAAACTTAATATTATTATATTGAGAATATACCTTCAGCTGGGTGGATGGTGGCAAGAATTTAAAAGATAATTCCGGGTATTGATGGCAAAATGTATATAATGAGGCTGTGCTTGCCAAATGGAATTTTTTTTTTAAGAAGTATATGGCATAGTTGTATTCTGCCTCAACAATAGATAAAGATTTCTTTTAATTTAATTGCAATTCTATACTGTGATTTTATTTCAGATATTCACTTCTGTATGTCACATGTATATCCTTTTAAATATATCGTGAACCATTGTGTGTGTGGTTACAACTGATATATTCAATTTTAACTTTGACTGTTGTTATATTAACTAACATATGGATTTTTAGACTTCCCTTATCTCCTGTTCCATGGACAAAAAAAAGAAGGTACTTGCTGTGATGTATGAATCATGAGACTTGCTCCATGATCTCTATTAACTGTAATTGAAATGAATATCCTTGCAAATAAGACTGTAAAATGATTTTTTTGTTATTGTGCTGATAAAGTATGAAGCTACAGTTCATCAAGAAAATGTGTTTATTTAGTGTTAAAGGTTTATTGCACTATTAATGAGCATGTTTGCAAATCTTATATGATTTTTGCATGTCAAAACTAATTTTTTTTTTCATTTGTTCCATTTTTATAATCTTGTAAAATTTTAATATCTTGAAATAGTAAAAATTAATGTAATAGAAAACTAAAATCTACAAAACTTGTGATTGCAGTTTCAGATATTTTAATTAAACAAGATTTTTTTTGAGGGGAAAGCTTAAATAATGGATAAAAAATAAATAATTAAAAAAATTGTTGAACTATATGTAAATTTTATTATATACCTAAAAATTGTTTTCAGATTTCTAAACATTTTAAAGATATTTGTTGAAAAGTTTTAGAGTATTTTTTAAATGTAATATCTACTTAATCATTCTTACTGTGCTAGACTACCTCAAATCCACACAACTTCAAACCAGAAATTGTGCAGGGTTTAGAATTTTGCAAATTTTTGTTTAGTTTATATATTTTTAAAAGATAATTTGAATGTAGTTAACCATTGGAAATTATAATGAATGCTTAAAGTAAATTGTTGTTAAGTTATTGTTGAGTTGTTAATTTAATAAATTATTAATGATTACAGAAAATAATTATGTAAAATAATAAAAATTTAGCCTTAAAGTCAAAATGACGCTTTTTTATGACCTACTTTTTGAATTATTGTCTAACTAACGTATTTTCTTTTCATGTTTTCCTCACTAGAAATATATGAAAGAGCCATGTTAGACAGAATTATATATGAAATCCCCAAAAAATATATAAATTATTACAGATTAAAACTGGAGCAAACACAAAAAAGTAAATATGAATTCTTCAACAGCTACAGTTGCAGCTATTTTGCAAAAGCTACTGTTACAAGATAAGAACACAATTCACACCATAATCATAAAATAACAAAATTTTAGGTAATATTTATCCATGTTTAATAAACAAAAAGCTTGATTTGTTAAAAAAAAAGTCTTGGAAAAAAGTCAATCATTATTGATATTAACAGCATCTTGATTTTTTTTCTGAAATAATTTCATATTTTCTTTACAAAAAAGTTTGAGTTCAGTCATATTAACCAAAAACAATATTAAAATATTTATGTCGTAGTGATAAAATAAAAATTGAAACAGTGGTAAACAAATACAAGAAAAATAATAAAAAATCAGTCACAGATTTCACTTGCGATATTGTGCAGGACCTAAAATATGCCAAATTTTTGCTATATATATGCTAATTTACATAAAAATCAAAAGTATGTAATTTTATTTAATAATTAATTAGCTCTAATAGCCAAAAGAGCATGATTAATAAATAAATTAGCATAAAAAAAGTTGTAATCGCTGTTCATTTCAGTGCTATCTTGAATTTTGTTACTGCAATAATAATTTCAAGCGTTTAACAAAAATACTTGGATTTTAGGGTCGCAGATTTAAGTGAGTTTATTGTAATGTATATATTATCAAAGTCAACTTTTTATTTTATGGTATTCTTGTAAAAGTTTGATTTTTAATTATGAAAAAGAATGCTATTGTTGATTGTATCAAATATTTGTCCAATATTTTTTGTACACTTTTAAATTTTTATGCTATTATAAAGTAATGGCATTAATAACAGACATTTACTAAACAAAAAACCTATTATAGTATGAAAAATTAGTAAAAGTAGGCACACTTTTACTAAAAAACTTTCCTAATACCTGGATCAGGATCTCTTATAGCACTTTTTAACAATCCCTTACAATCTTCCGAAGAATAGGGTGATATGACTTTGAGACCAGGGCAGTTAGAGTACCATGCAGCGAAACACTGGGAATGCTGTGCAGCTACACCAGAAGCAGCACCATTAGGACCTCGAAATACAATTGGCACATTTACCTAAAAAGAATAAAAAATATTTTATCGTGAATAATAATCGAAAATAATTCCATAAAAAATACTAAATATTAGTCAAAATTTTATTTAAAAAAAAAAAAAAGGGGGGGGGAGTTAATTTAAGCTTTAAAAAATATACATTATATTTTTAGGCATACCACAATCAAAAAAGTGAGAAGAAGGGACTTAAATACTTATTAAAGCATCTAAATTCAAGAAAACTGACACCTGAGAATGTTCCTTTTTAAAATTTTGAATGAATAATAGAAATGAAGTTTTGTCATATTTAAAAAATAAGAGAAAGGAGAATGTATTTAATTAAGCAAAGAACATATTTTGACTGTACTACTAAAGCTGGTATGCTCTCAAAAAGAAATTCTTAAGAAACTTTTTTTACATCAAAATAAACCATACAATTTTACACAATTAAGTTAAAAGCAAATCTGAGCTAGAAAACCTTAGAATCAAATGCCTATTTCATAGAAAATTGATATACTACTTATTGAGCTCAGTGGTTTTAAAAAAACTAAAATAAAAACTAAATAAAAATAAAAGTAGTTAACTGTCACTTGGATTTTGAATCAACAGAAAAAAGTTTTTAACTGACAATATCATCAATATCACATAATACAAGGAAATCTTGTATTTATTTGCATATATATGAAAATATCTAAAAAAAATGCTTCAACGATTTTGACGAAATTTGTATCCCATTTTTTTTAGGTATAGAAGACCATTGGGGTCATGTAGTTGAGAAAATTCAATTACAGGATCATTTGAGGATCACAGGGTTCATTGATTTAAATAAACTTGATTTTAATCATGATTTAAATCAATTGATTTTAAATCTTTGATTTAAATCAATTTTTTTTAAATTATTCTAAAATAAATTCAATATGCAAAAAACATAACAATGTACTTTAATCTGCAATTTAATTTTCAGATAATCAAACAGCACTTAGAAAGATAAAGCTTAATCTTTGTAAAAAGTAAAGTACAATGTAAAATTTACCAAAGAATTCTTTCAAATTTCTTTTGAATCAAATTATAAAATAATTTTGCAACAGTAAAGAAATCTAATCTACATGGCAAACTAATTTTTCTACAGTGAGCTGTAAAGAGAAAAACGTTTTAATTCTTCTTTAAACCTTTTATTTTTAAAAAAATTTCACAAAAATGGCATATTCCAGCCAAAAATGCAATTTTACTACTTAGATTGTCTGATTAATTATGATTTATTAAGGATTGCATCAAATATCAAAGCATCAATGATGACATAATCATAAGTCATTCTCTTCATTGGTTACTCTTTGTTCTGTATGCTAATGAATGATTGCCAGTGAATTTTTTCTGCTTTGTAGTTAGGTTTTAGTAAGCTTCTGTTTTTCTTACATTTGGGATTGGGGTTTTTACATTACGATTTTATTTCTGTTACCAGTCACTTTGTATTGCATTTTATTTTAAGAAAGCTACTTATATCTATTGGAGTAAAAGAATGTCTAAAACTAAAAGATATAATCTGGTTTTCATCTAATGAAATAAGAAATATATCAAGCAACGCTCAAGAGCAAAATGTAAAAATTGCATGCAATGCAAATGCTGTCAATGCTGTAATTAGTTCTTCCTTATAATACTAGATGTGATTCTTTTTCAGATGCTTTAGATGTTTACCTTAAAAATTGCCTCACTTAAAATTTGTGAAGAAAATAGGAATCTTATAATAATAAAAATCAAAAATATATTAAAATGTAAAAAAGAACTTTTGAAGATATATTTGAACTGTTAAAGTCTATTGCAGTTGCCCTGGATAATATATAAAGTAATAATTGTTCCATTACTGATGCAATTTATATTTGGAAAGATCTTCAAAAAATATTAAGAGAAAAAAAGGTAAGTAAAGAAGTCTCGCTGTATTTTGAATCCAGGTATAAAATGGCCCTAATACCCATGCATTTTTGGTATAAATGCTTGAACCACAGTACAGTCAAAGTGAACTATCTAAGCAAGAAAAAAAAGGGATACATTAAATTTTACAAAACAAAAATATCCATGTAACTATGTTTGCACTGATAGTAAAATTTAATGCCAAATCTTAAGAATTTTTTTTTTTTTTTTAAGCAGAATACAGTAAAAGAAGTTACCCCCATATGAATGGTGGAAGAGTCAGCAAATTCAAACGAACAAATTTAATAGGAAAGTCTTTACTGAAGTTAAATGACCTATATAACAGCAAATACCTCTTCAGCATTTGTTAAAAGAATATTTTCAACATTTGGACTGTACAACCAAATATACAAAATAAGTTAGGATTACAAAAAGGCCTAAAAAAAACATGTCTTTTTATTTAAAACTTTTGATTAAAATTAAATACATGGAGTTGTTTTTAAAAAGAAATTGTTTTCCTAACAATATTTAATCGGGAAAAATAAAGTTTGTATTTTAAAAAAAGTAGTGATTTTTCTAAGCCTATGTCTCAATTAATGAATCAAGTCAATACATGTGTATTTCTTTAGCATTAAAAAATGCATATTGATTTTTTTTTAATAAATATATGCAGTAAGGGATTAATAATCATTTGTTATTGTTGATATTAGTCATTCTGTAAATAATTTCTAAATTATGCACGAAATTTTTTTTTTTTTTTTTTAAAGCTTGATTTAGTAGAATATGTTTGTTTGCCCTTCATTATGTTCTTTGCTATCAACCTGCATAATAATTATTTCTTTAATTATTATCCTAAAGGTTTATATAAGTATACTAATAAATTAATAGTTTACACTTTTCAAACAATAAATATATATTTCCCTATCGTAAGCTTAACTTATAAGGTAATTATAAATTTTTATGCTTTAATTATTTAATTATCAATGTGAATGTTTAATATTAATTAACTATTAATTACAAAAAATCATGACTTTTTAAAACTCAAATTATTTCAGGCTTCTAAATTTACAACAATGTTAAATTTTGTTTGCCCCAAAAAATCGAATGATCACGTAGAATTCTAAAGCAATACATCAGGTTACCAGGCAGCAAGTGATTTCTTAAAAAATTGATGTTTGGAATGTTGAGGAGCGGGCATGTAACCCTCGACACTATTCCTAAATGCTATTATTTTGAAATTACATAAATTTTTATGACTGCAAGAAAAATCTAATAAAAAAAATTAAATGTGTACTGTGATCAGAAAAGACTTGAAATTTTAAAACAAATAAATAAACTTACCAATCCAGCAGACATGTAAAATGTTTTAGCTGCTGAATTAATCACATGATCTATTGCTTGCATACTAAAATTAAATGTCATAAATTCACATATAGGTTTCAAACCAGCCTGCAAAAGATTTAAAGATAAAGTAAGCATTGGGCATAAAATAAATAAAGTCTATAAAACAAGGTAACTTTCTTTGTTTTTAGTATCATTTATTATTAACCTTTATGCATAAAAACAAGAACAAACTAAATTTAATAGTAATTCAACCATGCAACTGCTCAGACACCTTAAAAAAGGTGATAAAATAGACCTAAATTGTAAGAAGAGTAACAGTGCTATTCTTCAATTATACTTTTTTTTTTTTGATGTTGTTATTAATTTCTAATTTTCTTTGCTCATTTGAATACTTGAGGTAGTTTTAGTAAGAATAAGTATAAATGTCGGTCTTGTGATAAGCACAAATTCTGTTGGTTGGTTCTGTTGGTTCTAGGGAACTTTCACACACTAAAGCAAATGAAATTTCAGTGTGATTTATTTGACATAGGTTGAGCCAGAACAGAAATTCAAAATTAACATCTCCTGACTAGTAGTTTCAACCACTAGACCTGCAAGACGATAACTTTAATGGTTAAATAAAATATTAATTTGGATATACAACTTTTGTGATCACTTAACTGGAAGAAAACTGTCTATCGATATAATTATTGCCATAAGAAAAAACTACAATGAGCATTTAATAATTACTAAGGAATATTTTATATCACGAGCTGCACTCTGCATTGTTAACAAACAGTGTCGCTATTGATCAATTTACACAATTGCTTTAAACACAGCAAATTTAATGTCTAGTTAACTGAACATTCATATGTAAATCATTACATTGTTATCTTCACCACTTATTAAGAATGTATAGTGTAATTGCTTTGGCAACAACAATAACATCAGTCAAATTGAGGATAATTTAATTAGCAATATCATCAATGATAGTGCCACTAATATTGTGGTTTTTATCAGAGCATTTCGAAATTTTATGATTAGATTTCCATCTAATATACTTTTACCCCTTCTCAACAAGTATCACATATGCTATGTAAAAGTGATAACAATCCTTAAATTTTACTATCTGTGTGTATTTTCAAATTTTTTGTCTTATGTAAACATAGAACTTTGACAATTACAATAGGAAAAGATTTTTACTTCGAAATATTAATGCTAAAATATTAAATTGTGTACAGAGTGCTCCTTGATAAGAGATTAGGTCAACAGAAGTATTTCTTTGAAGTTTCTAGAGAAGTTGTGCAGAAATCTAGTAGTTAATTTGCATATATAAATGAAAATCGCAAAAGCAACATCTATAAAAGACTATAAGTGACTTAAATAAGGTGGGGGGTGGGGGGGGGTTAAGTAACTATAGTAAAGTAATCCATTTGCATACTTGATAATTTGAAGAATATTTTGATATTAACTACAGATTTTGATTTTCAATACACTAAATAATTATTAACAAAGCAAGAAATCCATTATGAACATAATACAAAGTCATTTAGATAAATGTTTTGAAGAAAACTGTACAATTAATATCAAAATCTAATCACAGATCATTATGTGAACTAAGTATTGTAATGTATTAAATTATTATATGCCTAGTTATCATGTCTTAATCTTTCACTTATTTGCAAATAAACAATTTCCAGTATGACACAGACTCAAAACTGATTTAATTAAACAAGTTACCCAACTTCCATATGAAAAATCAAAGAAATTAACAACATAAATGTATACCAATATTAATTTTTTTATGCAAATATTATAACATTAATATTTACCATAATATTAATATCTTATGTAAATATTATCAGATAATATTTATTTCTTTAAAATACTAATGATTAAATTATGGCTGATTTTAATATCTATCTCGTGATTACAAGGAAGAAAAAAATGATGAAACCATAAAATGTTCATTTCTAATTTTTCACCAATGCACAGAAGGTGTCGGTAATCATAATCATATAAAATGCATTTTTGTTTATTTTCAATACTCCTACAAATGATTGCTTTTAAGAGATAAGTTTTAGTCCAGAATGTTCATTCCATGCTCATGCCATGATAGCAACACCTATTTTATGCATTTACACATTTGCAGTGACACCTACAGTAAAAAAAAAAAAAAAAAAAAAAAAAAAATCGTACAAAAATCAAAATTTTAAAATGAATACGGCAGTTACTATTTTGCTTTTGATATTTCAATATTACATAAGCGAATTCAGTGATAGTGTACCATAATTTTACTTACATAAGGATAGGAATTTTGTGACAATGATATAATCGCACTCAAAAAGTTATGAAATTGGAAATGGAAGATGCCTGTTTTTTAGCAAATGTGGTATTAGATAGGTCTGACAGCAGGAAAAACAGTAGTCTGAGAATAGAGATGTCCCTCTGAGAACATGCATTAAAGGCACATATGTTTAGAAACTGAGTGATGAAAATGTTTTAATAGAATGAATATTCAAAGATTAAATCATGATGAAAGAATATTTTGCACATTAATGACTGGCACCACCACATGCAATTTGCAACTTTTTATTCAAAATACAGCCTGAAAGTTATTGTAACCACAAATATAATACTTTAACCTTTTGATAGATCTTGAATGAATTTTGAAAAATGCTAGCGATTTTAAATTAACCCCATCAAGAGTACCATAACAATCAACCGATAAAAGTTTTTGGAGATCAAGGAATTCAAGACTTTAATCACATTATTCTACTCCTCCAGGTCTATAAAAAGTTAGCAAGTTTTCAGTAAAAAAAGTCTTTAAAGAGGATTAAACCAGCATTATCTAAAGAAAAAAAAAAATTGTTGGAGGTTTATGGAACAATATATCACATTTCAGAATCTTTTTTTTTTCCCCCCAACTACTATAAAAGAAGATAATATGTTTCACAAAATGGTTAAAATATTTTAAAAATAAAAAGTTATACATCTTGCAAATTAAAGTTTTATTGTCACAAAATAAGTTTTGAGACAAATGTTTAAAAATAAATTTAACATTAATTTTATTATACCAGACAATTGACAGTTATTATTCAGTTTACTAATTTAAAAAAAATAATAATAATAATAATAATAATTTACATGTTAAGTTTAAAAAATATGCTATTACTTAGTGTGAAATAATTATTTTATTAATTATTTAGCCTTTAAAAAAATTATTAGAACCTTACAGAAATTAAAATGCACATAAAAGTACTAGAATACTTGTATTTAAAGAGGAAAAAAAGAAAATCTTACCAAGGCAGCTCCAACTGCTATTCCAGCAAAACCTATCTATAGAAAAATTAAAAATTTTGTAGATTAACTTATACTTGTTTCAAACTTTCTTCATAAATCAAATGTATGAAAACTTACTTCTGTAATAGGTGTATCAATAACTCTTTTATCCCCATATTTTTTCCACAATCCTCTGCTGACCTTGAATAATAAAAAATAAAATTAATTGCAGATTAAATAAATGAAGATTTATTCATAATAAACATACAGAATTCAAAACTACAAAAAATTTAGTAGTCTAGAAATATGAGTTACTTTAATCAAAATTAACTGTGCCCAGAATTTATAAAAGCCCAGAAATAAAGTAACTGCTTCTAAAGACAATATAATTATGTATTCAAAGATTGTTTTATTTTTACAACAAAAGTTAAATAATGCTCTGTTGAAACTTACAATTAAAAATTGAATTAGATAAATATTTTAAAACAGACTTGCATATTTTTTATGCATTTCAAAACTTTGGGCTAATTTTGCTGAAAGTTTTTACTAAAAATGTTAGCTAGTGTTGCATGTTTCTGAGCTACATTATTTTTTTAGAAAAATGCTCCTAATTAAAAATCTGACAAACATCAATATCAACTTTTAAAGGTTTTGCTTTTTTTTCCCTTGCATAATTAACAAGTTTAATAAAACAAATTATTTTTGATAACTTGTAATTCAAATAAAATATTGTAATTAATTGTAAAGTAGGTTTATTTAATATGTTAATAAATTTATGGAAACCATGAACTTATGTAGCTTTTCAATAAATGGATAAATAACAAAATATTAATTTTATTTTGTATGTTTCCCAAATATCACATATTCAAGTTGTAAATCATAAAACAAAATATTATCACTTTATCAATAATAACATGATCGCATTTATCTTTTGTCATGACAATTTTATTAGAATAATTTTTATTATATTGTAAATAGGCCAACAAGAAGCTTTTTATAATTTCATACAATCATAGTCAAGCTTGCAATTTACAGAGGGTGATTGGATAAACTTAATCCATTCCAAAACATTCATTCATCGAATTGTTCGTAAACTGATAATAAAGTTTGTATTGATTTACATAGGAATTTATTTATTCTTTAAAGCTAATTAAAGTATAAAAAATAACACAAATCTTCCCTTTACGAAAAGATTAATATACATCATTATTTAACATGGACAAATATTTTGATGGCTTTAACAGTGTCAAGGCATTTGTATCAAAAAGCATCTAAAAAGACATGCCATTGTAAATCTTTTAGGATTATATTTATTGATTATGGCATTAAATAATATCAATTTGTCACATTGACCCTCCAAAAACTCCTTAGTTCTCTAAAAGGTTATGTTCATTGCAAGACCCAATAAAACTCCAATAGAGACTGCAATCTGTTAATTTGTGAACTAAATTTCAATTAGAGTAATTAATTTACAATTAAAAATGTTTCTTTAAAAAGGGACACAAAATATAAAAATTAAAGTTTCTAATCTGTTCATTCTGATTTGGGACTTCTAAAATAAAAGGTGGCTTGTGAAAAAAATTAGGCAAAAAGGAGCATACTGTGGTGGTTACTCGATAACCCCCCATATGTTTAGTATAATTCAATTTTATTAGCCATTTTATTTCATATCACCTTCCTTTTTATTAATGTTCTCAATTTAAATTTTATTTCGGTTTCGTGTATTTTCATTTCGTCGCCTGTAATGTTTTCTTTCTTACTTAGCTTTCGAATGTTCCAAGCCGGTAAAATCCTGTTCGAAATCATTCCTTCCGGTTTTGGAGATCGTTCGAGAACATTCTCGCTTCTTCTTTGGGTGGAACTTCCGTTTATTCGGACACACCCCTAGCCTATCAAATTCGTTTCCACAGGTGACGTATTTTAAGTCATTCAGCACAGGGCCACCTGCTTTGGCCTCCCCTCTTTAGGTGTTTATCAATTCTCTTTTTAATAAATTCATATTTCTCCATACTTTGCATCGTAACTTGGCTTATTTTGTCACCTCCCCCTCTTTCGCTCGCTGCCAAATTGGCGTATTTTGGGATTCCAGTAACCTTTTCTCTTTTTCCCCTGGGCTCTCGGCCACCTGCGTCAGTTGCGCTGTTAGACACCTGCCGTAATGGATGCGGTCGGATGATTGGAAGTTTTGGGTGGAATTTTTCGGGGCATGTGTGCGTGCGCCCCTCCAGACCGTTGTATACGGGCAACATTTCAGGCTGCTATGATCACGCCATGGTTTCAGGAAAGGTTGATTTTTTAAGGCCGCCAGGAGCAAGGCCCCTTCAAAGGCATCCCGAAATTATTGTGTAAATAAGGGCACACCATGGATCTTCTGTTCGTTGATCTCGTGTTAGCTTTATAACTAAAGAAGAATGTCGTCATGTGTCTTCTAAATATTTATTTTATTTTTATCATCTCATCATTAATAATTTTCTTCAACTGCTTTTTGTGCTCAAGTTTCTTCAATAATCTTTTCATGTGATCTCCGTACTCTGAAAAGCATGCAGAGGTGAAGATTTTCTTTCGTGAGTTGAAGAATGTTCTTTCAAGAAGTGATCTTACATATTTACATAACGTATTGACTTTATAATTTCTTTCGTCATTTTAATTTGCTATTTGGCCCATCTTCATACAAATAAATTTGAATATTCACGGGGCGTTCCATCGAAAATATTGGTGCATATCTATATAAAATTCTCGTCTGATAATATATACATATTTAAAACATACATATATTTAAGTGATGTTCCTTTTTGAAGAAAATGATGTTATTTTCCTTTTGTGTGTTATGAGAAATTTTTCAAGTTCATACTGTCAAGATATATCAAAAAAAAATGTGTTATGATGAAGAATGTTGGTTGTGTTTGGAATATATCAATTTAAAAATATATCTTCATTTGTAAAGTTTTTACTATAAAACAAATGTTTAATTTTTATGAGAAACAAAAATGTTTTCTATAAAGAAGATATTCGATTTTTTTCATGAAAGAAATACAAGTATTTCATAAATAAATAAATATTAATCTTCAACCAATTTGAGTATTAATTCCTGTATATGTGTCTGGATTTACTGCTCATCATATGCCAAGGACCTCACAGGTAACTTTACCTTTTCTTCAAATTTATATTTTATAATTTTGTATTTAGTTTATCATCTTCAAGATTAAAAGAATTTTTTTATTATTTTAAGTGAAGTAAGGATGGTCACTTTTGGGTCGTTTGCTGGCCTCCATTCTTCGTAATGTACCAGTCACTATCACGATCATTTTTTGGCCTAGTTGTGGGTAGAAACAAATAAAAAGTGTTTCTCCTCCCATCTCTTCTTCTCACCCACAAACCAAACACAACACATACAACTGTTAAAATGTTCCATAAGTCGTCAATAGATGCAATTAAATAGAATCTGAAACACAGCATTGCTTCTCAGGGCCGAAACTAGAGGGGGCAGGCACCCCGGGTGCCACCAGAACAGAAGGTGAAGGGGGCGACAAATTAAGGTGTGTTTGATATAAAAAATGCATATATGTGGGGGGTGAGGGGCGCCAAAATCCATGTTTGCCCTAGGTGCAAAAAAGGATAGTTTCGGCTCTGTTGCTTCTTATGGGCTTTGTTTTGTGAGATGTTCATTAACTGAAAATATGTTCATTATCGGAACATAAAAGTAGTATTTTGTGAAAGTTTTTGTTACCCGATTTGTTCATAAACCGATCACCCACTGTGCATTCGTAATTTATATATTTCATTCAAAGTGATATTTTCTACGGTCAGTGACTAAAATACATCATTATGAACCTAATTTTTCTTAGCCACAAAAATAAGGATTTTTTTTTTTTTTCAAACTTTTGTATAACACTCAAGAAAAATTTACAGAAAGAAACAGTTATGAAACTTTCAAAATATGGTAACTCCTTATTTTATTTATTGCCCATATTTTCACAAATTAGTACTAACTTCTCCATCCACATTCTGAGATAAGTCACTGCATTACTTTTAGATAATTCATGAAGTTGTTGAATTTATTTGTAGACAGCATTATCTTCAGTAGCATCCACTGTGTCAGAAATATCAAACTTGATAAAGCATTACTTATCGTAAATCATCGAAAATTAAATTCAATGTATTTAAATAATCGATTATTATTATTACAATACCATAGACCAGGCCCCTACTTACCGGGCAATATGCTTAGCCTTATGAGTTTTGTACCTCCTGCAGGGCAGAAGTCACCTGATCACCTTGTGCAGAGATCTACCTGAAGGTATCCAGGTTTGGAAAAAAACAGGGTTTTTTTTATTAAAAAAAAAACAAAAGAGTTTTTTGGTTTAAACTAGTTTTTTTTTTTTTTTTTTTTTTTTTTTTTTAGGGGGGGGGGGGTTAAACCGGTTTTTTTTAAAGCATTTTTTAGTACATATACATGCATATTTATTAATAAAAATAGACATTGTTGGATTATAAGTAGTATAAATTCATTTGAAAATTTAAATTAAATAATTACAGTGAATTATGTAGAAAATTGAAAAAAAAATCATACAAGGTGTTTATAAAGTCCCAGACCCATTTTGATGTTTAATAACTCATAAAATAATAAAGATAGATTAAAATTAATAACATAAATGGTTAGACAGACTCAAAAAGTTTTATGACCCTTGTCAATGAACTTCCACGTGTGCCCCCTTCGTCACACAGAGAACATCAAATCGATAGTCAATTTCATGCCAGGTAGCGGCAAGCATGTCGACATCCACAGAGGCTATTGCGGTTGTAATTCTGGCTTTTAAGTCATTAATGTTTGACACTCTCCTCCTGTAAACATTGTCCTGTACAAATCCCCATTATAAAGGATGTGATTAAATTTTGATCTTTTAAGAAAAATCGGGATTTTTTTTTTTTTTTGCGATCTTTTAGCAAACTTTGTGCCTTTTTCGGAAGATTTGTTGAAACTCATGACATTTTTCAATGAAATTTTGGCGATCTTAAATTCTGATTTATGAAGTTAACAAGCTGCTATTTTTTTTTTTTTTTTTTTTTTTTTTTAGAAACAATAAGAAAATTTTGGGGGAATTTTAGGGGGTGAAAAATTGTTAGGAAATAAAGAATTTTAGGGAGAACGGGAGCACTGCACATATGACGTTACATTAAATTACAATTCATTACAATTATTTATAGCACCATGAAATTAATTTTAAAAGTGTTTTTACTTACTAGTTGTGATTTGTGACTTTTCTCATGTGAAATTCAAAATTCAAAGAATCAATGCTATTAAATCAAAATTTCCCTGCTAACAATTTAAAAATGATGCCTCAATTGTGAAAAAAGCAAATTGAGAAATAAAGGTTCACAAAACCTTTTATATATTTTATGCCTAGATTATCTACATTAACTATTTTTTTTTTTTTTTTTTTTTTTTTTTTTTTTTTTTGAGACCTTCTGCAACAAATTCTCAGTTCTATTATTACACAAATAAATTCAGAAAAAAAAAACATACTTATGATGGTAGTAGACTCTCAAATCTGAAGTTGTATGGGTTCTTTTAGAATTTTGTGGATTTTTGGTCATTGCTTTGCCTACATCTTTTAAACAGCAATTTAAATGCAATAATGCAATCAAAATTACAATGGATATTACAATTTACAGTAAAATAAAATACTAAAATAATTAAGCAACATAATAAACTAAAATAATAAAATTAAGATGACTTTTAAAAAGTTATTAAAATAATTAAACAACATAATAAACTAAAATAATAAAAAATGAGATGATTTTAAAAAGTTATTAAAATACTAAAAGAAAGGTTAAACAAATAACTAATAATGTATAATTAATTATGCACAATAAAAATTATTAAATTATTCAGTGAAACCCTATTAATTCACATCAAAATCATAAAATAAGGAAGTTTTATTTCAGGTTTAGCCAGACTTAATAATCTAAAAATCTTGAATAATACATAAATATATTTAGAAAAAAAGATTGTGAATATCAATAATACCAACAATATGTTTATTTTTTATTTTATTTTTTAGAAATGATTTTGTTCTTCCTTCATGAAACAGTAGAGTTAAGTAATACTAACAAAAAATTACATATTAAAATACACAGAGAATTGATATATATATATATATTTTTTAAGTTTAATTTTGTCTCTTCATCTGAACTGAAATTGTTATTGTTTACATCCATGATATGTGATGATGTGCATACTTTAGCATTGCAGATTTGAGGGAACCTACTGTACTAAAATTAATATAATTACTTTATAAGCCCCATCATACATGGCTACTTCCTCTCCTAATAGGAAAACCCTTTCATCTCGTTCCATTTCTTCATCCATAGCAGCATTTAAAGCATCTCTCACAGTCACCTATAGTAAAAATTTTTAGTATGAAACCATAGAAATAAAGATAGAAGTTTGTCTGTGTGTGCATGCTGTTTTGTAAAGACAGCAGCATGCAGCGCTACAAGATTTTACAGTGCCTGGATGTCTGAAGTAATGTATCCCAAAGTCAGTTTAGTTTTTTTTTTATAATTAAGAAAGATATTAATTAAAACTCTTAAGAAATATTAGAAAATGCAAGTTTTTTTCTTTCTGAGTGCCTTACAAGTTGCAGTCGCCACGTAGCAACTAAATGTTTTTCTGTGAACACTAATTTTCAGTGTCTAAATTGCATGTGTTTTACTTATTTTTTTAATTTGAGATAATTTTCCTTATAGAAAAACAGTTTGAAATGCAATCTGATTTTTATAATGCAAATTAATTTCATATATTCAAAACTATCTTGCCCAACAGTTAAGTTTAAAAATTTTATTATGATTAATATTCAAAATTTCAAGAATTTTATGATTAAATTAAACGTATACATTTGATGTAAATAGTATGCGTTTTGTTGTAAATGTGTATTATATAGGACAGGCTTTGTTTTTTTTCCTCCACCAGTCATGAAAGTGAAACCCTACAACAAAAGAACCACTGATCCAAATAAACTGAAATTTTAGTAATATGTTGCCAAAACAACGAGAATGTTTTAGGAATGATTTTAAAGTCAAAGTGACAGAGGATATTGTATACGCAGTAAAGTCAGGAGATGAGTTTGTGCATAACACATGCTCATTGCCGATAAAAATGTGAAGCATGCATACCTCGTGTTCATCATTAAACAGATATCCTCACAATGACTGTGCCAATGACTCTGCAAACGGTAGACAGCACATTGAAAATTTCTTGCGTTAGTTGTGGAATCCTTTTGAATGTTTCTGCGAAAAAATTCACAGTCTCTTTTCCCATTTACTACATTCTGCAATTTTTTGATATGCACAATAATTTTTTTTTTTTTTTCTCAAAGTTCCACCAATTGTTTTCCAATTCCAGAATGCAGTAATTGGAAAAAGAGACATCTTTGCAGAAACAGAACAAAAAGGCAAGAGATTATCTATGTGCTGTCCACTGTTTTCAGCGTCAATGACATAGTCGTTGTGAGGATAAATGTAGAATAATTAATGTATGTGTATTTCTATGATTGTATTCTGTGAATGTATTTCTATGCCTATAGAATAATGAATATAAGCTATGTGTGCTTTGCATTTTTATTGTGCATGTGTCATGCACAAGCTCATCTCCTGACTTCACTGCATACACTTTTTTTTTTTTTTTTTTTTTGAACAACGGCTAAAAAATTTCCATTTCTTTGGCAATATATTGCTGAAATTTCAGTTTTTTGGATCAGTGGTACTTTTGTTATAGGGTTTTACTTTCACAACTTAAAAAAAAAAAATTCTGTATTAAATAAATTATTTTACTTACCCATCATACGTAGTATAGGGTAAGTCTTGCAATCGTTTTGAAAATCGAAAAAATTTTTTTGACGGATTTACAAATTTTAGATAGTGGAGATTCCGAAAAACATATTTTTAGAAAAAAAAATTTGCTGTCTGTCTGTCTGTAAACGCTCTATCTCCCGAACAAATTGAGATAGAGACTTGAAATTTTGTATGTAGTTAGTATGTAAGAATGGGACGAAGCCTATTTAATATCAGCAACCTCGATTATCCGGAACTGTTTTTTTCGGACTCTCGAAAAATTCGTTCTGATGAAAGGTATATAAAAATTTTCGAATTTTTTTGTTCTAAGGAATGGACGTAAAAGGCAATAAAATAACACACATTTTGCATATAAAACGAAATCGATCGGATTATTAGTTGCCGAGATATTTGTAATCCTGTTTTTCATTAAAATTTCAATTCAGAGGTATATTTTAATTGGAAATGAGACGCTTAATCCAACGCAGTTAATTGTTAGTTAATAGAATTATTTTTGGAGTTATAAGGATGTTTCTTTTATGCAGTTTGGTACTACTTGAGTAGTTTGGCGTTTTATATAATTTGTCGAAATTTGTACATCAGCAGTTCTTTAATATAGCATTACTATGTATATGAACAATATTTAAATTTTGTTTATGAATTGCAATGCATTGTATAAATAGTTTTCACATGTTTTATTTTCATATGCATATCCATGATGGGTAAGTATTACGGTGCCCCCCCCCCCCCCCCCCCACAACTACTAGTTTCACTTTGAATTCCTGATTCTTTTTTGAGGAAATCTGCCACTTTTTGGGGATTTTGCGAAGAAATTCGCCATTTTTTGCGAATCTTGCAGGAAATTCGTTGTTATTTTGTGATTTTTTAATTAAATTTGCCATTTTTTCTTGATTTTTCATAAAAGTCTGCGTCTCGTGGGACGTGTAAGAGCTATTTTTTTTTTGCATGATTTACACACTTTTTGCATGATATAGCACATCCACTTCATCGCTGAAAAGCTGCGTTTTTTCAAATGTGGGGCAAGAAGGACCCTATTTTTTTTGAATGAGCCACAAGAGGGGCACTAGTTTTTGTATGAAGGGTAAGAGGGGTGCTATTTTTTTAAACCAAAGGGCAGGAGGGGCGGAATGCCCCTCTGAAACCCTCTGGGGGAAACTCTGTATACCTGTTAAAGAAACTATTAAGTTTTTGTCAAGCATTTTGTTTATTTTTTCTTCCTTATTTTTTAGCATCAAGTTCGATTACCTGACATTGCTCACTTAATCTAGTAAAATTCATTGTACAAAATGCATTGTAAAAAAATTCTTTTGAAGTTAGAGACTTCATATAAATGTTTATGTATTGATTTTTAAATTTTCTTATTGTGAATACATTTTGAAAAAAAATAACCTAAAATTTTAAAATGTTCTCAGAATTGCATCATATTGGGCGATTCAAAACCAGGGCTGGCAAGTTTCTGCCAGGGTAGTTAAAACCAGTGAATATAACTGATTAAAACCGGCATGGCAGAAACTAGTTTATATCAGTAAGGGGCAAAAACTGGCAGAAACTAAGAAATAATGCTAATAAGAACTTTAACCTGCAATGATTCATAATTCCCACATATATTTAATACATAAAGAATTTAGTTTAAAAGTTAAAATAAAGATTATGAATGTTATTCAAAATGATAGAAAGCTTCAAAAGGATCATATAAATATACTTTGTTTATGTAATAATTTTCTGTCACTTGAAAGACAGATTTTCATAATGGTAATATGATGCTGTAAAAGTTTCAATGTTGATATTATTGCTTACGGTTGAATTTCTGTTTTAAAAGATGTAAAAAAAGAAATTTGCAAAAAAACTTTATATTTTAACAACACTTTTCAGGGTATTTTTAAATAAATAATACACGGCAATAACTTAAAAAATATCTACTACTACATACAAAGAGTAATGGTCCTTGTGAAAATATATAAGTAAATAATTGTACCTCAAAAAAAAAAATAATAATAATAATCAGGGCTGTGAAATTACATCATTGTACTCGCCACTGGCGAGTAAATTTTCCTTCAGGGCGAGTGAAGTTTTAAGTTATTTTTTCAAACTTCAAACTGTAAAGGTGACAGAATCTTTATTTTTATTAGTTCCCTATATTTTGCAACTTTTGTAATATAAATATTATACTAAATTCTACGCTATAGAACTATTATTTTTTCTCTTGTATATATTTCTTATTTTTATCGAACAAAAATATGAAAATGCATTGTAGTAATAGTAATTAACTGTTTTTTCAGTTGTTTAAATTTTGTCTTAACTATTTTCAACTGTATACTGTATTTTGCTGGCTGGTAAAATAAATCCCTGGCTGGTGAAATTTTTCGAAAATTCCCCACCCCTGATAATAATAATAAATAATGAATTCTACTGTAAACAATTATTTTATAATATTAAAAAGAAAAAAAATATTTTTGTGGAAAAAGTAATTATACTAAGAGCATTCCATAATATAGGATTAATTTTGCTTAACCTTTCTTAACTTAGACTGCTTTTTAATTTGTTCTGAATGAAAGAAAAGTTCGAAAATATTCTTTCAACACTAGCATTACTTGCTGGTGATGTCATTGAGTATGTAAAATTTGAAAAATTCTCATTTCACCAGTATTTGTTTTTAAAGGTGACTATCCACAGAAGGCAAGATATTTTCTAGAACTTGTTTTCTAGAATATGTTTCTGAGAAAGGAGTCTATTTTTACTACAAAGGGTTATTATATTCAGTACAAAATTTAGATTAATATCAGAAAGCAATTTCCTTGCCCTTTCTTTATGCTCAAATGTCAATTTTGATTCCATATACTTAAGATGAAGTAAATAAGGTATCATATAAACTAGCACTGCAGTGAATGAGATTTGAATCTTGTATTTGTGAGTTTCTATGATATAAGTTAAGCAAATTTTATGAGCATCTGCAAAAGAACAGTCATTTTTTTACTTTTAACTAGAACAACAGCAATAGATTTTAACATTTGTAACAAATTTTTAACTTATTTATAAATCATGATATTTATTTTCATTTTAACAAATGCTCTGTCCTTAATATCATTTTCATGATTTTCAATTATCTGCATAATAAGGCCGATTCTTTGAGAAAGATTCAAAACTATCAAATTCTAATATTAATTTATTTTTTAATTAAAACTATTCACAATATTTTATCTGTTATTTATCCGGAAAAATAAAATGTATATATGCAATTTAATCTTACTTAAAATGGCTCAGATTATGTCATGAAATTATGCCAGTTGTTGCCAGTTTCTGCTGGTAAAAACCACTTATAACCACTTTCTGCCGGCAAAAATCCAGCCCTGTTCAAAACAGAGGCTATGATGATTATTGTGATGGCTTTAAACTAGGGATGCACAATCTGTGGCCCGCGAACTTCGTTAGTTTACAACTGGAAAAAAATTGCAATTTTTCAGTATAGGTTGCTGAAAAAAAATCGTAAATTTCGTCAATTTATCGCAGAAAAATATAAAATTTTGTCAGTTACTTAAGAATCGCAAAATTCGTCAGTTTACAACTCGGAAAAAAATGCAATTTTTGTGCATAGGTCAGTGGAAAAAAAAATCGTAAATTTCGTCAATTTATCGCAGAAAAATATAAAATTTTGCCAGTTACTTAAAGACTGCAAATTTCGTCAATTTATCGTTGAAAAATGTAAAAATTCATCAGTTACTTAAGAATCGCAAATTTCGTTGACTGAGCACAGAAAACTCCAAACTTCCTTGACCAAGTGCAAAAAATAGCGAATCTTGTCGAAGAGGCTCTGAAAAATCGCAAATTTCATTCATCAGGTATGGAAAAATCACGAATTTTATCCATAAGAACTCGGAAGAAAGGTAATCAATTTCGCCGATTGGGCACAGAAAAATTGCAAATTAGTCAGTCGGACGCGAAAAATTGGGTATTTCGTTTATTGGGCAAGGAAAAATTGTCAGTTTTGTTGATATGCACGAAACAATTGCAAATTAAATTAATAGGCTACAGAAAATTAAATTAATAGGCTACTATCGCGTGAAAAAAACCACGAATTTCGTTGATCAGGCTAAAAAAATCGTGAATTTTGTTGATTGAGCTCGAAAAAATCATGAATTTTGTTGATCTGGGATGAAAAAATCGCGATCGTCCACGGAAAAAATTGTAAAGTTCGATGATCGGCAGTGAAAGAATAATGAGTTTTCTTAGTTTATCAAGGGAAAAAAACGCATCTTTCATCCTGCCTCGTAAATAATGCAGATTTCGTCAAAGTTAGTTAAAAATCACAAATTTCGTTGACGAGCAAGGAAAATGCGTATTTTGTCAATTAAGGACGGAAAAAGCTCAAATTTCATCTATCATGCGAAAAAAACCGTGAATTCGGTAAATCAGCTTTGTAAAAATCACGAATTTCCTTGACTGACTTCGTAAAAATCGTGAATTTTATCGATTGGCCTTTTCAAAATTGCAAACATCACCGTTTGGCTTTGTAAAAATCGCTAATTTTGTTGATCAGGCATGGAAAAATTGTGAATTTTCTCAATCGTCTTCATAAAAATTGCGAATTTCGTCAATCAGTTTTGTAAAAATCGCGAATTTTGTTGATCAGATGCTAAAATATGGATAACTTCGATCTGCTTTGTGAAAATTGCGAAATTCGCAGATTGGCTTTGTAAAAATCACAAATTCTGTCAATCGGCTTTGTAAAAGTTGCGAATTTTGTCAGCGACTTCCCAAAAATTGTGAATTGTGTTGATATGTCGCAGAAAAATCGGGAATTTTGTCGATCGGTTTCATAAACTCATGGTTGGTCATGCGTGGAAAAATTGCAATTGATCATTCACAAAAAAATCGGGAACCAAAAAATTGATTAAGAACCAAAAGATCTTGCTGATTGGTTTCTTTTCTCTCCTTTCATTAAGTACACATTTTCTTTGACACCAGACACTTATGGCTTTTTTTAGCACTTTTAATAAAAAAAATTACTATCCTGAATAAAGTCAAGTATTATCAGGGGTGGGGAAATACATCATTTCGCTCGCCAGTGGCGAGTGGATTTCCTGACAAGGCGAGTACATTTTTAGTTTTTGAAAAAATGAAGGTGATAGAGACATTATCAGTAACACTTTTTTAATCTAGATATTTTAACTTTCCAAATTATTACAGTGTAAATTCGGTACTAAGTTCTATCTTATATTAAGCTTACCTCTGTTGTATATATTTCTTAATGTTACAGAAAAAAAAAGAATTACGAAAAAAAAGAATTACGAAAATGCATTGTAGTAATAGTAATTTCATTTGTAATTGCATGTGATTTTATCATAACTATTTTCAACTGCATGTGTGTTGCATCTTCCAGGCTGGTGAAATAAATCCTTGGCTTGTAAGATTTTTGAAAAATTCCCCATCCCTGAGTATTATTGTTACATATTAAAAATAATCCTTGCTATGTCTGTTATATATACAAACGTAAAAATTGTTGTTGCATCCTTTTCAACTGAATTGTATATTTTAACTGGGTAAATAAAGAGGTACCCCCCATTCGCACTGAAATCACATTTTTTATTTGATTATATAGGCTCTGAGATCTAATTCTCTCTGCATTATTGATATGGCCCTCGACTACCCATACATATTTGTAAGTGGCCCTTCTCTTGAAAAGGTTGTGCACCTCTAGCTTTAAACTAATGATGATAGAAACATTCTTCTGATTTAAAAAAAAGGGGGGGGGGGGGGAAGAAAGTATACAAATTAATTATAACTTATTTTATAAGAGATTGGACATATCTTAAAATATGAAAAAATATTTTTTATATGGCTTCTGGATTCTAATAACTTGTTAGAAAAATATCGTTCTATGTCTAGAAAAAGAATTTTAAAAATCCCATTTTTTTATGATTTCGATTTAAACTGTCTATTTTCCGATTTATTTTTAAATTCATTTTTGCTTTCACATGCATCAAACTGACAAATTGTTTTATTTAGAATGTGTACAAGGTACCGTGATTGTTGATTCTTTCATAAATGCAGAAAGTATTGCAAAAAAAGCAATCAAAAACGGCATTTTGAACTGATTTTTCCAAACCGAGAGATCTGGGAACGAAAAAAAGGGGTCATACTGAGAAGGTAATTGTTTATAAATCAAATTCTAATGAATTGAGCATAAAAACACATCACACGGCACCTTATACATCTCTTCAAGAATCCCTCAGCAAGTTTCATGCTTCTACTTTTTAAAATATGTCTGAAATTGTATCGGAAAATTTTGAGCTCTTGAAGGTGGAAAAGCATTTTATTGAATACACATTTAAAACATACCACATTAAGACACTTAATTTTATGAAATTTCAATTATTACCTGCATTAAAAATACTTTTTGTAATTTTTAATGCCACAAAACACTGAAATAATCACTTTGAAATAAGGGAGGAGCCCAGAAAAATGTATCTTAGAGATCTGGCAGATAGTTTATCGGCTTCTGAGTATCAGTGTGGCATAGGATTTTTTTTTTTTTTTTTTTTTTTTTTTTTTTTGCCCGTTAAAAAAGGGCTCTTCCTCTTGAAATTCATCTTGTATTTTTACTCTTAGGGTTTTTAAAGATTTTTTTTTGTCATTTTCATTAAAATGTTTTAAGTAAAAGCAAAAACAAACTATGACTTGAACTAAATAAAAGTGTCCATCATAAACATCAACTAACTGCAATGGAAAGCCATGTGTAAGTACAGTAGAATTTAGATTAATCAGGGTTTCTGTTAACCAAATCAAAAACAAAGTGTGTGTTTTTTTTTTTTTTTTAATCTTTTAAATGAGATTTTAAAAAGATATTTTTTAATCAGTGTCTGTGTTACAGGTACTTCTGCCCCCAAAACACTCAATTTCCAAGAAACATTGTAATTGTACCCTGAGAAATGCTCAGCAAACAGTGTTTTCTTTCCAATGTTTTCCAGTGAGGCAATATTGAAGACCAGATACAATGCATTATCAGATAACTACATCCTCCAGCTATGGAACAACTTTATATATGTTTATTTTTATCATTTAAAAATACATTCTATTGTTTTTTATTCTAAGATATGTTAAATTTGCGAGCACATTGAGTTTTTATACACAATTTCTATCAAGCAAGATTTCTGATATCCGAGGTACCAGCAATTCAAATTAGTTCAGATAATCGAGGTTGTACTGCAATAACTATTTACGTTGGAAAAGTATTAAATTGCTTTAGAGTGGTGTCTAGGGTACAGAGAGATAGCCCAGGTGATTTTTTAAAGAAAATCCTGACTATTTTAATGTTTCAATTTTCTTGACTAAATATACACACATAAGTAGACTGCAATACAATTATGTACATTTCAATGGATGTGGAACATAAAAAAAAAAAAAAAAACTGAAATAGGCCGTCTGCCTATCCAAGCTTCTTTAAGTCCGAAGTAGCTTGCCAGACGCATTCCGTCAACCGCAGGCCCATCTAACCTGGGTTTTCACTCCGAGATATGCGGACAGCTTTCTCAGAACTGTCTGTTCTTAGCTGACTCCCGCTAGCATCTACTCTAATTCTCCAAAAAAAAAAAAATACTTAGTACATCAAAATTTCCGTTGTTCGCGGGTCTAAGCCAATCATCCAGAGCCTCATCATAGAATGTTCTTATTCTGCAGTGCAGAGTTCACTTCTTGTTGCTAGAACAAGATGTGGTCGATGGATCCCACATTTATCCACCCAAAAATTATTTTCCTTGCAATCTTTTCGTTTTCCTAACATCTCAGTGGATATCAATCCAGTTATAATATCTTATAAGATGAGATCTATATAAGATAATTTATTTTTCTTTGCACATGAAAAAAAATTTAAATAAATACAGTTGAGTCTCTATATAACGAAATCCATCGTTCCAGTAAAAAATTCGTTATATAGAGAAATTCGATGTATAGAGAATGATGTTTAAAATCGTATTTAATGTGTAAATTTTAAACAAATGTTATTTTTGATCTTTTTAATTAAGAATTTGAAATGTTTAAAATTAAATATTAACCTAACATTTTATTTCTTAATTATTTAAGCTGTTTCAAAAAAGAGAACAGACATTTATTTGAAAGCTTAATGAAAATCAAATAAGGAAGACTTGCATTAATTTCAGACGAAGATATCTGTAATTTTTTGTTGTTTTGATTTTAAAATTGTCATGCTCAAAAGAAAAAAAAAAAAAAAAGAGCTCAAATTTTAGCAAGGAATCAGAAATTGTACTTTACATTTTCCTCCATTTGAAGGCCTCTCTTTATGTGCCTTTCATTGATTCCTCTCTTACATGTGTAACAATCTAATTGACTCTGTTTTGAGAAGGATGTGGAAAGGTGTGTGGGAGGTGGGATGAATTCGTTGAATTTAAAGAACAAGGAGAAAAGTAATATTAAAAAAAACTCAGCACTGAATGATAAATCAAAAATAAGTGAAGGAAAATTGATTCCATATGATTTCGAAGCTTTTTTAAAACTGAATAAATTAAGACCAATTTATGAAAAAATTCGTTATATGGAGACAGTTATATGGTTCGTTATATTTCGCTATATAGAGACTGTTCTTAAAGTAATCATGCGAAAAGGGAACCATTCCTACTAAAAATTCGTTAGAGAAATTCGATGTATGGAGTTTCGTTATAGAGAAACTTGACTGTATTTATGTTTAAAAATTCAAAGTTATTTATTATTCTGGAAGCAATATCTAGACAACAATATTGAAAAATTTATTCACCAAGGGTTTTTATAATCCCTGTTTACACATATGTTTAACATTCAATAAATATAGATTATTTGCTTATTATAAAGTATTTTTATTTAAAACTTTTAAAAATAAATATTATAACTTATAATATTTATTTTTAAAAGTTTTAAATAAAAATACTTTATAATAAGCAAATAATCTATATTTATTGAATGTTAAACATATGTGTAAACAGGGATTATAAAAACCCTTGGTGAATAAATTTTTCAATATTGTTGTCTAGATATTGCTTCCAGAATAATAAATAACTTTGAATTTTTAAACATAAATACAGTCAAGTTTCTCTATAACGAAACTCCATACATCGAATTTCTCTAACATGTCAAATCAACGAAGAAAAATATACTTTTGAGATTGACATCAAGCAATTTTAATGAAATTTGCAGGTTTGGTTCTACTCATGAAAAGATGCAATAAAATATTTTTTGTAGATTTTTTTCAGCCTTTTTTGGGAGGGGAGGGCTTCATGAAAACGTGGAAAACACGTAAAAACTGACATTCTGGTAGTTACAAAAATACAATTTTCTCAACTCCTATTATAGATATGGAGTTTATCTTGGTGTTGTTTTGAAGGTCTTTGTGTGGGCTTTCATATGACATATCACTTGACAGGATTTATTAAACTTAATATTTCAAGGTCATCAAAAATTGTCTTTGACCTTGAAATTTTTAAAAAGTCCATTTTTGAAAAATCTGAAAAAAATATATTTTTTACTTCCTAATGTGACAGACATTCTGTAAAAATTTCATATTGGGATGGCAATGGGATCACATAAAAATTAAATCAGAAGTAACTTACACTATAGGTAACTGTCATTTGTAGTCTTGTGTTGTGGTCATTCTAATCCTTGCTATTTGATTGAAGTTATCCAGACAAACTACAAAAATCACTGTTTCTCTATCTTTCAGCAACAGGAGTGTTTTTTAAAAAGTTATAGGCAAATGTTATTTTAATACCTTTCATTTAAAATAATATCGAAATAAATAACTAGATGTACACCAAAAAATAAATATTTATCCTCATTATGTGTTTTTAATTTCTACAGTTTAAAATATATATTATGAATTGAAGCATATATACATAATATAGCATTGTACAAAAAGAAATAAACAAGTTATTGTTTTAATTCATATTAGTGTTTAATACATTTAACCCTTCACTGATGATTTTTTTCTACTTTTATAAGAAAAAAATTAAGAAATTGAAATGTAAAATTTTAAATGAGAGATTTTTTAAGATTTGAAATCTATATATTGATTTAATAAGTAGGAAAAATAGTAAGAAAAATTAATTTAAAAATTTTTAGGTAAAATTTGATATTTTATGGAGTGTACCCTGTAAACACAGTTAGGGTTTTTAAATATTCTTGTCATAATAGATATCATGACATGTTTTTGTTCCCTCTTTTTTTCACATATTTTATCTAAATACTATGTTTAAAATCCATATTTTTACGTAATCTTTATTTTCTGTACAATATTTTTCTCTTTTCAATAATATTTTATTTATAGTTCCTTCTTTTGTATTTAACGAGCGCATAGCATAGTCTTATTCATTGCATTTCAGAGTTTTACGATTGTTCAGATTTGACCGACTTATCGCATTATTCATGCCGTACATCCGCGCTTATTGTGCGGGAGAATTTTCCCTCCTTACGGCGAATGCCGTATGCGCGCATTCTTTTTTCCGTTTCATTATCGCTCTTTTTGGCGAGAGCGCTCCTCCTTGTTGGCCAGCTTCTTGGCGTGTTTTTGTTTTCTCCCCGCGCCGAGCTCGCACGAAAAATTTAAAAAGTCAGTTCGGGGATAAGCGTCATGTAGCGATGAGTGCTATCTTAGAACTCCCGGGAGCTCGCGTTTTTTTTAATTTTATTTACCTCCCGGCGACGACAATTATTCTTTAGCCGCAATGGCCTCAGCTATATTTTTTTGTAAAAAAAAAGGGATCGATAAAATTTTATTTAATTTTTTTTTCATCAAGATTGAAAGAATGAAGATTTGTAAAATATACAACATCCTGTTTTATCAAGGTGGCACTGGAGACCTATCCAAGTTCCCGAATAAAGGACATTATTTTCTTCTTCAGAAATATTTACTCAAGACGTCTGTGTGATTATTTTTTTTGTGTGTGCATGATGAAATTTTCGTATCTCAAGGTAAGAATTTACAGTTTTCTTCGTGTGCCCGTTAGAAACCTGGTATGTGATATCTACTAATACGATCGCTGACCGAACTTTAATCTTCTCAATTTTTTTTTGACACAACGCATCGAGATCTTTACTAAACTTTTTCAATGTCTCACAATAATCAAATCATCAACCAGAATTTAAGTTTAAAACAAATTATTTCGACATATGGTGCCTAAGTCCAGAGCACAGTTAGTGCATTTTAGTTTTGTTCTCATCACTCACGGACTGTTTTATGGCATACGTGCGCGACGTCTGTAACGGAACTATAACGGTTTTTTTTTTTCACAATAGCTTCATATTCTCTCAAAATACGATGTCATTATGGAAAATATAAAGCATTATCATAATTTCTCATTATTTTTTTTTGTGTTTTAAGAAAAATAAAGATGGATGGAAGAAGATAGAGAAATAATGTTCTTAAACACCGGCATATTCAAAATGTTCCATCCGAATTCGTTGTATGTTCTTGCACACCGGGAAATTTAAAATGCTCCATCCGAGTTTTTTTTTAGTGAAATATATGAAGTATACATCTAACCACATTTTTAATCTACAAAAGAAAAAGCCTGCGAAAAATACTTCTCATTAATAATTCATTAGACTGTATTTCATTATTTTTTTACCCTTCAAAGAAAGAATGGATACAATAGCAAATGCAAATGTTAATATTGACATATTTTCATCAACTCTAATAGACTTTGGTCAATGGTTCCCAGAAGAAATAAAATATATTTTGAAAGAGAATAAGGAAGAACACACATTTAATAGTCCAGTTATACAAGAAATTATTAAAGCGTTTAAATTTAAATTAGAGAACATGATTGACATGCACAAGCTATTTTTAAAGGATTCGTGGACAAAGGCAGTTAATGAAGTCAATAACCTGAAAGAAGTAAACAAAAAAATATTACAGAAATTAAAAACATCGAAAAATAATACAAACACTGCTCAGCAAGTAGAAGAAAGAGTACATACAGAAGACGCATGCACACAAACAGTTGAAGTAATGCCAAATCAGGAAAATAATTCAAGCTTTGACCAGTCATTATTAGATGATTCTTGCTTTTCCTCAGTTTTAGATAATTCAATTAACCTTTCACATGATCAAAAGCAAAAACATGTTAAAGTTATAATATACCACATTCCTGATAACATTGCTACGAAAGACATCGTAAATGCAATAATAGACAACCAAGACGAGTCCAAAGTCCAATTCCTAAAAACGTTTAAAGTTAAAGAAGAAAATAAATTAAATTACGTATTGGAATTGCCAGCTGATATCGCAGGTAGCTTGATCAAAGCAAGATTCGTCAACATTAATAATATAAAATGTTCTATTAAAAGATTTGTTAGAGTTTTGCGTTGTTTTAATTGCCAAGCCTTCAATCACCGGGCAAAGGATTGTGTTAGGCCTAGAATATGTCCATGGTGTGCAGAAAACCACGTCGAAGGACAGTGTGACAAACAGGTGAAATGCAAGAATTGTATACGCAACAATTCTCACAACCACAATTTTGACATAAACCACCCTGCCTTTTCAAAAAAATGTGAGTCTTTAAAATATTTCATCATGAAAGTGCGATTTCGCCTAAATACAAAATATGCATAAATCAAAAAGAAAAATTCATATTATACCATAGTTTTTTTTTTTAGATTTTTTTTTTGCATTTAAAATTTTTTTTTCTCTCCTTCTCAATATCAGTATACATGTCATATAGTGTATTCCTTTTAGAGGAGAGCTATTTTAGTGCCCAATGGAGTGGTACTGTCAATTTCTTGACATCTTTGCTCTCTTCTAAAATTAATTAAGCATGTGTTATAATTGTAATTACAAGATTTTTCAACTTACCTTTGTTCCTCAGTGTTTTCTATTTCAGATAATGTGTTGCTTCTAAAACAGTGAACTATGTAAATGCTAAAATATGGAACTGCTCTTCAATACATAAAAGTTTTTTTTTATTTTTTTGATATAGTCAGTATTCCAGTCAATCTCATGTAACATGTTCTGTATTGTTGAATATTTAGGTATTTACGTAATCTGGAAGATTTCTACTTACATAGTTTTTTTTAACTTTTTGCTTAATATATTTTTGATATTCTTATCATATGTGATAAAAATCTGTCAATAGGTGCTACACATATAAAAGTTTACTTTTATGAATTTTCATATTTCTATTTTTAATTACAGCATATGCATTAAAATTATGCATAAATTATATGGTATAATTATAATGAATTAGTGATTTTTTTTTTCAACCTTTCTAATATGTATACAACAGTTATTGTAATTGAAACTTATTTAATTTTGGCTCATTACTTACAAAAAGAATTTTTTTTACTGTATTTTTTTTTTATTGTTTTTTTTTTACAGCTAATATGTGATAAATCATGTTTTACTTTATTTAGTAATTCTTTTTATGGTTGTAAAAAAAATTAGTAGAATGATTCTTCAGGTTGCTCAATGTTTGATAATATATAAAAATATTTTTTTTTAATTTAATACTTGAAATTTTGTTTTAATGGTGTAGTATGTTTACAATATTCCCTTAAAGTCAAGTTTGCAAGATGACAGTGCATATAATTCAGGCTTTTTATAGTTTTATTATTTAATATCAAATTGCATTTCACTTTCATTTAATATTTTCTCTGGTATTACATGATTTGTTTTTATTGTGGTTCATTTACTATTGCAGTGAGGTTGTATGTTTTACCTAAGTTTTAACCATATTTATTCAGACATATTTTTGTAATATTTTAATCTAATGGTAAATATATAAATAGTTTCAATTAATTGTAACTTGTGTTACACGTAAGTCATTTTGAACTATAACTGATGTTTCTATATTAAGTTTAGCCATGTTCTATAAGTTTGTTTTTGTTTTTGGTTCTTTATATTGCAAGAGATAACATAAATGAAAGCTGTCAATTTTACAACTGTTTTTGATTGGTTCGTAGTTAGTAATGTGTTATGTACTTCTAATGTTAAATGAACCTAATTTTTTTTCAATTGGTTGTTTCATAGTGTTTTTTTTTTTTTTTTTTTCTTTTGATCATGAAAATTCCCAATTTATTTTTTTCTGAAACAGTTGACAATAATATCTTGCAAAATTTTTGAAACACTTAACTACATCACATTTATTTAGTTTTTTATATAAGTAAGCAAGCTAGATGTTTTCAGTAAGTGCTATAATGGATATAACCTTAATGTACAAGTTCATTTTTTTTATATTGTGATTTACTTCTGACTTCATAATAGACCTTTAATTAATAGGTAAATAAGTCAATGTTTACTTACTTTTCAATGCTTGCAATTTGTTTTTCTTATAGTGTTACTCCAAATTGCATATCCATTTTTTTTGTAGACCAGTGCATACAAAATATGCCTATTTCCTTTTTTTTTAAATAATACATTCCTTTAATTGAAGCAAAAATTTTTAAAATTCAATATAACTAGTTTCTTTATGCTGTAATATAGACTCAAATTAATCTTTTATGCAATCTGCCATTTACTTATTGAATTGGCTTACATTTTAAAATAATAAATAAAATTGTGTTTACAATATGATAGATTTCATATCAATTTGTTTTTCTCAATGTTCAATTTTGTAAATCAACTTATTCACAATGCACATCATGATGAAGAGGAAAATTCTTTGTTTTCATAAATAAGAGATTCACAACATTACATTTATAAAAATATGTTTTTTTTTTGTCATTATATTTTGTGTCAATGTAACTTTGACTCATGTCAAAATATTCAGTTAAGAAGAATGTCTTGTGCTTTTGTGTATTTTAAAGTAAGAGTAATGTTATTTGTGTATTGCTCAATTTAAAAAAAAAAAAAAATGTCATTTAATGGAGCTCATTAAAAATATGTATAAGAAAAAGTTTTACAATGAACATTCATGTAACTTTAATTCCATGGAAACAACTTTTGTATAAACCTTGGTTATAACAATGTGCGCACATATACTATTTTATGATCATGATCTTATTTATGTATGTAATTAATATTTACTTGTTTGAAATTATTTTCTTTCAATGTGTATTTTCATATCAGATACAGGGATATAGTGCATATTTTTTTTAGTCCTAGTTTTTTTTAATGTGGTACCACACTTTCCTTTTTTTTACCTTATTGTTTTAATGTAATTAAATTTAAAGTAACATGTTTATATGCCTTGTATCCTGATTGTGAATATATTTTGTGTTTTTATATGTTAACAAGTTATGCTGCCCACCTGTAGGGTATGCTATGTTAACCCCTTGTATACCAGTGCTATCTTGATCATTACTTAGAATATTCAATAAGTTATTTACTTGCTCAAATGGTCACTTTATATTCTTAGACGGCTTTTCTATTGTAGGGATGCCTTTGTTTTCCTCAGTGGATTTTCAATTTAAATTTCTCATGTATTCCCAACAGTTTCCGTGTGTTAATATTTGCAAGTAGTGTATTCTTTATGGCCGCAGTTAGCATTTAATGCTACTAGCAATGTTTCTTTTTTTGAACTTAATATTTTCATTCTCCATAAGATGAATTGTAAAAATTCATATTCGCAATAATCATGGTTGAAATTTCTTTTCAGTAATCTTTTCCTAGTGTTTTTGGTTGACATTTAGTGCATTCTACATTAAGTACTAGTGTTTTATATCCAAATTATTGTCGTTTGACTGACGTATAGGTCATGTTGCTGAAATTCTTAATATTTAATTGCTAACAGTTGAAGTTTTTAATTGTTTTTTTTTCTCTCTTTTGAGTATCGCATGGTTTATTGTATTTTTTTTTCTTTTTTTTTTCTCTTTTTTTTTTTCTTTTTCCTATTTTTCGGGAGTATGTCATAATAGATATCATGACATGTTTTTGTTCCCTCTTTTTTTCACATATTTTATCTAAATACTATGTTTAAAATCCATATTTTTACGTAATCTTTATTTTCTGTACAATATTTTTCTCTTTTCAATAATATTTTATTTATAGTTCCTTCTTTTGTATTTAACAAGCGCATAGCATAGTCTTATTCATTGCATTTCAGAGTTTTACGATTGTTCAGATTTGACCGACTTATCGCATTATTCATGCCGTACATCCGCGCTTATTGTGCGGGAGAATTTTCCCTCCTTACGGCGAATGCCGTATGCGCGCATTCTTTTTTCCGTTTCGTTATCGCTCTTTTTGGCGAGAGCGCTCCTCCTTGTTGGCCAGCTTCTTGGCGTGTTTTTGTTTTCTCCCCGCGCCGAGCTCGCACGAAAAATTTAAAAAGTCAGTTCGGGGATAAGCGTCATGTAGCGATGAGTGCTATCTTAGAACTCCCGGGAGCTCGCGTTTTTTTTTATTTTATTTACCTCCCGGCGACGACAATTATTCTTTAGCCGCAATGGCCTCAGCTATATTTTTTTGTAAAAAAAAAGGGATCGATAAAATTTTATTTAATTTTTTTTTCATCAAGATTGAAAGAATGAAGATTTGTAAAATATACAACATCCTGTTTTATCAAGGTGGCACTGGAGACCTATCCAAGTTCCCGAATAAAGGACATTATTTTCTTCTTCAGAAATATTTACTCAAGACGTCTGTGTGATTATTTTTTTTGTGTGTGCATGATGAAATTTTCGTATCTCAAGGTAAGAATTTACAGTTTTCTTCGTGTGCCCGTTAGAAACCTGGTATGTGATATCTACTAATACGATCGCTGACCGAACTTTAATCTTCTCAATTTTTTTTTGACACAACGCATCGAGATCTTTACTAAACTTTTTCAATGTCTCACAATAATCAAATCATCAACCAGAATTTAAGTTTAAAACAAATTATTTCGACAATTCTATTACAATATTTTGCAAATAAATGGGCTTAAATTTTATCAGCTTAACATCCTGCAACTTTCATAATATTTATATTATTAAGTATTCAGTAAAAATAATAAAAGTAAAATAGTAATAAAAGTAAAAATAATAAAAGTAAAATGCTTAATAGGTTGATTTTTTTTCCTCAACAACAAAAAATATTATTGTTATTTTGTCAAATGCAGCCATTTGACATGGAAAAATAAGGGTTATTCCGTTCTTTGGACTGTTCTTGATCAGTTACAGTGATCCTATTGGCCAAATTCATGGCATATAATGAGAACTATAGTGTTTGTGCCAGATGTGGCACACCATGCAGTGAAGGATTAACGAAGATCAGGGCTTTGGCCTAGAAAAATACTTAATTTCTGATTCTTAACAGCTTTTGATTTGCATTGTCCACTTCTTCTTTTGAAAGGCTGTAAACTCTACCTGTTGAATTTACTGTAGGGTCAACTTTCGATATAATATGTTTGCTGTTTACATTCAAAATATCAACATCAGGATAGTGGAAGGATGGTGATGGTCCATGCGGGTGTAAAAACTTCATCTTGATGGTTTGATTTTCATTATCAGAGTTTATAACACACCCTAACCACCAATGTTCATCATATTTGCAAATCAGGAATCCAACCATTTCTGAGAATTCAAGTTCACCCTCAGAAGTTGTTGTGCTTTCTGTTCTTGAGCTATTAGAAAACGAAAATGTTTTTATTTGCACGAAATTCCTATCAAGTGGAACAAAAGAGTGTAGTTTTTGCGTTCCTGGAATTGGTCTTGCTGCAGTTACTCTGTGTTTTAATGTTTCTTCTTCTGCTTTATGTTCAGCAATTGTACTATACTGAAAATGAATTGATTTAATGTTTTCATTTGCCCAATCATACAAATGCCATGGAGTCATTATTTGATTATTATTGGTCATTTGGAGACTGGCTTTTGCTGCAAGTCTTTTAATAGTCCCGCCAACACCATCACATGCACTTTTGCCGTGTGATGTTGCAAAAAAAAATGCCATTCTGCTTTGATCCCGAAGTCTGATTCATGCAAACAGAGGTTTAAAAAATTGAGTTTGTTATTTTATTGACCGCCAGCACCATCACTAAAGTAATAGATAACATTTGGTTTTGCAGTAAAATAAGATTGCAGAAAACCAATAAGATGCCTTTGAAAAAGGTGAACTGCTATTGTATTATGCAGGAGGCAATCAGTGGCGCAGCCAGAATTCGGTTCTGGAGGGGGGGGGGGGGGGGTGAGTTTCTGATAAAGGTTTTTGCCGGTTATTTGAATCGCCGGTTAATAGAATCAATACTAATTAGAATATTCACTGTATAATACATAAACTCTAAGAGCATCTGTGTGGCAGGAAATCATCATCCTTTTAGCATAATACGTCTTAGAAAAGTGATTTAGTTCAAATAACCAATTTTTATTTAACTAATCCATGTAATATGCACTTTCTGAGTTTTAAGTAGAATTTTCACCAGTTAATTGAATCACTTTACTTAATAAAATCTGATTTAATGAAACGGCGGATTCCAAAATACGCCAAAATGTTTAAATATTAAGTTTGGTTTTGATTCATATAAGCGGAAATTATAGCGTTCTTTATTAGCTCTGGGAGGGGTTTTAACCCCAACCCCCCCCCTCTGGCTGCGCCACTGGAGGCAATCAGAAATTATAACAAATGAAATATTCATCAACGTTTTTGTTTTTGAATCGTTGAAATAGATTACGAAGGGGTGGATTGTAGATCCAAAGATATTTTTTTAATGTGATCCCATAGCCATCTCAACATGAAATTTTTACAGTTGGTATGTTACATTAGTAAGAAAAAAATATATTTTTTCCAGATTTTTCAAAAATGAACTTTTTAAAATTTTCAAGGTCAAAGATAACATTCGGTGACCTTGAAATATTAATTTTTATAAATCTTGTCGAGTGATACGTCATATGAAAGTCCATACAAAGACCTTCAAAACAACACCAAGATAAACTCTATACCTCTCATAGGAGTTGAGAAAATTGCATTTTTGTAACTATCAACACCCCATTTTTTAAGTGTTTTTCGTTTTTTCATGGACCTCTCCCCCGAAAAAAAAGCTGAAAAAAAATCCGAAAAAAATATTTTATTGCGTTATTACATGAGTAGATTCAATCCTATGAATTTCACAAAAATTGGAGATGGTCAGGTTGTGAGCCTCGTTGATTTGACATGGAATGACCCTTATAAGATCATTTAAGAAAAAGTCTATAATCTTCAATTTTACTGCACTAACTAAAAATTCAGTGTTTCAGAAGGAAACTAAAATTTGAAGAAACAATTCTTAAACTCTTAAAAATCCTATATTTTAGGGATTTAAAAAAAAAGAGGCTTTTTTGACAATTAATAAAATCTAAATAATATCTTTAGAACCCAGAAGCAGAATTTTCTGTGTCAGTCTTGCAGCATACTAAACAACAATGTCCTATAAAATAAGAAAAATTTGCTTTTATAAAGAAAAAATAATGAAATTATGAAACAAATAATAAATTTCAACCCTTTTTTTTTAAAAAAGCTCAGTCTTTCTTTTTAAGCTGGTGGATTAATCTGCAAGATTTAAAATAATCTGCGGCACCCACTATCATGCTGGACAATTTATGGGTGCAATCGCAGTTTACTCTCCTTCTTGGCAAGATTTTAAAAAATCGCCGAATTGGCACGTTTTTGCATCTTGTCTCCCGGAGCAACTTGTTTGCTCCAAGAGACACTATGCAAAAACGCGCTAAGATGGCGGCAATCAAAATAAACAAAAAGTACATAAAATTTTAAAGGAATACATATTTTAAAAGATTACAAAAAAAGGAGATTTTTACTTACCCAGAGCTGATTTTGCTTTTGTGAGGGGCAAATTTTTTTAAATTATTTATTTTACATAAAATAAAAATACAAAACTGATTATTGATTTTCCGCAGTTGAAGGATCTCTCTGCCACGGAATGTACACTTTATTAGATCCAGAATAAATTAAAACGAAATGCATCACCACAACTTGCATTCAAGGACAAATGCCAAATAATAAGTTTTCTAGCAAAAAAATCTAAGTAAATGCTTTTATATAAATAAAGCATGATTAAAATCATAACATGCAAATGAACAAGTATAATTAGATTATAACAATAGCCCTATTTTTTATCCAAGATGACATCGGTATTTATAAATCATAAAAAAACAGTACTTACTTCGATTTTTGTCGTCTTTACTGAAAGAAAAAAAGATATGAAATGAAATTAGACGATTTTCATTTGTGAAATTACATAATAAAACTCACTCGACGAATGCAAAACGCAATGCAAAAAAAACGTGTTGACAACAGCAATTTCTAAGCGGGAATGACGCTTTTCAAAAATTTAACCGACTTGCTCTCAATTCTCCTGTTTCGTCCAATAAGAAAACATTTAACAAAAAGGAGCGTCCAATCGGACAACAGTTTAAAAAGCAAATATTTTAAAACGGAACACTCCTCAATGTTGCCACATTGAAGATGCGAGAAAAGAAATTGAAAATACCAGGGTTGCCATATTGAAGCATTTATCGTGCCAAATAAAAGTCACTTTGGCGAAGGAGAGTAAACTGCGAATCACCCCAATTTATGCTACTGGGCTTTAGAATTTATAAATAGTCACTAATAAAATACTAAAATAGGAATACAATGATAATTGGTATTGTCACTTTTATAAAGAGCTAAAACAGGAAGAAAATGAAAAAAAAAAGTTTAAAACACTGAAATGCTATTACCTGGGCCTGAGATTTATTACTTGTTGAGAAAGACATAGCTGAACACACCTGCAAATGAAATTAAAAATCTTGAATTGTAACAAAATAACAAAAAACCCAATGCACAAATATTTTATTGCTGCAATTTATTTAAATGATAGTTTATTTATTGATTCTAAGTAAGATTTAAAAGTTCAATTGCTACTTTTTCATATTCATTTTCATACTCAATTTTTTTTAAATTGGCATTTTTGAGAAAAAAAATATTTTTGATTAAAATTTTTCTTTTTTATAAATCAGTAGAAAAAAAAAATTAAACATATATTTCAAAATGGAGTATATCTTTTAAACAGAAAAATTTTATCTTTAAAATAAAAGAAACCGCAACAAAATATCTTGAACTGTTCCAAAGATAGAGTATACTTTAAAATTTTTATAAAAGACTGTGAATGGGAAATGGTGCCATCTTTAACACCCTGTATCTCGGGCCAGGAATATTTTCAAGCAAAACAAACATATACAAGTATCTCATTTTTTCTGAATTTCAACAGATGTTCAATTAAAAAACTTCTGAAACTATGAAGATAATTTTTTCTTCTTTGGCTGCCTGAATTGACATTGACTACAACATTTATTTTATTGTGAGAATAAAATCCGAAAGTTATCAATAAAAGGATCGCTGACAGAAAATAACATACTTTTGGCAATATAAATAGAAATATGTTTCAATCATATTTTGCCAGAAAAAACAATGCGATCTGATTTCTACTACATATCTTTACTTTGAGATTTTGGCAGATAGGGGAGAGGGGGGGGGGGGCACCTTTCAACACTTTTTGCAAAAGAATTATTTGTGAAGTAATGCTGCTTTAAAAACTAAAATTCTAAGTTCTATTTACTAACTTCACATTTGAGGTATCCTCTCAATTTTCTCCATGATTTCTATTTAAACACAAAATACCAAATTTTACATTTTTAGTGAAATATGCACTTTGTTGAAACGTGCCCCTCCAGGGGGGCAGTTATCAACGGGAGGTGAGGTACATTTCAACAGTTGAAGAAATCCTACAAATATTATACATTAACAAAAAAAAATTTATTCACAAAGTAATATAGTGGATGTATTAATATAATATAGTGGATTGTTTTAGGTTCTATATGTACATTATTTTGTTTTTAATTAAATTGAAATGTATGCAAAATGTCATTGCAAATTTAACTTGAGCTGCTCCACTTAAATTTGGTTGAGAAGTTTTATTTTAATATCATTTTCTTCCATGCTATAGACTGGAGTGCGGCAACATACACAATCACCTCATCAAGTTCACGGCTGAAATTCCAAAATTAGTTTAAAACTTGATTGACATATTAAAACGCAATTGATCTGTGAAGTCAAAATAATTTTAAACCTGTTTCTTTGAATAAATTCATATACAGTATAACATATTTAATCTGGAAACTTCTGTAATCCGGACATTTCAGTATGTTTATTTCTTTGTTTTGAATTAGAGATTATAGTTGACACCATAGCTCATATATAAACGAATTTCAGAAAACAGTTAAGAAGATGAAAAGATTACGTAATAACACAACTTTTTTTTTTTTTTTTAATTTTAAAACTGTAAGAACTTTCTAAATTACATGTATAATAATTATAGCTGTCTTTTTAGATATTAAGTTTTAAAAATTCTTGATTAATGGTAATTTCAATATGTGTTTTCCAAAGATAATAAGGTGTCTCAAAAATATCACGAAATAGGATTTTATTACATTTATTTCTCTTAAGTATTTAACTTATGACTTACTTTATACTTATAGTGGCCATATATTTATTTTTATATAACATTAGCTTTAAATATCACAATTTCAAATAATTACTGTAATTTTAAGGTTGATTTTTAAATTATAATTGTAAGTCTTAAATTTCTCACTGTAATTTTTTGGGGTTTAGAATTTAGTTTTTCAATATTTTTCATGACAAGTTTATTATTCTTGTGATGTGCATTATTTATATAGTATTCATAAGTCAGAAATTACAACTTTTTAAAAAATCCTATGTTTGTTGTTTTTAAAGTTTACGACAAATGGCGACACTGCATAAAATTTACATAAATTTTTTAACAACATTTGTTTTTGAACATTTTGAATTGATTTTTCTCAATTTTTTTTATTATTTAAGATCTTTACATTTTTGTATTGCTATAGTAATAAGAGATATTATTATTATCATTAATCTACATGCATTTTAGTTACAAAACTTCTGTAATCTGGAATTTTCTAAAATCCGGACTCACTGTAATAGCAACGATTTCAGATTAAAGAAGTTATACTGTATATATATTTAATTTTTGAAGAATTTAGAATGTTTCAAAACAGTATTTTAAATATAAAAATCCTGATTAATAAGGCTTACAATTTACAATAGACAGATATTACGTAGGCCTATCATTTCATGTAGCATAAATTGTAAAATTATTCTGAAAATTTTAAATCTGACCTAGGTGTTGATCTAAAAGGTTACAAGCCAATTTTCATAATTGCTTAATTAAAAAATGATAAGGAGCACATTTCATCACAGTTGAAATCTACCTCCTTAGCTCTGTTGAAATCTGCTCCTCGTGCAGACATTTTGGTTAACCTTTTAACTGTCATGCCTGAGATAATCTCGGGCACACCACTGTTGCTCCTAAATGTCACGCCCGAGACTTACTCGGGGTAGATTTTTTTTCGTGCATCTTATTGTCAAACCTGAATCTAACTCGGGAGAACTTAATTTGCGCATTTCTCAGTAGATGGCAGCACTATAAAGCAGGGTTGGAAAAAAACCAGGTTTTTTCGAAAAAAACCCAAAAAAACTGGTTTTTTTGGTTTAAACCAAGTTTTTTTGGTTTAAACCGGGTTTTTTTTAAAACATCATTTTTTATTACATATATATGCATACTTATTGATAAAAAGGGACTTTGTTGGATTATTAGTATAAATTCATTTTAAAAAAATTTTAATTAAAAAATTACAGTTAATTATGTAGAAAATTGGAAAAAATCATATTTTAATTTAAACAGTTATTAATAAAGTCTTACGTTCAAACAATAAGCTATTCTACACAGTAAAACATTGGTGCTTTGAAAATCTTTATAAATAATCTTTTTATTACTTATAAACATTTGATATAGTTTGATGAATACAATATTCTCTTCTACAATTTTTCAAAAAATAAATTTGAGAACTTCTTGGAGGTTTTGTTTTTTGAGAGACAGTTTGAAATCAACATTTATGGCCATTAGATTTAGCAGATAACAGAGGGGAAAATTAATTTGTTATTAAAATATACTATAATTAGCACCCAATTTTTGAATACTCTCTTATTGAACTTCCTTCATATTTTGATTTTAATTTTTAAAAATAATCTCCCCAATAACAAAAAAAATGTGTTTTATAGTTTTAGCAAAATCTTAAAGATCATCGACTTATGTAGCTCCATATTCAAAAGCATTGTGCATGTTATGATAGATTGCTTTAAATAATCTGTATTTTTTAATGAAAATATTTTATACTAAATACTGAATAGTTTTAATCTATTTTATCTTTGATCAATTCACGTATTCTAATACTTTTCTTTAGAGCAATGGAATATGTTCACCAATGCATACTAATTTTCATCCTATACATAAAAAAAATAATCTTGACCCACTGTATCTAATATTTATTGCTGAAATAAAATGTCAAAAGTAGAAAATATTTATATCCAATAATTTGTAAGTCTTAAATTATAAAGAAAATTGAGAAAATATCATTAGATTTTTTTGAAAAAAACCAATTGGTTTTTTTGAGAAAAAAACCAATTGGTTTAAACCGTGGTTTAAACCATGCCAACCCTGCTATAAAGGTGCACTTATATGAGTTTATGTTGAAAAAGCACGGAATTTTCTTTTTTTTTGTAGTGAAATGGCATCCAATTCCTTGAAACATACTATAGATGATATAGATTCTTCAACTGAAGATGAAGATTTTGAAGACATTGATACTAGTGACTCAAGTGGAACTGAAGAACTAAGGTAACTGAAGAACTAAGAAGAACTAAGGTATTCTTTTTTATCTATAATTCTGAGAAAATAATGCTATGCTAAACAGGGTTGTTATGATTTTGCCCAGCCCAAAAAACCCGGGTGGGTTTTTTCTAAAAAAACCCACTTGAAAAAACCCAGGAAAAAACCCAAGTGGGTTTTTTCAAAATTTCAACTTTAAATTACATATATAATGTATTTATATTACATATATAATATATTGTAATATATTTCTTATTATCAGTACATCACTCATAAAGTTTATAACCATCACCCCCCACCCCAAAGAAAAGAAATGTCCTGATTATACCATTACAATTTTTAAAAGAAATAATTGTTAGTTAATCTGTGTAGCATGTGTAAGTAACACAAACAAATTTTTTCCCATTGAAAAAATACTTTGGTGTGTAATCTGTTCTATGTTATACAATAGAAACTCATAACAAAATACCATATATGCTTAGAATCCTAATTTAATTAATGTAGACATGTAGAATTACTTGGCTTATTCAATTATTTAGTAATAATAAAAAATACTTTATAAATTATTACTAATAATCAATTTAGCTAAAAGCAAAGCATAATTTTGATTACTGTCATTGATTTATATATATTTGTAATCAATTAGCTACTTTAAATTTAGTAATAAGTACATTTTTTTTTTTCAAGCATTCTGAACCACCTCCCATAACCCTCCAAAACCTGAAAGAACCCTCCAAAACCCTGAAAAAACCCCAAAAACCCTGAAAAAACCCCAAAAACCCTGAAAAAACCCAGTGGGTTGGGTTTTTTCTGAAAAAACCCGGGTATTTAACAACCCTGCGCTAAAAACGTATTTTATCACTGCAGAGAAGCTGCCGTTCGGGATGACAGCCGCATTGAGCAAATATTCAGTGGTTACAAAAATAAATATTTTATGTATGTAATTCAAAATAGTATTTTTTAACTACTAATTGTGTTTTGTATTGTAGTAAACATTTCATTTTTGCAATAAAAAAATTTGACATTTAATGTACCTAAATTATCAAAATAACTTGACAGTTAAAAGATTAAAGTATTATCAAAGATCTTAGAAAAAGATTTGTGACTTATTGATAATGTATTTAGGAGAGAATTAAATAAGCTAGAAGGTGAATAAATATCTTTCACTTAATTAAAAGATTATTGGTTGATAAACTGTTTCAAAATTAAAATTGGCTTTTTACTTTTAAGGTGTTAAAACTTGTTTCACAGAACTACACCACAGTTGTAAAAAGAAATCAACCCCCTAGCAGAAAGTGTGTGATGCGCGACATGCGTCGCAGATTAATTTTTGTCCTTGCAGACATATTTGCCAACTTGGAAAAGAAAAAAAATTATTTGTGGGAAAAAAAATTGGACAGGACGTGAAAAAACGGTGAATTTCATCCAAAGATCGCAAGAAAAACCGACATATTTCATCAAAAGACCACGTAAACTGCAGATTCCGACAAAAGATCGTGAAAAAATAGTAAATTTTGTTAAAAAAAATCGTGAAAAACTTCTAATTTCGTAAAAAAATTGCGTAAGAAATGGTATCTTTCGTCAAAAAATCTTCAAAAAAAAAAATAATAAAAATATCTTTTGTCAAAAGATCGTAAAAAATAGACAGATTTCATCAAAAGATCGCGAAAAAACAAGAGCTTTCATCAATAAGTCATGAAAAAAAGAATTTTGTTTAAAAAATCGCGAAAAAAAAAGGTACATTTCATCAAAAGATCGCGAAAAAAAAATGATAGATTTCATCCAAAAAAAAAAAAAAAATCGCAAAAAAAGGTAGATTTCAACAAAAGATAGTGAAAAAAGATAGATTTAATCAAAATATCGCAGAAAAACTGCAGATTTTGACAAAAAATCGCAAAAATATCGTAAATTCTGTGAAAAAAAACAAGGAAAAAAGGCTAATTTCGTCAAAAATTCAGGTAAAAATAGAATATTTCATCAAAAAATATTGAAAAAAAGGCAGATTTCGTTAGAAGATCGTGAAAAAAGACAGATTTCGTCGAAGATCGCGAAAAACCGACAGGTTTCGTTAAAAGATCGCGAAAATTTTTTTTTATCAATAAGTTATGAAAAAACAATAAATTTCGTTTAAAAAATCGCAAAAAATGGTAAATTTCAACGAAAGATCGCGAAAAAACGATATATTTCATCAAAAATAGCAAAAAACGGCAGATTTTGTCAAAAAATCACAAAAAACAGGCAGATTTCTTCGAAAAATCGCTAAAAATGGTAAATTTCGTTAAAAATATTGTGAAAAAGGCTAATTTCGTTTAAAAAATGACAAATTTCGCTAAAATATCGCGGAAAAGCAGTATATTTCGTCAAACAATCACAACAATAAAATGAAGTTTTGTTAAAGGGGCACAAAAAGTTGTGTATTTTCTGCTACAGAATTCTATTTTTTGCTGCTACAAAATTGTTTTTCTCTTTCTTTCTCCAAAAACGGATTTTTCTGCATCAGAATTCGTTTTTTGACCATAAATTAGTACTGCAAATTTTAATAAAATTTTAGATGCACATCCGTGTATTTATAAAAATTATCATTCGGAATTTTCTTTTTCTTTTTCATAATATTTGGTTTTTCAAAGTATCACTGTTATAAAACTATAACATATATATTTTATGATAAAGAAATAGTGACTTTAAATTTTTAATGTGCACCCTTTTTGAATAAAATTTAAGGTTTTGATATTTTAAATAATTTTTGTCCTTTTTTTTTTTTTTTTTTGAAAAAAATTTAGTACATTTCAATATTTTATTTTAACATTTTATTATGATTTAACAAATAAACAAATGTATTGAGAGTTTAAGGAGGCAGTATAGCATCTACTGTTCAATGGAATTTGAATTATTTTCTTCATTTTATCACTATTTCACATGTGACAATATACAGTGATGCAGCTGGACTTGAAAAATCCTGGGTCCTGGGGACCCAGGACTTCTAAAATTCTGGGTCCCTTTCTCAAAAAAGCGGGTCTCCACTAATAAGTCATATTTTTAGACGCAAAAATTGAACTTGTTCATTTGCAAAAGAAAAGTTAAATGCAATAATTATTGTTTTAATTAATGTATAAATAATTAAAGCCAATATATATATTTTTTAAACTATTAAGAAATATTTACTTTACTTTTTTAAAAAATAAATGTGCAAGATACAAATTATAAAATAATGCTTATTTGAGTTTAGAAGATAACAAGTATCACTATTGTTCACATTTCTTTTAAAAAGGGGTAAAACTGATTTATTGAAAAAGACATTTTTTCTAAAAAAAGAATACTTTTCAAAATAATCAGAACAATCAAAAACAGATTGTGAAGCAGGAAAATCTGTTTTTGGAGCAGCAAAAAAAAAACTTTGGAAGCAGGGAAGTTAGTTTTTGGAAAAGAAAAATTCTATTCTGTTATTAACTTTTTTTCGTACCCCTTTGACGAAAATTGCATTTTAAAGCTATTTTTTTCACGAAAATTGCATTTTAAAGCTATTTTTTTTCACGAAGTTTGCCGTTTTTTCGCGATCTTTTGCAGGGTTGTTATGATTTTGCCCAGCCCAAAAAACCCGGGTGGGTTTTTTCTGAAAAAACCCACTTGAAAAAACCCAGGAAAAAACCCAAGTGGGTTTTTTCAAAATTTCAACTTTAAATTACATATATAATGTATTTATATTACATATATAATGTATTGTAATATATTTCTTAATAATATCAGTACACAACTCATAAAATTTATAACCATCACCCACCACCCCAAAGAAAAGAAATGTCCTAATTATACCATCACAATTTTTAAAAGAAATAACTGTTAGTTGATCTCTGTAGCATGTGTAAGAAATACAAATTTTTTCCCATTAAAAAAATACTTTGATGTGTAATGTGTTCTATGTTATACAATAGAAACTCATAACAAAATACCATATATGCTTAGAATCCTAATTGAATTATGTAGACATGTAGAATTACTTGGCTTATTCTATTATTTAGTAATAACAAAAAAATAATTTATAAATTATTACTAATAATCAATTTATCTAAAAGCAAAGCATAATTTTGATTACTGTCATTGATTTATATATATTTGTAATCAATTAGCTACTTTAAATTTAATAATAAGTACATTTTTTTTTTCAAGCATTCTGAACCACCTCCCATAAACCCCCCAAAAACCTCGATAAGCCCTGAAAAAACCCGAAAAACCCTGAAAAAACCCAAAAAACCCTGATAAAACCCCAAAAACCCTGAAAAAACCCCAAAAACCCTGAAAAAACCCAGTGGGTTGGGTTTTTTCTGAAAAAACCCGGGTGTTTAACAACCCTGATCTTTTGACAAAAATTGCCGGATTTTTTCGTGATATTTTGACGAAATTTGCCGTTTTTTCGCGATCTTTTAACGAAATGAGCCGTTTTTTCACGATCTTTTGACGAAATCTGCTATTTTATCACGATTTTTTGATGTAAATTGCTGTTTTCGCGAATTTTTTTGACAAAATTTGTCGTTTTATCACGATTTTTTGATGAAATTTGTCGTTTTTTCGTGATTTTTTTGAGGAAATCTGCTTTTTATTCGAGATTTTGTAATAAAATTAGTCATTTTTTGCGAATCTTTTGATGAAATTTGCCGAAAATTATTCATTATTTCACGATTTTTTTTACGAAATTTGTCTTTTTTGGGATTTTTTGACGAAATGTGGTTTTTTTTCGCGATCTTTTGACGAAATGAGCCGATTTTTTGTGATCTTTAGGCGAAATGTGCCATTTTATCACGATTTTTTCATGAAAATTGCCGTTTTTCGCGAATCTTTAGACAAAATTTGCCGTTTTATCACGATTTTTGGACGAAATATGTCGTTTTTTTGCGATTTTTTGAGAAAATCTGCTTTTTTTCGGGATTTTGTAACAAAATTAGTCATTTTTTTTCGCAAAATTTTTGACGAAATTTGCCCAAAATTATTCGTTTTTTCGCAATTTTTTAATGAAATTTGCCTTTTTTGTGAATGTTTGACGAAAATTACACGTCCTGAGGGACGCGAGATCAAAAGATCGTCAAAAGATCGCGTAAGCTCCATTTTTTTGCGTCCCATCGCCGATTTTTTGCGTATTTTACGCGCTATAGCGCGTCCGCAGCATCCCTGAATATAAATGATTTTTTTTTTCCTTTAACCTCTTCAGTCCCGAGAAAAATCTGCTGCTTAGAAAAATTATTTTATTAGCAAATTATAATGGTTTTAGGGTTAGAAAAAAGAAAATAAAATTAGTTTTTTATTTTTAAAATTTTAAAATAGTTAAAATCGATGTCCCTATATGGGTACATCGGGTCACAATTGAGTAAAAGTGTCATTCTGTAAATAAATAATGCCAATTTTGTTTTACAATAAATAGACCCATTTATCATTAAAAATTATATCAATTTTAAAAACTTAAATGATTTTTTACCTAAAGTTATGTATTGTGCCAAAATATTATACATATCTTGCAGTAATTATAATACATATCTTGCAGTAATTGTAATACATATCTTGCTACTATACTATATATACTATACATGTGCTATACGTTATTTGAAATATTATGCATACTTTGTAACAATGATCTTTTAATAATATGCCATTTATTATGGAATTTTTTGAAATAGTTATTATTCTGAAGAAAAAGAAATAGATTACATTTCACACATTTTATTCTTGATTTTAATTTGCATCCTTCCATGCGTCATCGAGATTGATATACCCTAGCAACAGATTCTGGCCAATGTCCAAGTTCATCATAGCGAACTTCATTTTTTGGGAATAGACATGGTTATTCTCCTTTTTTTAGAAGATGTAGATTCATTGGATGATTGCTCTGATTTTCGTGGTCTTCCAACAGCAGACTTTTCTTTTCACATTTTATAAGGACTTCAGCAATGTAAAGACAAAATTCGAGTAAACTCATTTGATCTCTTTTCGGAATATTGAAGGATCTATAATCTCTTATACACAAAACACAACTATTTATGTAATTAAATCGAGAAAATGAGAAAAGATCCAAACTGGCTATTTACATGTTCGCATCAATGAACCTATCGTTTAGATTGATTCCACCCAAATGTGCTTTATACATTCTTATTATAGCTGGTCTGGCTGTAACCAAGCTTGTAACCAACCTTGCCTTTCTTTACCTTTACACCAGCGCTCACTTGTATCACTCCACTCACTTCCTTATGTGGTTGATATCATATGCACATATTTCTTGTCCTTCCATTTCAACACCACAATTTTATTATCTGATCTACCAAACTCAGTTCACTCACAGAGTTCCATTACGCTGTCTTTCACAGCATGCATTTTGTTTACAACATCACCTATGGGTCATTCCATGCCAAATCAACCAGTGACTCAACCTGACACTTTCCGATTTCAATGAAACTGCTAGGGATCATTCTCTATGATGATATAAATTAGAGCATATTTTTATTTTTTGTTTATCACTTTAAATTTTTATATAATTAAATATTTAAATTTTGAAAAATCATCATTTTTTCACTTGCATAAATGTTTTCAATTTTGAATTTCTCAAGTTCTATCAAACATAGAAAATTTTATGACCACTCATTTCAAAGAGGAGTTTATAAGGTTTAATTTGATATGCAAGTCGACTATGTATAGTTAAAATAAATAAAATTTAAAATTTTTTTAAATTTTAAATTTGAAAATTTTTTAGATAGTCATTTTTAAAAATTTTGAAAAAATTGTATGTTTGTTGTAATATTATAAGCTTTAAATTCTGAAATTTTTAGAGTGGGATCTCAATAGGATCTGGAGTTATTAAATAAAAGCAAAAATTACCATTAAAATAGCAATTTAATTCTGTCTATTTTGTTATTTATTTATGATTTGTATGGTAATTTTTAGCTTTTATTTAATAACTCCTGATCCCATTGAGATCCCACTCTAAAAATTTCAGAATTTAAAGCTTATAATATTACAACAAACATACAATTTTTTCAAAAATTTAAAAAATAACTATCTAAAAAATTTTCAAATTTTAAAAAATTTTAAATTTTATTTATTTTAATTATACATAGTCGACTTGCATATCAAATTAAACCTTATAAACTCCTCTTTAAAATGAGTGGTCATAAAATTTTCTATGTTTGATAGAACTTGAGAAATTCAAAATTGAAAATATTTATGCAAGTCAAAAAATGCTGATTTTTCAAAATTTAAATAATTAATTGTATAAAAATTTAAAGCGATAAACACAAAATAAAAATATGCTCTTATTTATATCATCATAGAGAATGATCCCTAGCAGTTTCATTGAAATCGGAAATGATCAGGTTGAATATTGAATTTTTTTGGTTGATTTGACATGGAATGACCCCTATTCTATTAGCCATGACTGTCCCAGGGCACAGAATTTCCTTTGAAAGAAGATGTTCAGCTGTTTTCAGTGTATATAACTCTACTTTCATTTACGAGTACATTCTCAAATATTATTATTATTATCATTTTACAACTGCTCCACCAAGCTGTAAGTCTTTCATAGCTTCTACAAGTACGGTATTTTTACCAGTATACAAGAGAAAATCCAATACTACACCATCACTTGAGGCAAGAACAAAAATTTTATATTTCAGGTGTTGGGCTTCGAAGGAAGATATTGATGGGAACCACATTTCCCTACAAACGGGATCTTTTGCACATCAATAGAGTTAAATTTTGTCCCAGGAAATTTAATACAGGCATTTCTGACTACATTTAGTAAGGTACGTACTGTCCATAAGTGATCTTCGCTATCAGGAGAATGTATTACAGAATCAGCAAAGTGTAAATTTTATCGCAAAAAGAAGAACATATTTCTTTGCATTGCATTTGTCACCATGGTATGAGTGAAGATTTTTTTTGACTAATACATGAAGGCTTTTAGAATACTAAGTACTGTACAACATTTCAAACGTGTTAGAAATTTTTAAAGTTACTAAAAAGCATGACATAGTTTAGCAGTAAATTCAATATATTACTTCATATTATTTTAAAAAGTGAAAAAAGTCTTTTTAAATTGTTTTGTAAGAGTAAATCAAATAATTTATTCATTCCTAAAAAAATTGTTAATAACCAAGTGTACACAATAGTTACACAGAAAATTAGTTTCTTTACCCGGAAATGTATAGTAAAGACCCAATGTACCCAAATGGGTACAACATATTTACACATGTTTTCAACATCCATGCACATGTGAACAACATATATAATCAACTCCAAATCATTCTTGAAACATTATAATTTATAAAAAATGGAATAATTTTTTTTAAATTTACTCACAAATTTGTATTATTCACACACTTTGGCATGAAGTCGTTGATAAATTGCTTGTGTCTTCCATTTTGGAAATGTCTCATTTTCAAAGTCACATGGTTCCTCCTTCTTTAAACGTGTAGCACATCTATTGGTAATATAGGACACTGTGATGTATCTAAATAGCGTTAGCCAAAAATTATGCATTTATTATAATTTTTTGGGGTTAATTTTGACTTTTCCTTTAATGTACCCAAATGGGCACTCCAGGACTGAAGAGGTTAATATCATTATGTATTTATTTCTTACTGTAGATTTGAATACTTAGGCAAGGTAAGAAACTATAAATTGTTTTCAATAGCTGTACACTATATGTCAATGTAATTTTAAATAGATTTAGCCTAACTTCAAACTTAAAGAACCACTTTACATATTCATTATTAATCTAATTCTTCAAAAAATATTAATTTTACTATTTTCTTGTTCAAGTTATATTTTTATTGGAATATAGTTGTCTTTTTATAATATTTATCAGTAAGAACTATATTTTATAATGTACATAAGAAAATTATAACCCCCCCCCCCCCTCGAAGACAATTTTCATCCTGCTGCACTGCTGTCGCAGACACCACCATAACTTTCTGCTACTGGGGAAATCACTGGTGAAAACTAAATGCCAACAGTTATGCATACAAAAAACTTATTGGCTTGCATATTGGCCAAGCGTTGTGCAGTATTAGAAGTTAGAAATTCCAGCTATTGAAAAGTGCCGTATGTTGAAATGTGTCCCCTACACTTCTACAAAAAAAAAAGGGGGGGGGGTGATTCCTTCAGAAATATGTATGTGTTGACTTGTTGCAGAAAGCACAGTAATTTTTTGGCACCGGGGAAGAGTTCTTATTTGAATAACTAATATAATAAAATATTTAAAATCTTCTGGAAGGACACATTTCATTACTTGGGCATTTTTTGAATTATGAGTCATATTAGATATTATATAAACTTAGTCACATGGAACACAGGGACAAAACGTACAAGGAAACTAAATAGTATTAAATAAAAATTCAAACCTTTTCCAACTTAAACTTTATCAACATGCAGAGAATTAATGCATAAAAAAGGGGTTACACAATTTATTTACACATTACTTTAAATATTTTTAATTATATTAGTGGATGTTGAAAGAATCATTCATGAGTGAAAACCAGATTTCACTTTCTGTGTTGAGAAAATGTATAATTATACATTGTAATACAACTTATTTCTAATAAAAAATATTTGCACTCATTGTAATTTTGTTTCCCTCCCCCCTCCTTTACATGCATTTATTTACAGTGAAAATATCTGACTTCCTATGAAAATCTGAGGTAAGGGGGGAAATCTGCTGGAATCAGTGCATATTTTAAAAGGTTTTAGTACATATTTGCATGCAAGAGCTGGATCTTCTTTTAGTGCATATGCAGTCCGGACCTAGTAATACCTAAAGGAAATAGTTAATTTGTAAAATTAAAATATATAAGGTATCTCTTGGATTTAAAAAATAAATGTACAACACAATCGAGATAACATTTGGTTAGGTACCTATTTTGAAATCATATAAAATGTATGAAAACAAAACACATTATTATTATTATCATTGATCTATAATATTATTTTACTCACACGAGGAAGAATAAATCTTTTGACAACATGATGAAGTTTCTGATTACAGATATTTTTACACAAATCCATGTTAAAGGTCTCACCGCGCCGTCCTTTACAGTTATTGCCAACTATCAACAACTAATTACAATTCGTTGGCTGGTTAATTGGTTTGCTGCAAGTCGCAGGTAGAATTGTTGTGGAGTCTGCACAAGATACGCGCCCGAGCTCAGGAAACAGAAACATGGAGTGAATCTTACACAAAAATGGATTTTTTCGTTATTGATTCAAAATTGTTTCGTATGAGACTTTCACAACAAAAATATTTACTTTAGCTAGTTTAGTGTTGTTTTTAAATATGTATTGTATTTTCTTTGAATTTGAAGAAATCATTTTATCTTCGTAAAACATTTAATAATACGTCAGTGAGTTTTTATAAAAAAAAATTTTAAAAACGTTCAAATTTTCAGAAAATTTTTAAATGTTAAATACAGTAAACTTTGTGTAAGGCGGAATCTGTGTAAAATAAAAAAACAGAGGGTATACGTAAAATAGATAAAATAGAGGGACTAAAAGGACATTCTTAAAGGAAAAGGCAGCTGACGTCACTGTGGGTCGAAAATCTGTAGATAAGCAAGAAACACCTGTTCGGTCTTTACAACTCCTAATGTGCAGATGAGTTAGAGCGATTTGATTGATCTGTGTATACCCTAACGTGTATATACTATAGCTTTCTTGTGAAACAGAGGGTATACGGTGCTTCTTAAAAATCCAGATGGTGTACGATGTATATCCGCGTATGTCCTTCACTACATTCCTATTGTCTAATTCGGAGACTTTCAAGTAGAAATCTGCACAGGCCGGCCCAAAGCCCTGTCCACGGGTCGGGCCTACTTTCATTCGCGACTCTAGGGACGGCACGGGCATCGTCTCGTAAGATCGCGTAATAAACATGAATCAAAGAATAGCGGGAGGGAGGGTCAATTTCGTCAAAAGTTCGTAGAAAAACTCCAGTTTCATCAAAATTTTACGAATAATCGTCAATTTTGTGAAAGAACAGTTGAAAAAATACGAAAATCGTTGGAAAATTTCGCCAAAAAATAGCATGAAAAGCGCGCATTTTGTCAAAGAATCACTGAAAAAAATTCAAATTCCGTTCTAAGATAGTGGTGGGAAATGCAAATTCTGGCAAACTGTCGAAGGAAATACATGGATTTTCGCAAAAGATAGCAGAAAAATACAAATTTCGCAAATAATATCGAGAAAAACACGGATTCTTTTAAAGAATCGCAGAGAAAATGCAAATTCTGCAGAAAAATCGCGAGAAAATTGCGAATTTTGACAAAAAGACTGGAGAAAATCACTTATTTTGACAAAAGACGCGAATTTCGTCAAAAAATAGCGCGGAAAACGCAAGTAATCGCGGAAAAAGATTGCAGGGAAAAAGCAAATTCTGTGAAAGAATCGTGGGAAAAATTTCGACAAAATTTCGGCAAAATATGACGGGAAAACGCGAATTCCATAAAAGATTCCGATGGAAAATGCAAATTTCGACAAAAGGTCCGGAGAAAAACGCAAATTTTGGAAAAAGGTCATGGACAATGGCGACCTTTGGCAAAATAGTTTAATAACAGGAACAATAAAAAAAATATTCTGTTACATTATGGCAAATGGGAAAAAAGAGTTTCAAGTGTATTTTAATGGTATCACATTTTTCAGAACATAATAAAATTGATATGAATCTATGAAGTATATGGGTACACGACATTTCGGTCCCGCCGTTTCGGTCCCGAGACATTTCGGTCCCTGGCCATTTCGGTCCCGAGACATTTCGGTCGTTAGTCATTTCGGTCCCTTGTTATTTCTTTACCGGCCACCTTATAACTTGGTTTCTGATTGATGAAGGTCCACTAAACGCTGTAAGCTCAACATTGTTCGGGCTTTTTTTAATATTTTTTTTCTCCTGCCCCCCCCCCCCCTCTTCCCTCAAATTTTATACAAAGCTGAGTATAATAGTCCAATAAGTTTAATCTACTGTAACTCGTGATAATAAAACCACAGCGAGTTGAAAATTTGATTAAATAATGTTATAAAATTTTAAACTGTCTTTATTATTATTATTTAACAGAATGAATATTTTAAGTTTTATCATATATTCTTTTAGGTATTTTATCTATACTATAAACTAAAATACATATTTTATTGAATGTTTTCGCACACTTTCTTAGAATCTTTAAATTAGTGATTTCGTGACTAGGCGTGCTACGAAAATTTTTTGTTTAAAAAAATAAAAATGCTCCAACGATCTTTTTTTTTTTATGTAATAATTATTGGTTGCAAATTTTTTTTTTTTTTTTTTTTTTTTTTTTTTACAGTTTTCTCACTTTATGAAGACAATTTTTGTGAGTTAATTTTATTGAAAGTGGCCTATTTCTTTGTAATAAAATGATTATTTTTTAATTTTATATAATAATGTAACTATAATTTTAAATAATTTTATTTTCAATTTTTAACTGACAAAACTAAGCGTTTTTAATTTATCGTTTATTTATTTATTTGCATTACCTTTTCGCTCCCACTTTCACAGAGAAAAAAATTGATAATTCTTATTTTAATTTTATTATTAATTGAATTAATAGTTTTAAATTTCAGTAATTTTAAATATAAAATAAATAAACAGGTAAACAATAAGTTTCAGTTTATAACTACTACAAAACATAATGATAAATAGAATATAAAACAGATTATTTATTGAGTTTATTTAAAGTAAAATTCGAAATGCATATTAATAATTTCATCAATTTAATTAAATAAAGATTCATTAAATTAAGAATACATGTATTTAATAAAATATTAATTTAATTTTCATTTTAAAATCACTAACTGTTTTGAGATTTAATTTATAGCAATTATTCATCACCATAAGTTCTTATTCAAAAATTGTTAATTATTTCAAAAAAGGAAATTATTATTATTATTTTTATTATTTGAAAAATCAGTTAGTAACGTAACGTAATAATTAATTAAACACAATAATGCAATACTGTAACAATGCGTAAAAATATTTCTTAACAGTGTTAGGTAACATTATTACCCAGATGCAGATTTAAATTTTCTGAAACAAAGTTATAATTTAAAGTTCGCAAAAGCAATCATATATTAATTAATTACATTTAAAGAGTAAGAAAAATATTATAAACTAACCAATAAATGAATAAATAACATATTTTGAGAATCCTTATCATTTTTATATATCCTAATGAACTTAATAACATTGTAGTAGCTGAAATTTAAAAAATATGCTTTCTTATTTTTGCTATAATAACTTCTATATAGTTCTTGTACTAGATTTTAAACAAGTAATTGATAAATAAGTCACTTAAACAATTTAATTTTTGAGAGTTTTTTAATTTAACAACATAATTATTAATGATTTCAAATTTTCTAAGATGATGTTAATCATTTAATAAAATAATATATAAAATTAAGTAAATAACAAATCAAAACCGTGTGCCGGGAATTTTTAAACACTTACAATTTTTTATGTTGGTGTTCCTATAAAATTTGAAATATATGCATATAAGTACCAGCTAAGTACTACTATTAACCTCTTTTAAGCAAAAATTCTGCATGTAAATCAATTGTCAAAGCCCATCTGAACAATAGGTCATCTTTACACAAGATAGCTATAGAAGAGTTAGGTAGTTAGCTTTATTCTACTTATCTTGATCTTCATACACTTGTCAGATGAAATCCCCCATTCTATTTTCTATACAATGTTCTTTTCACGCTGGAGTTCAAATGCAGACGAACCTCCGACATAGTCGCTCACATTTTTTAGAAGAAATATGAATGTTTTGAAAAGAACAGCATATTTCGGTGTCTTTTATTCCTCTCGCTGTTATCTTCATTTCAAACGTTTTTAGTATCAATTAAACCAGTATAAAAAATAAAATGGAGTATTTTTTTATTCTGATTATTACAGCTTATGAATGACATTGACATACTCAAAACTTATAAGATAACTAAATAAGATTGATAGATAAGATATTTACCACCTAGAAATAATATTTTAAGTTACTTTTTAATTTAACTTACTTTGACAGAAGGCTTTTTTTTTTTTTTTTTTTTTCATATTTTTTATGCGAGTTTTTATATTTTAATGTTAAAAATAATTATTTTATATAATAATATCAGCTTTAAATGAAATGGTAAATTTCAATACGTTTCATTAAGCTGGTTTTAGAAAATATAACAGATGTATGCTAAACACATATGGTCTCTAAGTGACAAGATTTCTTTATTAAAATAAAATTATAATTTTTCTCCATTTTAAATGGAATTTTACGTAAAAAGGATTCACTACACATTAATATTTTGAGATTCTATATTATTTATTATATTTTAATTTTAGTTTTTTATTTATCATATTAAAACAGGTAGGCTATTTAAATTTTACGTATTTAAGTCAAATAAAGAATAAGGGAATATTTGAAATATAGAATAAAAGCGAAAAGAACAGTTTATGTTTATTAGAAATTTTAACTTTTGTATCCCAATTTAAGAGGCTACTTCAGTGAAGTTTAAAGACCCTTTCGCGAGTGTTAATCCTATGGAAGAAATTTATAAAGATTTCTTGGTTGCTTTCAATATTTTTAAACAATTCTTTTTTGCATTGAATAGCTGAGATCGATTTGTATGCCGACCGTTTTTTACTTTTTAACTTTGATTGCAGGTTATTTTTGTAGGGATGTTTTCATTTTCGAAACCAGTTCCAACCAGTTTTAAAAGTGTCTTCATTAAAAATATCGGAAAAAAATAAAAAAAAATAGTATTTGTACAAATTTATTTTAGCTATACACTGAAAAAAAAAATCATTCCAAAATATTGAAATGCAGCAAATTTACCTTCAAAGATTTCTACCAAAGGATTAGCGGGCCTTTTTGTTTGACTGAAGTAGCCTCTTTACAGATAAGTCATTTGTTTAACACTATTTCTAGTGGTGTCAAATGATAATTTTTTTTTTTAAAGATTTGACTTGTGTTTATTTCGCTCGTAGTTTTTGAATGTAATAAGCATAAAAAGTCTTTAATGTATTAAAAATGATTTGTAATACCTGCATTGTTATATGTAAAAAGTTGTAACACGTAAAAAGTTATTTCGTAGCAATAATTGTTATATGTAAAAAGATTAACGCAAACTTTTAAATAGTTTTTTAATAGCGAAATAAAATAATTACAGTATAGGATCCGTTATCCGGCGTCCCAGTATCCGGAACGCTCCGAAAACCGGAATGCAAATCGGTAACTTTTTTTCAGCGATCCTGTGGATGCGCTATAGCGCTTAAATTATGCAATAAATCGGCGACGGATGCAAAAAAATAGCTCGTAAGCGTCCCTTGGGACTCGTAATTTCATCAAAGGATCGCGAAAAAACGGCAAATTTCTTTAAAAATCACGAAATAATGACTAATTTTCGGCAATTTTTGTCAAAATATTCGCGAGAAAAAGGGTAATTTCGCCACAAAATCCCCAAAAAAGACAGATTTTCCAAAAAGATCGGGAAAAAATAACAAATATAGTCCAAAAAATCGCGATAAAACGGCAAATTTTGTCAAAAGATTCGCAAAAAACGGCAAATTTCAATAAAAGATCGCAAATATGTTAACTTTCTTCAAAAGATCGCGATTAAAGGCAAATTTCTTCAAAAGATCATGAAAAAATAACAGCAAATTTTGTCAAAAAATCCCGAAAAACGGCAGATTTCGACAAAAAATCCTTAAAAAATGGCAAAATTCGTTAAAAATCAAGAAATAACCACTAATTTTCGGCAAATTTTGTCAAAAGATTCGCTAGAAAATGGGTAATTTCGTCACAAAATCCCTAAAAAAGCAGATTTCTCCCAAAAGATTGCAAAAAAAAAAAAAAAAAAAAAAAAAACAAATATAGTCCAAAAAATCGCGATAAAGCGGCAAATTTTGACAAAATAATCGCGAAAAACAGCAAATTTCAACAAAAGATCGCGAAAAACGGCAATTTTCATCAAAAAATCGCGATAAATGGCAAATTTTTTCAAAAGATCACGAAAAAAAAAAGGCCCATCCTGAAGCAGAATTCTTAGAAATGGATAATGTGCAGTGTTTTTGCCTTTAAATTGTACATCACTTATCCAACCATTGGATCAAGGGATTCTGAGATCTTTAAAAGCTCACTACACAAACGACTTCTTAAAAAAAGTAATGCTCACAAAGTGCAACAAAGGAATTGAAATAAAAAATTTCCAGAATAGCTTCACAATCAAAGATGCTGCCATGTGTCATGTGGCCCTCTGCATTATTTTTCAATGACGAAAATGAGCCGGAGCCGGAGTTTGAAGGCTTCAAGATTTCGAAAGAGAAGCAAATTATTGCTGATCTGTTGGCATATGCCAAAGGCTTTATTTGTCCAGAAGCTAAATTGTTAAAAGCCGATGAAAACATTCCTGTCACTAATCATATGACTGACAATGAGATTTATGAAATGATGACAAACAATATATCTGATGAAAGTGATGATGAGAAGGACAACCAGCAGAATGAAGCAGTTAATAAGATATAAAATGAAAAATTAATATTTTATACCGAACAATTAATTTCAGGCATGCAACAGAGGAGCTACTTCCACGAGCAGGAAATCATGTCTCTGTACAAAATACAAGAACAATTAGCATAAGAGACGTGCTATAAGCAAAAGACTATCTTAGAAATGTTTGCTAAATCCCAATCAAAAGATTCTGTCTCAAAATTAAATTTCATATATATGTATATTTTTTTCATTTATTATAATTATTTTTTTATTAATTTTGATTTATTTTGTATAAATTAATCAATAAATTAAGATATTTACATGTATTAGTATTCATATTTACCTATTTATTTCATTATTTATGAAATTATTTCGTGCATTTCTTATACTTACGGTAAAGTGTTCCGAATTACGGAAAAACCTCTTATCCAGAATGCCCTGGATCCCAAGCATTCTGGATAACAGATCCTGTACTGTATTTAAAAAATAAAAAAATTTTAGTCAGTCCCTATGCAGAATTTAAAAAATAATGTGGCTTTATCACAATTCCATGTTAAAATCCCTTAAAAAAACTTCATGATAGAGGAACTTTTATATAAATCCACAGAACACTACTTCCGCCATATGAAATTTGCATGGCGTTTGGATCCGCTGCAATATGTTTGAGTTTGGATCCGAGTTATGCGCGTAAGCGGTTTTTCGGTACTTGTTACTTCTAATTAATCGCATTACACTAAAATTTTATGTGGCTTTCAGTTAAAAAACCAGTGTTGAAATCAGACACTTTTCTCCGGGAGGGACCTGTGGCTCCGGGGGGGGGGATTCAATAGAGTCCTGGGGGAGAATTACACATTTTTACCGCTGAAAGCACAAAATATCAAAATTTTCGGGGGGGGGGGGAGATTTGATAGCTCCGGGGGGAATGACCCGCCCCTGAATTCAACACTCTAAAATGTTCCCTATAAAATTATGTCAGATATTTCCCGTGCACAAAATTTCAGTTTGCTGGAGAAGGGACGGAAATGTCCGAGGACCGAAACGTCCAGGGACCGGAATGTCTCGGGACCGAAATGGCCATGGACCGAAATGTCTCTGGACCGGAATGTCTCGGGACCGAAATGTCTTGGGACCGAAACGTCTCGGGACTGAAATGTCTCGGGACCGAAACGTCCTGCTTCCGAAGTATATACTAAAATATATATTCTGTACAATCTGTGATGCAAAGAATATTTGTTATTAATTTATAGGGCCACACAAAAGTATTCCAATACATAATGATATGAGGGGGGGGGGAGAGCATTGTTGTGGAGCATTTTAATTATATTAAACTATTTCACATTTTATGAAATAGATATACGTTGCTGAGGTTTACTACCAGTTACTTCTGGTATAATAGAAAGCAGATAGTATTTACAGGGACACCCAAAAGATTTCAGTTACTATACTGTATTCGAAGTAATGTATACTATTACATCAAGATCTGAGTATTTTTAAAACTTTGTTACCGTACGAAAGCACCTCATTTACTACATTTGATGTGCAATTTCTGACTTGTTTTTATTATTTTCTATAATCTAATTGTTATGATAGTATATAGTATATATATTACAGTATCTACCTGCATATATAGTTCTCATATTTTAAAAATAACAATAAAAAATTTGTAAGCAATTTTGATTCATTATTTTTTATCCACAAATTTATTTTCAATGGACACAACATGGTGATATAAAATATTTGAAGCAAATTGATGTATGGAAATTAAAAAGTTCAGCATCACTGTACTAGTACATATGAAATAAACATTTTTGTTACAATCTAGATATATTTTTCCTTGACATTTTAATAAGTAGAACACATTTCTGTTTTTAATTATATAAAAATTGTGGATGGCCCATTTATTAATCTCAAGATTTGAATCAAATGGTAATTTTTCATCAAAGTATTTCATTAAAAGAATGAGAACTTATTGCAGAATTGGACAGTACATTTTATGCATTCAATAACCAAATGAGTTATAGCTGTAAAACATTTAATTAAGTAAAAGCACAAACACTATAAAACATTTAGGATTTTTTTTTTTCAAAAATTGTTTCTTTTCACCCTGAAATACACAAAAGATGAATATATATATCAGGGCGCAAAATTTCCACTCGCCAGCTCGCCATTGGCGAGTAAATATTTATAGTTGGCGAATAAATTTCGTCTTTTAAAATGTTGTGCTTCAAATCAAACTATGCATAGCGATACACGGAAGTATTTCCAAATAAAGCAATGGTATTTATTTTCCAAAAGAAGTAAAAATGCTCCGTCGCCTATTTCTTAGTCTTTCCTACAGAGAAATGAAATTCCCCTGTCTACAATCCCCCCCCCCCCCACTTTAGTACCGCGCACACGCCAACATCGAATCAGATCGCTCTTCACTCCTGCAAGAAGATATTCAGGTTTTGTCATGTATGTGCAGCTGCTTGAAATACTGTAAAAAATATACATTCTCTCTCAATTTTTTTGTTTCTTTCGATTTTGCATTTTTCTTGTTCTGAGGTAGTTGGCGGAAAACTAAATGGTGTTTTAGTTTTTTTTTTATTAATGCCATGAAGAAAAGACAAAGGGATAATATAGAGTCCTTTTTTATTAAAAGTAATACATCAAACGAAAAATGTGATAAAGATGCGATCACAAATGTTGAAAGTGAACACGTGCAAACTCAAGTTAATCAAAGTGAGAATGATTCTGATAGTAGCAATAATCCCCTTTTCTCCTTTTCCAGTTCTGCTAAAAGGAAATGTGGCATTGATTTCGAGTCACCACTTCCAGTTAAAAGAAAATTCAACAAAAAGTGGATAAGTCATTTTGAATGGCTTTTATATGATGATAAGACTAGTCTTTCAAAATGCAAAATTTGCCAGCAGGTGCCTCCCAGTAATATTGATAAAAAGACGATAAATGGCTTTTCTGGGCCGTTTAAAAAAGAGTCATTTGTTTTTTCCAACTGAGTTTCAGTTTCAGACTTTAAGAGGGACATTAATTAAACATACAAAGATATACATTACAGAAAGACTGCAATCTATGTCATCAGATGTGTTAGCATGTCTGCATATTTTTAACACTGTGAGTTGGCCTCCCAAAGAAAAAATTTTTGAATTTGGGATAAAAGAACTGGATAAGAAGCTCTTTATGCATTTGAACCCAAATCTCTTTAACGAAAGAGAAAGTATTGTATTGGTAGAGTGCACAGAATTTAAATTTATGTTCCCATCACTGACACTGAAAGAGATACTGGAGAAAGTTTACACTGAAAAAAGTTCAGCAAGATTTCCCAATTTTCTCCAGATTCTAACTTTTTGTGCTGTTTTACCAGTAAGTAGAGCTTCATATGAGAGAGGGTTCAGCTGTCACAACAGACTTAAGACAGCATACAGGAACTCTCTGAAGACTCAGACAATGAATGATTCGCTCAGAATTTCTGTTAATGTATCCACCTTGACAGAGTTTGACCCTACAGCTGCAATTGATAAGTGATATTTCAGTGCAGTAAGACACCACTACACAAACCTGAAGTGCTAATAGTACAGGAATTTATCATTGTTATGCATTTCTGTAACCACTGAAACCTTATGGTGAGCTTATTTTGAATTATTGTTTTTTTTTCTTTTTGCAGTTAAATGTTTCATTTTATTAATCTCTGCATTTTTTTTGGTCAATAGAAAGTTTTTCATACTACATCTGTTAATCTTTAAAAAATACTCCATATTTTTTATAAATGTAAAATATTTTGGATTTAACAGACAGCTCCTTCTAACAATGGTGAATTTAAATTAGTGTCATAAATATTTCATTTTCTGTGCAGGTGTGGAGGCTCACGTTGTTGTCTGAATGAATGTAAAATAGTGGCGAGTAAAAATTTTATTCTGGCGAGTGCCCTTTAAGCTGAAATTTCATGCCCTGAATATACATAATGAAATTACTCATCAAAAACTCAAAGATGCTTATTAACCTTTGTGAAATCAATTTACTAAAACAGAAGTTGATTGACATGTTTATTTTAAGTAATTGCTGAAAGTCAAACTGGAATCAACTTTCCTAACATGACCCTTATTAGGCTCATTTCACAAGCAATAAATTCTAATCCCTTTCACCATTATGACAGTTATTAGATTCAGATGATAAATTAAAATTAAATAATTATATTTAGGCTATAATAAATTCTAATTAATATTAAAATTTCACAGTTATTAGATTCAAGCTATAAATTCAAACAAACTGTTTATAATTAGGCTATATAAAAATTAAGGAAAGGATGAATACATTTAAATCATAAATTCTAATTTACTCTCTCTGTCTAACATTTATTATTATGCTTATATTTAAAAAAAATAACAATTACTATCAAGTTTAGAAATGACTGTTGGTGATGCAATTGGGTTAGTGACAAATCTTACTGCCGTATAAAACCACATTAATCAAATTACTGCAGCTAGAAATCAGCTGTTCACCTGATTAAATTAATTAATCATACATTAGGTGTCTGGGTGACATATGTAACCGATAAAATTTGAAAAGTTAGTATTTTTTATTTCCTTTATCAGTTTTCCTTCATTTTCTTCATAATTGTATTGTTTGTAAACAGTTGTAACTTTTAAATATAAATCTTGAATGTGTATTTTGCTGCTCTAAAATGTTGCTTTATTACAACAAACAAACAAACAAAAAAAAAAAAAAAAAAAAAAAAAGCACAAAGACAGCATATTGAAAATGGGTGACAAATTTCCCTTTTGCTACTAAATGCATAACAAATATTCATGAGATTAATGCAGGGTTAAATCTAGCCCTATAGATAAAACTTTTCTATCCCAAAGATCTCTATTGGAGGTTGGTTGGAAATCTATAATACCAGGAACTCTTTTCTATCATCTCATCCAAATCTAAGATACAGCATGTTATGACTATTTCAGCCTCTGCTGGAAGAACATCAATAACAAAAGAAAATGTTTGACTTGAATCTAGCACTTCACCTCATCAAACAAGAAAATAAGAAACACAACTATTTGTATTTTAAAAGCTGAGCATTAAAAAATATATAAAATATGTATTAGTGGCAGTAGGTTTTGGCTAGAACATTGAGTAATAAAATCAAAATGTTAAACACTTAACAACTACACATCAGATGTTCCCCTACCAGATCTTATGGCACAAATAATTAACCCACTGAATTGTAAATTTCCAATTGGGCAAAAACTGCCCAGGGCAGAATTTGAACCAGGAATCTCTTGGATGAAGCTGCCAATATTCTGTCAACCGAACCATTCTGGATGAATCTGGAGGACCCAATTCACCCAGCTAACCTCATTGATCATGGTATCTTGTTTGATATATGAATCAGCTCAACAGAATAATTACAGGCATTGGAATTCCAGGAAATGTTGCATAAGTAATTACACAACATTAATTTTAACACAAATATTCAAATTGACAAATAAATCATATGAGTTGTTAATTTCCAACTGAGCAAAATATGTTCAGGCCAGGATTTGAACCAAACATCTTTTGGCTAATGTTGCCAATGCTCATGGCACATGGTACCTATATTTCTTATTTTCTTGTTTTGTGAGGGGGGAGGGGAGTGCTAGTTTATGCCATGTATATTCTTTTGCTGGTTTTATGATCAATTTATTTAATTTGCTGCAGCATTTTGGTGCAATTCATATAAATGTGCATTTTAATTATTTTTTATTTTTGCTGGTGATTACAATATTACTTATATATATATATATATAACAAAAATGATTGTATATCTTCAATAAACTTTTAAGTTATCTATATCTATTAAATTTTACAATGATTTAAAGCAATTAACATTTATTTATAATACAGCAATCTCTTAATTTGTTATGATAATTTATTAACAATTATTTGTTTTTACTGTCACAAAAGTTAAAAATACTTTTGAAAATTGAAATTATTTTAACGGTTTATAGTAATAAAAAGACTTAATTTGAGTATCAGATTTTTAACTTGATACATTCTTACTTTAAAAATAAGCAAGTTCACAGTTTCAATGATCATGTAAAAAGTTATATTACATTAGAAAAATAAAATTTTATCATTAAATAAAAATCAGCAAGTTTAAATATTCAAAATGCAAAAATTGTTCTGAATTCATTTGTTTGCATTGTCATTTTTTGTTAAAATATTGAGCAATGCAAAGTATGGAGGTGAAGGGGGATCAGAAACCTTTTTATTATTTTAAATTTTATTTTCGAGCTATTTATTTATTTATTAAAGCAATTGATGGGGATTTACAAATTTTCAGTAGACAGTACATATTTTTACTAAGCTTTTATTTCCATAAAAATTTGTCAGTTGTGGACTACACCGTTCTCAATGAGTTGCACAAGCTCAACTGAGATGAAAGGGAAAGTTAGTTTTGCCCAGAAAAGGAGTAACACTTATTTGTCTTCACTGCATACAGAAGAAGGATTATAAAGATCAATTTTGTATTTAACACTATGATTTAAATGCAATTATATATAAAAAGCATTATAAAAAATTAATAAATGCTTTTAAAACATTACAAAATAAATAAAAAATATTTAAAGGTATATAAGAGTAATTTTATTATAAATTGTGCTAAAACAGGAATAATAATCAAAGAAAATTAAAATATAAATATAGTACACTTTACATTACACAAACATGAAATAACTGCTAAAAAAGTTTCATTTTAACTTTACAAAAGTTCTTTTCTGAGATTTTCATCAATGAGAACTGATGATTTTGGCAATGTTATTTCTTCAGAAATTACATTTACAGTAGCATCTTCATTACTAATATCCTCATCGACATTATCTTCATCAACAGGAAGACCACATAATAAATAATCAGTCTCAAGTGTAGGAAAGAAATACCTATAAAAAAATTGCAATGAAAAAAAAATGATGCATACAATTTGCATGTGATATTTTAATTTGAAATGAGAATTTTTCAAGGAAATAAACTTAAAATGATAATCTTGAGCATGTAATAAAATTTAAAAACTGAGGAATATTAACAATATATCATCTCTTTCACTCTTTCAATACATGTAATAAAATAATTTGATAATATTATTATTATTTTTAATCTAATGAAAATCTGTCTTAAAAAATTTATTACAACTAGCTGTCCTGCCCGGCGTTGCCCGGAAAAAATAAAAATTAAAAAATTTTCACACTTTTTATTTTGTAAAAATTATTTCTACTCATCCAAACATTTCAAAATTTTTTAAGAAGGTGTAAATTTGGTCTATTGAGATGCTTTTAAAAGATTATGCTGAAATATGTACGCTTACATACTTTTAGCATAGAAAAAATATTCTATCTGTGACTTGCAAAGTGACCTCCTTTTGCCAGTGTATTTGAAAGGGTTAAATCTTATATTTAAAAAACCGCTTGTATCATAACTTATAAGAATGTTTTTAAGCTTTAAGAATATGTTTTTTGTTTGCCGGTACCTATAGGATTGCGCTCTGCTGATGCAAAACCGCAATGAAAACGATCTGTTTTTATTGATTTCATCAAATTTTTCACACATTTTATTTTGTAAAAAATATTTCTATCGGTCCGAATGTTTCGAATTTTCTGTAGGGAGTATATATTTGGTCTATTGAGAAGATTTTAAAAGATTGAGTTGAAATATGTACATTAAAATAATTTTAGCATAGAAAAAATATCCTCTCTGCGAGTCACAGAATGACTTTCTTTTGCCAGTGTATTTGCAAGGGTTAAAATCCATATTTTTTTAAACCGATTACACCATCGGTTAGAAGAAAGTTTCAACTTTAAGATCTTCTTTTTGGTTTGTTTATATCTTAAAAATTACACCCTGGAGGGGCATTGACAAAAGGGAGAAAAATAGTTTTGGAAAAAACGACCATTTTTGAATATTTGTTTTCAAAGGGTTAACTGTAACATTTTTTCGAATTGATTATTGCATTTGAGACCTAAAAATATGATCTTTTGAAATATGTCTCTTAAGTTTAACTGCCTTAAGCAGTTTGGTTGATTTGGATTTAAACAAAATGATCCAAAAACAGAAATAAACGGGGAAAAAAGTTTCTTCCTTCGTTTAGGTGCGTAATTGAGTTTGTGCACATGTGCAAACGTTTTCTTTCCCCGAACATTAAAAAAAATGACTTTTTGAAGAGAGTGAGTACCGCTTTATAATTAATATCTATGAAACTAATAAAAAAATTAAAATTCTGAGCTTCAGGTGCATCAGGAGAGATATTGGGCTACTCTAAAAAAATTTTTGAGCTTCGTATGTGCCGTAGATCTTGCTAGCCATCACAGACACACACACAGACAGAGCGTTTTGTTCTTTTATTAGTATAGATTGATTTATCGGAACCAAGTTGTGAAAAGGCATATATCAGCAAATGTGATTTGGAGAGTTTTAAAAATCATTTAATGGTATTCACATTTGGTTCAAAGAACATAGCTGCCATATAAAATATTTAAAAAATCAAATTTATAAATGCATAAAAAAATTTAAAATTTTTTTTTATTCAAAATTTTTATTCTACATTTAAAATTAAAGTTTGAAATTTAAAATTAAAGAATCCAAACAGGAAAGCCAAAATTACATTTCAATCATAAAATTTAATCAATTTACTGCAATTATTAGATTTTGTCAAGAGTAAAAAATTAAATTGTTGTTTGATTCAATTAAATGATTACAAGTAAGATAATCGATTCTGTTGCGTTAAGATATTTTATTTAAGTATTAATATATCACCTTCAATTTAATCATCCTTATTAACATATCCATTGGCAGAAATCAAGCTCTTGAAATAATACTTTTCTTAATAAACATTACAATCACTCTAATTAATTCCCAGCAAATCTTTATATTGAGATAGATTTTTTTTTAAATTGTGCATAAATTTTTTTTTAAAGTAAGAAAATCAGTAAACTAAACAGCAGTTTTCAAACAAATATCATTTGAAAGTGTATTTTTCTATATTCAGTGATGTAAAAACAGAAATTATGCAACATGAAGATCAAATATATGAGTGATAAAAGTGAAAGCAATAGTACAGGTTGTTGCCACTACTGTTATGACATTAGTGCATGGCACTACTTTTTATTATACATTTCAAGCATTAAGTGGACAACAGAAAAATCAGCCATGAAAGAAATGGGATTGTCTCACTAATATTAAGAAATACATTAAAAAATGTCTGCATTTTTTTTTTTTTTTTTTTTTTTTAATTTTATAATTTATAATATTTGATGATGTTTGATTATAATAGTCACTTTTTTTTTGGGGGGGGGAGGAGGGGGGAGGAATGCAAGCAGAACTTGTATAATATATTTTATCTTTAAAAAAGTACTTAAAAATAAGATCTTACAAAAAGTAATCAATAAAAAAAAAAACTTCATGTTTTGAAAAGTAGGGGGAGAAAAAAAAATACATAGAATGAGTATGCTCTGATAAAAAAAAAAAAAAAAAATGTGAATTAAATTTTTGTCATTGTATAGATCTGCTCTTAAAGGTTTTTTTTTTTTCTTTTTTAATCATCAAACAGCTAATGCAATTAATACATAAATGCAAATAATGAATGAAAAGTTAATTTTTAACAAAATGGCTTCAATGAAGCAAAAAGTGCAACGTCATTATAGCAAATATTACTCCTCTAGATCTCTTTTTTTCTAGATAATATCAAGGTAATTTGATACACCAGTTTGTGATGTTAAAATATTGAAGGTTATGATTATAGATGCTGTGTATAGTGTCAATCAAAAAATGTTGGACAACTCATTTTTAAAACTAGAATACTGTTTTCATATTCTCCAAGTTACAACATAGATACATGTTGAAAATTTATAATTTGATCATTGTTTATTTATTTACTTATTTTTAACTTTAATATATATATTTGGATGATAATTTGCAAAAAAGAAAACACATTGTAGTTTACTTCAACATAAAATTTCACAATGATCTGAGCATTGTCACAAACTACAAATAATATATATTTGTGTGGATAAAAGAAGGGAAAAAATGCAAAATTTATAACAATCAGAAAACTTTTCTGAGTTGGAGGACAAGATTACACAGACAAAACAAGATGTAAAACATTAATAAGAAAACAGGCAGAAAAAAAGTAATAGCAACAGATTTTATGCAAAATCACATAGAAAATAAATTCTTCCAAACAAAAAAAAAAAAAAAAAAAACCAAAATTCAAAAATTGTGTATGACAATACAACTATGCAGAAATTTAATATATATAAATATAGATAGATAGATTGATAGATAAATTAAAAAAACAGAAGATAATAACTACATATACATCAAGAAGTCAACCAAAGTGAAATAATAATTCACCAAAATAACAGATATAATTAAAAAAACAAAATATATATGAGACTAATGTATGAAAAATTATTATTACTCTGGCCTATTCCATTTATCTCGCCTTGGTATAAGTCTAACATGACGAGAAAATGTCATATGATGAGCTAAAGATTCTTTAGTCTTAAAAGTTGTTTCACAAACAGGACATTCTTTAGCTAAAACCTATGGTATGAAAAACATACATATAAATATGATTTATTGATTACAAAAACACACAAAGCAAATCTTACAATGCTAAAAAAACTAAATTAATATAAATTATAAAAAAAAACTAATCAATTAAAAAAAAAAAAAAAAAAAAAAAAAAAAAAAAAAAAAAAAAAAAATGTGGTAGACCTTACAAGAAAAAAGTGGACTATTTTTGAGTGTGGCCTTTCTGCAGATGCAGACCATCTGATGATTAATATAGGACTGCATTGCCTAATTTCCCATCCCTTTTCATTCAATTTTACATTTTCTTTATTTCCCAGATTCCCACCTATTATTTAACAAAATTTACTTTACTCTTTTTTTTCAGCACATAAACCACCAAACCAGCATTTGTTTTAATTTGGCACATTCAGTTAGGTTGCTTGGGTGAGGCACCATTTTTTTTTTTTTTTTTTTTTTTTTTTTTTTTTTTTTTTTGTGTGTGTGTGTGTGTGTGTGTGTGTGTGTGTACTGAAATTGGTCATTTTCTTTGTGATTACAATTCATGATTTTGATTCATTTAGTTTTAAGCACAAATAACACATAAGCATTAAAAAAAAGTGAAAAACCTGTCAAACATGGCCAGTAAAGTGCAACTTCTAATAACATTGCTGCTTTCTCTTTAGTTTGTTAATATTACTGCAAATGTGACTTCACAATGAAAATCATAAATTCACAGGTTGTTCAAACATTTTTTTTTAAAGATTATGATTATATATAAAATAATCAATCATACATATTAAAAAAGCTTTTATTGTTTACTTTCAAACTTACTATGCTTTTTGTACTCAGTTTCAGTCTGTATAACTAGTTTTCTGGTTAACTGGTTTCTAGAAAAATGGTTTTATACTATGTATTATTTTAAGTGCAATCAAGCAGCATATGATAGAGATTTTTTAAACATTTATGCTTGAAAATTATTTTTAAAGCCACAAAATGTCTGTAAATTGAGATTATTTTCAAACAAATTTGGCATTTGAAAGCATATTTTTGTCTTATCTGATGCTCTGAAAATTAAAATTGTGAAGTTTAGAAATAATTCATTTAGCAAAAAAAAGGAAAAGGGATTGATTGTATCTGTATTACAATCCTCTCAGATCACGGATACCTTTTTTCATTATAATACATATTTCAAAATCTAATATTTTCCCTATTTTTTTAGTAAAATATTTTAAGAAAAGATTCTGTTGTCTGGGTATAAAACACACATAGATCTAACATACAAAATATACAGAAACTTGGTTTAGTTCTCCCAGATAACATCCTCGCTCTCCTCACCCTCTTTTTTAAAAGAATAAGTTTTGTAGGTGCTTTCTGAATATAGAAATATTAAAAATTGAATTATTTCATTGAGAATCATCAACGAAAATGGGCAAAATAAAAATACAGAAGATATATCAAATAGCATAAATATTATTTGTAAAGGAATAATAATAAAAACTAAATTCATATACAAAGAAAAATCTATTATTTACATTGACAAATGCAGAGGTGCAGGCAGAAAGAGCGAAAAAAATCTGAAAACCTGATCATTGACAAAACAAAGTTGAACATGTATGCTTAACATCTGATAAATGTATACATAAAATTACAGCATATTTTTTCAAATGATGAACAAATTACCATTTTTTTCAATCTGTATCTAAAAAAAAAAAAAAAAAAAAAAAAAAAAAAATACTCTAATGAATAATAAGAAAATATTGAATATGAAATACATTAATAAAAAGTTACCTTTTGTCGAATATAATTGATCAGTTTCACTTGCTGGTAAAATGACAGACTTCTAATTTTATTAAAATCAAATTCATGAACTACCTATTAAAATAAAAGAAAGAATTAGAACATACCAGTTTTAGCTCTAAATTAGCTAGACTTTAGCTTCTAAATTTTAGCTCATATGTGATAACCTGAAATTCTGATTGAATTTATCTATAACTTAGATGAACTATAGCTTACAGTCTAACAAGATTCAACTCTACGTTCAAATTTATAAGAATATTGCATTTTAAGTTTTTCTTCAGTTTTTGTTTTCTCTTATCCTTAATTTGGCAATACCTGAAACTTTTCCAAATAAATAATAAAAATAGGAGAATCTATCTCCCCCTTTGTCTATTTCTTGAGAAAAATGTCTTAACTCATGCTAATTTCCAAAAATGTGTTAAAATACTATTACAAGTGAAAAGCTCTGTACTAGAAGACCTTTTTTTTTTTTTGTGATTTTGACTGATAAAATCTAACTGTAGCATCAGAATATGAACATCCTTTCTAATTATAATATTTTCAAACTAACACTTTTTTTCAGAGTGCTCCATCATTCTGAACGAAAATCATATAAATGAAGAAGTTGGATTGTAACTGTGTGGTATTTATTTCATAATATCTTCAACTTGAAATAACAGCATATATTAATTTTAAAGTGATATCACAAAAAGTAAAGATTTTGTAATATACTTTTTATGGATGATTATAATAAGAAATGAAAAATTATGCCAAACAGATTTTATACAGAAAAAACGGTTTAATTAGTATAGCCACATAAAGAATAAAATTTGAAAACTAAATCAAAACAATTTTCACAGCCTGCACTTTTTGTTTTTGTCAACATAATGCACATATTTGCATTCATATGCAGCTGCTATAAATCTTTTCTGTTTTCGTTCAAAAGAACTTTTTTCAGTGATTTTGACTGCTGAAATATAACTGTGGTATCGAATTAAGTAAATGTTCATTCTAATTATAATATTTTCAAACTAACACTTTTTTTAAAGTGCTCCACCGTTCTAAATAAAAATTATTATTATTATTATTATTTTTTTTTAATCCTTGAAGTGATTAAAAGAAAGAATAACAAACAAACCTCTAAATGACTTGTAACTTCATCAAAATCGGGATATTTTTTATCACAGAACAGACAAATAATAGAATCCTCCTTTGGTCCCACAAATCTAAAAAAAAAAAAAAAAAAAAAAAAAAAAAAAAAAGTTATTAAATTTTTAATTATTTCTTATTGACATAAATGTAAAATATGAGTTAGATAAGCTCAATTATAGCAATATCATCATGTCAATGCTCATGCAGAAAATAAGTTTGTGTAACTATGTTTGAAAAATGGGGGGAGGGGGACAGAGATCTATAATTAATTGACATTTTTCAATATAGTCACCCAACACATTTATCATGATAAGATAAAACTGTTTATTTGTTTGCAAACATTAAAGAAGGTGGCCACATGTGATGTTAGGCATCCTTCACTGTGTCATCATAAACTGTTAACCACCCAAGAATTTCTTCACCTACAGAAACAGTGTCAGTTACTATGCTAGTCAATTACATGAACAGTTTTTCTTTTACTACACATACTAATAATTTCATTGTGAACTATGTGAGTTATATATGAGTTGAACAATCAAACTTATCTAGAAATCTATCTATCTATTAATTTATATGATGCTTCACTTTAAAATATAAACATATACATAAACAATTAAATTTGCTAAAAACAGAAAGTGCATAAATGGTTAATACATAACACAGTATAAAATTTTAATTCGTTTGTTTCAAAGCTACATCAGCCACCTGTATATTTAAAATAAAAATAGACAGAGAGATTATAAAATATTTTAATCTTTCTAAACCAATTGGTAAATATTTTCAGATAATAAGAGCATAGGAAAGAGAGAAATTAAAAATCTTCTTATTCGTTAAAAGAAATTTTTTAACCTTTTCGGGTCGGGTGTACTATTAATAGTATATGTCTTTTAATGGAATATTATTTTGTTTTAAGAAATACTTTTGCAACTATTTACGTGTAGTAATGTTAATACATGTCTATGCATTTACTATATGACTTCATTTATATTTAGACATTTAGTAATAATCATAATTATTATTATTTGATTAATTCTCTTTGTCCCATTCGTGATTGTTTTATTTTAAACATATATTTCACTCTTTAAATTTAAAATTAAAGAAAAAGTTACTTTCCTGAAAGAATCATATGTAATAAAGCACAAAAAGTATTAGAAAGTAGTAATATAAGTTAAATCTAATATACAACACTTTCTGAACATCTCCAAAAATTATTCCTTAGACTATTGTCATTCAAATACGAATTGAATTGCACCCAAAACAAAAAAATTCCTTATGTTTCAGACAATGAAATATTCGTTAAACACTAATTAATCTATTTGGATAGCTAAATAATTTTCTCTAAAAATTGAAAAAAAATTAGGACTCAAAAGGGTTAAGTCTGAAGAACTGTCCAAAAGACAATTATTATCTATTTCTAATTACTGATAATTTATCTGTGATATTAATACATCTTTTTATTCGAACTAGTTTAATTTAATATTCAAATTTTTAAATTTTTAACCAACATTTCCATTTCTTTCATATTACAATATGAATAAATAAATAAATTCAAGATATTTGCCTGTTTATGAATTGTAATTCAAAATTTAATTGCATATTCCAGGACTGTCTAGTTTCTGTGGAAACCTTTTATGGTACTTATGCATTATTCATGCCCAAAAGATAAATCACTAAAAATAGTTTTCAATTGCCAATTGTGTTTGCCATTGACAATCAGGTAGAAAACAGTAAATTAAATATGTTTTTATTAAATACATAACACTGTAAAAAATGATAAATAATATAAAAACAAACTAAGATAAAATCAAACACTAAATTATTTTACATTTATTAAATACCAAGTTGGCTTTGGTTTTTGGTTTATTTTCGTCGTCCGATTATCTACACTAGGGATATAGGACCAGGGGGTAGTGCCCTTCGTGGGGGGTCTTTCTAAGGGAACCTAACCCATATTTACGCTGGGTTTGAAGAAAACCACAAAAACTCCGAACCGTTAGGCCGACAGCCGCGATTGGGTTCGAACCCAGCACCTGCCATCTACCAGTTGAGAGGTCCATACCTCTCAGCCACTGGTGGGAATACCAAGTTGGCAACTTTCAGTGATAAATTTAACATGAAATTTACAATGACATTTTTATTTCTTGCAGGAATTAATGTTATATATGCATAGAAATATAAAAATATCAATGTTTAAATCACCATTATTTTACATTTTAAGCGTACATGGTTTCAATAGCATTTAACTTATTGTCCTCAGTGCAAACTACACCTATCAATATTTGATATCTATATTTATATTATTTATATTATATCATACTACAAATACTTCTGAACTTTCTCTTAATATAATAACTATATAATATTAACAATGCAGTTACAATGTAAAAAGAAAAATAAGTAAGGGTTACTGTTACTACTATTATTGATACCATTGTTGGTGTAGTGCATTTTGCTCACACAGATAATACATAAACATCCTTTTTATTATATCAGGTTGGCTTCTAGCCCCTGAACCCCGCCAGTGTCTTAAATGATTGAAAATTTATAGATTTTGATATCTTAAAAATTCTCTTTAAAATAGTTAATTTGTTTTATTTTAATTAGGATAATGACATTAAATATTAGCTTACGTCATTATTAATTTTAGTTAATATTAATGTAATGATATAATAAAATGATTAATTAAAACTGAGAATAATCAATTATTATCATACATATTTTATTAATTACTGATAATCCCAATTGTTCAGTTTATTTCAAAATGACTACCATAGCTCTTTTCATAATTTTTGAATTGCAAAGCTGCTGTAAGACAATGATAAATTACTCTGCAAGTGGCATTTTGGTAAAAGATCATATAATTTTGCGATTAATCATTAAAGGTGACATGTATCATTCAAAGTACAGTAGTCATTTTTAATTAAATGATTAACATAAATATACAAAAAGTCTGCTAAGAGTTTAAAAACAAAAAATGCTATTTCAAATTATATGAAATGAAAGCTTACATTTCTCTTTCTTCCTCAGTATCTTGTGATGTACTATTCACACTGTCAAACATATTCTTAAAGGAAACAACATTTATTATTCCCATATAATTTTCATGTGCAATTCAAAGAAATATTCGCTATTTAAATATCTAGAAGACTTACCAAATAATTGGTCATATAAAACTTGTCAAACGTTTTGTTATAAGGATTTATCCTTTTGTGCATTTTTTTTCTCATGTGTTCTTTCAGAGCTGGCCAGTCTTTAAATAACTTTTCACAATAAATGCACTGTAACCTTCAAAATCATAAATAAAAAGTATAAAATGAATGCTTTGTATACACTAATATAAAAGTTTGACACATTTACAACAGGACCTTTAAACACAGTATTTTTTATTGATTATCATTCCAGTAAAGGGTCATTCCATGTCAAATCAACCAAAAAAATTCAATATTCAACCTGACCACTTCAAATTTCAATGAAACTGCCAGGAATCATCCTCTATGATGATATGAATTAGAGCATGTTTTTATTTTTTGTTTATCACTTTAAATTTTCATACAATCAATTATTTAAGTTTTGAAAAATGATCATTTTTTGACTTTCATAAATATATTCAATTTTGAATTTCTCAAGTTCTATCAAACATAGGAAATTTTGTGACCACTCATTTTAAAGAGGAGTTTATAAGGTTTAATTTGATATGCAAGTTGACTATGCATAGTTAAAAAAATAAACTTAATTTTTTAAAAATTTTAAATTTGAAAATTTTTTAGATAGTCATTTTTTAAAATTTTGAAAAAATTGTATGTTTGTTGTAATATTTATAAGCTTAAAATAGCTTTTATAGTGGGATCTCAATGGGATCAGGAGTTATGAAATAAAAGCCAAAAATTACCATACAAATCATAAATAAATAACAAAATAAATAGAATAAATTGTTATTTTAATAGTAATTTTTGCTTTTATTTAATAACTCCTTATCCCATTGAGATCCCACTCTAAAAATTTTAGAATTTTAAGCTTATAATATTACAACAAACATACAATTTTTTCAAAATTTTTAAAAATGACTATCAAAAAAATTTTCAAATTTTAAATTTTAAAAAATTAAAAAATATATTTATTTTAACTATGCATAGTCGATTTGCATATCAAATTAAACCTTATAATCTCCTCTTTAAAATGAATGGTCATAAAATTTTGTACCTTTGATAGAAATTGAGAAATTCAAAATTAAAAATTAAAAACATTTAAAAAAGCCAAAAAATGATGATTTTTCCAAATTTAAATAATTATCTAGCTAAAATTTTGATGTGGAAAAAAAATGAACATATATTCTTATTTATATCATCAGACAGAATGATTCCTGAGAGTCTCATCAAAATCTGAAAGGGTCAGGTTGAGACACTAGTTGATTTGGCATGGAATGACCCTAAAGTTAAAATAATATACAGTAGACTCCTTTACTCCACAGCTTTGGACCAGACATTGTGGGTATTTTAGAATTATGCAGATTTCTGGTCATTGCTTTATTTACAATATTTAAATGCACAATTTGAATGTAATTAATAAAGCAATCAAAACTATAATGAAGACTTACAATATATAATAAATAATAAACTAAAACAATAAAAAATGATTAAAATATTAAAAGCAAAGGTCAAGTTAATAATCAATAATGTATGATTAAATATTCATTATAAAGATTAAATGTATTTTCCTAAATTATTCAATGAAACTTGCCTCATGAAGGTACACCACTAATTCACATCAAAATTATAAAATAAGGAAGTTTTATTTCCGATTAAATTAGACTTAAAAATAAAAAAACTTGATTAATACATAAATATGTTTGGTAAGAAGATTGTGATTACCAGTGATATCAGCAATATCTTGAAATTTTTCAGAAATAAATTTATTCTTTCTTCACGAAAAAAAACATGAATTTAGTAATATTAACAAAAATTACAAATTAAAATATATATGGAATTGATATAAAACTAAAAAAGTCCAATTTTGTCCCTATATGTGAACTAAATGTTACATTGTTTACATCTACAAATTATGTGCAAATTTTAGAGAGCTGCATATTTTAAATTGCAGATTTGAGGGAGTTTACTACATTTCATTTCAGTTCCTGTTCTTACTCCCTTAGTAGAATTTTCAGCTTCATATCAAATGAATTAAATAATATGGCTTTGATTTATTTTATTCTTTAAAAAATGCATATAATTTCTCTTTTTTTTCTTTAACATTTAAATTTCCTTTAATGATAATTCAATTAAAAACTGATAACTATTACTTGTACAAAATTTAAGAAATATCAGCAAATAGTAATTATTTCATAAATAATTTATTATTTTTAGCATAAAAATTTAAATTCAGATATAAGTTATACAATTTGGGCAAACAAAATAAAATTCATTGTAATTACAAATTAAAATTTCAGGAATATGTAAAAATTAAGTTAATATAAATTTAGATTTTTTTTTTTTTTTTTTTTTTTTTTAAAGAAAGACTGAAAGTTAATGAAATATGAAGTACAAATTATAAATACTGGGATATATAATAGTAATTTCAAATAATCTGATAATAGTAATAATAACAATAAATTAAATTTATTTACAAAATGTAAAAAAAAAAGAAAAATTAACTTTAAAACATAATTCGTTTCAGAAATAAAGCTTAATTCTAGTATTTGTTCCATCAGAAATTATGGTAATTTTTGTTTTTTGATTTGAAGCTCTCATTGACAAAAATAATTTTGTTTAGTTACAAATCATTGTTGCTTTTAAGAATTAGATTTTTAAAAATAACACATCAAAATATTTATAGGTTGAGACCTAAACTCACCACAATGGTGAAACTAGAAAACTCACTTTACAAACATTCAAAACATGGACCATTTCCTCTGATCAAAAAAGCCATTTACCAAATTTGATATATAATACTTTTTTTTTTTTTTTTTTTTTTTTTTTTTTTTTTTTTTGAAAATATAGCATGGTATAATAGCCAATATTGCCAAATGTCCCAACATTTGCAGAACATCCTTTTTTTTTTTTTTGGAGGGAGGGATGAGGAGAGTAGAAGGGGGGATGAAAGGAGGAGAGGCTACATTTAAATGTTCCATGCAAAACAGCTAATTTCATAATTTTTGATGCACATTTTATTCTGTTCTGTAACAAATTCATTTTCTTCAGAGCACACAAAAGTAAAACTCCTGTATGAAGAACTTAATTCTTGTATTTCACCATTGCAAATAAACCTTTTGAAGTATTTCAATGTTTGTTTAAACTCTCTTCTTCTTCTTTTTTTTTTTTTTTTTTTTTTTTTGTTCTGTGCAAGCCTTTACATATTTAAAGTAACAGCCATGCCAGTTTTCAGGTTTCTATCCCATACAATTAAAAAGAAATTGCAATTTACAATGATTTTTGTTCATTTAACCCTTTATAATTTTTTATTTCTTGAAAACTGTTCTTAGCAAGCATTTATATCTTAAAAGTAACCTGCAAGTTCAATTGCAAGTTTCTAGCCCAAGCAGTCTCACAAAACTTACAATTTATTGTTATTATTATTTCTTTTTCTGTTGCTCCTCTAGAAATAGTATTGACATAAAATATAGTCTATGTTGGAGCAGAACAGTCACCATTATTTTCCCACTATTATGGTTTTTTTTTTCAAAGCTCAAAATAAATCATAAGATCGCCAAAAAATGCAAACTTTGTCAAAAAATGGAGGAAAAAAATGAATTTCATTAACAGATTGAATAAAACAAAAAAGCTAATTTTGTCAAAAAATTGTGAAAAAATTTGAATTTTATTTTAAATAAAAAAGAAAAGCTTTCATTTAACAAAGGATTCTAGGAAAAAACATAAATTTCATCAAAAGATCACAAAGAAAATGCAAATTTTGTCAAAGGTTTGTAAAAAACCACAAATTTTGACAAATATTGCAGTACACCCACATAAATTTATTCAAATATTGAGAAAAAAAAATTCTGCATAGTTTATGAAAAGGTCATGGAAAAATCCTGTATAAGCACCTGCTTTTATTATTTTATGATTTTTTGTCATTTCTTTGGGGGGGGGGGGGGAAGGGCAGGTGCAGATTTACATTAGTCATTTAAGTACAAAACAAACTTAAAATTTCATCATGTTAGACATTTTGTATTATAACTCTGAGATTTATAGGCAAGAAAATCCCAATGATATTGTAAAAGAGTAGTATTTTAAAAGCATTTAGTCTAGTAGAATTTATGTAATTAGCACATTTATTTTTCAAATATAAATGTTTATGTTACATTATTTATGATGGCTGATTATCTAGGTGAGGAAATAAATCTAAAGGGGGAGTGCCCTCCATATGGGGTCTTTCTAATTATATTTACACAAGGAAATGCTAAGTAGGAAATGCATAGAAAACTATGGAAAATTCCTTAACGATTAAGCTGACAGGCATGATTGGGACTTCCCACCTACTAGCTTTAAGAGTAGAATCTCTTAGCCACTGGTGAGACCTTTCAGCTATAAATAATTGATCTATAAAACTTACTTGCTCAGCATGGTTTCCAGGATGTCCAGGAATTCATTTACATAAACTGAAAAAAAAAAAAATACTAATGATTTTAATACAATACAAAGGCTAATGACATTGATAAAGTTTAAAATGAGAAGGTAACACACACACACACACACACACACACACACACACACACACACACACACACACACACACACACACACACACACACACACACACACACACACACAAAAAAAAAAAAAAAAAAAAAATCAATTTAGAAAATTAAAGTTATTACTGTACACATAAGAGGGTTGGATCTCATTTTATTTATGTTATTTTTATTTACTTGTTTTTTTACTTTTATTTTATTTTATTTATTTATTTATTTTTTTGCTACTTCATAATAAGCAAAACACTTGTCCCTTCATAAATAAAAAGAAAATAATAATAAACAGACAATAATAGGATGGTAATATTATACTTTACATCAAAATTACCTGATATTTCCAAGTCAACACAAAAATGATGAAATTTATATAGGTAATTCATTTTACAACACTATCTTTATACACAGTACTAAAAAGTGATAAAAATGGATGATATCTATATCTATATCAGTGTTCTTGCAAGCATTCGACCAACGTTAGTAATTTGGCTAATTAAAAATAAAAAACTTTCGCCAAATGAAAAAAGTATTCTCAAAATAGATTCACCGTGTAACACAAAAAAAATTTCTTTAACCCTTTAATGTACCCCTTTTTTTTCAAAATGTTCTAAAATAACCTAAGTTTTTATAACTGCAACATCGATTGTCATTAATCTAATTTCAACTGTCTGCTACAAATATATGAAATATATATATCTATGCACATGTATGAAGAACGAAAAAGAAAAGAAAGAGCAAAAATTGAGCCCTAGCCAATTGGGGAATCTAATCGCTTGTTTACTCGCCAAATGATGAATTTAGTCGTAAACTGGCACAATGGCGAGTGACAGCAAGAACCCTGATCTATATGTATCACACTATAAAATATTTAGAAATAATGATACAGGTAAGATAAATAATTTCATTTTTTATATTACACTAAGAAATTATACTTTGAATTTCCATTTATTGTAATCAATAAACATCAATACCTTAATGTTGTACATACTTACATTTACATAAAAAATATCACATGTAAAGAATAAACCATATGCATGGAATCGAATGATGTATCTGCATTACAAAACATCTAATAATTTTACTTGTGCTACTTAAAATTTACAAAAAAATATTGATAAAAAATATCAAAATACAATTTTTTTTTTCAATTTTTCTACTGCTTTGATTGTTTTTATTAACACAGTACCTCAGTTCCTTTATTTACGTATTGTTTTATATTTTTTATTATTATGTTAATTTTTTTGGTTATTTGCTTTTTTAAAATTCTTTATTATCTTTTTCTTATTTTTAATATCTTTCAACATAGTTGAAAATAATTATGAATTCAATTTATCTGACTGTCCCAGCTCTAACTCACATAAATGTATTCAGATTACCATATAATCGATATATATTACTAGCAGCCTTCGCCTGCTATGCTGGTCATTTTCTTAAAAAGAATCTTGAATCAAAAAAATGCATCTAATAAGGATTTAAAAAAAAAATACTTAATCAAGTAACCATAATTGTAGTCTTATTTGTATAATTGCATGCTATTCGGTCTAAAATCATTATGTTTAACAATTTTTTAGTAGATTTGCTATCTTGAATTTTGCAGCTCTATCTAAAACTGTAGCAGAGATATGACGAAATATCCTAAAAGACGATTACCCAATTAAACAATCTTAGGTGGGAATTTCTAAAATAGATAAAAATACATGATTAAGTTCATTTTGAAGTTTTGATAGATTAATTTTTCTAACTAAAACTGCTAATGAGGTATGGTGGAATAACCTATATGTTTTGTACCTCCCATTAATCTTTTTGGAGGGGAGATGAGGATTTCTAAAATCGTGAATAAATGTTTAATATATATATATTTTTTTAAGGTTTGTTATCATGAACTTTACACTTTTACCTAAAGTTGCTGCTGGGATATGGCTAGTGATGAACGATTCTTGAAAATTTATCAATTGAAAAAAATTATCATCATAAAATACATAATTGATACAGTCATTGGTTACTTCTGGAAATCTACAGTCGAGAAGTTTTACAATCGTTTATAAAAAATATTATTTTTATATGCTTATGAAGTCAATTTTAATTAATACATAGAAATTAAAGACAGAGGGAATTAAAAAAGAACAAACCAAAAGGAGGCTATAAAAAGAGCCACAATAGTGGAAAAGTCAAGTGATAGTACCCCATGGGTTTCAAACAGGGCCGTAGCTAAGGGGGCGCTATGGGCAGCTCAGCCTCCCCTGAAATATTTTGAGCCCCCCCCCCCCCCCTGGAAAAAATTCCAAGGTCACTAAATGAATTTCTGTACCGAAAATTCAAAATGAAAATACGGTCAAAAATCAAATTTAGTTTTGATACTCTTTGATAATTTTGTAGAATTACTAAATTGTATCTAAAATAAGTGTTTCAACATTCCGTCATCCTATTTGTACACATGAAGCTAACATGGTATTTAATTTTGCACCAGTTATATACTCAGAATTTTCATCATCATGTACTTTTTTAAGCATAAAATGAAGTTATTACAACAGTTTAATCTGAAACATAGTACCTACAATGTGAATATGCACTAATTTATCTTTCTGCTTCAGAGAAAGAGAAAAAAAAATTATGAGCCCCCCCCCCTCCCCCCCCCTATCGTTCACTTCTAGCTACGGCCCTGGTTTCAAAAAAAAAAGAAAAAAAAAAAAAAAATGTGCGAATATATATAAAAAAATAAGGGTAAAGTATCAAAATTTTCAATTTTTTGGCAATTAGTAGCAAATCAGCCACAGAAATTAGAATTAAAAGCAATCCTTGTGGCAAAAACAGAAACTAAAATGATGGTGAATGGGGTAAATATTTTTTTATTGATTTTTTAAAATGTAATTTAAGGTTAGTTAATGTAATTTTCCCATTATTAGAACACATGTTATTGGAATGCTTTAATTTTACTTCCTAGAAGATACAAAACAGAGGAGAGGCAAGGGCTGTGCATAATATGAATAAGTGGTCACAGAGCTTACCAACAATATGTCACATGAGGGGTGCCAGCTAAACTTAGAAACATACCCTTCTCCATAGGGGCAAAGTAGGAGTCGGGGGAAGCAGTATAAGAAAAAATAGTGGTCACATAGGTTTCCAAAGATATGTTAGATAAGAGGTGTTGGCAAATGTTGAAAAAGTGCACCCCAAGGTTCCACCTATCATGTCACCCAGAAAACATTTTCCTCTCTCTCTATACATAAAATGTTCTTATTTTTAAAATAATATTTGTCAGAGGGCTCTGTAAAAAAAAAATCTGATTTAAGATGATAAAAACTTTGCAATTTTGAAAAAAAGGTTGGAAATTACCCCTGGCAGGGGGTCCGAATTGAGGAAGTAGAAAGAAAAATCCATAATCTGAAAGAGTGGTCTGAGGGCTTTAAGATGATACACCACTTAATGGGTCCAAAAAAAAAAAAAAAAAAAAAAAAAATGAAAATTTTCTACTTCCAATTTAGTTCCTCCTCAGGGATGGAAATTTTAAAAGTGCTGAAACATGTTCTTAATTATTATTTTATTAGATTTATTTTCGGTAGTTTTGTGCTTCTACCAAAAAACGGCTGATGAGATGTGCCAAATGTTCTAAAATATTCAACCTTCTTTTAACTACTTTAGGGGGGATTTGTAAAATTGCAGGAATATGTGTTTAATTTTTTTCTTAGTAGATTTATAGTCTAGAATTTTATGCTCTTACCTATAATGGGTGCTGAGATATAGCAAGATGTTCTATAATTTTCGACCTCCTATTTAGGCGCTTTAGGGTGGGAATATTCAAAAATCCTGTTTTAGTGCACACTTACATAATAAGCAGTATATTTTCCTCAATTTTCATGCTTTTAGTTTCAGTAGTTTGGGCTGTGCGTTGATTATTAGTCAGTCAGGACAAGCTGTTTTATAAATGTATAGAAGATAGATTGAGGTTTACCAGGGTACATTCACAATTGAAAATGGAACATGCAGTACTTATACATCATTTATAAGGACATTCAAAAGAATCGTATCACACTATGGTCTATGGACAAAAAAGCTTGTGCTGTATTTTAATGATGCTATTCTATTTCAAATATAATGAAATTGATAACATCACAAGGTGCACTGCATGATGCTTACTGTAGAATATGATGAGCACACAAAAGAATTTGATTATAGTGCACTGCCTATGGTGATAATTGTTAAAAGTGTGTTTTCAATTATGGTATGCACTTTAAAATTTACGAATTTTTGCATATTAGTTAATAAATATAAATTCCATAGATCATATACAGGGCTATACAACAGAATTTAAGTAAATTTTTGCTTACTGATTGAAATTTCTGAAGATAATTTCAACTGCGTTATGCATTTTTTAACTAAACTAAAATTTTTGCATACTATATAGTACAATACAAATTTATAAATCATATTTTTTCAGATATTTTTCTGATCAAGGCTTAATTTCTGATGAAAAATGTACCAGAGCATTTATATTCTGCAGTACAACAAACCGTACTGTGCTTCCTCCCCCCCGTTATGACGTTATGTATAACATTACATCACACATAAATGTTTAGATAGGAGAAAAAAAAAAAGCTCAGAGATGAGAAAAAAGTAAAAAAGTAATTTAAGCTTTTTTTTTTTTTTTTTTTTTTTTTTTTTTTTTTTTTTTTAAAGCACTATTTTAATGTGTTCTGGAGTGCTATTTTCTGAGCTCCGGTGAAACCTGAGCAATTTTTAAACACATACCAAAAACAGAGAAGTACAGGAGTTGAGTTTCAGTGGACTCTGGTACAAATTAAGCCCTGTATTGTTTGCTTAGGCACCATCTTTCATTGTACTAAACAGCAAAGTTTTGTTACAGCATTCTTCTCAATATGTTGAAAAATGTTTCATAATTTATGATTGATGCATGATTTTTTCTTTCCTGTTGAATTTAGGAGCAAGTTTCTTTCTGAAATTTTAAAATTATTCACATTTTCCACAGAAAATATGACACACAGTGGATAAAGGGCATGTTCTTCTTTGGGGAGTCATTTTAGTGTATTGGGACACGACATTAACTTTTTTTTTTCAACATTAAATTAAAACAAGAGGCTATATTGAAGATGGAAAATAATTTTACATAGATTGGCAACTACCACCTGCAAAAAAGGTGGTGCAAATTCAATGAGTCATTGAAAAATATCTAATTACTTCTGAAATAGTCTTATTTCTGCATAATTCTGTTATTTTTTTTCCTTGTTAATGTGATTGGTAAATAATGGAAATCATAATTACTTTTTCCCCAGATTTTCTCCATTTTCTAAATATTTCCATGATAATATCAGGTTGATAAAATTAGCTGGCATTTTCACATTTTCCTTGTTTGTAACCACCAAAAATAAAAATTTCTAAAAAAGAAACAAATTTGACCATCAGATGTAATTTCCAATGGTTTTGCATAATTTCTTGAGTTAGATATTAACACATTTAGATTTTCCTTTGTTAATCAAAAATATAATAAAATTTTCAATCAAGATAAAATACTAAAAAAAAATTTGCACAAAATGACACTGGACTTTTTTTTTATTTTTCGGATAAGAGGTGAAAGTGTAGTTCCATGCTTAAAGCTTTAACTTTAGCAAAAAAACTTTTTTTTTTTTCAAATTTTTAAATTAAATACTTTAAGTTCTACCAAAGTAAAAATAATGAATGAAGAGTTTGCTTTTATAGAATGGAATTTTGTGAAAAGGGCCTTTTTTTAATGAGATGAAATAAAAAAAAACTCTTTCTATAAGTGGGATTTTATGAAGGGAGCCTTAAAAAGGCCCAATTTTTGGCTGAATGAAGCACTGGTTTGAGATCACATATAGAGATGTCCAACTTTCTACAAAAGGAAAAATAAACTATCTCTACAAAAAAATAAATTAATAAATAAAAAATAAATAAAATAAATAAATAAATAAATAAAATAAAATCATAGCAAACAAAGTAGCGTTTGGTATAATATGTTTAAGAAATGGAAAATGCAAATGTCTTTTGTGATTTTTTTTCAAAACATAGAACTTGATGAGATGAATAAAATAGCATTAAAAAATTTATCGTAGTTTACTGTAATTTTTTATTTAATTTTTAACGAAAAAAATGAAGACCTAAAACTCAACAAGCTATAGCTAACAATTCTATGGGTGGATTAACTTCATTTCTGGTTTATTTTAATCCTTTTGGTAAAATTTAAAATAGTTTTTTTTTTCATCTTTGTATGTTTGACGATCGCTGAGAAAATCGAATTTGTGTCTTAAAGCTCCAGTTGAACATTATTTCTTGTTGTCGCTATTGCAGATTTTTTTCTATCCATTGCCACCAAATTTAAATAAGTATAAATTTTTTTATGTATGTAACATAATTCATTCAAATTAAATAAATCATGTGAAAAACATAATTATTTGTTTTTATTGCGAAGCATTTAGTTTCAGTTATTTGAATAAAGTTGTGAGTACACTGTAATTATTTTTGTTCGGCTTCTTAGTTTATTTTTCAGACATTATTCATTTTATATGACAATGCAATAATTTTCTTTGTTGTTCTAATACAACAATAAAATTTTGGCAGCAAATATGTTTCTTTTCAAGATATAAAAAAATCTTCAGTTTTTATCAAAAAATTTGAATGACAAGTATTAAAAAATACTCTGGTGAGCAACAAAAAAGGTTAATATGTTTTTAAATATGAAAAAGTATATGACAAGTGCTTCTAATTGAGCATGAGAGAGGACAAGGAGTCCCTTCTTGGCTGCAGTTCACTGTCAATGCCAAATTTGAAAAAGTCATATTTGTGCTTTTTCCATATAAAAGAAATTTGCATAAAACTTCCCATCTTTCTTTTTAGCAAAATTTTCAATACTGCTTTACATGTGAACTGTGCTGTTGACTCTGCACTGTAAACTGCACTGTTGACTCTGCATTGCAATTCCATTACAAATTAGTTTTCTCAACAGTTCTATGCTGCGGGCAACCTTGGTGGCACTACATGAGTATGATATGCTACAGGAACTAAGGTTTCTGGTAATATTTCGCCTTACATTCATGTTTAATTACTCTGCGTTTTTTCTGGCTATGTTGTTGCACTACACATTTTTATCATAATTGTGACTGATTTCTTTTACATGGAAAAAGCACAAATATAATTTTTCCAAATTTGGCATTGACAATGAGCTGCAGCCAAGAAGGAAACCCTTGTCCTCTCTCATGCTCAGTTATCAATTAGAAGCACTTGTCATATACTTTTTCATACTTAAAAACATATTAACCTTTTTTGTTGCTCATCAGAGTATTTTTTAATACTTGTAAATAAATGCATTAAATAAATAAATAACAATATTATCTCACCTAAGTTATCAGACTGGCCTAAAAAAAGATGGTGCTGGTCGGCCAAGTGATTTAAAATTAAGGATCTAGAAAAATAAATCAGTGAATTAGGAATAAATAACCATATTATTTTTCTTCATTCAGTTTCATAAAACTTCAAAATGTTTTTGAAGTTTATAGATTAAAAGTTACTTTTCATAAATCCTTCTACAATAAACATTATTTAAGAACATATTTCAATAAGGTTGTAAATTTCATTATTAGGATGAGCGAAGCGAATCCTCTACTAGTCCACTCAAATTACATTTTGTCGTACACTTTACAAAAAAAACTATTCAATATTTTAACTTCAAATTAAACACAAAAATAAATTATGATCTGTAGATTTGCACAATATAATTTTTTTACAGTAAAACGTTAAAAAAATTATTATTTTAATTAATTTATTTTACATGCATTTCTAATACGGACGCATTTTAGCAAATAAATAAAAAATGAAACGCGTACATCTTCAGAAAAAAAATATAAATCATGGAGTAAATAATTATAGATAGAATCATGATTAATTTAACAAATAAAATATGTTTTCATTATTCCGAAAAATCGTTTGCACAGATGACACTTAAACATTTTAAAAGAATTGTATTATGGATTTTTTTTTTTTTTTTTTTTTTTTTGTAAAGTGGCAACAAAAGAATTGTAAACAAATAAAATTAATTGTTAAATTTGTTATACAAATGAAAAATTAAAAGAACTGTGTGAAGTTGTTGCCTCGTTTCAAGCTCTTTATAAATGTACTAAAGCAAATTTGGCCGATTCAGAAACGACAAATGGACTTTAACCATTTCTTACTTTATCATTTGGATCTAAAGTAATGTTACGTTCTTATTTATGGACCGAAAAAGGTTTAGTGAACGGGACTTTAGACTTTGTTGCACGCATTAAAGAAAATCCCAAGCCACCAGACCAGATATCGCGAATAATCATGGATAAATTTGAATACTACAGTAATTTAACTTATAAGAATTGATGCGTACCAATTCCCCCAATAATTAAATTCTAGAAAAATGGAAGCATAAATTGCTCAAGGAAAGAATTTCTTCTGCAGTTAGCTTTTGCTGTTACAATTCATAAATCCCAAGGTTTAACATTAGATGAAGCATTTGTAAATATTGAAGATATATAGACACCAGTTGGCTTAAAAACGTATGTAACGTTGTCGAGAGTGATAATCCTACAAAATTAAGCATTCATTAGGAAATACTCCTTACGAAAAATTCCACAATATCAAAAATTCTCTTACGCTAACATGTATATAAAAACGAAGAAATTAGAATAAAAAGTTTTACAGTTAAAAATTCATAGTATCAACGAGAACAGATTTCAATTGTTTTTCCAGAAAATAGGATTTTGAAGAAGTAACTTTCTTCAAGCTCTCTTCAAATATATTAGTCTAAAATAGCTGTCAAAGATTATTTGATGTTAATAACAAAGATTGGAAACATGCATATTTCAAACAACTTTAAAAAACACCAGTGGCTACTGGAAATTGTAAAAACATCTTTAAAAGAGCTTTTAGTTTAAAATTTAAAAATATTTTGTAAAAGTTTGCTTCGAAAATATTTTAATATGTCAGTCTTACATCATAAATAAAAAACTAAAATGCGCCAAAACAAAAAATAACTTTTTTTTTTTTTTTTTTTTTTTTTTTTTATAAAGATGCAAAAATAATATTAAAAAATATTGTTACTTTCAAATATCTGTTTATAAAATAATGCTTCGCGAATCCAAACAAAGCATGGCTTTTGCTAGTTATAATATATTTTTTAAGTATATAAGAAAAGTAAAACTGTCACCAAAAACTACATGTCCAGTTTTTATGGAAATGGATTTTTCAGAGAGGCTCAGATGAGTTGGCAATAATCACACAAGTTTATTTATCTATTATTACTCAAAAAGAAAAAAAAAATATTTTAAAAATTTATAGCAAAAACAATATTGGTTAATGACAAAATATATATTTTAATGACCAACAACCATATAAAAAGAAAATATAATTGAAAATAACATGATGGTGCATATGACCATGTATCTTAATGTCAAACTTTTAGATGTAGATGCAGGGGTCAGTCCAGACTTTTCTTACAGGGTCCTTTTTTGTGAAATTATGAATTTTTTTCTTACATTTGTGAAAATAGAATTTGCAGAATTGTGTGCAGTATTTTATGAATTTTAAATTATCGATGTCTCCAGGTTCTAATTTTCATACATAAAAAGCTAAGTAATATGCTTTTTGGCGAGTTCAACTGCTTATTTACAAGCCAGATTTTATTATTTTATGACTAAATTTGTGATAAGTTCAATTTAAAGAATAAAAAATTCTGTGAAAGGTCTATTTAAGAGACAAATAATTTTGTGACGGGTCCTGTTTTGGGATAAAATATTTTGTGAAGGGTCCTGTTTGGGGATAAAATGTTTTGTGAAGGGTCATGTTTAAGGATTAAAAAAAATTGTGAAGGTCCTGTTTTAAGATAAATTATTTTGTGAAGGGTCCTTTAAAGGACCTAAAATTTTCCTAAACTTATTCCTGAGATGTTAATGATTTACATCTACTTTGTCAAATAACTAATTAAAAATTATTAATACTTATATCTAGAAAAAACAACACAAGTCCAAAAGTTTATTATCATTATTGTTTCTTGCCCGCAGTTAAACAATCTTTTCGGTGTTACAGTTATAAATCCTGTTGTATTTCCTAGTAGCTGATCTAGTTACAAAAAATTGCTTCCACAAGTATACTACTATCCTATTAGGAACTATGAACTCGTTCTCTATATCCTGCATAGTAGAGCCTTCTTCCATTTAACTCACAATTCTTCCATGTATAAAGTCATCCACATAAGTTCTTTGTGATATTATGAAATTTACTATAACAACAGCAAACACACACATGTAGTTTAACAGTTGTAAATTCTAATGTCATCTACACACATCACTGAAAATATTATCTCTTTCAAATCCTAAAGTTTTCCTGTGATTTAAAACATCTGCATATTTGACAGCCAATCAGATCTAACTTTACTCATACCTCACTCAATATTGTCATAAAAATTCCACCAATAAAGCAGGATTTTCGCGTCCTAAAATTAACATTTTTCCATTGCTCATTAAGTTTTGGACATCAGTGTATTTAACTTTATTTTTTAAAAATTTTGAATTAAAAAAAATTAACTGTTCATAATTAGAGGAGCATTTTATAGATTTTGCAGCATGTTTCTCAATATTTAATAAATGTAGCATGTTTTTTATAATATGATGTAAAACCAAAGCATTTTATTGATTTTGCAGCATGTTTCTCAATATTTAATAAATGTAGCATGTTTTTTATAATATGATGTAAAACCAAAGGAAGTATTAAAATAAAATATTTGTTTTGATATTAAGTATAAAAAATTTATAAGAAAGATATTAGAAAATGTTTACAAATCTTGGAATTTTCAGCCGCAATATTCCATGCTTTGCTACTTTTTTATTGGTTATCTTTTCACCCACAATATATTGGAGCTGGAATCTAAAACTGAGTTAGTTCTGTTTATATGCATACACTTTCTGATGTTTGCTATCATTAAGATCACAGTTTGTGCAAATGTCTTCATGCAAAATATATTTTCAGCATAAATTTTGGAACAACTGAATTAAACACAGGCAGGGCCGTGCTTAGGACTTTGGCGGCCCTGAACGAACTATATTTTGGCGGCCCTTTTTCGCTTTTCCTGTGCTGTCCTTTCGCGGAAAATGTGTTTTTTTCGCAATTCTTTGTCGAAATTCATATTTTTTTTCATGGTCCTACAACAAGATCCTTGTTTTCTCTGTGGCCGTTTGACAAAATTTGCATTTTTTTGCAATCTTTTGCTGAATTTACGTTTTTCGCTATTTTTTTTAACAAAATTCGTAATCTTTTCGCCATTTTTTGACGAGATTTACATTTTTTCTGCGGACTTTTTGACGAAATTAGCATTTTTTCCGCAATTCTTTGTTGAAATTTGCGTTTTTCTTGTGACTTTTAGGCAAAATTAGTCTTTTTCGGGATCTTTAGTGGAAATTTGCAATTTTTTCGCCCTTTTTTTTTTCTTTGTAATAAAGTCGCGTTTTTTCTGTGGTCTTTTGACAAAATTTGCTTTTTACGTTGGTTCTTTGACAGAATTTTTTTTTCAATCTTTTGACAAAATTGGCATTTCTTTCGCGGCTCTTTGATGGAATATGAGTTTCATTCACGACAATTAGGCGAAATTAACGTTTTTTTCCCCGAGGCTTCTTGATGAAATTAGGGTGTATACTGCAGACCATTGACGCAATTCGCTTTTTTCAACTTTGATTAGACAAAATTCGCGTTTTATATCGGCTCTTTGGCAAAATTCACATTTTGTTTAATGCTTTGCCAAAAATTGCATTTTTTCCGGGTTTTTCACAAAATTCTCGCTTTTTAAGCGACTCTTTGATGAAACTTATGCTTTATTCCGCGTTCATTTATTGAATTTTGCATTTTCACAAAATACGTGTTTTTTCCGCGCCCCTTTGACTAAATTCGCTCTTTTTTGGGATCCTTTGTCGAAATTTGCACTTTTTCTATGAGATTTGTTTTAATACTGAATTAGCGTTTTTTTTTTTTTTTTTTTTCTGTAGCCCTTTGACGAAATTCGCTTTCTACTGCAGTTTTGACAAAATTTGGGATTTCTTTAGCGATTTTTAGACGAAATTCGACATTTTCCCACGGTCCTTTCACGGAATACGTGTATTTTTTACAATTCTTTTTCGAAATTCGGGATTTTTTACGCGGTCTTTTGATGAAACTCGTGATTTTCTGCAGTCCTTCGACAAACTTCGTGTTTTCTTCAGTGACCATAAGACAAAATTCACGTACGATCATTTGACATGATTCTCTCTCTCTCTTTTTTTTTTTTTTTATCGTGACATTTTGATGAAATCAGCTTTTTTTTTTTTTTTTTTTTGTCTTTTGACAAAATGTGTGTTTTGTTTTGCTGCCCTTTAACGGAATTTTTTTTTTCTTTTTTTGCGATCATTTGCCGAATTTTACATTTGTTCTGCGTTCCCTTGATAAAATGTGGGTTTATTCTGCAGCCCTTTACGAAAGTCACAATTTTTTCAGAGGTCATTAGAAGAAATTTGCGCTTCCACCGTGACTATTTGAAGGAATTCGAATTTCCTCCGCGATCATTTGTCAAAATTCGACTTTTTTGTGATTCTATGATAAAATTTGGCTTTTTTGCGGCACTTTGACAAAATTCACGTTGTATAAGTGACTTTTTGACAAAATTTGCATTTTAACCGCGGCTCTTTGTCAAAATTCGTGTTTTATTTCTGCGATCCTTCAAGAAATTGAAGATTTCTTTCTGCGAATGACTGACGAAATTTTTTTCCATCGACAATTTGTCGAAAATTGTGATATGTTTTTAAGTCCAAATTTTCAGACTCGTGGCTGATATTTTAAAGATTTCGGAATCTTATACCTTAAATTCCGGAAAAGTCGTAACAGAATCACCCCTGCTCCCCCCCCCCCACCTTTCTTTTCCTCCCATGACTACGGTCTTATTGTGAAAAATGATTTTTTTACAAGACAATTCAATGTGTTTTGTAAGATATAGAGGATTATGAAAATTTATGAAACCCCCACCTTGAAATAAAAACCTGGGTACGCCACAGCCCTCATGCATTACACCCGGTCGACATATTTAGCACAAATAAATTGGCAATTTAACTGGGAATTGTTGGCAAAAAATTTTTACAGTTATGAAGTCGAAAAAATTTAAATTTGGAAAAATGATTTTTGAACATCTCAAATATGGGATATTTCGATAAAATCAGTAAGAACCTGAGTGTTTTGTCGCGCTTTCACACGCTTTCAGTGCGCAGGGACTCCAGCAATCAAATTAAGTAGAAAATAAAACGCAAAATAAAAGCTACTTTCAATTAAATATTTGTTCACTTAAAAATATAAATTTAGATGGAATGAAGTCTTAAGATATAAAATCCTACACATTTAAGGTTAATTTAAAGATCATTCATCACGGGCAGGTCAGCTAGTATCTTCATAAAAACTGGTGAAATGTAAAAATAACATCAAATTTTTTGCGGCCCCCAAATTTTGGCGGCCCTGGGCAAATGTCCGGCTCGCCCCCCCTTAAGCACGGCCCTGAACACAGGCAAAATGACAAAGGATTGCTGGTTCACATATTAGATGCTGACAGGCCAAATGTGGCCCACAAACCATGTGTTTAACATATTAGCGGTAAATGAAAAATAAATACACTCTATATTCTACAATAAGCATCTTGTAATGCCCCTCAGAAATACACAAATTTAATTATGTTTGAAATAGTTGTAATATTTTTCAAATATACCACAAATAACTTTTATCCATAAGCAATAATGTAAATCTATAGTGTATATCTGAAGAAGAGTGATAAATGCTATGTATTCCATATTTCACAGGCAGAATGTTATATTGCACATCAATAATGCATATAAATTTTATTATGTTTGAAACAGTGTAATTTTATTAATGTAATTTCAAGTAAACAATTTTTTCTCATAGATCATAATGTAATGGAATTCTTTTGTGCATCACTGTAAATGAACTATAAATGCTACACACCCCACATTTAAGGGAATATTCTATGGTAAACTATAATCACATATGCCAAGCTTATGGTTACCCAAGTATATTTAAATGAGTTATAGCATAGGCAGACTAACAATAGACAAACCTAAATCATAACCATTCTATACCTATGTTCTAAAGTGTTAAAAAGAAATGATACCAAATTATTGAAATAATTTAATTTTCACTTAGCTTAATTTGAAATTTTGATCAGAAAAAGTGTACTAACCTATTACCAATAAAATGCTGTTTACAAAATAGGCATGTTCTTGAAAATACTGTATCTTCTCGTTCTTTCTGAAACTGGAGTATTGCTTTTTCCTATATAAATTAAAATTAAATTAATCAAAGATCTTTCAGCTATTTATAGTATGCTTTCAAACTGCTACATACAGAATTTATTACATAATTTTCAACAATTTTAAATTAATTACAAATATATATATATAAATATTACAAATCGAGATTCTAAAATTTGCTGAAGAATAACTTTCGTAGAGAAAACAAACTAGGAAAATAAGTAGCTAATGTATATCAATACATATTTATACAGGGTGCATAGGAAAGTCCTTTTAGCCTGAAAATACTTCCAAATGGACAGATCTACAGCTATGCAAGTGAAGTAACAATATAGTAAAGTGACTACACCCAATCTAATACAAATGACAGAAGTGCCCCTAGTGGCAAAATTTAGAAGATGGTCATTTCAAAATGAAAACGGAAAGAAAGAGAAAATTTTCCAATTAGAAAATTTTAAAGTATCCATTAATTAGTACGAAGTGACATTTAATTCACACAGATAAGATAAATTGTCATTCTCCTGCAAGCCCTATTGCATATTTTTTTAAAACCTTGATTGGCCAAACTGTTTAATATAGTTAAACACAGAAGGGGAAAAATAATTATCAGTTTGAATTCCAAAAATATTCTCATGTATTCCACCCACCAGAAAAAAAAGATAAAGAAAGAAAAAGAACAGTAGACAAACATTGTTTTTTGCAACTAAATATCAATATCTTAGTAGAAATTATAAACAGGCTTTATATGACAAAATATGCATTATTTAAATTGTTGAATCCTTTCCCACCTTTCTTGTGGCTATTATTACAAAACCTTTTACTGCTAAATATCAACATTTTTTAAAACCAGTTTTCCACATAGTGAGTGAACACATATTTTTTTTATACATAAACAAATCTTTAAGCATTTGGACAACTATAGATTGTGAAATTTAATATATATTTTTTTAAAGATTACATTTTGTAAAAATAAATAAATAAATAAATAAATAAATAAAAAATAAATCCTGTTATTTAAATGAATACTTTTCTGTGATTTTTTTTTTTTTTTTTTAAATATTAAATTATAAATTCTGACATAATTGGGTTAAAGATATAAAGTCATACAAATTTGAAGTTAATTTAAGGCTATTGTCTATTGTCATGGGCCGCAAAATTCTAAAATCCGCACAGTCTCTAGTCCCAATTTCTGTTTCCAATTTTAGCTCACAAATTTCAGGGAGTTTACTGTAATACCAGAAGGTAAAATGACACATGTGTCAGCTATTAAACAGGTAGAATTTGAATGCTTATGTACCTTATAGATTTTGAAGTTTGTTTGAGTTTGTCTTAAACTATATGAAATCCTGGGAGATGGAGATTAAAAAATTAAATACAATATTGTACTTACAATATTGTATTAATATAATAAGTTGCATAATATTGTAATATAATATATTGTATAATATTGTATACAATATTGTACTAATACTGTATTTTTAATTAACTATAATATAAAATATTGAGTTACTCACACTTTCATTCAATTCCTGAACTGGGATACTTTCAGAACTGTCTATAAGAAAAAAATAATTAAGAATAATAACAGAAAGCAACTATGAAGTTATTTAAACCAAACAAACCAAATTAAAATTAACAATTATCAATAAAAAAATATTTACAAAAATCAATGATGCAGTTGAGATTTAAGATAGATTTTTAAATATTTCTAATAAATTGTACAAAATAATAATTTATATTAAACACACCTCTACTCATAGTAAACACTTCAATAAATTCCCATTTTCTTAATATTTTTGAATGAATATTTTGAATTTGTAGTATAAAAAGTAATCAAGGCAACCAAACTTTTAAAACCTTTAAGACATGCAAAATGTAATCTAGTGTGACTCCGCCAGCAGTTGATTACATAAAGCAATGCTATGGGATTTTTATTACATTTCCTTCCTTAAGTTTTACAAGTAAATTACCATAATTGCTAAGGCTGGATGAAATCATAAATTTAATGTTGCAATTGAAGCTTTTTTTGGTTATTAAGTCGGTTTGGTTATTAAGTCCTAAAATAAAAGTTCCTTATTTTAAGATTTTGATCTGAGTTAGTAATGTACCTTTATGAGTCAAGTTTCATTGAATAATTTAGGAAAAATACATTTCATCCTGATAATGAATATTTAATCATACATTATTAACTTGATCTTTGCTTTTAATATTTCAATTATTTTAAAAATTGTCTAAATGTTTATTGTTTTAGTTTATTACTTATTTTAATATTTTATTATATTATAAGTATTATATTATTATTAGTATTGTCATTATAGTTTCAATTGCATTATTAATTACATTAAAATTACTACTTAAAAAATGTAAACAAAACAATAACCAGAAATCCACAAAATTCCAAAATCTGCACAATATCTGGTTTAAGCTGTGCAGAATTGAGGGAGTCTACTGTATCACAATTAAACTGTGTAAAAAAAATAAGTATAGAAATATTGTTATCTCTGAAAGATAAATGGCACAGTAATACCAATTTAAGTACAAACATGTAGAAAACAATGAATCAATGTTTTATACTTATATAATCACACAGCATCATTAAAAAATGTATATAGTAGACTCTTTGAAATCCACACAGTTTGGGACTAGAAATTGTGCAGATTTTAGAATTTTGTGGATTTTCAGTAATTGCTTTGTTTACATATTCTAAACAGTAATCTGAATGTAAATAATAATGCAATCGAAACTGTAATAAATGCTTATAATATAGTAAAACATTAATAAGTAATAAACTAAAATAATAAAAATTTAGATAATTTTTTAAATGATTAAAATATTAAAAGCATAGGTCAAGTTAGTAATCAATAATGTATGATTAAATATTCATTTTAAAGATGAAATGTATTTATCCAAAATTATTCAATGAAACTTTTTACATTACTAATTCACATCAAAATCATAAAATAAGTTTTATTTGAGATTTAGCCAGACTTAAACTAAAAAAGCTTGATCAATGCATAAATATATTTGGTAAGAAGATTGTGATTACCAATGATATCAACAATATCTTAAATTTTTTCAGAAATATTTTTATTCTTTCTGCACGAAAAAAAAAAAAAAAAAAAAAAAAAAGAATTTAGTAATATTAACAAGTTACAAATTTACAAATTAAAATATACCGTATTTTGGATGTATAGTCTGCGGTTTATACAAGAAAAAAACCTCCCAAAAAGCCGCTGTGGCTTATACACAGTGCAGGTTATAGAAAGATTTTTTTTTTTTTTAAATTGGAAATCGTGATATTTTTTCTACATTTTTTAAACCTTAAAAAAATTGAGAAAAACATCGAAATTTGTAAATTTTTTTCTCTATGCCTTGAAATTTAGAGAGTTCTCCCATGTTTGTAAAGGCTTTTTTTTTTACTGCTTAAATACAGTTATTTCTGGATTTGGAAGAACTGTCGCAACTATCGCCAAGTATTGCACTGATAGATGTATAATAGCCATTGTGTTTGTAGAGTACAAAATCCAAAATCCAGAACCCTTCCAATCTCAACAATTCAGAATTTAAGATCATTTTTAGTTTATTTTTCAAAAAAATAATCTACCGACCCTGTTGCAAAGAACAAAAAAAAGTGCGTGATTTATATCATTTAAGAACGATTCACAGCAGTCGTTCTTTTTCGAAACGATTCTGAGGAATCGTTCCTTTACAGAGTCGTTTCAGTTGGGAAGGAGTACAAGGAATCGAACTTTTCCGGAGTCGTTTCATTTCAGATAGACTCCGAGGAATCGTTCCTTTTCGGAGTTGGTACCTTACCCTGTTGCAAAGAATAAAAAAACGTGTGTGATTTATGTCATTTCGGAATGATTCAGAGCAGTCAGTCTTTTTCAAAACGATTCCGAGAAATCGTTCCTTTACAGAATTGTTTCATTTTGGAACGAGATCTAGGAATCGAACTTTTCCGGAGTCGTTTCATTTCAGATAGAGTCCGAGGAATCGTTCCTTTTCGGAGTTCGTGCATTTTAGACTGATTCCGAGGATTCGATCCTTTTGGGAACCAATGACCTAAGATACGTATTCATTTTATGTCCGAAATTTTGAATTTATCACCGAATTTTTTTTTAATGTTCGGAAAATTTTTTTAAAAATATCATGCTTAAAAAAAAAAAAAAAAGCGTGTAGACGCGGCATCGCTTGAAATTTTATCTTAAAACATGTAAACGCCATGGCGTTTCTTCCGAAAATTACGGCACTGAAAATCTTATTTTTTTGGCCCAATTACTGTAGATATTATGCATCACGAAAAAATTTGGTAAATTTGTGTTAAAAATTATGACTAATGGCTTCTAATTTCAAACCCTGATTGAAATATATGTTCGTAAATGGTGTATAGCCCGCAGACTTTTTTTACTGCACTGCTCGATTTAGGGGTGCGGGCAATACACCCGAAAATACGGTATATGGAATTGATATAAAACTAAAAAAAAAGTCCAATTCTGTCCCTAAATCTGAACTGATTGTTTACATCCATAAATTATATGCCGATTTTAGAGAATTGTGGATTTTAGGGTTGCAGATAGAGGGAGTCTACTGTATATAGTTAAACAAAATAGAAATATTTTAGGCAAAAAAGCCAAAGTTTGATATGTGCTTGCACTTATACATTTATTGTTTATTCTCAATTCTTTGATGAAATTTGCATTTTATTCACAATTCTTTGATGAAATTTGCATTTTATGCATGATTCTTTGACAACACTATTGTGTTATTTCTGCAGTCATTTGCGACAAAATTGATTTTTTCAGCATCTGTTAATCGAAATCCACAGTACTTTTCTATTACATTTTCTATATCTAATTTTCCAGACTGAGGACTAATCTTTTATGATTTTCAGAAGCAAATGCTTTAAAGTTTTGGAACAAAATTGTCCCTGAATATGCCGATCGGTAACAGGAAAAAATGTCCCAATCAATCATAGGAAGGAAAAAAAAATTTTTTTTTTTTTTGAAATTTCTCTATTGATTGCTGGGGAAAAAAAATTGAATTTCAGTGATCTTTTGCGGTAAAAACTCGCAAAATGTGTCAATCTGCTGCCTGAAAATATCATGAAATTCACAAAGCGTTTGCAGGTGTTTCACTGTAGTTTCAAAGTCCAACATTTCCAGAAAAATGGGGAAACTTTTTGGACGGGAGCCTCCCGTCCATGATATTTTATGGGCTGAATTTCAGAATTTTGGGCGTGAATCCTGCCATTCTGCCCTGTAATGTATTCCTTTTCTTTAAATTCTGCAGTAATTAATTTATATATAACAAACTTTTGTTTTGATATTTAATCTTTTATATTTTTTTCTAATGCGAAAAATAAATTTTAGTAACATTGTTGCTGTTTTTTTCAACAATTAAAATCTAGATTTAAACATGACTTCCATTAAGAGATCACCTCTTGGAGTAACCAATTTTTAGTGGAACAGGACATGTTCATTTTACGGAGGTTATCATCCTTGGGGTGTGATTAACCCGTTCACGACGGAGCATGCAATTTGAAGTGCACAGCTGAGGACGGAATGGGAAAATTTCATTTCCTCTTCAGGGCCGAAGAATTTTGCGAAGCTAAGCCTAACTCTTGTAAAGTGTTCTTTAAAAAATGATAAAAAATTCATTTTTTTATGAAATCTTTTGAAATACACATGCATGGAATAAGTTGTTATTATGTATATTCACGCAAAAAAATGAGTTGTTTTCACTGATATTTTTATGTAAAAATAACTTTTTTAATATATATAAAGCATATTTTAACTACTTTTTCAGGATAAAAAAAAAATACAATATGATCACAAAACACTTGTGTACCTTTAATACAGGAACATATGAAACATTTTGCTCAAATAAAGAATAATTTCATTAAAACAGTAATAGTTCCGTATCTAAATAATTTTTAACACATTCCTAAAACAAAAAAATGTCTTACTGAAGCTTATTTAATAACAAATAAGGCTAATCAAATAAAACATGCAAGCAACTTCTGCACATTACTTTTTAATACTTATTACTACAAACATACATAAAAAATAATTTCAAAATGTTTAATTAAAAACATTTTTGAAAATTCAAAAATGACATGTAAACATATAATCAATCATAAAATATTTATCAATTAAAAAGTGTAGAATGAAAATAAGTAAAAAGCGAATAAAACTGTGCTTTAAAGTATGCATTTCTATGAAATTTAATAATGTAATGTGTATATATTGCAATATATGCTAAAACGAAATATTAAATAAGGATTATTTGATAATAATGAGTAAACTTGAATGATAACTTAGAATACATTCATCAAAGAATTTGTTGATGTTAAATTATTTTTATTTATATCTTATGTATTAAAACATATTTCAAACTATACATAAAATTAAGAAATTAAAAGTATTTCATAATAATTAATAATAAAGAATGAAATTCAATAGTAATTTTAAATATACAAATAAAAAATGTCATTAATCTTAAAAGTATATTTTAAAATTAGAAATGCAAATATATAATTAAATATATCGAAGAAATCTATTTAATTTGTTATTTTACTCCCTCCCCCCCAAACTAAATACAATTATACAATCAAAAACTTTCTTTTCTTGCTGCCTTTTCCTTTCTTTTTTCCTCTTTTTTTAATGATTACTCAACGGCAGTGGCGCAGCAGTGGCACAGCCAGAATTCAGTTCTAGGGAGGGGTGTGGGTTGAGTTTCTGATAAAGGTTACTAGAATTGCCGGTTAATGGAACCAGTACTAATTAGAATATTCATTGTACAATGCTTAAATTCAAAGAGCATCTGTGTGGCAGGAAATCATCATTTTTTTTAGCATGATGCATCTCAGAAAAGTGATTTAGTTCAACTAACCAATTTTTACTTAACTAATCCATGTAATATGCCCTTTTACAATTTTAAGTACAGTGGAGCATCGTTTATACGACGCCGAAGGAACTACCAAAAAACGTTGTATAAACGATAACGACGTATAATCGATTTTCACATCCAAAAATAGAATTAATATTGTTTTCACTTAATTTTAATGTTTAACGCAATAATATGCATGAATTTGTAAATTAAACTAGCCAAAATAAACAAATAACCAAAAAAAAAAAAAAAAAAAAAAGGGGGGGGGGGGGGAATTAGCAAGCAATTTAAATATGCATACTTTTATTTATGTTTCACGAAATGGTTCCTCATTTGCAGTACATCATTTCCTTTCCATTTAAAGTCAAAGATCAAAAACTTCGCATGGCCAACTAAAAGTTGCCAATACAGATAATAGTTAGAAGGATAGTCTATTTGCAACTTAAAACAGATTGGGAAAGCTGACCAACCCCAAAAAAAGAATGACCCTTCCCAGTGTAATCTGTTACATATAAGCTGATTTTTCAGACTAATCGAACACAGCCCATATTTTTATAATATGGAGTGCATTTAAACATGCTCTTTGGTGTCATTCATAGCTGCCAACTTCCGCTCGTTCGTAAAATACATAAGAAAAATAAACAAAAATAAACTTATACAAAATCGAAAAATCGACATATAAATGATTTTCCCGTTGTATAAAAGATATATTTTTACATTAAAATGAATAGGAATGAATCGGGACCGCATTAAAACGTCGCATAAAAGTAAATGTCGTATAAGTGATTGTCGTATAAACGATGCTTTACTGTAGAATTTTTGCCATTTAACTGAATCACTTTATTAAATAAAATCTGATTCAATAAAGCGGCGAATTCCTAAATGTGCCAAAGAAATGCACAAAAGTTTGGCTTTGAGTCATATAAGTAGCAATTATATCGATTTTTCTTAGCACTGGGAGGGGTTTTAACCACAAAACCACCCCCTTGGCTGTGCCACTGCTCAACAGAATTTGCGAAAAAGAAATAAAGTATAAAATGGAGTCACTGTTTCATTCTTAACAAATTCCAGCACCTACTAATCATAACGATAGACATATACAAATCATCAATTTCAAACTGGAATAAAAGAAAGAACATCTACTAGGCAGTGTGCAGCCGCTGATCAAATAAAATTTCTCCAATTCAAATAAATTAAAAAAAAAAAAAAGAGAAAGAAAGAGAGAGAGGGGGAGGGGGGAAAGAGATTATTTTAAAAGAAGTGGATTTTTTTAATTTACAACAATTGCATCCAACTTGTCAAAAACTAAATGTTTACATTTTGACATCCTAACAAAAAAATTCATAATAAGGCCTTTCTTACAGCAGACAACTGAAAACAATGTCCAATAGGTGCACCAACATACAAACAAAAACATTATATCTAGTGCCACATATAAAACTCATTTTAACCTGAAACTGCCCGCTATTTCAGAAATTTCATCAACTACTAGAAGGGTATCAATTACTGGCAGGGTCATCCTATTTTAAGTACAAATGTGTTTAGCTAATTTTGTTACAACTACCAGCCAATAATATTTTATTTGAATTATCACTGATAAATCACTGCATATGCATACACTAAAATAATAATAATAATTTACAGTGTATTCATTAAAAAAAAAAAATAATAATACTTATTTTTTATCACTTGATTTGGAGCAAAGCTAATCTCTACCAACACACATGAAATACCGACTTTAAAATATAGTAGTCAAAATATAAAGTTACACAATAACTATATCCAATTACACATTCGAAGAATTTGATGAAATAAAATTTTTGAAATACTTTGACTTCATTACCATTTTCCTTTTTTAACTATACTTTATACAGTATAAAAGTGATTTGTATACTTTGAGTAATTAATAGAATTACATAAAAAGAAAAGAGGGGAATGCTTTTGAACATTGCAAATCGTTTTAATGATTGTGATTTCAATACACATAACAAAAGAGGGTTTTCCCTTTTTTTTATTTAACTCAACTTGGTTTTTGTGTGTAAAAATGAAGTTTTACAATTTACTTTTAACCCATTTCCTGATAATATGGTAGAATTATACAAATTATGTACAAAGAAGTAATTCCTATACTACAACATTTTAATACTTTCACAGCAGGGTTGGGCTTTTTAAGTCAAACACTGGTTTTTGACACGACAGTGGTAAAAACAGTGTTTTTATCTGTTTATTCCATCAAAAACCTTTCATTTTCAACTATCCTCTAATTTATAGTGTAAGTGTAGTATTATACAATGCATTTCTAAATTGATTTTTCCTTGTTGTTCTTGTTATTATTATTAGTCACAACAATTACATTTGTTAAATTTATTTAAAAGAAGAACATTTCTTAAATAAGAAAAATTTAAAAATACTGAGTAAAAGGAAAAAACAATATTTCTCAAATATAGATTTTTAATATAGATTCAACTAACTGCAATGGATATTAATATAAAAAAAAATACTATAATTATTAAATAACATTCAATTTAAATTTTTAATAAAATACATTAAAATCATTTTAGAGATGCAAGAAGGTCAGTTCCATCAAAAACCTTTCATTTTCAACTATCTTCTAATTTATAGTGTAAGTGTAGTATTATACAATGCATTTCTAAATTGATTTTTCCTTGTTGTTCTTGTTATTATTATTAGTCACAATTACATTTGTTAAATTTATTTAAAAGAAGAACATTTCTTAAATAAGAAAAATTTAAAAATACTGAGTAAAAGGAAAAAACAATATTTCTAAAATATAGATTTTTAATATAGATTCAACTAACTGCAATGGATATTAATATAAAAAAAAATACTATAATTATTAAATAACATTCAATTTAAATTTTTAATAAAATACATTAAAATCATTTTAGAGATGCAAGAAGGTCAGTTCCGTCAAAAACCTTTCATTTTCAACTATCCTCTAATTTATAGTGTATGTGTAGTATTATACAATGCATTTCTAAATTGATTTTTCCTTGTTGTTCTTGTTATTATTATTAGTCACAATTACATTTGTTAAATTTATTTAAAAGAAGAACATTTCTTAAATAAGAAAAATTTAAAAATACTGAGTAAAAGGAAAAAACAATATTTCTCAAATATAGATTTTTAATATAGATTCAACTAACTGCAATGGATATTAATATAAAAAAATACTATAATTATTAAATAACATTCAATTTAAATTTTTAATAAAATACATTAAAATCATTTTAGAGATGCAAGAAGGTCAGTTCCGTTAAAAACCTTTCATTTTCAACTATCCTCTAATTTATAGTGTAAGTGTAGTATTATACAATGCATTTCTAAATTGATTTTTCCTTGTTGTTCTTGTTATTATTATTAGTCACAATTACATTTGTTAAATTTATTTAAAAGAAGAACATTTCTTAAATAAGAAAAATTTAAAAATACTGAGTAAAAGGAAAAAACAATATTTCTCAAATATAGATTTTTAATATAGATTCAACTAACTGCAATGGATATTAATATAAAAAAAATACTATAATTATTAAATAACATTCAATTTAAATTTTTAATAAAATACATTAAAATCATTTTAGAGATGCAAGAAGGTCAGTTATATGGTATGACAATAGATGTCAAGCATGGATTTTTGACTGAATAAATTTGAATATTCTTGCATACGATATTTTATAATGCCTATCTTATGCATTTTATAAATGCAATTAAATGGTGATTTTCATTTTCACATCAATAAGCAGCATCTTAAAATTTTTAAATCAATAAAATTTTTAATTATAAGATGTGATATCAAGTGAAAGCTCTTAGACTTAAAATTTGACACAACAAAACAATATTTAAAAAAAATAAGAATATATTAATATTTAAAAAAAATAAGAATATATCAATAATTTATAAAATATATAAATTATAATAATTTCTTATAAAATAAGAATATATTAATAATTTATATATCATAGTTTTTATTGTTAATTGTAACTTGCAGGCCATTCCAGTACTTATATTTTTAGATGTAAATTTTTACAGAATAGTCATGAAATATTTTCTAACTGTTTACATGCCGAATTAATATCGCAATATAATTATAATTTTGTTTTTCCTATATTGCAGCTTCAAATGTTTTAATTTATGCATACAAATTTAAAAAATATACATATATATATATATATATATATGTATATATATATATATATATATATATATATATTGAAGTTTTTTTTGTTGGTTTTCATTTCAGTATTCGCATTTTGGAAAATGATTATTTATTGACAACCTATGCAAATATAACAAATTATTTTCCGCTATATTCTATTGCATATTGTTCTTGAGTATTTTCTCAAATTCCAAAAACATTTAGATTCCTAGCGGTCAAATGTAAGTAATATAGAGAAAACGATAAAATCAAATAATATATTTTTTATGCCAATTAAAAAAATTTACATTTTCCTTATACTTGTGATGTGATAAATGCTTAAACATAAATTTTTTTTTTCTTTTTCAAAAGTTCAAATCAACCTTATATTTTATAGGGAAAAAAAGACATCATTATTTTGTTGGAAAATATATGTTTTGTATTACAAATAATGCAATGTTCTCATTTGAGAACATTGGCGTTTAAACATTTAGATCAAAATTTATTACATCTACTATACAGTCAAACTATTTATGTCCTGTATACATTTTATTTAAAATTATTTAGGTAATATTTAAAGGGAAAGAAATACCATATGGGTTTTAAAATTTCTTCAAAAAGGCTACTTTTTTTAGACTATGCCTAATAGCTTAAGATTATTGTATAGATCTTCTAACAGAGAAATATACATACTAGTATTCTAATGCTTTTTTTTTTCCTTGAAGGGATAAATATACTTTAGAGTCTTTTTGATATTGAATATTTCATGTAAAACAACTTAATATTCAAGATAAAAGGAAAATTAATAATTATTACAATGTAAAAACAACTTTTTTAAAAAATGAGTTTTTGACATGACCATCAAAACCATGGCAAAATCCGGTAAAAACCATCATGTGTCAAAAACTTGCCAACCCTGTTTCACAGCTTAGTTATAAACTAATACTTCAGTTTTAAGGCATTTGTAAATTAGCTCATAACAGGTAATTATAAAGGAGTTGTAAAAAATAAATATATTTAATAATCACACACCAAAACAGGCTAAATTGCTGTGAAACTGAAACAATGTTAAGCATTTTAAAGATTAAAAAGTAGAAAATAACTTATTAAAAAAAAAAAAAAAAGAGAGAGAGAGAATAATTTTTTTTAATACTCTTTTATCAGTCAATAGTTTATTATTAATTAATTTAAAATTACACATTGAGAAATCAATATAGAAATCCTAAAAGATAGTTTAAATAATGTCTAATTTTTTTTTCCAATTGCCCTGTTTTAAAATAGAAACAGAAAAAAAAAATATATACTTTAAAATAAATTTCCTTGCTAGTGCTTTCTATGAAGTGTAAAAGAGATCAGTAATTGTTTCGTAATAAAGTTCCGATGCCCACATCAAATTACTGTATCAGAGCAGAAATTTTTGGGAAAAAATAGGTGTAATTTTCCTGATGAATACCAAATGCTTATAAAATAGTGTTTAAAAAAAAAAAAAAAAAAAAAAAAAAAAAAAAAAAAAAAAAAAACTATTCTTATTTTTATATTTATTTTTTAGTTGAATCAAGCTTAAATCCCTCGACTAGTTCTGGTTATTAGAATTGGTTTTAGGCTTTAGACTCATTATTGGTATATTCTGCACATACTCATTATGAGTGCTAAATCCCCCTCTTTAATGTTAATCCTATGAGTTTGGAATGCATCTCTATTTTTCAAATTCCTCGTGAGAAAATTAAATACTCATCTTGAAGGATGTTTCTTTCTTTTTTCTTTGACAAATTATTTCCAAAATAGATAGTTTAGTTCTAAATCTTAAATTCTTATTTCCATTATGTTAGCTTACCTTGGATTTTAACATTTAAAATATAAAAAACACATTTAAAAAAAAAAAAAAAAAAAAAAAGAAACCCTCAGTTTTTATAATTGTTAATATCAATTTAAAAATTATACAAATTACAACTGGAAAAAAAAAATGTACACATAAGTATTCTTAATATTAAATATTCATAAAATTATTTAAAAATAAATATAGTCATTTGACTGAAACTCAAAAAATTAGTACCTTTAGGGACAGACAATTCATCAGACATTTCAGCTTCATTATTTATTTCCATTGATTGAACTGCAGTTTCTGAAAATGTTTATAGATAAATAAGTAACACAATATGAAATTATTTTGAAAGCTGAGAAATAAAAATTTTACTATCTAACAAAAATCTGAGGCTATGAACTATCTGAATAATATTAATCTTTTCATTATAATAATTTGAAAATTTATCTTTTAAAATCCAGATTATCTCTCTTCCCAACTTTTAAAATTTTGATAACACGATACAGAAACATTTATTCAGAATGGTCAGGAATGGATACAGCTATATAACTGAAGGGGCATTCAAGCAACAACTATTTAATCTTATTCATAGACTACATATGATTGTGTCATTGTTTCAGATAAAAAAAAAAAAAAAAAAAAAAAAAAAAAAAAAAAAAAAGAGTAATCAGATTAAGAATAAGATCTAATTAAGATCACAGATCAATCAGACTTTGAAAGAGGTCATTTATGAAATACACTTAGAAACAATAATTCTCCTTAAAAATCAAAATGTTCTACATCTAAATGCTTTGGAGTTAAACAACTATCCTAACTAGAAATTGGTCAATAGATACGGATATATAACATGTGAATGCTTGAAAAAGTGAAAAGTGCCTACAAAGTTCTAAGATTATACATAGTTGAGATCAGGGCTGTGGAGTTGAAGTCAGACTGATTTTTGATGAAAAGAGTCAGAGTCGTTAACAAGCTGACTCAGACTCTAGAATTTTTTGTTAAGGCATTTTAAAGTAAAATTAAATAAATTATATGTCATTTTAAATCTATAATATGAATTATTATTGTTATTTATGGACTACATTGAGCTACTCAAGTTAAAGATGACCGATTTATTGCAGTACAAAGTAGATACAGGGCTATGTCCAGAGTAAGTACAGGGTGGGTACCAGATGTGATGAAAACTGTTTTAATTCATAATTGTATTAGATATTTTACATTTAGTGTATAAGTACTTCTCTCATTTCTTTTTATTTGGAAGGGAGAGAGGGTTGCAAATCAAGATACAAATTTTTGCAAGGATCCAAGGGCCTGAAAATGAAGGCAATTTTTTCAAACAGGCCATTTAAGTAAATTTAAGACAATTTATATTAGTGGGCTGGATCAGATTGATAAAAAAATGAGCAGGCTGGCAAGCCCAATATAACAAATTTGAAAGAAACATTATGTCGATAAAATTTGAAAAATTCATAATGATCATGATTGGGGTGAGAATAAATACAAAGCACAGCTGAACTTTTTAGGGGACAGGCTGTGATGTAGAATCACATATAGTTTTCTTAAAGTATACATTTTTCTAAATCACAGTTAAAACTATTCTTTAATTACATTTGCATTTTATCTTATCGTTTTATTTTGATCCCACAATAACTTTCCGTTAAAAAGTAAAGAAAGAAAACATATGTAACAGCTGCTTTATCATTAAAACAGTTTTCAGATAAACAAATTTCCTTTAGATGAATATTCACCCTTGCTAGAAACAAATAAAAAAAAGAATAAAGACTGTCTGTGCTTGCGGTTAATGAAATATCATTTTCCTTTCTGCGTAATTTTGAGTCTAACTTACTCGTTAGATAATAATCATTTCATGTACATGCAGGATATTGTTCTTTTCACAAAGTTTCTCAAAACAGAGCTATAACGTACGATTTGGCGCGAATTCTTTTTGGTGTATTTTTTTAGGACTGCCTATTTCTGGTTGCCCTGCATTGAATTCAAAATTCTTATAATTGTTTAAGGCATAACAGACAATTTTGCGTAGATGATATCAGTCATTTTTCATATGCTCTTTGTCGCCAATTCTGTTGTGCCAATGTGTGAATAATAGAATGAGGAATTCATTGCCTCTCTCTCGCTTCACGAACTCAGTCATGTAAAGAAGGTCTCTTAAAAAATGCTTACAGGCACCATCCCTAACTATTTCTGTAAGAAATGATTTAATTTTTATAATTCTCCTTCAAATAAACAAAGTTCTTAAAAAGCATTTATTTTGTTATAATGGATCACAGCCTACATCTTTAGCGAATGTGTTTAAAAGGAACCTGGTCAACAATATTTAAAGTACAGATCTATTTTACACAGGCCTTAAAATTTTCACTCATGCAGATCTTTTACCAGAGATAACGCAAGAGCTAAGAAACTCGTATGGCCAATTCTTTGGTAACGGAATTACAGATCAGAAGAAATTTATAAGTTTTTGATAGAATTAAGACTATTTATTATTTTTTAAAGTTCTGATTTTTTGCAGGAATAATAACTACACAGATACAGAAAACAAAGTGTGCATTTGAAAAAGTTCTAAAATAATGTAAGATTTTTTTAGAAATTTTTAAATGCTTGGTAACGGAATTACAGAAAAAAGACAAAGATAAAAGTGTTGTTTGGTCAAACTTAATTTCCTGTGAATCTAGCCATGCTATCATTGTTTGTTTTATGTGGTTAAATTAACTACATGTTATATTCTAAGAAACATTTGTTGTTCAGAATATACTCATTAGTAAATATTTTAAATTGCAGTTTAAATAGAAGTAACGGAATTACATCTTCTGAAAATCAAGCTTTTAAAATTCAAAATTTTATTTCTAGTACAAGATACAATGCAAATGTTGATATGATTTTACTTCACATTATACCTTTTTACAAACTGATCATCATTAAAGACTAAATGACCCCTATGATCCATTTGTGGTTCAGAAAGGGTCATCAAAACATCTTCCTGTTCAACATAATCAAAGTCATCTTGAGAAGGCAGATAAAAGCCTCCCTATTCCGTTTTAAAAACTTTACATGTAAGTGAGAGGATTGTTTTGAAAGTACTTGCCCTATGTAATGGTGTGCAATTTCTATTTTCTTGCTTAAAGTAGCAGGTATATATTTTACCAAAACCCACTATCCTTAACAAACTGGCAGGTTAAGTTCATTCCTAGGCTTACAGAAAGGTTTGGGATTAAAGTTGTGACATGAAGAAATATTTGAAAATGACATTTTTTTTTAGTTCCAACATATATTCACTGACAACTTTAGCAAAATGCAAACAACGAACATTAGGAATGGGCACAATGTTTTCCCAAATTTTATTATGCTTTTCCATATTATTTTCAATATCTTTTGTTCCACAGTATAATACCTCAATATTTTCACATATTGATTTAGCCACACGAAAAAATTCTGCAGCATTTTGTACTTGCTCTTCCCAGGACAACACTGCTGCAGACACAATTCTTTTCACCATTCCACCAATCCCATCTACAGCACCCTTACCATGGCTTGTGGCAAAAAATTCCCAAGTGATATTTTTTTTTCAGATGAGTGAGAGCACACAACAAATATTTTTGTTTAAATTGGCTAGATGCTCCATTAGAAAAAAATACTACCTCATCATATTGTTTCTATTTTTTTTCTATCTCCTGAATTATTAATTTCAAAAATATTAGTCGTCACTAGCTTTAATAGAAGAAAATTGAAGACAGTTGTTGCATTCAGTGAACATACATCTTTCATCATCCTGATTACAAGTAAGAACAGAACAAAATTCCCTGAAAGATATTGGGATTTGTGGTAAAACTTTTTCTATAGCAATTAGCAGTAGCCTTACATTTTCATGGTACTTGCATATAGCAAGTAATGTGGAGGAACTTGCTTAGGGCGTAGTGTTGCAAATTTTGAAAAGCTAATTTTAATATCATTATTTTGCTGCAAAAACATTATGTGCTTCTTTTAATGTTGTAAACATGAACTGCTAAAGTTTATTTGTTTTATTTCACAAAAACTGTACACAACTAAACCTAATGTTTACATTAGAATAATCAGAGTGCAGCTACTTTTTTTCCCCTTTTAGATCAACAGAGATGAAATTTAATGAAACTGAATTATTATTTTAAATTAAAAATACTTAAATATGACAAAATATTATGTTCATTTCTTTAAATATGCTTTCCACAGTACCTAGAATTTAATAACATTATAAAAAAAGTACAATGTAATTCCGTTACTCATTATGTAATTCCGTTACCACTAATTAAAAAACATATTACAAATTTTTTTGTATCAATTTATTCTTTCAGAGACTCATTAAGAAAAAACAGAATGTTTAATTCTTAGTAATATTATTCTTAAAATAAATAAAACTTTAACATCATTGTAGTAACGGAATTACATCCTATATTTACTTCATTAAAATTTATTAATTAAAGTAATTAGAATCTCATATATTTTTATTTTAACAATATTTTTTCTTAAAATATTCTCTTTAAAAATGAGCAGACCAAAAACAAATAGAAATTTAACATGTTTTATGTAGTATTTGTGATCTTAAACATTTAGTATGGGAATTTATCTAAACTGTGTTATTCTGGATATCTGTGAAACTTCTCTTTCTGGATTTTTTTAAGATCATGAATTAAAAAAAATTATTAATAAATGAAAAGTGCATACTTTTTGCTACAAAATTCCAAGATTTGATAAAATTCTGAGTTACTTAAGTTTTTGCCACCCATGTCCTGTTTCTCAAAGAATTGCCCGTATAGCATTGTAATAAAAGCCTTTTTCCTTTTACTCTTCAAATTTTCCAGTTTGTACAACTAAAAATGAAAATTCTAAAGTACATTTCTTTTATTTATTTATTTTTGTGCACAAAAATCAAAATAAGATAAAATTGTATTTCTCTTTTTTTGAACTGTGGGTACCCAAAATAATGATAAAATTGCAACATTTAGCTGTCTTTCACCATTTGAATTTAAGATTTTTCATATCTGCAGAACCTGAAATAAATAAAAATTGGAAGATTACTTTAAAAAAATATTTTTTTTTCATTGGAATCTACAAAATCTGAATAATTTCAGAAAAAATAATTTGTCAAACATCGTTATTTTTTGTCTAAAATAACAACTAAATTGTATCAATTTTGCTTTTTCTTTTCAGTTCAGATGTCCAAAATAGTAAAATTTCCATTTTGTGTTTGATAGTGGGATTTTTCAGGTTTGCGAATGTAAAACTGTAAAATTAATAAAGCGAAAAATTTTATTTTTTAAGTCCTAAAAAGAGAATGAATACCAAAATAGCGAGATTTTAACTTTATATTTTTTTATATTCCATTATTATTTTGACCAATAGATAACACTAGTATATTAGCCAGCTTGAGTTGGAAACATGAAAATATTCCGGAGTTGGATTTGGCCATTTTTTTTCTACTGACTCTGCAGATTTGGCTGAGACCCCTTAAGGTATTTCGACAAGGAATCATACATATACCCTTCATATGCAAGGATATGGATAATAACATCTTTATGAAATAGAACTGTGTTTTTTTATGATGTATTCTGTAACAATCATCCACTCTTTAAATGCTACAGCTCCAGACAGAATTGGGCAGTATCGAAAATACATGTATTTGAAATTACATTTTCAAAATACTTTTGAATTTTGTATTTTATATCGATAAGCCAAAGTATTTTGGATTTTGAAAATACTTAAAATACATTTTTTTTTTCAGATTTTAAACTACCATGTGATAATCACAGGAGCAGAGAATAACTGTGATTTACTAAAACAGAAATGCATGCTGAGCCAGTCTGTTTTGACTAGTTTCAAATTCTGTTCTGGAAATTAATATAAACACACTGTTCAACTATTGGAATGATATAGAGGTTGATAAATATGTTGTTTAGCATCAGCAAAGTTATTCTTGCTGATTGGTTACAAAAATAACTTTTATGTATCTCAATGTTGGTATGGGAATTGCAAGACAAACACATGTATCACTGTAATAAATTGGAAAGATCTTTCAGAATTGCATAGGTACAACACTATTACTGACAATATCCCATTGACCACAGATATAAGAAGCTTAGTTTTTTCCCCGCTCTAACAGTTTTATTTAAAAATATTGAAATAAGATTTTTGAAAAATTTGTCTGTTAAAAGTATTTTTTACAAAAATCAAATAATTAATCAGACAGTAACTGTAAGAACAATGCTACAATGAACTTGATTTACATGTTTCAGGATGTTTTTAATGCAATTTAATTATTTTTGGGAAAAGTGTGTCTGTCTCTTAGTCTGTGAGTAGCACAATTTTTGTGACCACTTTATCTAAAGAATTAATGTATGGAGTTTAATCATGAAACTTCAGATTAAGTTAACTTTGCTTTGGGTTAATATTGCCCAACTGATGGCACTTCTATGCTTACATATTTTATTCCATGATAGCTATATTGTACATCTCTGCACCTATTGAATGGAATTGCACCAAACATTTTATATTTTTTTCTGAAAATAAACACTATCTCAATTTTGGCTTCGGACAGTCAATGCAGGCACTGCTATCTTATGCCACCTGAAACAGATTCCCTATTGGATCCAGAATATATTGATGTAGTTTAGCAAGCATGATTTACCATATTATTTATTCCTAGTGAATAACTACCATTAAAAGGGTTTTTTTTTATAGTTAAAAGTAGTTAACCTTTGTTTATTCATTACTAGTTACTCTTGTAACTTTCATACACTTTTAAACAACATGTTGCTGTAATCTTTTAGTTTTGTCTTTATTATATCTCATTATTCTTAGTTTTAATTGATTTTGCTTCTTTATTTGGAAATTTATGATTTTTAAAATTTTAATCAGTTTTGCAAACAAGTTTTGCATTTGTTTAGTGCAATTTAATGCACACTGACTTATTATTATTATTTTAATGTATTCTAAATATTATTATTATTTTAATGTATTCTTTTAATGTATTTTCAAAATACATATATTTTGTATTTTGAATTTTTGAAATTCAAAAATTATGTATTTTGTATTTTAAGCTGTAAAACCAATGTATTTTGTATTGAAAATGGTTTTTCAATGTATTTTGCCTGACTCTGGTTCCAGAGACCAAGCAAGCCAATCCATTTAAGAGTCATAACAGCAGAATAGTTTATGCTCCTTTGAAACTTATTGAAGAGGACTTTTAAAGCGGTAGGTAGTGATATGGTGTATCTGACAACAGTTAAAAAAGACTTATTGGGAGCTCCGGGCTAGAGGCTAGGTTTTTGTGTTTATGTTCTTAGTTTTTAACTATGTTCCATATATAGCATGCTTAAAATAATTTTATATAATAATTAAGTTAAATGTCCTTTGAATGTTCTTTACATATCACAGATATCTCCCCAGAAAATATACAAGAAAAATTAGTGAATTGTTTCTTTCAACTAATATAACCAAATTTAAACTTCAAACCAAAATTATAAAAAACATTTTCTGCTTTTCTGGAAATTTCTCAATTACAAGTGCAAATAATATCGTAATAAATCATAGAATATACTACCAGGATGTATAAATAAATTATAACACAGATTTTGATGGGTAATAGGCAATTTATTGCATTTGAAACAAAATTGTAATTGGCATACCAATAACTCAAAAATATCATAATATATTACCAGTATATTAACACATGAACTCAATAATCAGCTTTTGTTTTTATTTCATGTCATTTTATTACCTTACACATGCACATATTTATATAATTAAAGATAAAAAATAATTTTATAGATTTAATTTTATTTCTTACCTATTGATTGAATACTATTGATTGGTGAAAATTCTTGAGGGTCATCTATTTCCATTTTGATATTAATTATGGTTTCAGATCTGTAATCAGAAGAAAATGTTTAAGATAAGAAGAAAGAATTTTAATTTATATAAGCCACAAGAGACTGAATCACACAGCTTATTAAAGAAAAATAATTATTCTAATTTCAAATAATATGAGCAACAAATCCAGAACTTTTAATAACACGTTTGTCAGAGCAAGATCTCATATTTTAGGATGGTTGTTAATTTTAAGGCATAGTTAATGCTATCTACAATACAGTGTAAAATCTTTCTAAGATGGAATTACCAAAAGATAGAAGGAAAAATTACAATTAATATAGGATTTAAGATAGGTCTGTTTTACAAGTACATTTTATTATTTTTGATGAATAATCAATCTCCTTTTCAGCAAGACCATGGAATAATTTGATTTTCTTCTGGTAGTCGAGTATCATTCAGGCCCGTAGCTAGGATTTCCTTTCGGGAGAGGCTCAGTCTTCGAATTTTTTTTCTTCATCTGACAGCAGAAATGAGCATAATTTAAAGTGTAAATTAAAAAAAAAAAAAAAAAAAAAGGCTTAACCCACGATATAATCCCTCATAATAGTCCATTCCGAAAAATGTTTTTTTCCAATTTCTATTGCATTTTTTGGTTTCTAAGATCACTTTCAGTACCAGTTCAACAACCAAAAGCGTTTTTGAGGAAAAAACTGCAAAGAAGAACCTAATGTATCTTTATACATAAAAAAAATTAATATCGAAATGCAAACAATTTTAATGGATTTAAAATGCAGGATTAATATTAGCTTGACGTTTCTTGCATTGCGGGTGCGGAGTCTTAAAATTATTACTCTGTACATGAAATTAATTACCCGTATTATTTTTTTTCAAATAAAAAATAATTGTTACAAATAATAGGTAATCGTAAAAATTATATTTATATTTCACATTATTTGATGACAAAAGTTATAAATGCAGTACTCTTGATATAATAAATTTACTAGTGCTACAGATGCAATCTTCATAACTTCTTTGCAACAATGATGCTGATTACAGGATCAACTGTAATGTCCCAAAAAATAGATATCATTGCAAGGTAGTTCACTCTCTCAACAGGAAAGGTAAGTGTTGGGTTCGAACCCAATCTCGCCTGTCAGCCTAATCGTTCGGAGTTTGTCATAATTTTTTTCGAACCTGGGATTTAATTAGTGGTGTACCGAGTAGTACTTTGGCCGAGTAGCCGAGTACCGAATGCTGAGTACCGAGTAGTTGTATAGTAAGAAAATAAAACACTGATGTGCACATAATGTGAGTTTAGGTGTACATATATATAAATATACCTGAGTACACATATCTGTACCTGTGTGTACATATAATATAATATACATATATAGTAGGGATGCACCGAATAGTGATTTTGGCCGAATACCGAATGCCGAATATTCGGCCGACAGGTGAACCAAATATTCGGCTAGCCGAATACCGAATATTCGGCTTTCCAAATTCTTTTTATATTTTAAAATTTAAAGGTATTAAAATGTTACTTTTAAAACAGTTTTACATAATATTTAATAAAAGAAACTTACATTTTGATAAACAAGAGCTTTTTATAAGAACATTTAGCATTGAAAAAAAATCTGCCTTGAGTTATTTAAGAAGCACAATTATGAAACTTTAATTAATAAAATTTTCTACGAATCAAAACAAACATTTTAAAATCAAATGACGAAAAAATGGCCGAAGAAAAATTTTACAGTCTGATCTCAAGGCAAATTTTTTTTCAATATAAAGTACAAATAATTTCAACTTAATTTTGAATAAAGGCATGTTTGGCTCATAGTTCTTTTTTTATGAATGGTGGTATTTTCCACCCTTCCCATCATATCATATTTTACAGAAATCAAAGCATGTGAGTTGAAAATATGTTATCTTATTTATTGTTAATATAATAAACGAACACACAAGTTTTGACCTAGAGTGAGATGAAATACAATGTACTTATGACTCAATAAGTTGATTATGATTATGGTTTCATGAACAAAAATTGTCTGCCTTGATAGCTATTACTAATCTCAAAAGTTGATTTTTTTTCTTTTAAAGGACTTTTATTTGGGGGAAAGCAAAAAACAGATTATTTACTAAACAAAATTTAGAAACTTGTATCTGCACATAATTTATTTCTAAGGAGAATCCTAATAAATCACAATTTTAATCCTTCTCATGTTTAATTTTCTTAAGTTATACTTTACAAACAGCAAATAAATAATGTAAAAACATTCTATTTTATTTAAAAATGATTTTGTTTCTAATTGCTTTAAATATAAATTAAAAAATTGACAGTTAAAAGTAGACATAGTGAAAAGTTTTTATTAAGTATTGAATGGCCGAATACTATGGCCGAATACTTTGATATTCGGCCATACCGAATAGTTTAATATTCGGTAACATGGCCGAATACCGAATAGATACCGAATATTCGGTGCATCCCTAATATATAGTATAAATAAATTAACTCATTAAATGTGAAGTTTATTTGTGCACTTTTTAAAGACAATTTTTGGCAGTTCAAAACTAATAAAAAAGGAGAATTGATACATGACAACTACAGTTATTAACTAATATAAAATTTAAACATTCTTTAACCCTCCAATTTATTCCAACCATTGAAATCTGTATTTAAAAAATAACAATGTTTATTGGTTACTGTAATAATTCATTGAATAATGCGAACATTTCATATTTATTTTGTAACTGCCTGTACCTTATTTTCTTTTGATTAAAAAAAATGTATCGGCTTTGCAGTTTCTTTTCATTTTTCATGTGTACAGATTATATTATGTTATTTTAAATTTATTAATTTTAAATATCTTCGTAAAAAACTAACCTTTTTCAATGAAAATTATAAATGTGTAAATTAAGATTGCCTTAAAAAGCAGCTCTAAAATTGATGAGTTTAGTTGATCTAAAACTTGAAAATCCACCAAAGAAACAAAAAATAAATATGAGAATGCTAATGTCGACGAACCAAAAGAGAAAATGCTAACAAAAAGTTCATTTTTTTTCTGGCAATGTTTTGAGGAAATTGTGAATGAACAAAAAGATTGTAAACCTAGTACTAGTTTAAAATCATCGCATGAAGAATTGGTACACAAAGAGATACAGGCTTTCTTAACAGAAGACATGTAAAACTGACACTCCATTTTGCATGGTGAGGGGAAAAAAAAAAAAAAAAACTTTTCCGATTATGTGCAACCTTGCAAAAAATTCTTATATGCACCTTCAACAACTGTTTATTCTGAACATAATAGAGACCAGCCAAATTTATAGTAGTAAAAGAAATGCCCTGTCTACTGATAATGTAGAACGTTTGGTGTTTTTGCACCATAATTTGAAATACAGTCAAACCCCGTTATAGCGAAGTCGGTTTATAATGAACTCCCGGGTATAACGAACAAAAGTTTGGTCCCATCATTTTCTTATTGTATTTAATGCTATTTTATCCTTTTATAGCAAACCTCTAAAATCTTAAGAATCGGTTATAACGAACATTTTTTCCAGTCGACCATGATTTTTTTCTCTTTTTACTTTTCTGCTGTGGTGAAAACAGGTTTTGGAATGTAATGTTATAAGAAAATGCATGCTGGCTGGTGAAACATAGTGCAAATTAAAGGTAAGTCTTTTTATTAAAGAGTAGTAAGACCTGCATTCTTTCTCTTTTATGGTAGATTTTCTGTAGGTGTGATCACACTCACCTGTCAATTAAGATTTTAGTATAGTCAGGATCATTCCTTAAATGTCTACTCATTTATCCTAACATTTATCAGAATTAGGATCAGTCTCTACTTGTTTGGATAGTAGGTGCTGTATCATATTTCTATTTGTCTTCATTTTTAGTTAATTCATTTAGTAGTCTGTCAGCTTATACCTTTATCAATTTTAGTCAATTTAATTCATTAATGATCATATCTAATAGACTTTATTTTTTTTACTTAATATATCATTACTGAATATATAGGTATCAGATAATAATATTCATATCTTCTAAACTAACATTTTTTAATGGTCCGGATATAGCGAACAAAAACTTTGGTCCCTTGAAGTTCGTTATAACAGGGTTCGACTGTATAATAAATTTTATTATTAATTTTTTATTGTATTTATTGTATTTTCAGTTTCTTTATCCAAAATAAGTCTTTTCTGTTTTCCTATATATAAAAAAGTATTTTTATTTCATTTTTATATTATAAAAGAGAAATTTTTTTAGGGATTTTGTTCTTAACTTTTTTAAAATTTTGCAGACATATTGTTAAATACAGAGTAAATAGTTTTATGAAATACTACATATATTATACATTGATATTCGAATAACTTTTTACAGATCAGTTATAAATTCATATGCTTAAAAAATGAAATTCTTACAACTACTCGGTATTGGCCGAATACCGAGTACTCGGCAAATTGACCGAGTAAGCCGAATACCGAGTACTCGGTACGGCTCTAGATTTAATTGCATAGTTGTGGCCTAGGTTCCACGACTTCCATGGAGGGCACCTCACGTCCTTTTGAGTCTCTATTCCTCGTGCAGATAACTGACCATCATAAACAACACTAACAACAGTCTCTAATGAGTCATAGTGCTTCGAGGCAAAAATTTAATTTTCTCATTGTTGAAAAAGACCTTTCAGCCCTGGCTATTTTTACTGGAATGATAACAAAGACATATACTGTAATGCATTGCATTACAGTACTCTAAAACCTTAAGGATCTCTGTATTTCTATGAACATTATGAGTTCTCTTGCACTATACTTCATATTAAATTTTCACTTACAGAATTAACATCTTATGTTTGAAATATTTAGAGAGATTCTCTAATTTGTTTGCTTATTCCGAAAAAGCACATCCCGAAAAAAGTGTTTGAAAATCGGTTAAAATGTTTTCATTTGAAATGAATCTGTCATTAAAATTTTGAAAAAGACTTTAAAGAAAAGAAATGCAGACTGTGGCCCTATAATACTCTTCAGTGGATGTAATTTGGTGGTTTGTAGTGTAGTCTGTCTAAAGTTTAGTCTTAGTCTTGGGATTTTTATTTCAATTTGAAAGATATTTTTTCTAAATTTTGATGTAAAATTAAATGTTTCAAAAGATTTCCATCGCATTTCATTTTCTTCATGTTTTTAAAAATAATTAGGGCATCTTTAGCATGAGTTACAGCTTAAATTGTGTCGCTAGATTTTTCATGAAGATGAGCTGTCAATGGATTTGTCAAACTGAAAAGCTTGTCACAAACAAATAGGCTTGTGAAAAAAGCACTATTTTTCATTCAATGACTGCCAAGAAAGGTCTATAGCCTATAGCTGGTGAAGAAATATTTCCTGCGTTTTTCGAAATATTTTCTAAGCTAATGCGAATTCATTCAAACAGCTTGACAAAAGTTGCCATTTTTCACTACTTTCTAAAAATATATTTTTTTCAAAGACGAAAAAGTCATTTTCTTTTGTTTTCTTGTGCATTTGATGAAACTGGTTGCTGAAGAATCAAATTTACCTTAGGATGATTTCTAAAAAAGTTGTCAATTCATTAACTGTTCCAAGAGAGGTTTGGATGGCAGGAATCAGCATGTTTTTTAGGACAATTTGTGGTTCAAACAATGGCTTGCAAATTGGAAGTATCTGATTTTGGGACGCTTCTGATGAATTGTACATATTAGTTTCTCGGTCATACACCTGTGTGATGCATTTAGAATATCATTGTGTAGTTCATTACAACGTTGTACTATTTCTTTTGTTATATTTTCGACAGACAAATCATTTACTTGAATGAGCCTAAAATAATTTCGCGAATTTTTAGAGGTTGTGCAGAGGTTTAGAAAGTTTGTTGATACCCTATCACCTTTCTTCGTACCGTTTCTTTTCGAAATTTCCTGTTTTAGTTTTGTTAGAAATACTAATCCATACATCTAACTCAAAAGGCAAATTATTCTGTGCTTGAAATGCCCATAGTTTCATCAGTATTCAACCTAAAACAGATGACGTTATTTATTTTGCTAATCAATTCTTCTGTAATATCGCAGCATATTTGAATGATATCATTCTGAATGTTTGGGCTGCATTAAGAAGTAGTATTCTAAGAATGTTAATAACGCTTCAATTCCTCATCTCCAGGCTTTGCGATAAATCTTAAAAGATTTCTTAATCTACCGTCTTTTTTATTTGTTCTCTAACGTTAGAATACCAGTATTATGATTACTTTTTACTAGCATTTCTTGCTCAGCACAAAATAAGGTTTTTAGAATGTTATATGTTGGCTCCTAGAAAACTCTTTAGGAGGCACTGTGAAAAACCGCTAAAAAATCCCTACTCAGAAGTATCCATCCTTGCAGTTGATAATTCTATAAGACACAAAGAAACTTTCCTCCACAAACAGACTATTCTGTAAACATTATCTTTCTATTAAAGATTAATATGCAAACATTTGAACTCAAATTTATTCAGTGAAGAGCCGGGAAACACTGGCTGCCACCGCACCTTTGAAAGTTTGTTGATACCCTATCACCTTTCTTCGCACCGTTTCTTTTCGAAATTTCCTGTTTTAGTTTTGTTAGAATAAAACACCTTTTATAGTTAAAAGTTTCTTTAAGATTATTATTTTTCACATACTTTTACATTACAATGGTTTATTACAGTTTTTGGCTCCTTTTCCATTTTAACATTGATCACTTTAAGTATTTATTATATCGTGATCAGTGATGTGGGGCGGGTAAATACCCAGTGGGTAGGTAAATATTTTTTGGGTATTTACCTGGGTATATACCCAAGCCTCGGATAAATACCCAAAAACTGGGTATTTTCATATTTCAGTTTGAAAAAGCATATTTAAAGTAAAATTTATTTTTATTTGAAACTTAAATATTTATGAAGTCCAAAATCATAGAATGAGATATTCAAATTATGAAAGTTCTATGGCTTCAGCCACAATTAAAGAGAAGTCGAAACTTACATCGCAAAATTGCTTAATTTTACTACTAGTGTGCTTCAGCTGCAAAGTAAGTGAATTGAATTTGTAGGAAATTTTCAAAGTAAATAATATGAAGCTCTATTACATTTTTAAAAAAGAAAATATAAGACTACCTATCTGCACAGTTTATTGCAGAGCATTATACAGATTACATGTCACATCTATTTATTAAGAAAATAATAATAATAATCCATACTTAAGAGAAATTTAGATTGCTAATAATAAAAAAAAAGATAAATTACACAATCAAGCATTTAAATAAATAATTTAACAAACAATTTATTGATTTATGTTTATTAAACAATTTTTATTATTTTACAGTCTATAAATATTCACAATTTTCAGCTGAACTACAAAATTTTGGTTTTAGAAATTTAATTATCTTTTCCTAATATTGCAGACATGTATAAAGATTAAATAGGAATTTACTGATTTTCTCTAAATATTAACAGTAGTTTAAAGGAATTGCAATTTCAAAGTATTCACTTTCTAAATAAATATTTTCATTTCCAATTTTATGAGTTGTGATTATTTCTTGCTGAATTAAAAAGCTGCCAAAAAATTTAAAATATTTTGCCTCAATACAAAACACTATTCAAATATTATGTGTTTGATCATCAACTTAATTATAAACCTCGATGAATCATCTTTTAAGTTTTAAAATATCATTCCCATTTTCTAAAAATTTAGTAATACACACTCTTTTCTTCCTTTGTTTATAATCTGCAATTCCTTTAAATTTCAATTAGAAATTTCCACCAGAAGCAATAGATGGCGCCCAATCATTGCATAAGTATGAACCAAAACTAAACTAGATTTTACAAAGTAAAACTATGCTAGATTATACAAACCAAAACCATGCTAGTTTTGGTTTGGATTTTGATTCTATAAACTGTTCTTCACTTGCTTTTAGATGTCTATGGTGTGTGTTTGAAAGAGTTAGAAGTAAAAATGGGAGGAAAAAAGGACTTGAATGGAATTTTTTTAATGTGAAAGGAAAAAGTGTGCAGTGCAAATATTGTAATAAGGATTACAAGCATGCTAATGTAAACAAAATGGAAAATCATATTAAGAAATATATCAAATGTCCTGCAGGTTTGAAAATGTTTTTGACAGTGATTCTAAATGCAAAAAATATCATAAGGAATCTATTTCTACTATGCCTTCAACTTCAAATGTAGAAGAAAATATAACAATTAGTGATACAGATGAACCTAATACTGGTCAAATGTCCAGTACACCTTCTAACACTTCATTGATACCGATAACAAGTGTACCTTCGCTTCTAAAAAATGCTGGAAATGGAACATCTAGTTTTTTGACAAATAAAAAAATTTCGAAGTCACAGATATCTATGACAGCATTTTTGGATCAGATGGATGAAATAACAAATGTAAGTACATTTACATATTAATAAACAAAAATAAATACAATTTTGTTCTTTTAAAAGTAAATACTTAAATTAGAACTGATATTAATTGAAATAAATTATTTGAAGCTTTTCTCTAGTATATGTCTCTGATTTTTAATAAATTAATAAATTGTTTATTTTAAAATTTAAAAGATTCATTGAAATAAGCCTTTGCATTTTAATATGTTTTTTCTTTTAATAAAAAAAATTGTTTAATTTGTTTTGAAGTGTAGATAAAGAAACACTGATGTGAAAAATATATAATTTAAAAGCAAGAATTCACTTTGTGATTGAAATAATACAGAGCTATAAGCAGTGGCATGGAATGAGTGTATGTGTTCAGGGGGGGGGGGGGGGGGCAGTTGGGAAAAATCTTCATATCCCCAAAGAACCCATTCCCTTGCCATTATACAATTTTATAAGACAAATATTTTTTGGCAGTTTCAATGTAATCCTATTTTTATGTAGAATAGCAAAGCAAAAATAGATTGCTTAAAGCCACAAGTTTATAAATTTATTTGTAATGAAAACAGTCTGCTTTCAAGATTCATAGTTTCTATAGGCTTTCAAAAAACATTCCATATAAAAAATAACGTTACAGGATATATGCATTTATTATTTAAAGAACATTTTGGATAAAAGTCAAATACTACATTTTAATTAAATGTAAATTTGACTTAAAAAGGAAATTAATTGAAAATATTGTTTATTCTAAAAGATAGTTATAGACACATAAATTCCTGATAAATTAATTTAACTTACAAATAATAAGTATAATAAATATTGTTAATACCTTCTAAAATCCCCTTCCCTTATGTAAATCCATATAAGGGTCTCCCCCATTTTTTAACTTTATCCTTAGCTGCCGAAGTTTTTAAAGTATAAATCGGTTGGTTTGCAGTATTGCAATTCAAAACAATTAAATAATGTAATTAAATATCATATACCTGACAAAATATCATATGCTGAATCATATATTTTTAATCCGGAATCATTTGAACCACGGCAATAGCGAATTAGAGAAAATTTGAAACTAGAATGCATTTAGGTAAATGATAATAACATCAGGCATTATTATGATAATACAAAACACTAAGGCAATTTATAAATAAATAATACTAAGGAGTTCCACTTAAAAATATCTCAAAATTCAAAAATATGTATATTTTGTATGGTGTTGCCATCTGTTGTTAGTTGTGGGAAACAATAAGATTTTTTTCTTTTTAACTTGGAATTTTATATTATTGAATAATAAATAACACAAATCACGAAACTGATAAATATAAATTAAAAAAATAAAACAATATAAAACATTTAAATAAGATTTACAGTTAAATAATTAAAATAGGACTTGCCATTAATAAAAAAAAAAATATTATTACTTTACCATACTGAACAATGGTTAAACACGCAAGGCGGAAGGAATTAGGAGAAACTAAGTAATTAATACTTAAAAATATCAATTTCAAGCATAAATTCAAATTTTTGAAAAAGGAAAATATATATAGCTGCATAAAATAGTGTTTTCTGAAATGTATTCTTGTGTGCTAGTGGTGGCATCTATTATTATTTCATGAAAGAAAAGAAATAATAATAAAAGGTTTCGGAATATCTGAATTACAAGATTACAGATGCTATAGAAGTCTGGATTAAAAATGTAAAAATTCTATGCCTTGTATATTTTTATTTTGGAAAAATAAAACTACAAATGCTTTTTTTTTGTTTTAGGAAACACTCAATCAACATTTGGCTAAGGCCATTTTCATCAGTGGAAGTCCATTGTCATTGGTAGAACATCCTTTGTGGATTGAATTTTTTAAGAAAGTTCGACCTTCTCACAATTTACCTTCACGTTTTCGTCTTGCCTCAACTTACTTAGATTCTCAATATTCTGAAAAGCAATGTGAAGTTAAGAGACAACTAACTGAATCAAAACACCTCCATTTGCAATGTGATGGTTGGAGTAACATAAGAAATGAGTCAATAATAAATTTTGTGATTTCAAAACCACAACCTCTATTTGTTGATTTTATCATGTCAAAGGAAAACAAGCATGATGCTTGTTATTTGGCTGAGCAAATTGAAAAAGTTATGAAAGATCATGATCCTGAAAAAATTTTTGTGATTATAGGTGACAATGCTAAAAATATGATTGCAGCGTTTAGATTAGTAAAAGAAAAATATCCGCATGTTGTTCCATTAGGTTGCCTTGCCCATCTTTTACACTTATTGTGTTCTGATATTTCAGGATGCAAGTCAGTTAAACAATTTTTTACAAATGTAATTGATATAGTGAAAACTATCAAACGTAGCAACTGTTTAAGTGCATTGTTTAACCGGATTCAAGATCAAGAAAGCAAGAAAAATATTTCCTTGAAATTGCCAGGTAAAACTAGGTGGGGAAGTTACTTACACAGTCTTAAAAGCTTAAAAGATAACAAGTTTAGGCTGCAAACTATGACAGTTTGTGAAGAAGCTCAATTGTCTTCTCAGTTAAAAAAAATACTTTTAGATGATACTTTTTGGATTCGTATTGAAAATATTATTGATATCTTTACTCCGATTGTAGAACTTATAGAATCTTTTGAATCAAATGAACCTCAGATTCATTTGGTGTATAACAAAATAAACAACTTATAAAAAGTATTGCTAGAATTACTTCCTGTATCTTTATTGGAAAAAAATGAAGAAAAGCATATTATGGAGCAATTTAAAAAAGGAAAAGAATGTGGTGTTGGTTCTCTCCATCTTGCAGCAGACATTTTAAATCCTATAATGCAAGGAAGTATCTTAGAACCTTCAGATTTGCTTGATGGTTTAACATTCATTTATGATGTTGGCCATCACATGAAATTAGAGAGCACACAACTTAAAATGGATCTTGTTCATTACAGAGAAAAAGAAGGTCTCTGGGAAAGAAAAATCTTGTGGGAAGGGCTAGAGAATATGCCTCCTCTACTATGGTGGAAAAGCTTACAGGGCACTAATATATTAGTTGAAGTAGCTTTGCGCATATTAAGTGCACCTATTACGTCTGCCGCGACGGAAAGAACCTTTAGCACCTTTAGCTGGATTCACAGTAAAAAAAGAAACCGCTTGACATCAGAAAGAGCAGCTAAGCTAACCTACCTATCGTATAATTGGACGATGCTACACAATGAAGTAAATAAACAGAATACACCCAAAATAAAGAAACAGGAAACAAATGAAAATGTTTCAGAAACAATAAATCGTATACAAGAATTACTTTCAAGTGACGACAGCTTAGAAATTGAGGACTTTGAAAATTCAGATTCCGATGTTGTTGTGTCTGAAGTCTGACTGATTTTAAACTGAGAGAAAAATTGTGTCGATATGATAAAATTATATTTTTCATTTTCTATTTCATTATCTATATCTATAGTTTTGCATATTATTTATATATAAATGTTAAATTGTGTTTAATATTAGGCTGCTTTCTCAATCCAAAATTACTGAGTTTTATTTCCTTAAAGTCAAGCTATTGCTGATGCTAAATGGTTCTCTTCAACATACGAATATTGAATTAAGAAAATTATATTTTTCACTTTTATATTATATCTTTGCATAATATGTATATTTTTTATTTATATTTTTCACTTTTATATTTAATATATGCTTAATTTGTGTATTATATATTTGTATATTATTTTTATATCAATATTATCCCTTAAATTTATTGAAAAAAAACAATTCTCTATAAACACATTAACTTTTTTATATGCTTCATTTTTAAAAATTACATTTAAATTCAATACTTAAGTGTAAAAAGTTGATTTTTTTTTTAAATTAAAGGATTGTAAGAAGTCTAAAATTCTATAATTTTCTTTCTTTTATACTCTTTTATCATAACTAAAAGTAAAATTAATGTAATTTCCCAAATATATATAATTGAAAATAAATACCCATACCCTTAAAAATAAATACCCGGGTATTTTACATCACTGATCGTGATATAGTAAACATAGAGAAAATTAAGAAAGCTAATACGAAAGTAAATATTTTTAATTTGACTCCTAATGTTAAACTATATGCCGTATGCGTATCAAACTTATTTTTTCTAAATCAAATTAATGGCATGATTGCATTACACTTATCAAATTTTACTGTGCATAAAGTGAAAATTCCTTTATAACTTTAGTTCAATAAATTTGTATTTTTAAAACTAAAAATATATGTAGTTCTAATGTAATGAAATTTAAAAAATGGCATTTTTTACTACTATTAGATTCAACTTTCAGGAGGGGCTTCAGCCCCCTTAGCCCCCTCCCTGGCTACATGCCTGGTATCATTTTGCAGATGTCAGAACAAGAACTGAATAAAAGGCTCATAGCAAATACAGCAGACTCTCTCTAATCAAAACCTTAATATTCTCAAATATCTAAAATCTACACACTGTTGAAGATAAAAACAGAGAAACTTACAGTTAATATATATAGAGAGGGGAAATTTAAGATTCTTTTTCGCTTTTAAACCATTCCATATACATTTTAATATATAATACTGAACTTAATATGCATCACAGAACTCATGTTTTTCCAAATTGGAAGTTTAAATTTATTTCTAAAAAAATACATCCTCAAAATCACACTATCCAAATGTTGATTTATATATATATCTGATTTTGTCAAATGATAACACTCATATTTACAAACCCAATCCAATTTGGGTGTGGATTAATGTGTATACTCAAGACTTACAAAACTTTCAACAAAATTCATAGACCAGCTTCATCTGCAATCTATTTCAAAATGACACACACTTAAAAATTTCAAATTCAAAACGATATGCAAAAAATTTACAGATCAAATTCTTTTTTACCCCAAGGGCTAGAATTCTGGGGGTGTTTTGTTTTCCATTTATCTTTATAGCAGTTTGAAATTCTAGGATATGGCTGAGTTTTTTTTCATAATCAGGTTTAATTTATGAGCTTTAGAAAATGTGTTTTCATATATATATATTTTTTTTTCCAACCACTGTTGCTATTTTCATTCACATAAAGCTACAAACTAAACTACATTTGTCATAGTTGAAACATATCCCCAAATTTAGCATACAAAAATAAATCACATTAAATGAAGTCAACTAGGTTATAGCTGAGTAATCTGGTGAAATTTTCATTCAAATTCAGTACTGACGAAAACTGCAATATTGAATCTTTTATATTTATGTTCCACACACTTTAACTTCATATTTTTGAGCAAAATTAGCTGAATTTTTAAAAACAATACAAAAGAAAGCTATATTTTCTTCTTAGTATATAGACCAGGAGTGTTCTTGCTTTTATGCTTATTATATGTGAAGAATACCCTCATAAGTACATATAATGCTGTGCTGTTCATTAAGTACAAAGTTTTATGCTAAAACAAAGTTTAGGAAGAAATCATATAAAAGTTTAAAAAAAAAAATCTCTAATTTAATTTTCAATGAATATTTTTAAAATTCATGAAATTTCAATTTGACAATCATTTTGAGGTTTAAGACTCCTTAAACTTAAGAATTTTTGCAGAATTTAATTTTCAATAGTACTTTTCCTTTTACAAACTCCACTTCATGCCAAGTGCAAATATTGGTGTGCTATAAAGTTGCCATTTTCAAATATTATGAAGAAAAGTATATGCAGGCAATTAACCAGTAGAAAATAGGAGCAGTAATCCTAGAGGTATATTAATAGTTTAATGAAAGGCATAATTATTTTTTAACTACTAAATACAGAACAAATTCACAAGCAATAAAAACAAATAGTTCATTATATAGACAGCATAAAGTTGATGATTTCATATTGCTGAAAATATTTGTATTATTTTTTTTTTTCATGCCAGTAGAGCTATATAAATTAAGATTCAAGATTAATTGAAATTAAACTAATAGAAACTGATGAATGAATGCTGGAAATATGTAAATTGAAAAGCAGTTTTATAAACAAATGTGACAAGGGAAACTTGAAATCAAGTTTCAGTGTATATACCTACATTCTTTTAACATCATAGCACAATTTTAGGACTTCAAAATTAATAATAAATTATTTCATCTTTAGTAACTCTTTTATGAATAAATTAAAAAGAGAAATTTTGATACGAATTTAACAGAAGAGATTGCATAAGTCAAACTATAAAATGTTTAAAAAATATTTTAAATAAAGAAAATTTGAAAGAAATAATAATTTATAATCAGATTACTATTTATTGTTGACAAACAATACAGTTTACCAAATTTGATTTAATGTTCATATAGCAGAAAAATGCCATTTTTTTAGCAGAATTAAAATTATTTCTTGAAAAAAAAAAAAAAAAAAAAAAAATTCTTAGCAATACTAATACAGTAATTAGATTGAAAATGTAAGTCAATGTTTTTAACATCATCTTAACGTTACTTATGAAACTGACAGAATGATTTTACATTCAAATTTGAAGCAACAGAATTGATAAACATCGAACTCATTATCCTGACACTTTCAGGACCTGAAAAAAGTGTTGTCACAATCACAGTATATTGGAAAGATTCAAAATTGAAGAAAAATATGTTTATTAAAAACTGTATTTTTAATTAATTTAAGACAATTTTTAATTGACAAATGCTCTTGAATTTGTAAACAATAAAACATTATTATTAAATAAAATAAACACAAAAATGAAATTGAAAAGAACAAAAATCAGATTTTTGATGATTTCCTTTTTTATAGATACAGTAGACTCCCTCAAATCTGCAAACCTAAAAACGGTACATAGTTTACAGATGAAAACAATGTAACATTTAGTTCACATATAGGGACAAAATTGGACTTTTTTAGTTTTATATCAATTCCATATATATTCATTTGTAATTTTGATTAATATTACTAAATTCATGTGTTTTCATGAAAGAAGAATAAATTATTTTGGAAAAAATTGAGATATTGTTGATATCAGTGGTAATCACGATCTTTTTACCAAATATATTTATGTATTAACCAAATTTTTTTGGTTATTAAGTTTAGCTAAACCTGAAATAAAACTTCCTTATTTTATGATTTTGATGTGAATTAGTAATCTTTATAAAGCAAATTTCATAAGAAAAAAGCATCTTATTTTTATAATAAATATTTTAGCATACATTACTGATTATTAACTTGGTCTTTGTTTTAAATATTTTAATCATATTAAAAATTATATAAATTTTTATTATTTTAGCTTATTATTTATTTTAATATTTTATTATATTGTAAGCCTTCATAATAGTTTCAATTTCATTGTTAATTACATTCAAATTACTATTTAAAAAACATAAAAAAAGCAATGACCAGAAATCTGTAAAATTCTAAAATCTGCAAAACCTCTGGTCCCAAACTGTGCAAATTTGAGGGAGTCTACTGTACATGAAATACTGATGAATTAAGGTGTTTGCATATCCCTAGATGTGCTTCCTACAATTCTTTTTCTTATTATACAATGAATTTTGAATATTATCCATTGTTTCAGAAACAGATGTTAGATAATTTCTGATCGGTTCAACGCAATGCTTCAGTTGTAGTTGGAGGCTTGTTTTGTTCTAGCTCCATATTAATTTTGATCCCCTTGTCTGAAGAAATTTCTGTCTTTTTCTTTTTCACAATTTCAGATATCATTGCATCTGGTGGTGTGGTGACACTCTTATCAAAATCGATATGTGTGGAGTTTTTTTTATTTTTTTTTATTTAGATAAATGATTGAAAGAAAGTTTCTTCTTTATGTCAATGGGCATTTTAGGCACTTTTGAGAAAAGTTTGGTTAAGACATTTCTTACCGCTTAATTTCCGTATTTGATAGATGAATTATGGAAAATGGTCAATTTTCCTAAAACGTCGGGCCATTCGGGGTTGAAAATTAGTTAGTGACGTAAAATCCGGAGTTTATTTATATTAAAATCATATACAGAAAATCGGGACTTTGAAAAAATGACGTGATAAGCGGAGTGACGTGAAAACCGACTGTCGGGATAGCGAGGTCTGACTGTAATTATCATAGATTTTTTTAGATTAAAACCAAATGAACTTTATACATAAATAATAATAATAATAAAACCCTTCAAAATACTATATAAGCAGATATCCAAATATTTATGTCCCCCTCCCCCCCCAAGAATTACTGTTGTAACAGAATTACAAGCAGATTAATATTTAAAAATGATTATTTTAATAAATATAACTTTAGCTAGCTTATCTCAAGCTTCGCTTCAAATGGACAATGTTAATAAATAAAATAAAATTAACAAGAGGAGTATGTAATAAAAAACTTTTTAGTTAAAGGTTGTAGTGATGCGGTAAAAAAGAGAGAATAAAAATTTAAAAAGTAACTTACTGTACTTTATTTACATTTTCATCCAATAATAGTAGGGCGGTTGGCTGGTTGATAACATTAGAGACCAGAGGCATATTTTTTTTTCCCAACTAGGTTTTGCCATCCAAACTGTATCTCGCAATCTGATTGGTCAGAACCTTCGGCATGAATTCGACGCTTCTTGGCGGCAATCGCGCTTGGCGAAAAACACTTTTTTGTTTTAATTTTCTTATTCTTATGCTTTTTTTTTTTTACGAATTTTATGTTGTCATATGAAATTAACGAAAAACGGCTCGTATCAGGGTCAGTTTTTGAAAATAATTTTTCAGGAAGAATCTCGGTAAATCACGTTTATTTTTTAAAATTGAAATAATATGGCTTTTCTAAAATACCTTTCTGAATTTAATTTTATTAGAAAGCACATGAAATTGGTTAGTTATTATTACGAAACAATGTAATCGAATGGTGTTTTAGTTTTTTTTTTTGGTAAAAGCAGAAGATCTTTTAGAAAGCACTGTAAAAGTTAACGTTCGTTTTTTTTTTTTTTTTTTTTTTTTTTTTTTTTTTTTTTTTTTAAATAACGAAGTTTATTTTTGAGAAATTTCTGTAACAATCGCAATAAACATTATATAATATTGAATATAAATAGTGTAATATACAATTAAAAATTATACTAAAAACAACAATCAGTTAAGTGCAAGTTTTACTCACACAGAAGAGATATCGTTATGCAAAATACAACCAGGTACAATGTTTAACCATAACATTTTATTAAGTGCGCTTCGAAAAAAGGTCTCAAACTTGCAATATCGCCTTGGTACGTGGCGCTTTTTTTAGATAGGTTTCTAATTAATAACATAGCTAATTAAAAACAACTTATTTCCGAAAATTATTATCAGTAATCCTTGGATGAGATACTTTAAACAATATATTCTCACAATATGCATTTTTTTCTATCAAGTAACTTGAATTAATGCTCCTAGGTTTTTTGTAAATATACTTGTGAATAGTTAAAAATGTATAAATATGCGAATTAATAGCCTTTATAATCCGGGTAATTTCGAAAGTTTCACATTCAATAATTTTGGAGAAAATTAATTCTGACGGTCAGACCGACACACGAGCGATCTTATAATGGTTCCATTTTTACTTTTTAAGTAAACAACTTAAAAAAACTTTCATTTTAAATTTCAAAATGACGATTTTTATAACAGTGTTTATGAGTTTGTTATTTCATATTAACTGAAACAGTTTTTTTTTCTTTTTTTTTTTCACTTTTTACTATTTTTACAATAAGAATGAATTGGATTCGTGAAAATGTTCGTCTGTTAGTCTGTCCGGTAGTCTGTATGTGACAAAAAATTGTGAGCGCTCTGCCTCAAGAATTAATGCATGGAATTTCACAAAACTTTAAATTCTGTGAGACCTTGAAATATATTAGATCTGATTAGTTTTTCGTATGTATCACTCAAGAGGTGTCGCTGCTATGCTGCATTATTCACAATTTCTATAATAGCCATATCTCAAGAACTACTGCATGGATTTCAACAAAATTTTAGATTTAGTTCTTACTCGACATAATATTATGCTAATTACGTTTTGGTGCAAATCGCTCTACAGTTGGCGCTGCCATAGTGTATGATTATTGGGATAGCTCTATCTCAAGAAGAACTAATGCATGAAGTTTTCTAAAACTTCAGATTCAGTTATTCCCTGATATAAGTTACTGTTGTTTAGTTTTTGGTGTAAATCGCACCACATATGACTCTGCTGAGTTACATTTTTCAAGATTTCACAATAAACGTATCTAAGAAACTAATACATGGGTTTTCGTCAAAATTCAGATTCAGTTGGTACCTGATAAAAAGTTGATCCTAATTAGTTTTTTGTGTACATCACCCAACATGTGACGTGGTTGTGCACATTCTTTTTAAGATTTTGCAATAGCTTTGTCTGTAAAACTAATGCACCGATTTTCATCAAACTTCATATTCAGTAATAAGTTGACATAAGTTGTTGCTGACTAGATTTTGGATTAAACCACCAAACCGGTGATGCTGTTATGCTGCATTTTGACGAAGTATTAACATGCATGAGAGAGAAGAAAGTTTTGGGTTTGCCAGATCTGACTAGTTTTTTTTATAACTAACTATATTGAGGGTTGGAATTTAAGTTTTGTAAATTAAATAATTTTTAGTGCCCTTAATGCATACTTTTCAAAGTTCAAACAGATCCTAATAAAATGAAAACATTAAACTAAGGAATAACTAGTCGGAATGTGACAATCACAAAACTTTCTTATATCTATACATGTTAATACTTTAAAGTTCGCTCCCACAGTTCCAAAATTGAATGAAAATCTAAGCTCATCGTGAGGATTCTAAAGGCATGAAATTCCGTGTATTAGTTATTGAAATTGCACTATTGTAAGTATTGAAAAAACTGCAACATAAAAGCGCCACCTGTTGGGCAATTTATGCGAAACATAAACAGCAATAATATTTATCAAGCTATACCCGAATCTAAAGTTTGATGAACATTCGAGAATTAGTTCTTGAGATTAAGATATTACAGCAATCGGGGATCATTCAGCATATCAGAAAAACCTGTTGGGCGATTGACGCCAAAATGTAAGCAGAACTAGTTCATATCACGGATTTACTGAATCTGAAGTTTAATGAAAATCTGTGCGTTAGTTCTTGAGATAGAGTTATTGCGGAAATCATGAAAAATGCAGCATAGCAGCGCCACCTGTTGAGCAATTTACACCAAAACGTAAATAACATGAATTCATGTCAACGATTAACTAAATCTGAAATTTGATAGAAACTTGTGCATTAGTTAGAGATAGAGTTGTTGCGGAAATCGTGAAAAATGTAGCATAGCAGCGCCATCTGTTGAGCGATTTGCACCAAAATTTTAACAATTCATGTCAAGGACTAACAGAATCTGAAGTTTGTTAGAAATCCGTGCATTATTGAAGTATAGCTGTTATGTAAATCTAAAAAATGCAGCACAGCAGCACCACCTGTTGAGCAATTTATTCCAAAGCTAATCAGCATCAATTTATAAAAGGGACTATCAGAGTATAATTTCTTACCAAATTTCGTGCATTGGTTCTTGAGATAGAGCCCGTAGATCTTTACACACATTTTTAAAAAGCATGTTTTTTTGGAATGTCTGATCCCTAAAACGTGTAGAACCATCAAAAACCGGAATTCGAAAATTTTCACGAATCCAATAATTTCTTCTTGTTAGGATAGAATAAAGTAAAAACTCAACATTATTAAAGTAATTTAATTATCCAACAAATATAACAGTTTCAGACAATAACAATATAACTGGATCTTCAACTAAAAGGATAGGAGTTTTATCAAGATGCCCAATTTTTAATGAATAATTATTATGTTATATTTCAACAACATATTGGAATTTTATAAGATGTTTTGTTTAGAAGATGCCCATTTTTAAATGGATGAATGCTGCGTTACATTTAACAACAGATTCGAATTTTGTAAGCATTAGATTATTTTTCTTTAAATAACATCATACAGGCAAAACAAAACAAGGCAAACAATATATATATATATAGAACCATTAGATAATGCTACAAATCAACATCAATTACTGTAAAAACTTGTTAATGCCAAATTATATCATACAGAGGAGTTGTCAGAATTAGGAATAAAATTGGAAATGTGGTATTTAGCTCGTTATCAAGGGCAATACTAAATAGCCACATTAATTGCGATTAATTTCTGAATGGAAATCAGGATAGACCTAAAAATAATTTCCATGTTGCTCGATTAATCGCAAATGAGAACTCATTTCAAAGAAAAATATTAGAAAAATAATAAGACCACAACAGAACTATCAATATAATAATTGCAATAGAAAAACTATTTCAAAGAAAAAATATTAGAAAAATAATTAAACTGTAATTGAATATTGACAAAGACAAATCTACATTCATCAATCGCAACCACAACTTCCATTGATAACAGGAAAAAGAAAATAATAACATAACTGAACTAACATTGATTAAACTAAATTGAAAAATCATGTCAAATGGATATATATACAAATAATTTATTTCTCGTCTTCTTGAAAATAAAACAAAAAACGATTTGAGGATCATTTTCAAAACGGAACATATTAGTTTCCTTAACATATTTAAAATAGAAATTCAGATGCATAAATATATGTGCATACCAGAAAGAAAATAAAAAGAATATTGACCAGTTAAACTGACGGCATAATGCTCACAGGCTATGCACACTAATTGTATATTACAGCCTTATATAAAAATTCTCTTCGAAAAACAAATTAAGGGACCCCCCCCTCGTTTCCTTTCTTTATACTTAATCATTAAACCCCCCAAAACTAATCTGAGATACCCCTTATTATATAAAAAACCTGTATCCAAAATTCGAAGCAAGTCGAATAATTCTGCTTAAAAACCATTTATGTAATTTAAGAAGCGTTGTCTTTCGTTACCCCTTTATACTTAACCATTAAATCCTCAAAACTGTTCAGAAATTCAACTTATAAAAAAAAACCTACATCCAAAATTTAAAGCAAATCGTATAACTCTGTATAAAACTCTATTTAGCTAACTTAAGTTAGCTAACTTAAGATAATCACCCGTAAACCCTTTTTACTTAACAAAAGAATACTACAGCTAATGATGAAAACTTCTTTCCACTATGAATCTGTATCCAAAAACTGAAACAAATCGGTTAATTTTGCATGAAAAAACCCTTTACCTAAATTATGAGGAGTAGTTCCCCCTATCCCCTCTTTATACTTATCCAATGAATTCCAAAAACAAACCAGGGAAACGCCTTTTCAGAATGAACCTATATCCAAAATTTGAAGCAAACCGGTAAATTTTGCGTGAAAGACCCATTAACTTAAATTAAGAGTGGAAGGACAATGAACCCCCCTATTTCTCCTATTTAAACTTATCTAATAAACACCCAATACTAATCACGGGAGCACCTCATCAGAATGATCCTATACCTAAGATTTGATCGAAATCTGCTAATTCTGCATGAAAAACCCATTCATATAAATTAAAGGGAAGCGCCTCCCTTTAATTTATATAAATAACCCCCGTTCCCCTTCTTATACTTATCGAATGAACTCTTTAAATTAATCAGGGAAGCGCCAATAAGCTTATATTCAAAATTTTAAGTAAATCGGATATTTTTATTATGCATTACGTATGCAAGTACTACATGCATACAGAACGGGCTGGCACATAAGCTCCCAGGCTTTGATAGCCAGTGAGCTAAAATACTAAGATGTACTGCTTACAAAATGAACTATGTTGTACCTAAAAATGTTTTATCGGAAATTGCAAGGAGGAATTTAGGTGGTTGACTATTGTTTGAACAAATATTGAAAATACTTTTTAAATATAAATATTTCAAAATTACATACGCATATGGGCAGGAGAAATTAAAATTTCAAGTGAAATTTTTGACAACAGATTATTTACTTGCTATTTCAGAAAAATAAAATGATTGCATTTTTTTTTTTTAAGTTTTAAAAATTTTGTATATCACTGATTTCTACTTTTTCTAAATAGCACAAATAATCCTCTCATCGAGTTCACGGATTCACAATGGTAAATCTACCAGTCAACCTCTAACAACAGGTTTTCACGTGTTTTCCACCAAAATTTGATTTGGCAGACCGATTACGTTTAATATGCAAATCGAGGTTTAACTAATCCTAAAATTTCATCCGTAAACTCGATGAGCTGATAGTCAGTGCTGCCGCCACCCGGTCTAAAAGATTTTTTCTAAATTTAATGCTCTCTGAAATTTCTACTTCCAGAAACTCATGCAAAATTTACAATCTGTAATTATTTATTTTTTAAGTCATCCCTCCTATTCGCTATTTTTAGTATTTTATTATATCTTCTACGATTCTTCAACTACTGACAATTTTATTTCTCCCTCTCCAAGCACATAATCCTTAGAGCTTACAGAGTTTCATAATTATGAGGATTATTAAATTTAAAATCATTAAAAATGGGTAAAAATTATAATCTATTTGAATAATTACAATTAAATTCTTCAATTAAATAAATTTACAATTATACCAAATTATAAATCAGTAGAAAATTTAAAATTGAAAAAAATATTTTAAATTTAAAGAATATGTTAAATTTAAAAAAGTAAAAAAAATATCAAAATTATTTGGATTTTTTAAAACTTTTTAATAATTTGCTAATTTGTAGTTACAATAAATGACCTTATCATATCAATCTCCTCTCTTGTGAAATGTTCACTTCGGCACCTTTTTTCTACCAACATATAATATTTAATGTCATATATGTATGTGTATTAAGTAATGTACACAGCCTCCCTCATGATTCTTTAAAAAGTGGCAAAATGCTATCGAAACGCAGATAATCCCCCCCCCTCCCTTCTCCTGTTTTCTCACATTTCTTATAAATTATTGAAAATTATCTTTTTTCTGCAGAAATCACTTTTGCTATTGACCTGTAACCGAAATGCAGAATACTATTTCTTTCTTTCCCCGTCCATCTTATCTAAATTCTCTACTTCTTAATTTCGCCAAGCATAATTCCTTCCCGAAAAGAAAAGCCTCTTTGATGCAGAAAGTTCTGACCAATCAGATTACAAGATGGCAAAACCCAGTTGGGAAAAAAAAATACGCAGACCAGAGCAACGTTAGCGTAGTTGGTTGGTTGGCAAGTTAATTGTCATTTTTTATTTAGATAGTCACTAATTCATGGCTGTGTTCGGGGTTTAAACCGTTTAAACGCGCTGCGCGCGCGATCTTAGGAGACAGGGAGATGGAGTGGATTTTTATCGCGGACGGGATATCCATCCGTTCAGTACTCGCCAGGTAGCGGGTCTGCGTATTTCTAAATTGTGTTCGATTCGCCACCTTGGCGAAAACTTTTGGCGAAAAACCTTGGCGAGAGCGGTTTTGAAATGCAAATGAAATATGGAACTCCGGTAGCTCATGTGCGCCTGCGCGTTCTTCCGCTGTTGATTATTCCGATTCGATGGCAAGACGCTGTTGTTATTGCGTTTAGATTTTCTATTACAATGTTTACTTATTTTTGCGTCCGTTTTTAAATTTTATTCACGTTACACCTACTAACAACAATAAATAAATAAATAAATAACGCTACTCATCTTTGTATTCTTTTGTGTGTTTATGCTGCATTTTATTTTATTTCCGAAGTAGCAGCAGTATTATAACAAGATAGAATCATTATGTTTATATTTTACTTTTTGTCCTTTTATTCTGCAGATTTTTTTTTACTATAAAATATATTTTCACACATTTAATAAGTACATCTTTCAGTTAATTGTGTGCTTTGTTGTCAATTGCAAAATAAAATATTTAAGTGTAAAATTTAGCATAAATATTTACGAAAACGTCTTGCCAAAAGACTAGAGCGAGAAAATTTCCCCCAAAAAATCGTTGAAAAATACAAGTTAAAGAATTTTTATTAGATATAAACACTTCTAATGATAAAAGTTGATAGTGTACTTAATTTTCATTTTTCAATATAACAACTTATGTTTTATAATATTAAAGGTAAAATTAGCATCAAAATACAGTTGAATAAAACTTTTAAAAGTTGTGAAATTATTCCTTAAAAAAATTTTTTTGGCTAATTCAGGTGTTGACATGAGAAAAATTGCTTTAATATCATATTTATCATGAACTTATTTTCTGTTTATGGTAAAATGCTTATACATTAAAATGTTACAGCAGCAAATAAACTATATATTTAATATTTCATACAAGTTCTATCTTGAAGCAGTAAAAAAAAGAATGAATTTAATATCTATAAAGATATATGTTGCTTACAGGGTTGGTTTCTTCCAAGCCAGTGGAAGAAACTGGAAAGAAATGGAAGAAATCAACAAAAAATGTATATATGTTTATACATATATATATGCGTGTGTGTAAGTATATATGAATCAGGCCCGGACTGGCCAGTTCGGCTGGTCGGCGATCGCCGAGGGCCCCCAGACTAAAGGGGCCCCGGAAGCGCAACTCAAAAAAGGAATATACGAGTTTTTAAGTACTATTTACGTACGAAAAAAATTGAGTATTTTCCAATAATAATATACGTTTACAGTAAATTTTAAACAATTGATAGTTTTTTCATGGGAACTTATATACTTTCGTCGTGTCATGTCGTTGGACAGATGGAATAGGGCTGGTGACTGATATATCGTCGTTTCTGCAGTACTCATAGAATCAGATTCATAGTGCATCATGATGCTCACTTGCCAATGTCGTATAGTATGGTTATAACTAGTGCAATTTCACAGTGTGATCAACATGAAGCAGTTGTACGAAAGCGACAGTATGAAAAGGAAAGAAAAAAATGAGAAAATTTTTAAACATTGAAAAATTTAAAACTTTTAATACTTGGTTAAGTAGTAAGGACGACCCGATTCCATTCAATTTGCACAAAAAAAAAAATCAGTTTTTCTTAACATACAGTTAAGATCCTTTTAAAGAATACTACATACACATTTATGATATATTTTATATTTTAAAACTATACTTTAAAATCACGATATTTTCTCTCCATAGAAAATACACGATAATAATATTAATGATTACTTAGAAGCCTAGATTTTTTAACATTCAAATAAAGATTCATTATAAAATTAATGTAGTTTAAACTTAAAGAAAAAATAAGATGGTAAAAACATGATTAACTTTTTAAGATGTATTATAAAAAATATATTTGTGAAAATATTTCTCTGTCATTTATTAGAGCTTCTTTCAAATCCAAAGGAGTTAGTTCCTGACACATTTCTAAATTCATTTAGTTCGGAAATGCATAAGTTTTGCTGTTTTTTTTTATTCAGAACCTGTGTAATCGAATGGTGTCTTCCATTTTTTGATAAAGACATTATATCTTTTGGAAATATTGTCAAAGTTAGCATTTTGAATTGAATATTTGGAAGCGATATCATTGAAAAGGGGAAAAACTTGCAGTCACTTGATAAAAATCTCTTACCATTTGATATTTTATTAACCAAAAATGAAAAAAATATTTTATTTCCAAATCCTTTAATAGTCACGCATGTCAATTTTGCGCATTTACAGTTAAAAATTAGTCAGAAAGTTTCACATTATTGAGAAGTGGATTGAAAACCACCCTAAGTTTTACTTCCAAAGATTCCATTAACAGAAGTTTATTATCGCTATTAATATTTTTTAGCTCACAGGCTATCAAAGCCTGAGAGCTTATGTGTCCGCCCGTTCTGTATGTATGTATATACTTGCGTACGTACGTACGTAACGCGATAACTCATGATAAAAATATCCGATACATTAAATTTTGGATTTAGGCTTATTATGATAAGACGCTTCCCTGATTAGTTTTGAGAGTTCATTCGATAAGTATAAGAAGGGTAACGGGGGCTATTGCCCCTCCCCTTAATTTATATAAATAGGTTTTTCCTGCAGAATTAGTAGATTTCGTTCAAATCTTAGATGTAGGATCATTCTAATGAGGTGCCTTCATGATTAGTATTGGGTGTTCATTGGATAAGTTTAAAGAGGGGGAATGGGGGTGGGTAACCCCCCCCCCCCGTCTTAATTTAGGTTTTTCACGCAAAATTTATCTATTTGTTTCAAATTTTGTATAAAGGTTTATTCTGAAATGGCGCTTCCCTGATTTGTTTTTGGAATTCACTGGATAACTATAAAGGGAGGATAGGGAAAACTACCCCTCATAATTTATGTAAATGGTTTTTCATACAGAATTAACCGATTTGTTTTAATTTTTGTATACAGGTTCATTGTAGTAGGAAGCTTCGCTCATTTGTTGTGGTATTTTCTTTTGTTAATTATAAAGGAGGGTACGGGCGATTACCTCCCCCTTAAATTAGCTAAATAGAGTTTTATGCAGAGTTATCCGATTTGCTTTAAATTTTGGATGTAGGTTCTTTCTGATAAGTTAAATTTCTGAACAGTTTTGGAGGTTTAATGATTAATTATAAAGGAGGGAACGGGGGAAAACGTTTCTTAAATTACATAAATGGGTTTTTATGCAGAATTATTCGACTTGCTTCGAATTTTGGATACAGGTTTATTATATGATAAGGCGTATCCCTGATTAGTTTTGGGGCTTCAATGATAAGTATAAATAAAGAAGATTGGGGGGGGGGGGTACTTCCTTCCTTATTTTTTTTCGAAGGACATTATTATATAAGGCTGTAATGTATAATTAGTCTGCATAGCCTGTGAGCTCTATGCCATCAGTTTAACTGGGCATCATTCTTTTTATTTTAAACACACAATTCGGACCGTGAAGCTGGAATTTAAAGTTTTCATACTAACTAGAAAACTGCAAGAAATGTAAGTCACCGATTTTAATGAAAGTGGTATCGTTGGAAAGATCTCATCATGAGGAGTAAAAAACTCAATAGAACTACCCATCGCGGAAACGAGTCGTTTTCGAGATATCTGACAATTTATATAACGTAGCTAGTGCATACTTACTGGGAAATCGCAAAAAAATTAGTCTAGATTTTGACGAAAGAGGTATTGTTGGAAAGATCTTATCGTGTGAAGTAAAAAATTCAAAAGAAGTACCCATCGGAAACGAGCCGGTTTCGAGATATCCGATAATTCGAGCCACGTAGCTAGTACATACTGGGCTAGTGCACACCTAACAGAGGACCGCAAAAAATTGCTGTCTCTATTTTGATGAAAATAATGTCATTGGAAAGATATCATTTTGAGAAGTAAAAAACTCAATGGAGCTACCCTTCGGAAATGACCCGTTTTCGAGATATCCTACAATTTATGTCACTTAATGCAGTTTCCCAGTACGTGTGCATGCTTAGTGATACAAATTGTCGGATATCTTGAAAACGTTTCATTTCCGATGGGTAGTTTCATTGAGTTCTTTACTCCTCACAATGAGATCTTTCCAACGATACCACTTTCGTGAAAATCGGTGACTTACACTTCTTGCAGTTCCCTAGTAAGATAGAATTTTTTTAAAAAAAAATTCGTACTTTTTGCCGATTTAAGGATTTATATTATTCTTTTATCACTAATATTCATATCTATTTTTTTTAGTTACAATTTTCTTTCTATTTTAAAAGCGAGCGGTTTATTAATGATTCAGCATTTTAAATTTCGTTTAAACATTTTTTTTTCGATTTTAAAAATTTTTAATTTTATTTATATTTCCGCTATTTTTCTTTTTATTTCGCTTTTTTAAAGAATTTTGCATTTTAAATTTTATTTAAATAATTTAATTTGAAAATTTTTAATTTAATTAAAATAAATATTCCTTTTACTTTAAATTTATTGATGCTACCATCTATGTAAGAATTTAATAATTATAAATCAACAATTTGGATTTATTAATTAAAGGATAATTTGTTTTGAAATATAATTAAAGAAAATATTCTGAGCGATCTGCGATCACACGTACCCACTTTTTTTTATTACTGCTATGTCACTTTTAATATATAGTTAGGTATCACCGTAGGATTTAGATTATTATGACTTCGACACAGTCATTTGATTGCCGAAAACTAAAAATATATCTCACACTCATTTTTAAGTAATAACCACTTAAAATAAATAATTCTTATTTTTTTTCTAGCATGGAATTAGTTTAGGTATGGTGTATAAAAATAATATAAATATATATTGTGTAAGTAAGTTAACAACATTACAAAAAGCTTATATTTTACTCAACTATTTTCCAAGTGACAAAATAGCCTAAATGTGGTTTTTTGCTATCCAAGCCTAAATTTAAAAATAAAATATAGTATTCTGTTTTCGCTAAATTTCCCATAAGGGGCCCCTTTTCAGTCTCTAGCCGAGGGCCCCCAAAGGGTCCAGTCCGGGCCTGATATGAATCGCCAAAAATTGTTCTAACCGCAAAGATTCTTATTACATTTGTTTCATTTAAAATATAAACATTTCACTCATTTTATTTAAAATATATTCATGTAGGATATACATACTGCAAAAATATAAAATATATAACCTCTACACATTTCATTAAAAAAAACAAAAGAATGAAAATCAGAAATAACACTGTAAAGCAAAAGAATCTTTCATCGTCAAAATAATTTTTCTAATTTTCTTGTGTGAAAAATAAATCTTATACTGCCAGGATTAAAATGCTATTGGCGAGAAATAGGCTGGGCTACGTAAATGTATGGAAAAACATTTCCACACGTAAATGTATGGAAAACAGGGATGAGATTCTTCAGACTTTAGTCTGAATTTCAGACTTTTCTTCAATTTTTAAAGAAATTTCATCAGTTAAATTTTTGGGAAAATTTTATATTTTTTCCTTAGTTTTTTGTTTTTGTATTTTGATATAATAGTCCATGTTTTCATGTAATATATAAAATTTAAGAGCAATTATAATATTTATTCTACTTGAAATTCATAAGTATTATTGTTCAAATGTCGCTCGCACAGTTTTCAGATTTTTTACTTTTTTGTCAATTTCATCCCTGGGAAAAACATTTCCACACGTAAATGTACTGAAAAACATTTCCACATAGTGGGTTTCTAAGACATTTGTAAGAGAAATGGGGCAGACATAATGCACCATGTTGGCTCAATTTTTTTCTCCCGCCAGTTTGGTAATTTCTTCTTTTCTCAATATTGCTTTAAGTGTTAATATTTACAATTTATTTTGTTTTTTTATATTTATTACTATGTTTACTATTTAGAATTGCTTTTTTAGAATTGCAATTGTTATTCAACAATTTATTTTCAACTCATGCATGTAACCAAGGGGGGGGGGGGGGGATGTTACCCGGGCATCCCTGCTCACGCAGATACAAGAAGGATTTTAAAATTATCATATCTTGCTCCAGTGACTTTGAAATTTACATTTTTAAATAATATTATTTCTCATTAAAACTGCATTTTAAAAAATTCAAATAAAATCATTAATAGTTTTTTCATTTTATTTTTTGAGCTAATTGTATCTTTTAATTTCTAATTAATATGCATGTTTCTATTTTTAACAAAATGATAGATTAATACGACGTCGCCGAAACCCTAAACTTACGCCAATGGTAACCCCTTTGTTCAAAATAATAGAATTTTTTTTTTTATAATTCTACAAATAATCTACATAGAAAAGAAAGATTAACAATATATGAAAACCTTCCTTAAAATAATATCTATTTAACAGTGTAAATTCCTTCAGTAGAACAGGAGGAGTTAGCGAGAAACCTGAAATTTCTATTTGTATTTTATATACAGGATGAATGTAAATTGTTTTTACAATAAAAGAGGGGTGATAGTACACATCTATACAAACAATATTAAAACAGAAACTAAGGGTCCCAAACGTTTTCCATAGGAGGTGGCCACCATTAAAGTTTAGGGTCCAAAATTTTAAATAAACATAGAAAATAAAAAAATTGGTCGACTGATTTGCGATTTTCACTAAAACTATTCTTTATGTCAGTGTTTTATTGAAAATAAATAAAAAAAAAAATTCCGATAGAGGGTGCTTAGCACTTTGCAGTAATGAACAATTATTTTTTTCATCCGATTAAATGTTTTCGTAAGCTTAGATTTAAACTTAAATTTTGAGCTCAAAATCTGAATCGTTGGGAGTGGATAAGTAGCAAACTGAACTGTGTTCAGAGGGTTAGTACAATAGACCTCTGGTCACAGTGCTTGGTTCTTTGAACCCCCCATCTCTAAGTCTACTTTATTACCTAATTCAACAATTTGATCGTCCTTTATTTGCAATAGGGTAAAAAATTGCACTTTTATATGTTAAAATATTGCCATGAAAAATATTTTTAAACAAAATATAAAAACATTGCAGGTTTCGTGAATCACAAAATTTGGTGCAAAAGTAAAAAATCATTAAAAATTTCATTAAAAATCTTTAAAATTTGTAGGTTAAAAAAGGTACTATATCAGCTAAAAGTTTTAAGCAAAATTTCTTTTCTGAATGTCAAAAAACGCTGTTGAAAAATGCATTAAAAATCACTATCAAAACATCCCAGGTGTTCAAATTTATTCTAATCGGGTAAAAGACTGTAATTGTAATTTTTTCAACATCGAAGGACAATAAAAATCAATGCAAAAAATTTCAAATGACTAAAAAATGTATTAAAAATATTGCTGAAATTAAAAAATTGTAGATGTTGAAATTTATTATATTAGACTGCAAGTTTGAAATTGAAATCATTTTTCAAATGTCAAAAAATTTCATTAAAAATTTTGCTAAAAATCACTAAATATTAAAAAATTGCAGAATCTTGAATGAATAAATCATTGTAATCAGAAGACAAAAAATTTTCAAAAATGACATTAAAAACTTAAAATTCAAAATAGTTTCACTATGTTAGACTAAAAATTTCAATCCAAAATCCTTTTTCGAATGCCAAAAATCACTGTGGAAATCGAAAGAATGCTGAAAATCACATTAAAAATTGCAGAATATTGAATGGATATAAATCATTGTAATTTAAAATGTTTCAAAAATAAAAAATCAACATAAAATTAAAAAAAAAAAAATATTGGAAAATTGAATTGAAATTGGTGAATTTCTTTGTATTACGCTAAAAGTTTGAAACTAAAAACTTTATTTCTGAAAATTAAAAAAATAAAATCAAAGTAGAACTTGAACCATAAAAATAGCTTGGTCAAAAATTGTAATGAAGTAAAACATTACAATCAAATATATTTCATAAATGACAAAAAAAAAAAAAAAAAAAAAAAAAACCTTGAAAAACACAAAAATTTACTTAGGAAATCGCTGATATTCAAATATCATAGCAGACAAAATTGAGTAATTAGGCTGAAAGTTTGAAACAATGTTCCCTTTATCAATATAAAAAATGTAGCCGCTAAAGGTGAAAAAGCACTAAAATTTGCATTAAAAAAATCGCTAGAAATTGAAAAATCAATGTACAAATTACGAAATAAACTTTATTGAAAAGGGACAAAATGTTTTATATTGGGTTCAAAGGATGAAACCACATTCATTTCACTAAATATAGAAAAAATGCATATAAATTAAATTAAAAAATCGAAAATTGGGCTTCTAGGTGCAAAACTTCATATATAGAGCTTCCCTCCAAATTTTGTTGCTCTACATGCAGTGGTCTGTTCAGAACATCGTCCACACAGTTTTCTCTATTATTATAGAATTTAATATTTTATTAAATTGCAAGCATTAATTATAATTTCAGTTGCATTATCAGGGCCCGACTTAGACAGTGGGGGGGCCCTTTTATCTTAAAAATTTTCGTAAATTATACTGAAGTGACTAAAGCTGAAATTCATAACCAATGTATGTGTACACAAATTTCGTACCAAGTACTATTCACATCTATATACATAATAGCAGAAGAAAGACAACTTTAAGAAATTATAGAATACAGGGGTTTTTTTTATTACAAGAATATGGGGATAAATTTGAGTTCCTTCAGGCATTGGATGCGGAAACAGATGGGGTAAGAGAAGAGAGACCCTTAAAATTGAAAAAAAAAAAAAAAAAGTTGGTCACTTTTGACCATTTTTTATCATTTGACACTCCATTAATGAAAAACTTATATCTGTCCTTGGGGGGGGGGGGGGGGGGCCTTAAACCGGGGGACCGGGGCAATTGCCCCACATGCCCCTGCCTTAGTCAGGCCCTGTGCATTATTACTCTCAGATTATACTGTTTAAAAAATATAAATAAAGCAATGTCCAGAAATCAACAAAATTCTAAAATCTGTACAACCTCTGATCCCAAGCTGCAAATTAAGAACTATCTACTGTACATACAAATATTTTATTATTATTTTTTTCCTATACTGTAAAATCCTCATCTATTGTTCCTGCATTGATTGTTTTGCTTCTATGGTCGCTGCACAAATTATTCTTAAATAATGTTAATGAAAGCATTCATCGTTGTAAAATGTTTCTCTTCACTGGAATGAAATTGAAAATCATACAAATCCATATGACATACAAACTGGAATTATTATACAATAACACAAATGAATAGTGGTTGTATATAGCAGAGGATGCGCTTTTAGTTCCATTGATCAAGGTGTTGTCCTAAACACAGGGCTGTAGCTAGAAGTGTACGATAGGGGGGCTCATATTTTTTTGTTCTCTCTCTAATGCAGAAAGGTAAATTAGTGCATATTCACATTGTAGGTACTATGTTTCTCATTAAACTGTTGTAATAACTTCATTTTATGCTAAGAAAAGTATATGATGATGAAAATTTTGAATGTATAACTGGTGCAAAATTAAACATCCTGTTAACTTCATATGTACCAATAGGATGAGGGAGTGTTGAAACACGTATTTTAGATACAATTTAGTAACTCTGCAAAACTGTGAAAGGGTCTCAAAACTAAATTAGATTTTTGAACAGAATTTCATTTGAATTTTCGGAACATTTAAGGACTTTGGAACTTTTTCCAGGGGAGGCTCAACATATTTTAGGGGGGGCTGAGCCGCCCATAGCACCCACTTAGCTACGGCCCTGCCTAAACATAGGAGAAATGTGTGATAATGCAAAAACTGAAAATAATGTCGATAAAATACAAGGTAACATTCAGACCGATGAAGCTGAGCCACCAGTGCCAACTTTTTCTGATACAATTATGGCATTTCTAACTATATGAACTTTTATATATGCATATGAAATTACAAAAAGTCCTTCCGGCACATGTACCATGAACACTTGGAGTTATACTGAAATCAGTTTATAAATATGCGTATTAACGCGTGACAAACGTCAGACTGTTTCAAAATGTCAATCACACTTGAAAGTGCTAAAACTCTGCCATTTTTCAAGATATAGATGAAACAAAAAATGCTCTGGAATTTTTGTATCAAGGTCAAAACACAAAAGAAAAATCTTTTTTAATTTCTTACTCTTTTGCACCTAATTTTAAAATTTAAATAAAAAAAATTAATATTCTGCCATTTTGAAACAAGACGGCGACTGGAACTGGCCAACAAACTTGGTCTAGGCATCAGTATATCCTGTCTACGCACCAAGTTTCACCCAAATCGGTGTATAAATACGCATGTTATCACGTGACGAAAATCAAATCATTTCAAAATGTGAGCAACACTAGAAATTAAATGTACTCTCAGACATTTTTTAAGATACAGATGAAACAAAAAAATACTTTGGAATCTTTGTATCAAGGTCAAATGCATAAAAGAAAAATCTTTTTCAATTTCTCACTTTTTTGTACCTAATTTCAAATTTTTTTACAAAAATTTAAATGGCTGCCATTTTGAAACAAGACGGCGGACGGTACTGATTAAGGAACTCGTTCCAGGCTTTATTATGTAATATATACACACCAAGTTACATCCAAATCGATTTATAAATACGAGTGTTATCACGTGACAAAAATCAGATCGTTTCAAAATGTCAGCCATAAGAAAAATTCAAAGTGCTATAACTCAATCATTTTTTAAGATATAGACAAAGTAAAAAATGTTCTGGAATTGATGTTTTAAGATCTAACACATAAAATAAAAATATTTTTCAATTTTTAATTCTTTTGCATTTTATTTTAAATTAAAAAAAAAATTTAAATGGCTGCCATTTTGAAACAAGATGGCAGATGATGCTGGCCAACGAACTCGGTCGAGATATTTGTATTACTATGTACATACGAAGTTTCATTCAAATCGGTTCATAAATATGTTAGTTATCACATGACAAAAATCAGATATATATATATATATGTCAACATTTGAACGGAGGGTGTTTTTGGTGTCTGGGGGTCATGATCGGTGAAAATATACCAAAATTTTCTGGAAGTGCTTTCCTCCGGATGGCTGCAATAGGTAGCTTTTTACTTTTTGTAATGAAAGCTACCGAAAAATGTTGTATGTCTTGCAAATTTTTTTTCTAATAAAAAAAATAAATTAACAAATGGTGTGTATTTTGTCGGCCGATTATCTACGCTATGGGATATAGGCCCTATGGGGTGGGTTGCCCTCCGTGGGGGTCTTTCTAAGGGAACCTAACCTGTATTTATGCAAGGTTTGAAGAAAAACACGGAAAACTTCGAACGGTTAGGCCGACGGTCGCGATTGGGTTCGAACCCAGCACCTACCGTCTACCAGTTTTGAGGTCAGAACCTCACGGCCACTGGTGGGGCTAAAAAATTAACAAAAATTCAAACAATATTATTGATTTTTCAAAATAACTATCAACTTTCTATAACTTCAATTTATTTCTTTTACTGTTTAGTAAGCAACAAATTAGTATTTAACAGTATATTGTATATATTGCAATGCATTTTTTAATGTATAAACATTGTGCTTTTTCATATTTTGAAGTTAATCCGTATTCATCGGGGTTTTTAGGTGCGTTCGTAATTATGTAAATACGTAGCACCTATTGTTGTCGCTCAGTCCGTCCGTCTGTCTGTCTGTCCGTCTGTCTGTCCGTCTGTCTGTCTGTCCGTCCGCATATAACAACGCAAAAACTACCCAACCGAATCGTTTGAAATTTAAAATACATAATTATTACATAATTTTGTCGAGTCATTTCAAATTTTATGAAAATCGGATGGATAGATCATTTACAGGGACAATCAAAAGCATTCCGTTACAATACGGTCAATGGGGAAAAAGTTTCAAATGCATTTTAATCGTTTGAAATTTAAAACGCATATTTATTGCATAATTTTGTCGAGTCATTTCAAATTTTATGAAAATCGTATGGATAGATGAATTACAGGGACAATCAAAAGAATTCCGTTACATTACGGTCAATTGGGAAAAAAGTTTCAAATGCATTTTAATCGTTTGAAATTTAAAACGTATATTTATTGCATAATTTTGTCGAGTCATTTCAAATTTTATGAAAATCGTATGGATAGATGAATTACAGGGACAATCAAAAGAATTCCGGTACATTACGGTCAATGGGAAAAAAAAGTTTCAAATGCATTTTAATCGTTTGAAATTTAAAACGTATATTTATTACATAATTTTGTCGAGTCATTTCAAATGTTATGAAAATCGGATGCATTGATCAATTACAGGTACAATCAAAAGTATTCCGATACATTACGGTCAATGGGGAAAAAAGTTTCAAATGCATTTTAATGGTGTTACACTCATTTGAATATAATAGAATCGACATGAATCTATGAAATATGTACTAAAAATACATTTTGTATAGTCTGTAATGCAAAGAATATTTATTATTAAATTACAGGGCCACACAAATGTATTCCACTAAATAATGTATAATACGGGGAAACATTGTTTGGGGGGTGTTTTAATTATATTAAACTACTTCACATTTTATGAATAAGATATACGTTAATGAAGTATAATAAGAATTACTCCCTGCATATTTACAGGAACACAAAGATTTCGACCACTATACTGTATCCAAAGTACGCTCTACTATATCAGCAAGATCTGAATATTTTAAAACTTCGTTATCAACGAACGCACCTCATTTGCTACGCTTTACGTGCAATTTCCAACTTGTTTTTTTTTTTTGAAATGCTTAAAAAATGATGGATCGAGATTCTATGTTATTTATAAATTATATAATATAAAGAAGTCAGTTTTTATATGAAAACAGAAGTAAATAGTATGTAAAAAGCAATAATATATACATATGTATAAATAACTGTATATATAAATATAAACAAACCTCACAAGGTTTCTTCTTATAGTCCTTTATTATACCATTTGAAAAAAAATTGCACTTTCTGAAGCCCTGCATAAACCATTTTTCATAAAATTCCAAGGCACCAAAAACTATATGTACATAACTGGAGGTAGAATCATACCAGATCCAGAATTTAATAAATTATAAAAGAAAATAGTTCAACAATATTATTAAAGAAAAAAAAAAAAAAAAAAAAAAAGAACAAAATATGATTAATACCGTTTATCTGTTCATGTTATCATAAGAAATATTCAATATATGAACTTTTGAATGGAAATGCTCTGACATCTATATTTCTAGAAGCTATCCTTTTCAGTATAATCTTGAAATAGTTATGGAAATTAAATTTCTAGATATATGCAATTGAGAAACTACTACCACTTATACTAATTTACAATTTTATGGAATTAAAATTCTCATACATGAAAATAATTTTCATCTAGAAATGGCATTTTATAAGGTTTTGAACAGGCAGATTTTTTGAGAGAAGAAAACTCGTAGTTAAAATCTATTAAAATGCAGCATCACTCAAAAAACCTGCCAACCTTGATTTGTTTACTTTTATTGCACAGTAAATAAATAATCAAATTCATAAATAACTCTGGGGAGGGGGGGGGGAGAAAATTTAAAAGATGTTATATTAAATATAGGGTTAGGAATTAATAAAAGATGAGAGAAAGTGGAAACTTCATAAAGGAATATCAATACACACATAACAAAAACCATGTGTTATCAAACTACTTTTTATTCCAAACTATACTTATTACAAAGAAAATTTATGAAAAGTTTCAAAAAAGACTTCAAGTAAAGAATATAATTTTTGAGATTTTGATTACTCTAAATTTTACAGATTTTTATACATAGCAAAAACTGAATTTAAAGTAAATAAAAATTAGGCAGGGACAATCTGAATACAATTCCCATGATACTTACTACCTGTGAAAAAGTTTAAAAACTGATAAAAAAAAATAAAAATAAATATTAAATGAATAAAAATGAAAATAAATATTAATATAACATCAATAATTCTTTAGCAATAAAAAATTCTTGTGACTGTTAAACAAACAAGAAACAGCAAGCAATAAACATAAACAAACAATGTGTAAACAGCGCCCTCTGGTGCTGCTTTAACATAACAATGATATAAGCACCAGCACCATCTATTGATGAAATATTGAAAAATATAAAATGGTTTCAAACTATGGATGTTTAGAGAGAAAAAAAATCAAACTCAAATATTCAGAAGATTAAAAAATGAAAAAATATTATATATATCTTATTAAAAAAAATACAAATGTCTTATCTTGAAAAATAATTTAATGTTCATAATATGCAAATTCTTTAAATAATCTATATTTTGAAGGATTTTACTAATTTCTCTTTAATATCTTTCAAAAAACTTATATATCTTAATAATATTGCTATCAAAAAGTTAAACAAACCTATCAAATAAAGTGTTTCCTGTTTAAAATTATATTTTGTAATAAAAATATTGTATAAGTATATATAATTCACACATATGTATACATATTTACATATATACATCATAGGTACAGATTCATCATAGACATGCATGTGTTAACTAGATTTTTTTGTTGTGGCCACTAACTTTTTGTGTATAACTTTTTTTAAACGATATTTTTCCTTGTAATAATAATTTTTAAAAAAGGCCTGGTTTGTATTTTTATTGTGTATAATAATCTCATATATTCACAATTTTTTAAGTATACTTTTGTATGACAAAATCAAAATAAGAAATATCATTTTCCTTGTATTTTCCATTATCATAATTGCCGTTTTTTTTAAGTGTATCTTGCCCAACATATTTTTCCAACTGTGCATGTTTAAGATTTATACTTTACTTAATTCAAATTTCAAGAGTTTTATGATTAAGGGTCCTCTCTCTGCCCCCGAAAACACTCATAAGCTAATGCTATTCCTATAGAGTGGCATTTTTATAATAACTCATAGGAATTTAATATTTCCAACTGAGTGAAAAATTGCCTAGGCCGGGAATTAAACCCAGATCCTTGGCTTACAAGGCCAATGCTTTACCATTTAAGCTAATTGGGCAATAGCCGGCTGGGATTTTTCACTCAGATCCATCATTCTAATAACTCTTTCGCATTTTGACATTTTTAAATAATTTTCTTTGCATTGGATAGCTGAGGTCCTTCTCAAGATCGCTCCTTGGTTACCTTGCAGATATTTTTTACAAAATTATTTTCACTTTCTGAACCAATTCTATACATTAGGGATGCACAACCTGTGGCCCGCAATGGGTTAACATGTGGCTAGCGAGTTTCATCAATTTACTGCAGGAAAATATAAATTTCTTCATTTAAAAATCGCAAATTTCGTGGACTGGCATGGAAAAATCATGGATTTCATCGATCAAATGCGGGGGAAAAAAAAAAAAAACGAATTTTGTTGATGCAGTTCAGGGAAAAATAGGAAATTTCCCTGATCAGGCACGAAAAAACTGCAAATTTCGTTGATCAAATGCGAAAAACTGCACATTTTGTTGATTGAGCAAGGAAAAAGTCAAGAATTTTGTTCGTGATGCTAAAAAAAAAAAATTTAAATTAAATTCATTGGCCCCCCCAAAAAAACATGATTTCTCTGTTTATTGCGAGAAAAAACACGAATTTCCTTGATTAGACTCGAAAATTTTGTCAAACAGGGATTGAAAAAAAGCAAAAATTTCGTTGATCAGCTATGAAAAAATCGTGTTTCTCACTTGATCAAGTAAACAAAAAATTGTGAGTTTCATCTTTTCGCTTAAAAAAATTATGGGTTAATACAAAAATCGCATATTTCATCAATTAAGACAGGAAAAATCGCATACAGTAGACTCCCTCAAATCCGCACAGCTTGGGACCAGAGGTTTTGCGGATTTTAGAATTTTGCGGATTTCTGGTCATTGCTTTGTTTACATTTAAAAAAAATAATTTGAATGTAATTAATAATGAAATCAAAAGTATAATGAATGCATACAATATACTAAAATATTAAAAATAATAATAAACTAAAATAATAAAAATTTAGATATTTTTTAAAATGATTAAAATACTAAAAGGAAAGGTAAAGTTAATAATCAATAATGTACAATTAAATATTCATTATAAAAGAGGAAATGTGTTTTTCCTAAATTATTCAATGAAACTTGCCTCATAAAGATACATTACTAATTCACATCAGGATCATAAAATAATGAAATTTTATTTCAGGTTTAGCCAGACTTAATAACTAAAAAAGCTTGATTAATACATAAATATACTTGGTAAGATTGTGATTGCCAATGATATTAGCAATATCTTTATTTTTCAGAAATTAATTTTTCTTTCTTCATGAAAAAACATGAATTCAATAACATTAACAAAAATTATAAATTAAAAAAAGGTATGGAATTGACATAAAACTGAAAAAATCAATTTTTGCACCTACATCTGAACTGAAAGTTTCATTGTTTACATCCGTAAAATATGTGCGGATTTAAGGAGTGCGGATTTGAGGGAGTTTACTGTATATTGTCGATCAGAAACTGAAAAATTGCAAATTTCTTTGGTCTGAAACTAGAATATTGTGAAATTTGTTGATTGCATACAGAAAAATTGCTAATTACGTCGATCAGGTTCTAATAAAATCTGAAATTTCGTTGATCAAGTGCACAAAAATCGCAGAATTTGTCGATCTTATGAAGAAACATCGGGAATTTTGTCAATTGGTTTTATAAAAATCACAATTTTCACCAATTTCATTAAAATTGCGAATTTTGTCCAGCAAGCTCAGAAAAATCGGGAATGTAATTGATCTTGAACGGTAAAATATTGCGAATTTTGTTCATGGACTTCGTAAAAATAGAGAACTTCGTCGATCAGTTTTCTAAAAATACCATCTATAGGCTTCGAAAAATTAGCGAGTTGTGTTGATAAGGTGCAGAAAGATTAAGAATTTTTTCGATCGACTTCTTAAAATTTAAGAATTTTGTGAATCATGAATGTTCACGATCGGTTTTGTAAAAATTGCGAATTTTGTTGATCAGTAATTTCTTCAATCATACAAAGAAAATTGCCAAATTTCGTCGATCATGCAAAGAAAAAACAGGAATTCTGTCGATCATGCGAAGGAAATCTCTAATTTCGTTGATCATGCGAAGAAAATCACAAATTTTGTAGATTGACTCCTTAAAAATCGTGAATTTCGTTGATCATGCGAAGGACAATCACAAATTTCGTCGATCTTGTGAAGAAAAATAGCAAATTTCATCCACCAGCTTCGTAAAAATTTCGCCTTGATCGGCTTTTTTAAATTCTCGAATTTTGTTGATTTGGCATGGAAAAATCGTGAATTCTTCAATCGTTTTTGTAAGAATTGCGAATTTTGTTGATCATATAAAAGAAGATCGTTAATTTTCTCGATTAACTTTGTAAAAATTGTGAATTTTGTAAAAGCACAAATTTGGATAATCAGACATAGAGGAATTACAAATTTGATTGATCGAACACAGAAAATCGTGAATTTCATTAATCCGACATGCAAAAATCTTGTTGATCGACTGCTTCCTTCTTCTTTGTTCATAAAGCTCAGATTTTTTTAGGCACCACCATTTATGCTTGTTTTTTTAGTACTTTTAATAAAAAAAATTTACTCTCCAGAATAACGTCAAAGAATATTTTTACATTTTGAAAAAAATCCTTGTTATATATAACATTTTTTGACAAATTTCTTTATTTTCGAGATTTTTGATGAAATTCACATATTTATTTCATGATAACTCTGTCGATTTTTTTCCGCAATCTTGAGACGAAATTCACATTTATTAAGCGACCCAGGCGTGATTTTATTCTGAATTTTTCAAAAATTTAAGGTATTCAGTTCCAAAAATAAAAAAAACAGTATTTCGAATTTCACACAAATGGTTGCCGAAAAATTCAATTTTGTAAATCGCTCGCTGAACAATCTTGAATTTCGTCAGAGAATCGCTGGAAAAATGTATATTTTGTCAGAAGATCGTGAAAACACACAAATATGGTCAGAAAATCGCAAAAAAAAAAAAAAAAAAAAAAAAAAAAACAAGTTTTCTTAGAAAATCATTAAAAAAAACCCACAAATTTCTTCAAAAAATAGTTTAAAAAAATCACAAATTTCATCAAATGATTAAAAATAAAAATGCGGATTTCATACAGGGATCAGAGAAAAAATGCAAAAATTTTTAAATGATCGGAACAAAATGACAAATTTTGTCAAAAGATCGGGAAAAATCACTAAAAATTGGGAATTTTCATCTAAAAATTGTGAAAATCTGCAAATTTCCTCAAAAAATTTTGAAAAATCTGTTATTGGGTCGCGTAAAAAACAGTGTCTAAACTGGATTTCCTTCCACACACATACTTTGTTGAAAACTGTAAGAAATGCTGTGAATTTTAGATTTTTTCTCTCACACAGAATCACCTTTGAAGCGACCTTTTGATGAATTCGGCGTTTTTTCCGCTATCCTTCAAAGAATTTTTTTTTTTTTTTTTTCTGGTCTTTCGACCAAAATTGCTATATTTCGCATTCCTTCGAGAAAATTGATTTTTTTTTTTTCACGATCTATTGACACTTGGCCAGTTTCTGAGATCGACTGACAAAATTGATTTTTTTGGCAACCATTCGTCATAATTCGTGATATCTATCTGTCTGAATTTTTAATAATTTTTGGAATTGAATACATTAATATTTTTTGGAAAATTTGGAACAGAATCACCCTTTTTTCGCCGCAGAAAATAAAACAAAATTTGACAATTGATCAGAGGAAAAAAATTGCGAAATTTGTCAATCCGTCCTAATTGGAAACAATCCTAAATTTCAATGATCTTTAGTGTAAAAAAACTTGCAAAGTGTGTCAATCAGTGGCATGAAATCATCACAAAATTTACTAAACAGTCGTGGGAGTTGATCGTAGTTTCAAAATGTAATTTTTTTTAGAAAATGCTGATTTTTTTGGGCGGGAGCAGCCAGCCCACGCTATTCTTTTGGGCGTGAATCCCTTAATCCTGCCTTGAAATTCAGCCCTGTTAGAATTTTTGAGTTATTTGCTTATATTTTTTCTCATGTAAACAATTATTATTTTTATGTGTTTATTATACAATGTGGCCACCGGATTCTTTAGGTTTAGGAGCCATTGGCTCCATCTATATTATGAGAATCTGCACCTATAATATAAATGCAAACTACCTTTGGATTATATTTTATCTTAGAAGCTCATATAACAGTAAAAAATAAATAAAAATAATTCAAGATTTCATGTACTAATATTATACATTATTCAGTATACTGGAACATATAGTATTAAAGTAAAGCGAATTGGCATATAAAGAATCCACAGAAAAAAAAAAAAAAAAAAAAAAATCGCAACAGGATTAATTCTAGACAGGTTTCATTTCTACAAGTATCCTAAGGCTGTTACAACTTTCTTTATGCAGTGTGTGTTCTAAAGTGCATAGGTGTATTTTTTTTTTTTTTTTTTTTTGCAGGAAAATATTTAAAATAGTCTGCAAATTTTTGCCCTCTTAATTTCTTTCTTTCACAAGTATGGGATACTTGCAGTAATATTTTTTAATTCTCAAGGAAAACCGCAATATTTTTTATTTTATAGTGAAACTATGCAAAATCCATTCTTCAATCGAACATGAAAAAAACTGAAAAACAAACATTAAAAAATCATTTATTTTATAAATATAGCATTATAAGAAATAATTCGATTCTCATATATTATAATGCATTGTCATAAATTCATAGATTGCAATAACTAGTGTAAGTGAAAAGCTTTAGGAAGAACCTTGTCAAATTAGATATTTTTATTTTAGATTTCTATAATTTAAAATAATCCAACATGTAAATATACAGAAACACCTTAACAAATACATTTTATTTCACTGATGTTGATGCATGTGTTATATATCAAGATTTAAGAACCGTTGAATACGTGTTCAAAGTTTAAAACATTAAATAGGGTATTAATCAATTTGAAAATCGTTCATTAATAATACAGATTTAAATTACTTTTATTCTTTTGATGAATGCTAGGATTTGGATTTGAAATACATAAATCACAGTTTAATGTTATTAAATATGCACTAGAAAAATAATACGCAGGTGTTTGGAAAAAAATCAACATAAATGGGAAGAAAAAGCTATGCTTACCAAACTTGAAACTGCTCTGTTTTCATAGTGGATCCATTAAATTAAATTTTACAGCAGATTATTTAGTGTTTGGCTAGCAAGTATACACCTTCAAAGCAGAAGAAGAAATTTCACTTGCTGCTTCAAAAGTGTCCCCAGCTGGCCAATTATTTCATAAATTGAATTAAAAAATGTCCGCACTTTCTTTAATATTGAAAAAATCTTACATAAGCAATCGCTCTGTTTCGCGAAACACATGGCAACTACATAAATTAAAATTACAAAACTAAAAATAACTGCTAACTAAATTATGACATTTCCTTGGTTTATGCATAATAGAAAAAAAATATTTCATATACTACAAGTAAATCATTCAAATAAACATTTTTAAAATCTATACTATACATCTACAGGTATTTCGTGGTGTAAACAAACCTCGTCGAGCTTCGCATGCGCGACATAAGTTGCGCGAGTGAATTTAATTTGTATAACCCTATTGCTTTCGCCAAGCACTTTCGCCGACGATTTTCGCCAAGGTGGCGAATCGAACACAATTTAGAAAATCGCAGCGGGTCTGCCACACACCAGTGAGACATGCGCGACATGCGTCAAAAATCGTGCAACAGGACGCAGTTAAACCAAAGACGTTTAAGTAATATAAAAAGATAAAGAGATATAGTATTTGTATTTACCAATTTTGAACCATAAAAAAGCAACAATTGAATAATTTAAAAATTAATTTCTTCGATGATTCTTACTCCATGCAGAATCTTCTTAGCTCGCGCGCGCAGCGTGGATGCCTTCTGAACACGCCTATTGCCTTTGAATTCCCACGATATAACCATCCAACCAACTCATTGTTAAATATTTGTTTTGGTTTTCGGGATAATTCGTACAATTCGTGATTCTCTGTGTCAATGTAACATTACATTTTATAAAATTGTGAGATTTTTTGATTCAAACAAAGTAATTTCACTTTTTCTTCTTAATTCTTAAAAATTTAAATGCACTTTAATTATTTACTGTTTAGGTATTTTTACAAATTTTTCAAAGAGGATTTTCATATCCTACTGCATTTTAACAAAATCTTAGAAAATGTTGGCTTAAAAGAAAGAATCCAAATTATTTTAGTAATCTTCTCTACATTTTAATTTGCTTATTTTTAAGTTGGTGTATTTTTTTTATGATTTGCACGATTTCCATGCGTCGATGTAGAAAATTTAATGAATGAAAATAACATGTTACTTTCTTAGTGTACATTTAAGGGAAACCCAATTTGTCCCCACGGGTGATTAATTACAAATAATAATCAATATAATAGTTCCCTTTAATCCATAAACATAAATAACATTATGTCCCTCATTTGCAAGAGTTGTTTAAGGGCGTAAGGCACACATTTTTCTAAATTGTGTTAAGTCCATATATAGAGTCAGAAAGCAACATTTTATAGTATCTCATAAAGGCATATGTGTATATCTCACTAATGAGAAAGTTAAAAAGCATTTAAGGCACAGGCACTATCCGTGTAAGAAATTAAGGGCTTAAGGAGCCACTTGAGCCCTAATTATCAATCATAAATTTTTACAGGAAAACTGAATGTGAAATATACTTAAATATTAAAACTTTACTCCCAAGGGTATCATATCCCTTTAAGACCGAAAGATTTTTTGTAAAAATGATTGTAATTGATTCTATTTGATTGAAAAGAAATACACAATGTCATGTTATGCCAAGGGGGATCCATGCAATTTTGTGGGTACAGGTTTGACTTTAATTTGCATAAAAAGATAAAACTGGTTTTTTTTTTTTTTTTTTTTTTTTTTTTTTTTTTTTTTTTTAAGGACTACCCACATATTTGTGCAGACCAGGTCTTAAAGGGATATTAAATTAACATTCATTGGTACAACTAAGTTATTCTGTAGACCAAAAAGTGATCGTCAAACTATAAGATTAAATGCCAATGATGGATGATCGTGAATGTCGCATTCAGTGACATTTAATACGATACACATGTTTAAAATGTCATTAAATGATTTTTATTTTAGACTCTTTATTAGTATTTTTATTAATATTCTATTAATTATTTGTTTTTTGATCATTTAAAATAAAAATTATGTCAATATGTAAAATTTAGGTATTAGTTTGACGATTTGTATAATTTGGCAAAATTGGTCGACGGGATAACCAAGTAGTGCCCATTTATTTCTTTTAAAAATGCATTGCACAACTGCAAAAATTCTTTCAGTAATTGTCATTAACAGACATATGTATCCAGCTAATTCCATAGCCTACGACCTTTTCACTGTAAGAGCCTAGTTGTAAGGTCAGATATATAAAATCAGGTTAGACCCGACCTGATGCAATACTCTTATGGAATCAATAGTGTTTATCAACTATTTTTTAATCTCTTTTATTTGGTGGGTGGGGAAGGGGGGATGCTGGAAAGGGAATTTTAGTCTTTTTTCTTTCAGGTGTAGTTTATCACTTCTAGCTCTAAAATCTAAAATATGGCAAAAAAAACGCTATGTCAGCAAAGCAGTGATATTGTTTTAGAAATTGAACCATCCCTTGCAGAAAACTTTTGTCCTCAAAATCACCTCAAATAATGAACTTAATACAAATATTATTTTTCAGGACTTTTTTTTCATTTAAAGTATTTAAGTTAATGGTACTACTTGGTTATCCCATCAACTGATTTCGCCAAATTATGTAAATCGCCAAACTATTCACCAAATAATAAAAATTACCTTATTTTCATTTTAAATAACGAAAGAAGAATTAAATTAGTATAACATTAATAAAAATACACATAAAATGTCAAAATAAAAATCACTTAGTCATGTAACAAATAGACATAACATGTTTAATGTCAAGTAAATATGACTTCACGATCAGCCATTATTGGCATTTAATCATATAGTTTGGCGATAGATTTTTGGTTGATGAGATAACCAAGTAGTACCAAGTTAATAACGTTCTCTTAGAAGGAAGTTTCTAGAAGACTACATTTTTCATGCAATTGGATATCTTACCTTTTGAAAACATAACAAATATTCTCGAAAAATTGACTTTAAATTAACTTGTTGAAAAGAGATAAATTTTGTATTTTTATTTATATGCAGAATATTAATGGCCATAACCACATTACCTAGCAAGAAGAAAAATTAGATATATATGCATATATATTATATTTTAATTATTTCAGATAATTAAGCATGTGTGGTGTACATACCATCTCCCCATCCAATAAATGGATCTAATTATAATTTCCAAATCTATGGTGCATTGCTACAAATTGTAGCAATTTAATTCTGTACTCAATCCGCAATAATTTAAAAAGCAATGGAACAATATATCTGTTTTAGATTATTATAAATATTCTAAATAATTCTTCTAATGCAGGTTCATTAAATTTAGATTTTTGGCTTTTTTTACATGCAATTTAAAAAAGATAAAACCATTACATATAAATGTATGTAATATCTGGTTTGATACATTAGTTCTTCAGTGTCTTTTTTCTAACTGTGTTATCATGCATAAATTTGTAAAATCATAATTTATTTCTACTGTTAAAAATATTTTGCCATTAATGAACAGAAAGTTTAAAATAATTCTGTTACAGGTGTAAAAACTGACAGTCAGGAGGTAGGAAAAAAATTGTTTATACTTCAGACTAAGGTTTTTGCTCGCTACCAGATTTAAAAGAAAATTGTAAACTTCTAATTATAAAAATTATGTATAATATCAGCTTAATAATTCATAGAAATAAATGGTTACCATGATTGGTGACTTGCAGTAAGCAGTTTACTATTATGTTTAATTCTTTTGCATAAAATTGCAGTTGTCATCCTTAACTAAAAATGCACCTTTTATTTGCTAAATCTCTTCTAATTTATATATATATATATACCTACCTTGGGACAGTTTTCACATTTTAATTTTTTACTTCATTCAATGATTATAATCCAATTTAAAATTCGAAAGCAGCATTTGAATACACCAACATTTTTTTCTATAATATATTTTTAGAAATTCAGGCAGTTTGAAAATAAAAAATTGCCACTCATTTAAAGTAGGGAAGGCAAACTGTTTCAAGGTATAACATAACAAGATGTTGTACCTTGGGACATATTATATTGTACCTTGGGACATGTTACATATTTTAGTCAATAGACGTATAACTAATTAATAATTTTGTACAATAAATAATACAATATTTTGTACAATAACAAGTACTAGTTAGATAATTTTGTGCCAACAAAACTTTTTTTTTATTAAATACGTCAGCTAGCTTCAGAATACATAGAAAAGCATATTCTTTTTCCCGCATATACTTTTGTAAGAAAGTAATGTACTTTCTTAATTTCTTATTTCTAACACACCTCGATAAATCATAATCTATATTGTCACCATCTTTAGTACTAGATAAAATGAGTTTATCATTAACAGATTCAAAACTGCTATTTTGTTCCAGAGATGGTCATTTATTTGATTTTCTTGCTACCCCAGTTTCCTGCTTGGCAATTTCAATTTCAGCTTTTACTTAAAGAAATCTTAAAATGTTAGATTTTCTTTTTCTCCTGCAGACATTGCTTTTACAAGCTGCTGCTATGAAAAATGACCTAATCATTACTGGGGATGTGACATTTTTAGAATATGAAAATAAACTTCTTATGCACTGTGTGGATTTCAGAGGGTGGTCCAGGAGGGACATTCCTCCTTGAAGCAATGTGATGTCCATCCCCCCCCCCCCCCCCGGATCCACAGAAATACCTCCTGAAAAAAAGTGTTTGAATTCAATGGTGATTATGCCTACTACTGATAACACATTTGCTGCTGTAAATTCAGCTCTTTCATTCAACATTTCACTTGTATGAAATGGCTATTGGTTACATTTTATTAAAAGTTCATCTTCACTGAATATATTTTTATTGGTTGAATAAATGCCTGTTACTTCAAAACATTTAGTGATGTTTGATAGTGTGAAAGCTTTTTAAAATGCATTTCCAACAACTTCTACTATAACATATATTCTGATCAATTATCTAGAATGTGACATCATACTACGGCCCAATTAGAGCAAGGTGGAAATTGTAATCAAAATAATCTCAACTTCCCGGCATTTCTCTGTTGTAAGAATAAAAATATAGCTATTATGTTTCAATGATTAACAATATAGTAAAATGCATAAATAAATGTACCTTTTAAAATTAATTCAAAACCCAGAAAAATACACCAGAACATGTGCTCTTTAGAACATTGCATCACATGGAAAGAAAAAAACTATTGGGAGTTAACAGATTCATATTTGCAATTCATATTATCAGTTCAATCATTATAAAGTACGTACAAAATAAAGTTTAGTTGTTTTTCTTTACTGTATTTTACATGTTTTGTAAAATTTTCTGTAAAATAAGTAACAAAATTACTCTTATTTATGCAAATTATTACAAACCATGCATTTGTTATGCTGTTTGACATGTCCCAAGGTACAATCATCTCATGGTTTAAGAAAGTAAAATCAAAATGACAGTAAATAGAAGCAGTATCAGAGTTTCAGCCAGGTTTAAAAAGGGGCAGGGCGCTATTGTTCTGAAAAGGGCACTTTTTACATTCTTCAGGGCACTTTTTTGATTTTTAAGGGCACTTTTATAGTGTTGGATCTAGAATCTCGTGGTTCAAAAAATCCTGGAAATACAAAAATCTCCTCAAAGAATCCAGAAAAAAATGCAAAAATTTCATCAAAAAATTGAAGAAAAAAAAGTAAAATTTGTTAAAAGATCGTGAAAAAAAGGCAAATATTGTTAAAAGTTCGCAAAAAAAACAACAGATTTTGTTAATTGCAAAACAATCAATTGTTGATCACAAAAAACAGCAGGTTTTGTTAAAAGATCATGAAAAAAGGGCAGATTTCGCTTTAAAAAAAAATGTGAAAAAAACAACAAATTTCGTGAAAAGAACGCAAAAAAATGGCAAATTTGTGATGGATTGTGAACAGAACTGTGTGGGGGGCGGTTGCCCCGGGCTTGGAAATTTAGGAGGTGCCCAATTTATACTGTAAACATCATTTTTGGGCTGTCCCGAGGAAAAGTTGGGAGGTGGAGGGGTATCAAATTCTAATTATACCCTGGGTGCAATCTTCTCTTTGTACGAAAATGATTGTGAATCAAGAAAATCTGCTTTTGGTGCAATAAAAACACAATTTTGAAGCGGGGAAATTAGTTTTTTGAACAAAAAAATTCACTTCTGGAATGAACTTTTTTTGGGGGGGAGGGGAGGGGTGCTCCTTTGACAAAATTTGCAATTTTTGCAATCTTTTGAAGAAATCTGCCGGGTTTTTTTTGGGATATTTTGATGAATTTTGCAAATTTTTGCAGAAATTTTTCATTTTACTGCGATTTTTGTATGAAATTTGCCATTTTTTCGCAAATCTTTTGACGAAATCTACCGTTTTATCGCCATTTTTTGACGAAAGTTTCCATTTTTCCTGATCTTTTGGTGAAATTTTCTGTTTTTTGAGAATTGTTTGACAAAATTTTCAGTTTTGTAGCAATTTTTCGATGAAATGTTGTTTTTTCACAATCTTTTGAGGAAATCTGTCGCCTTTTTCGGGATTTTTTGAAGAAGTTAGCCATTTTTTTCGTGAATCTTGCCGGAAATTAGTCGTTTTTTGGTGATTTTTTAATGAAATGTGAAGTTTTTATTGTGGTTTGTCAATGAACCGAGTGCTATTTTTTGTGTTCCGTTGCCGATTTTTTTGGGTAATTTATGCTCTATAGCACATTCGCATCATCACTGAAGGGCTGTGTTTTTTCAAAAGTAGGGCAAAAAGGGTGCTATTTTCTTGAATGAGCGACCAGAGGGGTGCTAGTTTTTGGATGATGGGGCTATTTTTTAAACTAAAGGACAGGAGGGGCGGAGTGCCTCCTTGAAACCCTCTGGGGAAAACTCTGCAGTATCATTATTTTTTCATATTCAAAACATTAAAAAATCTTCTCTTTTATAAAAAAATAAATTGAAGTTGAGTTCTTGTAAAAATATATAGTTAAAAAATTAAATTTGAATTGGAGAAAAATATTTAATTTGGAGTAGTGAAATTTTATTTTTCTCACCAAGTCATTAATGCAGTGCTTTTGATGTTATCTTTTACTATGATGAGATCAGTTGGTTATAGGTCACTATTAGAAATGAACAAAAGATCATTATTGCCAATAGTTTATGTGAAATTGTTGATGTTTCGAGGTACAAGTGTCCCAAGGTACAACACTCTCCCCTATATGCATATATTTTTTCTTAAATTTGAAAGGAAAGTTAATATGAATTTATTTTAATCATTTATGGAAATAACATGTAACTTTTCATCACAATCAAAAAATTTATATATTTTTAATATTTTATTTTCAGATTTAAAAATGAATTCCCGAATTTTATCAAATTTAATGCATAAAAACATTAGTCATCATTATAAATTAAAGGTTTTAAAAAATGCAGCTTATACTCTTCAATTATCTCAGAAGTACTCTGTGCAGAGTCCCCAAGCAGAAGAGTTAATTGTCAAAGAAAAGATTCAAATTACTCGACCTTCTGTAACAAAATGGAAAAGACCTCCATTTGTGAAAAGTTTATTCTTTGGAAGATTTGATACGGTAAGTAAATTAAAAAAAAAATTTAACTATAATCTTTATATTTCCTTTCTTTATTTTTAAGAAGATGAGGAGAATATGTGCGTTAATTTATAGTATTTTTTATAAAGGGGCCACTAGAAACTATTATACTTAAGGATTATTATTTTTCTTTTTTGCGAATGAGAATTTGATGTCTATAATATGTTATACATCATAAATAGATATATGCATATTTTTATTTGAAATGGCTGCTATTTTAATTAATAACAAAAGATAGCTTTTATATAAAGATCCATCAGCTTAGACTGATCTAAGTCTAAGACAATGATTTTTGATGTTTTTTGTTCTATGGATTTCTTTGTCATTCAAAGGAAAGTCACAAAATCCTTCATCTTTTTCACAATTGCATATTTCTCTGAATTAATAAATTTTATTTGAATACACTCATATCAGCTCTTAATTTTTGACTGCATGTTAGAAGATGTTAAGTATGTAAGAGCGGTAATGCATTAAAATAATATGTAGTAATTGTTTTATTTTGATAAATTGATGTTTGGCAAATCTGTACAATTTATGGTTGTGTTTAGCCAAGCTTAATCTATAAAGGTTTGAACATTTGTATGAGATTGCATTTTGTATAATTTATGTGAAAATCAGTGGTAATAGTTGTGTTAGTTGTAAAAAAAAAATCACAAGGTATACTTAAGAGAGTTTATGCTATTACTTTACTTGAAAAACAGATAATGTATGGAGCTTCTTTAAAAAATCTAGAGGATATATATACCTTCCACAACACTGCTGTTGAAACCAAATTCATGAATAAATTAAATGATGGATCACGTTTATGACAAAAATTAATGAACATTGAATTAAACATGAGTAAACTGTTTCCCTAAACAGACTTACACTTCACATTACTATTTAAATCAAGTTGATGTTTGAAAATTAGGTTTATATATATTAGTTAATAAGCCCTTGAATAAGAATGATAATTCAGATCACTTTCCCCCCAAAAGAAATAAGGAAGCCCCCCTTACATTCCTCCTCAAGCACTATAGCAAAAACTGATTGATGATCAAAAAATTATTTTCCCTCTCTTCTAGTGAAAATATGAATTTTGATCAGTACCCATCTAAATATTTTGGAAATTTTTAGTCTAGGAGATTTAATATTGGAGAAAAAAGCGGCCAATGTCACCATGATTGACAATACAACAATTTCCACAATATTTTGGGCAGATGTCTAAAAAATAATATTTTTTTACAAAGATTTTTCTAGAATTTTAATATTCTTAATCAGGGTTCGTTGATTTAAATCGGCTTGATTTTAATCATGATTTAAATCAACTGATTTTTTTAAAAAAATCATTGATTTAAATCAGTTTTTCTTTTAAGTTATTTTTTAATAAATTTCAGATGAAACAAACATAATAATGTGCTTTAATATAATTTAGTTTTGTATACCATATATAATCAAACAACTTTCAGAAAGATAAAGCTTAAGCTTAGTAAAAAAGTAAAATAAATGTAAAGTTAAAAAAAAAATGCTTTCAAATTTCATTTGAATCAAATTATAAAATAATCTTGCAACGGTAAAGAAATCCAAACAGAAATATACTAATATTTGAATATTTACTCATTAGTATTTAGAAAAACTTTTGCAAGTTGAGGTAAAATAAAATTGTATGACTTTATGTGCTGTACTTTGGTGAAGCCTGCTATATAAGGATTTGAGCAAAATCTGAATCAGCAATTGATTTATTTATTTAATTTAATATACTTGATCTCAGCCCTTTAGATTGGTGGAAGGTATTTTTGTTACAGTTATCGAAAAAGCTCATACTAAAAAGAGAATTAATGATCAACTAGCTTTTTACTGCAATAGATTTATCTGCTTCAATCGAACAAATGTTTTTTGCCTTTGGTTTGATCTTTCAGAAATTAGAAATCAACAGATAAAACTGTTAAACCGCTACCATAGAAATGCTCAAGGCCAGAGGACACAAATTGTGAGGTATTCACTAATTGACTTACTTCTCAATTATGTTGGAATTCACACTAGAAAATTTTGAATAACAATTTACTTTTATTTGTGGAATATCAATCATCGTATAAAACACTGAACATACTGATTAACTTATAACTAATTGCTTCTTAAACTTAAACTTACACATGAGAATTTGGAATCCCCCAATAAAAAAATATCCAGATGCGGCAACACTGTAGCATTCCTTCTCTGGCTGAATTTTTATTTAGGGATTCCAAGTTCTTATTAGTGAGTTTAAATAGTTATTGTTTTATAAGATGATAAATATTCCACAAGTAAAATAAAATTTCTATTCAAAATTTTTTTGTGTAAATTCCAACATCCAACACTACTAAGAAGTCAGTCGATTAGTGATGACATCTCAATTTGTGTCCTCTGGCCTTAAGTATTTTGATGGCAGCAATTGAACTCATTTTTCCCAGTCAACACTTAAAAAAAAAAAAAAAAAAAAAAAAGTTAAAAACTTCCAATTTTGTTTAAATTTTTTATGTGTTGCAGATGTTTTTTATTTTAATTAAAATATTGAAGGTTGAATTAATTTTTGACATCTGATTTGTAGTTTTTCATGCATTTTGTGTTATCAAGATTTTTTTTCATAGCCTAAAATTTTACCTTGAAATAATATGAATCATTTATGTAAATTATGTAATATTAGTAATAGATAATACTTGTAATATGCATGTCTATGTATGTAAACTTTATACTATTTAAATTAAACAAAAAGTCATAAAATAATAATAATGTGTGGCAATTTTTAAAAAAATCAAAAAAATCTGATTTAAATCAAAAAAATCCGATTTAAATCAAAAAAATCCGCTTGTTTTGATTTTTATTAAAAAAATCAAAAAAATCACGAACCCTGTTCTTAATCATTAAACAAAACAAAGAAAAAAAAAGGAAGGCATAATTAGTTTTTAACATTTACTATTCTGATTTAGTTTTAATGTGAAATTAAATGCAATTACTACATCACTGCTGTTCTTATATGAATACTAATTTGTTCAGTGGTGTAGCCATAGAAAAAACAGAGGGTATGCACTCTATGCAGAGGGTATACACTCTTAGCAGAGGGTATATGCTCTAAACCATAGGTTCCCAACGGGGGCGGTACCGCTCCCCAGTGGGCGTTGGAGCCTTCCAGGGGGGCGGTAGCGGGTCAAGAGAAAAATGGGGGGGCGTTAGGACAGTTGAGGGGGGCGGTCATGGCATACCTACTTATTTAGGAACTAATATAATGAAAATAGTTAATCTCCTCTACATTGCCCAGTTCGAGACAAAATCCTTAACTGCACCTTTGAATGGAAATCTATACAGACGAACCTAAATCTGAGGAGGGGGGGGGGAATTGAATGTATATTACTACTGTCAAAAAATAGCCGTGGAACTCGAAGAAGGGCTATGACTCGAATTAAAAATCATTATGAATTCAAAAATTGCGGAGGAAAAATTCGCGATAATTGGCTGGTTATAAGTTTTGAACATTATTATTTTTCCATTTATCAGTATTTCGAAAAATTCTGAAGTATGACGACACATGCCTCGACAAAGATTTTTAAACAAACCCGTTATTTGAATCAGTTCAAGAAATTTGTATATAGTTGTGTATAATCTTAGTGAAAGTGATAAAAATCGTTATATCTATAAATTTGTTCAAAAGTAAATTTATTTAAATTTATATAGGGAAAATTCTTATACCGTAATTTCCGGCGTATAATCCGCGGATCAAACAATTATTTTTTTACCCAAAAAATTTAAAAATAAAATGTAATTTCACAGATCGTGGTAAATATTTGGCTTAAATTACTAAATAAAATTTCTGGGTCGAAAAAGAATTGTTTGATCCGCGGATTATACGCCGGAAATTACGGTAATTCAAAATATCTTAATCGAAGAAGATATGCCAGCAGTACAGTATTGAGTATTTGAAATATGGATTTAGGCACTCTCCTACAAACCAATCGTTAGCTATGTGCTTAATTTGCCAAGAAGTTTTTTTCAAATGAAGCCATGAAGCCTTCTAGTCTACAAGAGCATTTGAATAAATGTGTGCCGATGGAAATGACAAAAATATATCCTATTTTTACTTTCTTCTATCTTTACAAGAAGAAAGTATTAGATTCCTGAAAATTTTCGAGTTCCGGGTTTTGTCGGATTTACACGCTTTAGGGGTCAGAGATTCTAAAAACATGTTTTTACAAAATGTCTTTATAAGGAAAACCATTTCACAATAAAAAGAAACAATTGTTTTACTTTGTAGTGCAGTTATCACTATCACTTTGTATCAGACTTGCAATTGAATTCAATCGTTTGCTGCTGCACACAGAACTTCGTTGTCTCTGAAAAGGTATTTGCCTGAATCGTTTTTCGATATATTTGATTTAATATTACACTTAACTAAAAACAGAGGTGTAAAAATACGCTAAAACCTTTTTTGCATTGGAAAATGACATAGATTATGTGACAGACCTCTTTAGAATCTTTAATTAAATAAATTTAAATATTCTAAATATTTATAATAAGGCATACTATGATTTCAAGATTAGGAGTTGAATTTAATTAAAACAAAAAGTCTCATAGCTGTTTCTGTGGGTAAATTTCATTTGCTCAAAAGAAGTTGAAGTAGAAGTGAATACAGCCAAATTGCTACAATATTCGCAGTCTGTGAAAACAAGAATAGTTACTTACTTACTGTCAACACTTGGACGCTCTTCATGAAGTTTTCTTAGAGCGATTCCAAGATAATTAGTTATACATGATTTTACCGAGTTGCTTTTTAGACTCTTTCGCAAATGCAACTACAGCAGTATCATCATATTTGGAGAAGGAAATCGTGTAACTCGCTGCAAACAAGAATGATAAGTAAAATTCAGAAATGGATACCAAGAGTTCTAACTTCAAAAACCTATAGCTCTCTAATCTGGATTGTGAGGAAGAGTACATAAAATTTTAATTGCTTTCCTTTCATCAGATTTGGCTGAAAGTGGGTTTTGTGTAGCAGCAAATTTATTGTCTAAGGAAAGGAACATGCATCTTTGAACATTACAATTTGTGACTGCTGTTGAAGAAATTGAAATTTGATATGAAGAAATTGTTAAAGCTCTAATAGCCTCGACTATTTCGTTATTTTTAAAAAATTCTTATTGTTTTTGTGTTTATTTTATAATTTTTATAAAACAATTGTTTACTACCGTAATTTTAAATCCATTGATCAATCAATTATTTTTCGACCCAGAGGTTTTATTTAATAATTGAAGTCAAATATTTACCGCTATCTAAAAAGTTACATTTTATTTTAAAATTTTTCTGGGTCGAAAAACGATTGTTTGATCCGCAGATTATACATCGGAAATTACGGTACATTTGATGGTCATCTAAATTAACTTCTATTTTGATTAATAGATTGACAGACAGATAAAATACAGATACTATAATATAGATGTAACAATATTTTAACATTTTGTATAATTAAATATTATGAAAGAGGGGGCGTTGGATTTTTTTTCCCTTGTAAAGGGGGCGGTGGACCAGAAAAGGTTGGGAACCTATGCTCTAAACAGAGGGTATACCCGAAAGTGCATGTACTATAGCTTTCTGAGAAACAGAGAGTATATGGTATTTCTTTAAAAAATCTAGAAGATATACAGTGTATCGTATACCCATGTATACCCTCCACTACATCCCTGAATTTGTTGTAAAATAAGTTGGATGTGCCAATCCCAAAACTTTCTTCTATCTCATACGTAAATTTTAATATTTAAGAAAAAATAGTTACTCATTTTAATGCTTTAATAATTTTAATTCAATACCATACCAACTTTGATTTTCATCTTAAATTTCTGCTTCAATCAATTAATTGGAGTTAAAATGAATTTCCGTCTCTGCACGAGCTGATAGACAATAGAATAATGGGCAGATTTTTTTTCTTCAAATTCAGGGAGGACCTACTTGCCTTATTAAAAAAAATTCATATACAAAAAATTTAGTTCAGTTCTAGAACTAACTTCATACACTTTTATGCGGTGCAATATTGAAAATGGCATAAAATTCGCTATTTCAGCACTCCCTTCCGGCGGATTTTTTTCAGATTCAGGGCATTCCAACTAGCCATAGCCATACACTACACAAAAAATTTCGTTCAATTCAATGCATAACTTCATGTACTTTTGATCGGTACAATATTGAAAATGACACAAAAATCGCGATTGCAGCGTCCCCTTCCGACAGATTTTTTTTCAAATTCAGGGAGGACCAACTAGCCATAGTCATACACATACGCAAAAAATTTGGTTCAATTTGATGCATAACTTCATATACTTTTGATCAGTACAATATTGAAAATGGTACAAAAATCACGATTGCAGCACCCCCTTCTAGTGGATTATTTTCAAATTCAAAGGGGACCAACTGGCTATAGTCATACACTTACACAAAAAATTTGGTTAAATTCGATGCATAACTTTATATACTTTTGGTCGGTACAATATTGAAAATGGCACAAAAATCGCGATTGCAGCGTCCCCTTCTGGCGCAATATTTCAAAACTAAAGGAGGACCTGCTTGCCACAGCCAAAAACATTCACAAAAAATTTGGTTCAATTCTATGCATAACTTCATACACTTTTTGATGGTAGAATGGCGACATACACACAGATGCACGGACAGACAGACATTTTGTAAAAACATGTTTTTTGGAATCTCTGATCTCTGACCCCCTAAAACGTGTAAATTCGTCGAAAACCGGAAGTCGAAAAAAATTTTGATTACAATACTTTCTTCTATTGAAGATAGAAGAAAGTAATAAGTTTTATCATTCGATAAAACAAAATATATTTTAGTTTAATAATATATAAAACACTTATTCCTAATAAATACTATATATTATTTCTACAAATTATTCCAATTTTCCATTTAAAAAATAACTGTTCATTCTCTTCTTTGTTTTAGGAATTACTATCTTTTCCAGAAATATTAAATAATGAGCAGCTTGCTGAAGTTGAAAAATATGTCAAAATCCTGAATGAGTTATATCTTCAGAAAGGTAAATAAAATATCCTGAAGCTTATTATTTTATTTTTTTATCCCCAACGATATTTTTATCAGGATAAAATTAGATCATTTTAATATTTTTTATCTATCATTACAATTACAATATGAATCAAAATATTAATATGCAAAAAATCCTTCTATTAATTTACCAAGTTCATATATTATTTCCCATTAACAGTGGCGCCAAAATAATTCTGAAAAATATTGGGTTGGGTCAAAAATATTGGGTGGGCTCTAAAATATTTTTGTAAAATATATTGCCAGTTTGCTTTTCTTTGAAGGGTTGACAGATGGTGAACGATGAGAATTTTAAGTCAAGCTATCACATTTTAATAAATTTGCAATACATTATTAAATTATATTCTCAAGCGTTTTTCGTTATAAAGACACTGATATTTATTGTAATGTCATGCTATCATGAACATGACTACAAATTAAATTAGCAAAATTTAACATAGAGCAAAACATTTCAGTCATTTGAGATTTATGGGTGTTAGTCGGAGAATTAAAACACATGGCCATTGACAAAATATATTTTATTCTAAGGAGGAAAATGAATAATAAAATAATAATGAAATAAATAACTAGAACAATGAAAATTGGGTATGCTATGATTCAAAATTATTGAGTGGGCTTGGACTCCACGGGCCCATGTAAGTTGGCGCCACTGCCCATTAACGTACTATATATTGTACTGGCAAACCCACCTGGCATTACCTGTGCTAATCTAGGTGGAAAGGGTAGGCTTCTGAGTAAAATAAACAAAAATTGGATAATATAACAAAAATGGTGATGATTGTAATTGGTTCTTGTGTGTTTTGTGTCCATAAATTGTTATAGTGATCATCTTAAAAAAGGACTGTGCACTTTTCAGCCCTGAAATCAGGGTTTGAAAAAACCCAGGTTTTTTTTTAAAAAAGTCCAACCCACTGGGCCCAGTAGTCTAAAACCCGGGTTTTTTCGGGCTTTTTTGAAAAAACTCAGGTTTTTTCGGGTTTTATAAAAATTTTTTAGAGAACTCTTCACATTTCTAATTTTCACATGCATAGTACCTAAATTTTTCATTTATTAGTGAAACAAAGGTATAATTTTGCATTAAGTATAGATTAACAATAAAAATAGATATATAAAAAGAAAATATAAATATATTTAAAAAGATAATTTTGTATCTCATAGAACTAGATTACTGGAAGAATGATATATTAAATCAAGTGCAACTGAATTTCTTTATATAAATCTTAAGTTAAAGACTAATTTATGCAATTTCTTTCATTTACTTCAATAAAAATCAGTTTAAAGCAGCAACATTTATGTAAATATTTTTATTTTTGTGAAGAAAAAAATAGAATTCACACATATACACTATCTACCAAAAAGTATTTGTACACTTTCAGTTTTTGACATTTTGTCAAATATTTAAAAATATACTGGTCGGATTCTTCTGGAACTTCAGAAATATAAAGATTATGTTTCACTTTATATTTATTTACATTCATTTGTTAAGCGGGTAATTAGGGGGCCGGCAAAAAAACAAAGAATAATAGAAATATTTGGGATCGTCCTGTACATGAAAATGCACTAAACGACATATTGCTTTAGAATACAAATATATGAATACAGTAGAATATGTACACTAATTTTTGTGAGAATAGCATGTATATTTATGGCGATAGAGCGATTTTTTTGAAAAATTCTGGTATGTTTTTTGTTTATATCATGCTGGGTTTTTGACCAAATTTAACGCAAATTTCAGAAAAATTGGCAAAATGCAGTAGAAAAAATGTAGCGCAATTGGAATATAAATATATTAAATATTTTATAAAATAACAGTAGTTGTATAAAATAATTTTTATCTGCGCATGCACGAACTAGAAAAACATTTTTTTTACATCATTTAATAGTCAATTCTATGGAGTGACTTATAAAAAAAATCCAATCAAATATCGTGAAAATTCAAAAAGATATCATTATTTTAGTGAGATGTTTTTACTCTGCTCTCTAAAAATGGCTGAATCTTAAGGGATTCTCCACAAATTGACATTTTTTAATAACTGACTTAAAAAAAAAACTAGTATTGAATTAATACAATATCTAATACAATATTGCTGCTAATAAGTACTTGACAATTGTGATAGAAAAGAAAAAGAGCTTTATTCGCATTCAGGGCCAAAACTAAGAGAGGGTTGGGGGAAAAGGGCATGTGCCCCGGGCGCTAGGATGAAAGTGTCCCAAATGTACATTTTGTTTGGCGATTTTTTCCATGTCTATGTTTAGCATGATATTGTCAAAATCGTCCCATTCAAAGCATTTCTCCTATACCAAAGCATAGAAGAATCTAATGATGATGGCATAAAGATCCCGCATAAAGCAGATTTTTTTTTTCGTTTTGATTCGTTTCACGATTTTAAGGTATCATTTTTTTAAACAAAGCAGACTACTTTAATCAATATTACATATTCTAAATTTTAAAATAAGTCGGCTATTAATAAATTAGAAAATTTTTCTTTGCAAATACTTTTGCAGATGCTTTGCAAAGAAGAAAAGGGAGGGGGGGGGGGGGGAGTTCACCAAAATTCATTGAAATATAAATATATTAAATATCTTCTAAAATGTTCTATGTCATGCAATATTTTCAACCAAATATAAAGCCACATTCAGAAAAATTCGCAAAATGTAGTAGAAAGAATAAGGTGCTATTGAAATATAAATATATTAAAAGTTTTCTAAAATATGAGTATTTGTATGAAATATTTTTTAATCAGCGTATGCGTGAACGATAAAATTTATCATTTTACATAATTTAATATTCAACTCTATGGAGCTGCCCATAAAAAAATCCGATCGAATTTCGTGGAAATTCAGAAAGTTATTGTGGATAGGAGTGAACTGATTTTCAATTGGTCTCTGAAAGCAGTTGAATGACGTCAGATTTTACGCAAATTGCCAAATCTCCATTTACGTTTTTTACTGGTGATTTACTTCTTTTCTTAGATAATTACCAGAACGAAACTATTTCAGGATAAAAATAATTATAAAAAATCGAAGCATTTGTGTCAAATCTACCCATTGATACATAATTGATAATGGCTCTTATGCAAATGCCGATATCTGCGATCCTGAAATACGTCAAGTTCTCCACTGTTAAATGTGGTGTCGAAAACAACACTGACATCAATCGCATGCATGATGCCAAGAAGAACAGAGCTGTCTGATTTTGAGAAAGGTGTGATCATCGGGTACCACCGAAATGGCCGATCTTTAATCGATATATCTAGCGAGCTTAATTACCCCAAAACGACTGTGGCTTATGTGATTAGAAAATGGAAGCTGAATGGTGATTGTCAGAATGTGGCCAGAGTAGGCAGACCGACGAAACTGGGAGATAGAGACCGACGGGTTCTGTCTAGAGAAATTCGGAAGAACCGCAACCAACCAATGTTACACATACGCCAAGAATTTCAACAAGCTTCAGGATGTGTTGTTTCCATGAATACCATCCGTAAGGAAGCTTATCTGCTTAATTTTTATGGCCGTGCTGCCGCCCATAAGCCTTTAATCACCAAGTCCAACCGCGCAGCTCGGTTAAGTTGGTGCAAAACACGCCAGCAATGGACTGTACAGCAATGGAAACAGGTTCTCTGGAGTGATGAATCAAGGTTCACCCTCTACCGTTCTGATGGTAGGGTCTGGATCTGGCGTCTGCCTGGAGAACGCCTCCTATCAGAATGTATTGTGCCCACAGTTAAATTTGGCAGAGGGGGAATTATGTTCTGGGGTTGTTTTTCCTGGTTCGGACTAGGACCCTTGGTCCCAATTCATGGTAAGCTCAATGCCGATGCCTACTGTAATATACTGGACAACAGTGTACTTCCTACGTTGTGGCAATACTATGGATTGGACCCATGTTATTTCCAGGATGACAACGCAAGCTGCCATGTAGCGAGGTCCAGCATGGATTGGTATGCTGATAATGGAGTGCATCGACTCGAGTGGTCTGCCCAGAGCCCAGACCTGAACCCAATAGAGAACCTCTGGGACGAGTTGGATCGTCGAATTAAGGCGGGTGACACACGCCCAAAATCAGTAAAAGAGCTTACCTGCCTTGTGCAAACAGAGTAGAATAAAATACCATTAAATGTAATACAAGGACTAGTTGAGAGCTTGCCCAGGAGAGTCACAGCTGTAATTGCCTCTCGAGGAGGATCTACAAATTATTAAATGTGAACAGGGCCAAAACCAGTCTTTTTTTCCCGAGGCAAACATGGATTTTGAAGGTACCCCTTTCCCCCTCCTTCGCAAAGCATATTTACAAAGAAAATTTCTCCAATTTATTAATAGCCGACTTATTTTAAAACTTAAAATATGTAATATAAAATAACGTATTCTGCTTTATTAAAATACTCCAATTTGATACTTTAAACTGAATCAAAAAAATTCTACTTTCAACAGGATCTTTAAGGCCCTTGTCCCTGCCCGCGAAGACACTGCTGAGCTAATGCTATTCCTGTGGGGAGGCATTTTTCTAATAACTCTTTCACATTTTGAAATTTTCAATTTTTTTTTTTTTTTTTTTTTTTTTTTTTTGCATTGGATAGCGGAAGCCCCTCTCAAAATCGCTCCTTGACTACTTTTTCGATTTGAGTCATAGATATTTTTTATAAAGTTAGTTTCACTTTCAGAACCGCTTTTGGAAGTGAAAGAAACATTATAAAAATATCTACGCCAAAATTGAAAAAGTAATCACGGAGCGATCTTGAAAAGGACTTCCGCTATCCAATGCAAAACATATTATTTAAAAATGTCCAAATGCAAAAGAGTTAGAAAAATGCATCCCCATAGGAATAGCATTAGCTCGTGAGCATCTTCGCGGGTAGGGACCTTAAGCCATCATCATTAGATTTTTTTATGCTTTAGCATAGCCCAGATATAATAATTTTAACAATATTATGCTAAACATAGCCATGAAAAAAATCGCCAAACGAAAGATACATTTGGAACACTTTCATCCTAGTGCCCGGAGCACATGCCCTTCTCCCCCCCCTTCCTCTCTTAGTTTTGGCCCTGAATGCGAATAAAGCTCTTTTTCTTTTCTATCACAATTGTCAAGTACTTATTAGCAGCAATATTGTATTAGATATTGTATTAATTCAATACTAGTTTTTTTTTAAAGTCAGTTATTAAAAAATATCAATTTGTGGAGAATCCCTTAAGATTCAGCCGTTTTTAGAGAGCAGAGTAAAAACATCTCACTAAAATAATGATATCTTTTTGAATTTTCACGATAGTTGATTGGATTTTTTTTATAAGTCACTCCATAGAATTGACTATTAAATGATGTAAAAAAAATGTTTTTCTAGTTCGCGCATGCACAGATAAAAATTATTTTATACAACTACTCATATTTCATAAAATATTTAATATATTTATATTCCAATTGTGCTGCATTTTTTCTACTGCATTTTGCCAATTTTTCTGAAATTTGCGTTAAATTTGGTCAAAAACCCAGCATGATATAAACAAAAAACATACCAGAATTTTTTGAATTTTTCAAAAAAATCGCTCTATCATATTCTACTGTATTCATATATTTGTATTCTAAAGCGATAAGTCGTTTCGTGCATTTTTATGTACAGGGCGATCCCAAATATTTCTATTATTCTTTGTTTTTTTGCCGCCCCCCTAATTACCCGCTTAACAAATGAATGTAAATAAATATAAAGTGAAACATAATCTTTATATTTCTGAAGTTCCAGAAGAATCCGACCAGTATATTTTTAAATATTTGACAAAATGTCAAAAACTGAAAGTGTACAAATACTTTTTGGTAGATAGTGTATATGCATATATATATATATATATATATATATATATATATATATATATATATATATATATATATATATATATATATACTACAATTTAAGCACCATTTATATTGTAATAGTATTAAATTGGATTATCTAAAAGTCAATGTCCGTCATATCTATAAAGTTAGATCGTAAATGGCAATACACTTTTACTAGTTTAGTTTTGCTTTTGTATGACATCTGTAAGCAATCTTTTAAAGTATCTGGATACATTTTACATTAGATTTTATTTGGGTTTTTTGGATATTATCAAGGTTATTTATGTTAAAGAAACATGGTCCAGAATGTTTGAAAACAAGATACTTATACTACTAAATGCAATTTAAAATAACTAATTGATTAAAAAAAGTTTATGAGATTAAAGGTTAAAAGGTTATGACAATAATGAACATTATAATTTGCTTTTACAAAAATTAATTATTAGTAATAATTTTAACAATGAAATTATTAAAGTACTATACTAAAACTTTTTCACTCTTTTTTTTGTTATAACAGGATTCCCAGCAAAACATGACTGGCGAATTCCTTGACTTTCCATGACCAAATCTCAAAAAATTCCCTGACTTTTCCAAACCAAATCTAGAAAAATTCTCTGACCAAACGAGCATGCAGCAAAATTTGATACTTATTTTCACAATCTTTTACCAAAATTAGCAATTTTTTTCTGCAATCATACTTCAATCTTTTTTTTTTCCCCAACTGTTTAATGAATTTTGTGTCATTTTTCATTTTTTCACTCAAATGTTTTCCATGACTTTTTTAGAAATTATTTGTGAATTCCCTGACTTTTCCTGACTTTCCTTGATGCTGGGAACCCTGTATAATCTGTCACCATTTTTGTGTTGAAAATTACTGTATAAACTTTCATTGAACATTGAAGCAGGATAATAAATGTTGCGATTAATCTTAAAAGCTATAACAATACAAGCAATCAGGATGGGGATCACATTTCAAATGCCATCATTAGGTATACATTAAGATTTAAAGCACTTGGATGCATTTTAAAATATATAGCCATGAAAATTTTCCTTATTTACATACTAATTTATTTTATGATCATTTTATCAATACTTAGAAATTCTTTTAAATATAGTTAGTTTGAAATATATTTAAAATGGCATTTATCTTTCCATTCTCATATCTTAGATTAAATAATGATACAGTTGTGAAAACACGAGAAAATTTGAAAAAACCCACAAATGGGTTTTTGATAGGTTTTTTCAAGTGGGCCCGCCTGAAAAAACCCGCCCGGGTTTTTTCAGGCTGGGCCCACTTCGGTGAACCCTGCCTGAAATGTTAATGTAGTAATCACTTTAATGTGTCGCTATATATAATGAACTGGTTATGATTGGAAATAGTAACTTATTGAATGTGAAGTGTTTGAATTTTTTTAACATTATACTTTTATAAATGTTAAAGCTGTTCCAACCTGAATTTGATTTTTGTTTTTGAACTTGTGATTCTAAAATTGTTTTTGAATTTTTAAAACATGCCTAAAGTTTTAATTGAGTTAAAAAAAAATTAAAATAAATAGAAACTTTTGAAGTTAGGAAATGGAGGACAGGAAAATTTCTAAACATTTTAAATTTATTATTGCATTTATAAATAAGAAGGGAAATTTCTGTCAAAATAATAGTGTAAAATGCACAAAGAAATATTATAAAAATAGTTTAATGATGTTCTCATTTTTAATTGCTAAACAGTATAAATTAAAATTTTAAAATCACCAAAAATTAGTTTATTCGACTGTTTACATGTTTTGACTCAACCCGAGATCATTTTCAAAATAAATAAATAAAAATATTCTAAAATTGCACAGTCTATAAAACACCATCATTCAATGTTTCACATACTCTTTCATATTATTTACATTTTTTTTTTTTCGTAACTGTTGAGTAACTTGAACCTTAGTTTTGGTAAGTTAAATAATATTGCTTCATTACATACGAATTTTTGTGTGTTAAAGTCTATATGGTTTCTCTTATAATGGATGGATGGATAATATAGACTGGAGGAGAAATTGATCTTACTTTCATTGAAATTTATTTGGATGGTTTCTTCTTGTTATATTCTTGCTTGGGCTGTGGTTTTTCACTTATATTGAATATCAATTACATACTTATTTTTTCTATATTTAAAATTTCTGCTTCTCATACCAATATAATAATTCTTTCAGTTATATTCTGCACTAATAAATGTTTTTTCATACACTCCTGAGTAATTCTCAGAATTAATTAGGTCAATTTTAGTGCAAATGATGTTTGTTAATTTTGAAGGTGATTTAACTGCTAAGCGGATATTGAAATGCTTAAGAAGACAGTGTTTTAATACGATGTAGAATCATATATTAACAATTTAAAATATTCATAATCAAGTTTCTTACAAAGTTACATTCCGTCAATTTTGGTGTTTTCTTAAATCTTAAAATTAATTCTTTTCCTGTCTAGTATAACTTTGTGGAAGATGTTCATCGGATAAATACCAAACACTTCTTAAACAATCACATTTTTAATGAGGACATCACAACATCTATTATTTACAATACTAAATAAATATTCGGTAAAAATGCGTAACAGATTAACAAATCTTGTTATACCACAAAAAGTGTCTCCGTTGAGACGACATTCCAACACATATCACAAATCTACTCTCTACTCCAAATTACTTCACTTCAAGAAGAAGAAGACAAAATATCTCAAGATATTTTGAAGACAACAAGTGAGTTCCGTCCAACTGGCGCAGCAGTACTTGTGAAGACACCATGACTTTCCCATTGCAAAATCCGATGATTAAAAAGCAGCAAGATGTCTGATCAAAGTCTGATGCAATGAGAAATCTAATAGCATCTTGCTGCTCTTTAATCATCGGATTTTGCAATGGAAAAGTCATGGTGTTTTCACAGGCAGTGCCGCATCAGTTGGACGGAACTCACTTACTGTCTGCTTTACTCCCCCTTCATGCACTGGTAACCACGCATGCTCACAACTACACCGGATACTCCAATCGCATCTCTCGATGCCTTACTACTTTATACCAAAGGGGCATATTCAGATTTCAATCGGTTTGGTAGTTAGGGAGTTTTGTACCTTTTCATTTGATCGCCCCTAGTATTATTTATTTCCTCTTTATATAAATATTTACATTAGCTAAAGTACTTTCATTTGTTAATCTTTTTGTAATTTATGACATCAAAGTTGTATTTATGATTATATAAACAATGTAATAATATTTTCATGTATGACAGATAAACTGTACTCGAGAGCAAGTTAAATAATAAGATTTATTGCTATGTCATTTAATCATTATGAAACATTTGTGTTCATGATCTATCGCTCCAGATTGACGCTGTTAGATTTTGAGTTTTATATGTAACAAGGCTAATGGATTCTTTTTTTTAACACTTTTTTTTTTTTTTGCTTGACAGAGTGTGTTTCTTGTGGACTTTGCAACCTGCCTTTGAGATGTAAGGTAACAAAAATAATGTTCATGAATGGATACCACCTCCTCGAAATTTTGCTCTCTTCGTATTCAATAAAGGATTTTTCCATGGATTGTAGACTTCTCAAATTTTTTGCTTTATTTTCTACAAGAAACGGATTTGTCTGGATTATTGCTATACAACGTCATTCGATTGCATTTTTCTGATCACTGCTCAGTAATCAAAGTAGAACGATGAATATATCACGTTTCAAAATTCCATATTCCTAAAACTACATTATATAACTGGAAACAACACCATATTTAATTTCCCAAAAAAGCTTGGAAAATATTGCTTAGTATAATGTTTGTATTTTTGTGGATAAAATTTATTTCCAGGTTTCTTATTATTCGCAAAATCCATAATTAATTCATTAATATGTTGAACTTTAAAATCATTATTATTACTCAATTTTGCAAGTGTTATCTAATTCATCATCCAAATTATTTTTAGGCATTTTCTATAAAAGCTCAACTTATAAAAAATCTATAGATTGAAATTTTATATGTAAATGGAGAACATGCATTATTTAGTATGGTTAGCTATACTTTTTTTTGAAAGCAGATCTCTTGACTGACTTGTTTCGGTTAACATTATACAATAATAAGAGCAGAAATTTGTATGCTGTCGCCTGCATTTTGAAGAAGTTGCAATATATAGCAATACAATATTTTAAGTAGAATATCATCCCTAGATCTGTAATTATCTATCTGAAATTATTATTATTATTATCAGCGTTAGAATTCCTAAAAAAAAGTCACTGGTCCCAAGGACCAGTAAGCATGAGAATTTACTGGTCTGCAGACATCATCACTGGTCCGCTACATAAAATTCTATTAAATAATTTTAACACTTAGAGTGGTCTCCCCCCCCCCCATCCCTCCCTGGAAAATAACCCATACTTACTTTGCATTTATCCAAAATTTTCAGTATAATAAAATGTAAAATTATAATTTGCTAAAAATTAAATAAAGAATCAAATTATTAATTAGATATTTTATTTGCCATTACTTATTTCAACTGACTGTAAGGTTTAATGCAAATTTTTTTCGATTTTTCTTCGGATTGTAGCCAGAGTGGTGGAATCGTAGCTAGTGTCAGTGATGCAGCTAGACTTTAAAAATCCTTTGTCCCCGGGACCCAGGACTTCTAAAATTCTGGCTACCTTTTCTACAAAAGCGGGTCCCCACTTATAATAAGTCATATTTTTCGATGCAAAAATTGAACTTGTTCATTTCCTCAAGAAAAATAAAATGCAATAATTGTTTTAATGATAATAAATAATTAAAACCAATATTAATTTAAGAGAAATTTTCTGTACTTTTTAAAGAATAAATGTACAAGATACAAATTTAATTATAAAATAATGCTTAGTTAAGTATAGAAGATAACAAGTATCATTATTGTTTGCATTTCTTTTTAAAATGGGGCAAGACAGGTTTATTGAAAAAGACATTTTTGCTGAAAAAAGGGATATTTTTTTGAGTAAATGGGTACTTTGCTTAATCAAATGGGACTTTCAGGAGTCACATTCACTCAGAAAGATTTGGAGCAATAAAACACTGATTGGGAAGTAGAAAAATCAGTTTTTGGAGCAGCAACAACAATTTTGAAGGAGGAAAATTAGTTTTTAAAACAGAAAAATTTTCTCCCAGCATTAATTTATTTATTTATTTATTTTTTTGTGCTTTTTTGTCGAAATTTCCATTTTTCGCGTTATTTTGACGAAATCTTTTGTTTTTTCGGGATTTATTGACGTAATATACTGTTTTTCACAATATTTTTTGACAAAATTTGCCGTTTTATCGCGATTTTTGGATGAAATTTGTCGTTTTTTCGCGATCTTTTGAAGAAATTTGCCGGTTTTTTCAGATTTTAGGATGAAATTAGCTATTTTTTCGCGAATTTTTTGACGATATTTACTGGAAATTAGTCGCTATTTAGCGATTTTTTAACAAAATTTGTCGTTTTTCGCGATTATTTTGACAAATTTTGCCGTTTTATCGCGATTTTCGGACAAAATTTGCCGTTTTTGCGATTTTTTGAAGAAATCTGCCTTTTTCCCACAATTTTTTGAAGAAATCTGCCGTTTTTCGCGATTTTATTGACAAAATTTGCCGTTTTATCACTGTTGTGGGCGAACTTTGCCGTTTTTTCGCGATCTTTTGGAGAAATCTGCCTTTTTTTCGGTTTTTGGAATGAAATTAGCCATTTTTTCGAGAATTGATAAAATTTGCCGGAAATTAGTTGTTATTCCGCGATTTTTGAACGAACTTGTCGTTTTTTCACGATCCTTTAACGAAATTACGCGTCCCGTGGGACGCGCAAGAGCTATTTTTTGCGTAATTTACGCGCTATCGAGCGTCCGCAGCATCGCTGATAATAAAAATTTTTTTTATGTGCGATCGGTTGCGGTTCTCTCAGGGCCTGAAAAAAGGCACTGGTCTTGCGGACCACTAAATTTTTCAAATTAGTGGTCCGATTGAATTATCAGTGGTCTCGGACCAGCGGACCACCAAGGATTTCGAACGCTGATTATTATTATTATTTTTTGTATATTTTTATTAGTTCTTTTTAATGAAGGGATGGTGGATGTTAATTTCTTTTTTTTTTTTAATTTTCAGCATAGCAATATGAAATTTTGTGAGTATATACATTTCGCCAAAAGCATATAGAACACCTTCAAATAGTTTTCAATCTTATTGTTTTTTTAAATTTTTAAACGAAATTATAAAATGTTCTTTGTGTTTTAATTTTTGATATATTTTCTTGCTTTGGCACTTTTATCACTTAAAACTCTGTTACAAATAAATTTGTGTAAAAAATTTTTTAATCTCTTGAATAGTTCATATTTTACAGATTTTTATCTAACTTCCATATCGATTTTTGTCAAAATTTTGCCTTAAAAGGCAAAATAAGTAAAAAATTAAATTTGACTATCTTAATGAAGGCGAATTTTAAAAAGCTTACACAATTTCTTTCTAAACAATATCAGGATACTTTCATATCAATTTCATAGATATTGATAAAAAATTACATCACAAGGAGCATTTCAAAAATCTAAAAATGCTGAAAAATTAGTCTTGAGAAAAACAGATTTAAAGTATATAAATACACTTACCTTTACCTTTATTATTTGTTTCTTAAAAGCTTCATAAATGATATTTTATTAAGAAAAAATTGTCTTGGTTCTATTATACCACAGAAATAGACCTTTTTTTCTGACGATTTTACTCAAATAAACGTCCACTGTTTCCTTAATTGAAAACTACAGTGGTGTAAAACAGTGTGAGAAGTTGCTGCAAAATGTCCAAAAGCCTGTTCTACAAATAAAAAACTGAGAGAAAAAAAATAGATTTTTTTTTTGTGTGTGTGTATGTGTGTGTGTCTTCTGTAGTATGCATCATCTTAACCTTCTACTGCCCATTACAAGAAATTGCATTGGAAAAATTATTTATTTCATTTGTCTTTTTTATGTTGGTGGTGGTCAAATAAATTAAAGTACAGTAAAAATTTCTTTTAAATTTTTCTGGTGGGATCTTTTATTATTAGAACTTTCTTTTTTCCCAACAATCTTATTTCAAAGATGGTTGTGATGCCACCTGTTTCCTGAGTAACAACTGTCAGGTTTTTTTCTAAGCTTTAAGACAACGTTTCTCAACCTGTGTGTCATAGCACACTGGTGTGTCACAAGAGATTGTCAAATGTGCTGTGAGGTTTTTTGACAAATAATTAAAATTAGACAATATCATATCGACAATATGACATTTACTATTTATCATGTATCTTAAAATATCCTTTCCTTTGTTTTCAATTGATACATTTAAATGTTTAATGGACTCATTTATAATTTGCAAAACACCAAATTTAAACATAACAGAAAAAGAACTGTTCTTCGATTTGAGAAATGATATGTGTTACAATTTAACAATGTTTGAGAAAAATTTGGATGTGTTTTTGCTTTCTTTTCAAAAATGCATACCCGCAATCAGCTTGAAAGCTATTTAAATTCTTTTGCCTTTTTGCATCTTCATGAATCTATGAATTAGGATTTTCATCATTGACAGAAATCATGTCCAAAAAGTGAGTTGAAAAGTTGTTAGCGAATTCCAAACTTGTCCGGCAATTTTAGAACCTTGTTTTGATTTAATTTGTTCGAGAAAGTATAGTGAGCTCTTTAACTGAATACATTTTGTAAATAAATATATAAATTTCTTTGTATCACACAACTTTCACATATTTTATATTCAGGTGTGCTGCAGATAGTTCTGATATTTTTAGTGTGCGATTGACCTTAAAAGATTGAGAAACACTGCATTAAGATAATATGGCATAATGGTACTGAACCTTCAGTATGTAAGTCATACTTGCACTTGTTCTGTTTTCACATTCACACACACACACACACACACACATATATATATATATAAGATTATTAGTCACTTCAGTAAGTGTTTTAAATGTAAGATTCTTAGGAAAAAATATAAACATGACTTAGTTTTTTATTCCTATTTTAAAAGGAACAAAACAGTTTGTTTTCATTCTCTAACTTTTTTAATCAGTGTAAAGTATAGCAAAATACTTGGTATAAATTTTCATAAAACTAATATTAATTATAATAAATAATTTGCATTTTAATAAAATAACCAATATGGGCCAATATAATGCATATCAAAATAAATCCACATGCTGTGGATTTTTATAAGTCATAATTCACCAATATATATTATTTGATCATGAAATTTATTTTGATTTTGCAAGCCTAATTTTAATAAAACTGTTTGTGCAGTGTGTATATGTAGTAGAAAAAAACAAATAGAACACATATATATATTTAAAATCTAATAAAGAATACCAACTTTTTACTGTTACAGACAACTTTGTAAATGTATGTGCTTTTCACATAATATCACTGTATTTCATATAATTTCATCTTTTTTCAGTTAATTCTAACTACATCGATGAAACTGGTAAAATTCCTGAAGATTTAATTCAAGATTTAAAAGATATGGGCCTTTTTGGGCGTATGATGCCTAAAAAATATGGTAATTATAAGTTTGTTTTATTATTTAAAACATTTGTAAAACAAAAAGTCATATTATACAATATGATTCTATGAATTTTCTGAACTGTGATACATGGAGGAAAATATTTTTATTAAAAACTCTGAAGCTGAGATGTATTTATATAGAAGTTGTGTTTAAAAATACCTTTGATTATACTTTATATCATCCAATATGAATGTTAAAATGTCACTAAAGACAATGCTTTTCAGTATAATTGAACTTCTATAATTTAAGTGGATATATACTTGCAACATCACTTATATCCATTATTAACCACTTGATTATAATCATGTTTTTGGAGCAAAGGCCGACTGTTTATTATTATTTTAAATTTTCTTGTGTGTTAAGTTTTAATTTTTTACATCATCATTTATTTGCAAATGAATTGCATAAATTACAGTAAAACAAAAATAGTAATTAATATTTAAATTTCAGTAAAACAAAATTAATAATTTATATTTAAAAAATAAAATTTTAATCCGATATTTAGTGACTCTTACTGTAAAATAAGTTCCTAATAATTCTGTTGTAAACAGCATAACAGCAACTCTGTTTCAGGGCCGGCGCTAGAGATTTTGCCGCCTGAGGCGAGCATTATTTTGCCGCCCCTGTGACGTAACTGTTTCACCACTATTCAAATATTTTTTAGAATAGTAAATTAACATGCTATTTATCATTTATCCTGAAAATAAATATACAGTAGAACCACCCAATCCAAAATTCCGATTAATCCGAACCAATTTTATTTTCGAAAATTATGCTTCAACAGATTAACTGAAAAGATTAACTTACAAAATTTTCAGAATTATAGGATAAATGTCGGAAAAACATCTAGAAGTTATATTTTTTAAAAAATGGCAGTAAAGCATGTTTTTTTCTTTCTTTAATCAACTTGAATAAAAAGAAATTACTCAGTTTTGAAAAAATTACAACATATATACACGAATATAAAATGAAAACGTAACACATAAAAGGTTTACTCGTAGAAGCCACCTTTAAATAATCCGAATACCAGTTTGTTTGCCATTGCCAATCACTATAAAAATACAGTAGAGCGGCTGATTATCCAGACTGGTAGGGAGCGAGATCGAGGCCGATCCGATAGATAGAAAATTCAGATAGTTGGACAATTTTAAAAAACTGCTATGGCAATTTTTTAAAGTAGCTTTCCTTCAAGTTTTTTCAAGCTTAGTATAGTGCACATTTTAGCACACTGCAATAGACGTATTTAGAACTCATTTTTTAATTTTTTTTTCTAAAAAAATTGGTATAACTTTATATATAGATGTACACATAGAAACTGTTACATGTATATACATACACTGTACAGTGTATACATTTACAAAATATATCGTGATAGGGGAAAAAATTTTCTTGATTGTCTTCTGCTAGAAAAGTGGGATTTTCATGAGGACTTGCGCATTGGAAATGAAACTTATTTGGTTCTAGTTAGTTTATTATATGCATTGTTTGCTTTCTTTGTATTTGTTAGTGGTATTATTTCAGGATTAAGAAATAATTATTTAATGTTAACGTTTGTTACATCCAGCCGAATTTATCCTATCGCACCTAAAGAAACAAATGTGCCACTTTAAAAATTTTGGAGAAGGCGGGAAAAATGTATAGTCGTTGATCGGCCGGGTAATTGGACAATCCCGTTAAGCGACGTCCGGATGTTCGATGCTCTACTCTATTTTCTAAAATGCAAAATGTATTTAATTAAGATAATAAATATTTATTTTTCCTTTCAACAGTTTGATTTCGCAGAATATTTATAGAATTTTTATTTTCTTTCCTCATCGTCGATGTGGTGATCGAGTTATTTAAATGGGTTGTTACGTAATTTCTCATTCTGAAGCTCCATTGGATTATTATAAACAACAGGAGTGATTAAACAAGGAATACTATTTTTTTCCATAATCGTGCCGGACTATCCGGTATTCCGGTTTAAAGGATGTTTACTGAATTCTTAAAACTTACGTTTTTTAGCACGCATCTTTTTAATTTCTATTTTTATCGTGATTTCGAGAAATCCGAATTTTTTTGTAATCCGAACAAGCACCGGCAGGGCTGTAGCTAAGGGGGTGCTATCGGCGGTTCAATCCACCCTCCCCCTAAAACATTTTGAGTCTCCCCTGAAAAAGAATCCAAGATCACTAAATGAACTTATGTTCCGGAAATCCAAATGAATTTCTGTTGGAAAATCTAATTTAGTTTTGAAGGCCTTTCATAGTTTTGCAGAAAGACTAAATTATATAAGTAAAATAAGTGTTTCAACACTCTCTCATCCTATTTGCACATAGGAAGCTAACATGATAATTAATAATGTACTAGTTATACACTTGAATTTTTCATGACATAGTCTTTTTTTTTCGCATAAATTGAAGTTATTACAACAGTTTAATAAAAAACATAGTACCTACAGTGCGAATATGAGTTAATGTATCTTTTTGCGTCATAGAGAAAGAGAGAGAAAATGAGCCCCCCTTCTCCCTATTATTCACTTCTAGCTACGGACCTAGGCACCGGTCAAATTATTTCGGATGAGCGAGTTTCTAATGTATATCAAATTAATTTACATTTTTAAAATGATCAAATTACTTATAATTTTTTGCATCTCATTAAAAATAACGACTAGTTTGAAATGAATTCACAAAAATTATCATCCTAACAATATTAACAAAAAAAAAAAATACCGTATCAAGAATAAAACTGACTTCTAAAACACTCAATCTTCCTTGAAGAATTAAATAAATTAACGTTACGAATATTACATAGAATCTCAATTACACCTGGCAAAAAAATTAGATTTAAAATAAGTATTTATTGCGCCATATTATGTGAAAATTACAAAAGTCAAATTACGTATAAAGTTTGTATATAGAAAATAAGGATATCATTAATGCATAAATTTTTATATCATTAAATAATATTTAAAAGAAAGTAACTATGAAAAATAGAAAAATATTTCAAAATCAACTTGTATAGATTTTTTTTTCTTTTTGCAGAATCATTTATTATGACATAGTATAAAATACTCTTTATCAAAATAGTTTATTATATATTCCTAATAAAAATAATTGTACTTTCATCTTCTTGAATAATTTAAATTTAATACCCGTTTCCGATCCAAAAGTGATTAAAAAAATGAAATACACAAAAAGAAACTGCACATGAAATTCTTGTTTAAATTAGAAATTATGATACGATGAAATATTTACAGGATATAAGCGATATTTACAAAAAACACAACTATCAATAGTGATATAAATACGATATAGTATAAAATGCTCTTTATCAAAACAGTTTATTATATATTCCTAATAAAATAATTACACTTTCATCTGCTAGAATAATTCAATTGTTTTCCCGTTTTTGATCCAAAAATGATTAAAATTTTGAAACACACTTCTTGCTTAAATTAGAAATTATGATATGATGAAATATTTACAGGATATTAATGATATTTACAAAAAAACATAATTATCAACAGTGATATAAATACGATATAGTATAAAATGCTCTTTATCAAAACAGTTTATTATATATTCCTAATAAAATAATTACACTTTCATCTGCTAGAATAATTCAATTGTTTTCCCGTTTTCGATCCAAAAGTGATTAAAAAAATGAAACACACAAAAAGAAACTGCACATGAAATTCTTGTTTAAATTAGAAATTATGATACGATGAAATATTTACAGTATATTAGCGATATTTACAAAAAACACAACTATCAATAGTGATATAAATACGATATAGTATAAAATACTCTTTATCAAAACAGTTTATTATATATTCCTAATAAAATAATTGCACTTTCATCTGCTAGAATAATTTAAATTTAATACCCGTTTTCGATCCAAAAGTGATTAAAATTTTGAAACACACAAAAAGAAACTGCACATGAAATTCTTGTTTAAATTAGAAATTATGATACAATGAAATATTTACAGGATAATAGCGATATTTACAAAAAACACAACTATCAATAGTGATATAAATACGATATAGTATAAAATACTCTTTATCAAAACAGTTTATTATATATTCCTAATAAAATAATTGCACTTTCATCTGCTAGAATAATTTAAATTTAGTACCCGTTTTCGATCCAAAAGTGATTAAAATTTTGAAACACACAAAAAGAAACTGCACATGACATTCTTGCTGAAATTAGAAATTATGATATGATGAAATATTTACAGGATATTAATGATATTTACAAAAAACATGATTATCAACAGTGATATAAATACGATATAGTATAAAATGATCTTTATCAAAACAGTTTATTATATATTCCTAATAAAATAATTACACTTTCATCTGCTAGAATAATTCAATTGTTTTCCCGTTTTCGATCCAAAAGTGATTAAAATTTTGAAACACACTAAAAGAAACTGCACATGAAATTCTTGCTGAAATTAGAAATTATGATATGATGAAATATTTACAGGATATTAATGATATTTACAAAAAACATAATTATCAACAGTGATATAAATACGATATAGTATAAAATGCTCTTTATCAAAACAGTTTATTATATATTCCTAATAAAAATAATTGCACTTTATTCTGCTAGAATAATTGAAATTTAATACCAGTTTTCGATCCAAAAGTGGTTAAAAAAGTGTTTAAACAATTAAACAATACATGAATATCTTGTATAAAAGTAAAAGGAAAAAATAATTGTATCAAGATGCCGTTCATAAATGATGTCACGCTTAGAGGGGATAAAAAGGGTTCATAAAAATGAATATTTATTTCTATTTAATATTTAAGTGTTACATTTTAAATAAAATAAAAAATATAATTGAATGCAATCGCCATATTTAATCGTAAGAGGTCGATATACAGTCGACTCTCGTTAATTCGAACTCGTTGGGACCACAAGAAATGTTCGAATTATCCGAAGTTCGAATTATGGAAAACATGCTCAATATGGTACTATTACAAAGAAATTAATGTTATAGTGTTTTTTAAACTTATTTTATCTGTTATCATTAGAATATGACTTAATATTAAATTAGAATGTATAAATACATAAACTAATTAAAAGATTAGAAACAAGCACGATGGAAGAAAAATGTAAAGCGCCATTGATGGAAAGACGGGGCTCTAAGAAAGTGGATATCAAATGCACTGTATTATATGTATACTCGTTCTGAACATTTTTTACAAAAATCAAAGAAAGAAAGTTATTCAAATGATCTGAAGTCCGTGAGAAAGAAAAGAAAATGAAAAATCGGAATTCTCGTTAGTTCGAATTAAACGAAGTCAAGAGAAAATGAGTTCGAATTAATGAAAATTTTTAACGTTATTCTGCCATTGAAAATTTCGGGACTTCATGTTTAGTTCGAATTAAGCGAAAATTCGAGTTATCCGATTTCGAATTAACGAGAGTCGACTGTATTTTCAATTTTCCTGATATTAAACAGGATGAAATATTTTATTTAAAAACTGCGTTAAAACTGTACGTACCCAGAAATTAAACATTAATTTGAAATTAAATAATAAAAATGTAATGATAATGTCTGCAATAATATGTACAAAACGTTAAAGAAGCGAACTTTCATACATTAACTCTGTCATAAATTTAAACGAAAAATAGAATTACATCCTAAAATCACATAGTAGGATGCTTATATAAAATATGCTTAAATGCATATTTTATTATAAAACATAATAAAATAAGCTTAAATGCAGTCAAGTATTAGTAATAACTGCATGAACTCAAAACGTCAAGAATTAAGTAATCATTTTAGAATTTAACACACCTTGCCTTTTCTTTCGCAAAATCATCAATTATGTCATTATAATCAATCCCAGAAATTCGGTTCAAGACGCCAACTTTAACAGCATTTACTGAAAAACCTTTTGTCTTTAGGCGAAAATGGGAAAAACAATTAAATTACATAGTTTCCTAAAATGAATATTTAATAATTTGATATGTTTGAGAGTAAAAATGAAATTAAAAGTATGTCTGAAAGTAGCCAGCTTGGATTTGAGTACAGTTTTAAATATAAGCAATAAATTACAGAAAGCAGAAAAAATTGTATGTCGAAAGTGGCGTTTTATCAGGATCTTATGTTTTTTGGATGGCAGTTTATAATTAAATAATTATTCTCAGATGAAGGTCTCTCTATGACGGTCTGGGATACTGATAAATTAATTATCTATTCGGGTTAATTTTTTAAGCAAGTGACAGTATTACAAGTACTCCGCGTCAAGTGTCCCGCGTAAATACAGCGGCGTGCGAAGAGAAAATTGCGCCCGGGGCGAAGTTTCAATTTGGCGCCCCCCCCCCCCCCATAACCATTTCTCTTCATGACAGCAGGTCCGTAGCTAAGGGGGCGCTATGGGCGGCTCAGCCCCGCCTAAAATATTTTTAGCCCCCCCCCCCCCCCTGAAAAACATTCCAAGATGACATTCTAAATGAATTTTTGTTCCAATAAATTCAAATGAAATTTTGCTCAAAAATCTAATTTAGTTTTGAGATTCTTTCACGTTTTGCAAAATTATTAAGTTGTTTCTAAAATAGGTGTTTCAACATTCCCTAATCCAATTTGTACATTTGAAGCTAACATAATGTTGACTTTGGCACCAGCTATACATTCAACATTTTTGTCATCATATACTTTTCTTAGAATAAAATGAAGTTATTACGACAGTTTGATAATAAACAGAGTCCTACAATGTGAATATGCTCTAATTTATCTTTCTGCGTCAGAAAGAGAAAAAAAAATTATGAGCCCCCCCCCCAGTACACTCTCTTAAGCCCCCCCTATCGTTCACTTCTAGCTACGACCCTGCGTGACAGGTGTCATAAAATTAAAACGTGTAAGAAACGCAAACTTTATTAAATACATTTGTCACTTATTTTGAAATTTAAAAAAATTTAATTTTAACAATTAAATAACATAAAATAAAATTGCACATATATTTTGGCAAAGGGGATCTGGAAAACATATGTGAAAAAATGTATCTATCAGTACTGCATAACCCTTTCTGCATTCCAAGAATGAAGCAATATGCTATTTTGAGAATGTATGTCTTTTTCACACAAAAAATCTCAATATGTTTATATAATATATATTTTACAAAGAAAAAAAAAGAGAGAGAGAGAGAAAGAAAGAGAAGAAACAAACGACCATGGTAATAATAAATTTGGCACCCCTTCAATTTTCTGCGCCCGGGGCGACTGTCCCCTTCGCCCCTCGTTTCGCACGGCTCAGCGTAAATAGGATCTGATTTACGTGGGACACTTGGCAACATTAATAACATGTTAATGAAATATGTTTTAAAGAATACTTTTTTTAAATGATCGGCAATCATCATCTTAAATTTAAAGAAAAAATAACATAATATATACCTGAAGTATCATTTTCTTCGTTATTACTATTAGCACAACATCTCTTTAACCATGCTGTCCAAAATCTGGTCTTTTAGAATCAATTAATGAAAACAATTGCACCATCGAATGACGGACAACACGTATAAAATAAAGAAATACTAAATAGATGACGCAGCAACATTGAGAAAATGCTTTGGTTTATGTTTGGCGCCATCTGCCCTTTGTGAATTCTGCTGTTTTCGGTATGACTTCATTTTTGAAAAGAAAAAAAAAGAATGGATTTAGTTGTTACTGTAATTTCTGTCTTAGTGTCGATTTAATTCATGTTTTACAATGACATTTGTGAAGGCTTCTGCTATTACTAGGTTGTAATTATATAAAATGCACTCTATATTTTTATAAAAAAAAAAAAAAAAAAAAAAAAAAAAAAAAACTTTTTTTTTTTTTAAGTTTAGACAAACAAAATAGTAATGGATTATTGGTTCAATATATATGCCAGGCAAATGCCGCCCTTTTAGCGTGCGCCCTGAGGCGACCGCCTCACTTGCCTCATGTCTGGCGCTGGCCCTGCTCTGTTTGACACTTGTTTGCTATTTTGCTGATAATGTGTATATTGGTAATATTAATCAACAATACAGAAAAATAACAGTTTAATTTGACAAATGGTGCCTGGGCACAGCTTGTTCCCATGTTACAATTGGTTTGTTATTATTATAAAATCTCATCTGTTTTTTTAAACCAACTTACCAAAAATAACACAATTTTACACATCTCTTTTGTTTAATTTTAATTCATTAGGGATATGTAAAATGTTCAAATTATCTAACATTCATATTAATTAAAACTTGCATGTTTATGAAGTCAAAGAAGTACAATATTATGAACAATATGAAAGGTTTGGAATATAATGCATTTAACTTAAGGAATATCATGTTTTATGTGTTTCAAAAAAGAAAGAAAATCTGTGTAAAAATAAGGAATTGACAGGTATAAGTAATACCAACCCTGGTAGCAGAAAGTTTGAGATGTGAGATGGGCATCATATATTTTCTTTTCTCTTTTGCTGATTCTTTTTCATTAAACCTTTATTTTGATTCATATTTTGCTTAATTTTTTATTACTTAATACAAAAAGTTAAGATTATTATTCATAAAAATTTATAAAATGACTAAAATTACTGCAGGAAATTGATTGTTTGATTAATTTAAACTTGAGTTGTATAAATATTTTACCTGAAAATTATTTTTTGGCCCTGAAGTATTTGTTGCAGACACTTAGAGAATTTTCTGCTAGTGGGACACTGAGTCTCGACTGAACTTATTTGGTTTCTGTTCTGTGCTACATCAGAATTCAAACGTTACCATCAAAGGCCCCAAGATGCATATTTTTTTTAGTTGTTTTGGTTCCTCTCCCCTTATTCTATATGGACCTTTGATTGCAAATATTGTCCAGACGACCTCTGGTCAAAGATAAGCAAGTTAAGATAATAAGTAGACATCTACAGATTTCACTTAGCCTTTCCATTTTGTTTTAAAGTTGTATAAAAATTAATCTATGATTGTAATAATTATTGAACTAAAAAAGTTAACTTAGAGGATGCAAACTAAAAGTGAAATAGTATTAGAAGAATTTAGGATTAAATTAGGATTTAAATTTTTGATTTAAAATCTCGTTTTGATATTTTAATACCTTTTACTTACTTATAAATTTATTCCATAAAAATGCTATGCACCTACAATATTCACTTCAAAAACTCATGAGCTTAAAAATAATTTAATTTCTTCCATTAATTAAAACATGTCATTTCTGTTGTTTGCCAGTAAACAATTGAACTATAATAAAAAAATTGCTTCACTTTGATTCTCCTTGGATATCTGAAAATGGAGAAGCTGAAATTGAATTTTTGTCTCTGCTTCGGTTGAGTATCCAAATAATAATAATGATATATTAAGCTGCTATTAGATTCACGGGCTTTAGGCGAGACAAACTTTTCAGTGGATTTTAACTCCAACATTTTCCCGTTCAAAGAGAGAAAAAGGTTTGCAATTGTCTTTGAAAAAGTCGGAGGAAAAGCCGGAAAACCAGTTTCTACTCGTGCCAGACTTAATATTTATCGCCTACTCATATCAATTGCTTATCTTTGATTCGTTGAAACGTTCGATGTTGGATGAAAAATCTAAGCTAGGCCAGACTTTTTTGAACGTGTGGAAAAAAGTTGGGAAGACATTGCAGTTTGCTATCACACAGTGTGTTGGGAAGACATTTCACGAAAAGTTGGAGGAAATCAAGTGTTGGCTCAAAAGTCTTTCGGAATGTTGGTGAATCTAATAGCGGCTTAATATAAATAATAATAAATAGCATTATGTACTCATTAATACAGTATGCATTATACATCCACATCCAATCTCAATACATCTGCATTATCCAATTCCAATAAGTAAATAAAACTTAAATTATATGAATATTGTCACATTGTTTTGAATTCACATCTGTCTGGAGTTTGAATTTCCTAAGTTTGAATTAAAAAGAGTCAACTGTACTTTAATTTAAAAATGTCAGTTAAGAATAGTGACTCACAAGTACATGTTGCTCTATATGTGGAGAATAATTTTGCCATTTAATAATCTCATTCTTAGGAGATTAATGATATTCCACTTTGATCAAAATTGCTACACATTGTATTTGACATACAGGTTCTGCACCTCTTCGATAGAGCACTGTATACTATTAAAAGAATAATAACTAGTACTTAAGTTTTATATTAGAAATAAGACACTGTTTTGTGAATACTTATTTATGGATGGTATATTTGTCGGTACTTTTCTTTTATAGAGGGATAATATTTACAAAGAAAAAAAAAGCTTTATACAAATCAGGCTTCAGAAAGTGAGATTTGTTGCCAAATGATATAAACAGCTATAAAAAAAGATTCCTGATGAACTTTATATATATTTTTTTTATATGCAATTTACTTGTGTTTGTATATAAAAATAGATAAATGACTTATTTATATTGAATAAATTACATAAATATTGAAAGAATTGCTTTTGTTTAGATAACCAGAAAATATATGCGAGAAAATTCCTTCTTTGATCAAGTCCATTTTCTCTATTTTACCAAGGCCCTTATTCTGGAAAAGTACTGATTTGTCAAAAGAAATATTTAACAGAGAATTGTTATCCTAGGGTAACAATTAATAGGTGTGAAGTTATTATATTATTAAATAAGGTGAATTTTAATATGATATTATTTTATTTAAGTGTCCATTAATCTTAACTCCAGGGCATTTTTTTTACATCTTTGAACTGTTTTCATAATATTTTTAAGGGTTCATCTGTGTTATTTTTATGCACCCAAGTATGTAATGAAAGCTGCTGTCTTGCAGATCCTAAAACTTTAGAAAAGTTTTAGTTCTATTGTTAATTCATGCTACACTTTTTTTGCAGGTGGTTTAGATCTCACCTATACAGCTTGTACTAGATTAAATGAGGTTATTGGTCTGGATTGGTCATTATATTCTTTATTGACTGCTCATGAATTTCTTGCATCTAGGGTAAATATATTTTTTTAATAAATAACAATGCAATCAAAACTTGTTAACAGGAACACATTTACTGTGGATTACTTTTAACATGAATTGTTTTCATCATTCCTATCACAATGAACACAAAAGTATAGTTATTGGTATGTTAAACTGCTGTTACCAAAACAAAATTTTAATTCCTATTGAAATTGATATTAACGAAATTCAACTGTAATAATAATAATAATAATAATTGATATTATGAGTACTTAATAGTGATTAAATTTTCAGTTCTCATGAAAAAAGCATGAAATTAGATATTTGTTAATAGCCAGCTAAATAAAAATTTGTTTATTTCATTTGACTAATACAATGAAAGATATTTAATTTAATAAAAAAATATTTTCATTAGTTTGTGATTTTCGAATATATGCAGGCTTGGTAATAGCTTGCATGCATTCAGAGCAGTTTCTCATGCACTGAACTGCTGCTGTAAACTATGTTTTACATAAAGCAAGTTTTTTAAATCAGTCTAAGATTAAACAACTCTCTGTATGTTGTACAAAAGTAGGAATGTTCAATATATAATGTGCATCCCCTTTTCTCAAGAGTTCTTAAAATCTTTCTTCCCCCTTTCCAAAAAAGAAAAAGTTTGAATTCAACACTATGTGAACATTATTAGTTCCTTAGTTTCCCATGCCTATGTATGGGGTAGATATAAATTAAAACCATAAAATTAATATATATATATATAGGAGATATTGTTTGTCGAAATTTCTGATATGTTGGTTAATTGAAAAATGTATATAATTTAGGCAAAGTAAGATATCAAGCATTTGATCAAGTTGATAAATATTAAATTCTCATACCAAAATATATTTTTTAAGATGACAATAATACAAATATTTTTTAATTCATAAGTAAGTGTTGATTTTTTTCATTTTTAAATTTTGTTACATTTTTAAATTTTGTTTTGTTAAAATAACTTCTTAGATTTAATTTGCATAACCATAACCACTTAGAATCTCTAGAAATTCTTTCAAAACTTTTGTTATTTATTTTACATATAAGTGTGATATTATTTTGCTTCTGAAGTGAATTTTGGAGAGTTATGTGTTATATTCTATAATTAATTTTCATTTGATTTAGTCTTAAAATGCTCATTGTAACTCATATTAAAATTTTAGAGAAATTTTGAATTTTTTTTTATTTTATATTAGAAATAGATGTTATATATTTGTACTCTATTTAGATGCATTAATGTAATATTGTTTTTACTTCTATCAAAGATTATTTTGTTGTTTGGCACTGAAGAACAGAAAGATAAATATTTGCCCCTCCTAGCAACTGGGAAACGTATTGCCGCTTTTTGTGCTGCTGAGTTTCATAGGTATGGTTGAATGGAACAATTTAGTAATAATTTTTAAAGGGTACTCACTGCTAGTTTTTTATTGTCATTGTTTATAATTTTAGTCTTGATTATAATTAAATGAATGCATGCTAAAAATAAACAATTTACAAAATTAATTTTCAAAGAAAAAAAAGATTGAGGGAGAGGAGAGAAAGTTTTTAAAGAAAAATTTTCAGTCATAGATTTAAAATTCTTGTAAGGAAATTTTTAATATAAAATACCCTATCTATTTATTTATTATAAAATGCCCTATTTAGTTATCTATAATGTACACCCTGCTTTTGATAAGGAAAAATGAAAAGAAATATCTTCTCTATAATGTACACTATCAGGTCTCTGACGTTAATAAGACATAAAAACTTTCTTTGGTAAAAATGTCATCATAACTTCAATCATGCTGTTGATACGAAATTTTATCAAACAACCTTCTATAACCCTGATTTCTCTAAAAGTAAATAGTTATAAATTGATGTAAACGTTTTTTTAATGACTAATTTTAATTAGAGACTAAGAGCTGTATCACGCGGTGAAAGATTTTTCGGCAAGCATTTTACAAAACACAATCGTTCATTTTGCTGAGTGTTCGGTAAACAGGTTTTTCAAACTTCTTGTGAGGTTATTTAATTTCTCGCTCCGCTCTTATTGGTCAGTTGATCAGTGCTGAATGAATGACCAACATTTTCCGTGCAATATGGGAAGCGTTCGGTAAGCAAAAATAGCGAGCAGATTCTCTCCTATATCAAAGTCATGCAACTTTTTGCTGACTGTAATGTTGTGTTGGGGGAAAAGTTCTGCGAATAGGGTACGTGTGATACCAGTATAAGGATTACTTGTGACATCATCTACATAAAATTCAAAGAAGAGACAATGTCCTTATTAAGCTAGAATATTTTTCCTTTATTTTTAAGAAACATTTAATGTGAAACAAAAGCCAGTGAAAAATTCCTGTGTTTACTGGCTATTCTGTACCGATTACTTAATGACTAATCCGTGTATGATGTTTGATAATTCCTTTAAATTTTAAAATATCTAAATCGATATTTGAAATTATCTCAATGAGGTAATGTTTGTTTCCCATCGGGGTTGGTAAGAAACCGGGTTCTTTTGGGAAAAAAAAAAAAAAAAAAAAGTTGAATGTAGTTTCTGCCATTGCAAAATTCAGTTTCGCCTCTGATTTGGAAAAAAAAAAATTGATAGAGGTTTTTTAGAAGGGCAACCCCGTTTAGATTGCAATGAACTAACCTCATTTTTCTTGTGTTTATCAATGTAATAGCAAACAGAACGGCGTGAAATACCCAAATGAATAGCAATTTCTCTCTGAGACATTGGAATTGCGTAATAATAAACAGATACGATTTGACGTGCTACTTCTTCATTGACTAGATTCATCAAAAACTGATTTTTTCTTTAGTTTAAACGCTTTTTTATAGACTCTGAGTAAAAGGAAATGCAATTTAACAATAAAACGAGTGGAATCCCGTTGAATTCAACGAATGAAATGTTTAAAAGACCCGATCGATTTGGTTAAAAAAAAAAGCAAAAGTAATTACATTATTGAATCAATATATAATAAATATATTTACAAACTAAATGTCAAGTTTGGCAGTTACAATTTTGCATGCAAATATTCGTACATCTTCAGTTAAAATTGTAATCTGAGTGCCGGCGAAATCTAGAAATTTTATTTTATATGCAGTCACAAAAAAATAGTTTTATTTAAAAAAAAAAAAAAAAAAAAAAAAAAAACTAATTTTTTTTTTACTGTGACATTATTTTCACTAACTGAAGTCATCTGAAAGTAAAATCTCAATCTCAGTGCCCATAATGAAAAGAAATATTGAAATGTAATATCGGGTACTGCTAGGTTATCCCGTCGACCAAAAAATTATCGCCAAACTATAAGATTAAATGGCAATAATGGATGATCGTGAATGTCACATTCAATGACATTAAATACGATTCATGTGTTTAAAATGTCATTAAGTGATTTTTATTTCGATTTTTTATTAATATTTTTATTAATATTCTACTAATTATTTGTTTTTGTTTTTGTTATTTAAAATAAAAATTATGTCAATAAGTATAACTTGGCTATTAGTTTGGCGATTTGTATAATTTGGCGAAATTGGTCGACGGGATAACAGAGATAACAGGTCGACGGGATAACAGGATAACAGACGGCATAACAGAGCAATGTTTTAAATAGTGACGTCATTTTCTCTTCAAATGTTTTTTAAAAGTTACTGTTATTAGTAATATGAAAAAAGCATCTGTAATAATATTGTAATTCCCATGTATCTGGTTGCTGAATGACATCATTTTCCTCATTTGAAATTTTTCTTATTTTGTTTAGACATTAATTTTAGATATTTTTATCATAAATTATGTTCTGTTATTTTATTTACATTATTAATATTATTTCTCAGTAAATATTTTTTTTTTGCCTCAATTAGTGCATAATTATACGCAATCATTGGGAAAGGTATCGAACAAAATTTGTAAAATAAGCAAAAATACCTATTTAACAGCTTTTTAGACTATTGAAAACATTGTTCTTAAAATATAAAGCAGTTTTATAAATACTGTCTTCCACTACAGCATTTAAACAGCCATCAGACTGCTCGCTACATTTTAACACTTAGTACTTTCAAATGTCTAAACTAAAAAGTACATCTTTTTAGGCATTTTTATGAGACTTTCTTTCTATTATGTCTTAAGCAAATCTTGTCTTGTCCCCTTTTCCCCAATTTTCTCAGCTGATCTATGTAATAAGTTTGGTTATGCAATGGAAGATTTAAATATATCTTATTGCATATTTTAATTAAATGTAAACAGGTGCTTTCCTAGCATCCAATTTTTCAATGCCTTCTTATTTGGCTTTATATCTTGAGTTTTTTTTATTTTTAAAAGATAATCCCCCCCCCCCCCCCAATCAAGAAAATTTTCTTTTAGAGTTTGACTGAAATCTTAAAGGTCATTTTATGTTATTAACTGTAAACCTGCATTTCTCAAAGGAAAACATTTTTTTTCCTAAACATTACATATTTTTAATCCATTTTATCTTTGCCAAATTTACATAGTTTAAACATTCTCTTTAGAGGTTCAGATATGTTCATCAATGCATGAAATTTACGTTCAACATGCATACTAACATGGCCTAGACCAGACTCGCTATATCTCATGGTGATTGCTGAGATAAGACTTAAAAATAGAAATTACTTACATGCAATAATTTGAAACACTTAAATTGAGAAATTGACAAAAATGAGAAAATATTATATTAAATTTCTTCTAAAAAACCAATTTTTTAAACTATGCCAACCCAGTCAGTAACAGAATAAAATAGTAATGTAACATCCCCATTCCCAATGTAAGAATGCAAGAAAAACAAAAGCTTAACCCAATAAACACAGAGTAATTATACATTAGCATACATAACAAAAATAAATTAATGGAGAAAATTACTTAAAAATGTCATATTCGAAGCTTTGAGTAATGATGAAATCCTTAGTAAATCTTAACTAATCAAGCAATTTAAATAGTAAAAGTGCATTTTTAGCTCAAGTCTGCCCTTCTGGCTATATATGTTTTACAATTAATAGTTTTATGTATATATATTTAAGCCTTTAAAAAAAAGGAAAAAAGAAAACTAACTAGTTTTTTTTCTAACCAGCTAATTTTTAAAAAATTGGTGATTTATAGCTTATACGAAAAGTTGGTTTGATAAAAAATAATTGTCATTTTAGAAATTTATTAATTAATCATTTTTCTACAGGTTTGCTTGTAGCTTCTGCATAACTTGGATTTTGCATTTTACAGTAATGTGTAAAATAAAACATTAGGGAAAAAGAAAAAAAATAGATTTAAAAAAAAAAAAAAAAAAAAAAAACATTTGGTTTAAACCAACTTGTTTTAAACCAAATAACCCTGTCTGCCATTAGAGTATATTTTTGCCAAATTTTGAATCTTCATAATCCTAAATTATAACGCAATAATCAATATGACAATATTATCCTAAATTGGGATGCTTTTTTCATAAATATGATTTTTTATTTTTTCTCCAATTGAAAGCAATAAGCAATTCTATTGCTTTACAAATAAGTCTTATTCTTTGACAATTTTTGGGTTGTAAATAAACATTTAACATTATTTGTTTATCTACAGCAGTTGAAAATATGGCTTTTTGGAATAAAAATGAAAAAATATTATGACTGTTAAATATATTTTCCTTTTTGAATGTTTATTTTTAAATTTTTATACTTTGTCATTTTTTATTTTTTATTTTACTTTAAATGATATAAATATTTCATTTTGTTCAACATGTGAAACTTTTGGAGTAGGAACGTAATATTTTATGTTGGTATTCCGATTCTTGTAATTGCTTTAAGAATATACTTGAAAAGACCTGTTAATTAACAAATTTCTTCAAAAATATTTACTAATGTAATCAGTAATCATTTTAGACAATTTTTTCTGATATGAAAACATTAATTAAATCAATATTTATGAATAAAAAATCCAATCTTTTTAGATATAATGAAATAGAATAATAAAGAAATAAATTTATTCAACTTTAGAGAAATTGTATGTATGAATTTTCAAACACTTGAAAAAAAATATATATAAAGTTATATGTATAAAAATTCAAACTTGGATCATTAGAAGTATTGTCTACTATAAAAAGTGATAGAGGTCTTTAATAGTACATGTTTTAATTTTCAAAACTGAATTTTTTTACTTTATTAATGCATTTATTCTTCTTTAAATCTTACATGGACAAAATTACAGGTACAGCCAGTCGTAAAATGAATTCACAAAATACATATTGAAGACAATGAACTTTTTTTGACCAATATTTTTGCTAACAGAATCATTATATAGTGAATCTTAATACATTGAAATAAAAAGGAATTCTTGTTTACAGAAAAAAGTAAATTTATCATGTGGTTAAAAAATATTATCACTAAATGTCAGCATTTTTTTTTTTTTCCAATACTGGAGGAATTTTGCAAGCCATAAAATAAGTTTGATTCCAAAGGAGAAATTTATTGATAATAAATATAACAAAGAATTTTTTCTTTAAATTTATGAATACGTAAGTAATTTATTATACAAGTGGAATATAGTATGTTAATTCAAACAAAAATTCCAATATTAATTAAAAAAGTTTTTTCAGTCATATCAAAATTTGTATTGTAATTAAAAGCTATATAGAAATATTTTTGCTTTCTCCATGATTATAATTTAATAACTTTTAGAATTTTGTTGACTCACACTACAAAATAACTCTTCCATCATTAGAAAAAAAAAAAAAAAATGTAAATTAAAAAAAAAATGTATTTAAATTTCCATTTATTTAAATTTTTATACATATCTTTAAATTTAAAGATTTAAAATCTTTATTTGCTTATTTATTATAGTGGTTGTGATCTTGTATCAATAGCAACTACAGCTTCCACTACAATAGATGATAAATATATTATTAATGGTTCAAAAAGTTGGGTTACAAATGCAGAAATAGCAGATGTCTTCATAGTATTTGCTAAGACTAAGGATGTTGTGGTTTGTATCCTTTTTTTTTTTTTTTTCTATGAATTATTTATACCATATCTTTCAGAATATAACACCTACTTTTGATACAAAAAAATATATCATAATATACAGATGTGTGTTATATGTTGGATATAAAAAGATTCAAAATTCTCTAGCAATTAGTTTAACCTCCTGACTGCCCTCGTACTACTCATAGAACATCATAATAAAAAAAATATTTGGCGAATAATTGTCGTTCTCGCGGCGAAATTACCACGAAATTAAAACTAGATTTTCCAGCTAAGGTTTTTTTTTAGTATTTTTTATCATATGTTAAGAGCTTAAATTACAACATATCAAAGAATCACGGTAAAAGTTAGAAAAAAGTGCCTTGAATAATCAGGAGGATAAGAATTGAAATTTCTAAATTAATGAATATTATAAGCAGGGTTCTCGCTGTCGCTCGCCATTGCGCCAAATTGCGACTAAACTCCTCATTTGGCGAGTAAACAATCGATTAGATTCGCCAAATTGCTAGTGCTCAATTTTTGCTTTCTCTTTCTTTTCTTTTTTGTTTTTCATACATATGCATACATATCTATTTTTAATACATTTGTAGCGGATAGTTGAAATTAGATTAATAACAATCGTTGTCGCAGTTAGAAAAACTTAGGTTATTTTAAAACATATTGAAAAAACCGGGTACATTAAAGGGTTAAAGAATTTTTTTATGCTACACGGCGAATCTATTTTGTTAATACTTTTTTTATTTGGCGAATGTTTTTTATTTTTAATTAGCCAAATTACTAATGTTGGTCAAATGTCAGCGAGAACACTGATTATAAGTATTGCGCATTCTCACTTTGCATCTTTTTTTTTTCTTTTTAACTTTTATCATCAGATTAATTATAGTTTTTGATATTCTTTATTGTGTTTTTATGCTATGTATTTCATAAACTTTTACATGGAAAGAAAGGTGTACATATAATGAATATACTTAAAAATAGAAAATTATAACATCAACTTTTGTACCAATAAAAGTATGAAGGCTCTAATTGTTCTTAATTTTAAATATCTCTATTCCTAAAAAATAATCTTTGCATTATTTAATGTTAGTAATTCTGCAATTAAATAAAGTTTAGATTACTATTTGGAAATAACAGTACTCAAAAGTAGGAATTGTGCAAATCTTAAGTATTATTTATTTAATTATTTATTTTGTATATCTGAAAGCATTAGGAAATGTTGGAATAGCATTTTTTAAAATTACTAAAATTAAACGATCCCACAAAGCATGGCCAAACTCGTCTGTGTTCAGAAGCAGAAAAGTTATACAAGTCATGCATTTCAAAGTTTTGTGATTCAGTCAATTTTAGTGTTAGCTGAACTGAATTTTTGTCTTTCTTTTTAATGTAACAAGAAATTTTTATTGAATATCATTCACTGTGGTTCCTAACTTATGGATCACGGTGGGTGTTTTAGTGGGTCATGGAATAATCAAAATTTTGTCACAAAAATGTATTTCTGATTTGAACTGTTTAAAAACTATAAGAACAAATAATAGTGCAGGGAAAAATCCTTAATTTCCTTCTGGATTAATATATGAGCAGAATATCCAAAAAATATCTTAATCAGTTTTGAATTGATTGAAAGGGTTCAATATGACATATTTCAGTGAACATGTTTTTTCTACTTTGTTGTTTTTGAAAACCAAGTACGGAAACAAACTGCATGTATAGATAGTAACTTAAGTTTAAAATAAACCTGTTTCAACCTGGTATACATGCTCTCATTAGTAAACACCAGTGCCAGAAATATCATTGATTATAATTTTATGTTTTGATAACAATTAAATAATTTTTTATTTATATTTGTAGATTGCACATTATTTTAATTATTATTCCACTCAAACACGTTGGGATCACCAATTCTTGTTTTTGTTGATAGTGTGTCTTTTGTTTAAAAATTTGCCTTTTTCGTTTGATAGAATAGCTGAACGCTTATAGAGATTATACAATAATTTCTGTGCTGATACATACCCTTATATTAGGTGGGTCCTGTGCCAATAAAGGTTGGGAACCACTCACCTAATAGGACTAAGGTCTATATTGAAAATTAAATTTTTTAAGAAATGTTTTCATTGACCCAAATCGCTTTAAAAATACTTCTTTGTTTTCTTATAAACTTTTTGTCATTTAAAACATTTTTCTAATTCTAACTGTATGTCTATGACTAATGGTTTAGAAATTAGATTTTGGACATCATTGAGAGTGGACACCCTGTACATTTATGTGTTTATATGCATATACTGCATAAGATATGTTAAATTACAGCTTTGGAAACATATGTAAAGCATTTATTTGTAGGTTATCATCTTAATTCCTACAATTATTTTGCATTTATTTTTTATATCTCACTTTTTTTTTTCTTAATCCTGAAACATTTTATTTAACAGAGAAATGATTATATATAATTACTTTTTAAATATGTAAAAATAAGTGATATTTTGTTGTTTTTGATGTTACAGTTGGTAATTTCTTTGCCATCTTTTATAGAGGTTTGTAAGTTTTTAGAGAATTAATTAAAATTTATAATTTTTTTTTCTTTCCTAATTTCTTGTGTTGCAAGTATTTTAATATTTATTGGTTTTAATGAATCATTGCTCTTTAATATTTAATATCTTCTTTAATATTTTGATTCAATATGTAATGCACAAAAAAATTAGAAAGGCAATATACCATATCCACACTTATTAATTATTTAAACATGCCCACACCACAAATACAATTTTATTAATACTAGATAGTACCTGTCAAGTTTTTGATGGTAAATAACATAAATTGTCATTTGAAAAATTCTTTCATTTTTGATTAGTTTCTTATTAATTAATTATTGAAATCATATAGTTTAATATTGCATAAGTGATTTCTGTTTCTTTAAGGCGATTTATGGTTGCATCAGCCAGACCTATTCAACAAAAGTCAAGGATTTATAAGTTTATAATTTACAACCAATTATGCTTGCTTTTTATCAGAGATTAAACTAAAAATACTGGGTAGAACTTTTTCCTTAAAAAAAAAAAAAAAAAAAAAACTATGGTCTTTTTTTTTTTTTTTTTTTTTTTTTTTTTTTTTTTTTTTTCTTTTTTGGAAAAAATAACAGTATTTATTTTTATTTATTTATTTACATGACCGTTAAATGCTAATATGAATTTTATTTGTATCAATCTCATTCTCTAAAAGCCTAAATTTGAAACTTGATGCAGCTGATGATTTATAATATATATTTTTTATTACTTGAGTTTATTTTAAATTTCTACCTATATATATTTCTTGATAATGATCAGGAAATATAAAAAAAATTGTAGATCAGCTCAATTTATTTAATTGATAATTACATGCAACATATTTTACTTATATATTTTAAATATAAAATTATTATTATTACTTTAAATATTGTTCAGTGTTAAATTTTATTTAATTATAAAGCATTCAGAAAATACTAATAATAAAATAAAAATTATATAACTTCTCCTCCTAATAAAATATGTCATTATTGCAATAAACTATCAACAAAAATATTACAGAAATCATTTTGACAGGCTTTGCTGATTCAAACCTGCATACTAAAAAAAAATTCAGATCTTTAAGCTGATGTTTTAGACTGCTCCATTACCAGAAATCTGTTTTACTTTCCTTTAATTTGAAAAGAGCCAGAAAAGAGTTTTTGCTCATGTGCAGTTATGTTTGATTGGGACTACTTAAATTTTTATCTTTGTGTTTTAATATATATGATGAACAAGAGGAAGTACATGCCTCATAGTAATATATTAAATTTTAAAACCCTCCCAACATACAGTTTTGCTCCTGTATGATCAGGGGTGCTGAAATTCATCATTTTATTCACTTATGGCAAGTAGATTTTCTGACAGGGTCGGAGAATTTTTTGGTAGTTTTTGAAAAACTGTAGGCTATAGACATACATAAAAACATTTTTTAAATCTAGTTATTATAATTTTCAAATTACTGCAATGTAAGCATGGTACTAACTTCTGTATTAAGCTTTTCTCTGCTGTGTATATTTCTTAATTACATAGAAAAAAGAGCTAGGACAATGTATTGTAGATGGATTCCAAGCGTAACAGAGGGGAAATTACACAAGAATTTTACCATTTAAATACTTACTAAATTTTCCAACGACAAAAATTTTACAAGACTATGTTAATTTATGGAACAGTGCTTAATTAATTAATTAGAAACTATGAAAAAGCTTAATTATTAAATTATAAATTAATTAAAATGGCATGTAACAGAGGGAACAAAAAAAACCCCACATTTTTTGACATGCACTACAATTTATATAAAACACTGTGATTTGGGCAATTACAAAAAAGAAATTAAATGTATTTTTTAAGTAAAGACATATCAAGATAAAATAATTACCTATCAGATTGTTTAAATTGAAAACACATTTTATTTAAATGAAATTAATCGAACGTAACAGAGGGGACATGGTATGTAACAGAGGACACATCTTACAAATTTATTGATCATATTTCCAGTGCAATATCATTATCAAAGGTGACGTTTTGATTATTTAATGTTGCAGTTGGTTGTATTGTTTTATTTCAAACATGTGAACCCATGCTATATCTTTATGATTATATTTAAATGTTTTCAGTCTATTAGACTGACTTAAAAATACGACATGGACATTGTCAGTTTCCTTGTCAATTTCAGTTATTTGGGTAACAAATTCCACCATCCTATTTTTTCTTTGAAACTAACAATTGCAAAATTGCCAACATTAACATCAGGAGTTAACAAATTGTTATTTTCTACAGATTTATCCATACCATCTTTGAAGCAAAACTGTACACCTTCTTCAACAGACACAGATGAATAAGAAATACAATATTTTTGTAGCACTCTAACACAATGAATTCTCCTCAAATTTGATATAGCTTTTATATTTGAAACTCTTTCATTAAAGGCAGCAATGTCCGTTTCTGCATACTCTTTTGCACTATAAATAATTTCTACTCCATTGCAAATGATATCAGCAAATGATTTAGCATCAGATGGTGGAGGATCCCATTTTCCCAGACATAATTCCTCGGTATACAGCCCTATTTACAGTACCTCCCTCTTCATCAACTGCACTCTTTACATGACTAGTAGCAAAATAATGCCAATTGACTTTAAAGGGTGAGAAAGTAACATTGCAAAGTGTGTATTTCTGTTTGAATTGGGATGATGGCCTATCACTAAAAGTGTCAATTTCTTTTAACACAGGGAATTCCTTTTAAAATTTATCAAATAGGATTTCATTAAGTGTGGATTGCATATTTGTTATGCTGCATATAGTCACTGGCTATGACATAACTCCTAATTTCTTTTTCTTCCAAGAGATCATCTTTTGGGAGACAAGCAACAGCAGTAAAACAAAGAATACTGCTTGTGAATCCAGTGTGCTGATTGTATCTCAGTTTTCGCTAAAATCTACTTGTAACAGACACTTGGTTGGATTTTATCTAAGCTGCTTAAAATAATTAGATTGTATTGAAAATTAGATTGTGTTAAAATAATTAGATTCATTCACAACCATGTGTAACAGAGGGGACATTTATAGCTCCGTCTCCTCTGTTATGCATGTATTTAAAAAAATTTTTGAATATATTTTCAAAATTATTACATAATATGATTACACAAATGATATTTATTGTAAACACTTTTTATTAAATTTAAATCTTTTTTATATATTGAATAAAATAAACTTTAAAAAAAATTGTAACAGAGGGGACAAATAAAAATTGTAAATAACTTTATTTTAAAGAAATAAGAAGAAAATTGTATATGAAGATTATTACTGTAAAATTATGATTAGGAACCATTTAACTTACTATATAAATGAAAAAATATATAAAATCACCATATTTTTAATAAATAATTGATCTTTTAAAAAGTCACATTTTTAACATTATAAATCAAAATCATTAAATGCCCATTATTTATCATAAAGTTTAAATAAACCATGATCATAATTTTCAAAAATAAATATTAAATCCATTAACTGCAATAAATTGCCTTTAAAATGACACCAAATACTTGAAGATAACATGAAGCTGAAAAATTCACTACTGGTTTCAGTTGGCATGGAATTTGTCTGTAGTAATAGTAATTAATTATTTGTACAATCATGTACTATTTTATCATACCCTTTTTCAACTGTATGTTGCATCTTGCTTGATGGTAAAGACATAAAAAGCATAAGAAGTTATCTGGAAGTAAATTCCACAGAAAAATATATCACTAGAAAATGGTGTAGAGCACTACAAACTTGGCAGAACACCTTTTATTTTAGAATATGACAGAAGCATTACATATACATATACATCTATTGCAAACTAGTTATTACATTTTGGTTATTGTAATAAAACAAATATATATTGTTCAGTCACATGGCAGTAAAATTTTATTAAATTATCTGTAAAGAATTTTTGAACTATCTAATTTTTTAAATTATTTTCCAACTTATAATTAAATTTTAAGTACAATTGATTGATAAGTAAGTCCTGGAAGTATGAAAATATTGTATTGTTATTGCTGACATTTGAATGTACACAATTTCTATTACTCTAGCAGTTGAGAAAGTGAGCAAAAAATAACTTTTAAAGTCTTATCTTTATCTTCAGGTATCAAGCTATATAAAAGCATCTTAAATAAAAATAAGTATAAAAGTAGTAGTATTTTTCTTTTTGTACTATGTTATTGGTCCACAGTTTGACTCCTGGCTGGATAAGGTCCATTCAATCTTTCATCCTTTTGGGATCTATAAAATGAGTACCAAGCTAACTGGGGAACTGAACACTTAGGGCCCCGTATGAGACTGACCACCTGACTGGGACATATACTGTATTACAGAGCTGTCCAACGCGGCGCCCGCGAGTGCCATGGCACCTTTTAAAGGTTTTCTTGGTGCCCTTTTGAAGATTTCTTGTTATTAAACATTTTAGAAGTAAAATTCAAATTTTAAAGAATACTTTCTTTAAAATCATTATTTTTTCATCAGAGATATTTTTAAAACCTGAGTTTGGCATGTTGTTGGCTTTCTGTTGTATTAAAAACCGGAAACATACTTTAAAAATTTAATCATGCATATTTTTTCAATTTTAATTATTGTTTATATAGCGTAATTATGATAGTTAAATTTCTTAATAATTCGAAATCTTTCAAATCTTTCTAAAACTTGAGAAGTAAGAAAAAATAAACGTTTTCACCTGTCTCTCTTCCCTTTGAAGATACATGTGCATGAAAGCTCAGTTTTTCTTCTTTTTTTTGTTGTCACACTAACCTATTGGCTGTTTTTTTTATGAAGGATAAAAAAGCTTAATTTTTCTTTCTTGACTTTTGAGATTTTAGAGGGCTTTTTTTTCTTTATTTTTTTTCTATAATTTTGTTTAGAAAAAATAATAAACAATGCAGAAGAATTTCCATCTATGGAAGCACTTTAGACTATCCAGCTGAAACCACCCACATGGTTTGATCACTATCATACTTGTCCGTTTTTGTTCTTTTTATAAACAAATCCACGCCTTCAAAATAAATCAGACTGTGTTTTCATGTCCTAAAAGAAACCTACCAATATCTCTGATTTTCATATTTATTTATTTGTTATTATTGTTATTATAGACACGACTACAGTTTCTGGCACCTTACTCTACAAACAATTTTGATATAGTCTTCTCATAAAAAAATGTATAGTTTGAAACTTAATATGCATAACTTCAGAACTGTAGGGGTCTTTTGTTTACTACTGTATCATCCATTTGCACTATGTTAAGACGTGCGTATATATTAATACTATGTGATAATATTTGCCACATTTTTCCAATTATATAAATAACTAGCAGGCTATGCCCGCTGCGCTGGTCAAAATTTCAAAATCAACCGTGGATGAAACGAACTAGTGAATTTAAATTTGTATTTTAAATAATTTGGACCTCCAGCAGCACCTTGCTCATTGCTGAAAACGATTTAGACACCATTGTGATATTAAATTATCTTAAACGTTGCGCAAAAACCAGTGATTTAGAAGTAACTATTTTAGTTTATTACTAACAGTGCACATTTGGAAGCGAAATGAGACCATTATGGTAACAGGATTTAAAATTTTCCCTTATCTGAAGAAATATTAATTATTACAGTCGTTACCATTGTACAACTTCTGAAAAATTTCTTCATAACTTTTCATTATGTGAAGCCAGGAACCCAAAGCTACTCCCTCCTTAAAAGTTTATATAATATATATATATATTTAACTTTGTCTGCGCGATAAAAGGTACAATTATGCAAGAATCATCTTCAAACTCGTCAGTAGATCAAGTAGATGGTTAATATCTCAGTGGGAATTGCAAATGAGCAAAATCGGCCCAAGGGGGTGGTAATTGGGAAGGGTTCAAAAATTTGAATACTATCTTAACATGGCTTTCACAAAACCAGCTCTTATAAAACAATAGCAGGAAAAAAATAAACATTTTTCATTACAGCAAGTTGCCAACGATAAAAAAGACACACATTAAAATTCTCACTACAACAGTGACTTTATTATTGCAAAATTTAGTCCTGAAAAACGAAAACAAAATTATTTGCTCTTTCGTATTTAAGCATTTTCTCTTTAGTTATTTAAGATAAAATTATGTAAATTTGTATAATTTGGCAAACGATTTGGCGAAATTGGTTGACGTGATAATCAAGTAGTAGCTAATTTACACTTTTCATATTTCACAAAAGATTCTTACGCAGACATCATATACGCAATATTTTTAGCACGATTATCTTGCAACTACAATGTGGCAAAATCCTCGTTTTAGAATACCAAAGAAATTTATGTATATTTTATTATTTTCTATCATTTTAAGCAGCAATTAACAATAAATAAAAAGTAACTGTAGAACAAAACAACAAATATCATTTCAAAAAAGAAAAAAATGAAAGTAAATAAACAACTTATCATCAGATAAACAACTATTTGGGTTACCATATGAAGCAAATAATGCCATTTTGGCGCCAGTGAGATACCTCGATGAGTATATGACCAAATCCGTGACAAAATTTCCATTTGGAAAAAACTTTAATCGGTATTTATATTGCATTTTCCCTACTTATGTATAAGAAAAACTTTGACACAGATGTCATGTATGCACCATATTGGCGCAATTTTTTTCTGGCGCCAATTTGGAGAACATGGTTTTTAATTACCAATTTCATAAATATTTTTTAATTATTTTGTATTATTTGAAAAAAAATAATATATAAAAAAGTTTAATTAATAGCTATAGAACAAAATGATTTATATTATTTTAAAAAACAAAATAAAAGTTAATAAATAGTTTATTAATAAATAAACAACCATAGTCGGTTTACCATGTGTGGCATAAAATCGCCATTTTGTTACAATCGTGCGAATGTGGTGCGTATATGACATCTGTGCCAAAACTTTAAAAAGTTGCAATTAAATTATTTTACAGTTTGGATGAGGAAGACATTTATACTAAAATTTAAACATTATACGCATTTTTTTGCTATAACTGCTATTTATATATTTACAATTAAACATAAAAAAAATATCCTAAAAATGCTCTCATACATTTAAAAGAGAGTGAGAGAATTTAGTAATTGTGAACATCGCTCCTGCTTATGCCTTCTTGGTATAAAATTGCATTGTTTGATGACAAAAGTAAATTCAAACACCCAAATAAACAAATAACATACAATTAACAGATAAAACCATTTTTAAAAGTAATTATGCTATTTTGTCCTGTAAGACACATAATGGTAGAATTAGATTTTAAAAATATTTTTTTTAAAAATAGAAAAATGTTATTTACGTTTTATCTAATAAAATATTTAAAATACATTTTTGTTAGCCTGCGCGAAAGAGAATAGCGAAAGTTTGATTGAAAAAATATTGAAGAGGAAATGGTCAATTAAAAAAGACTTGTAAATTTTATTCAGCGGGAATTTTTCATTTCAAAATGTTGAATTTATCTATAGTAATAACGCATAATTGCATAAATTTACTTTGAATTGCAAAATTTTCCCTTCAGTACTACTTGGTTATACCGTCGACCAATTTCGCCAAATTATACAAATCGCCAAACTATTAGCCAGATTATATAGATTAGCATAAATTTTCATTTAAATAACGAAAAACAAATTAGTAGAACATATATAAAAGTAGAAATAAAATGTCGAATTAAAAATCACTTGATGACATAATTAGTATTTATATTATGCTTAATGTCAAGTGAATGTGACATTTACGATCATCCATTATTGACATTTAATCTTGGAATTTGGGGGTAGACTTTTAATCGATGGGGTAATCTTTCTTTCTTCAGTTTTTAAATTTTAAAACTGAAATTTTTCCTGTAAGTGAAATTGGCGAAATGGCGCAAGAAAAATTAAATTAACAATGAAAACATTTGCAAAAAGAAATAAAAGAGTTATACTCATATCTATGTAATTTACGATTGAATATTAAAATATACTCTAAAAAGTATCTTCACTTGAAAAAAAAAAACAACATTATTGCGACCATTAAGAACCTAAGTCATGCATTAAGTCAGTAGTGCAGTTTCGGCTTAAAAACACATTCTTTGGCGACAAAAGCAAGACGAAAATTGTATAGAAACAATAGTAACTCACAACTTACAGTGTCTTTTACAATCAGATCTGCTTTTTTCTGCTGTAATTTATATTATACGGAAATTCGATAAAAAAGAGAAAGAAAATAATAAAAAGGGAAATAACTATCATTCAAAATTCATTTATTCAATTTCTGAAATTCATTTTTTAATCTAACACCAGGGATAAGTCGCCAAAAGTTTAACCATTTGTTATATTTCGCGTTAATTTATTTTTTAAGCATTACAAATAATTTTTTCATTTTCAAGATAAATATATTTTTATAATATTACGCCTCATTTAAGCGGTCTTTCTTTATTATTAATATTATCAGTAGTTATTTTCTGCTATTATTTGTAAGATATTTGTAATATTTCTAATAGATATAGCCATTTTAATTCTTTTAGCAATGATAATTTTCGCCAGAAACAGCTACTGGCAACCCTTTTGTCAAAAATAACCGAAAATACGAAATTTACTACGAAAAATCAGAGTTATCCCTGTAAATTTGAATCATAAACCTTCGGAAAAATATTTCCTATCGAATGATACAATCGGCAAAAAAATCCATTGGGTAGTTTTTGAAAACACTCGTTTGGAAGTTTCCGAACTTCTGCTTTATAATATATATGATGGTGCCCTTCATTGAGTGCCAAGAGCCAAGATGCACCCTTGATTACTGAAAGGTTGGACAAACCTGCTGTATTGTATAGCACCTCTGGTCATAGGGTCAAGGAATCAGTATTGGACACTGTAGGCTCTGATTGTTAATAAATTGTAAAGTCATCGGTTTAGTTTTAGCATTTTTCTTTTAATCTAAACAACAAATGTGAATTATGGTACTTTAAATAAAAATAACTATTGTATGTTGCAGGAATCTTACTATATCATAGTATGCTGCTGGTTCAAAAAGATTGAGAAGCACTGCTGCTGCATATGATTTTTTTTTTTTTTACTTTCCTAATGACAGATTCCAGAGTTCAGAGGATAATATAAATGAAATGATCAACTTTGACATGAAGTCTAGTGCAACCTTACAACCAATTATAATTCTGCTCAAATGTGAGGGTTATTCCCACCCTTAATTCCATTTTTAAGCTTACTAATGCCTTTGGGAATCTAGGAAAGGTGGGGGGGGGGGGGAGGGAAGCTATGTATAGAAAAGAAATTAGAAATGCTTCTTTTAAAGCTCCTTGTCCTCATTTTTTAGGACAAATAAGGGCATTTGATTTGAACAATAACATAATATATATTTCAAGTCTGTTTTTATGGTTGATGCCATCTCTATTTATCCTCTGAATTCTTTGAATTTTTTGGTCTAACACGTGTTGTATGTTGTTGTGTTCTATGATATTTGCATGAACTATAAACTGTTTTATTTATTCACTTCACTGATAATTTAAATAATTATTGGAAAGTTTTTTTTTCTATAATTTATAAAATATTTTCTCTTTTTTTCTCTCTCTCTATGTATATATATTATGATATTAGAATACAGATGAGGGAAATATCTCTGTGTTCATTGTGGATCGAAATTCTGATGGTATTTTTATCTCACGTCAAGAAAAGATTTGTTTAAAAGGAGTTAAAAGTAAGTCTTTGAAATTTGATTGGATTTTATTTGGATTAGCATAACATGCTGAAAAACTAAAGTTTTTTACAAGTATTCTGATTGTTACTGTTTACCAATTCATTTTTCACCTGCATTTTATAGCAAATTTAGTGGATTTTAAAGAAGTAATTGTTCCCAAAGAGAATCTTATAGCTCAAATAGGAGTTGGTTGTCCTGTAAGCAAATTTTTAGATAGTTTCAATCAAATATTGAAGTTATTGATGGTATGTTGAAATAATAATGTTGATTAATTTTTTTCTATTATTTTGAATTTTAGATTTATTTGAAAATAATGGAAGATTTCAGAATAGCCATGAACTCTTTTACTTTTGGTACTCTGAAGGCTTTGTTTGGTAATTTTTTATCACTACTGTTTCGTGTGTTAAATGTGTATTTAAATTTTAGTTTGTCACTAAATTAGATGTACCATTTTAAAATATAATTATGAGCAATAAATTAAAAAAAAATAAGCTTCTTAATATTTGTTTTGTATATATCTTTCAACCTTCACTCTTAGCAACTTACGCACATAATAATATGCATATGTTAATAATTTCAGTTTGCATAAATTGAAAATCTCTTAACTGATGAACTCAGGATCTGGGTTGGATTCTTAGTAGAGATCAGTTTGGGCTTGTTTTTCAGTGTCCACCCGACCACAAAAACCACAGGTATACAAAAAAAAAAAAAAAAATTATGATACTTAAAAATTGTTTCAAATGTGATATCTCATTTTTAAAAATTTCTTACCTTAAAATTAATGTTAAGTAAAAATTTAAATTCAATCTTATGAAAAAAGAAGTTTGGTATCAAATAAAAATATACTTCATACTTAGGGTTCTCACTGTTGCTCGCCATTGCGCCAAATTGCGACTAAATCCTTCATTTGACAAGTAAACAAGCGATTAGATTCGCCAAATTGCTAATGTTCAATTTTTTCTTTTTCGTTTTTCATACACATGCATATATACATATTTTTAATACATTTGTAGCGGATAGTTGAAATTAGATATCTAACAATCGTCGTTGCAATTATAAAAACATAGGTTATTTTAGAACATATTGCAAAAAAAAGGAGTACATTAAAACAATAAACTTTTTTTTGTGTGTGCTACATGGCGAATCTATTTTGCTAATACTTTCTTCATTTGCCGTATGTTTTTAATTTTTAATTAGCCAAATTACTAACGTTGGTCGAATGCCAGCGAGAACACTGTTCATACTTTAAAGGATTCTCATATATTTTGCCTTTTAACAAAAAAATTTGATGGACACATTAAAGAAGTGTGATAAATAAATGGATAAAATTTGCAGAAATTACTTTTCGTTAAAGAAAAATTGAACAATGTTTTTAATTTCCTATAAAAATGTGTACATGTTTAATTATATTTCTCATAACAATTCCCCATTATTGATGTGAACCTGAAAATCAACGCAAATTCAAACATTGATGCAGTTATCTTAAACGTTTGGGTTTAATGCTTTTATAGATAAAGGAGAAACACTGATTGATTGTTTTTTATCAGAATAACATGTAAAATAGTTTACTTACGTGCAGGAATCTTCGGCATAAGCAGAATTCATGATGACAAACAGAAAAAATAATCAATATCCTATTTTCATATGAAGAATGATTATGACTTGTGCACAGTTAAATAAAAATTGAAAAAATTATTCTCTAAATGTTAGGGTTGGACAAGATCAGAGTTTTAATATTGTGATATATCGCTGACCAAATATTGATGTTTTGATAATCGATACATTATAATTATATGTCACTCTGTTATAGGGTCATATATGTGATTGTCCTCTGTATAAAATACTACAAATACACGCAATCACATAGGGTTGTAAATATCATGATACTTAAACTGATATTTTGATATATATCTTATATTTTTTATATCTATCTAATATTTTCAAAATAGTCAATATATTGATAACTATAAATATTTTCAGACCTAAAATATTAGAAATTAAAACATATTGCATTGATTTAGCATGAAAACTTAAAATCAATATACTAAATGTATTTTTTTTCCACTTATATAACAAAATTGAAAATAAACTAACTTAAAACAAACACAATTTGCTTTTTATATTTACAAAAAACAAATCATGGGATTAATGATCAAGTTTCAGCAAGTAGTCAGAAAGTATTTGTGTTTTATATAACAAAGTTATATACAAAATACTTTGTTTTTATTTAAAAAAATTTTGAACTTATCTAACGTGTTTTATAATTTAAACTAAAGAAAATAAAAACCATAAAAGTTTCTAATGTAGCATGAAGTAATAAATAACTTATAAAAATTGGAAAATGTATCTTTCAATAGCTATTTTATTTTAAAGTAAATATTGTGCACATATTATTTGTTCTACATTTCAAAATTCAGCTACAAATGTAAAACATGGAAGGCATTCAAGAAGATACAAACAGCCTGCCAAAGCAGAAATTCTTATCCACAAAACGACAAAATCAATAACAGTTAAAAAATTCATTTAAATTTGTTTCAATTGAAAATATCAAAATATTATTTGCAATTTTGAAAAATAAGTGTCAATTATATGAAAACATCAAACTTAATGATATTTTGAAAATAAATTTTAGATATATTCTACGATGTATATCAAGATCCATTGATATATATCACCGAACCTTGCAGCACACACATATATATGTGTGTTGATTACTAAAAAAAAAGAAAAAAGAATAAAAGAAAAATCAATATCTTAATTTAACATATTAATAGGATACATAAATTTTAATTTTATATTTTGGTTTAAAAATTGCAATTCTTTTCCCTGCAGATCTGATCAAAAATGGATATTATTGAAAACTTTTGGAAAGTTAAACATTATAAATTATTCAAATGAAACAAAAAAATGTACATAAAAGGATATATCAGAAGTATCGGGCAATAAATTCAAACTTATTGATATATTATTTAAATCAATATATTAGACGGATTGAAATCTCAATATTGTTACAGATGTGTTAAGAAATATCCATATATAGCAATATTACGGTAGATTGCCCAGCCTTACTAAGTGTTACATAACTAATTAACTAACTAAATAAGTTAATGATTGAATTTTAAAATATCCTTTACACAAACAAAAAATTCAACGAGAAGCTAATTGTTTGTTCTTGTTTTGATTGGCACCATATCTATAGATCGTCGCTAGAAATGCAGTAGTCTCCAAACATCAGAAATTTTCTTTTGAAACAGCAATCAACTATTAAAATACAAACATGTTTTCTATTCCTCTTTTGTTTTGATTAAAATAGCACTGGAACTAGACTTGGAAAAACAAATAATTTAAGAGAGGAAAAAGTTCTTTCAATCTTTTCTATACATGAATATATAATTTTCTGGAATAGAAATAGAGCCTGAGCCTGTTTTATCTCTAATTCTTAGCATAGACACTTATTCATTCATAAAAGTTGTAAATTTCCAAATGGGTGAAAAAAAAATCTGGGCCAGGATTTGAACTAGAAATGTCTAGAGCCACCAATGCTCCAGCTAACCTTATATTTATTTTTATTTACCAGTTGATTAATTGTGTTAAACATTAATCTAACTTATTCATTCATAATTTGCTTCAAGTGATGTATAGTTTTATTTGTTCAGTAAGGAAATTTTAACTTCATGACTTCTTTATTATCAATTTGATTTAGCTAAAAATAGTAAAGTTTTTAGTTTGGATGCAGTTTAATTTTTATATTTTAATGTAATAGTTTTCATCATTTCATATGCCTGTCAGTAACTTTCTCCCCATGATTATTTCTTTGAATAAAATTGCATAAAGTTATATTTTTAGATAGAACACACACACATACACAAATATTTTTTAGAGATGAATTATATTTAAATTCATAGCTATTTTGAAATGTCTTCAGTGGAATTCACTGACAGCACAGTATTTCATTCTATGAAAGTAAACAGAAGATTTTTTTTTCTATGAATGAAAAAAAATATTTAAATGTAGAGGTAATCTTTCACAAAGCATGTTCCGATGCAATGTATTATGCTGCATTCTGTATCATCCAAAAATAATTCATCAAATACTAATGAACAAGCTTGCATATTGTACTAGTTATTGCTTCTATGTATGTTTGAGGAATCTTCCTTTTTTCAGACAGACAAAAAGAGAAAAATGTATATTTTTTTCTTTGGGGGTGGGGGTGGGGGGGGGTGGGGGGGGATTTTAAAATTGGAATCACTTATCATTGCAATCACTGTAGATTTACAAAAAAAAAAAAAAAAAAAAAAAAAAATTACATGTTTTTTTTTTTCCAATTGCAATGGTATGTTTAACGATGGTTGGGTTAAAAAATATTTATTATTTCAAAAAAATTTTCATCTTAAGGTACATTTTTTTTATTACATTATTTTTAGAATTTCTTACTTATTTTAGGTGTTATATAAGCTGTATGGTGCAAGCTTGTTCATTAAAATTTGATGACTTTCTCAGTTGGAACAATATCTTTTGTCTAAAAAAATTAGTACTGTAAATAAAAAAAAAAAAAAAAAAAGGTCAATTTCAAATTATTATTTTTTTTTTCCTTTAATGCCTATGAAAATGCAAATGTAACATTTTTTGTGAATATGATTTCTTACTCAAATTTCTCAACAGAATTCCTTTATAGACACATTTTATTTTGTTCTGTAGGTAATATTCCACTTCTTTTTTATATTTTATTTAGGACTGCCCCACCGAATATTTGTAAAGAGGTTTATAAACAAACTTTTTATTTATTTTTTGATCTTTATTTACATGTTTTTTTTCGTATAATTTAAATTATTATGTTTATTTTTTGTTTGCATGTACAATGAAATTTGGGACTCCCGAAATGACTATCTAGCTGGCCTTGTCGAGCTTGTTTGAAGCAATTTTTGATTAATATGTGATTTGTTATTTTTTATTGCCACTTTTACATATCATATATTCTTCTTTTATGCCTTTATGTTTTTCTAGATTCTATAACAGAGCATTTAATCAACATAGAAAGGGTAGAAACATCAGTTGGTGACCTTCAGTTAATTAGAGTAAGTTTATCTTAATTATACTTTTATTAAATTGTATAAAATAAATAGTTAAGTATTTGAGTGTAATCTACTTTCAATACTATTGTTTATTTTATGTGATTTAAGTTCTTGTATTTGGTTACCTAGATTTTTCATCAACCAATTTGATTTGAAGAGGTCAGATTCACTTTTTTTGTGTGTGTTTGTGTCTCTGTCTGTGGTACATATGTCTGTCTGTGTGTATTGGTGTTGGTACTGGCTATATTTGGATCATATTTACTGTTTTCTTTTCCTCACATTGGTTAGGTTCAGGTGTGCTTATGCATGTAATATCCTAATTTTCAATTACTCCAAAATACAAGAATCTAGTGAAAAATTCGATTTTAAAAAAGTTTTCAGCAAGTAGATCTACAAGATGGCTTTTTTTTCTTTTTTAGAATAATTGCACAGTTAAAAAAAATATTTTATATAAATGCTCATATCACATCAAATGTTAAATATATTTAATTTCTAATTGCAATATTATGTTTTTACTACACTTTGTTAGGTTTTTAATGTTTTTAAGTCTTCTGTGTGATAGTATGTTAGTAAGGGAAAGAAGGCTAAAATGACCACTGTAAGATTGATGACTTTTTATGAAACTTTAATTTCAACTGCTGTTTTACTTTTCTTTAAACATTTTATTTTAAAATATACACATTACTTTAACGAAAAAACTTTAAAATGACCACTTTGACCATCTAGGCTAGTAAATTGTACAGCATAGGTAACTAAACAAATCACATTGATTCAGTGTGTGTATTTAATCAACATAAGCTAAAATAATGCACACTAAGATAACTATTATGTTTTGTAATATCTTAAGAATTAAATTGTTACTATAAGATAATGGTAATGTGTATCAATAGTCTATTATTAGAAAACTAGGCATAAAACCTGTTTCAAAATTGATACTCAAACTCATTACCCTCTTCATCATAATCTGCGCACTCTTCATGTGCCCACTTCTTACATTTGAAGCATCTAATCCATCTTTAATTATCTTTTGAGTTAGAGTAAGCTTCATTATTATAGAATCATTGTATGTCATCATCCTTTTTTTTTCATTATAATAGAAGCATTGTATATCATCCTTTTTTTTTTTTTTTCATTATAATAGAAGAATTGCATGTCATCATCCTTTTTTTTTCCATTATAATAGAAGCATTGTATGTCATCATCCTTTTTTTTTCATTATAATAGAAGCATTGTATATCATCCTTTTTTTTCATTATAATAGAAGCATTGCATGTCATCATCCTTTTTTTTTCCATTATAATAGAAGCATTGTATGTCATCATCCTTTTTTTTTCATTATAATAGAAGCATTGTATGTCGTTATCCTTTTTTTATTATAATATAAGAATTGTATGTCATCATCCCTTTTTTTTTTCTGGGACTAAACTATTTGTTCATTTGAGTTGCATTTTTAATTTTAGATTTATTCTGATTGTTAAGCTTACATTGCTTATTAGGAAGGATTTTTTTTTTCACTATTCTCCTTTTGCCCTCCTTCTCTTTTTTTTTCTACTATTCTGTGCAGTAAAGCATCGTTTATACGACGATCACTTATACGACGTTTACATTTATACGATGTTTTAATGTGGTCCCGATTCATTCCTATTCATTTTAATGTAAAAATATATCGTTTATACGACACCCAAAATCGTTTATACGTCGGTTTTTTGATTTTGTATAGGTTTATTTTTGTTTATTTTTCTTGTGTATTTTACGAACGAGCGGAAGTTGGCAGCTATGAATGACATCAAAAAGCGTGTTTAAATGCACTTTACATTATAAAAATGTGGGCTGGTTTTAGATTACGTTAGACATCTGTTATGGTTTTAGATTAGTCTGAAAAATCAGCTTACGTGTAACAGATTACACTGGGAAGTGTCATTCTTTTTTCGGGAATGGTCAGCTTTCCCGATCTGTTTTAAGTTGCAAATAGACTATTCTTCTAACTGTTATCAATATTGGCAACTTTTAGTTGGCCACGCGGGGTTTTTATCTTTGACTTTAAATGGAAAGGAAATGATGTACTGCAAATGAGAACCCTTTCGATGAAACATAAATAAAGGTACGCATATTTAAATTGCTTACTAATTCCCCTCCCCTGCTTTTTTGGTAATTTGTTTATTTTGGTTTGTTTAATTTACAAATTCATGCAAATCATCACATTAAACATTAAAATTAAGTGAAAACAAACATTAATTCTAGTTTTGGAAGTGAAAATCGATTATACGTCGTTATCGTTTATACGACATTTTTCGGTAGTCCCTTCGGCATCGTATAAGTGATGCTCCACTGTAATTAGTTCATTTTTATAAGGGCTACGTTAAAACAATTGCTCTAGGCTTTTTTCTATTTTGTTTTTTTTGCTTTACAAATGTTTGTTTTGGTAGTGAAATAATTATTTTTAGATTTAGTATTGAATGCAAACTTTACAGTTTTCACAGTTTTCTTCGTCTTCAGCAATATTGAGATCATTATACTGACAGTTCATTGAAATGCCAGGTACATCTGAAGCTATTAAACTCAGCATTAGAAAACACACCAGGATCAGAAGGGAAAATCTCACTTCCACCACACTTGTAAAACTGTTGATGGGATTACAGAAACAACTGAGGTCAAAATGTTTGTTTCAGCCAAATTTGTAGCAAGGAATTTGCTAATTTGGAGCTGAATTAGGATATTCCAAGGATTATTCCATAGGAACTTCTTACAAGCTTGTATGTTATAAGATATAAAAGGGGTCATAAAAGACACATCTTTTAGTTTTATGGATACAGTAGGGAAACAAACATATCACTTTTGTTTGATTTTGCCCAGTCTTTTCAGTAAAAGGCAGGTTCTGAGTATGTATGGCATGGTCATTCAAAATGAGAAGAATTGAAGTTTTTGCTAAAAGCTTTACACTTTTTTACAAATAGTCAAAAATTTTCATTAATACAGTAGACTCCCTCAAATCCGCACAGCTTGGGACCAGAGGTTTTGCAGATTTTAGAATTTTGTGGATTTCTGGTAATTGCTTTGTTTATATTTTTTATACAGTAACTTGAATGCAATTTATAAAACCAAAAGTATAATGAATGCTTACAATATGCTAAAGTATTGAAATAAGCAATAAACTAAAATAATAAAAATTTAGATAATTTTTAAAATCATAAAAATACTAAAAGCGAAGGTCAAATAAGCAATAATGTACAGTTAAATATTCATTATAAAGATGGAATGTGTTTTCCCTAAATTATTCAAGGAAACTTGCCTCATAAAGGTACATTACTAATTCACATCAAGATCATAAAATAATGAAGCTTTATTTCAGGTTTAGCCAGACTTAATAACTAAAAAAGCTTGATCAATACATAAATATATTTGGTAAGATTGTGATTACCTATGATATCAGCAATATCTTTATTTTTTCAGAAATAAATTATTCTTTCTTCATGGAATTCAGTAATATTAACAAAAATTACAAATTGAAAAATATATGGAATTGATATAAAACTAAAAAAGTCAAATTTTGCACCTATATCTGAACTTAATGTTTCATTGTTTACATCCGTAAAATATGTGTGGATTTTAGAGAGTTGCTGATTTTAGGAGTGCAGATTTCAGGGAGTCTACTGTATATCTATTTGCATCCAGTGATTGGAAGAACGGGCCCTCTCAGAACCAGGAGGAGCCCCATCTTCAATCTCTGTTTTCATTTTTTGCCTTTGAAATATGACTAATGGAGAAATATAAGTGCTCCTAGCAGACAACATGCTGCAAATGTCGATTAAGCCTTTCTTTGCGAAAGTTATTACCTTAAACTGTCTTCTTCCTTTCAAAGACAATACTTTTGATTAGCATTGTGTTATGCACAGTGAATAAAAAAAATAGGCTCTGGGCATTACAAAAATTAATACTAGGCATTACTTCATTCCTCAGACTAAAGGCATTACAAAAACTGTGACCTTGCATTTAACCTACGTAGTATTTTCAAATACAGATCATTTAAAAGGTTATTTCACACTGATCAAATAGCATAAAAGCAAATAATTATAACCTACATCTTATTTAGCTGTAATAAAAAAATTGTACTACTTACCTAAAATAGGTAATGCAAAAAACAGTAACATGAATTTGGAACTAGAAAAATGTAGCCATCCACTTCAGATGTAGTTTTCATATTACTTTCAGCTTCAGCATCTGTGCACCTGTTTCTCACATAGAGGTGAAAATTAGCAGTCTTCACTTGCCACGTGGCAATTAATGTTGGATGATGGATATACAATGCTTCTATTATAATGAAAGAAAAAAAGGATGACATATAATGCTTCTATTATAACGAAAAAAGGGATGATGACATACAATGATTCTATAATAATAAAGCTTAATCAAACTCAAAAGATAACTAAAAGTGGCAATTAAAAAATTGGCCATCAATCACCACCCTAGTTGCTGTTTATCAAGTGGCAATTAAAAAATCTATTATAGATCTCCAAGTGAAGTATTGCTTTTTTCAATGCAATTTGCATCTCTACTTTGACTACATCTAGTTAACAAACTGTGGGCGAATTCTGCCCCTGTCGGATCGGACGACTTTCTTGTAATCCTCTGACAAAGTGAAAATTTCTCATTCTGCCCCTAATGCCTCGGAATCCTTTCCAGTTTGACGGGCTTCTCTTCTCGTAATTCCTCCGACTGCTATAAGCAGCCAGAAACCAACTATCTATGTCGGTTTAAGATGGCTGCGCTGGTATTAGCATCTCTTCTATGTGAAGATAGACTTATTATTTGTTGTATGTATATTCGCATTCTATTATTAGTATTATTTTTTTTTTTTTCAGTTTTGTTATGTTCATTAGTAGAAGTAATTTTAGCTTCAATTTAAAATAAACTAATTGTGATTGTAGCATATTTTTTTAATTATTTGAGTTAAAGCTGTTTGTATTTTAAAACTTGTATTTAATATATATATATATATATATATAAATACTTTTATATATATATATATATATATATATATATATACATATATTTATGCTAAAATATAATAAAATATATTTTGAGATTAAAACTTATCGGACTTATACAAAAGTGTAGGATAGTTGATTGTGTTTATGATGGCCATTTATCAACACAGGGAATATAGATAAAATAATACAATTTGTAAAAATCACCATAAATAAAAATAAAGCAACTCCTTTATTTTTTATTTATGATGATTTTTACAAAGTGCATTGTTTTATTTATTCAATATTGCTAGTGTTTTCGGTGTTTTTTCACGAAGAATATAGACATTAAGTGGAAGAGTCTCCTCTGTGGGAGTCTTTCTTTGGGAGCCTAAGCCTTATTTATGCATGGTAAACCAAGGTTCGAAAAAATTCCGAACGATTAGGCCGATGGGCGTGATTGGGTTCGAACCTAGCATTTCCCGTCTACCAGTTTCGTTTTTCAAACTTCTCGGCCGCTGATGAGGGAATACATAAGAGTAAGTACAAATCGCTTGTGCTTAAAAAACTCCTTTATTTTGACCTAAACAATAAAAAATACATAATTGTGAATGTAAAATAATAAAAAGGCAAACATAATTTTCAAATTATGTTTGTCTGATATAGCTCATATTTTAAAAATTATAATTTAAAGCTTGTATTTAAAAAAAAAATCAGCTAAAATATATTTTTGAGAAGAATATAAATTGTTACACTAAATCAAAAAGAGTACATAGTTTTTTTTTTTTTTTTTTTTTTTTTAATAATACCTTGATTTTACTTTAAATAATAAAAACCATATTATTTGACTGGCACAACTTGTATTTAAAAAAAAAAAAAAAATTGCTAAAATATATTTTTGAGAAGATTAAAATTTTTTGAAATCAAAAAGTATAATTACAAATAGTTTTTGTTTAAATAATACCTTGATTATACTCTAAATAATAAAACCATTATTTTTTTTATTACAAAACTTATATTATTATAAGAACTATATTATTATAAAAATTTTAAACTCTAATATTAAATCCATACACAAAAATATTAAATACCTCATGAAGTTTAAAATAAATAAATAAATAAATAAAACCGCTATCTACAGTCACCGCAAAAAAAATCTTGACATTTCCGATTTCAGACATTTTGTTAAATATCTAAAAATATACATAAAGAATAACTCTGAAACTCCAGATGTATCAACAAAATAATACAGGTCATATATATTCGAGAAGAATTTTTTCCAAAATCCAATAGGGTCATATTGGATATACAATCATATTGGATCATAGTGGATCATAAATCTGTCAACAAATTAAAAAAAAAAAAAACGAATATCTTTTGAATAACTCTGTCAAAACTAACGTAGTAAAAACGATCAAACTGCAGATTATAATTAAGTGGCTTATGGTAATAAACTGTGTTCATTTTTATGCGGATAGCATGTATGCTCGTAGAGAAATTGAGGTTTTAGTAAAAACGGTCCCAAATTTTGCCAAGTTTTTTGCTTATAATTTGCAGAGTTCTTAATAAAAAACAATGTTCTTTTCAGAAAATATGAGAAACGACATTTTGCATAATACCCTGTAATCAAAATTAAAATATATTAATAATTCTATGAAAAATGAGCAGATTTACTAAATAAATTTTCACTGTGCATGCGTCAACTCTATAAAAATTTCATTTGCATATTGTATTAGCTAAATGTATAGAGCAACTTTTGTTAAAGTTTCAAACTCATAGCTTGAAAATTCTGAAAATTATCGTCTAAAGAATAAGATCAAAATCCGATATTCCCAAAATGAAAAAAAAAAAAAAAATGAGGGGCTGTAACCATATTCCATTGATTAGTGTTCACACAGTATTGCATGTACTACTATATTTGGATACAGCTCCTCATCTTTTTGCTTCATTTTTGAAATAATGGATTTTGACCTTCTTATATCAACGATAACTTTCAGAATTTTCAAACTATGATTTTGAAACTTTAACAAAAGTTGCTCTATATATTTAGCTAACACAATATGCAAATGAAAGTTATAGAGAAATGACGTATGCACAGTGAAAATTTTTTTAGTAAACCTGCTCATTTTTCATATAATTATTAATATTTTTAATTTTGATGACAATATATTATGTACAATATCGTTTCTCATATTTTCTGAAAAGAAAATTGTTTTTTATTAAGAACTCTGGAAATTATAAGCAAAAAACTTGGCAAAGTTTCAGACCGTTTTTATAAAAACTTCAATTTCTCTACGAGTATACATGCTATCCGTATAAAAATGAACACAGTTTTTTACCATAAGCCACTTAATTATAATCTGCAGTTTGAACGTTTTTACTACATTAGTTTTGACAGGGTTTTCAAAAGATATTCATTCTTTTTTAATTTGTTGACGGTCCCCTACTGGATTTTGGAAAAAAATCTTCTCGAAAATATATGACCTGTACTATTTTGTTTATACATCTGGAGTTTTGGAGTTATTCTTTATGTATATTTTTATATATTTAACAAAACATCTAAAATCACAAGTGTCAAGATTTTTTTTGCAGTGACTGTACATTAGACAAAAAGCCTTAGTGTTTATCAAACGAGCAAGTTATAAAAATATCAACGGGAAAAAAAAATCTGTTTAAAGTTTTTATTAAGTATGGGTAATTGCACTAGATCTATTAACAGAATTAACAATACCTCGCGATATAATTGTTGAGGTAAAGATGAGGTATCAAAACAGTATCGCCAACTTTTCAAAAATATTGAGTGGGCTCAAAATTTTTTTTGTAAAATAACGCATATAATTTTCTCTTCTTAGTGTGTACGTGTGGAAGAATAAGAGAGGGGGATGGGGATGGAGCAAATGATTAAAGATAATTCAAAATTAAATTATGTTTTTCTAAACAAAATTTTCAAATATTTTGAATTATATTTTATAAATAAATTTATTAAATTATATTCTTCTATGTTGTTGTATTTACTATAAATAACATTGGAATTACTAATTATTGAAAGTGCATAAAACAATTTTAAGAAAGCATACACTTTAGTAAAAGTGTTTTATCATTTCAAGACATTAAGGCAGATGGCAAAATATGAAGGAAGTTTTTCTCCATGAGAAATTTAATTATACATTTTTTCAGCACTCCAAATGTCTAATAATAAGTCTAATTTGTGTCCTAGAAGAATATTTTGAAAACATTAATAAAAACAAATGTCATTTCAGAGATTAAATAATTAAAAAAAAAAAAAAACAAATTAAATCAATCAGGTGGGGCAGAGAGATAAAATTAGTGAGTGGGCTCATGCCCTATGGGCCCATATCAGTTGGTGCCGCTGTGACAAAATATTCACAATTAAAGAAGCTTTCAGTTAATATTAAAAAAAATAAAATCGACACTTTAACCAATTTCAAAGTACTATGTCCCCTTAAATAACTATAAAAATTATGTAATTATAAAAGCAACATAATTATGAGTAAAGCATGATTTTTCAAATTACTGGGCTAATATAACTTGTATTATAAAACTCGGGAAAAAAAGCTCTTATTAAAAATGTTATTTTAATAAAGTTTACTCACATAAAAAACAAACTAAAAATAAAAGATGTCTTTGTTATAAATACATATTCGAGAAGATTAAAATTTTTTGTATTAGTTCAAAAAAATAATTACAAATAATTTTTAATTAAATAATTCCTTAACTTTAATCCATATATTAATAAAAGTTTTATAATTGTAAATGAGGGAAGCATATTTTTTCAATAATTTGGCTGACATATAGTTTGTATTTTAAAGCTTGTATTAGAAAAAAAAAAAAACCTTTATACTAAAATATTTTTTTTTATATAATATTAAAAATTGTGCTAATCTAAAAGTATAATTGCCGATGGTTTTGTTTTTTAATATATTTTTAATTTTTTTTTTAAATAACAATAAAAATTACATAATTGTATCTTAAAATTTCTTAAATTATTTATAACTCATCCTACCTGTTAAAACTTTTTATACTGTTTATAGTGATATTATATCACTCCCTTACATGTATCTAATAATACTGCCATTAATGGTCTCTTTTTAAAGGGCTCATAAACACACGTGTTTAGATCTCCTGTAAATAAACAAACTACGTGTGTCCGTGTGAAGCATTTGGTCGAAACTGGTTAACCTTGGAAGGAAGGGGTTAAAGGGTTGCTTGCAAATTCCGCTTAAAGGGCAGAATTGTGAACAGATGAATATCATTATCAGTTCTCGGATCGGTTGATTCCGAATAGGTTTGTTCCGCTAAGGCCAGAATCGTGCTGCTGGTTATTTATTTGTCCTATCAGATGCAAGCAGATTTCAATGGCTTAGCTGTATTTTCAATGTTTCAGTTTTCTGCCATGCACTTGCTCTTCAATTGATTATTTTTTCAAGAAATACAGTTTTATTCTGCAAAATATATTCATCAGTATTCTACATGCATTTAAAATAATTTCTCCCCCCCCCCCCCCCCCCCCACTGGATGCAAGTAGATTTTAAGGATATTGCAGTACTTTAGACTCCTGCCACATGATCAGCAGTTGGATTGTTTTTCTTCAAGAGATGAAGTTTAATCTTGTGAAATACACTTAGTAGCTCATATTTCAACTGCATGTAATGTGTATAGTGTGTCAATAACACATTTACTTATTAAATAAAATCTAAATAACATTTTCATTGTGTTTTATTTTATTGTGTACACCTAGCTGTTAGAATTTTGATGTAGTCATTTTTTATATAAAGAAAGTAATAGCAATTTGATTAATAATTGTGTTATGAAAATGTACTGATAATTCAAAAAAAAAAAAATATTTTAAAGAAAATGTAATAACAGATTTTGTAATTTTAAAGTAATTATCTCAAATAGTTGGCTGGTGAAAATTTTGATTTATAATTGCTTTTAATGCATTATAAATGCATTTTCACTTAGATGGAAAAATTATTAACTAAGAATTGCCATGTTATTAGGATTTTAAGTATAATTTCCCTTTAAATGATTTCACTTTATTTGTTGATTTCATTATCCTTTTTGAAAAAAATTTTAAAACTATTTTTAAATCATTTTTTTTTATTTTTATTTAATTATTATGCATTGAAATTACTAAAATGTTATTATTTTATTATTGTTTTTTCACTATTAAGCTGCCAGTTTAATTTATTATGTAAATGCTTTCTTTTTCTTTTTTTTTTCTAGAATCGCCTTTCTAGAATTGCTTGTACATTATATGCCATGGAGTCTTTGGCATATTTCACTTCTGCAATACTTGATTCATCAGAAAATCCTGATACAATTTTAGAAAGTGCTATATTGAAGGTACTTTTATTTTTAATACATGTTTCTCTTTTTTTGTTGTTGAATATTAAGATTTAACCTTTGTTTATTTTAGATAATTGAAAATAATATAGTTCATATGCAGAAGATAAATGATCCAAATTAATATAAATACTTGAGATACATATGAGGATCTCAGAAGCCAAGGGGTATGAGTGACAAAAATTTGATTTGTTGTAAATTGAGTTCAAAGATAGCAGATGCTAAATTTCAACATCAATAATAATTGGCTGAATTGAAATAAGAAACTGCCACTAGTTTCATTGTGCTCTTTGAACTCTCATTTCAATAACTGTAGAAAAAATAAAGTACAATTTCCTTTAAATTTATAATTATTCATTATCTGTAATTATTCGGCAAAAGTGGCTAATCTCTGCAATACAGCACATAATTAAAAATATTACTTATATTTCTTTATCTGAAATAAAACCAGTTGGATGCACCAATCCCAAAATTTTCTTCTATCTCATACATCCATTTTAATATTTCAAAAATTAATTAAGCATGTTAACTTTAACGTTATTTGGTCTAGAAATTAATTTGCGCGGTTTTACAAGAGATGGCATAACTAGCTTATTGTTCCATAGTTTCGTTTGTTTTAACATACATTTAAATCTACTGTTATTGCGCAGTTTAGTATATGCCATTTAATTTAAGTGTAAACAACAACAATTTTTATCCAACTGAAAATGTCAAATTTTGTGCCTGATAAAGTGTTTTTGCTAAGGGTTCTTCTTCATTATTTTAACATGAAAAAAAGTGCTAACGAAAGTCATCGTATTTTAATGGAAAATTATGATGACCATGCTCTAGCTAAACGAATGTGTCAGAAGTGGTTTGCACTGTTTAAAAGTGGTGATTACACCTTGGAAGACCAAAAACGACCTGGGCAGCCAAAAAAATTTGAAGATGAAGTATTGACAGCATTGCTCGGTTAGGTTGCAAAATCATTAGAAGTTGATCAAACAACAGTTTCCAAATGCCTCATAGCAATGGGAATGATTCAAAAGATGTCACATTGGGTTAACTAGGTCCATCAAAACGAAACAAAATATTCACTGTGCAAAGGTTATGCCGTATATATGGTGGTACATGAAAGGTGTGGTGTACTATGAGCTTCTGAAATCTGGTGAAACTATTAATGGAAAACATTATTGACTTCAGTTGATGCTTTTGAAACAAGTTCTGGCCAATAAAATGACCAGAATGGGATAACAGGCATAACAAACTTATTTTTGAACATAATAATGCCCGACCACATGTCGCAAAACCGGTCAAAACATATTTGGAGAATGTCGAATGGGAAGTGTTACCCCACCTGCCATATTCATCAGACATTGCTTCTTCAAACTACTACTTGTTTGATTGCATGAATAACTATTTGATTAGACAGCAGTTCCCTTTTTCAAAAAATATAGAAAAATGGATCTCTGATTGGATCGCTTCTAAAAGTGAGGACTTCTTTTGACATGGAATTTGTAAATTGCCTGAAAGATGGGAAAGAGTAGAGGGTAGGGATAGACAATATTTTTATTAACGTATTTATGTATTTTGCTTTTGAAATAAAGCTTTAATTTTACTTACCCATCATACGTAGTATAGGGTAAGTCTTGCAGTCGTTTTGAAAATCGGAAAAAAATTTTTGACGGATTTACACGTTTTAGACACTGGAGATTTCGAAAAACATATTTTTAGAAAAAAAAATTTGCCGTCCATCTGTCTGTCTCTCTGTAAACGCTCTATCTCACGAACAAATTGAGATAGAGACTTGAAATTTTGTATGTGCTTAGTATGTAAGAATGGAACGAAGCCTATTGAATATCAGTAACCTCGATTATCTGGAACTATTTTTTCCGGGTTCTCGAAAAATTCGTTCTGATGAAAGGTATATAAAAATTTTCGAATTTTTTTATTTTAAGAAATGCATGTAAAAGGCAATAAAAAAAACACAAATTTTGCATAAAGAACGAAGTTGATCGGATTATTAGTTGTCGAGATATTTGTAATCCTGTTTTCCACATTCTTCGATTTTTCATGATCCTGTATTTCATTCAAATTTCAATTCAGAGGTATATTTTAATTGAAAATGAGACGCTTAATCTGACGCAGCAAACTGTTAGTTAATATGATTATTATTTTTGGAGTTATAAGGATGTTTCTTTTACGTAGTTTGGTACTTCTTGAGTAGTTTGGCGTTTTATATAATTTGTTAAAATTGGTGCATCAGCAATTCATTAATAGAGTATTACTATGTGTATTAACAACATTTAAATTTAGTTTTTGAATTGAAATACATTGTATAAATAGTTTTCACATATTTTATTTTCATATGCATATAAATGATGGGTAAGTATTACGGTGGCCTCCAACGACTGGTTTTATTAAAAACTGCACGAATTAATTCCAAAACCAAATATTAATTCAATGCTATACCAACTTTGATTTTCATCTTAAATTTCTGCTTCAGTCAATTAGTTGAAGTAAAAATGAGTTAATGTGGATCATAATATTTATTAAAGTCAATAGCTTCCTTTATTCTGTTATCAGCTGTTTACAAATAGCCAACTTAGCAGGACGCAAGTTCCCATCCCTGCATAAGCCAATAGACAATAGAACGACAAAGAATCGAGAAAATGTTACAAAAAGCATCAACACAATGCTCCTTTCCCATGAAATATTTTCAAATTCAGGGAAGATCTGCTGGCCATAGCCAAAAACATACACAAAAAATTTAGTTCAATTCTGCACATAAGTTTATATACTTTTCAAAGATACAATAATGAAAATAGCATGGAAATCGATGCCCCCTTTTGGCATATTTTTTTTTTTCAAATTCAAGGAAGACCTACTAACCATAGCCAAACACTTACACCAAAAAATTGGTTCAATTCTATGCATAACTTCATACATTTTTCGGTGGTACAATATTGAAAATGGCACAAAATTTGCAATTGCAGTGCCCCCTTCTGGCAGATTTTTTTTAAATTCAGGAAGGACCAACTAGCTACAGCCAAACATTAACAAAAAAAAAAAAAAAAAAAAAAAAAAAAAGGGATTAAATTCTATGCATAACTTTATACACTTTTTGATGGTACAATACTGAAAATGGCACAAAAATTGCTATCACAGCACCCCCTTTTGGCCGAATATTTCAAAATTGAAGGAGGACCTGCTTGTCACAGCCAAAAACATATACAAAAAATTTGGTTCTATTCTATGCATACCTTCATACACTTTTCAATAGTACAATGGTAACATATGGACAGACAGACATTTTGTTAAAACACGTCTTTTGCAATCTCTGATTCCTAAAGCGTGTAAATCCTTTGAAAACCGGAAATAATTTTTTTTTTTTTTTTTTACAATACTTTTTTCTATTGAAGATAAAGAAAGTAAAAAAACATATTTCCAGGTTGTCTGTGCAATTAATTCTTTTTTTTTTTTTTTTTTTCAATTTTGCCAGTTATACTCCTTTTATTCTGGGGTCCTTATATACATATTATAAATATTTTCTTTCTGTAATATTTTACTGTATCTATTTTTTTATATATGTAATTGCTAGGCTTTTCTCTTGGGGAATGCATGTCCCTAAATATTTTGTGAATCTAAGGGAAAAAATTGATAAAGTTTAATTTTAATGCATTTCGATAAATTTTAATAATTTTTTCATTGTTTTTAATATTATAGAAATACTCTGAGTGAAAATAATAGATTGCCAAAATTCTAATAATACAGTAGACTCCCTTAAATCCGCACAGCTTGGGACCAGAGGTTGTGCGGATTTTAGAATTTTGCGGATTTCTGGTCATTGCTTTGTTTACATTTTTTAAAGAGAAATTTGAGTGCAATTAATAGTGCAATCGGAACTATAATCAATGCTTACAATATAATAAATTATTAAAATAAGTAATAAACTAAAATAATAAATTTTAGGCAATTTTTAAAATGATTAAAGTACTAATAGCAAAATTAATAATCAATAGTGTATGATTAAATTTACATTATAAAGGTTAAATGTATTTTTCCAGAATTATTCAAAAAATACTTGCTTCATAAAAGTACATTACTAATTCACATCAAAATCATAAAATAAGGATTTTTTTTTCAAGTTTAGCCAGGCTTAATAACCAAAAAATCTTGATTAATGAATATATATTTGGTAAGGAGATTGTGATTATCAGTGATATCAGAAATAATTTTATCCAAAAAAAATTATTCTTCCTGCATGAAAAAAAAAAACATGAATAAAGTATTATTCAGAAAATTACAAATTAGATAATGTATGGAATTGATAAAAAACTAAAAAAATCAAATTTTGTCCCAATATCTGAACTGAAAGTTTCATTGTTTACATCCATAAAATATGTGCGGATTTTAGAGAGTTGCGGATTTCTGGTTTGCGGATTTGAGGGAGTCTACTGTATAAGAATAAATAGTACAAGAAGAATCATTACTCATCAAAGGAGCAATACTTATGGGCACTCTTACTAGTTAATTTTTAATTAAGATCTAAAAAAGAAACAAATTCTTCTTTAGACAAAAGCACTTATCAGGCTATCACTATGAAAGTATAAGTTAGGTTTTTGCTTTAATTGTGATAGCATTAAATCTAACAAGCCAGAAATTGTACATCAAATGTTGCAAATGAGGTACATTCATACTATAACTATTTTTTCTAAATATTCAGATCTTGGTGCATTAGGTGTTTTACTCTTGTGCAAAAATTCATGACTCCAAATTTTTTTACGATTATATATGTATTAAATTCATTAATACAGAAATAATATGATTACATCTTAAATGGATATAATCAACATAGCAATCTAGAATCATTACCTATCATGGAATATTATTGAATTAATTACATATGATAGGATTTAATGGAATGAAGTAAAATTTTATTAATAACTTTTTAAGTTTTGATTCGATTTTCAAAAAATTTAAAATAACTCAAAAAAATTTTGCAACAAATATATATATATTAAATTTCAAACCACTCGGTTGGATAGTTTTTGTGCTATTATATGCGATCACATAGATGAATGAATCGGACAACAATTATTGGTGTGATGTATTTATAAAATTATGAATGCACTGAAAAGGGGTGTATTCCTTCAAAATTCACAAAATTTCTTAATTGTTTATTGTGTTTTTTTTTTAAACATTAAGTGTTATAAAAGACTTCTTTTACATGGCATATTATAATTTTTCAGTGTTAATTAAGCTATATTAGATAGTTTTAAATGTCATTGTGATTACATGGATAATAAAATTGAAATGATATCTCTGTTTATTTCAATTTAGATATTTAATTCAGAAGGAACTTTATTTTGTATTCGAGAGATTATGTCACTACTTGGTTCTTCTAGTTTAATGAAAGAACAACATCTAGACAGGCTTCAAAGAGATGCAATGGGATTGCTCATGTTTGACGTAATTTGATTTTACATTTTTGATTATATTTCAAAATAAATTTGAGTAAAAATTAAAAAATGTGCTAGTACTTTTAACCTAAAAACCTATGTATATTAAGATAACAAAGTTGTTTAGGAATTGTCTTCATACTGAACTGATACCAAATTTAATTCTGAGATTTTCAATATGAACAACTAATTTTGACATGATGTTTGAAATTTTTAAATTGAAATCAATTTCTAGGAGCTTTAAATATACAAATCCTTTTGTTAAGTTTTGAGTTATGCTTAAAAAATTACCTACACTGTAATCTGTTTTACATTGATTACAAATTAGCGTAAAATTAAAAATTCAAAATTTTATACCTTCATAACTCCTAAACTACTTGACTGAATGACTTTCCACTCAGATTCTAAGGGTTAGTTGTAAACTTAGAATCCGAGTACCTGTACCAAAAAAATCAAATATTAAGTAAAAATTAGGCGTTCCTATTGAAAATTTCTGCATGAAGACAATTCTTCAAGTTTTTATCTTTAATTGAATGAAGATATAATTTTCAGCCAAATGTCTATCTATCTATCTATCTATTTATATAATATATATATTCTATAGGTATAAATTAAATTTTGTTATTAGTATAAAATAGTTTAACTATTTTTATTAAGTTTATAAAATTTTTGTCTACTTATGTTTTGTAATTAATTATTTTTAATAATAGTTAATTTATTTATATATTATAAATTATTTGGTTTCTGATATAACTTCTTTGTTAACTGTCTATTTGACTGAATGCAAAGTGTGATTGCTATCACATGGTAGCAATTGATTTTTGTAAGTTTATTTTTTTGATAATTCAGTTATAGTCTAATTATTTTCTTTGAAATAGTTTTTCCAATGAAATTAATCTATTGTCTTATTATTTTTCTGATATTTTTTTTTGAAACATGTTCTTATTGGTGATTAATCTGGTAGTGATTGATATTTGTAAGTTTATCTTTTTGATAATTCAATTATAGTCTAATTATTTTTCTAATATTTTTCTTTGAAATAGTTTTTCCAACGCAATTAATATATTGATAATTCAATTATTGTCTTATTATTTTTCTAATATTTTTCTTTGAATTGTGTTCACTATTGCGATTGATCGGGCAATATGGAAATCATTTTTAGGTTTATCCTGATTTCTATTCAGAAATTAATTGCAATTAATGTACCTATTTAGCATTACCCTTGATAACGAGCTAAATACCACATTTCCAATATTATTCCAATTTTTGACAACTTCTCTGTTTGATATTGTCATTAATGAGTTATTCCACATATTGATGTTGATTTGTTGTATTATCTAATGATTCTCTCTCTCTCTTTCTCTCTCTCTCTCTCTATATATATATATAAAATATTGAATGATAGATTTTTTTTCTGGTGCAGGTTGGTAATTAAAATGTATGTCCTCTCCCCTTTATTTTTTGCTGTGTACTGGTGCAATGCTAGTGCTCTGACCAGACAAAAAGTTGAACATTTAAATGATTTATTTTATGAAAAAAAATTTATACTCTGTTAGCCCTCCACCCCTCTCCCTATGCCTATGCATAAATAGAAACATGCTACTATTCTCATCTGAAGAATCTTCTCTTGCATTATTATAAAAAGTAATTTAGAATAAATGAACAAGTATTGAAAGTCATAATTTATTTTTATTAAAGGAACTTTTAGTGATTTGTAGTTCTGCATTGCATGCATTTATCTATCTCAGCTGTCAAGCTTTCGATTTTTGAATATCCCTATTTCTGAATAGTAAACTTAATTTTACAGGTTTCTATAATATCGTGTGGGTTCGAATTACTTGTACTGTAATTCCACCAGGGAAACAACCTTTATAGTTCCATCATTTATTTACACTATCATACAATAGCCGCTCACGCAGCATCCGAAAAACAAAACATTCTTACCTCTCCGATCTTATTTGGCCAACATGCATTGCCTCACAAAACAGATTACGGTATCGTTGCGCCATCTACATTTAGGAAGTGCTACTATTCGAAGATATCAAACCCCTCTCCTCATAGTTCAAACGAACTACAGGCAATCTTGGTCTATTGCTTCTTCGAACTGGAACACTTTTCTTCGAGTCCTCATCATTATTTTTAGTCACAGTGTCCTTTACAGATATATCTGTCATAGCATCATTTTTATTACTCACAACAGTACCTGTTACAATATCATGTGAAGGCTGAGATTTGTTTGGTTCCATAATATTCTCATTATCACGTTGGTCTTTTATTTTTCCATTAATCTCAGAAAAACGGTTTTTATTAACCCTTTCATAATTATCATAAGCATTGTAATTTTTACCACTATAACCCATATTTTCAAATCTTTCTGACATTTTTTTGTTATTGTGGTCATTTTCTTCAATTCTTTCAGATTTTTCGTAACTTATCTCCCTGTTACGTCTCAACTGATTTACATGACGTTTACATATTATTCCGTCACATCTATTAACTAAAACCCATCTACTTCCTAATAATTTTATAATTTTTCCTTTTACCCATTTCTCCCCCTTTCCAAAATTTTTAACAAAAACTAATTCATAAAGCTTAAATTTGTGCAGGGGTTGCTGTATTTTAGGTTTTGATGGTAATACTAAATGAAGGGCTGTTCAAATTGGCCTTCCAAACATTAATTCAGCAGGAGTTTTACCAGTCATCGAATGAGGAGTTGAATGATTTTCTAACAAAAGTCGTGCAATTGATAATGATATGTCATTTTTATCCAGTTTCCTAAGGCAATTTTTCACAGTTTGCACGTATCTTTCCGCCTGTCCGTTCGACGACGGATGATATGGTGGAATAGGTGTATGCTTAATTCCATTATTTTTAAGAAATTCCTCACTTGTGAACACGGATCCATTATCACTGACTAATTCTAAAGGTAATCCAAATGTCGCAAAAATTCTTCTTAATACTCTAATAGTATTTCTACTATCGGTCCTGGGCATTACTTCTACTTCTAACCATTTTGTATAAGAATCAACTACTATTAAAAAAAATTTCCCTTCAAACGGACCTGCATAGTCTATGTGAATCCTTTCCCAGGGTAATTCAGACTTCCATTCTAAGGGTTTCATTTTTGGATTATCCCTCGCGCACATTTGGCGTCTACTACATGAATTTACCATTTGTTCAATTTCCTTATCCATGTTTGGCAACCAAACCACCCCTCTAGCTTTAGCTTTCATGCTAGACATACCCTGATGAACAGAATGCAACAATTTCAATATATATTCTCTACCTTCCTCTGGCACAATTACTCTATGCCCCCATAATAAACAATTTTCTAAACAGGAAATTTCATCCCTTCTACGAAAATAAGGTTGATATTCTTCTGCTTTAACCTTTCGAGGCCATCCATGTAGTACCCATTCTAAAATTTGTTTAGTTACAGGATTTTCAGTTGTCCACTTTGCAATCGTTTTAGAAGTAACAGGCCAATCATTATTATTTGACACAAACATTATTTCAGCAGGATTACTTACTATATTTACAGTTTCTGGGTGAGGTAATCTACTTAATGCGTCCGCATTTTTATTATTTTTACCTTCGCGATACTCAATTGTATAATCATATCCTGCTAACATAAGCGACCATCTCAGCATTCTAGGTGACAATGTATCAGGTACCTTTTTAACAGGATCAAACAATCTAATTAAAGGTTTGTGATCTGTTATAATTTTAAACTGTTTACCAGCTAAATATTGGTGAAATTTAGTAACACCAAATATTACAGATAAAGCTTCTTTATCTATCATTGTATAATTTCTTTCAGTTTTATTTAAAGTTCTAGAAGCATAAGCTATGGGTATCTCTTTACCCTCAATAATATGGCTTAATACAGAACCAATACCATATTCTGAAGCATCACAGTTCAAAACAATATATTTGTTAACATCATATAATTCTAAAACAGGTGATGTACATAATAATTCTTTAACTTTTTGAAATACTTTATCATGCTTTTCTGACCATGTCCACTTAACATTATTATCTAATAATCTATGTAAAGGTTCTAAGACATCTGAAATATTAGGTAGGAAGTTTCTATAATAAGAAATTAAGCCTAAAAATGAACGCAATTGTGACACATTATTTGGAATAGGTGCATTCAAAATAGCATTAACTTTCTCTGGCATAGGTCTAATTCCTTCCTGAGAAATTTTATGTCCTAAATAGCAAACTTCCGAAACCATAAATTTTAACTTTTCCTTATTTAATCTTATACCATGCTCTGAAAAGCATTTCAGAACACTTTCAACTCTTTCAGAATGTTCTGATTCATTCTTAGCACTTATGATTACATCATCTAAAAATACACCAGCATACTCATATTTTTTTAATATATTCTCTATTTTTCTCTGGAACATTCCAGGAGCACACTTTACGCCAAAAGCTAATCTTAAAACATTAAATAATCCTTTATGAGTATTAATAGTTAAAATTTTACTACTTTCATTATCTACAGGTTGTTGTAAATAAGCATCTTTTAAATCAAAAACAGTAAAGAATTTTCCACCTGACAATTTAGAGAATAATTCTTCCATCCTAGGAAGAGGATAATTATCGTTTTCTGTATTTGAGTTTACTGTGGCTCTATAATCACCACAAATTCTAACAGTACCATTTGGTTTTGGAACAATTACTATAGGACTAGCCCAATCTGAATGATCAACAGGTTTCAAAATACCCTCTTTTGTTAATCGTTCCAATTCCAAATCAGTAGCTCTTCTCAAAGCAAACGGAACAGGTCGAGACTTAAGAAAAACTGGTTTTGCATCCTTTTTCAAATTTATTGAAACGGGAGGACCTTTTATTGTACCGATCCCGTCAGCAAAAACATTTGGAAAATTTCTAATTAAATCATCTTTCGAAATACTTTTATTCATATTTACATTAGGCCAAAATAATTTTGATGCTTTTAACCAAGTTTTTCCAATTAGACTCGGACCTTGCTCTTTAATAACTAATATTTTTAAATCAGGTATACAATATTCACCAACAAAAACATCTACTTTTAACTCACCTAATACAGTTAAAAAATCTTTAGTATAAGTTTGTAACTTAACTTTAGATTTAATAAAAGGTAGCTTACCTGAGAACAATTTTTCTGCCACATTTTTACTTACTATAGTATGTGCCGCCCCGGTGTCAATTTCAAATTTAACATTCACACCATTTATTTTTACATTTTTTTGCCATGTTACACTATTGGAGTTATTGTCCACACAATTAAAACAATATTCCTCTTGAACAGTTTTAATTTTACTGTTTTTGTTCTGTTTATCATTTTTCATCATAAATTTACGATTCCTACAACAAATTCTTAGGTGGCCAAATTTATGGCACAGATGGCACTCTGCATTCTTGAAAGGGCACATTTTAGGATTGTGATGTTTTGCACATCTGAAACATGGTTTCTCAGACGGGAATTTTTCTTCTTTGGGCTTAAATGGGTGAGAGAACTTTTCTGGTTTCAGTTTCTCCACTCTAGCGCGCACTTGGTTGACAGCTGTACTTTCGCCTATATGTAGTGATTTCACACCGGCTTCCGCAGATTCAAAAGATTCTGCGATCTCCACCGCAGTCTGGAAATTTAATTCCTTACAATCGAGCAGCTTTTGTTGTATCTTTTCATCTTGTATTCCGAACACAAGCTGGTCACGCAGGCGGTCATTTAAGGTGTTTCCGAAATTACAGAATTCAGACAATCTTCTAAGTTCTCTTACAAACTCAGCTATGCTTTCCCCTGGCTTTCTAAGACGTTTCTGAAATTTGAATCTCTCCACAATTTCACTTGGACAAGGAGAAAAATGTTCTTTAGCTTTTTTTAATCTCCTTTTTTTTTATCTCCTTTAACGTCTTCGGGACAATAATGTCTCTTAAAATCGTAAATGTTGTCGTACCAACAGAACTAAGCAAAATATTCTTTTTCATTTCTTCATTCTTTATATTATTCGCACAGAAATAAAAATCCATTTTCTCAACATAAATAGTCCAAAGGAACCTTTGAGTCATATTCTTCTAGCCGACCCAGTGAAATAATTTCTTTTTCAACAGCCATTTCTTTTCCCGGCGTTTACTTTTTTTTTCACAATATTTTTCTTAACAAAATAATATGGGTAAATAATCCCATTTTAGTCGCCACTTTATAATATCGTGTGGGTTCGAATTACTTGTACTGTAATTCCACCAGGGAAACAACCCTTATAGTTCCATCATTTATTTACACTATCATACAATAGCCGCTCACGCAGCATCCGAAAAACAAAACATTCTTACCTCTCCGATCTTATTTGGCCAACATGCATTGCCTCACAAAACAGATTACGGTATCGTTGCGCCATCTACATTTAGGAAGTGCTACTATTCAAAGATATCACAGTTTCATACTCATTAGGGGATAAATTTTTGGTTCTAAAAATCAGGGGATAATACAAAAAATTCCTCAAACTTGAGAAAACCTGCCAAAATAACTGTCTACTATGGGAAATTGAGGGCAATTGTTGCTGTTTGCATGCTTTATGATATTGCATCTTTCAACATCCATTCAGTCACTAGATACAGCTCCTAACATCATAAAATTTGACAATAGTTCAAGAAAAACTTAAAAAAAGAAAAAATGAAGACTATTTTAAATTGATATTGGCACTTGAAGCTTTTATATTATTTGCAATGCTTTAAGAAGAGATATTTAAATTGTAAAGTAGAAATGAAATTCTTTCAGCAAACTACCAAGTTTTTAAGGACAGCCCCACAAGGCACACATACTCCATCTCTGTTTTACATAAATTAATGCTTTCCTTTTAAAGCTCTGTTCATATTGTTTGATTAAATGATGTATAAACTTTATTTTTTAAATTACCTTGTTTTTATTTTTATTTTAAAGAGATGGAAGTTTCATGATACTGGTTTAAAAAATGTCATTAATTGTTGATATGGAAAAATTTTACATCCCAAAAAATAAATACATCAGGGGATTCTCAGATGATTTTTTCGTGGAAAAGGAGTATGAACCTTGTTTTATTAAATGGCAAATTTATTTTATTGCATAAAAAGAATGGTTCTATTAGAAAACTCCAAAGACTTTAAAATATAAATTTATGAATTATAATTATATTTCAGTTTTAAATTTTGTGATCATTTCAGTAGATATTTTTAAATCATTGATTAAAATAATGATGGAAACAAATAATTTGATGGAAAATTAATAAGATATAATTGTTGATTTTCTTTTACAGGCGTTTTCAAAATTATTTTCTTGTACAAAACACTGGTAAAGATGTTAAATAGGCTATAATAGTTTAATAATTGACTGTTCAATAAATTTAAAGATACTTAAGCTTTCAGAATTTTACTTTTTTTTAAAGTTATTTTTCAATTTTTAATTTTCTATATTTTCTGCTTCATATCCCCCCTTCCCTACAATATCCTTCTTCTCTCCCTCTTTTATATATTTCCTCATTGCTCCATGCATTTCCTCCCATCAGGCTTCTTATCTGTTTCTGATTTTTGAGGTTTGTGTGTATTGATAAGTTCTTCTGAACTTTATAAATTCAAAATCGCTACTACTAATGAAAAATATTCTGTGTCCAAGGGTGCAATTTTCATATACTGCATATTTTTTATCTATCATCCTCAAAATAATAATAATTAATTTTATATATATACAGTCAAGTCTCTCTATAACGAAACTCTATCCAGCGAATTTCTCTATTTAACGAATTTTTTGTAGGAACTGTCAATTTTTTTCATGATTACATTAAAAATAATCTCCATATAGGGTCATTCCATGTCAAGTGTCCTAAATTTTGGCATGGTTCCCGCTCGACCCCCTTCGATTTTTATGAAATTGATACAGAGTATACATGTAGGTATATCATGAACATTTGGAAACTGTTTAATGTAAAAAGTTGTATAGTTGAAGCACCAGGGGTCCATTTGTTCCAATCACTATTTCATGGTTGTAGAAAAAACAGCCAAATCATGAAGTTTGGCATCATATTGCTCATGATATATGAAACCTTACTTATTGAAAATAGGTGCTCTAGTACAACTTTTTGTGCTAAAAAATGTAATTGCAGTATTAAAAATCACAAATCAAAACTATCGTAATTACTAGGCCTCAAAGTAGGCCGTACGGCCAATCTGGTTGAATTTTATCCTTACTTTAACATGCTGTAACTACTGCAAATATTATTTTAAAAATTTGTCGCTTTACAAACTAATTACCTATGGATATATCGTATAGCCGCTGTAGTTGTTTTTTGATTGCTTAAATATTCATTAAATTATTAATGTTCAAAATCTAATAAAAAATTAAAATCGTCGATTTTGCCCCATATTCAAAAGCATATATCTCAAAAGGGACACTTCTGATTTGGTTACAATTAGTACCACTGGAAAGAGCATATCTTAATTTATAAAAAAAACTTTATTTCATTTTGGGCCTCTTAGATACAGAAGGAAAATAATAAAATTCAAAAACCTGTTGTACGAGATAATCCAGATACACAGAAGAAAGGTATATATTACGACAGGATCTTTCAACATATTTTGAAACATTCTTTTTTATTACAATGATTATAACATATAATAACTATCAATTTTTCTGGTCACAGTTACTTCCCCTTTACAATTATGAGCGATTTATAACCGCATTGCAAATGAGTTATATCCAATAACCAGGCAATACTAGCTCCTGGTTGGGTTTTGAATGTTTAAAAAGATTTATACAAAAATATTCCTTTTCTCTTTCAGTTTATGCTTTACATTACTGTTAAAACATTCTGTATCAATATTTTAGCTCTAGGGATTCTCATGATTATGATCAGAGTCAATGCAGCATTGGTTGTGCTGATAATTCTCAGTGCCATTTGACGACTTATTGTGCACATAAAGGTTTTAAGCTTTTTAAAGAATTTTCCTCTGAAGAACAGGAGTTAATTAATCGCCGAAGTTTATTGCATCTTGCAGAAAATTCTCAAATATGCTTTCATCACGAAACATTGCTTTTGCATACTTTGAAGAAATTTGAGTTTCTTCAGCGAAGATGCTGTAATCCTTTCACTAAAGACAATCACTGAGTACGAAAATCTTTGCGGTCCATCAATTTAGAAATTTCTAATCACTTGACAGATTTAACTAAGAAAAATGTCAAACCAGGCCAAAAAATATGTAGATCATGCAGAAAAGAATTCGAAGAAACAAGAACAACATGGTCCTCTTCTAGCGAATTGGAGCAAGATGAAATATGTAACATTAACGTTGAACAAAAGTCTAACAGCTATTGATTTATCTCCTTTAAAATTTCAACGAACATCAACAAGAGATATTAAAAGCTATGAAAAGCGAAAGATAAATAAAACTGAAGATGTGATTTCAAAGAAAATAGCTATTATTGCTGGTATAGATCCATGTAAATTAAGACAACCTACTACATGCAACCAATACCTAGACTGTTTAGATTACAAACAGCTAATTAAAGAATTGAAGGAGAAGTTACAGTTGTCAAAACATACAGAACAAATACAAATATTAACAGTCAGTGGCGCAGCCAGAATTCGGTTCTAGGGGGGTTTTGAGTTTCTAATCAAGGTGATTGCCGGTTATTTGAATCACCGGTTAATAGAATCAGTACTAATTAGAATATTCACTGTATAATAGTTAAACTCAAAGAGCATCTGTGTGGCAGGAAATCATCATCCTTTTAGCATATTATGCCTCAGAAAAGTAATTTAGTTCAAATAAACAATTTTTACTTATCTAATCCATGTAATAAGACTTTTCACTGTTTTAAGTTGAATTTTCGCCATTTAATTGAATCAAATATTAAGTTTGGTCTTGATTCATATAAGCGGCAATTATAGCAATTTTTCTTAGCTCTGGGAGGAGTTTTATCCCCAAAACCACCCCCTTGGCTGCGCTACTGTTAACAATGTCACCTCAAAGTTGGACAATAAGAAAAGTTATGGAAGAGTTTGAGGTTTCAGAAAGAATGGTAAAAGCAGCGCGAAAATTAAAAGCAGACATTGGGATATTGGCTTTACCTAGAGCAAAGTTTGGTAAAAAGTTGCTAGAAAACATGAAAGAAAGAGTATTAATTTTTTTTCAAGATGAAGAATTTATTCTAATATGTCCAGGAATAAAAGATTTCATTTCTGTTCGGATAGATGGAGGAAAAGTTCAGATGCAGAAGCATCTATTACTAAGCAATTTGAAAGAAATGTTTGCAGTCTATCGAAGTAATAATGAACCGGAAAGCGGATTCTCCAAATTTTACGAGTTAAAACCAAAATGGTGTGTGACTGTCGTTGCATCAGGTTCACATTCCCAATCTGTATGTAAAATGCATCAAAATGTGAAGTTGATGCTAGCAAGCTGCCCAACTGATGTAGATTATAAATTCCTTATAAGTAATACAGCTTGTGACTTGAATTCTAAAGATTCTATGCTTGATCGCTCGAAGAATGTCCTGGAACAGATGATTTAAAAAAATTTTTGGAAAGTATTTTCGAAGATAGTGATCCAGAAGACGCCGTTGAATTTAAACAATTTGTTCACACAGATCATGACACGTTAGAAACGAAGCAGATGACAATTGAAGATTTTATGTACATACATTTGCTGTACACACATTTTTACTAAAACTAATGGAGCATCTGAAAAAAAGCTTTGACGAAATTACGCATATACATTATTTTAGCGATGGATCTTCTGCGCAATACAAGAATTTAAAAAAAATTCTGAATGTTTGTTATCACCAAACTGACTTTGGAATTTCTGCAGAGTGGAACTTTTTTGTCACAAGTCATGGGAAATCACACTGTGACGGAATAGGGAAAATTTGTAAAATGGTTAGCTTCAAAGTCTTCAAAGGCCAATTAAAGACCAAATTTTAACTCCGACGGATCTATAGTCAGCAATACAATTTACCGAAAGCTGTTGTAATCGCAATCAATAAGAAATTTGACAAACTGAACCAATGAGTAATGTTTTTTATAGATTGAGGATCAGGAATCAACATAATGGGAGCTTGAAATAATCAAAACATTTAGTCTATAATAATCTATGGATCTCGTTAGGTACTTATCTGCATTCAAAATTTAAAACATGCAATAACCAAACAGGAGCTAGTCTTGCCTGGTTATTGGATATAACTCATTGGCAATGCGGTTACAAATCATTCATAATGGTAAAGGGGAAGTAACTGTGACCAGAAAAAGTGATAATTATTATATGCATTAATCGTTGTAAGAAAAAAGAATGGTGCAAAATATGGTGAAAGACCCTGTCGTAATAATACCTTTCTTGTATGTATCTGGATTATCTCGTACAACAGGTTTTTGAATTTTATTATTTTCCTTCTGTATCTAAGAGGCTCAAAATGAAATAAAGTTTTTTTTATAAATTAAGACATGCTCTTTCCAGTGATACTAATTGTAACCAAATCAGAAGTGTCCCTTTTGAGATATACGCTTTTGAATATGGGGCAAAATCGACGATTTTAATTTTTTATTAGATTTTGAGCATCAATAATTTAATGAATATTTAAGCAATCAAAAAACAACTACAGCGGCTTTACGATATATCCATAGGTAATTAGTTTGTAAAGCGACAAATTTTTAAAATAATATTTGCAGTAGTTACAGCATGTTAAAGTAAGGGTAAAATTCAACCAGATTGGCCGTACGGCCTACTTTGAGGCCTAGTAATCACGATAGTTTTGATTTGTGATTTTTAATACTGCAATTACATTTTTTAGCACAAAAAGTTGTACTAGATCACCTATTTTCAATAAGTAAGGTTTCATATATCATGAGCAATATGATGCCAAACTTCATGATTTGGCTGTTTTTTCTACAACCATGAAATAGTGATTGGAACAAATGGACCCCTGGTGCTCACACTATACATTTTTTTGCACTAAACAGTTTCCAAATTTTCATCATATACCCACATGTATATTCTGTATCAATTTCATAAAAATCGAAGGGGGTCGAGTGGGAGCCTCTAGGCCAGTTGACATGGAATGAGCCTATAGCAAAATATATATCTCCATTTGAAGAATTTTTTCAAAAATGTTCTTTCATATGTTCAGAAAACGCTCTAAATTATTTATAGAGTAAATTTTTCTCATTGATTTCTGGTTTATATTTCATAGCTACATTCCTCTACTTTATTCGGTATGTCCAAAAAAAGGCATCCAACCCCCCCCCCCCCCCCCTTCAAAAACAGACATGCTTTTTGCAAGGTTATACTTGACTCTGTTTCAGTCAAGATGAGCATGCGAGCTTGGAAAGATTGGAACATTTGCTTTCTAAAGGAGCGATTTGCAATAATCGCAAAACATCCTAAAAGATAAAACTATTCCATTGTAGTTTTGAAAATGTTGTTGGTTTCTTGGTTTGGATAGTAAGGCAGGGATAAGGGATAAGATATAAGGAAGGGGTAAGGAGGCAATTGCAGAAAAGGTCTTTTTCTCAGCAGGTTTTCATCTACCTAAACTAACTCTCATTACTTTTAGAGTTTAGAGTGGATGTTTGTTGTTTGTGGCGACACGAGCATTTTTTGTTGTGAGAGATCATTTGAATGAGGAATTGTTACTAAATGTCATTTATGCTGGTGTTATCTTCTACTGTATCTACATAAAATCTCTTTTAGAATAAGCATAACTCTTTCTGATAAAATAAATAATTTTAATAATTAACAATAAGACACTAGAAAAAAAAAAAAGAAGTGGTGGAAATGTTTGAGATTCTGGAAAAATTCAATTAAATATTTCAAAAACTTAAATAAACACCTCAAAAACAATTCTATTTCAAAATTTAAACATTAAATGAAGATTTTTTTGCCGTTCTCTATTCAACAAATTTTTCTGTATAACAAATTTTTTGACTGAACGATGGATTTTGTTATATAGAGACTCGACTGTATATAAATTAAATATAAGTGTAAGTATATGTATATTTTTTTGTTTAATTATACTGAACTACAAACCCAAATGTGTTTAGACTATGTGTTAGATGATTTTGCTTTTCTATTTCACTGATGATTATTTTTGTATTATAGAATTATTTTTCTTTTAAAAGCTATTATTTGATCACAGGGCCCAAATGATGTGTCCAGATTGTTAATCGGACTTCTGGGCTGCAAAATTGTAGGGCAGAAAAAAGCAGATGAAGTTATGTAAGTTACACATTTTGATATTGTTTAGAGAATTAGTATGTAGTTCTTAGTAGTTCCATTGTGCTAAACAATTATTAATAATATTATATGGGATGAAAAAAAAAATCTCTAAATTATTTTTAATGTTTAATATGTTTGAAACATTTAGTTTTCATTTTTGTCTCATCTTTAAATAAAATTCTGATTATATATATGCTTGCAGAAAAGACATAAATTGTACTTTGATTAAGAGTAATCACTTTAATTTGACAACTTAAGAGAAATTATGGACATTATTTATTAATTCAACTAAAACATAGATTTCCTTTATCACATTGTTCCAAACAGGAATCCATGTGATTGAAAACCAATAAAAAATGGTGTTCTTTTTATATCTCCCTATTTCATTTTTAAGAATACAAGACTGTTCAACTTGAACTACCTGAATAAAGATGCCAATACACTATCTGGTGTATAGAATGTATATTAAAATCATTTTAATTGAAAACTTTAATGTTTTTATATTTAGTGTATTTTTTAAAATTATTATAATATTATAACTGCAGCAAAAAGCATTTTTTGGTACTTTTGTATGAGTTGTTTGCCAACTGCAAAACATTTCACTATTTATTACAATTTTTGTAATTCTGATTATTTCACTGTTGCATGATTTGTTGATTGCATGTAGTTTGATTACATAGTTTTCAAATTTATTATTCATTTTGTTGTTTTTATTTCATTTAGCAATTTACTTATCAGTTATTTTTTAGAAATAAATAAATACTGAATTATTTACATTTAAAAAAAAATTAAGTGAGTTAATTTTCCATAGTTGGTTTGCATGTAGATTTTAAAATTGTCATACTTAAAAATTGTTTTATCGGTAAATTGAGATACAGTTTTCAACGCATTGTATTTGAAAGTAATTTTTTCCCTGTTTGACAGCATAAAAATTGAAATGGTGTGATGCTTAAAAGTTTTAAAAATTACAGTGAAAGCAAAATTTGTGTGACAGGCAGGGTTCTCGCTGTCGTTCGCCATTGCGCCAAATTGCAATTAAATTCTTCATTTGGCGAGTAAACGAGATTAGATTCGCCAAATTGCTAGTCCTAAATTTTTACTTTTTCTTTCTTTTCTTTTTTGTGTATACATTATGCATTTATATATTTTTTTAATATATTTGTAGTCAAAAGTTGAAATTAGATTAATAATAATCGTTGTAGCAGTTATAAAAACTTTGGGTTATTTTAGAACACATTGAAAAACTGGGGGTACATTAAAGTATTAAAGATAAATTTTTTTTGTGCTACACGGTGAAACTATTTTGCTAATACTTTTTTCATTTGACGAATGTTTTTAATTTTTAATTAGCCAAATTACTAACGCTAATCAAATGTCAGCGAGAACTCTGGTGACAGACTGTTGCCACCATCAATATGACATCAGTGTTACTCACGGATATATTTTGCTTCATAATATAGGTTCCAGAAAATAATTTCACTGGAACACTGATTGCATAAGACTGTGACTGATTGTACATATTGTTATGCAATCATTTACAGTTTAATACAATAGAAATTAAAGGTCTAAAGCAAACTAGTCAAATGTGACAATCCCAAAATTTTCTTTTATTTCATGCATGTTAATACATCAAAATTAACTACCGCAGTGCCAAAATTAAATGATAATCTATGCTCATTGTGAGAATTCTAAAGGCATGACATTCCATGCATTAGTTCTTGAACTTGAAATAAGACCATTGTAGATATTGAGAAAATTGTAATATAAATGTGTCACCTGTTGGGGGATTTATACCAAATCATAAACAGCAATAATATTTATCAAGCTATATCTAAATCTGAAGTTTATGAAAATTTGTGAATTAGTTCTTGAGATAGAGCTACTGCAGGAATCAGGAAAAATTCAGTATAGAAGTGTCAGCTTTTAGGTGATTGACATCAAAACATAAACATATCTATTTCATATCAAAGATTTATTGAATCTGATGTCTGATGAAAATCTATGCATTAATTCTTGTGATAAAGCTATTGCAGAAATTGTGAAAAACACAGCATAGCAATGCCACCTGTTAAGCGATTTACACCAAAATGTAAACAACATTAATTCATGTCACTGACTAACTGAATCTCAAGTTTGATGGAAATCGGTACATTGGTTTGAATTGTTGAGATATTAAGATAGAACTGTTGCACAAAGTGTAAAAAATGCAGCATAGCAACGCCACCTTCCGAGCAATATAAATCAAAAACAAATCAGCATCAATCTATACCAGGGATTACCTCAACATAAATTTTTATTAAATTCTGTGCATTAATTCTTGAGATAGAACTATTACAAAAATCGGGGAAAATACAGCATAACAACGCCACCTGTTGAGTGGTTTACATCAAAATGTAAACAGCATCAAATCATATCAAGGATCAACTGAATCTGAAGATTGATAGAAATCTGTGCATTAGTTATTGAGATATAGCTGTTGAATAAATCATACAAAACGAAGCATAGCTGTGCCGTCTGTTGAGCAATTTACACCAAAGATCAATCAGCATCAATTTATATCAGGGACTACCTGAATATAATTTTTTATTTAGTTCTTGAGATAGAGTGCCCATAAAATTTATGTCACATAGAGACAGAGTCTCAGGCATACAGACAAACATTTTATAAAAACATGTTTTTTGCAATCTCTGCCCCCTAAAATGTGTAAGTCTGTCAAAAACTGGAACTAAAAACTTTTCCTGAATCTAATACTTTCTTCTTGTAAAGATAGAAGAAAATAAAAATTACATATGTACCTCTGACAAACAAAACTTGAAAAGGTAACCTGAAATCAAATTGTTTGATAATAGAATAGCTTTACATTTTTGATGATGGAAAAATCTAGAAAATTTAGTTTCTTGAATGCTTACTAGTATTCCATGAAGTAGGCCATATGGCCATTATCGCATTTTTGTTATCTTGTTCTTTCTGATGCTTTTAGTAGAAATACATGCAAAATAAGTGATATTTCCTTAATTTTACCTCTGCACCGAGAGAATTAATTGAAATACATATAAAAATCTACAACATCTCTTTGTTAGAATTGAACAATATTCCATTGTATGTTTGTTATTATTATTATTATTATTTATGATATGTTTTTGTTATTAACAACAGAAATGCAATCTTTTTTGTAATTATTAGGTTTTTTTTTTTTTTTTTTTCCCATGAAATGTTTAAAATCTTGTATCAACCATTTGTGCCAAAAAATTTTGATAGTCTTAGATTATAAATAAAACTACTAAGAAGTGTGAGTGTGCGAATGATTATTGAAAATCTCAGTTCTTAATATTAAAAGAATTTTTACAGATTACTATCTCTGTTTACACTTAAATGTAGAGCATGAAATTTAAAGTGTACAAGTTTATGAAAGATGAAAATTCTTTATTTAGAGTGTAATTTTTTAATTGCAGTTCAGCTGTCAGTAATATTTACAAGATTTGTAGAACAAATAAAAATTCTTACCTATTAAAAAAAATTATTCAAATTATAAGAATTGCCAAGATCGATATGTCACCCTATTGCATTACATAAAAAAAAAAGTTGTTCAGTTAGCCACTGAAACTGCAGTTTTCCATAACTATAAATAAAATTGTGGTTCTGATAGCCACAGTTGTAATAATAAAGCATTTTGCTGTGCTGTTGTATGACTTATATTAAGAAAAATAAATAAAAGTCTGATTGTTAACAGTTTAAAATTAATCAGACATGCCTATCGCAAAACTTTCTTCTACCTCATGCATGTTAATATTTCAAAATTCGCTATAACAGTGTTAAAATTAAATGATAATTATACCAATTATGAGGATTATAAAGGTATAGGTTTGTTGGATTGTGTGTATTTAAAAAGCTGACAAAAACATTGAATTTTTTAAACAAATCCTTCAATTTTGGCACACACCCTCTTAGATGTCTCTAACAAAAATTCCTAACCAAAAAAGCATAAAAGCAACACCCTACACCCAAGCTAAAGGTGTAACAGAATCTGAAATTTGATTAAATCCTGTGCATTAGCTTTTGAAATATAATGGTGAAAATTGTGAAAAATACAGCATATCAGTTTCATCTGTTTTGTGATTTATATGAAAACCTAATCGGCATCAACTTATGTCAAAATCTAACAGAATATGAAGTATGGTGAAAGTACATGCATCAGTTTTTGAGGTATGACTATCACAGGAATTGTGTAAATACTGAAAAATGTAACATAGCAATGCTACCTGATGTTTGATGAAAATTTGTGCATTACACGGAAAGATCTCTAGACTTTTAATTCAAAATCATATTTTATCAAGAGACAACTGCAAAAATAGTTCAAAATGTAATTTTTATGTTTTGTTTTTTTATTTGTGATGGTAGGTATAGTATTTTGTTTATTTAACTGTTGTGGCTGCTTTGTTTTATTCCAGGAAAGCAAGAAGTGCATTTTTCTTCCCTAGAGCTGCAGTTAGACGTGCAGCTAGAAAAATAAGAATACTTACAAACAGAATCAAGTATGATCAAGATTTAGCTGGACATATTCATCCATCATTAGTAGTGAGTATATATATATATATATAAACTTTTCGTAAAATTAAACCATTCAAACAGCTGAAATTGTCCATATACAGTCAAAACCTATACCTTCACTTAAAGAGACCATGATATTTGCTCGCTATAAGCGGGTACTAGTAAAAAATTATAAAAATTCATGAATACTTACTTTATTACACATTACTTTATTTTCTATTTTTGTACAGTATGTTACATTTAAGTTGCTGTGGTGATGCGGGAAATCATGCCAGTAGGCTGTTAAGATAATAACATAGATTTATTAAAGAACATACAACCTTACTACATCGCGGCTAGTGCAAGATTGCCAATTGCGTGGGAATCCGTGTAGGATTGCCGGTCATACAAGCGCGCCGCAGAGGCGCCATCTATCATGCACAAGATCTATTATAATCAATCATAACAATTCCCTCCCTTCTTAAAGAAAATGCAAAATGTCATAGAGTCTTGTACATCGAGATAGTTCAAAAATAAAACAGTTCACGACTAAAAAACAGTTTGTCAGGAACAAGACACAACAGTCTAATACTGGAGGCGTATTGGTTTTTTTCTAACTCGTTCTGAACGTCTGACCACTGGGTACTTGCATCACGAGTTAACACTTGTGGTGATAGAACTGGGAGATCTGCAGGTGGCTTGTTATTTACCCTTGGAGAAGTCACCTCTAAGGGGAGCACAGGAGGTTTGGGGGTACCTGTGGGAACATCGATTTGCAAATCGACTAGTTCTGTAGCTGTAGCTGCAGGAATTGGCAAGTCGAGTGGAATTGGAACATCACTCATCGGGTTCTCCTGTCTGAGCCTCAACTGGTCAATGTGGCATGTCCAATTTCCCAAAGGGGTTGACACTTTATACATAACTTTCCCCACAGAACATAAAATATTGCCTTTAACCCATGGTGGGCCACGGCCAAATGAACGCACCCAAACTGGAGTGCCTTCTGCAAAACTTCCGGAACTGGTCTCTTCCTTCTTGTGGGTCTGACTGATAGGATCTCTAATTAGGTCCAGACGAGTTCGAAGAGGACGACCAAACATAGCCATGGCTGGGGATAATCCAGTGGCTGCTGATGGGGTATTGCGATAGTTGAAGAGGAACCTAGACAGTCTCTCGACAAGAGTCCCTCCAGTCATTTTCTTCAGGGCTGACTTTACTGTTCGGACTGCTCGCTCAGCTAAGCCATTCGAACATGGATGGTAAGGAGGCGTCTTCACTTCAGCAATGCCATTGCAAGATAAAAAATTTGCAAATTCTTCACTATGGAAACCAGGACCATTGTCGCTGACCACACTCTTTGGAATGCCGAAACGAGAAAACAGGCTACGCAAAACCATTATTGTTGCACTTGCAGATGTACTTGATACCTGTGCAACTTCTAACCATTTTGTCTTGGCATCTACAATTATAAGCAGCATCTGACCTTCCACTGGACCTGCATGGTCAATGTGTATCCGCTCCCATGCTTTCTCTGGCATAGGCCAAGGAACATACTTTGATGGAGGTGCTGAAGCATTCTGCTGATATGCAACACAGCCTTTCACTCTTGCTTCTAAATCGTTATCCAGCCCTGGCCACCAAACATAGGAACGAGCATGTGCTTTAATTGCTGTTATGCCTTTGTGAGATGAATGAAACTCATCTAGAATGAATTTTCTAAATTTTGGAGGAATAAAAACATGTGTGCCTCTCAAAATTATGTCTTCTTCGACAGATAATTCATCTTTTACTCTGAAGAAGGGATGCAAATTTTTCTCGATTTTCTTAGGAAATCCTTTTAAAATATATGATTTCAGCTTCCTTAGGTCAGGACATTTGTCAATTTCGGTAATAATTAGGTGTCTCGTCACTGGAGTGTCATCTAACTGTGTTAATAATAACACCGACTCTGCTGGAACTGGTGGATCTGCATACTTAGTAGCCAATGGCAATCTACTGCAAGCATCTGCATTTGCGTGCAAGCTGCCTTTTCTATACTCAATTGTATATGAATACGCTGCCAGGGTCAGAGCCCAACGTTGAATTCTTGCAGCAGCTACTACTCGTACAGGCTTCTCTGACGAAAGGAGATTAACTAAAGGACGATGATCAGTAAGCAACGTGAATGTTCGTCCTAACAAGTATTTTCGAAATTTTGTTTAGATTTCAAAAATTCACATTTTTCGGAATTAAGCTTCATTCCAGCTTCCTATAAACGCATTAGAACTGCTGTCAAGTTCTGTAGGTGTTCTGCTTCGTCTCTTCTGAAAACTAAGACATCATCGAGATAGCAAGCAGCTTTCAAACCATGCAGAATTTTGTCAATCTCTCTCTGGAACATCGCTGGAGCTGAGGCAACTCCGAAAGGAACTCTAGTGTACTGGAAAAGTCCTTTATGGGTATTTATCACTACTAGATCTTTGGACTCTTCATCCAGTTGCAGCTGGCAATATGCATCACGAAGGTCCAATTTAGAAAAAACAACTCCTCCTGAAAGCTGTGTAAACAAATCTTCGATGTTCGGCAGTGGATACTGCTCCAATTCAGTCACCTTGTTGGTAGTTAATTTGAAATCTCCGCATATTCTGATGCGTCCATCACGCTTTAGGACAGGTACTATTGGCGCTGCAGACTCAGCGGTCTTCATTGGCTCAAGGATGCCTTCCTTAACGAGGCGAGCTATTTCCTGATCAACCTTGTCCAAAAGAGCATAAGGGATTGGGCGTGCTTTAAAAAATTTGGGCGTTGCAGAATCTTTCTTAATCAGGTGCACTTTGACATCTTTTAGCATGCCTAACCCTGGTGAAAATAAATCTTTGAATTTTTCTAAAACTTTATGTAACTTCAATTCTGGAGTTGGCAAATTGTTTATGGTATAAGACTGGTTTGGATTCTCGAACACTTTCATCAATTTTAATGGATAAATCCGATTACGTCCGGCTAAATTAATTTTTCCCTGTTCAACTATCATCAAAGGTAAAGGGCAGGACTTGGATTTGTAGGATACATTCACTTGTGCTATTCCAATACCGGAATTCTTCTTCTTAGAACGGCATACTTTGGCGATATGGCCGATTTTTTTGCAAGAATGGCAAGTTGCATTCCGAAAACGGCATTCGTTTGAAGAGTGATTTGATCCACATCGGCTGCACTTTTCAAAATTCTGTTTTGTTGTACGAGAATTAGGACTTCTCGGCCCATTATTCTTCTTTGAATGTATTTTGTTTGTATTTATTTCAGCACCGGATGTCATACGCAAGTTGTTTGCATCTCTAGCCGCTGTCTCCATCGTCACCGCTATATCTGTAGCCCTCGTTAGGGTTAACTGATTTTCTGCGAGAAGCTTTCTCTGGATTGCTTCATCTTGAATTCCACAAACAATCCGATACCGCAACATTTTGTCCAACGATGTGCCGTAACTGCAATGCTTAGCCGGGCTACGTAACTCAGCTATAAAATTTGCGACCGATTCGCCGGCACGCCAAACTCGGCTGTTGAATCTGTATTGCTCCACAATGACGGAAGGTGATGGGTCGAAGTGCGAATTCAAAACGTCGATTATTTCTACCAATGTCTTCGTATCCGGCGCCGCTGGTGACAAGAGATTCCGAATTAAAGCGTACGCAGAGGGGCCGACGACTGTAAGAAAAATAGCTCTTTTCCGGTGGTCGTTCTCAATCCCGTTTGCGATGAAAAACTGCTGAAGTCTTTCAGTATACAATGTCCATGATTCGGCTGTTGAATCAAATTCTTTAATTTGGCCAAAAGAGCCCATCTTAGCTTTATTTCTTGAAGCTTTAATTCCAAAGAACACGCGCCTATCTGCTTGGACTTCGTTCGAGCTTGCGCTACCGGCAAATGGAAATCTCACGACCGCGTGTTAGGCTTAACATCGTGCGTCAAAGATCGGCGTTCGGCGTTGTAAATTCGCCGAAAGAAAGAAAAAAAATAAATTCTCTTCGCATCACCATATCCCATGCTCGTCGCCAGTGTTACGTTTAAGTTGCTGTGGTGATGCGGGAAATCATGCCGGTAGGCTGTTAAGATAATAACATAGATTTATTAAAGAACATACAACCTCACTACATCGCGGCTAGTGCAAGACTGCCGATTGCGCGGGAATCCGTGTAGGATTGACAGAAAATTTGTCACACCCTGTTCTTGCCACTTTCCGGCCATATCTCCATTTCTATAGTCAATCTATCTTTATTTACACTAACTTAATTACATTCATCCTATTTTAAAGTTTATTCATTTATTATAACTTTTACAGTCTATTATTTACCTTTTTATTAAAATATCATTTTTACCTTCAACAAGTTTCCTTTTATTTAATCTGGTTAACTTTATTAATCTTTCTTTATTAAAGTTATCATTCATATAAACAATAGTTATTTAAACTCCCGGCTTGTTATTGTTTTCCCGTCGTACTTCGTATGCAATCGGAAGCTGTAATGACGTGTTTCTTGACCGTCACAAGGTGACGTCATTTGTCTACCGCCCATTTCCGGTATGACGTTTCGTCATGATGGTTTCCCATTTGACCATCGCTTCACCTGCCCTTTTGCATGCGTAATGAGTTTCTTTTAGTTTCTCTTCTAGTATAAATACTTTGACAATAGCTTAGATCCTTGTCTTAATGTTTCAGTATGAAGTGTTTACGTTCGTCTTGTTCAGTTTGATAATTATGATTTAACTTTGAGTTTCGTTTCATTTACGTGGTTGTCAAAGTGCCGTTCTTTAGTTTTGTTAAATGTTTGTCACTAACTTATTCAAGAGACCGTCTTTGCAGTATTTCATCACCTTCCTCTCCCGATGTTCAAGATAGCTGACAGCTGTTAGGAAGTGGTTTTCAATGCTGGACTTAAGTCAGCCACCTGCTTCGTTTCTGTTTGTTTTTGAGACCGGCTATCGTTTTCGAGGAATGAATTGTGACGATAGTGATGTTTATTTTAAATGAAGTTTTTCCAGGAATGCCCTTACCATGTTTGTGGATAGATAAGCTAAAATATACTTTGGATCGTCAGCTCATTACTTCACAGTGTTTTGCCATGAAGTCTGTTTATATTTAGTTTTCCGTTTTGATTGTTTAATAGATATATATATAAATGCTTTTGTTAATTATATTGCTTTTATCTTTATTTTCTTTTAAATAAAAGTTAGTTTGTTTTTAACTTATTTATATTTATTTCATCAACATACAGTATTTTAGTTATTTAATTTTCTAGACTTTAACTTTTTACAGATTTAGGGACTAAGAGCAAAGCTTTCATTGTGCTAATTATTTTTAATCTCTGCTAATCTTTAATATTCAAAATTTAAATCCGTCAAGGTTATGGGCCCGTCTCTAACCTGATTTTCTTTTATTAATTTAATATATTAATGAGTTATAAATTTTTTTAAAAATACAAATTAATTTATAATAGTTAAATGTAATTTAAATCTAGCGTTTTTCTTTCATTTTATAAATAAATTTTTAATAGATATTTGTTTCTTAAACTTTAGTTTATTTTTGTATTTACCATTTTTTTACCCTTAACGGTCCGGCGATATCGTAGTAAATGCTGTTTCCATCGGTAATTAGCGATGCTTTGCGATGGGGGGGGGGGGGGGGGCGGTTAATTTATTATATTTTGTTTAGTTTTTAATTAAATTTCATAGTTAAAAATTACTTTTATTTGGTTTTTGGATAAATTGCATAAGCTTTATTCAAATTTAACAAATATTTTAAAAATGATATAGTAATTTTATGAATTTTTATGAACTTAGGTGAAAATTTAACTGACTTTTGTTACCTTAAAATTTTTTTGTTAATCTAATGTATTTTTGAAATTTTTTTTAAGAATTTTATCTAAATTAAAAGGAAATTTGATAGATTTTTGTCAGATTTATAATTTTTTTTGCAACTTAGAAATTTTTTTTGTAAATTTGAGGTAAATTTAAAATTTTTCTGACTTCATGGCATATACTACTTACTTGTTACCTGATGGAGATGTTGGCCTTCAGTTTCCTGATGCCTGGTGCAATTTCGATGAAGGAGATTCAAGATCTTTGTGTCAGCCAAAAAGTTATAATTGTGATGAAAAATGACATTTATTCAAGAATTCAAGTCATTTTTGGCGATTGCGGGCCTCGAGTTCCTGGTACAGTTACACAGATGGAGGTTCAAGATTTTGGAGTATGCCGTGTTGGTTGTGATAAAAGATGATATTCGTAAGAATTTTTAAGTCATCTTTGAAAGAATCATGCCTGTTGAAGGTGGTTTTTGGCAGTGGTCCGCGTACTGGGCCATTGCATTTTGATATTCTTGTTGATACATTGCAGTGATATCATTGCAGCTTGATATTCTTGAAACAAGATTTAACTTTTTCTTAGTGTGACTTCAATCTGGAACTTTTGTGTGATAGTAAGCCTGGACTTGTCTTCAACTATTGCCGGTATTTTTGAGTGGCTGGACTTATCTTAATCTCCGAAGTGGATTTTTGAACTGTCATTGTGAATGCAGTTTTTTTTTTGCTGGGGATTTGCTGACTGGTGCCAAGAACTTGCCGTCTGAGGTCAACGACTTGCTTGCTGAGGACTTGACTTTCTTTGCTTTTGGTGGTCTCTACTGGAAATGACTTTTCAGCCTTGCCTCATGATAGTCATGCTGTAAAACGTTTTAAGAAGTTTTGGAAGATAGTTTAGTGTGCTCCATCAAATATAGTTGCAGTCTGAACTTTGCATCTTTTTCAGTATATATATTTGTTGTGTAAATTTTAAAATATATATACATTGTTATGAAAATTTTTTTTAAAACATGAAATTTTTGATTTTGGTCCATCCTGTTTGGAGTTCAATTTGTATTTTGATCTTTTGAATCATTAATGAATGAAGTCTCATTTTTTTAAATATTATGGTATATTGAGCAGACATGAAGTTTAATTAATGAAGCTTAATTTAAATTGTTACTGTGAACTTTTTTTTACGGGCAACTTTGAAATTTTTCAATATCTTAAACTTTAATAAATAAGTATTTAAACTTAACTTTAGAAAATAAACTTAACTCTAAAATCAGGGCGAAATCATAATCTTTTAAAGCATTTTCTATACTTTGAATAGTTAATTCTTGTCAGGTTTGGAACGTATGTTCCGGGGTATTAAAGTTTGCCCTATTTTTGCCTGACATGGATAACTTAGTTTTATTAAGTTCTATTATTTTCATTTACAGTTAATTTCTTAAATGCTATATCTTGACCCTTAAATTTTATAAATATGGAGAGCTAATTTTTATAATATGCTCTTCTAAATAATATTTTTCTTTACAGTTAAATTTATTTACTGTCAGTTATTTCAGAAGTTTGTGGCGTTTTACCGTGCTTTACCCTCAATTACCTGAATCTTGATAGTTTATAGTTTATATATAAAGTTCAGCTTTGGTCATATTTCATAAATTTGCTTAAATTCAATTATAAATCAGTTTAAAGTTTGTTAATTAAAAGGGGGGGTCAAGAATTTAAATTAAAAGCTTATTATATACTGTTTTATTTTGAAATATTGCTGAATTTATTTTTTTGAATAATTAACTATACTCATTTAAATAGTCTTGTATGAGGCTATATGGAGGATTAGTTGATTTGAGAAATTATTGTTCAGTAATATATTGTGTTTTTCTACTGTTTTGTTTATCAATATTAAAGATACTGTTTTATAATAAAGTTGAATTTTTGCCCTGATACATTCTATTTTGAATATGTGTTAAATTTGTTTATATTTCAGCTGAGTAATTGATTCTAAGGAATCATTAAGTCAATTTGGGAAAGCTGTTTTTAAGCTTATGACAAAGTATCATGCCATTTTCTTCAAATACTTGAAAGTATAGCCATTCTTTTTAGATCTTGTTATACATTTTTGATTTATAGTTAATTTCTTTTGAACTTTATATTGAAAAAGATTATTTGAAATTTTTGATTATAAAACCTGTTTAATTTTTTTTTTTGCCTAAATTTTTTTTAAGAGGTTTATTTTAAAGTCCTTTGGATATTATGTGTAAGGTATAAATCTTCACATGTCATTTTAATCCCTATGTAATTAAAGTGGGATTTAGTTAAACCTCATTATGGCATTTTCCAATCTATTTTTATTTAATGTTATATAATTTGAAATAGTTTAAACTTAGTTTTATGTTTTATATTTTAAAGTAGTTTAAACTTAATTTCTGATGTTGTATAATTTTGAATTAATTTAAGCTTAATTTAAAATGCTAACCATTTTAATGCCCTCTGTTAAATTGTTTTCATGTATTTGGATCTGGGGTTATAAGACTCGATTTGATTCCAAAATTGCTTGAAGATGAAATTTTTGAAAGGGGGTAATTTTTGGTTTGGCATTGAAAGTTATATTATATTAAAGTTAAACATAAAATATTTTTTTTTTATAAGAGTTTTGAAATATTTTTTTTATGGCTGTTTGTACTTTCAAGTTAAGAGACATGAAGAATGGGCCGTTAAACTTCGTATGTGGATGGATTTTTGTTAAATTTTTGAAATTTTGAAGAAATAGATTTTAATTGTTAAATTATTTTAATTTTGTTCTACCCTGGAAACGTTTAAGCCATGTTTTTAGCTGACCTTTTTCTGACCATTCTCTGGTGAAGATAGAAATTTTTTTGCCAGTTCAATTTTTTTGAGAATTTGGATCAAGGTTTAATATTTTCAAGATTCAAGTTCATTTGAATTATTTTTGGCAGGTGGTTCCTGTATTGGGAAAATGTAGAGAATAGGAAGCTTTAAAGTTTTGTCCTAGGTCAGTTTTGGTAAGGTCAGAGATAACTGGTTCTAAATTAGTCATGAAGATAGGAGTTAAAAGAACTTGAAATTGAGAAGTTTCGTTGACTTTAAAGTCATTCCTGGGGTTTAAAAGTTTTTGTCGTGGTAGCTGTTATTTGAATCATGGACAGTCATTTAGAGAGATGAATTGCTTTTAGCTGAAAGTTAGAATGCTAAATTTTTTTTTAATCAAGTTAAATTTTTAAGGGTCGGTTCATGTAACTGTAAGAACCGGATACCTATTTTTACTTGATACTCTCTCCCGTTTTGAATAGATCTGATTATCTATCCCCTGAATTAAAATTTTAACTTTGTAGCTAAATAGAAATTTTTATATACCGATTTTTGCTTTATTAGATGAAAGTTTTTTTTTGAGACTGGTTTTTAGTTTTGTCCTCAAGAGTTGCCTCGAATCCGGTATATCTGGGTGTATATGTAGAATGTGTGTGGTGTGTATGAAATCCTGTGGCCACAGGTAGGTCCCGGAGCCTTGAGTATGTGCGTGCCTCGGCATTGGTGCTGCTTGGGCTGGGATCCTTAGATTGACTGTTTGGTACTCATTCGATTCAGGGATTTCAGCAAGTTTGTTAGGTTTTTTTGAAAGAGGTCAAACATCAACAGCTTATTATTCTTTTGTTGCTTGTTTATATTATAAGTTTTCTGGATCGCTGGATATATTGAGGATTGGAGATTTGCTTCTTGAGGAATTTTTTTTTTTTTTTGTATTTGAACAGTATACTATAGTAATTTATTTTTAGAATTTCATTAATTTTTTGTTGGTAGGTTTTAGTAAAGGGCCCTATTGGAATCTACCATTTTGTTTTTCTTGTTTGCCTAGTATTTTTTTGGGGAATAGATCAGAATGGAAAAGGATGAATTACTGTCATCTTTAATATGTATGTACTGCTTAAGATTTTTTTTTGAGGCTGCCACATAGATAAATGTTTGCAAAATTGTACAAAATTTATTTTAAATTTTTCAAATATGGATTTTTGCAAAGATTGTATTTAAGTTTTTCAAATATTAATTTTTAACTGTAGCTTAAAGATTACTTTTTTTAGATGGATGCTTACACTAGCAGTTCTATTTGTAATGTTAGGAACTGTAAGATTTTCTAGCTTCAATTTTTAAAACTTTTTAATGTTGATCATTGAATTGATATATTTGATATAATGAATTGCAGCATGTATGGGGTATTTAAGAATTAACTTTTGGGGGGATGAAAAATGAAATTTGTACTAATATTTGTTATTTGTAATCTGTGTTATATGTAATCTGTGTATTATATGTATTTTTGTTTATGATTTACAATGTTAATGCAATATCTGACTTGGCGATCTGGAGTGTATTTTCTATTTTGGAGGGTTTTTTTTGCTAAATATTTTTTTGGTAAGTTTTTTTGTTACAGGTCATAAGAATTTTTTTTGATAGGTTGTGGAGATGGTGGATGCATACTTTTATTTTAGGCTCTTATAGAACCAGCATGTCTATGGTTGTAAGGTCATGTTTTTCGGTGGTTCTATGAGCATTTGCTCTTTTTCAGGCCGTTCAAGTGTCAAGAGGGGGGGCTTATGACAGGAAATTTGTCACACCCTGTTCTTGCCACTTTCCGGCCATATCTCCATTTCTATAGTCAATCTATCTTTATTTACACTAACCTAATTACATTCATCCTATTTTAAAGTTTATTCATTTATTATAACTTTTACAGTTTTACCTTTTTATTAAAATATCATTTTTACCTTCAACAAGTTTCCTTTTATTTAATCTGGTTAACTTTATTAATCTTTCTTTATTAAAGTTATCATTCATATAAACAATAGTTATTTAACTTACCTTATATTTATTTCCAACACTTTTTACCTTTTAAAACTCCCGGCTTGTTATTGTTTTCCCGTCGTACTTCGTATGCAATCGGAAGCTGTAATGACGTGTTTCTTGACCGTCACAAGGTGACGTCATTTGTCTACCGCCCATTCCCGGTATGACGTTTCGTCATGATGGTTTCCCATTTGACCATCGCTTCACCTGCCCTTTTGCATGCGTAATGAGTTTCTTTTAGTTTCCCTTCTAGTATAAATACTTTGACAATAGCTTAGATCCTTGTCTTAATGTTTCAGTATGAAGTGTTTACGTTCGTCTTGTTCAGTTTGATAATTATGATTTAACTTTGAGTTTCGTTTCATTTACGTGGTTGTCAAAGTGCCGTTCTTTAGTTTTGTTAAATGTTTGTCACTAACTTATTCAAGAGACCGTCTTTGCAGTATTTCGTCACCTTCCTCTCCCGATGTTCAAGATAGCTGACAGCTGTTAGGAAGTGGTTTTCAATGCTGGACTTAAGTCAGCCACCTGCTTCGTTTCTGTTTGTTTTTGAGACCGGCTATCGTTTTCGAGGAATGAATTGTGAAGATAGTGATGTTTATTTTAAATGAAGTTTTTCCAGGAATGCCCTTACCATGTTTGTGGATAGATAAGCTAAAATATACTTCGGATCGTCAGCTCATTACTTCACAGTGTTTTGCCATGAAGTCTGTTTATATTTAGTTTTCCGTTTTAATTGTTTAATAGATATATATATAAATGCTTTTGTTAATTATATTGCTTTTATCTTTATTTTCTTTTAAATAAAAGTTAGTTTGTTTTTAACTTATTTATATTTATTTCATCAACATACAGTATTTTAGTTATTTAATTTTCTAGACTTTAACTTTTTACAGATTTAGGGACTAAGAGCAAAGCTTTCATTGTGCTAATTATTTTTAATCTCTGCTAATCTTTAATATTCAAAATTTAAATCCGTCAAGGTTATGGGCCCGTCCCTAACCTGATTTTCTTTTATTAATTTAATATATTAATGAGTTATAAATTTTTTTAAAAATACAAATTAATTTATAATAGTTAAATGTAATTTAAATCTAGCGTTTTTCTTTCATTTTATAAATAAATTTTTAATAGATATTTGTTTCTTAAACTTTAGTTTATTTTTGTATTTACCATTTTTTTACCCTTAACGGTCCGGCGATATCGTAGTAAATGCTGTTTCCATCGGTAATTAGCGATGCTTTGCGATGGGGGGGGGGGGGGGGCGGTTAATTTATTATATTTTGTTTAGTTTTTAATTAAATTTCATAGTTAAAAATTACTTTTATTTGGTTTTTGGATAAATTGCATAAGCTTTATTCAAATTTAACAAATATTTTAAAAATGATATAGTAATTTTATGAATTTTTATGAACTTAGGTGAAAATTTAACTGACTTTTGTTACCTTAAAATTTTTTTGTTAATCTAATGTATTTTTGAAATTTTTTTTAAGAATTTTATCTAAATTAAAAGGAAATTTGATAGATTTTTGTCAGATTTATAATTTTTTTTGCAACTTAGAAATTTTTTTTGTAAATTTGAGGTAAATTTAAAATTTTTCTGACTTCATGGCATATACTACTTACTTCTTACCTGATGGAGATGTTGGCCTTCAGTTTCCTGATGCCTGGTGCAATTTCGATGAAGGAGATTCAAGATCTTTGTGTCAGCCAAAAAGTTATAATTGTGATGAAAAATGACATTTATTCAAGAATTCAAGTCATTTTTGGCGATTGCGGGCCTCGAGTTCCTGGTACAGTTACACAGATGGAGGTTCAAGATTTTGGAGTATGCCGTGTTGGTTGTGATAAAAGATGATATTCGTAAGAATTTTTAAGTCATCTTTGAAAGAATCATGCCTGTTGAAGGTGGTTTTTGGCAGTGGTCCGCGTACTGGGCCATTACATTTTGATATTCTTGTTGATACATTGCAGTGATATCATTGCAGCTTGATATTCTTGAAACAAGATTTAACTTTTTCTTAGTGTGACTTCAATCTGGAACTTTTGTGTGATAGTAAGCCTGGACTTGTCTTCAACTATTGCCGGTATTTTTGAGTGGCTGGACTTATCTTAATCTCCGAAAGTGGATTTTTGAACTGTCATTGTGAATGCAGTTTTTTTTTGCTGGGGATTTGCTGACTGGTGCCAAGAACTTGCCGTCTGAGGTCAACGACTTGCTTGCTGAGGACTTGACTTTCTTTGCTTTTGGTGGTCTCTACTGGAAATGACTTTTCAGCCTTGCCTCATGATAGTCATGCTGTAAAACGTTTTAAGAAGTTTTGGAAGATAGTTTAGTGTGCTCCATCAAATATAGTTGCAGTCTGAACTTTGCATCTTTTTCAGTATATATATTTGTTGTGTAAATTTTAAAATATATATACATTGTTATGAAAATTTTTTTTAAAACATGAAATTTTTGATTTTGGTCCATCCTGTTTGGAGTTCAATTTGTATTTTGATCTTTTGAATCATTAATGAATGAAGTCTCATTTTTTTAAATATTATGGTATATTGAGCAGACATGAAGTTTAATTAATGAAGCTTAATTTAAATTGTTACTGTGAACTTTTTTTTACGGGCAACTTTGAAATTTTTCAATATCTTAAACTTTAATAAATAAGTATTTAAACTTAACTTTAGAAAATAAACTTAACTCTAAAATCAGGGCGAAATCATAATCTTTTAAAGCATTTTCTATACTTTGAATAGTTAATTCTTGTCAGGTTTGGAACGTATGTTCCGGGGTATTAAAGTTTGCCCTATTTTTGCCTGACATGGATAACTTAGTTTTATTAAGTTCTATTATTTTCATTTACAGTTAATTTCTTAAATGCTATATCTTGACCCTTAAATTTTATAAATATGGAGAGCTAATTTTTATAATATGCTCTTCTAAATAATATTTTTCTTTACAGTTAAATTTATTTACTGTCAGTTATTTCAGAAGTTTGTGGCGTTTTACCGTGCTTTACCCTCAATTACCTGAATCTTGATAGTTTATAGTTTATATATAAAGTTCAGCTTTGGTCATATTTCATAAATTTGCTTAAATTCAATTATAAATCAGTTTAAAGTTTGTTAATTAAAAGGGGGGGTCAAGAATTTAAATTAAAAGCTTATTATATACTGTTTTATTTTGAAATATTGCTGAATTTATTTTTTTGAATAATTAACTATATTCATTTAAATAGTCTTGTATGAGGCTATATGGAGGATTAGTTGATTTGAGAAATTATTGTTCAGTAATATATTGTGTTTTTCTACTGTTTTGTTTATCAATATTAAAGATACTGTTTTATAATAAAGTTGAATTTTTGCCCTGATACATTCTATTTTGAATATGTGTTAAATTTGTTTATATTTCAGCTGAGTAATTGATTCTAAGGAATCATTAAGTCAATTTGGGAAAGCTGTTTTTAAGCTTATGACAAAGTATCATGCCATTTTCTTCAAATACTTGAAAGTATAGCCATTCTTTTTAGATCTTGTTATACATTTTTGATTTATAGTTAATTTCTTTTGAACTTTATATTGAAAAAGATTATTTGAAATTTTTGATTATAAAACCTGTTTAATTTTTTTTTTGCCTAAATTTTTTTTAAGAGGTTTATTTTAAAGTCCTTTGGATATTATGTGTAAGGTATAAATCTTCACATGTCATTTTAATCCCTATGTAATTAAAGTGGGATTTAGTTAAACCTCATTATGGCATTTTCCAATCTATTTTTATTTAATGTTATATAATTTGAAATAGTTTAAACTTAGTTTTATGTTTTATATTTTAAAGTAGTTTAAACTTAATTTCTGATGTTGTATAATTTTGAATTAATTTAAGCTTAATTTAAAATGCTAACCATTTTAATGCCCTCTGTTAAATTGTTTTCATGTATTTGGATCTGGGGTTATAAGACTCGATTTGATTCCAAAATTGCTTGAAGATGAAATTTTTGAAAGGGGGTAATTTTTGGTTTGGCATTGAAAGTTATATTATATTAAAGTTAAACATAAAATATTTTTTTTTTATAAGAGTTTTGAAATATTTTTTTTATGGCTGTTTGTACTTTCAAGTTAAGAGACATGAAGAATGGGCCGTTAAACTTCGTATGTGGATGGATTTTTGTTAAATTTTTGAAATTTTGAAGAAATAGATTTTAATTGTTAAATTATTTTAATTTTGTTATACCCTGGAAACGTTTAAGCCATGTTTTTAGCTGACCTTTTTCTGACCATTCTCTGGTGAAGATAGAAATTTTTTTGCCAGTTCAATTTTTTTGAGAATTTGGATCAAGGTTTAATATTTTCAAGATTCAAGTTCATTTGAATTATTTTTGGCAGGTGGTTCCTGTATTGGGAAAATGTAGAGAATAGGAAGCTTTAAAGTTTTGTCCTAGGTCAGTTTTGGTAAGGTCAGAGATAACTGGTTCTAAATTAGTCATGAAGATAGGAGTTAAAAGAACTTGAAATTGAGAAGTTTCGTTGACTTTAAAGTCATTCCAGGGGTTTAAAAGTTTTTGTCGTGGTAGCTGTTATTTGAATCATGGACAGTCATTTAGAGAGATGAATTGCTTTTAGCTGAAAGTTAGAATGCTAAATTTTTTTTTAATCAAGTTAAATTTTTAAGGGTCAGTTCATGTAACTGTAAGAACCGGATACCTATTTTTACTTGATACTCTCTCCCGTTTTGAATAGATCTGATTATCTATCCCCTGAATTAAAATTTTAACTTTGTAGCTAAATAGAAATTTTTATATACCGATTTTTGCTTTATTAGATGAAAGTTTTTTTTTGAGACTGGTTTTTAGTTTTGTCCTCAAGAGTTGCCTCGAATCCGGTATATCTGGGTGTATATGTAGAATGTGTGTGGTGTGTATGAAATCCTGTGGCCACAGGTAGGTCCCGGAGCCTTGAGTATGTGCGTGCCTCGGCATTGGTGCTGCTTGGGCTGGGATCCTTAGATTGACTGTTTGGTACTCATTCGATTCAGGGATTTCAGCAAGTTTGTTAGGTTTTTTTGAAAGAGGTCAAACATCAACAGCTTATTATTCTTTTGTTGCTTGTTTATATTATAAGTTTTCTGGATCGCTGGATATATTGAGGATTGGAGATTTGCTTCTTGAGGAATTTTTTTTTTTTTTTTGTATTTGAACAGTATACTATAGTAATTTATTTTTAGAATTTCATTAATTTTTTGTTGGTAGGTTTTAGTAAAGGGCCCTATTGGAATCTACCATTTTGTTTTTCTTGTTTGCCTAGTATTTTTTTGGGGAATAGATCAGAATGGAAAAGGATGAATTACTGTCATCTTTAATATGTATGTACTGCTTAAGATTTTTTTTTGAGGCTGCCACATAGATAAATGTTTGCAAAATTGTACAAAATTTATTTTAAATTTTTCAAATATGGATTTTTGCAAAGATTGTATTTAAGTTTTTCAAATATTAATTTTTAACTGTAGCTTAAAGATTACTTTTTTTAGATGGATGCTTACACTAGCAGTTCTATTTGTAATGTTAGGAACTGTAAGATTTTCTAGCTTCAATTTTTAAAACTTTTTAATGTTGATCATTGAATTGATATATTTGATATAATGAATTGCAGCATGTATGGGGTATTTAAGAATTAACTTTTGGGGGGCTGAAAAATGAAATTTGTACTAATATTTGTTATTTGTAATCTGTGTTATATGTAATCTGTGTATTATATGTATTTTTGTTTATGATTTACAATGTTAATGCAATATCTGACTTGGCGATCTGGAGTGTATTTTCTATTTTGGAGGGTTTTTTTTTGCTAAATATTTTTTTGGTAAGTTTTTTTGTTACAGGTCATAAGAATTTTTTTTGATAGGTTGTGGAGATGGTGGATGCATACTTTTATTTTAGGCTCTTATAGAACCAGCATGTCTATGGTTGTAAGGTCATGTTTTTCGGTGGTTCTATGAGCATTTGCTCTTTTTCAGGCCGTTCAAGTGTCAAGAGGGGGGGCTTATGACAGGAAATTTGTCACACCCTGTTCTTGCCACTTTCCGGCCATATCTCCATTTCTATAGTCAATCTATCTTTATTTACACTAACCTAATTACATTCATCCTATTTTAAAGTTTATTCATTTATTATAACTTTTACAGTTTTACCTTTTTATTAAAATATCATTTTTACCTTCAACAAGTTTCCTTTTATTTAATCTGGTTAACTTTATTAATCTTTCTTTATTAAAGTTATCATTCATATAAACAATAGTTATTTAACTTACCTTATATTTATTTCCAACACTTTTTACCTTTTAAAACTCCCGGCTTGTTATTGTTTTCCCGTCGTACTTCGTATGCAATCGGAAGCTGTAATGACGTGTTTCTTGACCGTCACAAGGTGACGTCATTTGTCTACCGCCCATTCCCGGTATGACGTTTCGTCATGATGGTTTCCCATTTGACCATCACTTCACCTGCCCTTTTGCATGCGTAATGAGTTTCTTTTAGTTTCCCTTCTAGTATAAATACTTTGACAATAGCTTAGATCCTTGTCTTAATGTTTCAGTATGAAGTGTTTACGTTCGTCTTGTTCAGTTTGATAATTATGATTTAACTTTGAGTTTCGTTTCATTTACGTGGTTGTCAAAGTGCCGTTCTTTAGTTTTGTTAAATGTTTGTCACTAACTTATTCAAGAGACCGTCTTTGCAGTATTTCGTCACCTTCCTCTCCCGATGTTCAAGATAGCTGACAGCTGTTAGGAAGTGGTTTTCAATGCTGGACTTAAGTCAGCCACCTGCTTCGTTTCTGTTTGTTTTTGAGACCGGCTATCGTTTTCGAGGAATGAATTGTGACGATAGTGATGTTTATTTTAAATGAAGTTTTTCCAGGAATGCCCTTACCATGTTTGTGGATAGATAAGCTAAAATATACTTCGGATCGTCAGCTCATTACTTCACAGTGTTTTGCCATGAAGTCTGTTTATATTTAGTTTTCCGTTTTAATTGTTTAATAGATATATATATAAATGCTTTTGTTAATTATATTGCTTTTATCTTTATTTTCTTTTAAATAAAAGTTAGTTTGTTTTTAACTTATTTATATTTATTTCATCAACATACAGTATTTTAGTTATTTAATTTTCTAGACTTTAACTTTTTACAGATTTAGGGACTAAGAGCAAAGCTTTCATTGTGCTAATTATTTTTAATCTCTGCTAATCTTTAATATTCAAAATTTAAATCCGTCAAGGTTATGGGCCCGTCCCTAACCTGATTTTCTTTTATTAATTTAATATATTAATGAGTTATAAATTTTTTTAAAAATACAAATTAATTTATAATAGTTAAATGTAATTTAAATCTAGCGTTTTTCTTTCATTTTATAAATAAATTTTTAATAGATATTTGTTTCTTAAACTTTAGTTTATTTTTGTATTTACCATTTTTTTACCCTTAACGGTCCGGCGATATCGTAGTAAATGCTGTTTCCATCGGTAATTAGCGATGCTTTGCGATGGGGGGGGGGGGGGCGGTTAATTTATTATATTTTGTTTAGTTTTTAATTAAATTTCATAGTTAAAAATTACTTTTATTTGGTTTTTGGATAAATTGCATAAGCTTTATTCAAATTTAACAAATATTTTAAAAATGATATAGTAATTTTATGAATTTTTATGAACTTAGGTGAAAATTTAACTGACTTTTGTTACCTTAAAATTTTTTTGTTAATCTAATGTATTTTTGAAATTTTTTTTAAGAATTTTATCTAAATTAAAAGGAAATTTGATAGATTTTTGTCAGATTTATAATTTTTTTTGCAACTTAGAAATTTTTTTTGTAAATTTGAGGTAAATTTAAAATTTTTCTGACTTCATGGCATATACTACTTACTTCTTACCTGATGGAGATGTTGGCCTTCAGTTTCCTGATGCCTGGTGCAATTTCGATGAAGGAGATTCAAGATCTTTGTGTCAGCCAAAAAGTTATAATTGTGATGAAAAATGACATTTATTCAAGAATTCAAGTCATTTTTGGCGATTGCGGGCCTCGCCATCTATCATGCACAAGATCTATTATAATCAATCATAACACAGTACAAAAAAAAAGTTGGTTAATTTGCTTTGAACTGTCTTTTTGTCTCTTCCTTGTGTTATTGTTCTTTGGAAAAAACTGATGACTCGAAAAACATCGATGACTTCGAAAAAAATTTTGAAGTAATTCTGCACACTCAAAAGCTGTTAAGACTATTGCGGTTCAATTCAGCTTAAAATTCTTCTCACCTCATCATTATCATCATTGCTTTCATCTTTTTTTTTTCATCTTCTTTAGGTTGAATTTCAGCTGCAATATTCTCGGGTGTAAGTATCTCGGAAGTGATAACATTAGCGTCAACAGATACATAATTTTCAAATTATTCTCAACTCATCATCCACATTTTTCAAGTCATTTTTCCTCTGAGATTTGCCCATCTTGCAAAATTTTTAATCCAGTTTTACGGAAACAAGTTGGTTATGCATGTTCATGCAATGTTTTCCCATGCATCGTTCATTAAACATACTGTTTTTAGTATGTTTACATAAACATTTGAGGTTGTTCCTATTTTTTCCCTTCTATCGAGAAGTATCAAAATCAAATGTTTACAGAAGTTCAGTTAAAATCTCCTGATGATCCCTTGGTCCATTGGCTGGATAACAATTTTAGAATTCGGTTGTAAAAATTCAATCTTGATGTTTGTCAGTCTAGTGATTTCAGGATGCATGGAACAATTATCAGTTAAACACTTTTCTTTCTTTAGTTGGTTCTCCCATTCTGAAATTAATTTTTTGAAAATGTGTGCAGTCATGAAGGCATTTCTGCTGTGTTCATAATCAACATTTGCAGATTTTGGAATTTTTTATGCCATCCTCCAATTTTCATAAAACCCTTACTTTTGGTTAACTGATAAAAATTTGCTTCGACATCGCAAGATTATATTTGATGAGCATACTCTATGAATGCAGAACAAAGAATGACTTCTATACAAATCCCCTACCCTGACACTCCTATGCAGAATAAACTTCCGTCCAATCATCATCCTCTGTCTTCTCCGTGCATCTCCTCAAGATTGTCGTAAGAGGTCCTCACACATGCACTCAATGCAATGAAAAATGCTGCATCACTTATTTTCAGGATTTATGATTATGACTCATCACTAACTTTCTGTTGACTTCAGAATGCTTAAGGAATTTTCGCAAAAAATGATTAGCTGAACTGGAAAGGTGAAAAGTCTATAGAAATTTTATGAATCTCAAAAATATTGCATACTATAATCGGAGTTTGTTTGCTAAAAGTGAGTTATGTTCCCATAGACTTAACATTGTACCAACCAAGTATTTCTAATTTCCTCATTAAATTTGGGTTCTTGTTATAAGTGAGTTCAACTGTATACATGCATGTATTTAATTGTACGGTTATAAATGGAAAAACAAAACCAAATGCCTAGCCAAGAGCTATATTTACTCATGTTATCATGGGAGAAATGGCTTCAGAGAAAACATTTTTAAGTAAAAGTGATTTAAACTTTTATTATGTATAAGGAATTTTTGAAGGGGGAAAAATTTATTCAGCATAGCTATTTTTGTCAATATTGTATGGCAAAAAAGACTTTTGTGAATTTTTTTTAAAAAGAAAGTGGTCTGAATTAGCACTCTATTTAATGAAATTCTAAAGAAACATTGATAAAAACTTTTAAAATATTTTATTAAAAGTAGGCCAAGTAAATAATTAATAATGTATAATTAAATATGCATAATAAAGATGAAATACATTTATCTTGAATTATTCAATGAAATTTGCTTCATAAAGATATTCTGCTTATTCACATCAAAATTAGAAAATGAGCAAAATTTTACTTAAGGGCTAAACATAATTAATAACCAAAAAAGCTTATTCAAAAAAGTTTGTGATTAACCAGTGATATCAATCATATCTTAATTTTTTCAGAAGTAAATTTATACTTTCTTCATGAAAAAAACATGAACTCGGTCATATTAACAAGACTATATTAAAATACATACAAAATGATATAAAAATAAAAAAAAGTCTGAAATTTTGTCCTTACATCTGAACTGAAAGTTTCATCATTTACATCCATGATGAGATGATGTGTGGATTTCAGGAGGTCTACTATACATATATATATATATATATATATATATATATATATATTTCTATTTCATAAATTGAAAAGGATAAGAAAAAATAGGGAGAGAATTAGAAAAGTAATATTTTTGCTGAAGAGAATAAAGGAGATGACAAGAGGTCACTGACAAATTTGTTTGAATTTTTAAAAATAAAAATTTTTTCTTGAAAATCCAAGTGACTGTGAGAAACAAGAGAAGAAATAATTCTCACAATAGAAAAATTGAAACAGTAACTTGAAGTTTAACCATGAAAGACAATCAAAGATTTTGAAATTTTTTCATTTGATTTATGCCTCTGATGCTCACTTAATTCGAACTTTAATGTTCTCTTTATTTGACCAATATAACTTAAATTACAAAAACAAGGAATAAAATAAACGCCTTTTTGGCTCTCAGTTGGCATAGGATCTTTCAAAAACAAGAATTTTATCTTAATAATAATTTGGAGATAACTTTAAAATACGAGAAAGGATTTTTGAAATTTTTAAACAGTGAAGAGAATAAAATGGTAGAATGATAAAGTTAAAATTAGAAGGATTATTTGAGTTGTACAAAAAAAAAAAAAAAAAAAAAAAAAAAAAAAAAAAAGATTTATATGATTATTAAATTTATTCAGAGCTTTATCATGAAAAAGGGACTAAAAATGAAGAGGAGATCAAAGAAAGGAATAACATTGCGTAACATTCTTAAAATAGACGCCTAAACTTTCTCAATAGGCTATAATGTAATGAAATTTATTCTCTTGTGTGACCTTGTAAATGAATGAAGAATGCTTTGCACTCCATATTCTACAGGAAGAATGTTGTATTGCATCTCAATAAAATATATTAATTTTACTATGTGTGAAATAGGTTAACTTTATTGAAATGTACTGAAAACAATTTTTCCTCATTGACCATACTTTAATGGAATTCTTTTGTGTGTCCTTGTAAACGAATTATAAATGCCACACACTCAATTTTCAGTAAGGAATGTTCTATTGTAAACCTCAATAACATGTACCAAACTCATGGTAGTCCAAGTATATATTTATCTGAGTTAGAATATTGCCAGACAAACTAAATTCATAATTTCAAAATATGCTTGAAATTATTTTAAAAATTATGAAATTGCAGCATGCATTCAAAATTTATGTGTGGGCAAACATAAAAAAAAAAAAAAAAAAAAAAAAAAAAAAAAAAAAAAAAAAATGCAACTTACCCTTTATAAAAGTCAGTTAAAAAAATATCTTGAAGAAAATTCAATTATAAGAAAAGTAAATGATCTAATAATTAAAAAAAAAAAAATCTACCATACTGATATTCTTCATTTTTTCTGAGCAAAATGTGTTTAATTTATGGCTGTTGCATGCTTAAATGCAATTAACAATGAAACAGTCTTCACGATATTATCACTTATGTACTCATTCTTCTTAAACATTTTACTCTTGTTCAACAAAATAAGTAGTATTTTTTTTTTAAATTTCTCTGAATTCATTGAATAATAATAATGATATAATATAAGTGTGCTGATTTTTTTAAAATCAAAATTGGTTTGGATTCATACATAAATAGTAAGCCTGATTTCTTCAATTGCTTGTGTAGAATTTTTCTATATTTATAAATTTATAATCATAAAAATAAGTATAAAGCTACCATTATTATAGGTTGGGAGCTGGTGACATCAAAAATCCAGTTATTGCAATTTTTTTTTAAATGTAAATTGATAAGAAAAAGTCATATGAATAAGATGAGTTAGCTATCAATAGGTTTGATATGTGAAAATAACTTAAATTAATTTAATTATTCTTAAAAAGCTGTAATGATTTACTGTTTTCACAGAAAATCGATTTTTTTTTTCAATGTCCAGATATGAAATAAAGTATCTATTAGTAAAAATTCAAAGCTAAATAAATGTGCATTTTTATCACTGTGTGCCTTCTTAAAATAGATTTGAAGACTTTTCCAGCAGAATGAAACTAGTTATACTAATTTTTTCTGAAAGAACACAAAATTTACTATAAAATGCTCTAAGTGTGGTCAAGTGAAACCTAGTTATATCTAGCTCACTTTGTTTGTATGGTTTTTGCATGCTTTGATTGTATGCTTTTTATTATCGATTTACATTTTTTTTTTTTTTTTTTTTAAATTCTGTGATGATGAGTATTTGGATGTCATCTGCTCCCGGACTATTAATTTAATTTATGTCTGCTAAATTATAAAAGTAAGAGATACTTCCCATTCAATTAATTATTCTCTAAATTTACAAAATTCAATCTTTGACATATAGATGAAATCTTAACCTTTGTTATTACAAGAACTTGTTATAAGAAGCAAATGTTTGGATTCCTTTATTTTCATTATAGACCAAGTTACTAAGATGTAACAGAAATGAATTATAGACCAAGTTGTACTGTATTTGAAATATCTCTTTTTTCTATTTTTCTGAAATTGAAAAATGTTATAATTTGAATATATTTGTATTTAAAATTTATGTATGGATTTTTTTTTCTCCCAAAATTATTAGTTTGTTACCTAGTTTTTCATACATATTTTTTAGGAATGGGGAAATAATCTTGAGGCAAAATTACAGCAATTTGAGTTAGCTGTTGAAGAAGTTTTGGCAGATCATGGAAGAGTAAGTCTGTGATTTCAGTTATTTCTAATTCTTTCTTTAATGCACATACTTTTAAAAAATTACTTTTTTTTTCACCTTTACATTTAGCATGTAATGGAAACCCAGCTTCAACCTAAAAAATTAGCTGATGCAGCTGTTTATTTATATGCCCAGGCAGCTGTACTTTCAAGAGCTTCTCGGTCATATTGTATTGGTTTGAAAAATTCTACTCATGAGGTAAGCTAAAATATTTTTTAATATCTACATATTTAAACAGATATCTTTTGATTATTTGAATTCTTAGTAAATTTTAAATTGTATATTTTGAATGCTTTTGGATCAATTTTATGCATAATATTTCCTGAACAGATATTTTTTTTTAGGAAAATTTTAAATCCTCTAAAGGACTCTTCACAAACATTTTTTATCCCCAAACAGGAGCCTTCATAAAGCCTTTTGTCCCACAACAGGACCACCTCCAGGATTATACTTTCTTTAGGTATCCGTGGGCAACGCCGATCCTGGATACCTGAGCAATCTTTCTCTTTTCCTTTTCTTTTCATTTCTCTCTTCTTTCTTTCCACTTTGTTACACTTTCATTGTGATTTCCTTTTTCAAAATGAAGGCAATTCTGCATAAGCTGATGTCATCTTGTCTATATCAACTTATTTGAGAATTGTAAACCAACCACGAGTTTGCCATGTGTGGTGACCCATACCCCTGGAAAGGGGATCCTGGCATCTGAGAGAAACTAACACCCTGTTTAGGCCTCTGTTTCAGGTAGATGGGAGGTGCACACTGGTCCCAAATGCACCAACTGACTGGCCAGCTGACTTATGTCACTGGCTAAGGGATCAAGTGAGCAGACAATTAATAGTCATCTTGTTAAGGGTAGAGACTGACATAGGATTGTCTTGTGACTGTATAGGTCTTGGTTAGCACTGGTGCGAGAATGTGCATCTCCTTGTTTAACTCAGTAGTGGATGGTGCGACTGGGGTCTGAGTTATATTTTTTTATAACCGTGGATGGAAATACTTCAGTTCCTTTTATTTTTCTCCCTTGTGGAGAGCAAAAAATTGTGTAGAATTCTACATTCACTCGTTTTTTCATAATTAAATCACTAATAGTCTCTCAAATAATCCTTTAAAAAAACTTCACTATTTCTCATCGCAATAACATTCCAGTCTGTTTTTGGTGATAGTCATTCGTTCAGAAAATTACAGCCTGGGGGTTTACTGGTTGAGAGGTTCTCTTCAGCAAGATAGTTACAATTTCTGTCAAATTGCAATGCAATAGGTACTTTTTCCATTTCTGCTAAAGCACATCAAACTCTGAATACTTGCTGTTATGTAATATTTGAACCAGATCTTTTATTTTTCACAAAAGAAGAGCTTCTAACTAACGTAAGTGATCAAAATATCACAGATGTACACCATATCACTATCCATCAAAATGGGCAAATACTTCCTACAAAACACATTATCTTAACTTTCAATAGACATATTTTATTTACTAGAATTAAAGCTGATTGTCTAAACTGTCCAGTCTAGCCTTATATCCCTAATCCTCTCCATTGTTTTCAGTGTCAGTGTCAGGGTTGGGTTTCTTCCGGAAGAAACCTATTTCTTTCAGGACAGTGGAAGAAATTGGAAAAAACCGGAAGAAACAGGAAGAAATGGAAAAAACTGGAAGAAATGGAAGAAACTACCAGAAACCAGAACAAATGCTCAAAGTTAAAGCATATTAACTATGTAAAAGAACTAAAGTATAATTACATGAAATCTTATTTTGAAAATTTAATTATTATTAAAAGTATTATTTTTGCAAAAATAAGTTTTTTTTTTTTTTTTTTTTTTTAATAACAAACTTCAGGTTCAGCAGACATTTTCAGGTGAACAAACAAATTATTATTATTATTATTATTATTTTTTTTTTTTTGTGAACAAGATACAAGTGTGCTCTTTTCTAGAATAATGTTCCTTTTTTTTTTTTTTTAATTGCCTTTTTTTAGACTAGCATTTCCTTTTTGAAATTTTTTTTCACTTTTTTTAGATTAGTTTCCTTTTCGGTTCCTCTTTAGGTTCGCTTAACCAGAGAAAATATCCAATTCAGTTAATAAGGATGTATCAGCAGTTTTTACGTTTATATATATAATATTTATGGCAAGAATTATTCTTAAGATGTAATAGTATTCCTTGATTTTATTCAAGAGAGTAAATTTTGTTTTATTAAAAGTGCTAAAAAACAAAGATAAGTGGCTGGTGCCGAAAAAGATGTAAACTTTATAAACAAAGGAGAAGGAAAGAGCCGATCAACAAGATTTTTCCGTGCCTCATCACTGAAATTCCCGATTTTTCAATGCTCAACAAAATTTGCAGCTTTCCATACCTGATCAACCAAATTTGAGCTTTTTACGAAAGTAATCGACAAAATTTGCGATCCTTACGAAGCCTATCGAAAAAATTCGCAATTTTTATAAAACCAATAGACGAAATTCATAAATTTTACAACGCCAATTGATGAAATTTGCGATTTTTACAAAGCCGATCGACAAAATTCGAATTTTTCACTAAACTGACTGGCAAAATTCGCGATTTTTCTTAGCATGATCGATAAAATTCTGGATTTTTCTGCAGCTGATCGACGAAATTCTCAATTTTTACGCAGCCGATTGACGAAATTCGCGATTTTTACAAAGCTGATTGGCGAAATTCGCGGTTTTTCTTCGCAGGATCAATAAAATTCGCGATTTTTATGCAGGGGATCGACAAAATTATCGATTTTTATGAAATCGATCGTTGAAATTCGCGATTTTTACGAGGCCGATTGACAACAATTCATGTTTTTTCCGATCGAGAAATTCAAGCTGATCGAGAAAATTAAGAATTTTCCCATCAAATGATCAACAAAACATGAATGATCAACAACATTCATAATTTTTTTGCGCTTAATCAACAAAATTAGCGACTTTTATATAATCAATTGACGAAATTCACAATTTTTTTCACATGATCTATAAAATTCGCGATTTTTCCGCAGATGATCGACGAAATTTTCGTTTTTTCTGCGACTGATTGACGAAATTATCAATGTTGGTGAAGGCAATCGACGAAATTCGCGATTTTCCTGAAGCCGATTGACAAAATTCTCGGTTTTTACGAAACTGATAAACAAATATCTCGATTTTTACAAAGCTGATTGGCGATATTTGGAATTTTTCTTCGCCTGATCGACGAAATTCACAATTTTTACCAAGCCGATCGAGAAATCCAACAAATGTTCGGCACCTAATCGGCAAAATTAGCAATTTTTACAAAGTTGATCAAGAAATTCATGAGTTTTCAAGGCCGATCGACAAAATTCGCGATTTTTTTTAGCCTGATCGATCAATTTCATGAATTTTACGAAGCCGATCGCCAAATTTCGCGATTTCTACGAAGCTGATCAACGAAATTTGCAATTTTTCCACGCATGATTGATAAAATTTACGATTCTTCCATCCAGATCGACGGATTTTGCGATTTTTACAAACCTTATCGACGAACGCGATTTTTATACAGCCAATTAACGCAATTCTCAATTTTTTCGAACCTGATCGATGAAACTTACTACTTTTGCTAAGCCAATCGACAAAATTTGCAACTTTTGCAAAGCCGATCGACGAAATTTGCGATTTTCTTCGCCTGATTGACAAAATTCCTTATTTTTTCTCACCAGATAGACGAAATTTGCAATTTTTCCGCGAGAGACCCACAAAATTCACGATATTCCCATGTCCAACCTACGAAATTCGAAATTTGTCGCAACCCGATTGATAAAACTCACGATTTTTCCGTGTCCGATCGACGGAATTTGCTCTTTTTCTGTCTTTAACTGACGAAATCTGCAATTTTTTCGCGATAAACCGAGAAGACATCCGATTTTTCCGCAGCTGATGAGTTTAAATTGCAATTTTTTTGTGCATCATCAGCAAATCTGGCAATTTTTTCTTGCCCGATCAATGGAATGTGTGATTTTTCGCCTCCTTATCGACAAACACTCGCGATTTTTCCGTGTCTGATCTTTTAAATTTTCTATTGTTTCCGACCTTCATGAGCAAAATTCGTGACTTTTTCACACCTGATGAACAAAATGTGCGATCTTTCCGCACTTGGTCGATGAAATTCGCGATTTTTTCAAGCCCGATCAAAGAAATTTGCGATTCTTAAGTGACTGACGAAATTTTGTATTTTCCTGCTTAAATTAACGAAATTTAAGAACTTTTTTCTGTGACTTTTGTACAAAAATTGCAATTTTTTCTAGTTGTAAATTGACGAAGTTCGCGGGCCATACATAAACCCACCGCGGGCCACTTTTGGCCCGCAGGCCATAGGTTGTGCATTCCTAATTTAAAAGAAATCTATAACCAGTTGGACTGTAAAAAAAATGTATTTCAATGCTAATTTCTTAAGCTTTAACCCCTCTGGGATAAGTGACCAGTATATATGATTCAAAAAGTGCTCAGAATACTTCATTATACCCACTAGTTATTAGGTAGATTTTATATGAAATACTACCTATTGCATTCGCACCAATGTTGGAATTTCTGAAAAATTTTTGCAGATCTACGCCAATCATGACCCCTCGGCCTCAAAACTACCACCAGTAAAAAAGTTATATATATATATATATACACATAATCACTTTTTTATGGACACGACAACTTTTATAATTTTGCACCAATCTCCACCAAATTGATACATAAAATCAAAGGGGATAAAATCTTGGCCAAGTTCGTTAATGGACAAAATCAGACCAAGGGAGTCGAAATGGAGGCATTTTTGTGAAAACAGAAAAAAACCCATAACTTCTTAATGAAAATAGATATCGAATCAGTTTAACGTTTATATTACTTATAAATAATGGGCAAAAAGTTTATGTATGGCAGATTTCTGATAAAGTTAAAAATGGACTCAACAGGCAAAAAAAGTGGGGGTTTTGGGGAAAAAAAATCATAACTTTTTCAGTTCTCAAGATATCAAGCCAAACTAAATTTTTTATAAATATTCTCAAAATTATCTAAAACTTTTGTATTTACAGGTTTTTGATAGGACTAACTCTTATCTGTAAAAAAAATTAAAAACTAAAACAAAAGAGGGGGGGGGGGGAGGTGGAAAAAGAAAAATCCATAACTTCGTCAATTCTTAAACTATCAAATCCAATTAAATTTATTTTACATCTTCTCAATAATATCCATAACTTTTATATTGACAAGTTTTTCATAAGACCAATTCTTATAGCAAAAATGAATTAAACAATAATAGGAGTTGAAGAAAAAACCTCAGATCCAAAGTGTTTATATTCTGACTCATATTTAAATTAATTTTTGATTTTAAATGCATCCAAATGGCAGGTCCTTCTATTTAGAAAGTATATAATGTGATGTATTGGCCAGTTTCTTGATAAAGGCAGAATTTATTTAAAAAATGGCTGCCAAAATGAGTGAGTATTTTGAACAGAATTTCCCGAAGTGATCGCGATTAAAAAATTATTCATTTAACAAATCGCGTTTTTTCTGACTAATTTTTAAATCCATTTTTGTTCTCAAACGCACCCAATTGTCAGGTTTTCTTATTTAGGAACTGTATAATGTGTCATATTGGTCAGTGTTTTGATAAAGGCAAAATATATTTTTTTAAAAGCTGTCAAAGTGGGGACTTCTCACAAAATTTCCCAAAGCAATCGTGATTCAAGAATTGTTGATGTTTTCAAGTAACAAATTGCTTAATTTATGATTCATTTTAAATTCAATTTTGCTTTCAAACACATTCAGTTGACAGTTTTTTCTTATTTAGAAACTATGTATGTGTGTGTAGAAACTATAATGTGCTGTATTGGCCAATTTTTTAATAAAGTCAGAATGTATTTCAAAATGTGCATTTGAGCTGAATTTTGTTATGTTTAATTAAAATTTTTTTTTAACCATTTTTCATTATAATTATAAAGTAAAGTAAATGCAAATATAATAAAGTAGAAAAAATGTTTTATCCCAATTAGTTTTCCCAGTTCTCTCCATAACCAATTAGCATGCATGTTTTAAAAGATGTTTGTTTACTTAAAACATGCTATTTATTTTCAAAGTGCTTTTATAAATTTAATGAAGTTTCATAAACTGTTTTGAATAAAAGATTTAAAGTATAATAGCTAAAGTTTCCTTAAGATAAATTATGCAATATATTTATTAAAGCAAATGTAATTGCAAGTGTTACCTGCAACTTGCAGTGATGTGACAGGTTGTCAAATGTAAACAAATGATTGTTGCCACTGCTGGTTTAGAAACTCTGCAATGCTGGACTTGTAAATAATTAACTGTAGCTTTGACATGGTAAGTGGGTGTGTCCAGTTAAACTGGCTTTAGTTTTTGCATAATTTTTGTGTCTGACTGTAACTGTAATTAATCAAGTTGACTTTGATTTTAACTGATTTCATTTTTGATAGTATTTAAAGACCAAGCTGTTGGTGAGATAGGGTAGCACTAGCCTGGCAGTAGTGATGGTAGCATCAATGAAATGGCACTTATGAGAATTGTTGTTTTTTTCCAGAGTTGGATGGAGATGAGTGTTTTTAAGAAAGTTTTTGTGTTTATGTGCCTTAGAGGCGGATATGAGCTGTGCTCATTTTAGTTCATCTTTAACAAGTTTTTAATGCAATAGTTTAATTAACATAGTTTAAATAAAGAAATTTAGTTTGAAAATTTTTGAATATTTTTCTCTTGCCATGATTCACCAACATATGGTCTCATCAACATACAAAAGATCCACGGACTAACAGTGGTAGCAGATGTGCGTGCTTGTTGTTTTAATGGAATCAGCTACTTAAAGATAAGTGTATATTGCTACTAAATAGAAAATATATTGCTCTGTTGTTATACATAATGCTGAAGATGGCCGATACTCCAACAATGTCCTTCCCAAAGTTGGGTCAAGATAATTTTAAGGCTTGGACATTTAATGTCAACATGCTACTGTGTAGCCAAGGTCTACATGAATTTATATCAACTGAGGACAAATTAGAAGAAAAAGTAGATACAGCTGGAAAGGTGATTGACGAAGAGAAAATTAAGTTAAGATCGCAAAAAGCATTGGCGCTGATTTGTCTAAGTATGAACGAAGAAATTAAAAGCACAGTTTACCAAGCAAAAGATCCGTTTGAAGCATGGAAACTTCTGAAAGCTGCATACGAACCTTCGTCAAGAGCTAGAGTTGCCTCACTTAGAAGAAAATTTATGGAAATAAAATTTAATCAAGCAGAAACCATGAGCTCTTACATTAATAGAGTGCTTGAAGCTGTAAAAGACTTAGAACAAGTTGGGAAGGTTGTGCCTGTTGATGAAGTTGCCTATCAAGTAATCGAAAATTTACCGCCCAGTTATGAAAATTTGATTATGCAGTTATATCAGTTGCCTGATAAGGATTTCACAGTTGATGGTATTCGTCCTTTACTACTGGCAGAGTATGACAAACAAGTTAATAAATTATCCGAGATGCCAAAATATTTAGAGAGTAAAGCCCTCGTATCTTCAAGTGGAAGTCCTCATGTCAAGCCTGAATCAAGGAGATGTTTTAAATGTGGATTACAAGGTCATCTAATGAGAGACTGTAAGAGATATATTCCGAACTTTTCTCGCAGAGGCAGCCGTCAGAAAGTAAAACAAGGACGTTGTTCCCAGACTGAATCGAGAAGTGCCCATTTTGTAGCAGCCTTAGTCACCGAAGATGCCTGCACAGAATTTTTGTTGGACTCTGCGGCTACAGATTGTTTTTGCAATGATAAAAATTTGTTTTCTAATTTTAGGTGTTTCAGTAGCAAGGCCAGCATTGCAAGAGGATCGGTCGAAATTAAAGGTGTTGGAGACATTTCTTTGGAGGTAAAATCAGGTGGTACTACAAAGCAGGTAACACTTACAAATGTTTACTATTCACCTTTAATGATTAGAAATTTAATTTCTATTAGAAGTTTGACAGAAATGAACTTTAGTGTTGTTTTTGATAATTCTTGTGCAATCTTATATTTAAATAATGTGCAGTTTTTGAAAGTACCTTTGATAAATAAATTTTATGTATTGAAAGCACACTGTATTACCTCACATGAAGTAAACGTGGTAAATAGTAATAAATTGAAACTGTGGCATGAACGGTATGGGCATTTAAACGTTAAAAATTTAGTTCAATTTTCAAAAACCAATAATGTTGTAGGGTTAGATAAACTTAAGGAAGAAGCTTTAGTCTGTGACTCTTGCCATTTTGCCAAAAGCACAAAGCAGAGTTTTCCGGCTATAGATGAGATAAAGACAGGGAAAATTTTAGAATTATTACATCTTGATCTTTGGGGTCCTTCCCCTGAACCTTCCATGGGCGGAGCTCGGTACTTTTTGAGCATAATAGATGATCATTCTCGTTATGCTTTTGTCTACATCCTTAAACATAAAAGCCAGGTTTTTAATTATTTCAAAGGCTTTAAAGCTTATGTGGAAAGGCAGACGGGTAAGAAAATTAAAAGATTAAGAACGGACTGTGGCGGCGAATTTTTATCGGATCATTTTAAGACTTATTTAGTAGAAGAAGGTATCAGACATGAGCGAACGGATGTATATTCACCTCAAAGTAATGGCATTGCCGAACGGTACAATCGTACATTAATGGAAGGGGTAAGATCTATGTTAATACAGGCAAAACTACCCCGTGGTTTATGGGCTGAACTTGTGGAAACACATAACTACCTGAGAAATAGATGTCCTCATGCAAAATTGGGAGGTAAGGCTCCATTTTATGTTTGGATGGGTAGACCATTTTCTGTTCGCCATTTAAGAGTAATAGGAAGCTTAGCTTTTGTGCATATACCCAAAAGGTACACTAATAAGTTAGAGGCTAGATCAAAAAAGGGCATATTAATTGGGTATGCGTCAGGTACAAAGGGGTATAAAATTTGGTATCCGGGCACTACAAATGTTCAAGAAACAAAGCATGTCAAGATAGTAGAAGGGTGTTTGTATAATAGAATGAAAACTAAGGAAAGGGAAGATGTTAAGTTTAAATTAAACTCTGCTGTTGAGGATGAGGAGGGCGAAACTGTAGTAAGTTCTGAGGGCTCTCCTCCAGTAAAATGGAAAAGGGTTGAAAAAGTTAGACAGAAAGGGGCATCAGCTGGTCAAATAGATGTTTATTATTATCCTGAGGATAAAGTTCGGCTAAGAAGTAAAAGGGAAATTGAGACTTACTGTAAAAATAAAGGTTTAGTTTTTCACCCTGAAAATTTTGATTTTAAGCCTAGTTCGGAAAGTCAGCCAGACAGCATTACAAATCCACAATTGCTCACTGATAACTTAGAAAATAATGATGAAAATTCAGAGTCTGATGCTGAGGCACATTGTATAGAAATAAAAATCCCCGTCAATTATAAAGAGTCCCAGGAAACGCCAGAAAAGGGGAAATGGGTAGATGCTATGAAAACTGAACTACAAACTCTTAATGATAGAGATGTTTATGAATTAGTCCCGCGCCCTGAAAAGAGTAAAGTTTTAGGAGCAAAATGGGTTTATACTGTTAAAAAGGATGCACAGGGAAAAATTAAAAATTTTAAAGCTCGCTATGTAGCTAAAGGATTCAGACAGGTAGAGGGGATAAATTACTTTGACACTTTTTCACCAGTCGTCTCATTCTCATTAGTGAGATTTTTCTTTGTAACTCTAGTTGTTTTGAAGGGTTGGATTTGTGAGCATTTAGATATAAAGGGGGCATATTTATATGCTAAATTGACTGAATTGATTTATGTCGAACAGCCTGAGGGTTTTATTGAGAAAGGGAAAGAAAATTTTGTTTGGAGATTAAAGAGAGCTCTTTATGGGTTACACCAGGCAGGAAGAGAATGGTTTCTGGAGTTAAATAACACATTTGCTGAGTTAAGTTTTAATAAAATAGAGGATTGTAATTGTATCTATACCTTTAAATCAAAATTAATAGTATTGGTTTATGTTGACGACTTTGCAATTTTTGCAGAAAACAGAACAGTGTTGGAGGAAGTTATAAAATTAATAAGGTCTAAATTTGAAATAAAAATGTTGGGAACAATTAGACATTTCTTAGGGGTAAATTTTGAAGAAATAAATGGCGAGTATTTCATGCATCAAAGAGACTACATTGAAAAACTAGCACAAATTTTTAAAGTGCCAAAAATAAATTGTAAATTGCCCTTAACCCCAGGAGTAATGCTGAATACAGCAAATACTGATGAAAAAGCAGAAAATATTCCCTATCGACAGTTAATAGGATGTTTATTCCTTGCCTCCAGATCACGTCCTGATATTCAGTTTGCTGTAATAGCTCTCGCCCAATTTTCAAGTAATCCATCTTATACTCATTGGAAATATTTAAATCAGGTTTTGCAATATGTCATAAATACAAAAGATTTGGCAATAAAGCTATCCAGGATATCAAACTGTAATTTAAATGTTTATACAGATGCTAGTTGGGCTTCAGATATTGTTGATAGAAAATCAGTAAGTGGTTATGTTATATTTGTAGATGAAGTACCAATTATCTGGAGTTCCACTAAACAAAAATGTACAGCTCTCTCAAGCATGGAGGCTGAATACATTTCTCTATCTGATTGTGTAAAAGAACTATGTTGGTTGTTAAGGATAATAGAAAACTTTCTTTTCTTGAATTTAATGCCAAATAAACCTGTCATTCATTGTGATAATCAAAGTACAATTAGTTTTTCAAAGAATCATATAGAAAATAGTAGGACAAAGTATATTAATACAAGGTTTTATTTTGTAAAAGAAAATTTAGAGAAATTCAATTTAAAATATGTTTCTGGTAATGTAAATGTAGCAGATATTTTCACTAAGGCATTGCCAGGTCATAAGTTTTCTTTTTATAAGAATTGGCTATTTGGTTAGGGAGAGATTCTGGGAAAAGGGGGCCATGTGTTATGTTTAATTAAAAATTTTTTTAACCATTTTTCATTATAATTATAAAGTAAAGTAAATGCAAATATAATAAAGTAGAAAAAATGTTTTATCCCAATTAGTTTTCCCAGTTCTCTCCATAACCAATTAGCATGCATGTTTTAAAAGATGTTTGTTTACTTAAAACATGCTATTTATTTTCAAAGTGCTTTTATAAATTTAATGAAGTTTCATAAACTGTTTTGAATAAAAGATTTAAAGTATAATAGCTAAAGTTTCCTTAAGATAAATTATGCAATATATTTATTAAAGCAAATGTAATTGCAAGTGTTACCTGCAACTTGCAGTGATGTGACAGGTTGTCAAATGTAAACAAATGATTGTTGCCACTGCTGGTTTAGAAACTCTGCAATGCTGGACTTGTAAATAATTAACTGTAGCTTTGACATGGTAAGTGGGTGTGTCCAGTTAAACTGGCTTTAGTTTTTGCATAATTTTTGTGTCTGACTGTAACTGTAATTAATCAAGTTGACTTTGATTTTAACTGATTTCATTTTTGATAGTATTTAAAGACCAAGCTGTTGGTGAGATAGGGTAGCACTAGCCTGGCAGTAGTGATGGTAGCATCAATGAAATGGCACTTATGAGAATTGTTGTTTTTTTCCAGAGTTGGATGGAGATGAGTGTTTTTAAGAAAGTTTTTGTGTTTATGTGCCTTAGAGGCGGATATGAGCTGTGCTCATTTTAGTTCATCTTTAACAAGTTTTTAATGCAATAGTTTAATTAACATAGTTTAAATAAAGAAATTTAGTTTGAAAATTTTTGAATATTTTTCTCTTGCCATGATTCACCAACATATGGTCTCATCAACATACAAAAGATCCACGGACTAACAAATTTCGCTTAAGATGATTCTGATAAAAAGTAGTTTTTACAGAAAATTGAACTTAAAATGTTTTCTAAAGCAGCCAAATAAAGTTGTTAAATTGGATTTATCTCTAATCCTGTTTTATTTTTTGTTGTTGAAATGAGTACTCTTTGAAATCTACTTCCATCAATAGGCCAAGCCGACAGGAATTTTTTTTAATTGTAAAATTTGCCTTATTTAATTAGGGCATTTTCTCAATTCATTTAGGCTAAAATTTCTATTATAAAAAACTGGTGGTGATAAAAAATTAAAAATTCTATGAAAGATTATCGTCCCGAAAGCATTAAAGAATTGGCTTTTTACTCTCAATGATAAATTTCTACAATTTTTCTAATAGTTTCAATGTATTATTTTCTTAATGCTATTATTATTTTTACTTTTCTTTTTCAGATTGAGATGGCTCATGCATTTTGCCATGAAGCAAATGAAAGACTTGAAAATATTCTGAAAGATATATTTATTGGTAAGTTTACAATATATTTATTGTAAACTATATATTTAATCATCATTAATGTTTATTTGAAATTCTCTACTTCAAGTTTGTTTTATGAAATACTATCTCTGACAATAAAGTTCGGTGAATGAAATCAGAATGGCCGATCTGGTAACACTGGTGGAACAAAGCGCTGCACTTCCGTAGTGACAGGTATTGACCATCTGCCCCCACCGTTGTTCAGTTGAGCATTGATTGTGTCTCGTGCAAGACATGATTTACAAATTGCTTGTTTAGTGTGTCGGTTCTTAACTGAGAACAAGAAAATGAACAACGAAAGGTCAGTTTCAATTTTTGTTTTAAGCTTAGTAAGACAAAAGAGAAACTCAAGAGGGGTGGTGTAAATTGAATACCTACCAGATCTCAATCCTCCAGACTTCCTCCTGTTCCTACAATTCAAACTACCCTTGAAAGGAAAGAGATTTGACAATATTCTTGACATTCAGCAAAATATGACAAAGCTTTTGAACTGCATCCCAAAAGAAGACTTCTTGCAAAGTTTCCAGGACATATATAGCAGATTTCAGCTGTGCATAGTTATGGGAGGGAACTATTTTGAAGGGCAGTAAAGTAACTTTTATTAATATTTCATGTACGTTACAGTTTCAGGACTATTCACCGAACTTTATTGTCAGAGGTAGTAGAAGTATCTTCCTTAGTGTTTTAATAATTTAAAATCGGTCTTAGGTGATAGCTTTCAAACAGCCCTTTTTTGTTCAAAAATCACTTTAGTATTTTATTTACAAAACAAAGCATGCTCAAATCAATAACAGCTTCTTTTCTTAAGTGGATACTGGATTCATGAGTTATCAGACTAAATTCATGTTCATTTTTCAACTAACATAATAAAACTTTACAGAAGTTGAATTACTATAAAGTCATTAAATCACATTTCACTTAGTAAATAACCATAGGCTATGTTTTTGATCTCTTTTGAGTTACTTTGTAAACAAACCTAAATGTTCCAATGTCTTTTACTGTAAGGAGTTTACTCATGTTAACTATAGAAGTATATCTTAATATTTTGTGTACATGACCATTTTTATAAAATTTAGGCCATTTAGTTTTTTTTTCTATATTATGTATAGGAATAACATATTTTAAACTGATGTAAATCAAAAACTAATTAAAGGTTTGAACTACCCATAAAAACAAATAAAATTCAGCTAAACACATAAAAATCCAACAACTACATATTACTGCAACCCCATTGTTACGATTGAAAAAAAAAAATGAAAAGAAATATAAAGCAGGTTTTTCTTCTTCAAGAATGAAAATGGTAGTTAATTTTGAATGGTAAAGCTAATAGTAGAATTTTGATTAGAAAATAAATAACTTTTGTAAGCCTATTGAGCATAAATACATTGTGAAAAGTAAGTAAATACTATATAAAATATTCCATGGTGAAATTTTATAAAATAAATAACACCTGAACCTGAGATCTTCAAACCCAAAATCACATAAAATCTTCAAGAAATGAAATACCTAAATTGTATTTTTTTTTTCTATTGAATCTTAAATATAATTTTTCAAGTAAAATATTTATTCCTATGTATTTTTTATCCTGTATTAAGCATTAATAATTACTAAAAATTGTTTTTCTAAAAGTAACAAATTGTTTATTTTATTTACTTGATTATATTTATGTAATTTTCCTTCATATTATTAAATTTTTTCTTATTTACTTCAAATATTATTATTGAGATTCACTTTAAGATATGTTAATAATCTATTCTAAAAGATAGTTTTGTTCTGTATATGTGTGTCTGTGATGGCTAGTGAAATCTACAGCTAGAAACTTTTAGAGAGGGTAGCTCAAAGTGTCTCCTGCTGCATCTAAAACTCTTTTTTTGTAGTAGTATTAGTTAATTGAGTTATTAATTAAACATCACAACTCACTCTCATCAAAAAATCATCTATTTGATCCCCAGTCAAGGACATTGCTTGTACCACTGAGCTCCATATATAATACAGAGGGTCTACTCGCCGATTTACTTTCTGCCGGGACCGCATCACACTTTTCAATGCGCACAAGTAATGAGTCTCCTATTTTTCTTAATATTACAAGCATTTTTTGAAGCTTTTTCGCATTATCAATTCAAATCATTTCACATAGATTGTCAGAAATTCATTTGTTTTTTATGCTTGGCAAGAAACTATAGAATTTTATGTTCTTATTAACTTTACTGTGAATTTTGTTATTGCCCTTATGCATCAGTTTTTTTTTTTTTTAAATAAAAAACTAGAACCACATTTAAAGTAATTTCAAATTTATTTTTTTAATTATAATTTTTACTATATTTCTATATAATTATTCTAATTAATTTCCAAAATTTATTATTATTATTTTTTTTTTAAATGGGAGACTAAAGTGTAAATGTTAAAGTTTAATAGTTACTAAATATGTTGAGTACCTATTTCTTAAATTATTTTATGAATAATTTTAAATATTTTCTGTTTTAAACTGGTTATGTAGATACAATTTAATACTAAGTATTAAATTTATAGTGTCGACCAATGAATGGTGCAATGTTCAACATTAAATGATGATAAAATAATCATTTGTCCTCATATTGATATTATAAATATGTATTATAAAAATTTATTGTTTTTAGAAGTATTTCACTGAGTAGCAGCTATTCACTTATGATTCTGTTCAAAATAATGTTTTATAAATAAAACAATTTGAAATCTTTATAAATATGTTAGATGTTCCTAACTAACTAAATATATATATATATATATATATATATATATATATATATATATATATTACAATTCCAGACTGTAAAAAAAGCTATTATTATATACACTAAGGAATATAGTTTAAATACAGCCTTTGACTAAATGTATTAATAAAATTTAATCTTTATTTTTAGGTAATTTAAGAAACAATGAAGGCAGACATTTACAATTAGGAGAACAAATAATTGACTGTAGAGGTTATTTTCCTGAACATCCCTTGAAACACAACTTTTAAAGAAATCTGTACATATTTAAATAAAATGTAATTTTGTATATATTTCTGTTTCATGGTTATATTAGTAGTGATGTGTGTTACAGTTGAACCTCGAAAATCCGGAAATCTCTAAAATCCGGACACTTTTCCGATTTCAGTTTTATTAATTTTTAAAATAAGACATAGCTGTAATTTTCATCAACTACAGTTAAATTCTGATAATTATACTAAAAAAATATATATAGATATATTATGGTTAATATTGTAATGACTTGCCGTTAATTAAAGACTTTATTATTACAAAAATTAAAAAGTTAAAAGGCATTCAACAAAATTTACAGTAATGAATCATGACGAAATGAATGAATCGTTGAATTAATCATGAATTTTGATACTTGAAAAAATTTGGGTTTAAAAAAATAAAACGTAAATTCTGTCGAAAAAATGCAGAAAAAACGGAGAAATTTGTAAAAAAAAGAAAGCTAAAACAAGCATGAAATCAATTAAAAAATCTTGAAAAAACGCACTTCATCAAAGATTCATGATTCATTCATTTCATAATGATTCGTCTCGCTCTCAATCGCCGTTGAGAATCGGGAGGGAGGGCGCTTTCTCGGGATTTTTTGAAAATTTCAAATTCTTTATAAAGTGGGGAAGGGCGTTTGATCGGGAAGAGTGGATTAACGGAATTTTACGGTATTATATAGCCATAAAAAAGATTTTTTAATAAACCTCCAAAATCCGGAAATATCGAAAATCCGGAATCGCCGCGGTCCCGACGGTTCCGGATTTTCGAGGTTCAACTGTATAATAAGACAATTTTCTGTACTAATGTATCAGTTCTCGTGAAAAGTAAATCACTTTAGTGGCTATTAGTATGATCCCAACCAATCACTGATGTGTTTCTGATGAATGACGTTATGATATCAATATATCATAGAATATGACAATGCCAGGTTGACAAGTTATTAAATTCATCTTTTCTCCATAAAAAAAAAAAAAAAAAATCCTTTTTTTTTAAAGTAACTCAAAATCACAACAAGATCTATTACAGTTGAAGTTATAGATATATCGCCCCTTTTCTCATTTTTGTAATACGCAAACGATCCCCTTAATATAACGGACACTTAAAAGCCTGCACATGTACTTCACTCTTCCCATACCTTATATGGTCATGAAACTGGTGTGTGGTTTTGTACATACCAGCTGCCCTATGATAAAATGTGCTACATAAGCTATTTTGCTCATCGTACATGATAAAATATATCGCCTCCCATGCAACCATTTCCTTATATGGTATGCATTCGCGAATTTCAGTGCACTTCACGAGCCCCAGGTCAAACTGCAAAAATTCCTTTGCTTTTTCAAATTCCTATATCAAAGTTAAAACACTTTTATCGCCAATTAGCGATTATCTCGTTAATATGATAAGTACAAAATCTCTCTCTCAGAAAAAAAATTGCACTTATATTTTTGCCAAATATCATATAAACGCCAAACATTGTAACCCTTTGGTGATAATTTACAACTGACTTTATCTCAGTTCTCACGTTATGGGGGACCACTTGCTTCTCTCTGCTTGTTGATGTTGGTATGCTGATGGGCACCCATTTTCTCGAAAGGGCAAAAATAAAAAATTATATTTAATCGAACCTGGACGCTTCAATATTTGTCATGTCTACTGTCTCCATCTCTTGTCATGGCACTAATATTTATGCATGAACAGTATATTTGATCTATACAATAAAGTAGTCAGAAAATTAACAATACAGACGTGCATAAAGATTTACCGTGTTTTGCAATTGCGATTTTTTCTTCTTTTTTTGGGAGCAATATCGCTTGCATAGTAAACCACAATACAATTTAAGGAGTTTCTAAGGAGTATTTTGTTTATCTAAGTAGTTCTAAGTACTACTTGAGAATGTTTTCATTTCTAAGTAGTTTCTAAGGTGTCTCAGGAGTCTGTGCGAACCCTGCATTTGAAGAATTACAGATTTTTTTTTAATCAATTGAGACGTTCTGAAGTACAGTAGACTCCCTCAAATCCGCACAGCTTGGGACAAGAGGTTGTGCGGATTTTAGAATTTTGCAGATTTCTGGTCATTGCTTTGTTTACATTTTTTAAAAAGTAATTTGAATGTAATTTATAATGCAATCTAAATTATAATGAATGCTTACAATATTTTAAAACATTAAAATAAGTAATAAACTAAAATTATAAAAATTTAGATAATTTCTAAAATGATTTAAATATTAAAAACCAAGGTCTAATTAATAATGTAAGATTAAGTGTTCATTATAAAAGTGAAATTTATTTTTCCTAAATTGTTCAATGGAACTTGTCTTATAAATTATGTACAATACTAATTCACATCAAAATAGTAAAATAAGGAAGTTTTATTCCAAATTTAGTCAGACTTAACCAAAAAAGCTTGATTAATACATAAATATATTCAGTAAGATTATTATTATCATTGATATCAGCAATATATTGAATTTTTTCAGAAATAAATTTATTCTTTCTTCAAGAAAAAACATGAAGTTAGTAATAATAACTAAAATTACAAATTAAAATTACAAATTAAAATATGTTTGGAATTGATATAAAACTAAAAAAATCAAATTTTGTCCCTATTTCTGAACTGAATATTTCATGTTTACATTCGTAAATTATATGTGGATTTTAGAGAGTTGCAGATTTCAGGTTTGTGGATTTGAGGGAGTCTACTGTATTTTGTTCCCAAGTTCCCACCATATCATAATACTCACTCCCTACACAAAGTCTAAAAATAAGAATTTCGATTTTCTTTACTGAAATTCATTTGATCATTCATTCCCTTGCATGTCAGATTTATGGTGCGTGTTATATACAAGAAACAAAAAATCACCATTTTCCATTCTAAAATATTGGGTGTGCATTATATATGAGTAAATATGGTATTTGTTGACGGGATAATCAAGTAGTACCCCCAGTTTCATAATAGAGCATTACTGTGAATTAAAAATATTTAACACTAAAACCGCAGGTCATTTTGACCCGTATCATATGGATATATGTCAATTCTAACCAGAAAACTCTTAATAAAATAAGCTAAATATATGCTGAGCAAAAATATTTTCAATAAATAACTTAAAGAATTTTAAATGAAAATTCCAATGAGAAATATTTTTATAAAACTAGAATGAATTTTGCCACAGTTCTAGTGTTAAATATTAGTTTGGAATTGCAATACAATTTATAAATAGTTTATACTTGTCTTCTTCTTTTTTTTTTTTTTTAACTATGCATATCCATGATGGGTAAATATTACAGTGGCAGCCCCAATGACTAGTTAAATCATGCAATATTCGATGGTTATTAAAAAAAAGGTAGCAAAATATTTATAAAAAGTATAAACCAGAGGAAGAATCTGAGACAGTTGTGCAGAAAATGTTTCTACTCTCAAAATCAGACATGCTACAGGCTCAGCAAGAAAAAAAGCTGAACTTTCACGACCACTTTTGACAAAATTTGCGTTTTTCTACAATTTTTTAATGAAATTAGTGTTTTTCTACGACCATTTGAGGAAAATAATACTGTTTTCAATGTTTTTTTTAATGAATTTTGCATTTATCCATGATTTTTTAGCGAAATTCACAGTTTTTCTCACCATTTTTGGAGAAAATTCATGTGTTTTCCACGATTTTTCATGAAAATTCTCTAATTTTTTGGGATCTTTCGACAAGTTGCATATTTTTCACTATCTTTCGAGAAAATTTGCAAATTTTCCTTCGTTCTTCTACAAATTTCGCACATTTTCCCTGATCTTTCTACAAAATTTTCATATTTTCCCTTATCTTTTGACAAAATTGGCATATTTTCACCCGATCTTTCGACAAAATTTTCATATTTTCCCTGATTTTTTGACAAAATTTGCATATTTCCGCATGGTTTTTCTACAAAATTCAAGTATTTTCCATGATCTTTAGATAAAATGAGAATATTCTTCATGATTCTTTGACGAAATTAGAGTATTTTATTGCAACCTGTTCACAAAATCGCGTTTGTCCCACAACTCTTTCACGAAAATCGCACTTTGTTCATGATATTTTAACAATAATAGTGTCTTTTGGCGCAATCCTTTGATGGAAATCGCTTTATTTCTCATTTTATTTTGCAATCCTTTGAAGAAATTTGCTTAATTTGGTGCGATTCGTACTCACATTTTTGTTGTATTTCATCCATTATGCCTCCGCCCCCTAATAAAAATATCAACAGATTTTAATTCATTATTTGCATTGATCTCAGGGATAAAGAAAATTCATTGCTGAAAAAGAGGAATTGCGCGTTTCTGCAGAAAACTAGCATGTGTGCAACATTTTTTCCAATCCACATAGAAATTTCCCCAACATCATAAATATGTTATAGGTAAATGCTGCATTACTATACATATAGAAAATTTATTTTATTAATATTTTTCAATTTATGTGCAAGTATATATGTCAGGTGTGATTCTAAGTGGGGGAAAAAAATTCCTGATTTTTTGGGGGGCTGGGGGGGGGGGGAGTTTGCATATTTTGGGAGAGAGTTCACTTCCAGACCTATATACTTTTAACAGCCCTTTGATAAAAATTTGTGTACCTTCGTGATCTTATAATGCAATTCACAGCATATTTACCAATTTTTAGAGAGCTTTTACAAAATTTGCATTCTGAAACTCATAGCAAGTGTCCTGAAAGGACCAGAGGGCAGGAGAAAAATGTTAAGGGATATCCTTGACTTTCGAACTTTATAAAAGAAATCTTGTTTCTGTATTTCAGCCCAACATATTAAATTCAACAAATGCGATTTTCGATTTTTAATTAATTTGTTTATTGTCTGTGGGAAGTGAAGGTAATACACAGTGCAATATTACTTCCTGGACCATAACAGCTACAAACAATATTATAACCTTTCGTCAAGCAAAACTAAAACTATTTGTCCTATTTTGACTCTAATTGTTCCAGAAGATACCTATGAAAGTAACCTGCTAAATGTACTTACATTTCGAAATAGTTTAAAGGGGCAGCAGGATGTTTCGGTCCCGAGACACCTCGGTCCCTAGCCATTTCGGTCCCTTCTCCTGTAAACTGAAATTTGGTGAAATAAGACTAAAATTTATAGGGAACATTGCAGAGTTTTTAAACTGAAGGTCATAAAATTTTAGTATATTATAAGTGCCCGAAAACCGCACACACGTATAACAACACTTATCCAAAATATTATAATTCACATAAATTTTGTATGGTAATCTTAATTATACAGTAAAACCTCCATAACGGACACTCCCGAATAGCGGACACCTCTATTTAACGGACAGTTTACCGATCCCCACTCCCAAAATCTAAATTTTTGTATGTTTAACCTCTGAATAACGGACATTCCGAATAGCGGACAGTAATTTTGGTAATAAAGTATGAAAATTTTTTTTTTAACGAAGAAAAAATTAAAAAGCCTCTAAATTTGTCAGGGCAATGTGTTCAAAATTTTGTGATCACAGACAAATGTAGAGAGTGGGCCGGGAAAAATCTTTCCTCCCACGTTCAGTATTAAATTCAGGGAATGGTTCGGAGAGACATTACCTCCCAGAGCATCATAATGCCCCACCTGCACTCCCCTCTGTAAGATTTGAGATTTTATGCTTTTAAAAAATGGCAAAATACAATGAGCAGTTACATTTTTTTTAAAGATGATTCAGAAAAATCAAAACTATTAACAGGGTTAAAATTTCTCATTGAAAAAAAAATACATGTAATCTTTAAACGCAAATGAAACTTTTAAAATACATTTTTTTCCGTAAAAATGTAATAAACAGTGTACAAAGGTATGTACCATTTTATTTCAACTTTATTGCTTAAAAAATTATTTTAATTTCTGATTAATCATATATTAGAATTTTAGGACCTATAAAAGTGAATTAATGAAACTTTAAGCATTTCTTAACAATTTTTGAATCTCCGAGGTTTTTCCCAATAGCGGACACCTCCGAATAGCGGACAGTTTTCGCGCTCCCAAGGTGTCCGTTATTTGGAGGTTTTACTGTAATTGGTAATATTAATGATAATTGGTAATCCTAATTCTCATAACAGTTAGTAATTTTAATATAAAAATCAAATTAATATTTTATTAAATATCTTTATTAATTAAGAACATTAATAATTTACGTAATGAATTTTACTTTAAAATGAACTCAACATATAATCAATTTTATATTCAATACATCATTATATTTCCTAGTAGTTCTAAACTGAAATTTATCTTTTACTTATTTATTTAATGTATATTTAAAATTACAAAAATTTAAAACAATTAGTATAGTTAAAAATAAAACTAAAATAAGAATTATTATTTTTTTTTCTGGGAAAATAGGAGCGAAAAGATAATACAAATAAATAAATAAATAGAAACTTAGTTTTGTCACTTAAAAATTGAAAATAAAATTATCTAAAATATTATTATATTACATTTTAAGATATTTTATTAAATTATAGGTTATATTTTATGTATAATATTTATATTATTATATTTAAAAATATTATTATATTAATTTTATGTAAAAAAAAATAATCATCTTATTAGAATGAAATAGGCCCAGTTTCAATAAAATTCACTCACAAAAATTATCTTCATGATGTGAGAAGACTTAAAAAAGGCTATCAATAAATACTATTATATATTTTTTAAATAGCAGAGGCAAAAAAAAAAAAAAAAAAAAAAATTATAGCATGCCCAGTTATAAAATCACTATTGCTTTTGCAATGTTCATAATGGAAAGTAATTTATGAAAACAAATTTATAAGATGCAACTTTGTATTATAAAAATAATAAGAAAAATAAAAAAATTACTCTTCAATAAATATATCTCATTTCTGAATTATCAAAGGAGAGGGTGTAGATGGGTGATTTAAGGAAATATGTATATATTATAACTTATAATTGTCTAATTGAATTATTAAAGACATTTATTATTAAACTAATTGGAAGAAAAAAAATTAAGCACAGTTTTGTTATTATTTAATAAATGCTAATTTAAAAGTTCTAAAAAATGTATGTAAACAGCCAAAAAAATATTTATGGCAGTATATATAAAATACTGATACTAATAATTGATAATAAAATTTAGAATATTTATTATGATTAATAATAATACTGCTAAAAGCAAAAGACAATATCCTCGAAACTTATATCACATTGTTTAATCAAACGAAATTTTCAGCTCGCTGCAATTTCATCATCACGACTTATAAGAGTTTGCAGAGTTCTTAATATAAAATAATGCTCTTTTCCGAAAATATGACAAACATCATTGTACACAATACCCTGTCATAAGAATTTAAAAATAATAAAAATTGTATGAAAAATGAGTAGGTTTAGTAAATAATTTTTTACTGCGCATGCGTGAACACTATTAAAATTTCATTTGCATATTATGTTAGTTAAATGTGTAGAGCAACTTTTGTGAAAGTCTCAAAAACATAGATTAAAAATTCTGAAAATTATGGTTGATAGAATGAGATCAAAATATTTTATTCCCTAATGAAGCAAAAAGATGAGGGGCTGTATCCATATTCCATTGTTTCGTGTCTAGACAATATTGCACGTACAACTATATTTAGGTAAAACCCCTGATATTTTGCTTCCTTTTAGGAATAATGGATTTTGAGTTGATTCTATAGACGATAATTTTCAGAATTTTCAAGCTATGTTTTTGAAACTTTTACAGAAGTTGCTCTATACACTTAGCTAACAAAATATGCAAATGAAATTTTGATATTGTTGACACATGCACAATGAAAAATTATTTACTAAACCTGCTCATTTTTCATACAATTTTTATTATTTTTAAATTCTTATGACAGGGTATTGTGTACAATGATGTTTGTCATATTTTCAGAAAAGAACATTATTTTATATTAAGAACTCTGCAAATTATAAGCAAAAAACTTAGGACTGTTTTTATAAAAACCTTAATTTCTCTACGAGTATGAATGCTATCCTTATAAAAATAAACACAGTACATTACAATAAGCCACTTAATCAATGTGCAGTTTGAACACTTTTGCTACATTACTTTTGACAGGCTTATCCAAAAGATCTTCGTTCTTTTTCAATTTGTTGACGGTCCCCTGTTCGATTTTGGGGAAAACTCTTCGCGAAAATATATGACGCGTACTATTTTGTTTACACACCTGGAGTTTCACCACATTTCGATTTATATTTCTTTCATTACTTACTTAATTACCAATTATGCTTAACTTTTGGACACCAGTGTAAGTTTATGCATTTGAAAGCATTTAATGAGATTAAAAAAAATAAGTTAAAAATAGTTGTACGCTACTCCAAAGTTTAAGGCGCCCTCTATCGGCATTTTGTGAAATTTATCTTTAAAATTTATTTTCAAGAAAATGCTCATTTAAAAATTAGTTTTAGCAAAAACCACAAATGAATCGACCAATTTTTCTGTTTTTTATAATCATTTGAAATTTGAACCCTCTGAACACAGTTCAGTTTGTCTACTTAATTACTCCCAACTATTCAGATTTTGAGCTCAAAATTTAAGTCTAAGCTTACGAAAGCATTTAATAAGATGCAAAAAATAACGCCAAAAAAAGAGTTGTTCGTTACTCCAAAGTCTAAAGCGCCCTCTATCGGCATTTTTTTGAAAATTATCTTTATAATTTATTTTTAAGAAAATACTGTCATTAAGAATAGTTTTAGGGAAAATTGCAAATCAATGAACCAATTTTTTTTTTTTTTATAATCATTTGAAATTTGAACCCTCTGAACACAGTTCCGTTTGTGCTACTTAACCACTCCCACTTTCAGATTTTGAGCTCAAAATTTAAGTTTGAGTCTAAGCTTACGAAAACATTTAAGGGTGTTCTTAAATCAAAAAGGGCAACTTTGTGACACATGCATTAATTTATTTTTGTTCGGAAATGCATGAAAATAGCAGGTGTTATTCAAAAACAGTTTTTTAAAAAACACAATAGATTTTTCATAACATGCCTTCAAAGTTGACAATTTTGAGCATATTTCCCGACGAAAGCAGAAAAACCGGTCGAAAAGGAGGAGAAAAACAGGTGATTGCGTCATCGAAATCCCATATAACTTGATAAGTAATTTAATTATCATAAAATGGAAAAATAAGTTCCAATTCGAAATCACTTTCATAGTCAGGCATTAAAATTTTATAACTTTCTGTTAAAAAATGAATTTGTAAATGTGTCAAAACGTTTTTTGCTTGTTGAGCGGATTAGTTAAGAACACCCGTAATGAAATGCAAAAAATACCGGCAAAAAATAGTTGTTCGTTACTCCAAAGTCTAAAGCGCCCTCTATCGGCATTTTTTGAAAGTACAAAAAATATAATTATTACTGAATTTAAAAAAAATTTCAGAATGAAAAAAAAAATTTTAAAGCTAAACATTAATGGCAATCCAAAGACGAAGAATGGAAGTTTTACAGAAAATTTTATTTTAATCTAAGGTGGATACAACTTTTATAATTCAATTTTAAAATATGCAAAATTTTGTAAAATCAGTACCTTTGAAATGCAATTTCTCAAAAACACCATTTTTTAAAAATCTGATAATATGCTCAATAGATACCTTATTAGTTTCTAATAAATACCTTACAAGCAAATCGTGTGTTTTTGCTTAGAAAATTTTATATGATTTTTTGAAAATAAAATGTTTCATTTTTTTTCTTCAAAAAACCAGAAAGTCAAGCTCTTTCTTATTTAACCGAATTTATAATGTAATTAATATTTCAAATACAACACTGGTACATAATTATTACTGTTAAATTATAGGTAACCATTTGCTTAATTTTAAAATTGTATAAAATACAGCCACTAGTAGAATTAGGATTGATCATATGTCATTTTATTAAATACTCATAAATGTATCAAATTCACCTACAGTATGTTAAATATTTTGTTTTATAGTATTGCAGGGGTGCCCAGAGAGGGGTTTGGTGACGCAAGATGCGTCATACAATTTAGTTTAGGGGGGGGGGGGGGGAGGAATATGAGAAAAAGTACATTTTGGAGGGGGGGGGGGTTAAATTCTTAATATTTCCTTTTTTTACTGTTAAAAAAAAAATCTTGATTTTTTTAACATCACTTTTAAATTTTTTCAACATTTAATTTCCTGAAATGTTCCTGTGTTTTATTTCTTTACATTCTAGATAAGGGCAATAAGAACTCAACTCGCTATCTTTTGAATGTGCAGTAGATTATATAAGTAGAGCATATTTTACAATTCACATTCTGTTTAGGGTGGGGGAGGAGGGTCAATGTTAAAGTATAAAGATTTTTTTGGGGGGGATTTGCGTCATTGGGTTTGGGGGGATGATCACCACTGTACTATTGATATGCAGATACATACATTACAGAAGAATTAGACACTGAAAATTTCTTGAATTAACTTCAAATCCTTATCGAAAGTGTGAAGTCGCACAGATTGTCCTATTGGAACCGGTTTTTCTATTTTTAGAAGCATATTTGTCAGTGGTAATGCACATTCATCTTTTTTCTTTCCAGATTCTTCTGGCCACTGGAATGCTTTAGCTGGACCACGGGGATACATAAATGATACTTTAATGTCATCTAGTTCTTGTGATATACCATTGATTTGTCCTATCCACCAATTATTTTCATAAATGCATCCAATGAAATCACCAATTTGGAAATAATGTATTGAATATTGTTTTGTTTTATTTGGCTGGAGGTTTCAACTTTTGTCAATTCATTTTGAATTGTTCATCCTATATAACCTTCGTTATTTTCAATCACCCAATGTTTAGATCGTATACCAACAATAGGTCTTACATTGGCATATTTTTCCTCCTTATTAGCTCTATAAGCTGGTATAATCTTTTTGTCTAGATGTAGCAGAATATTTTTTAACAGAGAGGAAAGTTCAGCAACAAATGAGACAGAATCTTGGATAGCTCTTATTGGCTCATTTTGGAGATTAAATTTCGCTGCATAACCCCCCTATAGCATCACATGCACTTTTACCATGGCCAGTAGCTGAAAAAATCTATTTCTTTAGTACAACTTCATTATTTTTGTGCAATTCATAAAACTGATACTTGTTTTTAAAATGTGCACCAGCTCCATCTGATATATACACAGTTGATTCCAGTGTTTGGATTTGGTACAACTTAAATAATTGTTTTTTTTTTATTTTTTCTATGGCACAAACAGCATGAGCTGTATCATGTTTTATGTCATCAGAAACTACAATAAAACTCTATTTTTTCTCTAAAATATGCTGTGCAGGTAAATAACGATATCTGAGTATTTTGTCAGTGGTAGCTTTGTACTTCAATGGCAGTATCACAGACCAATTTTCAGCAAAGTCAAATGCATTACGAGCACAGATTTCTTTTTGTAGATAACTTTGCCTCAGCAATTCCTTCTCTCTGATTTTTCTTATATGATAATGAGGAATTCCTTTTCTAACCCAGTATCTCACATCTTCTAGAAACTTTTTAAGATACTAATTTTTTTATCAAGTCACTACAGTACATATTGCATATACAACCTCTTCCTCTTCATTCAAATCAAAAGCTTCAGCAGTAAGAATTTCTGTACCAGGGCACTCACCACACTCTTCGAGCCAACAGTTTTCATTGTTTATTTTTCTACATAAGCATTTCGTCATTAGATCTTCTTTAATTTGAATGCCTCTTAGATTTTTAAGAGCTACACATATTAATTTCAAATTACTGCAGTAAATACAACATACTGATTGTATTGGCTGAACTTTAACAAATTTTGGACTTCCTATTTTCATAGAGGGATTTTCTTTTTTCATCAAATTATATGTTTCTTTGATAGATCATGTCATAAAATGTTTTACTCTTTTAATTTTCTCAAATCATCATTTTTAACACAAACATAACTTTTGTTTGGATTATCTTTAGTACAATCTTTGTTATCTTCTAAATAGTAGGACAGTGCAACATGCTTCTGTTGGTAAAGAGTGCCCAATATAAGGATCAGGTTGTGCATAAACTCCTTTTTTAATTTTTCGGGATTTATCTACTAGATATTTTGATACACCTGGTAATTTTTCTTGTACTTCTCTTTTACTATAACTGTCAGGCAATAATGTTAGAAGTTGTACTTTTTCTTTATATGTGCATGTGTGAAGAGCAGCGTAGATGTTTAAAAACCATTCTTCACAGCAAGAAGTAACTTTTTTGAATAGAAGATTTGTGTGCAATATTGACATCATACACATTTTCTAACTTGTTTATGGCAGATGGCACGAATGTTTCTTCTAATTGCATTTTTTTTCTCTTGACATAAATTTCTCTTCTGTCTGATCTAATTTTTGTAGGTTGTTTTAGTGGTGAAATATCACCATCAAGAATTTTAATGCTATCATTTAAAGTATTCAGTGCATCGTTTGTTGAGATAAAGGTTTCATCACAACATATAGGCCTTTCTTGATGATATTTATCACATACAAACATTTCCTCATAATTTGCATTCTCATGTTTGAAACATTTTCTTTTAGAAAATTCTATACTATTAGAACATAAGTTATCATCCCTATTTACAGAAACAGAAGTTCCAACATTTTTTAAAATTTTATCCGCTAAGTCAGCAACACTATATAGATTTTGTTTTGTATACATCTTTCTTATGTCTCTTATAATAATCCACACATTTAAGTCTTTTAGAACTAGGGATGTTAGACATTATTCTTTATCATTCTAATTTAACATTTATAAATTTCTCAATTTTAAACTTATCTATCTAACTGAAATAAATCACTTAGTAAAACTATAAAGATTCAGCATAAAACTCAGAAAAGCAGAAATTTACTTTTCCACAGCCAACAAAAGAAAGAAAAGTTGATGTGTGAATACAATTATCAATAATAGAATGTTTTAAAACAGTTCAGTTAAAAAGAGAGGAAGACCAACTTCTGATTAGTTGCTCTATGAGCAGATGTTTCTGCTTGAAATAACATGATTTGTTTAAACAATTCTGAATAAAAACAGCTTCATTAAAATGTTCTATTTTTATACAACATTAGCAAATGGTAGATTGTAGGGATGCAACGGATATTGATTTTGCCGGATATCGGATATCCGGTATACGATTTGCCTGCCGGATTCGGATATCCGGTACTAAATATGTTTTTAGTTATGGTGAAAGTTTGTTTATTTCTTTATGCAATGCCATCTCAAATAATAAATTGCAAACGTGTTTCACACACGATTACAACTTTTAAACGTATTGGAATATAATTTACAGAAACTATATATCTTTGACTAGCAGGGCTTGAAATTCAGGTTTTCCCAGGCAGAGAGAGATTTTCTCATAACATTTGTAAATGCAGGGGAGTTAAACTATATGAGAAGGAAGAAATTAAAAAAAAAAAACTATTATTTTTTACATGCCATTTAAATATTTAATTTATACCAGCATGACAAAATTCCATTGAAATAATTTAAATCAACAACTCAAGATAATTATCCAAAATGTCTATTTTAATTAAAACAAACGAAAAGAATCAAGCCTTATATATATATCATATCTATTTTTCAATTTTCACTCAGTGTTATGGACAGTTAATAATTGAGTTGCTAAATGAATATTTTAATTTAGATTTTATTCGATTTTGTGTGGTTTAGAATCTTTTGTAAGTTATACTTTTTTATTATTATTTTTTTTTTTTTTAATTTTGTAAAATCTGATGGGCATTCATTTTTAATTTACTTGCAAGAATAATGCATTTAGATGATTGTATTGTCAATATCCTGCGGTGATTGTATACCACTTAGTGGAATTATCGTCAATACTGTAATTTCTGACATTTTAGCTAATTGAATTATGTTCTTCTATGCAATGGAATTTTAAATCCATATGAAATTCTGAAAAGGACATAATCAGTAGGTTTCCTCTATTCCATGAGAAATGGTTTATTAAAAAAGGTCATGTCCTAATTTCTGTGAACTATGCACATAAACTATTTATTGTTTCTAAATGTGTTTCCTTAAAGTTTGCCCTTTTTTTTTTTCAATCATTTGGAAAGCAGTTGATGTTATCGGTTGAGAATGGACCTTGTGGTGTCTGCTTTTTATTTTGTTTATTATTCGTCCAGGAAATCCATGACGTATGTAGTATGTGACACTTATTACATGAGTCATGTTTTGATCATCATAAAAATATAATGTTTTTACTGATTTTCATTAACTCAATGGGAAACATTTAAACATCTTGCTTTGAACAATGGATGTCCTCATTTTATTCATTTATTTATTATTATTTTTTTACAAAATTCTTTAAATTTAGAAGAATTTTTATTTGAATAGGAAATCAAAATGTCATTTTTAATAAAGAAGAAAATAAAAAGTTACAAAATGGGCAGATGCAAATTATCAGATATGGGGAAAAAAAAAAAAAAAAAATCCAAACAGAAACATCGTATGATAGATCATCTTTTAAATGAAAAAAGAAGTATGATTATCAAGCCCATTGATTACAAACTGTGCGATGATTTCAAAAAATGAAAAAAATCTAATACTAAACCAATGTTTTTTTCCCAATGTGCAACACAAGATCTAATCTCATTTTGTTTAGTGCTGATTCCAGGCTAATTAGATAGAGCTCAGACTCTAGTGATCATTACTGCTCTTTTAGAAATTTCTTGTTTCGGCAAAAGAGACAAAATAAATTAGAAAAAGAAATTCACAAAATACGGAAATCGGCCATAGAAAAAATATCGCTGATTTTGTCCACCATGGCAAAAATAAATTTTTTAAAATAGTCAATCGGTCTGAAAAAATTTGAAGTTTGGGAAAACTTGGACCAGGGCTCGAAAAATCGAAAATTTTTAAGGTTCCCAGCCAGGAACCTACATGTTAAATGTAGGTTCCCAGGAAAATTTATGTATGAGCATTTTGACGAAATTTGCCGTTTTTTCACGATTTTTGCCGTTATTTCACGATTATTTCCCGTATTTTGCCGTTTTTTCAAAATTTTTTAACAAGATCTGCCATTTTATTGCGATTTTTTGACAAAATCTGCCGTTTTTTTGCGATTTTCTGACAAAATTTGTCATTTTAACGCGATTTTTTCACATCTGCCATTTAATTGCGATGTTTTAATGAAACCTGCCGTGTTATAGCCATGTTTGAACGAAATATGTGTTTTCAATATTTTTTTAATGACATTTGTCGCTTTTTTGTGATTTTTCGACGAAAATTTCCTTTTTTTGGACATAAGGAATAAGGTAGAGGATGCTATGTAGCTATGACTTATAAACGAGAAATCAATGAAAAAAATTTACTCTACAAATAATTTGAAGCGTTTTCAGAACATATAAAAGAACATTTTTGAAAAAATTTTTTAAATGGAGATATATATTTCCCTATATGTAGATTATTTTTAATGTAATCATGAAAAAAATTGACCGTTCCTACAAAAAATTCGTTGAATAGAGAAAATCGCTGGATAGAGTTTCGTTGTAGAGAGAGTCAACTGTATTAATACTACTTCAATATTGTTAGTTCAGTACTGGACCAACTTTTATTTTCATTTTGCTGCAGTCAGTTAATTAGATTAAGAATGAGTTAATCTCGATCATGATATTTATTAAAATCAATATTTTTTTCTGTTCTGCTATACATCAGTTGTTTGCGAAAGCCAGTTTTAGAAAGATACGAAGTTCGCATCGCTGCACGAACCACCAATTCTCTGTAAGGATTATGAAAAATCAAAATAATTTTACAAAAATCATTATTACAGTACCATCTTTAGGCAAACTATTTTCAAACTGAAGGAAGACCAGACAGTCATTCCCAGAAATGTAGCCAAAGAAATTTGGTTCAATTCTATGCATAACTTCATACGGTATTTGATGGTAGAACAATGAAAATGGCACAAAAATTGCGATTACAGCACCGCCTTACAGCGAAATGTTTCCATATTGAAGAAGAACCTGCTGGTTACAGTCAAAAATATGCACAAAATATTTGGATCATTCTATGCATAACTTCATATACTTTTTTATAGTATGATGGCGACACTGGGACAGACAGATGTTTTGAATAAACATGTTTTTGGGGATATTTGATCCCTAAAACACGCAAATTCGTCAAAAAAAAATTGATTACAATAATTTCTTCTTTGAAAGATAGAAATTAAAAATAGGTTTGTTTAGTTGTGTAACTTAAAAACCAATTAACCCATTGTTTAAATTAAAAGAAAGAAAGAAAATTAGTAAAATCACAGTTTAATAAACAACTTCAAATTTTATGAAGATAGAAAACCAACATTTAGAAATGCATGTAAGGTAGCAAACAGCTGTTTCGAATCTATTACCATTCGCTCCCATAATAGGTATATAAGACTGTGCTTCCCTGTCGCTTTGCTCAGCTTAGCTTTTTCTAGCACGCTGAGTCTTATACTGATGAAGAATCTCGATAGTAGATTCGAAACGACTGTTTTCTATTCTTTTCATGCATTATTTGTGCATTTCTCAATGTTGGTTTTTTATCTTTATACATTTTTGCACAAAAGCTTTATTTGCTATTTTGACTTCAAATTTTGTTTTACAATCTGAAAGTAGATACAATTTTCTAAAAGATGTAAAGGTAAATTTTTAAATTTCTTAGAGTTTAAATATAAATATTTGGAAAGCTGGCAATTCTTTAAACTTTTGAGAATTACCTTTTATTCATCGATAGGGAACTTATAATAATATATCATCTTTTGCATTATAAACAAAAGTTTTTCGCATTGTTTGGGATCAAACAATTACTGTTATTAATATATATTTGGTTTGTTGCATTCTGCCGGATATCCGATAAAAAAGTCGGATATCCGGTGACTGTGATTCGGATATCCGATGATATTTCGGATATTGAAAAATCAGCCGGATATCCGTTGCATCCCTAGTAGATTGTAAGATGATAATTGTTACATATTTTAATAAAAGTGTGAAAAGAATGCGTTTTATTTTCTTCTAAGCAAAAATATACCTGTTCAATAGCAATCTATTTATTGAGCGCTGAAAGGAGAGAAAATGAAATCAGAATTTTCCTTTTTTTTAAAGGGGAGTTTAAATTATTTACATTTTATGAATAGAAATTTTTGAAGATTAGCTTATATTTATCTGCTTTAATTATGCGCATATTATTGTCTTTTCATTAAAAAAAACCCTATTAATTCAGTGAAATAAGAAAGAGCTTGACTTTCTGGTTTTTGAGGGGGGGGGAGGGGAGAGAAACAAAGCATGTTATTTTAAAAAAATCTCATGAAATTTTCTAAACAAAAACGTATGCTTATAACACAAATGCATAATGCTGAGCAAAAACATTTGCTTATAAGGTATTTATTATAAACAAATAAGATATCTATTGAGCACAGTATCAGATTTTTTAAAAACAGTGTTTTTGAGAAATTGCACTTCAAAAGTAGTGATTTTACAAAATTTTGCATAATTTAAAATTGTATTACAAAAGTTGTATGCACCTTAGGGTTAAAATAAAATTTGCTATGAAACTCTCATTAAAGGTCTTTGGATTGCCATCAATATTTAGCTTTAAAACATTTTTTTTCATTCTGAAAAAAAAAAAAAAAAAAAAAAAAAAATCAAATTTAGTAATAATTATATTTTTTGTACTTAAAAACTATTTTTTTGTATAAATTAAGTAAAAATGTCACTATATTTTTTAAAACTGTGCTAAAATAAAATCAGTTCTATTTGTAAAAAATAAATTGACTGAATATGTTTGGTACTGTGTTCATTTCAAAATGAAGAGTTTTTCTGAAAATTGTCAATTTCAGACTTGCCAACCTCTAAAAGTAAAAAATCAGGAGATTATTTTATTACTTTTAAGCCCCTTCCCCACCAACCTCGCATTAAAACACAACTGAATAATAAGTAATTGATAAAAGAAAAACACTACTCAAAAATTCGCATATTTAATACACACAAATTAGTCACTATATTATTTTATTTTAAACTGTGGCTGATGGGGATTTTATGGTGCAATAATTCATTAGTGACATGCTGCACCAAAACAAAAAGTTAGGTAAAATAACTAGTAAGAATATAAATGCAATTTGTACATCTTTGTATCTGCATTATTGCTACCGTCTGTTGACACTGTAAATGGCACTGATCTTAAGATGTCAATTATCTAAGTTAAGTATCTTTACTATTACTAGTCATCTCTTTCACAATTGAAGTCGTTTTTGTTCTAGCACGGGCATATTTTTTTGCCACAGCACTGTCCGGGAAGATTTTTAAAAAAAGTGATGAAGCATGATCGGAAACATTCAGCGGTATATTGTGCTCTAATAAAAATGAAGTAAAAAGGCATTCCGCTTTAATAGTACAGTGATCTGTTTCATCAACAGAAAATGAAAGTTTTTTAGTCAATTTAGATCGTTTTACATTATCCAGATGCTTTTTTGTTCCAACACACTTTACAACATCAGCTCTGCCACCATGCGAAATTTTAAAATCAAAAGAACACACAATGCATCTGGCGTATAAACTTCCTTCTGATTATGACGGCACAATGTGTTCAAATTCTTCGGTAAACGAAGACTGATAAGTCGTATCATACTTCTTTTTTGATGCAATATTTATGAATTCATAAAAAAAATTGCAAAACATATCACGAAATAAAAAATTAAATGAGATTTCGCTCCATGTGATCGACAATATTCAGCCTTCAGCTAACACAGTCATAACAAAAGCTTATACTATTTATCTATCGAAACCCGCGACACTTCATGTTTATTGGGCAGTTGCGCCGTAACCACACCTCCTCACGATGTGACATCAAACCCACTATCCAATCACTGAAGAGAAATGGTTTTCTGGCTTTCTTCGTTATGATGAATTGGTTGGCTGGTTCTATTTTATGTAATAACGGGAAACGAAGGTGACAAAATTGTCATACATCGTAGAAAACCGGGAAAAATTTGCAGAAAAGCGAGAATGATTAAAAATCGGGAGATTTGGCAAGTCTGCAATTTTATCACAAACTTGAAAGTGCTGTAACTGGAGAAAAAAAATTTGGGAGGGGGGGGGGGGGGGAAATCCTTTTGGGAATTTTTGTGTTTTACTTAATTATAACTACTATATTTTTTTGAAAAAGAAAAAAAAAAATTATGAATTGTGATGCTGAACTGATATGCCCTACCTGAGCTGAGATGGAATTGCTCAATCTTTTTATGTAACTTCAGTCTTTTGGTGATCTTTTGACGAAATATACCATTTTATTGCAATTTTGATGACAGTTGCAATTATTTACGATGTTTTGACAAAATACCTTTTCTGGTTTTTCTGGACAAAATCTGCCATTTTAATGTGAATCATTTGACTAAAGTTGCCTTTTTCTGCATATCACAGAAACTTGTATTTTTTTCATGATCCTTTGATGAAATTCAGACAGTTTTCCCTATCTTTTGACAAAATGTGATTTTTCATCGAAATTAGTCATTTTTCGCAAATAATTTGCCGAAACTTGCTCTTTTATAGAACTTTTTGGAAATTCTTGAAATTTGCATTTATACTGCAGTTTTTTGGTGAAATATGCCCTTTTTTGCAATATTTTCACTAAATTTGTCAATTTTTTTGAAGAAATTAGCCATTTTTTGCAATCTTTAAACAAAAATTGCTGTTTTACCATCATTCTTTGGTGAAAATTGCGTTATTTTCCGTGGTCATTTGACGGAATTCAAACTTTTATCGCTATCTTTTGATGTTTGTTACAAAATTATGTGGCCCAAGGCCGCGTAAAAGCTTTTTTTGTGTAACTTATGTGCTATAGTATGTCTGCGGCATTACTGAGTTACAGATATCTTTTAAAATTATTTTAAAAAAAAAAGGAAATAACAAACAAAAATGATTATTATTTATAAAAAAAATACTAATTTGAAATAAATAAAAATCAATAGAAGAGTTGCCATGTCATGCAGAATAAGGATTTTTAAAAGTGAATGACAAATCACAATACAATGAAATGCCCTTTGTCCACTAATTTAAGAGATTTTTCAAAATATCTAAATTTTTTAATAACAAAAATTAATAAATAAAACGAACATGCGAAATAATTCATTCATAACATATTTTTTTACCCTTTTTATAAATTAATTCTTTTTCACTATAAAAATTATTCATTTAAAATAAAGTAGAATTCAACATAAAATGAAAAGATAAAAAAAGTAATAGATAATTAAGTGCATTTTTTTTTTTTTTTTCCACACGTTTAAAAAACAGGCAAAAAGAAGCAAGGGGATAGCATATTGAACAAAAAATAATGAAAATTATCACATGAAACCAGAATTATCTATTTATTATTAATAACAGTAATTATAAAGAGATCACAGGTTTCTTTTGAAAGATTTTCATATGAAATTACATAAATTTGATTGGGAAGCGGGCAAAATGTAAGGAAATATGCTGCTATAGTCAGTGTGGCCCCTTGATCACAAATTCATTTTGAAAGATTTTAATTTAAAAATATAAAATTGATTGGGAGCCAAGCAACACCAGGTCAGTCAGCTCGTATGCAATAAAAACAAAAATTAATAAATCAATTTACTACATGAATATTCGTCAATCGTCAGAACTATATTTAAGTATGGAATATTTATCTTTCTTTTTCGTGGGAAAACGTGGTAAATACAAATGTAAACTATCTAATTAAAAACAAAAATTATTTACAATGAGGGTCAAAACCATTATCAGTGTTTCATTATCATGAAAAAAATACTTGAAACTTTAACGAGAAAATGTTAGGGGGGGGGGTAAACAAGGAGGTAAAGATAACAATTTATTACAGGGAGGTCAAATTACACAACATAAATTTGAATTATGTTTAGCAATCATATGAAATTGAAATTTTAATCTTTTTTATGAATTGAACTATCAGAAAAACTGGAATTTTAATATTATATATATATAAAAAAAAAAACCTGAATTCAGGTATATAACTTGAACACAATCACCTCTGCATTATCTGCTACGCTTTGCTGGTAGCCATGAGTCATGATACATAAATAACATTGTTCACAATAAAATACAATTAAACTTACATTTATAAAATTAATTTTATAAATGTAAGGTGAATTAATTGATTTTAATATATTTGATATGTTATATTATTTAGGTGCTACGCTACTTGGTTATAATATCAGGCCTAGAAGTGACTTTCTTCAAAAATATTATAGGAAATATAAGAATTTATAGGAAATTTTATTTATATGTAATAACACCAACACATGTTTTAATACATTAACATAGACCATTTAAAGTTCATTACAGACTATTTCAAAAGTTTTTAACAAACTTCAGGATTAAAATACTGGTTTCAGGAGTTGAACACACCCCCCCCTCCCCCAATATTCAACATTTTTTACAATTATTTTCTGAATCATCATCACTTACAGAATTTGCATAAAAAATAATAATTCAAATAAAGGTTATAAATGATTTTTTTGTAATAAATTTATATGAAAGGAGTTTCAATAGCAAGAAAAATTCAAAGATCTTAAAAGCCCTGAAATTTACAGCAAATTTTATGAAAAGTTACAGTAGAGAAGAGGGAGTGTGGGGGGGGGGGGGGGGGGGTGAGAGGGAAATCCTTCCCTACATTAATTATACATTTTCCAATGGCATACACAGTTTTTTTATTATTTTTTTTTCTGTAATGCTTTGATGAAATTTGCATTTTCCCTTCAATACTTAGGGGAAAATTCTGCCCTTCTTGTTATCTCTTAACATAAAAAAGGGTTTTTTTTTTTTTGTTAATTCTTTGATGAAAAATAAATCTTTGGACAAAAATCATTTGTTTTCTGCGATCTATTGACAAAAATCTTTTTTTTTTTTTTTCGCGATCTTTTAGCAAAAATCCCGTTATTCTTGCGATATTTGACGAAAATCGTTTTTTCGCGATCTTTTGAATAAAATTGCATTTTTTTTTCTTCACTTTTTGATGAAATGCGCTTTTTTCACGATCTTAGGAGGAAAGCCGCGTTTTTCTCGCGATCTTTTGACGAGAATCACGTTTTTCTCGCGCTCTTTTAACAAGAATCGCATTTTTCTCGCAATTTTTCAACGAGAATGGCGTTTTCCTCGCGATCTTTTGACGAAAATCACGTTATTATTTCGCAATCTCTTGACGAAAATAGTGTTTTTCTCGCGATCTTTTTATAAAAAAGTTATTTTTTCGCAATCTTCACTTTTTGATGAAACTTGCGTTTTTCTCGCGATTTTTTGATGAAAATAGTATTTATTAGCGATCTTCAGACGAAAATCGCGAGTTTTTCTCACGATCTTTGGATGAGAATTGCGTTTTTCTCGCGATCTTTGGACGAGAATCGCATTTTTCTCACGATCTTTTGACGAAAATCGCACTTTACTTGCGATCTTTTTAATCACATTTTTTTCGCTATCTTCTGATGAAAATCGCATTTTTTTTTCTTATGAAAATAGCAATTATTTGCGATCTTTAGACAAAAATGGCATTTTTTCGAGACTTTTCGACGAAAATAGCATTTTTGTCACGCGATCTTTCGACGAAATTCCCGTTTTCCGCGATGTTTTGACGATATAAAAAACAAATTTGGAGAATGATAACAAAAAGGAAACTCGCGGATCCACGGAAAAATCTCATGCTTGGATGCAGGGATGAAAAATATAGGAATTTTTTCAAATTTATAGGAATTATAGGAAATATAGGAATGCTGCGAGGCCTGTAATATGATACACATGTCTAAAATGCCATTAAGGGATTTTTATTTTGACTTTTTATTTGTAATTTTATTAATATTCTACAAATTATTTGCCTTTTCACTGTTTAAAATAAAAATTATGTCAGTACGTGTAATTTGACTATTAGTTTGGTGATTTGTATCATTTAGTGAAATTGGTCGATGGGATAACAACGTAGTACCATCATTTATTATTATTATTAACATTGTTATTGCCTACAAACACCCTAACATTTTATAATATTAGAATTACATAGAGTGGAAAAAGGAAGAAAGAGAAGAACAAAATCGCTTTTTTCCAATGCCATTGGGATGCAATTTAAAATGGAGAAATTACTGATTTTGCAATCCGCAATATTAATAAGTTACAATCTTTTCATTTTATTTTGATAACTTAATCTTATAGAAGTAAGGGAGAGAAGAACAAAGCAAAGTACAAATGCTCATACTCTGATTTCCTTAAAAAAAATCAAAAATATTTTTGCAGATTATTTATTTTAATTTGAACGTCTGAATAAGAAAAACACTTATTTAAACTAATAGCAAAAATTAATCATCTTAATTTAAATATAAACAAATTCAAGGACTTTCAAGGACTATTTTTCTCTCATAAAAATTCAAGGACTTTCAAGCACAGTATGAACCCTGAATTTTGTGTGCGATTTTGTCATAACTATTTTCAACTGTGTGCGTTTTGCATCTTGCAGGCTAGTGAAATAAATTCTTGACTGGTAAGATTTTTGAAAAATCCTCCACCCCTGCTTATGTTAAATGTGTTAATACTTATTTCAAGACAAAATGCCAAGTTCTTAATTTTTTTTATTTGTATAATAATCCACAATTTTAGAATTTTGCATTTGGTCTGACAGTTGTAAATCTTGGCTTGTGGAACTTTCGGTTGATCCTTGAAGGTAAGGGGAATCTTATCTTGCTATCCTAAAAAAAAAAAAAAAAAAAAAAAAATATATATATATATATAATAATCATTTATTTAATAAAATAAGTAGGAGAAAAATTATAGAAATTAAGTTAATAAATATAGAAAAAGAGAAGCAATATTTCACTAACGTTAAAGCAAAAAATAAGTCAGCACAAAAAGATTATTTTAGAAAGTATATGGGTTCACACTATCCTCATTTTATACTGCAATATTATTTATAGGCATGGTTGTCTTCAGACAAATTTTGCAATTTTTTTCTCCATTCCTTTAAAGAGTCTGATTATTCAAGATACAGGTAGCACATGTGTGCAAGTTTGAAATTTTGTCAAGACTGAAAATATTTTAATTCTATCCCCCCCCCCCTCCTCCATTTCACTGAGTAAGCACATACACACGCACGTAACTTGCGTTGTTTTTACAACCCTGTTTTTTTCTCCAATATTTAGCCAAAATTTGAGACTCTTTAGGGATTATTTGCCGAAATTTTCTATTTTTCGTCGAAATCCACTTATTTTATGCAATCTTTTGGCAAAATTCGCGAACCATATTTCATAGGGTATGAAGTGGGTATAAACATTATTTAAATAGCATTTGTGATGGGACCATCAAAACAAGATTATATATGTGGTCAAAATGTAAGATGTGGGAACGATGGATCAAGATTATACTGTATTTGGAGTAAGCTAGTTAAATTTCAGGAGTTTTGGACACTTTTTAAGAGCAATTTCAGGAGTTGCATACTCCCCCCCCCCCCCCCCCCAAGCTATATTTTTAAATATTTTTGACAAATCTGAACCCTTAGCTTTTTGATAAAGTCAAGCAAATTGCAGCTAATAAGAAAATCAAGCTAGATAAATACAGGGTTAGAAATTGGGAATTTTCAGAAAGGCATCAAATGACACCTACAATTTTATTTCTGGGTGTCAAACAGCATTTCATGGTTGCAATTTTACGTTGTATCATATTTTTTCATTTCTTTTTGCAACCATGCTAACAATAACATTGTTTCTATTTTTATATGTTAAGGCAGGACGAGGGTGTATATATATTAAACATCATATTCCTCTTTTAATTACTAAATCAATAAAAACTGGCTTTCTATAAAACTGTAAAACCAATTAAATTACAATATATAGATTCTAGAAAAATGCTTAACTAGTTCTTTTTATGAAGTTAATATGAAATACAAAATATGAAAGTACAAACAAAATAAAAATTAAAATCATGATATTTACTTTTTAAGATCAAGTATCTTAACTTAATCATGCATCAGTGATTAGTTAAATTGAAGTCAACTTAGATTTGATAGACAAGCGCATGAGAGTTATCAATTATGCTTTCGAAAAAGATGCGTGAGAATTTTATGGTCACGTAGCTCTCCGTGGCCCTAGGTCTTTATAAGTAATTGGTTAAGGAGATTGAAAAATGCAAGTGTTTTCTTAAACACATGCTACTGTCCAATATTTTATAGAAAACAGGATTCTTTAAATGTGTGCAGTGAGAAGAATAACTTACGCTAAAATCAGAAAATGAATATTTGTTAAAAAAATAAAAATAAAAAAATAAATAAAATAAAGTAAAAAAAGCTAGGAGTCAAATTTGATGATTGGGCACGATTTTGTAGTTGCCAAATGTAATAATTTAGTTGCATTTGGCAACTAACGATCGCTAATTTCTAACCCTGGGTAAATATTGCACTACCAGAGTCCACATCCTCTTCCTACATATAAGACCATCAGCAGACAGCATTTTTAAACATCACCACAGTAAAATGAATAAAATACTATGGATATGCAGATTGCACAGAAATAATAGTTATAACAATATAAAAGGTATAAAGCTAACAGCAAACAAAACAAATCCTCTCCAAGAATTGGTGTATAATATTGCATGCATTCTCATGAATAGTCTTATATTCTAATACAATCACAATTACAGGAAATGCAAGATTTTAGCCAAATAGTGGATGTAAATCTTATTTGCATACTGTCATTAGGATATATAATAACTGACACACTGAAAATTTTATACGTAAAATGAGAGCATCGAATGAAGTTGTTTTAGCAGTGTACTACCAGTGGCCCTTTTTTTCTTTAATGAGCATGGCGGTTTTTTTAAACTCTTCAGATGCACATGGCAGCAAAATCTTTTCTTGAAATCGGCATTTTATCTGCTATCTTTTGATGAAATCGGTGCTTTCCCCAGGAAAGCACTGATGAAATCTACACTTTATCCACAAACTTTTAATGAAATCAGCATTACATCCACAATTTTCTGACAAATCGGCATTTTCTCAGCAGTCTTCAGACCAAATCAATGTTTTATCTGCAATCTTTTTGCAAAATTGGCATTTCCCCCACAACCCATTCCCGAAGATCAAATTTTTTTTAAAGCAATCTTTAGACAATTTTTTTTTTTTTTTTTTTCCTGAGAAACTTCGATAAAATTGCCTTTTTTCTGAGAAACTTTTGTTGAAATGTGCACTTATTTGACAATCCTTTCACTAAATTAGCATTTCTCTGCACAAAATGTACCATTCATCCGTACACCTAGAATAAGACACATACTCATACGGCCAAACTGTACAAGTTCGCAACCAGGCATAACTCAGTCAGTGTCACCAAAGATAAATATGTTGAGAAATGACAAATTCAGCATGTTTCATTGGATAGTTGCTAAAGTAACGTTTCTCTGATTTTTTTTAAATTTATGACTTTAAAGAATTACTAAAAAGAATTTAATCAAGCATTAAAATTTTTACCAACGATAACAGTAAAATTATGGTGGATGGAACAAATCAAAAGTTCATTACTTTAAGTTTAAATTAGATGTGTTTATATTAACAATAATACTTCTGAGTTACTACATTACTACCAATTAAAATTAACTTACATGGAACTGTTTCACATGAGGTCTTCGGCATTTAGATGCTTGTATCTCTTGAACTTTCATAATCTGAATAGAATCAGCTCTTGCTCTATGCCTGGCACCCATGTCTCGATCTAGATATGCAATATTTAAGAACTAAATAAATAACTATATAACATAATAGAATATGTTACATTTTTTATGCATTATAAATTAGTGGTGTATTGAGTAGTACTTTGGCCGAGTACCGAGTAGTTGTGTAATAAGAAAATAAAACACTGATGTGTGCATAATGTGAGCTTAGGGATACAAATATATAAACACACCTGCGTAGATATATGCAGGGATGAGATTGACCAAAAAGCAAAAAAGCTGAAAACTGAGCGAACGACTTTTGAGCAATGACAGGAATGTCAATCGCAACAAATATAATTGTATTAATATATAACATACAATTTAGCTTTTGGTAAATTAAATTAAAAGGAAATTATTAGCGTGAATTGCAGAAATTATTTATACTTACTCTAATGAAAATTTAGTTTATCAAGATACAGCACATTAATAAAACCCTGTTATTGGCATGAATATTTTTTTTCTTGAAATTTTCTAACAGTAAGACACTTTTGGTTAAGTACTAGGGAAAAGAAAATAGAAATTTTCTTTGTTTTTTAGCTTTGCTCTTGCACAAGGTAAATTTCATTCTCCTGCTTTTTTCTTGGATATTACACATTAAAGATATCTAGTTATGTCGCTGGACTTTAAAAATTCTGAATCTCCAGGACCTAGAATTTAAATTCTGCGTCTCTTTTTTACAAAAGTGGGTCCTCACTGATAAGTCATTTTTAGATACAAAAATTGAACTTGTTCATTTGGAAAAGAAGACTGAAATGCAATATTTTTGTTTTAACAATAATTAATGAATAGTTAAAATCAATATATTTTTTAACTATCGAGAAAAATTTTATTTAAAAAAAATAAATAAATGTGCAAGATACAAATTTAATTATAAATTAATGCTTATTTGAGTGTAGAATATAACATGTATCACTATTGTTTGCATTTCTTTTTAAAAAGGGCAAGACGGATTTATTGAAAAAAACATTTTTGTTGAAAAAAAGGGATACTTTTGTTGAATATAAGGGTACTTTTTGTTCAATGAATGGGTACTTTCAGAAGTCACATTCATTCAGAAAGATTTAGAGGTGTCATAAATGGATTTTGGAGCAGGAAAGTCTGTATTTGGAGTACCAAAAAAATAATTTTGAAAGTTAATTTTTGGGTTAGTTTTTTTCAGAGTCCCTTTGATGAAATTTTTAGTTTTATCACTATCTCTTCATAAAATCTGTCATTTGTTGGAATCTTTTGGCAAAATTTAAAGTTTTTTTTTTTTTTTTTTTTTTTTTTTCAAAAATTTGCCGTTTTTTTGCGATTATTTGACGAAATCTACCGTTTTTTCGCGATCGTTTGACGAAATCAACCGGTTTATTGCAATCGTTTGACGATATCTACCGATTTATCGTGATTTTTTGACAAAAGTTGTCATTTTTTCGCAAAACATTTGGCGAAATTCGCCATTTTATCGCGATTTTTGGACGAAAATTGTTGTTTTAACGCGATTTTTGACAAAATCTGCCGTTTTTTCGGGATTTTGTGACGAAATTAACCATCTTTTCTCGAATCTTTTGACAAAATTGGCCGGAAATTTGCCGTTTTTTAGCGATTTTTTGACGAAATTACGCGTTTTGTATTTTTTTGGTAAATCAGAAAATTTGAAAATAACAAAAAAGCGGAAAACCGCGGATGAATCTCATCCCTGTATATGTATACCTGTGTGTACATATATTTAATATACATATATAGTATAAAAAAATTAACTCTCAAAGAAATTTATTTAGGCACATTTTTAAGACTATTTTTGACAACTCAAAACTAATAAAAATGGAGAATTGATACATAACAAGTACAATTATTAATCAATATAAAATTAAACATTCTTTAACCCTCCAATTTATTCTGACCATTGAAATCTGTCTTATATATATATAAAAAAAAAAAAAATGTTTATTGGTTACTGTAACAATTCATTGAATAATGCAAAACATTTCATATTTACTTTGTAACTGTCTGTACCTTATTTTCTTTTGATAAAAAAAAGAAAAAAAAATGTATTGGCTTTGCAGTTTCTTTTCATTTTTCATGTGTACAGATTAAATTGTTATTTTAAGTTTATTTTTTAAATATTTCAGTAAAAAACTAACCTTTTTCAATGAAAATTATAAATGTGTGAATTAAGAATGCCTTAAAAAGCAAGCTCTAGAATTGATGAGTTTAGATGATCTAATATAGAAGTTGAAAATCGACCAAAGAAACAAAAAATATATCACGGGAATGCTAATGTAGACAAACCAAAAGAGAAAATGCCAGCAAAAAGTTTATCTATTTTTTGGCAATGTTTTGAGAAAATTGCGAATGGGCAAAAAGATTGTGGCACTAGTACTAGTTTAAAATCTCTGCATGAAGAATTGGTACAAAAAGAGATACAGACTTTAACAGAAGACTTAGGTAAAACTGATACTCCATTTGCATGATGGGACAAAAAACTTATGTGCTCTTTCAACAACTGATTATTCTGAACGTATATTTTCAGAGGCAGGCCAAATTTATAGTAGTAAAAGAAATGCCCTGTTTACTGATAATGGAGAACGTTTGGTGTTTTTGCATCATAATTTGAAATATAATAAATTTAATTATTAATTTTTTAATTGCATTTATCGTATTTCCAGTTTCTTCATCCAAAACAAGTTTTTTCTATATTTTGCAGACATATTGCTAAATACAGAGTAAATAGTTTTATGAATTTCTACATACATTATAGATTGAAATTTAAATAACTTTTTACAGATCAGTTATAAATTTTCTTACAACTACTCGGTATTGGCCGAGTACTCGTCCAAAATTTGGCTGAGTACTGGGCAAATTGACTGAGTAGGCCGAGTACCGAGTACTCGGTACAGCCCTATTATAAATGATGATATATGTATCTGTAAACAGATTAAGCCTCGTCATCAGCAGAAGTAGGAAATTTTCAGAAAATCTTACACATCAGCAAATGCAACTAAGGTTTCAATTTAAAAATATAATGAAAAAATATAAACAACTTAAAAATAATTACAGGATGCAGAAAAAACATTGATGGGCATAGAATCCATTATTTTTTTTTAAGAAACCATAAATGTCAACAATTTATAAACAAATATATTAAATCTATCAAAATTAATGGACTAGGAGATTACATCTAAAAATACCTGCCATTTTCTTTAATCCATGCCTTTAACCATTTTGTAAAAGAGCTGACTGAAGGGTTAACAGGCTGAAACAACCCGTAAATTTTCAAGTTAGAGAAAATTTATTAAAAAAGAAAAAAAAAAAAAAAAAAAAAAAAAAAAAAATGCATAAGGCATTTTGAAATTTTAATACCTTCAAATTTAGCATTTCATGAAATAAAAAAAGATTATTTATCTGATTTAAAATCTTGCTAAATGGTTTCTAAATAGTATTTCATAAATACAAATATATTCGAAACACACTGACATTTAGACAGAACAATACACCCAGAAGAAAATATTTTTCTAAATAGTATTTCATAAATACAAATATATTCGAAACACACTGATATTTAGACAGAACAATACACCCAGAAGAAAATATTTTTAAAAGGACAGGTTCCTTTGGCAGGACTCTTTACCAAAATTGTCATTAAAAAAAGAAATTCCTTAACCTTTTCCTAGCAGCATAGCATGAAATGGACACAACATAAAATAAATATTTAACCACTCAAAAATATAATTTTCTGATTATATTTAATGATATTTTTGCACATTATCACCATAAAAAAATTTTCTTAGGACTATAAGAGAAAATCCGTTTCTTAATAATTTCTGAATGTTTCTAAGTTTTCTTCAAACTCAAAAAGCAATACAATATTTTTGTATTGAATTACAATTCACTTCAGCAAATATCACAATTTCGGTTAAATCCAATTTTAGGTAAAAGGCATTGAGAAGCAGACATTTTGTAATAGTAGGAGTTAAGATTTGAAATGATTTATTAATTGTATATTGCAGACAAAAAATACATTAATAAGTCAAAAGTTTTAACCCGCGAGTAGTTGCGGCTTTTTTCACAACGCCATTAGTCGCGCTCGGTCTTTTCACCGCTGGTCCTCCACATACCAAATATGTAAAATAGGAAATATTTTTCACCTAATATACGAAAATAACATTCCAATGAAGATATAAATTTGCAGTTTTCTTAAATTTTGCACTTTATTAATGAGATGTGGAGTAATTGGAAAAAGTAAAAATGAACTGACATTAGCGACTGTTACATAGACTTTTTCGCCAATTTCAAATTTGTTTCTAAAAATGTACCTGAAAGAAAAACAAGGGTGTCCTGTAACTTCACTCAGGTGGTCGAGAAACCTTCAAAGTCAGTTACATTATAGATCTCTGTTCTATTTGTAATGTGATACATGTTAGGAGAAGATAAGTTATACGGGCGGCGAAAAGACCGACACGCAACTACTGACGGGTTAAAGATTGTGTGGGCATGTAACTGACAAAAATAAGGAAAGGAAATTTTAGAAGTAGGGCAATTTAAATACAAACTTTTAAAACTGAAATTTGCAAAAACAAGGAAGATTTTTCTTTTCCATCATGGGATAAAGCTTCTGCTTATCTGACGATCCAAATGAAATTTTATATAATTCTTTGACTTTTCCTCGATTTATTTGTAAGCATGAGATTGCAAAAAAGATTTTTTTAAGAAAGAGGAAAAGCACATGAAATGGGAAAATAAATTATTTATTAAAAAACATAAGATTAAAAAGGCTATACTATTTGCAGTAAATGTGCTGCTTTATTTGAGGTGAGGGAAAGAGAGGGAGGCAGATAATTGAATTAATTGATGCAAATGCTATAATTCCGGAAAAAGAAAGTTTCTATTTTAAACTAATAATCCTAATGCACCACTTTTAGCTAATTCTCAAATTCAAATATTAACGTGTTTTTCTTCTAAACATCAGCTAATAAAAATGATTAGTTAATGTTTATCATGCCTTAATTAAAAAAAGCCTTGAAAACAATGCCGGAACTAATCTTTCTGCGATCATTTGACAAAGTTCAGTCTTTCGGTGAAACTTTTGACAGAATTCACATTTTACCTGCAGTTCTATGATGAAATTTATGTTTTCCCCCACAATCCTAGGACTATTTTTTCTGGAAACAATTGACTTGTGCTTGGTACAAATTACTCTTTTGAAAAATGACTAAAAATGGCAAAAGGAAAAATCAAACATCTTCAAAAATATTTCACATCTGCACTAGACAAACTTTTAAATTTGTTTCCCAAAACTATTTTTTTTTTTTTTTTTTTTTCCCATGATCATTTAATGAATGTTTGTGAAATTCAGGATTTTATTTTGCAATTGTTCACGAAATTTGAAATTTATTTGTGCACTTGTTCAACTAAATAACTTGAAGAAACCACAAAAATTTTCCACAATGATTTAACACAATTTGCAATTTAACTTATGTGATCTTTCAGAAAATTCACAAATTTTTCTATAATCGTGATAAGTTTTTTTTTTTTTTTTTTTTTTTTTACTCCGACAAACAATGGAATTTGCAATTTACCTTCCTGTTCTGACCGACAAATTCTCAATTTTTTTCTTTTCTGAGATTATTCAATGTAATTTGTGAGTTTATACATCAGCCAATTTTCTTTTCTTTCTTTTTTTTTTATTATTATTTTTTGGAATTTTGCAAATAAAATAAACACACACACATATATATATATATAGAAAAATCATGATTGTTACTGGTGATATACTACAAAACAGCAATTTATTTATAATACATTTCAGCCATAAATAAAGATTAGCCTGGCAATAATAGCAAAGTACCAAAGTTTTTACACAAAATTCTATTAACCTATGTAATTTTATTGATCTATTGATTATGTCACCATTTTTTTTTTATAAAAGCATTCTACTATAATTAAAACAATGCAAATGTAAATTTGATTTTTTTTTCTAAATATACAATAAAATTATTTTAATTTTATAAGTTGAAAGTTCTAGCGCAATGCAAGTGCAACTTATTTGATTGCTATTTCAGCTAATATTCTTTTATAGAATGCGTTTGACAACTGAATTATGCCATATTTTACTTGAAAATTGACTATTTTTTTTTGTCAAAGTAAAAGAAAAATGTAATTTTTTTATAGTGAAAATGAGAAATTTAAAATTATTTTTTTAAATGTTGTCTTAACAAGTTAATAATACTGGTATTTATGTAGACAAGAAAGTAAAAATATTTCTCCGAGAATAAAAAACTGCATATGTCAAGAACTTTACTTGTCTATTTTGAATCTGTAAAAACTTGTATTCATTTTTAAAGAAAAAATTCAATAAAAGGCAACAGATTGAATGTCCATTCAATGATATTAAATAGGATACACATGTTTAAAACACCATTAAATGATTTTTATTTCGACTTTTTATTTGTATTTTTATTAATATTCTATTATTATTATTATTATTTTTTTTTTATTTAAAATGAAAATTATATCAATATGCATAATTTGGCTACGAGTTTGGCGATTTGTATAATTTGATGAAATCAGTAGACAGGATAACCAAGTAGTACCTATTTTAATATAACAATTTTTCCTCAGACAGAGGCAGAACTTTACTTGCCTATTTTTAATCTGTAAAAATTTTTATTCACTTTTAAAGAAAGAATTCAATAAAAGGCGACAGATTTAATTGCTTTGTGCATATTATTTCTGAACAATATGCATGTGTTATTGTCAGTATGAATATGCAGAGGTATATTTTCAAATAAAATACTTTTTCTCAGACAGGGGCAGAACTTTACTTGCCTATTTTTAATCTGTAAAAATCTTTATTAACTTTTAAAGAAAGAATTCAATAAAAGGCGACAGATTTAATTACTTTATGCATATTATTTCTGAACAATAAGCATGTGTTATTGTCAGTATGAATACGCACAGAGAGGTATATTTTAATATAACATACTTCTCAAATAAAGGCATATGGGAAGGTAATATTTACTTTCAATTTCACTACATTTTTAATAGAGTTAGTGCTGCAGCCATCTTTAACCAGCTAGTGGTTTCTTTGAATGATTTCCTTGAATTGGGATGCAAAAGGAAAAGTTCATAACATGAATGAGCAGTTCGAATGATATGCCCCCCCCCCCCAAAAAAAAAGCTGGAATTTTTTTACCCCCACTTTAAACCTCTCGGGGATGGAAATTTTAATTGCTGAAGCACATCTTTATTTTTTAATAGATTTATTTCCTGCTTTTTCACACTTCTACTTAAAACGACTGCTGAGATGTCCATATGTTCTAAATTGTTTAACTCCCCTTTTAACCCCCTCAAGGGGGGCAATTTCTAAAATTGTTGAAATATGTATGTTTATTTTTTTTTAAATAGATTTACTTTTTGGAATTTCATGCTGCTACCTTAAATGGTTGCTGAGATATAAGAAGGTTTTCCAGAATTTTCAACCTCCTGTTTGCCCCCCCCCCCCCCCCTTAGAGAGAGAATTTTCAAAAATCCTGTCTTAGTGCACGCTTGCATCATAAGAAGTTTATTTCTCCTAATTTTCATGTTTCTACGTTCAGTAGTTTGGGCTGTGCATTGATTATCAGTCAGTGTGGACAAACTCTTTTATGTATGTATATATATTATGTTAGATAATAAATACAACTAATAATAATAATTATGAAACTAAGAAAATTTATCAGAAGATTTATCTTTAGAAATTAGATTTTTTAAGTTGAATAAAGTTATTTTATTTTCCATTCATATAATAAATTAGACACGTCTAAATTGGCAGAATATTTCAGGATTTTCACAAATCCCAAGTTATCAGGGAAGAAAAATTTAAATCCTTCAAACAATTTAATAATTTTCATTCCAAAACAGAATGCTTGGATATGAATTGTTATAATCTCTATTCACTTTCAAAGATAAAAACCTAAGAAAGGCGACAGATTTTTATTACTTTGTGCATCATGACATTAATGGATAATACCACAAGGAATTACCTTATGCAGATGCAATCATGTGATATATATAGTATACCAACTAAATAAATTTGGCACATAAATGTCATACATGTATCACATTGGCACGATCTTTCTCGTGGTGCCAATTTGGTGAAAACTGTTTTCAAATACAAGTTACATGCATTTTTAATTACTTTGTTATTTTAAAAAGGTAATAACAATAAAGTTTAACCAGTAACCATAGAACAAAAGAATTAATATAATTTAAAAAAAGAAAATAAGCAGTTTATTAATAAATAAATACCAATAGCCAGGTAACTATCTGAAGCATAAAATCGATATTTTGTTGCAATCGTGCCAATGTGGTGCATTTATGACCATATCTGTGTCATATTTGATACCAAATATAATGCTGACTTCTTCGAAAGCTAATTAATCATTTATAAAATCACCATGAAAATATATTTTATAAGACAATTGCAGATAATTAAATTTTTATTAAACTGTCTTTTTTTTGGCGATGTCAAAAATCTTTATTCACTTTAATGGATATAAAATCTCAGAAAAGGCGACAAATTTTTGTTACTTTATGCATAAAATTTTATGGGTAAATACCACAAGGTATTGCCATTATGCATATGCAATTCTACATAAACAAAAATAAAATAAAGCTTGATACATATAAACATAAAATAATTTATCAATCTTACATGATACATAAGACAAATATAAGACAGTTTAATAGATTTCTGTTAAAATTGTATTGACTGTCAAAGGCAGAAAATTCAGAACTAATACCAGAAGATATTGTCATTATGCATTCATGTAAGAAGTCAATCCAAAGCAAGTCTTGAAAACGGTTCAGTGAATAACTGGTATATTTCATGATTCCCCCTCTCCCCCCCCTGGGATCGGAAAAGTAATTGAAAGAAATGCTGCAGCATTTTAAAAAATCATAAGGACTATGAGGCAGGGGTCGAGGGCGGATCTGGAGAGGGGGAGGGGGGGGGGGAAGGACGGTTTAAAAAATTGGGAGACTAAATCTTATGCGTAGGTCGGGGCTAATATTTTCACTGCGGGTCAGGTTTGGGTCCGGTTAACTTATATATCTTCTGCAGGTCGGGTTTGGATCCAGTCGATTTCTATTTTTTAATGCTGGTAGTGTTAACTAATCAGGGGCGTGCGAACAGAAAACTGCGCATGGGCAAAGCTTCAATTTACACACACCCCCCCAAAAAAAAACTTTTCTTGTGACAGGCCAAAAATGACGTTGGTAGTATAAATTTGATGTCCTTTAAATTTCTAGACCCGAGGCAACCGCCCCCTTCGCACTGCGATGTAACTAATAGTTTTTCTGTGGTTCGCATTTATGTCCATTTGACTTCTATTTTTTGCAGTGGGTCAGGTTAACTTCTACTTTTTTGCTAATTGTTGGGTTTGAGACCGGTTAACTACTATATTTTGCCGCTGGTCGGATTGACTTCCGTTTTTTGCTGCTGGTTGTGTTTGGGTCCAATTGACTTATTTTTTGTTGTGGGTCGGGTTAGTAGTAATAGTAGTTAGTCATAGTAGTAAAGCTCTACAATACGAACGTAATTTTTTTTTAATGTATTTCTTAAAATTTCGCTAAACAAATGTACAACATAAATACATTTTTTATGAATAACAAATAAGTAAGATGCCACCCCCAAATTGGGCTTGGAGTGAAGAATTGCACGCAGTGTTCCCCACCCCCAGAAAATTTTGTGTTTTCAATGGTAAAAAGTGTAATTTTCAACCGGGACTCTATTGTATCCCCCCACCCAGAGTCACAAGTCTCTCCTGGAAAAATGTGTCTGAATTCAACACTGATTGCACAAATCACGGTCAGGCCAATAATGCGTATCATACAGCCTGGGTCGGACATGGAACAAATGTTTAGCTTTTACTCAGGGCAGAGCCCTGACCTGAAAAATTTTGATCAGTACAGAGAAGACATGAGTTTGGGCTCTTTTTTGAGAATTAGGTCCCACTCGAGCTCGATGATTTTAAATCCAAGCCTGCCCAAACCCAAAACATTTTGCTTCACCAGAGTCCGAGCCCAATAACAAAAGTTTACAATAGCAATGCAGTTTTTTTTTAAAATGTCCTCCCCCCCCAAAAAAATTATGATTTTTAAACTACATTTTACATAGAAATGTTACTTTTAAACGATATTATCAAAAGAAAAGTTTGGTATAAAATAAAATGTACTTTATACATAAAAAAAATTCTCACATTTGGTCTCCTTTAATAAGAAAATATTACGGACATGTTAATGAAGTGTGTTTCATAAATAAATGCATGGAACTTATAGAAATTACTGTCGATTATTTGTCGAATAGAACATTTATCAATTTTCTATAAAAAGTGTAAATTTTTAACTATAACCATTTCATTCCTCATAACAATCTTTTGGGATAGGCGTGACCTATCATAACAGACAATATTAAATTAAAAATTTTAAATTTTGCTGCTTTTATAGAAATAGAGGAAACATTGCTCAATTGCTTTCTATCAGAATAATATGGAAATTAAATTTACTTACGACCAAAAGTGACTTCGTAAATTCCGGAGTACAACTTTAGCATCAGCAGAATTAAAAAAAAGAGCAACAATTACTAAAATTATTTATTATTAATTATTTCCATATGAAAAGCGATTACGACATGCATACGCTGTGTACAATAGAAATCTAACTATGTGCCAACCGCAAATTAAAACGGGAAGAAAATATCCTCTTCGTATTAAACGTCTAAGTAATAATAATAATAAACAACCTTATTGCAAAATAACCTCTGCTACAAACCAGGGTTGGCAAGTTTCTTCCGCAGTGGAAAAAACCACGAAAAAAACCATGGAAAAAATCGGCCAGAAGAAATAGGTTTCTTCCAAGTGGAAGAAATGGAAGAAACTGTTTTTCTTTAAGAATTTATCATATATTTTCAATTTTGTAAGATATGTAAGATATAATAAATATCTTCTTCCTATAATCTAATATAAATTAATTTCACTGGACCAAAACAAATTTAACTAAGCATATATTCTAAGTTAATAATTGCATCAGTTTTTTAGCCAAGATCACACACAACAGTTATCTAGAGATCTTCAACCATTCAATAATGAAAAGAAATTTTATCCAAAATACACAAAATCAGTTAAATGTTATCCATTTCAATTTAACGAACATATTTTTTATTACTTAAATTTCTGAAACTAGTAGTAAATAGTAGAGATTCTTTACTAATGGTAGAATGAAATCCATTTAAATAAAAGCTTTTAATTTACATCAATTTTATTAATGTAAATAATGTATAATAATTACTATATTAAAAAGAGATCAATCAAAAATTCGGTTTTGTTTTTTGACCAAAATCTGAGTTTTGTCAAAAACAAGGGCGAAAATTCAGCCAGATCGAAACACTTAGTATTCCAAAAATCTTGTTTCTTCCTACGGAAATTTTCAATTTTAGTTATTTATTTGAATTGTATCAGCTCAAATGAATGCATTGCAATGAACTTCATTGTTTATGATTATCAGTCATGACTTATCAATCATCTCAGAAAATTTTTAGTTTAAACTGCATTAGATTTCAAATATTCTTTCAGAAAGTTCTAGAGTAACAAATGATTATTTACAAAAATCATTATAGAAGAAAAATCAAGATGTATGTACCTAAAACAAAAATATTTTTTATTAAATGAAATTTGTATAATTAGAAAATCTTTGTGTCATGGATGAATTAATTACGTATTATTACATATGAAAATAAAGTTTTTGGATTATTAAGTTTTACATAATTAATAAATGCTATACATATAATTAATTTCAATTATGTATATATTTATGTATATATTAATTACTTTAAAACATACAATTTAATTACTAATTTTTTTTTGGATGTTTTAATGCTATACATAATTAATTTCAATTATGTATATTTATGTATGTATTAATTACTTTAAAACGAACAATTACTCAATTTTTTTTTTTTTTGGACGTTATCATTTTCGGCCAAAAAGTAGGAAGGTCACCTACATTCGGTTTTGGCTTTAAAAACCTGTTTCGATCTATCCTGAATATTAAAAAAAAAGTCATTAAAATCTTTATTTTTCTTAATATAATGCAACATAGTATAGCAAAAAAGTTTTTTAGCTGTAGGATGCAGCAATCAATTTCTCAACTTAAATTGGAGGAAAGCAAAAAATGATTTTTTTTGCAAGTTCTACACTTCAGGATAGTTTAAAAGTATTTTGACATACCCATAGATGTTTTTAGAACACTAATCTTTTAAAATCAGAATTTAAATTCATGCTAGATGAAAAATATAAAAAAATTACAAATTTATTTATTTACTGTGTTGCACAGTTTAAAATAATGCACATTTATATGAAAATAATATATTTTTATATGAAAAATAAATAGTTTGTAGGTAGTTTCTTTTTTTATAAATGGAGCAATTAATAAAAAAAACCCATTCGGTAATAAAAAAAAAATCCCAACCTCTACAGTAGTAAAAATCCATCAACTGAAAATGTCTGTTGAACTTGAAGTTTGCAAAAATAAGTTATTTTATGTCGACAGAAATAGCTAAAATAGCTTTGTAGAAATGACCAATAATTTACTTTTAAAACAGCATTCTAATGCTAAAATAGAAAAAAAAAAAAAATCACAATTTCTGCTTTTCTTTCATTCTAATCAAAATGTTCAAAATAATGATTTGAAACGGCAATGGTGCAGAAAATGTTTCCACTCCTTACATTTCCCCCAATTTACATGAAAATTTTCCCAAAATTTTACGGTATGATATATTGGTAAATGCTGCATTACCATTGGTATAGAAAATTTATTTTTTTAACATTTCTTATCTTATTTGCGAGCAGGAGTGATTCTCAGAGGAAAAAAAACAAACTTCTGAAATTCACAACAAATTTTCTGAAAGAATAGAGCGGAGAGGGAGAAGAAGGGTTCCCCTCCCAGTCATGTTTTTCTTTTTTTCCCCAAAATCTTTTTACAAATCTTGCATTTTTTAAGAGATTTTTTGGTCAAATTTGCGATTATTTATCGATCTTTCGACGAGTTTTACGATTATTTCGCCTTTCTTTTAACGAGTTTTGAGGTTATTTAGTCTTGCTTTTCACGAAATTAACCATTATTTTGCCCTTTTTTAACAAAATTTGTTTTTTTTTTTTTTTTTTTGCGCGCTATTCTTTTGTTGTCTTTTGATAAAATTCGAAGTTGTTTTGGATCGTTTCACAAAATTTGCGTTTTTTGATCTTTGAGTGAAATTTTGCGGTTATTTGACAAAATGTGCGGTCGTTTCATGATATTTTAGTGAAATTTGCAGTTTTTCATGGTCTTTTGACAAAATTTGTGATTGTTTCACCATCTTTTTATTAAACTTTCAGTGTTGTGACTGTCTTTTGACGAGATGTGCATTTATTTCAAAATCCTTTGAGAGAATTTGCGATCATTTCGCAATCACTTGACAAAATTTGCATTCAATGTGCAATTTTTTTTGACAAAACTTGATGTTTTTTCTCGGACTTTTGATGAAATTTTCCGTTATTTTACGATCTTGTGACGACATTTGTGTGCTTTGCATAGTTCTCAGCCAAAATTCATGGTATTTTTATATCAGAATTTTCAGATTGATGACCGATTTCTTTTTTATTTTTTGTAAAATTTGGGACAGAATCACCTCTGATAAACGGTACATATTATTTCAAAACTGATTTTGTGATGGTTGCAATGCAGATCTTTAATATTTGTAATGAGAATTTTCCATCGAATTGAATTACGGAATTCTTTGTTAAATGGAAATTGATTCTATATATATATATTTCAGCAAAATTTCCCCGGATTCTAGATTGCCAGATCAGACATATTCTGCATCCCTGTGAAACGGAACAAGTAATGTTTAAGAGGGAAAAAAGTTCTTGTAATATTCTTTATTTATTGACAAATAAAATTTATAGGTTTCAGAAAAAATGAGTCAGAGCCCGAGCACTATCTCATCTCTAATACAGACATTTAGGAAGAATGACTCCAGGCTGAACTCGACATGGAAAAAAAAAAAAAACAAAAAAAAAAAAAAAAACAAGTCAGGCTCGACCCAAAGGGACAGAAAAATAAAGATCTGGAGACGGCCCGGGTCTAAAAGTCAGAAGACCTGACCCTAGGGTGGGCGGTCATCTCTTCGCCATCTCCCCCCCCCCCCCTCACCTTAGATCCACCATTGCCTGATTCATGAATAGGCGAAGCCGACCTGGGCCTGACGACCTTCAGTTTCAATCTAAGTCCTATTTTATGAAGATCTCTCATGTTGGTTTGAAAACCTTTATGGTCCCAAGGGGGGGGGGGGGATCACCCCCTCCCTTAGATCCGCCATTGGCAGGGGTGCAGAATGTCTGATCTGGTGATCTGGATCCGGAGAAATTTTACAGAAACATTACACTTGATTATAACAAGTTCCACAATTCACTGAGACAGAAATAGTTCACTCAGGGTTGGCAAGTTTTTGACAGTGTCCGGTTTTATCCGGTTAAAACCGTGGTTTAAACCATCATGGCTAAAACCTCTTGTCAAAAACCTCATCAGAAACCTCAAATACTACACTGATCTGTAAAATTTCACATTAAACATCTGTCACAAATATACAATATTAGATGTAATATTAAAACAGGGTTCATACAGAGGTTGCTAAATGAAAAATAAGGACTTTGTAAGGGCTTCGTTAAAAGAAAAATAAGGACTTCCTAAAGTTAAAAAAGAACAGTACATATAATTACATTAAATTTTAATAGTAATAGATTGAAATTTTACATAAAACATACTTATATAATTATTTAACAAAATATATAACATCAGTTGGCTAGCAACTGTTTTTTCGCATCTATTTCTTTTGCAGATTTTCTACAATTGTTCAATTTGATAAATAATTGAATATCTTTAGTTGATTTAGGTTTATCAGCTAATTCATAAGCCTGATTTTCTAACTCCAATACTTCTTTTTCAAGAAGCCATATTTTTTATTTTTTTATTAGGGATGCACCGAATAGTGATTTTGGCCGAATACCGAATATTCGGCCGACAGGTGAACCGAATACCGAATATTCGGCTTTCCAAATACTTTTTTAATTTCAAAATTTAAAGGCATTAAAATGTTATTTTTTAAAACAGTTTTACATAATATTTAATAAAAGAAGCTTAAATTTTGATAAACAAGAGCTTTTTATAAGAGCATTTAGCATTGAAAAAAATCTGCCTTGAGTTATTTAAGAAGAGCAGTTATGAAACTGTAATTAATAAAATTTTCTACGAATCGAAACAAACATTTTAAAATGAAATAATGAAAAAATGGCCAAAGAAAAATTTTACAGTCTAATAATTGTCCTTTTTAAATAACTCAAGGCAGATTTTTTTTCAATATAAAGTACAAATACTTTCAACTTAATTCTGAATAAAGGTATGTTTGGCTCATAGTTCTTTTCTTATGAATGGTGGTATTTTCCATCCATCCCATCATATCATATTTTACAGAAATCAAAGCATGTGAATTGAAAATATGTTATCTTATTTATTGTTAATGTAATAAACGAACACACAAGTTTTGACCTGGAGTGAGATGAAATACAATGTACTTATGACTCAATAAGTTGATTATGATTATGGTTTCATGAACAAAAATTGTCTGCCTTGATAACTACTACTAATCTCAAAAGTTTTTTTTTTTTTCTTTTAAAGGACTTTTATTTGGGGAAAAGCAAGAAACAGATTATTTACTAAACAAAATTTAGAAACTTGTATGAGCACGTAATTTATTCCTAAGGAGAATCCTAATAAATCACCATTTTAATCCTTCTCATGGTTAATTTTCTTAAGTTATACTTTACAAACAGCAAATAAATAATGTAAAAACATTCTATTTTATTTAAAAATGATTTTGTTTCTAATTATTTTCAATATAAATTAAAAAATTGACAGTTAAAAGTAGAAATAGTGAAAAGTTTTTAAAAGGTTTTATTAAGTATTGGATTCGGCGGGCCGAATAGTTTCATATTCGGCCAATAGTTTAGTATTCGGCCTAACCGAATACTCGGTAACATGGCCGAATACCGAATAGATACCGAATATTTGGTGCATCCCTATTTTTTTATAAAACCTAAGTCATCTTCAATTAATTTCCTTTTATTTCCTGCAGAGGAAGACTGTTGTTGTTAACCATGCTACACATATCCAGTGAAATAATAAGACTAAGATCAAACACAGATTAGCAGATGTCGCTGGACTTGAAAAATCCTGGGTCCCGGGGACCTAGGACTTCTAAAATTCTGGAACCTTTTCTGGGGACCTCCTTTTTTTACAAAAGCGAGTCCCCACTAATAAGTCATATTTTTAGATGCAAACATTGAACTTGTTCATTTTCAAAAGAAAAATTAAATGCAATAAATATTGTTTTAATAATAATACGTAAATAATTAAAGCCAATATTAATTTTTTTTAAACTATTAAGAGAAATTTTCTTTACCTTTTTAAAAATAAAAATGCAAGGTATAAATTTAATTATAAAATAATGCTTATTTGATTGTAGAAGATAACAAGTGTCATTAGTGTTTGCATTTCTTTTAAAAAGGGGCAAAACTGATTTATTGAAAAAGACATTTTTCCTGAAAAAGGAATACTTTTGTTGAATAAAGGGGTATTTTTTGTTTAATGAATGGGTGTTTTCAGAAGTTACATTCACTCAGAAAGATTTGGAACAATCAAAAACAGATTGTAAAGTAGGAAAATCTGTTTTTGGAGCAGCAAAAAGAAATAATTTTGAAGCAAAAAAGTTAGCTTTTCGAACAGCGATCCTGGCATTATTGTTATTATTATTATTTTGTGCTTTTTTGACGAAAATTACGTTTTAAACCGATCTTTTGTCGAAATTTGTCGTTTTTTTCTCGATTTTTTTTTTTTTTTTTTTTTTTTTTTTTTGTCGAACTTTGGCATTTTTTTTTTTTTGAAAAATATGCCGATTTTTCGCAAACGTTTGACGAAATGTGCCTTTTTTCGCGATCTTTTGACGAAAGTTACCGTTTTATCACAATTTTTTGATGAAAATTGCCGTTTTTCGTGAATCTTTTGACAAAATTTGCCGTTTTATCGCGATTTTTGGACGAAATTTTCGTTTTTTTTAAGAGTTTTTGAGGAAATTTGCCGGAAATTATTCACTATTTCGCGATTTTTAAACGAAATTTTTTTTTTTTCGATTCTTTGACGAAATGTGCTGTTTTTTCGTGATCCTTTGACGAAATGTGCCGGGTTTTCGCAATCTTTTGATGAAAGTTACTGTTTTAATCACAATTTTTTTAAATGAAAATTGCAGTTTTTTTGCGAATTTTTTGACAAAACTTACTGTTTTATCGCAATGTTTGGACAAAATTTGTCGTTTTTTCGCGATTTTTTGAGAAAATCTGCCTTCTATCGGAATTTTGGAACAAATTTAGACATTTTTTTTCCGTGAATTTTTTGTTAGAATTTGCCGAAAATTATTCGTTATTTCGCGATTTTTTAACAAAATTTGCCTCTATGCGATTTTTTGACGAAAATTACGCGTCCCGTGGGACGTGTAAGCTCCATTTTCTTGCGTACCGTCACTGATTTCCTGTGTATTTTACGCACTATAGCGCGTCTGTGGCATCCCCGGTAGATTATAGAACAGATTGGCGCAATTATTTGGCGAAATATCTTTTCTTTGCTATTCATTTCTCTATTTCAAAGAAAAGGTAATTTTTGATGGTGAATATTTTTTACGATTGGTGTTTGTAAATACGAGGTTTCTACGTCGCAATCGGGAAACAAAAGAGGCAACTTTAATGTCCAATCAGAAATAAGAGAATTATAACAAAGAAACTTTATTTATTTTTTTTTTTTTTTCAGCTGCCATATTTGGCAGATTATGAATGTTTCAGGGGTAAAGGTTAAAATTCAATATTTGTATTAGTAGTTAGTGTCCAGTAGAGGCTGAATGTTTAGTAGCCACTACTGTCAAGTTAGTGGCCACTAATTACTATCATAGATGCCACCAAGAAGAAAATATCGTATAAATTCTAATCAGAATATTAAATAGTTAATAATTATTTTATATGTAAAGAAAACCATAACTTCATTCAAACTTAGATTTTTTCCCCATTTACAGATAATGAAAATGGGGATTTTTTTTTTTCGACCACTTTATGAATTTAGTAATATTTTCCGTTATTGGGCAATGGATTTCGCAGTCTTTTGAAGAAATTTGCTGTTTTTTCGCAATTTTTTGACGAAATTTATCGTATCTTCACGATTTTTGAACAAAATTTATTGTTTTTCTGCGTTTTGAATCTAAATTTGTTTTTTTTTGACGGAATTTGCAGTTTTTTCGCAATTTTTTGAGATCTACCTTTTTTCTGCGATCTTTTGACGAAAGCTGCCGTTTTTTCGCGATATTTTGATGAAATTAGCTTTTTTTTTGCACTTGACAAGGATTACACTGTTTTTTCGAGATTTTTTGAAGAAACCTGCCATTTTTTCGCGATTTTTTTTTAAACCAAATGTACCGTTTTTTCATGATCTTTTGACAAAATATGCTGATTTTTCGTGATCTTTTGACGAGATTTGCCGTTTTCCCGCGATTTTTTGATAAAATTACCTTTTTTTTTCTTTTTTGCAAGTATTGACATGGATTACACTGTTTTTTCGCGATTTTTTGACAAAATCTGCCATTTTTTTCGCGATTTTTTTGATGAAATATTTTGTTTTTTCGCGATTTTTTAAAACCAAATCTACCGTCTCTTCGCGATTTTTTGACGAAATCAGTTTTTTTTTAGATCTTTTGACGAAATATGCCGATTTTTCGTGATCTTTTGACGAGATCTGCCGTTTTTCCGCCATCTTTTGATGAAATTAGCTTTTTTTCTTGCAATTATTGATAAAGATTACCGTTTTTTCGAGATTTTTTGACGAAATATTCTGTTTGTTCGTGATTTTTTTTTTTTTTTTTTTTTTTACCAAATCTGCATTTTTTCGCAATTTTCTAACGAATTCTGTCGTTTTTTTGCGATTTTAAGGCAAAAAATACCGATTTTTCGCAATCTTTTGAAGAAATCTGCCGTTTTTTCGCTCGATCTTTTGGCGAAATAAGCCGATTTTTCGACAAAATTGGCCGATTTTTGCAATTTTTTTGACGAAATCTGACGTTTTTTCGCGATTTTATGACGAAATCTGCTGTTTTTTCGCGATCTTTTGACGAAATCTGACGTTTTTATGCGATTTTATAACGAAATCTGCCGTTTTTTCGCAATATTTTGACGAAATCTAGCTTTTTTTTAGCGATATTTTGATGAAATTTGTCATATTTTCATCATTTCTCGATGAAATTTACTTTTATTCCGCGATTTTTTTTACCGATATTTGTCGAAATTTTTTGATTAAATTCGCATTTTTCTGCAATCCTTTGACGAAATTAGCGATTGTTCTTCGAACGATTGGCAAAATTGGTTATTTTTGGTGACTTTTTGTCAAAATTTGCAATATATTTTATGTCCTAATTTTCAGATTTATGACCGACTTTTTTTTAAATTTTCCGAAATGACTGATCGCCAAAATGGCGATCAGGTGCATAACATAAAATCGCCAATTTTTTACATTTAGTCACCCTGTGCCCGGTGGCGACCGCGAATTTTATCCTTTATTCAGGGGTGATTCTGGGTGAACATTTTTTTTTTTCGGAAATGCACATCGCATGTTCGGAAATCGGTGGCGCGGGGGGAGACGGGATTCCGCAAATTACCCCCCCCCGGTTTTTCTTGATCTTTTAACAAAATCGCCGTTATATCCGCAATCTTTAGACTCGAAGTTTTCCCACGGTCTTCAGACGAAATCAGCGTTTTATCTGCGATATTTGGTGAAATTGCCATTTTCCCAGTGATCCGCACAGGAAATTCGCGTTTTTCAGGATCTTTTGACAAAGTTCGTTGACAAAAACATCTACAAAATCGTCGTTTTCCCACGAAATATTGAAGAAACGCGTGCTTTTTTGACGATCCTTTCATGAAATTTGCATTTCTTCGCAATTGTTTTTTCCGCGCGCTAAACCATACAAGTTGGCAATTATGCGGAACTGATACCCCAATTTCAAATTTTCGGAAGAGGTTGCCTTAAATTTTTGGAAATTTCGGACGAGAATCACTCCTGGAATGTTTGGCGATTTTTTAAAAACATTTTACGGATCGCATTAATATTAAGTTCACGTTAAAAAATAAGGACTTTCAATAAAAAATAAGGACTTTAAGGATCCTTATTAAGGACTATCGAAATATAAGGAGTTTATAAAGACTTTTAAGGTCTGTGCGAACCCTGTAAAAATTCACTTTTACTGTATTGCATATTATCATTTCTGGGGAAAAAAAAAAAAAAAAAAAAAAAAAAAAAAAAAATTGTCACAAATCTGAAAATTTGGCCTGTCTCCAAACTTGCTCAACTAGCAATGCTTCTGCTGCTATCAAGCCCTGCAGCTCAGCACCAATTGAGAGAGTATTTTGTAACTTTGGCTTCATACACTCTAAACTCATAAACCATTTGGGTGTAAATAAATGTGCTAAATTGGTTAAGTGCTATAGGATGTTGTGGGGGTAAAATTGATCCAGATTATTAGCTGTACAAAATCATTTTCTTCTGTTTGAACATTCTAAAAACAATGTTTTTATTACAATTAGTAATTTAATTTTTTTATAATTATTAAATTACAGTATAATTAATTTTAAATAAAAAATTACTCAATGTTTCTCTCTTGTTCTTAAAATGTTTAAAGCGCATTACACATTTTTGACGGTTTAAGCCAGTTTTTAACAGTTTAAACCAGTTTTTTGACGATTTAAACCAGTTTTTGACACTTGTCATGCCAAAAACCAGTTTCTGATGTCAGAAACCTAACCCTGATTTCACTATAAATAAATCTGTATAATGACCTAAAAATCAATCTCAAAATATTATTTAACATATTTCAGAGGCGATTCTGTTCTGAATTTTCAAAAATTTAAAACATTTGGTTAAAAAAAAAAAATTAGTTTATCAGTCTGAAAATTTGTGTAATAAAATACCGTGAATTTTGTCGAATTATGGAAAAAATGTGGTTTCCATCACAAAATCGAAAAATAACCTCAAATTTTTCAAAGAATCTCGAAAAACTGCAGATTTCATCAAAATATCACAAAAAAACTGCAAGTTTCATCAAACTTTTGTAAAATAAAAGCAAATTTTGTCAAAAAATTGTGAAATAAACACACATTTTGTTAAAAAAAAAATCACAAAAAATGCTAATTTCACAAAAGATCACAAAACAAATGTAAATTTCGTCAAAAAACTCAATTTTTGCCAAAAAATCATAAAACAACCCTAAATTGTATTAAAAGATTGCAAAACAGCCACAAATCTTATCAAATAATTGCAAAACAATTGCTAATTTTGTGAAATAACCACAAAACTGTGAATTTCGTCATAAGATAAAATAATGGTCAAAATTTCTGAAATAATTTCATTTAAAAGATAAAAAGCAAATATCAATGAAATAGTGTAAAAAATGCAAATTTCATCAAATGGGAGGAAAAAAAAAAAAAAAAAAAGGGGGGGGGGGGTGGATCTCTCTTCCTTTCCCCCCACTCTGCTGTAACATTTCAAAAAAATTGTGAATTCACATTTTTTTTTTCACCCCGAAGCATTCTTGTCACATATACTCACTTTTAAATAGAAAAACAATGGAAAATAAATTGTCTATATGTACAATAATACAGCATTTGCTTATAACATGCTGTAAAATTTTGGGTACATTTTTACGCGGATTCAGGGAAATGTTGGGACTAGAAACATTTTCTGCACCCCTGCTTTTAGGTACATAATTAACTTAAAAGGGGCTGTTCGGCACTATACACTGCTGAATTAGCTAAGACTCAACACTGATACTGAAAAGATAACAGTTTAAAACTTACAGCCATTCATATAATTTTCTTTTAAAAGTCTTGAATTAGGTTAACAAACACAACTTACAACACTGTGTGACAGCAGAAGCTACAGTCAAATCTCTATATTCTCTGTACATGTTATGAGTACCAGTTCGAGAGTTGTATCTCAACCAAATACCAAAGTTCTTGACTTTAGTAGGAGTTTTATCATAAACCTATTAAAAAAAATTACAAATTTTATTTAAAAATTAATTAAAAAAGGAAAAAACTACAAAACATACAAACCAAACTTCATATTGCAGAGCATAATTTATAAAAATAACTATTTTAAGAAATAAAAGTTTTAAGTACTTAATGAACAAATTACAAGATTTTGCAAATTTTTTAACGGCTTAGACTAAATTGATATAAACCTTAACACTGAACATGCTCATACAGTCAGAGGTGCCAAGTTTCAATAAAAGTTATCAGTAACCAGAGTTCAGAAAATAATGAGCAGGTGGGTGGAGGTGTGTTGTGTGTACGGGAGGGGGAGGGAATATTCATGTTTGGACGAAATTTTCACATTTTTCGAAATTTTTAGACTAAATGTGCGCTTATCTTCGCGATCTCTTGACAAAATGTGCATGTTTTTCGCGATCTTTTGACGAAATGTGCATTTAAGTAACTTATTGACGAAATGAGCGCGTTGTAAGCGATTTTTTGACAAAATGAGCGCATTTTAAGCGATTTTTTGACGAAATGAGAACGTTTCAAGCAATCTGTTGACGAATTGTGCGCATTTTTTGCGATTTTATGATGAATTGTGCACGTTTTTGCGATCTTCTGACAAAATGTGCACGTTTTTCACAACCTTCTGACGAAATTTGTGCATTTTCAACGATCTTTTGACGAAATGTACGCGTTTTAAGCAACTTTTTGACGAAATGAGCACGCTTTAAACAACTTTTTGACGAAATGAGAGTGTTAGCGATCTTTTGACAAAATGTGCGTGTTTTAAGCATTTTTTTTGTCGAAATTTGCGTGTTGTAAGTGATTTTTTGACGAAATGCACGCGTTTTTGCAGTCTTTTGGCGAAATGTGCGGGTTTTACGTGATCTTTTGAAGAAATGCGCACGTTTTAAGAATTTTTTTTTTTTTTACAAAATTTGCACGTTACTCACGATTTTTTGACGAAATGCACGTATTTTTACACAAGCTTTTCTGTTTTTTACCTGAGATTCTATATCGAAATTTACGCTTTTCAAGCGATTCTTGGATGAAATTCACGATTTTTTTAATCCACAATTTCTATCCGATGACCGTAACGCCGTAACTTTTGTTGCATATCTGTAATAATTACGGACAAATCATAATACTTGGCACCTCTGTACAGTGGTGGGAGATCATATAATAAAGTCACTTTCAATGATTGAAAAATACATGAGGGCCTCACAACCATAGTAGACAAAGTAAATCTTTGAAGAAAAAAAAAATTCATTAAGAAAGCACATAAAATCGGTTTTATCCACTTCACTGTGAATGAAATGTGTTTTCACATACTTTCTGGTATGTGGTACCTGTTTACACACAGACTTTGTTTACTGGGGGAGAAGATAAAAGAGTTTATGTAGCTAATACAGGGGTCTGTCTAGATTTTTCTCACAGGGTCCTGTTTTTGTAAATTTTAAATCATCGATGTATTCACATAATAAATATCTTCAGGGATGAGATTGACCAAAAAGTAAAAAAGCTGAAAACTGCATGAACGACATTTGAGCAATGACAAGAATTTCAATCGCAACAAATACAATTGCTATTAATAAACATAAATTACATACAATTTAGCTTTGCATAAATAAAAAAGGAATTATTAACATGAAATAGGCAGAAAGTATTTGATTACAATGAAAATTTATTTTACTAATATCAGGGGTGATTGTGACTCAGAATGAAAAATCCTGAAAATTAAGTGATACAAAGTAGAAAACCCTGAAAATTATCAAATGCAAAATATACCAATTTCAAAGGTCCCATTCAATCAAAAAGATTTGGAGCAGAAAAAAAAATGTGACAACAAAATTAGTTTTTAAAGCAGCAAAAAAGTTTTTGGAACAGATAATTCCAATCCAGCAATAACCCTTTTCTCTTTCACAATCTTTTGATGGAATTAGTGGCTTTTTCACGATCTTTTGACCAAATCGGTCGTTTTTTCACGATCTTTTTATGAAATTGGTCGTTTTTTTGCACTTATTTGACGTAAGTTACTGTTTTTACGTGATTTTTTAAAAATGAAATTTAAAGTTTTTTCATGAAATTTGCCATTTTTTAAGACAAAATTGATCGTTTTTTTCGCGATTTTTTTTAAAAGATGAAATTGATCATTTTTCAGAGATTTTTGTGACGAAATTTATCGTTTTTCTGCAATTTTTTTTATTAATTTGATCATTTTTCGACGAAATTCATTGTTTTTCACAATTTTTTGAGGAAATTTAAATCTTTATTACGAAATTTGCGTTTTTACCCTGCGATTCTATAAAGAAATTAGTTTTTTGCGCGATTCTTTAATAAAATTCATAAGTTTTTTTTTTTTTTGTGCAACCCATTAACAATTTTACATTTTTCCACAGGGTTCATTGATTTAAATCGGCTTGATTTTAATCATGATTTAAATCACAATTTAAATCAACTGACTTTTTTTAAAAAAATCATTGATTTAAATCCGTTTTTCTTTTAAGTTATTTTTTAATAAATTTCAGATGAAACAGACATATTAATGTGCTTTAATATAATTTAGTTTTATATACCATATATAATCAAACAACTTTCAGAAAGATAAAGCTTAAGCTTAGTAAAAAAGTAAAATAAATGTATAGTTTAGAAAAAAAATGCTTTCAAATTTCATTTGAATCAATTATAAAATAATTTTGCAACGATAAAGAAATGTAAGCAGAAATATAATAAATATTTGAATATTTACTCATTAGTATTTAGAAAAACTTCTGAAAGTTGAGGTAAAATAAAATTGTATGACTTTACGTGCTATACTTTGGTGAAGCCTGCTATATAAGGATTTGAGCAAAATTTGAATCAGCAATTGATTTATTTATTTAATTTATTTGATCTCAGCCCTTTAGAATGGTGGAAGGTATTTTTGTTACAGTTATCGAAAAAGCTCATACTAAAAAGAGAATGATCAACTAGCTTTTTACTGCAATAGATTTATCTGCTTCCATCAAACAAATGTTTTTTGCCTTTGGTTTGATACTTTCAGAAATTAGAAATCAACAGATAAAACTGTTAAACCGCTGCCATCGAAATGCTCAAGGCCAGAGGACACAAATTGTGAGCTATTCACTAATTGACTTACTTCTCACTTATGTTGGAATTCACACTAGAAAATTTTGAATAACAATTTACTTTTATTTTATTTGTGGAATATCAATCATCGTATAAAACACAACAAAAAGTCATAAAATAATAAAAATGTGTGGCAATTTAAAAAAAAAATAAAAAAAATCTTATTTAAATCAAAAAAATCCGATTTAAATCAAAAAAATCAGATTGTTTTGATTTTTATTAAAAAAATAAAAAAAATCAAGAACCCTGTTTTTCCATGACTCTTTGACGATATTTCCGTTTTACCCGTGATCTTGTGTCAAAATATCCGTTTTCTGGCGATTTTTTGACAAAAAAAAAAAAAAAAAAAAAAAAAAAAAAAAAAAAACACATTTAACATTTAAAGAATTTTTTTCCCACGATCCTTTGTGAAATTTCCGCTTTCTTTTTCGCAATCGTTCGACAAAATTGTCAATTTCTTTCTGCGAACAATCGACAAATTGATTTTTTTCAGCGACCATGTGTCGAAATTCTTGATATTTTAAAATTCGAATTTTCCACTAAAAATAATCTCATGAACTCTGAAAAATCGATCAAAAAATCCAGAAATCCGAGGTATACACGGAACACAATCGGCCATGTTCAAGTCTTCTGTTTTAAGACAATGCCGTTATGTTTTTCAATGAGCATTCGGCGATCGCGATGAAATAAGATAACCACCGCATGCGATAAAGGACTTCTCATATTTGAAGTGTTGAAATAGAGGCATATTTTGATGTGGATTAAAATTATTTTACAATTCTTTTTTTATTTAAACGAATAAAAAACAGAAGTCTGCACAAAATAAATTCTTGAAAACTCCAGGGGTGATTCTGGATGATTTTTTTTTTTCGGAAATTCGCATCGCATTTTCGGAAATCGGCGGGCAGGGGGGGGGGAGTTCCCCCCTCCAGCGATCTTCAGGCAAAATCGGCGTTTTTCCGCTATCTTCAGACGAAATCAACAATATTTTAGCAAAATCGGCTGTTTTTCCGCGATCTTTTGACGAAATCGGCATTTTCTCATGTTTTTAAGTGCAATCGGCTTTTTTTGACGATCTTTACACAAAATTTGCTTTTTTATGCAATTTTTTCTCAAAAACGGCGTTTTATTCCCGTGATCTTTTCACGAAATTGACGTTTTTTCCGTGATCTTTTAATGAAATCGGCGTATTTTTTCAAATATTCTTTTAACAAAATATTTTTCAGCGATCTTTTATCGAAAACGGTGTTTTTTTCCCGCGATCTTTTAACGAAATCGGCGTTTTCCCGCCGTCTTCAGAAGAAATCAGCGTTTTATCTGCGATATTTGGTGAAATTGCCGTTTTTTCCGCGATCCGCACAGGAAATTCGCGTTTTTCATCGATCTTTTGACAAAGTTCGTTTACAAAAACATTGGCGAAATCGTCGTTTTTCCACGAAATATTGACGAAATGTATGCTATTTCGGCGATCGTATCACAAAATTTGCATTTCTATGCAATTGTTTTTCCCGCGCGCAAAACCGTACAAGTTGGCAACTGATAACCTAATTTGAAATTTTCGGAAAAGGATGCCTTAAATTTTCGGAAATTTCGGACCAGAATCACCCCTGGAAAACTCAGAAAGTAAAAATTTAATAAACGGTAAAAAAGCGAAAAAATTAAAAAAAAAAAAAAAAAAAAAGCAGAAATTAAAAAATTACAAAAAAGCTGAAAACCGTGGATCCGCGAAAGAATCTCATCCCTGTATCTTTCATACATAAAAATACTAAGTAATATATTCTTTGGAGAGTTCAACTGCATATTTACAGGTCAGATTTTATTTTTAAGTGATTAAATTTGTGAAAATTTCAATTTGAAGGTTTGAAAATTCAGTAAAACATCTATTTAAAGGATAAATAATTTTATGAAGGGTCCTGTTGATAAATAATTTTGTGGAGGGTCCTTTATAGGACATAAAATCTACCTAAACGTCTCTGTTAAATGCAATTCCTCCCCCCAAATGACTCCTTTTATTTAGATATTTTCCCTACACTTCTTTTTTATAAGTAACTGATAAGATTTATTCCATAACTGTAGCACAAATCTTAAGTCAAGAGCCAAGCCATCACAAAGAATATTCAGCACCCTTAGATGTTTAATTTTGCACCCGGCAAGTCAAACTATTCATAGAAATAAATAGTCTGTGCCAAGTGCCAAGAATGCGATTACAGTAACTACAGAAAAGGAGCAGACACTGAAATCGCCATTCGCTAAGAGGTAGGGGTCGGGTGCACAGGAAGGATTTCACTAAGATAAGGATTATGCTGTAGAGATATGTAACGAGTTTAAGAAACTTTAAAAAAAAAAACTTTTCCCAGCAAAAGAAAAGTCCATATCAAGAGTGAGATTACAGTAACAGGAAAAGCAATAAATAGAATCAAATCGCCATTCATCGGGGAAGGAAGCAGGTGCATGGATATTCAAAATTACTAAGACTATAATACTAAAAGCAAAGATTTTTTACAATTTTATCAGCAATAAATTTAATCAATATGCCAGTTCATCATTCAGTCATAACCAGCAGACAAATTTATGTACTCTTATAAATGTTTTAATAACTATTAATCATCTAAATACTACAAGTTCAAACTATAATTTGTCATCTAGCATTTAAAAGGCAAATTGGTTTTCATTGTTTGAATATTGAGTTAAAGTCATGCTACTTAATAAACATGCAAGGATAATATGCACTTTGCCAATAGTTAAGCAATATTTAAAAAAAAATCTTTTAGAATATATTTCAAACTAGAAAAAAATAAAATAAAATGCTTACCTCAGATATACTAACAATTTCACCATTTGATTTCTTCAGTTTCTTCAATTTCCTAGTGAAGTACCAGAACCTTGATTTTGCAGTTACCTTATCTGGAGCAAAAATACGCATACGATATAATGGTGGGTTATTTTGTTTCTCTTTAGGCAGAGGCCGGCCTATAATCTTGTATTCTTTGAGCTAAGATAAAAAACGAAAATATTAGCAAGGAAGATGAAACAAGAGAAGCATTTAAAATACAGCACTAGCATTACCTGTTTCTCCTGCTATTTCCAGACAGCATTAAAAGAAGTAAAAATCAATAAAGTGATATAGAAATTAGAATTTACATATAAACTTAAAATTATAAAGTCAGTAGCATAACAATGTTTCTTTGCAAGTATTTACAAACAAACTAAACAAAAATCGATGCTTTCTAAACTAAACAGATTCCTGTTCGCATAAGCACATTATAATAACAAGCTCTTATGATAAAACATTTTTATTAGCAATGGTAATAGACGAGGTACGAGAAAGAGTACAGGGAAGATATTAGCCTTCAATGTAAAATTAATAGAGTTAGGTTTGGGCCTAAAACAGCCAAACAGTAATGCTCATTGAAATTTTGTATGAAGTAGCTATGTAAACTTTAGTTGAGATCGTTGATCAGAATCAAGTAAAATAAAACTTAATTTTAAGACAAAATAACAGCGTGCTTTTATTGTTATTTTAATATATGCACACATCGAAGGCAATATTAAAATGAACAGATCTTACAAATTCATTACACCAACTGCTGGGGAAAATGTGGGAATGTTTACAGCAACTACGATGAGAAATAATTGCATTAAACTAAAGACACCATCAACGTCTATAATTCTTCGAAAAAGTATAAAATAATATGTAATACATCATAAAACGTCAATAAAAACAGATTTAATGCATTTAGATTACGATCCACGAGGTAGGCTTAAGTTTAAACTTAAAAGCATAGCTTCTCGTAAAATGTCTTATTTAACTTATTAAAAAGATAAAAAATAAAACAAAATAATAAAGAAATCATATTAATTTAAAGGAAAATATTTTGATTACCTGTCCTTTGACTTTCATTTTTATTAATTTAATACAATACACACTAAATAAACGTAAAACTCCTGAATCCGGCCACGATGATTTTGAACGGCGTGTTGCCAATCATAATAAAAAATACAGCAGAAATATCGAGGGGTCTCTCGGTCTCTCAATGGAGTGTAATCTCGTACAACCGTTCCTGTAATCAGTGAAATCTTACTGTAATCTTCCTTAATCTTGCGTAATCATGTCATCCCGTGTAATCCCCTATAATCAGGTATAATCAAAGAAATCCTAATGTAATCTCGTGAAATCACTTGTAATCAATATAATCTTAGTATAATCATGTATAATCAGGTATAATCTCCAACTGAAAATCTCGAGAAAAATCCAATTTGTCGCCATCTAATTTGTCAGAAGGGGGGGAGAACTCGTGTGATACATCCGAGGATACATCGCTCTAAAGCCCGGTGACTATTCATGTGAATGCACCCCCTCCCCCCGCCGGCAAATCTTTCAAAATTTTGCATGATGTGAATATTTTTAAATGTTGATGACACCCATCGTGTGCTATATTGTTAAAAAATATTGGCGATTTATAATTTTTTACGCATTCGATGCGCCCTCCATCCCCCCCCCCCAGGGGGATGCTTTTCTAAATTTCGTAAGCACCCGTCATGTGACATATCTTCTGAAAGGCCTTAAACTGCTTATTCATATTTTGCATATCCGGTGCGCCATACCCCCCTCTCTGCCCCCAGGGGGCATTTTCTAAATTTGTATATACACCCATCGTGTGGCGTATCATTTAAAAGAACTGTAACTGCTCATTCCAATTATGCATGTTTGGGGCGCCGCACCCCACTTCCCCCCCCCCCAAAGGGGAACTTTTTAAATTTTTGTCCACACCCCTTGTGTTGCATATTTTTAAAAGGTCTGAAACTGCCAATTTCCCATTATGCATGTCTTGTGTGTCCCCCTCCGCTCTGCCCCCCAGGGGGGGCACATTTTTAATTCCTTTACAACACCAGTCGTGTGACACATCAATTGAAAGGTCTGCAACTGCTTATTCATATTATGGATGTCTTGTGTGTCACCCCCCCTCAATCTGCCCCCCCAGGGGGGCACATTTTTAATTTCTTTACAACACCAGACGTGTGACACATCATTTGAAAGATCTGCAACTGCTTATTCATATTATGGATGTCTTGTTTGTCACCCCCAACTCTGCCCCCCAGGGGGGCACATTTTTAATTTCTTTACAACACCAGTCGTGTGACACATCAATTGAGAGGTCTGCAACTGCTGATTCACATTGTGCATATCTTGTGTGACATCCCCCACTCTGCCCCCCAGGGGGGCACATTTTTAATTTCTTTACAACACCAGTCATGTGACACATCATTTAAAAGGTCTGCCACTGCTTATTCATATTATGAATGTCTTGTGTGTCCCCCTCCACTCTGCCCCCCAGGGGGTCACATTTTTAATTTCTTTACAACATCAGTCGTGTGACACGTCATTTAAAAGGTCTGCCACTGCTTATTCATATTATGGATGTCTTGTGTCCACCCCCCCCCACTGTACCCCCCAGGGAGGGCACATTTTTAATTTCGTTACAACACCAGTCGTGTGACACATTATTTGAAAGGTTTGCAACTGCTTATTCATATTATGGATGTCTTGTGTGTCCATCCCCCACTGTACCCCCCAGGGAGGGCACATTTTTAATTTCGTTACTACACCAGTCGTGTGACACATTATTTGAAAGGTCTGCAACTGCTTATTCATATTATGGATGTCTTGTGTGCCACCTCCCCCACTCTGCCCCCCAGCCCAGGGGGGCACATTTTTAATTTCTTTACAACACCAGTCGTGTGACACATCGATTGAGAGGTCTGCAACTGCTTATTCACATTGTGCATATCTTGTGTGACATCCCTCACTCTGCCCCCCAGGGGGGACACATTTTTAATTTCTTTACAACACCAGTCGTGTGACACATCATTTAAAAGGTCTGCCACTGCTTATTCATATTATGGATGTCTTGTGTCACCCCCCTCTCTCTGCTCCCCAGGGGGGGGCACATTTTTAATTTCTTTATAACACCAGACGTGTGACACATTATTTGAAAGGTCTACAACTGCTTATTCATATTATGGATGTCTTGTGTGTCACCCCCAACTCTGCTCCCCAGGGGGGCACATTTTTAATTTCTTTACAACACCAGTCGTGTGACACATCAATTGAGAGGTCTGCAACTGCTTATTCACATTGTGCATATCTTGTGTGACATCCCCCACTCTGCCCCCCAGGGTGGGGCACATTTTTAATTTCTTTACAACACCAGTCGTGTGACACGTCATTTAAAAGGTCTGCCACTGCTTATTCATATTATGGATGTCTTGTGTGTCCACCCCCCCACTGTACCCCCCAGGGAGGGCACATTTTTAATTTCGTTACAACACCAGTCGTGTGACACATTATTTGAAAGGTATGCAACTGCTTATTCATATTATGTATGTCTTGTGCGTCACCCCCCGCCTCTGCCCCCCACGGGCGCACATTTTTAATTTCTTTACAATTTCTTTTCTGACACATGATTTGAAAGATCTGCAACGGCTTATTCATATTATGGATGTCTTGTGTGTCACCCCCTAACTCTGCCCCCGGGGGGCACTTTTTAAATTTCTTTACAATACCAGTCGTGTGACACATCAATTGAGAGTGTGCAATTGCTTATTCATATTGTGCATGTCTTGTGTGACATCCCCAACTCTGACCCCCAGGGGGGCACATTTTTAATTTTATTACAACATCAGTCGTGTGACACATCATTTAAAAGGTCTGCCACTGCTTATTCATATTATGGATGTCTTGTGTGTCACCCCCCACTCTGCCCCCCAGGAGGCACATTTTTAATTTCTTTACAACACCAGCCGTGTGACGCATCATTTGATAGGTCTGCAACTGCTTATTCATATTATGGATGTCTTGTGTGTCACCCCCACTCTATCCCCCAGAGAGGGCGCATTTTTAATTTCTTTACAGCACCAGTCGTGTGACACATCATTTGAAAAGTCTCCAACTGCTTATTCATATTGTGCATGTCTCGTGTGTCATCCCCAGGGGAGGGGGACATTTAAGCTATCGCATAGCTTTTATCACGAGCTTTGAGCGCGGCGACCGAATCTAGAAATTCCATAACGAGAAAAATACCTAACACTTCGGCTAACGTCGTTTTAGTTCGGCAGACTTCTCATTTATTCAATAAAAAAAAAATTGTTTTCTTATTCGGTCATCATGCTCAAAAAGTGTAACTTTAATTAATATCAAAGAAAAAGAAAAAAATTAAATTAATATCAAAGACAAAAAAAAAAAAAAAAAAAAAAAAAAAAAAAAAAAAAAAATCTGCATAAATAATTTATATATATATAAATAAATAATTATAATTGCATAAGTTGATAAAAAATGCTATGCAATAGCTTTACCGGGGCAGTCCCCGAGTGCCACACGTATTTTTTTAATTAGTGTTGATTTCAAAGGGTGGCCCAGGGGAAGAGGGGGACATCCCCCTGTGGAATAAAATGTCCCCTCCCACGAAAAAAAATTGATATTTTGCGTTTCCAGTGAATAAAAACTGCAATTTATTCACCAGAACACTATACCGCCCCCCCCCCCCCCATGTCTCAGAGAAAAGTGTGTGAATTCAACATTGATTTTAATTGTATAATCCAATTTTCCTGTAATGGATTATAGGTCTGTTCTATCTATACTTTATTATTTTCTTCTAATTTTACAAGAAGAAAGTTTTGTATTCGTGAAAATTTTCGAATTCCGGTTTATGACGGATTTACACATTTTTCGTGACCAAAGTCTGTCAGTGTGCCTGTAAATGGCACAAATTTTGCGAGCGCTCTGTCTCAATAACTAATCACGAAATTTAGTAAAAATTTATATTTAGTTAGTCCTTTTTATAAATTAGTGCTGATTTTTTTTTTTTTTTTTTTTTTTTTTTTTTTTTTTTTTTGTGTGTGTGTGTGTGTGTGTGTGTGTGTGTGTGTGTAAATCGCTCTACGGGTGACGATACTATGCCGTAATTTTTACTGTTTTCGCAAAAGTTCTTTCTCGAGAACTAACGCACAGACTACTATCAAACTTTAAATTCGATTAGTCCTTGACATAAATTGATACTGTTTACATTTTGGTATAAATAACTCCACAGGCGGCGCTGCTATATTGAATTTGTTGTGATTTCTGCAACAGCTCTATCCGATGAATTCTCGGGTGGTTTAATTCGCGGATTTCCACCAAACTACAGATTCATTTAATCCTTGTTAAATTGGTTTTGTTTATGTTTTGGCTCGCATTTTGGTGTGTATTGTCTTACAGGTGGTGCTTCTGCGCTCAATTTTGTAGGATTTACACGATTTTAGCGATAGTCATATCTCGAAATCGAATGCACGGAATTTCATATCTCAATGTAATTAGAAGCATGCTAGCAGACAAGGTTTATTAAATATAAATATTTAAATCTGTACTTGCGTATGCTGAATGTATCATATTGTGTATCATACAATATTTCCCCCCCTTGCTATTACTGCTGTTATTTAAAAATTAATCAGCCATACATGTGTATATTTCATAATGACCATGAAATGTAACTTTAAAAATATTTGAAAACAGATTTTGTTTATCCAATATAAAATTTATTTATTAGAATTATTTGTTTATCAAAATGGAAGTTTATTTTATTAAAGATGTAAATAGTTTAATAATAATAATAATAATAATAATAATAATAATAATAATAATAATAATAATAATAATAATAATAATAAACATTTGAACGCTTTTAAATTTTGAAGTATAAAAATTTTATTGTAACTGAATATTCAGTATTCTTTTAACCTAATATTCAGTATTCGATTAAAGTCACTATTCGGTGCATCTTTAATATATTTATGAATGTAAACATGAAAAATTACGCGTTTCTGATGGTTAAAAAAAAATAAAAAATTAAAAAAAAAATTAAAAAAATTGTCGCAAAAACTTGAATATTCTGTGTAATTCTAGTATTCAAATTTTCACTTCACAGATATATGTTTGAATTTTTTCAAATCTATCTGTTTGTAAGCAATTGTACTATTACTTACCCATCATACGTAGTATAGGGTAAGTCTTGCAATCGTTTTGAAAATCGAAAATTTTTTTTGACGGAATTACACGTTTTAGATAGTGAAGATTCCGAAAAACCTATTTTTAGAAAAAAAAATTTTGCCGTCCGTCTGTCTGTCTGTCAGTCTGTCTGTCTGTCTGTCTGTCTGTAAACGCTCTATCTCCCGAACAAATTGAGATAGAGACTTGAAATTTTGTATGTAGTTAGTATGTAAGAATGGAACGAAGCCTATTTAATATCAGCAACCTCGAGTATCCGGAACTATTTTTTTCGGACTCTCGAAAAATTCGTTCTGATGAAATGTATATAAAAATTTTCGAATTTTGTTGTTCTAAGGAATGGAAGTAAAAGGCAATAAAATAACACACATTTTGCATATAAAACGAAGTCGATCGGATTATTAGTTGCCGAGATATTTGTAATCCTATTTTCCACATTCTTCGATTTTTCATGACCCTGTATTTCATTCAAATTTCAATTCAGAGGTATATTTTAATTGGAAATGAGACGCTTAATCCGACACAGTTAATTGTTAGTTAATAGAATTATTATTTTTGGAGTTATAAGGATGTTTCTTTTACGCAGTTCGGTACTACTTGAGTAGTTTGGCGTTTTATATAATTCGTCGAAATTGGTACATCAGCAGTTCTTTAATAGAGCATTACTTATGCATATTAACAATATATAAATTTTGTTTATGAATTGCAATGCACTGTATAAATAGTTTTCACATGTTTTATTTTCATATATATATCCATGATGGGTAAGTATTACGGTGGCCCCCCCAACGACTAGTTTTTTATTATTTCTCATTTCAAAATCTTCTAAGCATTTAAATCTGTACGTGCGTATGCTGAATGTAAGTACACAAACGACGCATGGTTACAATATCATTTATATGAGACAACAATAAAACAAAATAGCAAACATTTCCTTATTTAACTTTGTATTAATATCTTTTTAGACAAAATATGAAATACAAAGGCATATATTGTGATTAAAAAAATTTTTGTTCTTCTTTCTTTTTTAATGGATTTTGTTTCCACCATCTTGTGTCGATTTTAAGAAAGGCTTCAAGTCGGATAAAAGATAAACTTCGGAATAATATTTCTGTATTTTTAAGAAATGTGCAAGTTTTAATGTAGAAACATCGCGATTTCCGAAAAAATATACATTTTAAAATATTTTAACAACAAATTTCTGTAGTCCTAAGAGATGGGACGCGGAATCTCATTTATAAGCATATTTTGAAACTTCGACCCATCGTCCAATAGTTATGAACCTTCCTAATGTATGAAAAAACTACTATGGTATATTTTGGGCAATTAATGTTTTTTAAATAGTTTTTAGTTGCTAAGTTTTGCTCAAGTTTAATGCAAAGTAATACGCAATACTAATGTTTATCTAATGATGATTTTCCCTCATTTATATGTATATTAATATTATACTTTGATATTTTTGTCTTTGTTAATCATATATACATTGCTGCATGTATGTTGCATCTATATTTAATATTGCAATCTTTGATTGAATAGAGAATTATTGAAGATATCGTTACATATTCAAATTTTCAATTTATATTATTTCTTAATAATGTTAATTTTATTGAAAGATAGCCGAAATTAAATTAAATAACTTTCAAATTTCGAATTAATGGCCGTTAATTTGTATTATCTTGTATTATGTTTTTGTCAAATAAAACTGTATTAGAAATTACTACTTGGAGTATTTGTTGTATAATCTCTGTTCATTTTGCACTGCAGTTTAATTTCATTTTATAAATACTTAAATAGGTGTCAATATATTGAGTAATTTCAATGTTAGGATTAACAGAGGGGGGGGGGGATACTAATTCAGCTGAAAATTTTTTCTTTGTCTTACCTAATGATAAATACTGATGTCTATATGTATTATCATTTATTAAAATAGGTCCAAAATCTCAAGAAATTATAATTTTTTTTACGTATTTGATAAATTTTTGAAAGAATGTTTAAATATATCAAATATATAAAATATATTAAAACATGAATGGTGATTCATAGACTAAAATCCTTACTTTGTTCATATTCTTTTTACAGATTGATTCATGACAATATTTTTATCTAAACGAATTTTTAAATAACACTAATTAATCATAATCAATTGTGTTTTGATTTTTCAACAGTGAATTAATGTTGCTTTATATAACCAAAAGGAAAAATTGACAAACATTGAATATTACTTAAATTTTGAAAAAGGAGTTATAAAAAAATTTATTTAATACTTATTCGTTTAAAATTTTCAATGGTTTAATTTGACAGTAAAGATGAAATATATATAAGTTAAACATAATATAAAGTAAGGTGAAATATCTAAATAATTTTGACGGAAACCTACATTGAATCACTTTTTATTGTTATATTTCATTTTCATCGAATATATTTTTTTAATTTATGAATTTATGAAAGTCAAAAGTATTCTAATGAAACCTATACCGTGATGGAATTCTCGGTTTCATTGCTGTAATAATAATAATAATAAAGTAAAATCTTCAAAGTTTTCTAGTGTACTTTACTGTAAAAACATTCTCTCAATTCTCGAAGTAGCATTTCCCTACATAGGAAAAATTGCGTATTTTTATCTCTTTACAGAGTCATAAATTTTGTCAACAGACAGCCGATGAGGCATCTTGGATTTCACGGCTATTAGCGGTAAACACCTCTTTGAAATCTTGTAGTAAAGGGGCGGGGTAGGGGGGTTAGGAATGTACTGCTTTCTGAGCGGAAAACGCTATTCTTTCCAGAAGTGACCAGCAGCCTTTTCGCTAACAGACTGGGTAACACAGGTTCATTATCGCCTCGATTATCGCTATTAATATTTTTAAACATTTCCTGTCATACACATTTTGAGGTTAATTAAGTCCCATTCAGGCCCGATTCAAAGTATATAGGGGAATAAAATGTAAACCTGAACACGGCCCAGCCCGAATCTGTTGGAAAAGGTATGTATGAGTGTGTAGGATGGGAGGAGGATTAAATACCTATTTATTAAAATTACTAGCCATCTCTACATACCAGTTTGGGCTCACTTAAATTTATGCCAAGCTTTGCAACATTTTACATTTATTTTATTTTATTTATTATTATTATTATTATTTTGTCAGTTTAAGTATTCATATTTTTTTTATCACTAACAATCATAACATTTTTTGGAATTCAATTTTCTTTCTATTATAGAAACTATTGCGATTTATTAATGACTAGCAGTTACCCGTGACTTCGTTCACATAACATTTAACGAAGAAATAATTGATCAATCAAGCAAAAAATTTCGATGATGAAAAGCATGTGTAATTAACTTTTTATCGTGTATTTATAGTAAAAAACTTCTGATAATCCCTATTTGCTAATTTTTTTGCTGGTTAAAATTTTTCTTTCAGCGATTGATACTAACAGATATAAACATTCTTGAATTCTTTTGTTCAGCCCTGTAGTTTTCCAAGTGCCTTTAATACATGAAAGTATCTTTCTAAAATTTAGTTCAAACAAAAATATTTCTTATTACTACCTAAATTACATTTTCAGAAATTATCATCCGAAGACAACCTTGTACCCAGTTCTTTGCGAGACCCTGTATATCATTTTATATATATACTACAAACATTTCTTAGTTTACTAAAAGCAGTTCAAAATAAAAATACATATTTTATTTAAAAACCACCTTTAAGTAAATTAAGCTCATATTCAGTAACCTTTCCGAGATTTTTTGTGTAACCTTGTATATCTAAATTTAACTGTTTATAATATTACCATTTATACTCTCCATTTAATATGCATACATTTAGCGAAACTTAAAAGCACATATCATAATTCAAAATGCATTTCATCCATGCAACAGTCATCATCCATCATATACAGTACTTCGAATAGAATATATAATATTCGAAATCTTTTGTGTGTCCCTGTAAATGCTATGCATTTCGTATTGTTGAAGAAATAACTCACATTAAGCCTCAGCAATGTATATCAATTTGATTATACATGAAATCGTTTAACATAATTAAAATATGTCGGAAACTGTTCCTCCCTTTATTCTTATGCAATGGAATTCTTCTGTGTAACCCTGTAAATGAATAATAAGTGTCCTTTTCACTACATACTTTACAAAATGCATATTTTAGTGCACTTTGTAAAATCATGTAAATTTGAATATGTTTCACAGGGTGTAACATCGTTAAATTTAATTAAAACGATTTTCCCCATAATGCCGTAATGTAAGGAGATTTTTTGACAATCCCTGTCAGAGCCCGATCAAGCCGAAGTTGGGCCCAGGGCCTGTTAAAAAATTGGGCCCCCCTATCTACCCATTTTCGTCGACACTTTCACAAAAAAGACAGGGTTTTTGACGAGTTGACAAAGTTGTTTGGGTAAAAAGTGCCTAGGTTAAAAGCTTCTGAAAATTTTATTGCGTCATTCAGAATATTAAAATTTTACATTTCATTTTTTATAAAACAATATTATTTTAAAGGTATTTGATTAAAAGAAAAAAATCAGTTACATAATTTCTGGGCCCCTGAAATTGGTGGGCCCAGGGCCAAGGCCCCGGAGGCCCGTGCATTAATCAGGCCCTGATCCCTGTAAATAAACTAATCATGGTAGAAACTTTATTTTCAATAGGTATTCGTGCTAGGTAAACGTTAAGAACGTCCAAAAATTTCATGGAAATCGGAGTATATTTACGAAAGTTAGAAAGCCACCAGACAGACAGACAAACCGAAAGCATAATAACTTTTCAACTTTATTCAAAAGTGTTAAAAAATCGAGCCAAAAATATATTAATCAGTAGTTTTATTTTCCACCTTTTCCCCACAAAAATTTCTTCCATTGATAATTATGAGTTTTGAATAAAAATATTCATTACATATAACTTATTAATTAATATAAGTAAAAAATATTTCTGATTCATTTCAAATATGACGTCATTATTTATCTCGCTCCATTAGCTACTGATATTCATACTCCTTGTATTTTTAACGACTGCTATAAAGTACCTGTTTTATTTCAACTATGACGTCACATTTTCACAAGTGAACCATTTTATTAAAAATACAATTCTTTTTCATTCTTTTTACTTTTAATTTATGTCGCCATATTTTACACAAAAATTCCCATTAACTAAACAAATATCCTTGTTAAATATATTATAAAAAATACACCTTTTATTTTTATTTCAAAGATGACGTCATATTTATATTCTTTTAAATTATTTTATTATAGCTTTTCGCGTGGAAGTTTTTTATTAAAAATTCATTGCAGCTGAAAATTTATTATTCCAATTTTTTTTTTTTTTTTCTTGGCAACAGGAAAGGAAAATGGTTAAATTTTATCTGAAAAATGCCTATTGATTTTGTTTGAAAAATAATTACATTTTGAATTATTAAGGAAAATATTTGAATAAAATAAATAAAAAATAGCCTATGTTCATTTCACTCCTATAATATATCCATATGCAAAGATTCAAAGACATTAATCCATCCGTTTTGAAGCCAAGTTCATTCCAATTTTCGGACACACTTTCACATTTATAATATATATATACTAGCTGTTACCCGTGACGTCGTTCACGTAGCATTAAAAAAAAAGATAAACGCTTTAATTAAACAAAACGGTTCATTAACAATAATTTAAAATAGATATAACATTTATCTCATAGAAGGCTATGCAGTAGTTTTTTTATAGGGGACTTAAAGAACTCAGTCAAATAACAGGAAAATGTGTTAGATAATATGAACAATTGCGAAAATGAAATTGTAATTACTTATACTGTAGAACAACTGTAACGCACCCCAATTGTACAGAAATCATGTTGTAGTGCATTTCAGAATTCCATATCAAAGAAAGAAAAATCATGTGTTAAATCTAGGTAATAAAAAAAACATCCAATATTTCCATAATGCATAACTTCACCGGGACATTCTTTTCTGCAGCTGTGTATATGATCTATGTGTTTGTAAATATTCTAAATACAATGTTAAAATTTTGCTTAGTGAGAAAAAGTATAACGAATATTAAAATTCACCTTTAGCAATTCCTAATTATAGACAGAAACTTACTTGAATTCTTTTTTACAGTCCTGTATAATACGTGCAAATATGCATACGATCGCATATTTAGCTTAAATTATTCAAGCAAAAAACCCGATTCAAATTATTGAATTCATATTTCCGGGAATCGCTATTGCACTGGTTACCAATCCAGTTTATTGTATAGTCCGATACATGATTTATTTAAATTCTACAAACATCTCTTATTATATCAAATGTAGCTGAACTTCAGGATGCATTAGTTTTCCAAATACATACGATAATTGAAAAAGCTCTTCAGCAATCTTTTCTAATAGACCATACTTTGGATACAATATCTGAGATCTGGACACAGGTCCAAAATCTTTTATGCGTCTCTGTAAATGAACAACAAATGCGATGCAAATGATACTTAACTGCAAGCTTATTGTAGTAAATTTCAGTATTTATCATTGTATTGATTATCTCAGCATATTAATTTTATCATGTTTGAAATAGCGCAACGCAATTAAAATACGCTGGGAATATTTTTTTTCTCCGTAGACTATTATATTATCGAACATTTTTCTGCAATCTTGTAAGTGAATGTTAAATCTTTTCACCCCATTTTGTACAGAAATCCTATTTTAGTGCTCTTCAGAACCTGATATCAATTTCAATATTATTAAAATAACCTTAATAAAATAACATTATTAAAATACGTTGCAAATGGTTTTTCTTCACAGACCATAATATATTGAAATACTTTTGAGCTCCCTGTACGCACACTATAAGTACTACATTTAACATATTCGATAGTAACCATGTTTTTCTAAACCTTAAAAATGCATGTAAATTTCACTACATTTAAAATTATGTAACATTATCAAAATACACCACAAATGATTTTTTCGCCTTATAGACCATAATGTAAAGTTTCCTTTTGAGTGCTCCTGTGATTCAGCTATAATTGCTACCTGGTCCATTTTCAATGCCGCATATGCTATGGTAAATCTCAATAACGTATGTTATTTTCGTATGAATTCCACTACATTTACCCAAGTTGAAAAACGGACAGACAGACGGCAGATCTAGAGGTCTGCACGGGCCGAAATTTCCAGGCCCGGGCCCGGCCCGAAAGTTAAAATTTCAGCCCGGGCCCGGCCCGGCCCGAATGAAAGAAATATTGGCCCGACCCGGCCCGGCCCGAAAGTTAAAATTTCGGCCCGAGCCCGGCCCGGCCCGAACGAAAAAAATAATGGCCCGACCCGGCCCGGCCCGAAAGTTAAAATTTCGGCCCGAGCTCGGCCCGGTCCTGAAAAAAGTTTAAAATTCGGCCCGAACCCGGCCCGGCTCGAATAAGTTTCTACAGAACATTGATCTTTAACCTTATGGAAGAGTTCTGACCAAAAAAAAAATTATATTAGTCTTTTTTTTCCAAGTTTATAATCTCCATTTATGCAGAAGTGCCGTAGGCTGCGATATTTATGTTTTTAAATGAATCTTTGTTTGTTGTATGTAAATGTTTCAGTTATCACTAGTATTATTAATCCATATTCCCTGTAATGGAGACAAAAAATCGAAAAAGCGGTATATGGTAAAATTTCCAAAGACGAAATCGCTTTGGAACGAAAAAATATGCATTCCCTTCTTAACAGATGTAAATGTTTAATATATTTTTTCTCCCGTATTGTTGTATTCATTTTGCATGGACGAACATTTTAAAAAGAAACTTTCAGTTTTCAGTTTTAAAAAAATATTCCGTCATAATCATTTTTTGTGTGTGTGTGTGTGTGTGTGTGTTTAATTCTATTTTAAAACGCCTAGTAATCTACGATTTCTTTAAAAGGAATAAATTCTAATGTTTAGTTGTAGAATAATGACGGCTTAAAAGTATATGCATTTTTTGCAGAAATTTTTGGACAAAGTCAAATATTACTGATTTATAAAAAGTTGAGAAAAGGATTTTCATATGGGAAGATTCAATAGGAACTGATTATTTTGGTCCATGAAAACTAGGAAGAATGGAATCAGTCTCGGCTTCGTACGGAAAAAAAAGTTAGGCCCGGTCCGATACTCCAGCAAAAAAATTAAGGCCTGAGCCCAGCTCGGCCCGAAAAGATTAGTAACTAGGCCCGGCCCGGCCCGGCCCGAAAGGATTAGTGACTAGGCCCGGCCCGGCCCGAGTCTTCAGAAGTAAGGCCCGAGCCCGGCCCGGCCCGAATGCCATTATTGGAAATCGGCCCGAGCCCGGCCCGCGGGCCGGGCCGGGCTCGGGCTTCGGGCCGAGGCCCGGCCCGTGCAGACCTCTAGGCAGATCCCAGGCACTCGGCATTCGGTATACAGACAGGTTGAAGTCGTAAACACTTTTAGACCATGTTAGAAAGCGTCAAAAAGCGGGTAGTTTCCGTAAAACGAAAAAAAAAAAACAGTGTTAGGAAAAATATACTACAAAACTGTGTTTTAGGTTTTCTTTTTGTATAATTTGTACATATATGCTCTGCATACCATAAACATTTATAGAAATTTATTATAAAAAACATTCTTAAAAGTGACAACATATTTTTATTTTTTAAGAGCTAAAAAAAATGTGCAATTAATATCCATTTACAAACCTGTTTCCAGTACACTTTGAGCACATTATGCCAAATTGAGATATTGACTGAGGGAATGTATTTTCTCACAATTACATTAAATCTCTAGATTTTAAGCCCGAAAATGCATTTTTAAAGTGATATTTATTTATATTTTTAGAATTGAACAATTTTCAGAATTAACACACAAAAATATTTTTTTTTTTTGATTAGTTGAGCTTTTCTTACTTTCTAAAAATGATAAAAAGTTTTTTCATTGATCATTACGTCATTTACGATATGTATAAATTATTAATATTTTCTAGTCGTTAAATATTTAACCTTTAAAAAAACTTATTTCATTTTAAAATTAAATATTAACCACGCTCAGACGATAAACTTAATTTTTTTAAATAACAACTTTTGATATCATAATTCAATCTCATTTCATTGCAATATCAGAGATATTTATTTTATTTTCAATATGTGACGTCACAGTCGTCTCTTGTTAGCACTTACTCAAAATTACATTGTGTTATTAAAAATGAAAACTTGAAAACTTATACTTTGTTTCATATATGACGTTACATTGATATTTTTAAAATTATTAATAGAAAGTATTCCTCTGACGTCACAATTGGTAAAAAGTTGAATTTTATAGCCTCGAACCGAGAGAAAGAAAAAGGTTCATTTTGATTATGGATTAATATCTGGAAAAACTACTAAAATATTTGTATTCTTGTAAAGTGTGAAGTTATATTCTTGTAAAGTCTTCTAAGTGTAAAAGAAATTTTATATAATCGTTTGCGTGATATAAGAAGAAAAACAGTATTCCTCTGACGTCACAATTGGTGAAATTGCGGTTTTTAATCTCGAACCGAAAAACAGTATAGGGTTCATTTATTTATTTCATTTTATTTTATCACGTGAAAATCTTTCAGTTGAAAATTAATTACAGAAGAGAAATAATTATTCCGGTTTTTTATTCTTTGGCAACGAAAAAAGAAAGATAATTAAATATTATGGAAAATTTTTCAATTTATTCTGTATGAAAAATAGTGAAATATTGAATTATTAAGAAAAATATTTGAATAAAATAAATAAAAATTAGCCTATGTTCATTTCAGGCCAATAATTTACCTATATACAAAAATTCAAAGACATTAATCCATCCGTTTTGAAGCCAAGTTCATTCCAATTTTCGGACACACTTTCACATTTATAATATATATAAGGATAAGGATTTACCATTTTAAATATCATTTAAACATTTTTTTTTTCGTTTCTAGAAATTTAAAGTTTAATTTATATCGCTGTAATTTTTGTTTAATTTTATTTATTTATTTATTTATTTTTTGTTTTTATTTATTTGTTGATTTTTAAATGAATTGATATTTTGGATTTTATGTAAATAATTTTTTTCAACATTTATATTTTAATTAAAATAAATAACTTTTTTTATAATTATTTTAAGATCAAATTTATAGGTACTACAATCTAATGTAAGAATTTAATAAATATAAATGAACAATTTGGATTTATTAATTAAAAGATAACTTGTTTTGAAATAAATATAAAACGAAACCCTTTGTATGATATGCGATCACATTTACCCACTTGTTTTAAATTAGTAAGCTTCTTATCATAACCATTTCATAAATCGATACAAATTACATTAATCATTTAGGACAATTTTGTGACTTTATTAACTATTTTTGCGACTTTTTAAAATTAATTTTGTAATTTCCGCTATTATTTTCTCGTACACCCAGCACATTACTCCGTTACATACTCCTTAGGATAATGGATTTTGGCGCCTCCCCCACCCCCCATATAAATGCACTCTTTATATCAAACAAACACACCAAACAAAATCTTAATTTGGCGCCCCCTTCAGCTTTTGTTCTTGTGGCGCCCGGGGCGCAAATAAACAAACACTCAACGTTCCAGCGCTTCACGCCAACTTCGTAGCCAAGTGCTTTGGGGGTAAAAAAACTTCGAAGAGCAAGCAAGTCCGAAAAGCAAATCTGCTTCGGTTTTTCATATTTCATTCTTTTGACCGCATATGTCTTGTTTATGGAATATTTGTAAGAATACGAGTGCGAATTAAAAGATGCTTATCTCACTTTTTGAAAAATTGTACATGCATTATGAATGCTCTCTAAGTTGACCTTTCTTTTTCCAAGCTAAAGCATTTATTTGTGAAGTTTTATACATACCATTTACTGCCACTAATGTCAGTACACAAATACATTACAATAATTATCACCTGAATATGAACAATGCATAAACTGAATATATGCATGCGTATAATATTGTGAACAAGTGAAATATTTAATCCTATAGATCCACTCTATAACTTTGGCCTTTCTTTAAAAGATCATAATAAATGAATGAAAATTCACTACAATGAAATTAGTTACTGGTTTAGAGTATGTTATAATAAGTGCTTTGTTGCTGATTGATAACAGGCTAAAAATATCAAATAATGGACACAAACGCCTCACTCAAAGTTTCTGATTCATAAATAACTAGGAAATAAAATTTAGCCTTTATTCATTTTCTTTCAAAATCTTGCTTGTACGCTACAATGCTATTATGCTGATAATCTTGATTAAACAAGTCAGGAAGCAGATTTTTTTTCATAATAATAGAAGATTTTGAATTTTATCTATGCTGTAATTTACAAAATTGTGTTTATTTTAAAGATTGCAAGACTAGTATACATTAATGGAATGCTCCCTTACTTTTCTTTTATGAGCTACTACCGAATTTATTTTCAAAAAATTAAAAATTATACTTAATTATGAGGAACTTGAAAAAGTAAAAATCTAACCATGCTCGTCATTGAATTTATTATCTTCTTTCAATTCTGCATTATTCCTTTAGAATGTACTTTATACTATCAATACTTAACAAACTGTATAAAAATAAATCTATTATTTTCTGAAAATTAAAAAGAAAAGATTAAAAAAAAAGAGAGGGAGAACGAAAAACTATGCTTTCAGCATAGACTATGAAACATTTTCTAACACTTTCAGAATACTGTAACAAAATCTTTCAATTTATTAAGTTGAAACATGCTATCTAAATAAACCCAATTTCTGCAACTACCATCAACAATTTAAAAAATATCAGTTTTTTTCTGAACTTCCTGTATATAATCTATATGTGTATATTTACTACATAGCATGCTAAAAGTTAATTTAGTTAAACATAGTTTAGTTAACAAAGTTGAAAAACAATTTTAAAATTGCCATCAATAAACAAAATTGACCTGCGATTTTTTGTACAGCCTAGTATATATTAGGGATGGGACGAATATTCGGCCACTATTCGGTATTCGGCCTATTCGGCCCTTTTGCCGAATATTCGGTTGGCCGAATATTGAAGGCTTGTTGACCGAATACTTCGGCCGAATACCTGTAGCCGAATATTTAGAGATATCTTGCCGAATATTGCTAAAATCTCGCCGAATAGTGAAAGATATCTTGCCAAATAAATTTCGGATTTAAAGAATTTCATTCTTGCAATTTTTTTTCCTCTAATCCAAATTGGCTACTTCATTTATGAAGTCATTCTCACTCTTACTTACAAAATATAGAGTTATTCAGATAATAAAAAATATATAGTCTTTCTGTATTTCCTATAAAAGTTAGTGATATTCTAGAAAATGCTGCCCAAGTTCGAGATTTAATTGTATGGGAAATGTCATCATTAGAGATGACATGATATATGTTCAATGATATATTACAATTCAAAATATAAAAATACTGCCTTATTCTAAAACGCTCGAATATTTTTTAATGTCTGCAAATTCCATGCACATATAAAAAAGGCTCGTCTGAAATTCATAACTTATTTTCTATAAAGTAAGAAGTGAAATAAATTATTCACTAGGTGTGTTAATGAAGATTCATTTTCAAAATTAAATATAATATATCACCATTCCAACTACAACGGTACATCTGAAAGCAGAACTGGTGTCAAACTCGATACACATTAGATGACACAACTTGCTTTATGAAGATGGTTTTATAAATATTTTAATATAAATTTTAAATACTCAACAAAATAATTTTTTCATTCAATAGTTTTCACTTTTAAATAATTATTTGCATAATTACTGACTTAAATATGTAACATTATTATGTATATATTTTTAATTTAATCTTCCTTCCTTCATGTTGTTATCAATTTCTGTTTATCCTTTTAATGCTTGTTGAATAAGTGGAATATTGAAGTTGAATATTGTATGTGCCGATTCAAATGTCAAAGATTTTGTTAACATATGCATTCTACTTTAAGCATAATCTTTTGCTTTAACGTAACTTGTAATTTAAAGCTTGGCATCTGATTTCAGAACAGTCTCATTCTTACAAATTTGCTTATCACTAGGGACACAAACTCTAAATGATCAAATTTACTTCATTAAAGATTATTTCAAAAAATATGTCCTTGTGAGTTCTGAGAGAGAGAGAGATTAAGAATATTATTGATTTTGGATACGAGAAGTATCAATTGATAGTAAAAGTGAAGTACATTCTTCATATTTTAATGAAAATATTTTTCCATCTTGACTTACTGAAAATCAATTTGATGTACATTAGAATAAAGGATATAATGCAATTTCATAATTTTTTTGTGTTAAAATAAGTTTTTCAAATTTAAAAATACATTTAAAAGCACATTTAAGAGTAATAATTATTAATGAGCTCCTATTTTTTAAATTATATATAATCAAAATTTATTTTCTTTATTGGAAAAAAAATTTAACTATTCGGCCGGCCGAATATTCGGTATTCGGCCTAAAATTTGGCCGAATATTCGGTATTCGGCTATTCGGCCAAATCACTATTCGTCCCATCCCTAGTATATATATAATATATAGAATTTTTACACTCTAATTAGTACGAAAAAATAAATAATAAATGAAGTAAAAATGCGCATTACAAATGAAATCGCACTTAAAGCAATTATTATTTGAGGAGTACTGTTATTAAATTATTTTGTGTGCCTTTGTAAATGAACGATGAATTATATGCTCACCCTATTCTACTATTAGCGCCTTATAGTACCTCTTATATGTGTATAAATTTCAGTATGCTTAAAATAATGTAATATCATTAAAAATAAAACACACTGCAAGCGATTTATCCACCACAGACCATAAGAATCGGAATTCCTTTTAGTATCCTTGTAAGCGAGCCCTAAATAGAAAAAAAAATATTTATTTTCATTAATGAGTATTTCATCGTAAACCCAAAATATGTAAGACAAATCAAGTTCTTAACCCCTCAGTAGTCGCGTGTCGGTCTTTTCGCCGCCCGTATAACTTATCTTCCTCCTAACTTGTATCAGATTACAAATACAACGAAGATCTACCACGTAGCTGACTTTGAAGGTTTCTCGAACACCTTAGTGAAGTAACAGGACACCTCTGTTTTTCTTTCAGGTACATTTTTAGAAACAAAGTTGAAATAGGCGAAAAAGTCTACGTAACAACCACTAATGTCAGTTCATTTTTACTTTTTCGAATTATTCCATATCTCATGAATAAAATGCATAATTTAAGAAAACTGCAAATTTATATATTCATTGAAGTGTTATCTTTATATATTAGGTGAAAAATATTTCTTATTTTACATATTTGGTATGCGGGAGGGCAGCGGAAAAAAGACCGAGAGCGACTAATGACGTTGTAGAAAAAGTCGCGACTACTCGCGGGTTAAATACTTTTGAACTATGTTGATGTTGAAATATATTGATGAACTAAGGCAACTATTGTTTCAACTATTATAACTTCATAACACTAGAAACATGCAGTTAAAATTTTTCAGCATCAGCCTTTACTTTGTAACACTATAATCTTATTGTAATAGCATCACTATTCGACTTAGTCTAATCTATAGCAACTTGTATACTTAAATTAATTTGCAAGTTCAAAAGCATTTTCTTTCAAAAAGAAAAATTCTTTTAGTTGAATATTTTGTGTCCAAAATGTTCAAGTTAAGTGGATATAAATATTTGCACATGTAAACTTCAAACTACGGTACTAAAATAGAATGTAGCATGCACGTTGCACGTCGAACTTCATTTTTTCGCCAAAGCGCTTGGCTAGAGGGGTTGGCGTGAAGCGCGGCGCTGGGACGTTGAGTGTTTGTTTATTTGCGCCCGGGGCACGTACCCCCTCTGCCCTCCTCTAGTTTCGGCCCAGGGATACGAGTACTGCAGATTGGGAACCGACGCTCTATACATACACGTTGTGCACAATAAAACCTGTAAGAAGTGAACTTAATGAAATAAATACTCTACAATTTTACAGGCTAAGACAAAATACCTGGCAAAAACAAAAAACTTTCAATCTTTTTAATTTTGCTTTAATAGATTTGAAGGTACTTTATAAGCTTAATTAAGTGAAAAAGTCCGATGGCTAATGCTAATGCTATAGAAAAAATTTAAATATTTTTAAATGATTCCTTTTGCATTGGATAGGTAAGATCAATCTGTACATAGATCTTTTTTTAATTTTTTCGATTTTGTATACAGATATTTTTAATGAGGAAACTTCCATTTTCGGAGCCGGTTTCGAAAGTGAAAGCAATCTCATGAAAAAAATCTGCAGTCAATATCTAAAAAGCAAAAAACGATCTTTGTACAGATTGATGTCAGCTATTCAATGCAAAAATAATCATTTAAAACTACTGAAATTATACTACTAAACGAGATATATTTATAAATTTCTTCCATAGGATTAGCATTATCGAATTGGTCTTTTCTCGTAGCTCAAATAGCCCCTTAACTTCAAACTTCATTGGCTGCATTTGTATGCGTAATTCCGATTGCCATATGTTGTATACAATAAACCTTGTGAAAAATTAACCTATCTATAACGGAATCTTGCCTTTAAATGGGAAATTTCTATTGTCTTAATGAAATAAATACCATACAATTATGCAAGCTAAGATGGAAATTTGACAAAAACAAAAAAACTTTCAATCTTTTTAATTTTACTTTGACAGGTTTGATTGTACTTTTAGGAGACCATTTCAAACAAAAGAAAAACCCCATTTGAATAAATGGAATATTGGAATAAATATTTAAAGATATCTCGTTTGAATTTCAATATTTTTAAACGATTCCCTTTTCATTGGAAAATATAGATCGATCTGTACAAAGACTATTTCTTACATTTTCAATTTTGTTTTCAGATACTTTTTAATGAGGACACTTTCATTTTCGGAACAGGTTTCAAAAGTGAAAGCATTCTCATGAAAAATATCTAGAGGCAAAATCGAAAAAGCTAAAAACGGTCTTTGTACAGATTGACCTTAGCTATCCAATTAAAGGAAAAAAATTAAAATAATAAAAATAAAAACAAGTTAATTTTATAAATTTCTTCCATAGGATTAGCATTAGCGAATTGATCTTTTCACATGATTAAAGTACGTAACCCCTTAAATTCGAACTCCATTAGCTGTATGCATTTGTATGCGTGATTCAGATTGATATACGTTGTATACAATAAAAAATTAACCTCTGTGAAAAATTGACCTGTTTATAACGGAATTTTACGTTAAATGGAAAATTTCTATAGTCTGAATGAATTAAACACCATAAAATTATGAAAGCTAAGAAGAAAACCTGACGAAAACGAGCATTTTTCAATCTTTTTGTTTTTGCTTTAAAATGTTTGACTCTACTTTATAATCTTAGGAGGCTTATTCAGTCAAGCGAAAAGAATTGGTAGCTAATGCAAATCCTATCGAAGACATTTTTAAAGATATATCGTTAGAATTTTAATCTTTTTAAATGATTCTTTTTGAGTGGATAAGTAATATTGATCTGTACAAAGACCGTTTCTTACATTTTCAATTTTGTTTACAGATATTTTTAACGAGGATACTTTCATTTTCGGAACTATTTTCGAAAGTGAAAGCATTTTCATAAAGAAAAAAAAAAAAAAACCTGCAGTCAATATAGAAAAACTAAAATACTTTATACAGATTGACCCAATGCAAAAATAATCATTTAAAAATACTGAAATTCAAACGAGATATCTTTATAAATTTCTTCCTAAGGATTAGTATTAGCGAATCGGTCTTTTCGCATGAATGAAGTACCCCCTTAAGGGTGTATTCCGATCCAAACTGCCTTTTTTCATATTTATTTTTAGATTCTCTCTTTTTTGCTCTCAAATGCACTAAACTTTCGAATTCTCTTATTTAGAAACTATACAAGGTGCCGTGATTATCAATTCCTTGATAAATGCAGAAAATGTTGCAAAAAATGCTATCAAAAACGGCGTTTTGGACCAAATTTTCCGAAGCGGGAGGTCTGCGAACGAAAAAAAGGGTCACGCTGAGAAAATAATTACTTATAAATCAAATTCTAATTAAATCAGCAAGAAATTACATCACACGGCACCTTGTACGTCAATTCAAAAATCCCCTCAGCAAGTTTCATGCTTCTACTTTTACAAATGTGTCCAAAATTGTATCTGAAAATTTCGAGCTGTTGAAGATGGAAAATCATTTTTTCGAATGCACCCTTAACTTCAAACTTCATTGGCTATACAGTAGAACCCCGCTAATTCGCACCCCGTTAATCCGGATCTCCGGATAATCCGGATCGATTTGGTCAATTTTTTTTTTTTCAAGTTTCAGAAGAGATTGGCTAATTCCCATAACATTAACTTGTTTCACCGTCGTATTCTGAATAAAAGAAGCTTTTTCTGAAATCTTTTTGGAAGAATACCTTAAGCTTCTTGTTTAAACACTTTTTTAAACTAGCAACGGACTGATTATGCTCAAGCGATGCATGACCGTAGGGCTCGCAAAAGTTATAGAAAAACTGGCACAGCAGAAAATTACAAACTTTTTTATTACAAAGTAAATATTTTTATTGTCTTTAAATATTCAGTAAGTTTAACGTAAAGGTGATTTTCTGTAAGTATGTTTTATTTTATCTCATTTTTTTCTAATTCACCGGATAATCCGGATTTTCGATAATCCGGTTTGGGTCTGGTCCCAATTAATCCGAATTATCGGAGTTTTACTGTACTTGTATACATGATTCAGGTTGATATATATTGTATACAGTGTACCCTGTGAAAAATTTACATGTCTATAACTGAATCTTGCCTAAGTTATTTATTATTATTATTATTATTATTATTATTTTATGAAATAAATACCACACAGTTATGCAAGATAAGACAGAAACCTGACAAAACGAAAAATTTTCGATATTTTTTTTTTCTTTGACAGGTTTGACAGTAAGTACATCATAAGCTTAGAAAGCTACTTCGTCAAGTGAAAAGACCCGGTTGCTAATGTTAATCCTATGGAAGAAATATCTAAAGATATATCGTTTGAATTTCAATATTTTTAAATGAATATTATTGTATTGGAGAGATAAGTTCGATCTGTACAAAACCCGTTTTTACTTTTTCGATTTTCTTTACAAATATTTATAATGAGAACACTTTCATTTTCGGAACCAGTTCCGAAAATGAAAGCATTCTCATGAAAAATTCTGCAATCAAAGTCGTAAAAATAAAAAACGGTTTTTGTGCGGATTGACCTCAACTACACAATAGGAATAAACATGAGATATTTTTATAATTTTTTTCCCATAGGATTAGCATTAGCGAATGGGTCTTTTCGGATAACTGAAGTAGCCCTTTAATTTCAAACTTCATTGACTGTATTTGTATACATGATTTAGATTAATTTACGTTGTATACCGTAAACCTTGTAAAAAACTAACCTGTCTATTAGCTAATCTATCCTTAAGTGGAATTTTTTATCGTGTTAACGAAATACGTACCATAAAACCCGTAGCTAAGGGGGCGCTATGGGCGGCTCACCCCCCCTAAAATAATTTGAGCCGCCCCCCCCCTCCTGGAAACGATTCCAAGGTCACTCAATAAATTTCTGTTCCGAAAATTCAAATGAAATTTTGTTCGAAATTTAATTTATTTTTGAGACCCTTTCACAGTTTTGCAGAAATACTAAATTGTACCTAAAATAAGTGTTTAAACACCCCCTCATCCTATTTATACACATAAAACCAACATGATGTTTAATTTTGCTCAAAGTTATACACTCAAAATTTTCACCGTCTTGTACTTTTGTAAGCATATAATGAAATTATTACTACAGTTTAATAAGAAACATAGTATCTACAGTGTAAATATGCACTAATTTATCTTTCTGCGTCAGAGAGAGAGAAAAAAAATTATGAGCCCCCCCCCCCCTACTATTCACTTCTAGCTACGGTAATGCATAATATACAATTATGCAAGCTATGACGAAAACTTGGCAAAAATGAAATTTTTATCTATCTTTGCGGTTTTAACCTCCTCAATCCTGATGTCGCCTGGAGGCGACACTAAAAATCACCCTTTAAATTAATTTCATTTCTTTTAGAATTGTTAAAATTACATACAGACTTTTTTAATAGATGTGTGCATGTTAGAAGAATCAATATACAAACTAATGTATGTTTGGATATGTTTTATAATAATTTTAAACTGGTTTTTGTAGTGCCACGTAAATTTGTCTCAGGACTGAGGAGGTTAATTTAACAGACTTGAGTGTATTCGTATGCATGATTGAGTAAACCATTAAAATTCTCCGTTTATGAAGTTTTACACTTGCTAGTTAGAATAAAATCAGTGAAAATTGAATTAATAGAGATCGGGAAAAATTTCCATTTTAAACAAGTTTCTGTTTTAATCAGAGTATTCTTATAATTATCCTTTCATCATCAAAATCGGAACATCGGAATCATGAAATATTTCTGTTTAATAAGTTGAGTGTCACGGTGACTGACACTGGACTTTTTCCGTTTAGGCCGCGTCAATCACCGGTGACTGACAATGTAAAACATGATATTATATACATTTTTAATATATTTTTCAGTAATTACATAAAACAATATAAATATTTTGGTTTTATATCATATTGTAGACTGTCAGTCACCTTTGGCTGACATGGCACTCGACGTGTTAAATCAGAAATTAATTTTCAAAGCGGACCGCTGCAAAGAAGGAATCGTAAAGGACTGGATAAAAACTCCTCTTTATACAGATGTTGATACTATTTTCTTATTTTGGACAACTCTAAAATGTTAACACGTAAAAAAAGTTGCTTGGAAGATAGTAAAATCGATTAAAACTCTTATATGATAACCTTTAGCAATTAAATCACATGTAATCAAGTATAATCAGCTGTAATCTTAGTGTAATCAAGTATAATCAGCTATAATCTTGGTATAATCAGTATAATCAGCTGTAATCTTAGTGTAATCAAGTATAATCACATGTGATTACAGTAATCAGCTGTAATCAGCCGTAATCAAGGTGATTTCGTAATCTCGTACAGAATTTCTCCCACTGAGAGACCCCTCGAGAAATATACAGCAGCAGTTTGGTGATTAAAAAGAACTATAGAGGGCGAGGCAAAATTGTCGGTACAGGAAAATTCTCTCATTAACTAAATTAGAAGTTGCTATCCAAAGTGCACAATTTATTCATAAATTAAAGATAGTGTAAAAATAAAAACACACGAATAAAATAGAACTCAACACTTTGATTTAATCTTTAAAACCATACATAGGAGTAAAATTTTCCAAAATTAAAATCATCAGGAAACACCGAAATATTGAATTTCACTTTATTCAAGTGTTTTTATTTCATCTTATTGTTATTTATCTTTATTATTAACCGACTTCAAAAAAGGAGAGGAGGTTATCAATTCAACGCGTATGTATTTTTTTCTATGTATGTTCACCGATTACTCCCAAACTATCCAACCGATTAATTTGTTTTTAGTGTTAAATGAAATAGCTTGCTCTCGAATTGGTACCACTTCCGTTTCATAGAAATTGGTTCAATACTTTTTTAGTAATTAGGCAAAAACTAATATAATTAGTAATATTTTGCTAATTAAAAGTGTTGAATAAGTTCGCTGAATGGAGTGCAGACAAAATAGCCGAGCGGTCTAAAGCTGTGTTTACACTATGGTTTATCAGTACTACAAGCTCCGCGAGTTCTCCCGGTCCTTGGTCCCAGTTTTCAACGGATTTACACGTTTTAGGAGTCAGGGATTCCAAAAAACATGTTTTTACAAAATGTCTGTCTGTCCGTGTGTCTGTCTGTGTGTGTGTATGTGTGTGTCCGTATGTCGCCATTCTATCATCAAAAAGTGCATGAAGTTATGCATAGAATTGAACCAAATTTTTTGTGAATGTTTATGACTTGTGGCAAGCAGGTCCTCCTTCAGTTTTGAAATATTCCACAGGAAGGGGGCGCTGCAATCGCGATGTTTCTGCCATTTTCAATATTGTACCGACCAAAAGTGTATGAAATTATGCATCGAATTGAACCAAATTTTTTTATGTAAGTGTATGACTATGACTCATTGATCCTCCCTGAACTTGAAAAAAATCCGCCGGAAGGGGGCTCTGCAATTGCGAATTTTATGCCATTTTTAATATTGCACCACCTAAAAGTGTATGATGTTAGTTCTAGAACTGAAATAAATTTTTTGTATATGATTATAAAAATATTAAAATGTACGTATGAGATATAAGAAAGTTTTGGGATTAACACATCCAACTAGTTGTATTTAACCATTAGCACAGAGTATCAGAGATCTTTTATCGATTCAATGATTTATCAGTGAAAGAGTACTAAAAAAAAAGACTTGCGAAAAGTAACATGACCTTGAATAAGCTCGCCGAATAGATTGCAGTCAGGATAGAATAGCGGTCTAAGGCGGCTGATTTAAGCTTTGGTTCTCGAAAGAGAGAGAGGGTTCGAACCCCACTCCTGATATACGTGTATAATATATAGTGTTCTTTTCCGTATTATAATTTTTTTTAACCGAATTTTTAAAAAAAAAAGGAAAGAGGGTTATCGTCAATTCGACGCGTATGTATTTTTTTATGCATGTTCACCGAAACTATCCAACCAATTAAACTAGTATTTGTGTTAAATGAAAGAGGTTACTCTCGAATTGGTATCACTTCCATTTCATCGAAATTACTTAAGTACTTTTTTAGTAATTAGGCAAAAACTAATAAAATTAGTGATTTCTCGCAAATTAAAAGTAACATGGAAGTTGAATAAGTTCGCAAAACGGAAGACAGTCAGGATGGCCGAGCGGTCTAAGTCGGCTGATTTAAATTCTGGTTCTCGAATGAAAGCGTGGGTTCGAACCCCATACGTGTGTACAATAATCTTTTCCGTATTATAATTTTTAACCGACTTCAGAAGAGGAGGAGAAGGTTATCAATTCAACGCGTATGCATTTCTTTTCTATGTATGTTCATTGATTACTCCGAAACAATACAAACGAATAATTTCGTTCTTGTGTTAAATGAAAGAGGTTACTCTTGAATTGGTACCACTTCCATTTCGTCGAAATTGGTTCAATACTTTTTTAGTAATTAGGCAAAAACTAATAAAATTAGTGATTTCTCACAAATTAAAAGTAACATGCATGGTGATTAAGCTCGCAGCATGGAGTGCAGTCAGAATGGCCGAGCGGTCTAACGCGCCAGATTTAAACTCTGGTTCTCGAAAGAGAGTGTGGGTTGAAGCCCCACTCCTGACATAGGTGTATAATTTGCAGTATTTTTTTCCGTATTATAATTTTTATTAACCGACTTCAAAAAAGGAGGAGGAGGTTATCAATTCGACGCGTATGTATTTTTTTTTCTATGGGTGTTCACCGATTACTGCGAAACCATCCAACCGATTAATTTGGTTTTTGTGTTAAATGAAATAAGTTACTCTCGAATTGGTACCACTTCCATTTCATCGAAATTGGTTCAACACTTTTTCAGTAATTAGGCAAAAACGAATAAAATTAGTGATTTCTCGCAAGTTAAATGTAACACGGACATTAAATAAGCTCGCCGAATGGAGTGCAGTCAGGAAGGCCGAGCGGTCTAATATGCCAGATTTAAGCTTTGGATCTCATAAAATCCAAAGCTTAAATCTGACATTTTTAAGCTTTGGATGTCAGCTTAAAGCTTACGTCCAAACAGTAAAAGCATTACAGTAAAAGTCCCTCAGTAAAAGCTAAACGTCTGGTCCGTCTCTGATCCAGATAGTATGCTAAACATTATTGACACGACCGTGATCCGTGCATTCTTGTAAATTCTTTCCTATGGACCCAAATTAGGCTGGCATCTTTTTTATTAGTTATCCGTAAAAATTATATGTATGTTGTACATTTGTTTAGAGAAATCGTTAGAAATTTTAATTTGGTTTGATAGGTTACATGTAGGTTAGATGCATTTTTAAAAATCGATTTTTTTCTTTGTAGAGCAAATTATGACTTATTTTTAATCATCCGTTTTTTACTTTTTTCTATCGTTACAAGAAAAAAGCATTGGATTCGTCAAAGTTTTCGAATTATGGTTTTCGACGGATTTATACGTTTTTGAGAGTCGAGAGTTGAAACATGTTTTTCAAAATGTCTATCTGTGAGACTGTCTGTACTCTGTTACTCTGTATGTGATGCAAATTTTGTGACAGTTGTATCTTAAGAACTAATGCACGGAATTTTATAAAAGAATTATGTTTAATTAGTCCTTGAAATAAATTGGTGCTGATTAGTTTTTGGGTTAATTGCTTGACAGACCGGACTCGAGTCAATTTTTAGCTTTTATACAGAACCAGGACAATATTTTGTTTGTGCGTGTTGGACTTAGAAATTTCAGCTTTGGGTATACCTCTAACCGACGCATCGAAGCCAGTTTTAATTGTATTTAAATGCTGCTTTCAGCCATCATCACATAGCTTCTGAAAATACCAGGTGTCTTAAAATGGACTGATTTTAAAATTTAGTAACTTGCAAAAAATTACACATATTAAAAAAGAAAAAAAAAGCACTTACAGGAAGGTTATAGGTCGGAAGACGCTGCACAAACCATCAAAGCTCATCGAGTTCACGGATGAAATTCTAGGATTACTTAAAACTCGATTCGCTTACTAAAATACAACTGGTATGCCAGTCATATCATGTTGAGAAACGACTGAAAACCCGATTTTAGTGATTGACTGGTAGGTTTATCATTGTATTTTCCTACACCTACAGGACAAGGGGCTTATGGTACAAGAGCAGTGATGAATTTTTTCCGAAAATTAAAAGAAAAATCATCAGTCTGAAAATTCAGACATTAAATTAATCGCGAATTTTGGCAAATGATCGCCATAAGAAATCAATTTCGTTAATCGTTCACAGAAAATATCTTCAATTTCGCCAAAGTAGCATAGAAAAAAACACGAATTTGGTCAAATGGTCGCGGAAAAAGTGGAATTCTTCAGATAATCGCGAAAACGTGAATTTTGTTGAAAGGCAAGGGAAAAGTTGAATTTCGTCAAAGGATCGTAAAAAAACGCGAATTTTGTCAAATAGCTACAAATAAGGTTGAACATCATTAAAGAGTAGAGAAAAAAAACAGGAATTTCGTCTGAGGGGGACGAAAGAAACAAGAATTTAGTGAAATAGTTGCAAATAAGGATGAACTTCATTAAAGAGTCGAGAAAGAAACGTGAACTTCGTCAGAAGGTTGAGAAAGAAACGCGAATTTCGTCAAACGATTGCAAAAAAACCCTCAAATTTTGTGAAAGGATCACAGAAAAAAAGCAAATTTTTTCAAAGAATTGCAGATAAAAGCGAATTTTGTTAAAGGGTCGCGGATAAAACGCAAATTTCGTCAAAGGATCGCGATGACAATCAGGTCAACTCATTTCGCAGAGTAAAAACCCAATATGTAATTGACCTAAACCTGAAATGTACGTCAATCTACCCTAATGAGCTAAAATCAACTAAAAAGTAAAAGTCAACCCGGCCAACAGCAAAATGTAGTTGTTAACCGGACTCAAACCCGACCTGAAGCAAAAAAGTAGAGAATGACTCGACCCACAGCGAACAGTAGAAGTCAAGCGGATCCAAATGCGACCCCTAGCAAAAAAGTAGAAATTCACCCGACCAGCAACAAAAAATACAAGCCAGCTGGACCTCGAATTTTTTTAAATGATCGGATATAAAACATGAATTTCTTCAAAGGATTGCGGAAAAGACGCAAATTTCGCCAAAGGATTGCGAAAAAGAACGGAATTTTTTCCAAAGAACCAATCCGAAGCCTTCTTGTAAGAGTAAAAACCCAATCCTAAACTAATCCAAACCCGAAATGTATGTCAAAATGCCCCAAATGCGCTAAGCGCAGCTAGAAAGTAAAAGTTAATCCGACCACCAGCAAAATGCAGTAGTTAATCGTACCAAAGCTCGACCCGAAGCAAAAAATTCAAAAATTATTTCGGACCGGAACAAACAGTAGAAGTTAACCAGATTCAAACGCGACCTACACCCGCTAAGGGGTGACACCCAATCTCTTTTTGCAAATCTATGTATATATTATCTTATAAAATTTTGGAAAAGAATTCAGAAATAAAATGAAAATTCTAGCGCGCGACGCAACAGAGTTTTTTTTTTTTTCTCTGAGAATGTGAAATGTTTCTAAATAAAATATGCACCAGCGAACAAAAATCAACCTATTCAACGAATGAGTTGCGAAAATGAACTATAAAAGAAGCACTTATCTTCTACATATACTATACTTACTTCTATTTCTATTTTACTATTCATTACTATTTATTTTTCTTTTTCTATTTTACTTCTTACTTCTTCTGTTATACTATAGTTATACTATACTTCTACGTATAGTTACCCTGCAGTGACTTATGCAGAGTATGGGTTAAGTAAAGAGTCGCCCCTGTTTTTTTTATTTAACACTTGCTAACAATGTTGAAAAATGTTTATGCATTCGGTTTGTCTGGCCGTCTGGCCGCTTTCTAACTCCCGTAAATATACTCGGATTGCTATGAAACTTTTATATGTTATTGATGTTTACCCTAGCACGAACCCTATTGAAAATGAAGTTTCTACTATGATTAGTTTATTTACGGGGATAATCAAAAGTTTTCCGATACATTACGGCTTATAGGAAAAATCGTTTAAAATTAATTTTAAAGGTGTTACATCCTGTCAAACGTATTTAAATTCACATGGATTCGCAAAGTGCACTAAAATATGCATTCTGTAAAATATGCAGTGAAAATAATAATTATTATTCATTTACAGGGCCACTCAAAAGAATTCCATTGCACAATAAAAAAAGGGGGGACTTGTTTGCGACATATTTTAATTATGTTAAAAGATTTCAAGTATCATAAAGTGATATACACCGCTGAGACTTAATATTTAACACATAATATGAAGCGCATAGCATTTTCAGGGACATACAAAATATTTCAAATCTTATTTCTTATCCGAAGTACTATATATTATCGATGATAGCTGATGGAATGAAATACATTTTCGATGATGATATGCGTTTTTAAGTTTTACTAAATGTCTGCAAATTATATGGTGTGTATAAATGTTATAGTTGATATACAGGGTTACACAAAAGAGCTCATAAAGGTTACTGAATGTGAGAGTAATTAACTTAAAGGCGGTTTTTAAATAAGCTATGCATTTTTACGTTGAACTGCTTTTAGTTTACTATGAAATGTTTTTAGAATATAGATAAAATGATATACAGGGTCACGCAAAGAATTAGCTACATGGTCACCCATAAATTATAATTTCTGGAAATGTGATTTAAGTAATTTTAAAAGTGTTGTTATTTGAACTAAATTTTAACAAAATACTGGCGTGTAATAAAGGTACTAGGTAAATTACAGGGCTAAACAAAAATATTCAAGTATTTTCCATTTATTCGAATAAAGTGCTGAAAGAGAAATTTCAACCAGATAGTCATTTTCTTGCTAAACTAAATTTTTCTAGTATATAGTATATATGTATTAACCGACGGATCAAATACAGGGCTGTTCAAAAGTATTGAAATACATACTTGGCTGTGGACAGTAGCATCTTATTTCCTTAAATTAAAAAAAAAAAAAAAAAAAAAAAAAAAAAAGATTTCAGGAAATGTTGGAAAGTGTTTCATAATATATGCTTCATACAGGATTTTTCTTACTTGTTTTTAATGCAGGAGAACAAAAGGTTAATAAAGAATGTATGGTCATTTGTTGTAATAACGTAGAATTGTGATTGAAAAAATATGTAGGATGAAGCGGGGGGTGACACCCTGGTAAATGGGTGTGACACCATTTACATCCGCCCCAAGTGTCACCCATTGTAGCTACGCCACTAGGTCCAGCAGCAAAAAATAGAAGTCAACCGGACCCAAACCCGAACCACAGAAAACAAGTAGAATTAACATGACTCGCATTGAAATTAATGAGTTCCGACATGTTCATCAGATTGGAGTTTCCAAATTCTAAAATCGCCCCCCCCCCCCCACCACCTTGAGGACTCTCCAGATCCGCCCTTGTTTAGATAAGAACCAAAGCTCTTTAGTTTTTTAGTTATTTGGGCAGTAACACGATATAAGGTAACAGGGGCACATTCAAGGAGCGGGTTAGGTTATTTACGTTTTTAGTTTGGATTTGTCTGCCTTTGCAACTGACTTTGGAATTGTTCGGTTTTGCAAAAAAAAAACCAGAAATTTATTTTTGCTAAATTTGATGTGACATTGTTTGTGACAGTAAAGCAGTACTTGCAGTGGCGTAGCAAGCGGGGGAGGGGGGGGCGCAGGGGGAGACCCGGCCCGGATGCAAATAAACAAACACTCAATGTCCCAGCGCGCGCTTCACGCCAACCCCTCTAGCCAAGCGCTTTGGCGAAAAAATGAAGTTCAACGTGCATGCTACATTCTATTCTAGTAACGTAGTTTGAAGTTTACATGTACAAATATTTATATCCACTTAACTTGAATATTTTTGATACAAAATATTCAAGTAAGATTTTTTTTCCAAAGAAAAGGCTTTTGAACTTGCAAATTAATTTAAGTCTACACCAGTTGCTATTGATTAGACGAAGTCGAATACTGATGCTGTTACAATAAGATTATACTGTTACAAAGTAAAGGCTGATGCTGAAAAATTTAAACTGCATGTTTCTAGTGTTATGAAGGTAGTTGAAACAATAGTTGACTTAGTTCATCAAGATATTTCAACATAGTTCAAAAGTATTTATGAACTTGATTTGTCCTACATGTTTTTGGGTTTACGATGAAATACTTATTGATGAAAATAAATATTTTTTAGCATTTACGGTTCGCTTACACGGTACTAAAACGAATTTCAATTCATACGGTCTGTGGTGGAAAAACTGTTTATTTTCAATGATATTACATTATTTTAAGCGTATTGAAATTTATACACATATAAGGGGTACTGTAAGGCGCTAACAGTAGAATAGGGCGAGCATAGAATTTATCGTTCATTTACAAAAACACACAAAAGAATTTGACAACAGTACTCCTCGAATAATAATTGCTGGAAGTGCGATTTCATTTGTACTGCACGTTTTACATTATTTATTATTCATTTTTTCACATTACTTAGAGTGTAGAAATTCTATATATTATATACATACAAAACTGTACAAAAAAAAAAAAAAAAAAAAAAAAAAACGCAAGTACAATTTTGTTTATTGATGGCAATTTTAAAGGAGATTTTCAACTTTGTTAACTAAATTAAGTTTGACTAAATTAACTTTTAGCATACAATGTAGTAAATATACACATATAGATTATATACAGAAAGTTCAAAGGAAAAAAAAGAAAAAAAAAACCCTGATATTTTTCTTAATTGTTGATGGTAGTTGCACTAATTGGATTTTCAAGAAAGTAAGAAATATTCATGATTATTTAACTTTAAAGCTTTGCAATAAAAAGGTTTGAGGATTTGCTGATCATTTACTTGTTTAAAGACTTTAAAATTGTTATTGCGTAAATTTAAACAGTGGTGGTCAGAATTATAAGAACAATTGAAAATTGAGTAGAAAAAATTTATTTCTGAACTAAATAAAGTGAAATTTATACACTAAATGCTTTTCTATGCTAGAAATCATTGCAGAATTCAAAACATTGGAAAATGCAAAATATGAATGTTTTGTCACAAGTAACAAAATGTGTCATTGTAAAAACTGGACAAAATTATAAGGACAATTAATGTTTTTGCCTGAGACACACTGATAATTAATAATCTCCCTGCTTCTTCTCAATCACTTTTATCAATCTTGACGTCATGGAGTTTGACAATTCCTTAAGAACGCTCTTGGAAGATTTTGAGCGATCTTTTTCGATGGAAGACATGAGTTCTTGCTTGGTTTGAGATTATATGCCATTTTGGCATACTTCGTGTGCCCGAATACCCAACAAATTTTTCCATTGGATTCAGATCAGGACTTCAGGCTGGCCAATCAAGTAGTTTCACGGAATTAGCATTATACCACGAGTTTGAAGTTTGGGAAACATGAGCCGAGGCATTGTCCTGCTGGAAAAAATAGCCTCCAATCGCTATTAACGGTGCTTCTGGTGGAAGATTATCGCCCAATACATCAATGTAACTCTCAGAATTCCTCCTACCCTGTGCAGAAACTATTGGAGTAGTTCTACCAGTTTTGAAACCTCCCCTGACCGTTAGTCAGGGTTCTCGCTGTCGCTCGCCATTACGCCAAATTGCGACTAAATTCTTTATTTGGCGAGTAAACAGGCGATTAGATTCGCCAAATTGCTAGTGCTCAATTTTTGCTTTTTCTTTCTTTTCTTTATCGTTTTTCATACATATGCATATATACATATTTTTAATATATTTGTAGCGGATAGTTGAAATTAGATTAATAATAATCGTTTTCGCAGTTATAAAAACTAATTATTTTAGAACATGTTGGAAAAAAAAGGGGGGGGGTACATTAACCTCTTCAGTTCCTGAGTACCCAAATGGGTACATCAGTTTTGTCCCATTTTATTAATGACTAGCGGCCCGCCCTCGCTTTGCTTCGGGTAGTCCCGTGTCACTACTGACACCGCAAATTGTTACTACCACTTCATCCCATTAAATTCAACTACTAAAACCATTACTCTCCTTTTAAGTAGTCGGGTAAAAAGGTGCCTGTATGTTAATCTAAGGTGCCAGATAACTCCATACAAAGTTTCATAAAAATCGATCCATCCGTTCTTAAGTTATAGATGGTGTAACTAACACGACTTTGTTTTATGGATATAGATTATAGCAGCCCGCCCAGGCTTTGTACGGATATTAAAAAAAATTCAAGTTATACATTTTTACACACATACTCATACTCTCTTATTTGTGAGTGGAGTTATTAAAAAAGTGTAAACTTATAAAAGAAAATTCGGATATTAGTATTATTTTTTATTTATTTGTAATTCATACACTACATTTTTACTTATTTACTTTTTACATTTTTACCTATTTATTTTATTTTTACAACAATTACAGGATGTCTTTATACACAATAAATCTTGTAGGGTTCAACCTGCGTTTGCAATGTATAAGCGGAAAAAATGAAATTATTTACGACATCACATTAAAAACCTCAAAAATAACAGTATTTCTCCACTATTTAATGGATGTTATTATACATATAAACCTTCCTCTTGAATCCCTCTATCTATTAAAAAAAACCGCATCAAAATCCGTTGCGTAGTTTTAAAGATTTAAGCGTACATAGGGATATAGGGACAGAAAAAGCGACTTCTCCACTATTTAATGGATGTTATTATACATGTAAACCTTCCTCTTGAATCACTCTATCTATTTAAAAAAACCGCATCAAAATCCGTTGCGTAGTTTTAAAGATTTAAGCGCACATAGGGATATAGGGACAGAAAAAGCGACTTTGTTTTATATTATGTAGTGATACTCAAAAATAAATGAAATTTCGATATAAGAATAATATGTTTCGAATTATAAGATTTGAGCTAATGAAAATAAAACAAAAATCTCGCTCTGAAGTCAAACGAGAGAAGAAATAATTCAGTAATAATTAAAAATATTGTAATAATCGCCAGTAGCGAAGTGGTTAAAGGATTAAAGGTATTTTTTCTAGTACTACACTGCAAATCTATTTGGCTAATACTTTTTTCATTTGGCGAATGTTTTTTATTTTTAATTCGCCGAATTACTAACGTTGGTCAAATGTCAGCGAGAACACTGCCGTTAGTGAATCACTTCCAAATACATGCTTTGAGAAAATCGTTTTTTCCCTACGAAGATCATACTAGAAGTTGCAAAAACAATCTAGTCTATCCAAATTAATTTTTTTCTCATCGGAAAATACAGAATCCCACTTTTTTCCCCATAGTATTGCAGTTTTTGGCAAACTCCATCCTCAGTTTCTCATGAACTTTTGTAAGACGCGGTCTTGACACATGTTTACTACAGCAAACTTTTTTCTTAGTTTTTATAAAACATGTCGAACAGTTCGAGCACTTGCATTCTAAGTTCAATTCGCAATTTTTTCCCGTTTTTTTTTTCCTTTTGAGCAAGCTCGTCTTATTTTCATTTTGACCCCCATTCAGAAACAGAAGATAGCCTGCTTGTATGCCTTTGCCGTCCATATTTACTGGAATTTTAAAGATAATTGTAAATAACCGTTCTTGATCTATTAAACTTTGTAGCAATTTATCATACAGAAAGTTCTGAATTTTGAAATGAATCTATTTTTCCATTCTGAAACTCCAAAAGCTTCGCACCTTGCGGCATGATTGAAAAACAGAATAATACGATCCCAAACGATTACAACGCATTTATATTGTCTAGAAATTCGGAGTGCAGAGCAAAAAACATGCAAATTTTACTTTTTAGAACATACAAACACAGTTGTTCTTATAATTTTGTCCAAAACCAATGGCTATATAAATTTATAATACGTTTTATGAATATGAATTTACCATATATTTTTATAAAAACATACAAAAATAATCTTTATTTTTCATTGGTTTCCATCCATTAAATCTGCATAAGTCTCCTACCAAATGTAACCAAGATATGGCAATTTTTTCCTTGCCCTTATAATTATGACTACCACTGTATTACTGATAGAGGTTTGCACGGGCCCGGGCTTGGCCCGTGGCCCGTACCCGGCCCGGCGGAATCGTTTCGAATTTTCTAACGGGCCGGGCCGGCAAAAAAAAATAAACGGGCCGACCCGTTCTGAAGATATTAGCAGAAACGATAAAATATGAGTTATTTTCAACGAAAATGGTTTTAACGAGAATAAGTATAAATGTGGCCATGCTAGTTTGACAGCATCAATATAAAAATGCAGTGTATCGGCATCGGAGAATTACAGATTCAGATTCAGCTAGGTGGGGAAGCCTACCATATGGCTTGAGCTCAACAAGCCCCACCTAACATTTATTTAAAAAAAAAAAAAAAAAAAAAAAAAAAAAAGGTACAATGTCAATCACAATGGGCTGCCCTATTTTTCAGGGCGAGCCCGGGAAATACGTTTCTAATATTTACAATGATAACTTTACATTATTGCATGATAGTGTGTTTAGAATATTCAGACGTGTGAACAACAGAAATATTTACAGGTCCGAAATTAGAGGTGCGGAATATTTACAAGCACAATGATCTATAGTTCATTTTGAAAGTGAATAAGTCCAATGAATATGGTTCTTAGTAGAGTTCATAGTAAAGTTCGAAAGTTCATTCGAGTAAAGTTGAAAGTTAAAGAGGAGGCATCTGAAATAATGCCTGATTATCCTCAATGAGTTTTACACAGTTTATTATTTTGTCAAGAAGCCTAGTTTCTTTCAATATCACGTTGAACCAGGCTGCATCTGAAAGCGTAGAGGATTTCCGTATATGGTAAAAAGCAGTTAAGGTATATGCCGTCAGGTAATGTAAGGAGTCACCGACTTCCCCACATGTGCAACGGTTAGAGTCTGCTTTATTAAATGTTACAAGATAACTTGGGAAGGGTCCATGATTGGTGGCGAAGAGATAGAGGTTGCGATGGAACAGCAGATTTTTCAGAGAGACCTTGGGGACTAAGTTGTAAGTATAGCGACCAGTCTCTGCATAGTCCCACTCTTGTTGCCATTCCGCTAGGACCTGGATTTTAATTTGGCTCCGCAAGTAAGAGGCTGGAAGTGGTAGGAACTTAAACAATGTTGATTCTTTACCCTTTGCTGCTTGTTTCGCAAGATGATCAGCCATTTCGTTACCAACACAACCAGAGTGGCCTCTCACCCAGTTAAATTTTATAATCTTTTTGGAGCTCTGTAGGGCCAGTATTATTTCGACTATTAGTAAGTCTTTTGAGCATATGTCCTGTATTGCTTGAACACTTGAAAAACTATCCGTATTTATTGTTATTGTTTTAAATGCACTTCCTTTTGCCCATATAATTGCATCCAGGATTGCCGAAAGTTCCGCTTGGTATATGCTATTTTCTGTATTAAGCTGAACCTTAGATGTGTGAATTATGTTATCGCCTTGGTAGACACAGACGGCATAGCCAGTACCGGAGTCCATTCTCGATCCATCCGTGTAGATCTGCACTTCTGACTGTAGGTCACCCTCTTCTTGAGTGTGAAAATAATCCTGAAAAGGGGAGATCCGTGCCGAGGTAGTTTTTGTTTGATAGAAGAATGGTATGTGCTGTTCGAACGGCATACCCAGCCTCAGTAATCTCCCTTGCGCTGTGATTTGCTTCAATCGGAGGGTTATTGGTAGAACACCAGTCAAGACACATAGCGCATTAGCCGCCGTTTTGTTATAAGCTCTTGAAATTAAGAGGAGAAGCTGATATTGGATTGAATTCAAAAGGCGAGCACCATGTTTTTTCTGTAATCTGGGATACCATACAGCTGCTGCATAGGAAAATTTCTTCTCTAGTATATTGTTATACCAAATTTTAAGTACAGATTTCCCCAATCCACCTTGAGTGGAGGCAAATTTCATCAAGTTTTGAGAAACCTTCAACAACTCTTCACGTTTGTCATTGAGATGCGGCAAAAAAGATGAAGTCGAGTCAATTTTAATACCGAGGTATAATATTGAATTCTTAGAGCGGATTGAATGCCCATCTATCCTGAGAGTTGGGGGACGTCGTAAATATTTTCTTCCTCGACGAATGTTTAAGGCTTCACATTTATCGTAGGAGATTCTTAAGTTATGCCGAGTGGCCCAATTACTTATTATATCCAAAGCTATTCTACCGAAATCTTCCAGTATTTTCCTTGTTCTCCCTTTCAAGATCAACAAGATGTCGTCTGCATAGATCACCGCCTTTATCCCATGTTCCCTTAATAAACGCAGGAGAGTATTAATAAAGATCCTCCAGAGAAAGGGGCCAAAGCAAGACCCCTGTGGGCAGCCCCTTTGAAACCAGTGTACTACGTCCGACAGCCAGTGCACAAAGGCTCCACGCCGAGAAAGGAACGAAGAAACTGTATTACAGTACGGTTCTTCAACCTCTAAATTTCTAAGTTCTTCTATTGTGAAGTCCCAGGGTAGAGAGTCAAATGCAGATTGGATATCAATTGAAACCAACGTTATGTAGTTATCTTCCAAAGAGAACAAATCAATTATAGAGAACACTTCCTGAATTGCTGTTTCAGTCGAGCGTAATTCCATAAAACCATGTTGAGCCGGTAATAGATGAGGTGTATTCAATAAGGAGTGGTTGATTCTTCTTAGAAGTAATTTCTCAAATATTTTGCCGAAAATTGGTAACAATGATATAGGTCTATAAGACCTTGGGACTTCCGGCGGCTTACCTTTTTTCAGGAAGTACACCAGTTCACCAATTCTCCAGTTCTTCGGAAAATAGTTTAACTGAAGCAAAGAGTTGTACATATCCAATAACAACGAAGCGTTCGATTTAAATATTTTCCTTATTATTCTATGATCTATATTGTCTGGTCCAGGTGCTTTGTCTTTGTTGAAGGAGAAGATTGCCACCTGCAGCTCTTTTTCAGTAAAATGAGGGACTAAGTTTACCGGGATAAATGTTGGTTCCTGAGTTTCTTCCGATGGGCCAAAGATTCTGGTTGTTAAGTCTGTGTAAAATTCAGCTCTTGATTGTATTTCTGTGAGGGAGTCGGAGAGTGCGTAAATTTCTGTTCTGTAGAAATTCTGGAACGCTACTTTTTTTGTTTTCCCATACGGATCTCTTGTTTTCTTACAGAAATCCTGCCATGCCGAACGCTTCGCTTCCAGAATTGCTTTTTTGTACAGGGCTCTTTCTTTTTTATAGCGCAATTTATCTTCTTCCGTGGAACTTGCAAGTTTTCACTTTCTATACAAGGCTTTGACGAAGTTTCGGTTTCTTCTGAGAGCATCTGACCACCATTGAATCCTTGGGACATGTGTACTTGGACGTTTCTTGAAGTTCTTTTCACAGGTTTCTATGAGTATACTTAGGAAATCCGTGTATCTTGATTCGAAGGTTGTACTGTCTGTAATTTCTTTGAAGTGTATATTATTTCTTTCAAGGCTTCCTTGCAAGTTATGAATGAATCTTTTGAGGGAGACGTCTTTCGTTCTATATCTGCGCTTTGGCAGTTTAGAAATTTGAGCATTCAACTCTATTGAGATTAAGCGGTGATCCCCATAATTCAAGTCTTCCTCTGTGGACCATGACTTTATCCAAGGAAAGACGGAAAAGGAGGCCAAGGACACATCAGGCCAACCTTGTATATGTGATGCCTCGAAACTTGGCTTGCTGTTTGGATCGTTGACTGACAGCAGATGAAAGCGTTGCATTTGCAGAATTAATTGTCGTCCTCTTTCGTCATCCATTGGGTAACCCCACAGGGCACTATGAGCATTGAAATCCCCCAGCAGTAAGAAGTCTTTGCTCAGACCTCTTAGGTTCGACCAGTCCTGTAAATCTGCCTCAAGATTCGAAGAGGGGGGTGTATATTGTGATCCTATTGACAGAATCCCTGAGTCAGTTTGTATATTGACAAAAACCGAGTGGTCGAAAGCCTTCAATTGTATGTGTTGAATATTTTGGTCTATAATTACTATAAAACAGTTTCTAGTATTCGAGCTATATGCTGCTACTGAGGAGGGAAGGCCAAATGGTCGTCCTTCTGTAACTGCACAATCTTGCAAGCAGGCTATACTGTATTTTTCATCTATTAAATATTTTACTAAGGAAGAAAAGAAGTCATTGCCTTTATTTTCTGCAAGTTGATTTGAGCTATTAGTAAAGGTGTTTGGTTAGCTTCTGCTCTTATTCTTTGAGAGTTAGTGTTGTTGTTTGATTCTTGTTTTAATTCGGAGGTGCCTTTTTCTGCAATCTATCGATAATTGTGAGGATTCCCCTCCCTTTGTTGATTATGTTTGTTGTTATAGTAAACTGTCCTGAACTTGACGGTACGGATCTCTCTTTGAGGCTTTGGTGTTGAGGTGATAGTGTTATAGTTTCGTCTTGAGACACGATCTAAGTTATGTTCTGGACGGCTATATTTAGTCTTACTGGAATATTCCATGTCTTGTAAAATAATGGAGTCGATTGAAGGTGCTGTACGAAAGTTATTTCGTTCATGAGATTCCTCCAATGATGGAAACTGTTGAGAAAGATCTGGTGCATGTTGAAATGGTCGATAGTAGTTACGTAATCTTTCGGTTCTCTCTTCTAAGAAGACAGGACATTTGAGAGAGAAGGCCTCGTGATTCGTGTCGTCGTACTGTTCCCTTTGACAGTTTATACAGCATGTAAAATTTTTGTCACAGTCTTGCGTTAGATGTGGGCCTGTACATTTGGCACAGACTGTTTGATATTTACATCTCGATGTTATATGATGGTTGAAAGCTTGGCAATTTGTGCAGCGTAGCACTTTGATGTAGAATTCAATTCTTATTTTGTCTATGAAGATTTGAATAGCTTTCAGGCGTTTAAGGTTTCTGCAATCTTTAGCTGAGGCTTCTATCACCCAATTTTGATGTGTTTTATTTTTAGTAACCATAGATTTTATTATTGAAAATTCATCTTCAGTGAAATATTTGTGATACTTTAATTCTCTTTCAAGATCTTCTTTTGTGACGTCTTGCGGAACTCTAAGGAGTATAATCTTCATTTTTCTGCTGTCTGGGTCGATGATGTTAAGCTTATCATTTTTTTTAATTAGTAAGTCTGTTAACTTCTTTGCTTCTTCTTCTGTTGTGAGTAAGGCTATGTTGTTATTTCTGGTGATCTTAGTATTAAAGACCCTTGGTCTTTTCACGTCGCTTTTGAGTTCATTACGAAGAACTTTATTTATTTCGTTAATTTCTGACGTCGTTGGCGGGATTATTACCAACTTCTTGACTGGAGGGTCGACTTGAAGAACTGATGGTTCGTTATTTTCATGATTATTCGGTTGTGGTAAGGTATTGTTCAATAGTGCTTTGAATTTGTCCAATTGTTTTGAGAATTGCTTGTTAATGTTCATTATTATGTCATTCTTTAATGAGTCTACTTCAGATTCACGTATGGTTTGTTCTAATGCTTGAATTTGAATTTCCTGTTCCTGGCTGCGATTTATCAGGTCTTCAATTTTCGTTTTGCATGCCTTGCGGAAGCTATCTTGGAGCAATTGGAACGGAAGGTATTTACACTTCTGACGTTTGAACTTGTCAAATTCTTCTGCTAAATCCTTGTTATGAGAGTCTAGATATTTTTGAAGGTCTTGGGACATGATTTTTATTTGTTGTGTGACATTCAGAATATTCTTAAGTTCTGGGATATTTAGATGATCTAGGTTATCGAATTGTACAGGATGCTGTTTCTTGTAACCTTTCAGTACTCTTAGAAATTGCTTTACATCTTTGTCGTTCCATGTTTTCCTTCCAAATCTGATAAAGTCAATTTCCAGAGCTTTTCTCCCTTTGGAGTATGCATCTGAATCTTTCGTAAATGTAGTGATTGTTTGATTGCCTAGTTCTCTTAGTTTCTTTTTGACTAGGTGTTGTGACAATGGAAGAGATAGAGTATCTTCTTGGGAGATTTGTTCCGAGGTGTCCACTTCATTATCCGAGCCGAAAGCTTCGCTTTGTACTGAGTACTGCGATGCGTCTTCGATCTCTTGTTCTTTTGATAGAAGATTAAGCTGTTCCATTGATTTTTGTATTTTTTGTAAGTCTTCTCGTTTTTGGAGTAGTTGAAGATCCAAGCCTTCTAATTCTTTATGTTTGGCATCCAATTCTTTTTCTAAGTCATAGACTTTTCCTTCTATTTCTGATAGTTTGACTGTTGAACTTGGATTTCTTCTTTTGTTTGAGAAGGGTGTTGGTAAGGACTGAAATTGGACTAGTTCTGGTGATGAATGATTTGCTTCTGTATCTTTGTCTTCTTTAACGGAATTGATACTGGATCCTGGCGAGTCCTGTTCATTATTAATTTTGATTATATTCACTATTTGTAAATATTCTATGTAATCTTGTCTTTCTCTTATTAATTCCAAAAATTTATTCTTATTCTATTCGATTTGAGCCTTTCTTGTAGGGTCTCCCTTGGAGCGTAGAACTTGTACGATTTTGTACAGGAGTTGCTTAGGATATATTTCATTATCAGTATCATCTTCTGAAGTGGTTGAATCCAGCATTTGGGATTTCGATTCAGGGACATCTGTATTATCTGCAGGCCTTAGGCTTTCCAACTCCGAATCCATGTAGGACAGTTTTGTTTCCAACTGCAGCTGAAAGTTCATTGCTTCAGCATTGCCTCCTTCCAAGTGACTTGAGTAGTGACGAAACATTTGATCGAATAGAAGAACTGGGCTTAAATTCAAGGATGTTACGTCCTGATATTTAAACAAGAGTCTTCCTTGTAAAGACGGGAAAGTCATTCGTTTTGATTTTGTTTGAGGCATTTTGTGACCGTTTAAAATAATGTAGTAATATTACGAGAACTTAAGCTCCAACATGACTTCTATCGGAAAATTTTACTATGTAGGTTATAAAAATTTATATAATTCAAAGAATATTACTAATACTAAATCGGATCGGGGCATCGCTAGCTCTCCACCAAACATCTTAGAAAGAAAGGGTAGATAGACAGAGGATAGCAAAAATCAATAACCGAAGTTATTGGAAATGACTTAGAAACAATATTTTTTATTTTTAAGGGGTCATAATTTAAAAATAAAATAAAATAAAATAAATAAAAATAACGATAGGATAGACAACGAAAACCGGAAGAGGTGGGAGTGAGGTTTGGTTCCCGTGACACAAAGCAGAGGCATAGCCTCGGAAATGCTCTACAAAAATATAATTAGATAGACAGATAACTCATAAACAATGCTGACTAATAGTAATAAGACAAGGGTAATCAAGTTATATACAATATTTACAAAAATCAGTAACTCCACCATTAGCAAAAACAAACTGTATGGGGCGCTCGGATCGAGATAAGGATAAGCGGGACAAACTTCTGAGGTCCAGCAGAGATGTTTGATACCAAACAAGGGTATTCATTAATGAAAAACAGTAAAACTGAAAGTGTTAAGCTTAGTGAGATTAATGTAGTCAAACCCTACGACAGAGGCCCTCTAAATGAGAATATGAGGCTTTATAGCTGGGACTAAAGTAAGATTAAAGGGTGATAAGAAATAATAAATACTCCACTATTTATGAAAACTAACTATAGGGGGCGCTCGAAACGAAAAAAAAAAGAATAAATAAAAGAATAGGAGAGACAAACTTCTAAAATCCTGCAGAAAAGATTTATACCAAACAAGCGTAGTCTAAAATGAAAAACATGGAAGTTGAAAATGTTAAGCAGGGTGAGAACATACTCGAACCCAACTACTAATAGAGAAAAGAACAAGAAATTTTAAAACATATGACTATGACAATTTGTTAAAAACTCCAGGAAAGAAAGTGAGGCAGAAATGAGCAAAACCTTAAAATTGAGTTGGCAACCCTAGTAGGGCAAGCAGACTGAATCTGAGACAGCAGTTAGTGTTGAAAAATTAGGTGGGCGGAACCCAAAAAATTTGAAAGCTGTAGCGTTAAAAATAAAGAAGTTATGAGCGAAAAACTAGAATAGCATTTGTTGTACGGCCCTTAGAGGGTGAAATATTTAAAAAACGGTTAAATTAGGGGCTGAACCATCGTAAATGAAAAAATCTTGTTTAAATTAATTAAAAATGGAGTAACGGAGCTGCGCTAACGTTTATTTAGAAAAAGAAAGCTAAATATTGGCTATGGATAAAATTCCGTATATGTTTACTTTTGAGAGTAAAATCAGTTTAAAAATACCCGCAGGTCACGTAAATCTATATATATAGATAAGGATAATGATATTGGGTGTAATATACTCTTTGTAATAATTACTTAGTTAAATTTTTTAATGTACTAAAAATTTTAAATTTCCGGTAGGGAACACGCCATTGATTAGAATCTCCTTTTTACTCAAAGTGATAAAATAATTTTTACCGGGAAAGATCACTCCATAAAAACATTACAATTCTACAACAAATATTAAGAAGTTATCAATATAACAATCAACTAATCAATTTTTGAGACAACAGCCTTGCCGCTACAGGTCTCAGAGCCCTCCCCATTCAAATTCAAACTAATCAATTTCCAAAATTCGAAAAGAACACTGATTTTGAAGCAAAAATAAAAATAGTTAGTGGCAACTTAATTAAATGAATGTGATATATTTGGAAAGCTCAAAATGTCTATTTTCAGAAAATATAAAAGTTATTAATAAAAACTGAATTTAAATATTTTTTATTATTATTATTATTACAATGTGAACCTATGGGGAAAAATTTGTTCTGAGAAAACGAAACAAAAAATTCAACAATTTTTTATACATAGAAAATATACATTAAAAAGTTAAAAAAAAAAACAAAAACAACAACAACAACAACAAAAAAAAAACAGTTTAGTACAAAATTTTAAGATGTTAGCTAATGATTAACACCAATTATAAAGTGAAAATATAATTTTAAACATTAATAATAACAGATACATAAAGTAAAAAAAACTTAACATCCCCATGTTATCCTATGGGAAAGGGCTACTTTAAAATTACCAAAACAAACAATTTTAAATTACAAAGTTAATAACTTTAACTAATTTAAAACTTGACAAAAATGGTATCAGATTAAAGCTTAAGAACTAAATCAGCTGAATTTCATCAATTAAAAGATCCGGGAAACAGTTAAATGTATAAAATTTTCAATAGCATATCATTGTTTACCCCATGTTATTCCTATGGGAAAAAACACGAGGCAAACCCAAAAAGAACACTTTTTAAATTGCTTATTACTACTATAAAACTTGAAAAAACTGATCAGATTTGATAATAAAATGAACTACGTTCGGAGAATTACATTATGTGTAACCCGTTTTAATATTTTTTTAGCCGACTCATGCCGGTCCGAGATCACGCTTGCATTATTTTTCTACATATAGACTGGCCGGACCGGTACTAGACTTAATTATTGGCAGAAAACATGATTTGTAAAATTATTAACAGCGATAAAGAACTTATGTTAGCTTAGTCTTCGGATATATACTTCTTGATGATTTTTAAATTAATTTCTCAATAATGCGAAAGTTTGACACATTTTCTGTTTAATTTTAAATTGTAAAAGTATAAAAGTGATAAGCCTAACTATTGAAGGGTTTTGGAATCGAATAGCGTTTTTCATTTTTGGTAAATAAAATACTTGTATAACCTTGTTGAGATATAATAGTTTCTCAAATAATTGCAGGCTTTTCTCCCTTCCCTTGCTATTGCTTCCGGAAATTCTATTCAAAACGCTAATTATGACAGTATTTTATTTGTTTGGAGTATTCTTAAATTGCTTGTATCAAAAAATGGATAACGCCATTCGATTATATAGTTTCTGAATAAGGATATCTGCTAATCTTACGCGTTTCTGAGAAAAAAAAAATGAATTTAAAAATGTATCAGAAAGGAGCTTTTTTGAATTTAAGAATGAATTTGGATTTGAAATTTATAATTAAATGATATAGAAATATATTTATAAACCTTTTTTTATTAAACAGCTTCAAAATTAACGATGTTTTTAGCTTTCTTTCTTTTTTCTTTTATTCTAAGCCATATTAATTTTTTAATGAATCTTTATTCGAATGTTGAAAGCCTAAGAATCTAAGTAATCATTAATGTTGTTAATGTGTATTTGCTGTAAAATATACTGTAAAATCATTCCATAGATATGTATGCAGTATCCTTTAAAGGAATCTTAGTTATATGATAAAATCTGAATTTTTTAGAAATCGCAGAAATTGTAACGGGCCAAAACGGGCCGGGCCGGGCCTGTTTTCGCTGATTTTTGTACAGGCCGGCCCGGGCCTAAAATATAAAAATTTAAACGGGCCGGGCCGGGCCCGGGCCGAACTTTTGAGTTTTACAACGGGCCGGGCCGAAATAACTTTCCTACGGTCCGGGCCAGGCCCGGGCCTGGAAATTCCGGCCCGCACTGACCTCTAATTACTGATAGTTAAACTGATGTTTTAAGGGGATTAGTACGTTTATATCCTTGGTTGTAAACCTAAATTACCAGTAGGGGGAACTGGGGTACATTGATACATGGGGCACATTGATACACCCCCTCTACCGCTCACAGGGTCATTACAGGAAGTTTCACAACAGCTCCAAAAGATGATGCTAGTGTATTCAACTACATACAGAAAATCTTGGAATGATTCAGTAGTTTGATGAAATGGGACGGGTGATTTATTGTTTTTGTTGTTCAAAAGTAAATATGAGTTGTACAATTGAAATGCTATTATACAACTGTTCCAGTATTTTCAACCAAAATGAATACTCTCCCTGGTAAGTACAGCTACTCTTTATCAGTTCTTCATTATTTATTGTTAGATATATTGTGAAGTGTTGGATTTGAGATTCATTTTATTCAAAATCGCTGTATGGGGCACATTGATACAGTCTATGACGGGGCACATTGATACAGCCTAAATCCTTTAATAGTTCATATTTTCATAATCTTTTATTATTTTTTTTACCATACACTCCTTAATCCAACCTTTTTTTTCACGAAAAATTTCTAATATTAGTTTTTATTGAAGTGAAATAGCTCTAATTTCTTTATATTAGAACATTTTATAGTATTTTTGAAAACAGAAGACGTAGGAACTTACCCAGCATCTAGTGCTAGTAGAACTAATAAAAGAAAAGGACGCCATTCTGGCAAATCTCGAATTTATATCGATTCTCCAGAGAAAAAAGTATTTTCGACATGCGAAATCTTAAGTAAGAGAAACAAACTGCAGAACAGAAAATGATACTTATATTATAAACAGAATTTTTAATATAATTATCCTTTATTTTCTGTTTATGAACCTATTTATAAACAGAAAAACTGGTAATTTTTTCATCTTTCATAAGAAAGAAGATAATGCTGGGGTTGAAGTGCTAGATATGACAAAGTTACCACAGCCAACAATCAGACAAGAAACAGCCAGAACATCAGGTCATAATATATTTAATTTTGATTGCTTTAATATTGCTTAAAAATAAATTGTGGGTGATTTGAATTTTTATAAATAAATATAAAATGGTTTTCTAATTAATTTTCTATGAAAAATATGCATTGGTATTATTTTGTCGTCATTTTTCTCAAACGTATCAATCTGCCCCGGGGATGGGGCACATTGATACAAATGACTTTTTTTGATTTTTTTAAAATTACATGCAAAAATACTATATAAAACAATGATTGTACATTTTTATAACATACTACACAAGTTTTGCTGTCACCTCATGGAAAAAAAACTTGAATTTTCTACTTTCTTGACACCAAAAAAAAATCTTAGAAAAAAACTGTATCAATGTACCCCAGTTCCCCCTACCCTAAAGTACTGATTTCATAAAAATGACTCTCTCTGTCATCTATGGTGTCTTTTTGATTATGCAAAAGCAATGGATATATATTTGTAGATTTATTTTATGCTCAGATCTGAAGAGGATAAAACTTCACAAATAAATGCTTTAGCTTGGAAAAAGAAAGGTCAACTTACAGAGCATTCATAATGCATGTATAATTTTTCAAAAGGTGAGATAAACATTTTTTAATTCGCATTCGTATTCTTACAAATATTCCATAAACAAGAGATACGTGGTCAAATGGATGAAATATGAAAAATCGAAGCAATTTCGGACTTGCATGCTCTTCGAAGTTTTTTTTCCCCCAAAGCGCTTGGCTACGGAGGTTGGCGTGAAGCGCTGGGACATTGAGTGTTTGTTTATTTGCGCCCGGGATGTCACCCTCTAATGGGTGACACTCAATCTCTTTTTGCAAATCTATCTATCTATATATATATATATATATATATCTTATAAGATTTTGGAAAATAATTCTAAAATAAAATGAAAATTCTAGCGCACGACGCAACAGAGTTAATTTTCTTTTCTTTGAGAGTGTGAAATTTTTCTAAATGAGATATACACCAGAGAACAAAAACTAACTTATCCAACGAGTGGGTAGGGAAAGCAAACTTTAAAAGAAAGACTTATCTTCTACATATAGACACCGCATCGACTTACGCATATTATGGGTTAAGTAATGAATCGCTTCTGTGTTTTTTTTTTTTTTTTTTTTTTTTTTTTTTTTTTCAGGAAGACAAAAGGTACATAAAGAATGGTATGGTCATTTGTTGTAATCATAGAATTGTGATTGTAAAAATATGGGATGGGGGTGACACCATTTACATCCGGCCCGGGTGTCACCTATTCTATCTACGTTACCGAGTACTTACAAAATATAACGCCAGAAATTATGAAAATGTATTGAAAATGGTTCCAAATTCATGAAAATGAACTTCAAAATACTGATAAATCATTAGATTTGCAAACAAAGGAACATTATGAACTGAATCATCAGGAATGTTATTTCATTAATAACATACAGTGGAATCCCGTTATTCCGAACTAATTGGGACCGAAAATTGTTCGGTTTAGCCAGAATTCTGAGTAGGCGGATTCTACAATTATAATCAAAGTATTGACTTATTCAGGTGAAAGTTAAATGCGGGAACATCGGTAGTGGCCTTCGACGACTGGTGTACTCTGCCATGTTGATTCCTGCAATGACTGCTTAAGCAAAAATGTTAAAGTTAGATTTGTTGAAAAATATAAATGTGTTTGCCAATATGCATTTTTTATATAAAGGATTTCCAAATTAATCTAACCAATAACTAATAAATTGGGATATGTATCGATCTTTTATATTGACCATGGAAGAAGGAATATGTCTATTCCTTCTTCCATAATATTGACTAATGCCAGCGTTTATCCCCAAAAAAGAAAAAAAAAAGCTTAAAAGTTTTTCTAAATTAAACAAGAAATCAGGAAAAAAGATGACGGGTCTGGTTCATTCAATGCTAATCAGTTTCAATGTCCGTATTTTATCACATAAATTATTCTTTTTTACATAGATAACACCAGTTGTATTTAAACTGATAGTCATTTCCAATTTCAATATCTTATCGCACCAATTAATCTGTTTTACATAGTCAAAAACAGATGTATTAAAATTCATAAAAAAGAATGGAATTATAACTGGTTTTCCTTATCAGTGGAGAAATAAGAATTCCCAATTATCAATTTTTTTATTTTTTATTTATTTTATTATTATTTTTTTTTTTATCTTTACAGATTATTTTAGGACAGTTTTAACAAGTAAAATCAATTTCAATCATTTTTTAAAGATGAAATATGATGCTAAATCATGCTAACTAAAAGCGGAGTTACTTCTTTCTTTTGAATTATAATAATACTAAAATCTTAAACAAATGTAAAGTGACTCATAGATTGTTAATAATATTTGTGGCTATATAATTATATTTAGGTTTTACTGTAATAGCGGTCTGCCCGGGACTAGGCTTCATTCTTTTATTCTGCGTCGTGTTGTTCTCTTTTAGCCTTGATATGTTTTTTCTATCGGGACGCAATTAAAATGTCGTCCCAATAGAAAATAAAATTTTGTTATGTAAGCCAGCCGTAAAACAAAACAGATCAATCATTGTACGATTAAATGCAGGTTATTTCTACTACATTTTTTAAAACTTCTAGGCATCGCACATTTTCACTTTTTATACCGTCGTATAGGGGAAAAAAGTACTTTTAAATGCAATTTGTTTGAAAACTGCATCTCAATTTATTTTTGAGATATTATTTTTGTAGTTTTTCGCTCCATTTCTGTGATTTTAGCAACAGAAGTATTCCATTTCTGTAGAAAATAAAAGAAAAATATCAATGTGTAAGATAAAAGCAGTAAGTTTTGATTACGTTTATTAATAATTATTAAACAAAAACATAATTTGCAGAACAAATTAAAAAAACAAAATTTATTTCCTACACTATTTAAGCCCGAGAAGGGATATATTAAAATAATTGATTTAGTTATTTCTGCATTTAATATTAAACTTTTGTTACAAATAAGTTAAACCAAGTGAACATTAAAAAATAAAAAAATAAATTCAAACAATATGATACTTAAAACCCTATATCTTAGATTCCGTTCAAATAATATCGAAATAAATCTTAAACCTTTTTTCGAACATTTACTTTTTAGATTGCCTTTTATTTTATTTACTTATACCGTAAACATAATACAAAATCCGAAATACAAATATTTGCAATTTGAGTTTGGAAAAAATTCTTAGATTTATTTTGATATCATCTGAACGGAAACTAAGATTTAGGGTGTTTAAGTATCATATGTTTGAATTTATTTTTTATTTTTTAATGCTCACTTCGTTTAACTTATTTGTTACAAAAATTTAATATTAAATGTAGAAATAACTAAATGGATTATCATAGCAAACGCGGTAGCGTTTGGTATAATATGATTAAGAAACGGAAAATGCGAACGTCTTTTTGAAATTTCTGGCGAACCTGTTGACCTACGACAGTGATTTTTTTTTTCAAAGGATAGAACTCGACGAGACGAATAAAATGATAGCATTAAAAAAAAATATTGTAGTTTACTGTAGTTTTTAGTTTAATTTTTAACGAAACAATGAAGACGTAAAATTAAACAAGCGATAGCTAACGATCCTGTGGATGGATTAACTCCATTTTTGGTTTATTTTAATCCTTTTAGTAAAACTTAAAATAGATTTTTTTTCATCTTTGTATGTTTGACGATTGGTGAGAAATTCGAATTTGTGTCTTAAAGCTCCAGTTGAACATTGTTTATTGTTGTTGCTGTTGTAGTTTTTTTTCTTTTTTTCTTTCTTTCTTTCTTTTTCTTTCTTTCTTTCTTTTTTTTTTAAATTCATTGCCACAAGTTTAAATCAATGTAATTTTTTATGTATGTAACATAATTTATTCAAATTAAATAAATCGCGTGAAAATCATGGTTATTTGTTTTTATTGCGAAACATTTAATTTCAGTTCTTTGAATAAATTTGTGAGCTCACTGTAATTTTTTTCGTTCAACTCCTTGGTTTTTTTTTCAGACACCATGCATTTTATATGACAATGCAATAACTTTCTCAATTATTCTAATCTATAAAAGAAAGTCTGGATTTCATATTAATCACAGCACAAAAAAAAAAAAAAAAAAAAAAAAAAAAAAAAAAAATCTACCGAACCAAAAATTTTGAAAATTGGGGTGAAAATACTTCTTATAACATCGAGTGCCGCTAAGAAGGGATTTTCGAAAATTCCACCCCTCATGGGGGTAAAAAAAAAAAAAAAAAAAAAAAAAAACAACGAACTTTTAAAAAACTCCTTAAAAATCGGAATTTGTAGTTATCTTTCAACTGATAACATATTTTAGTGTATTTTTTCATGCTGAATCGAATGGTACTAAGTAAATTCTTTTAAATAAAGTAGTTTGTGAGACACTTCATATTTTCCAATTTGGCGATGTCTTCGGCGAAAAACCTGAAATTTTCAATCCTTATATATATATACACTATATTGCCATTGATTATGGGACACTTGCGATTTTAGACATTTTACTAAATATCTAGAAAAATACATGTGGAATCATCTCGAAACTCTTAGTGTATAAATATAATAGTATACGTCATACATCTCCGTGAAGATTTTTTTACCGAAACTCCATAGGGGACCGTCAACAAATTAAAAAAGAATGAATATCTTTTGAATAACCCTGTCAAAACTAATGTAGCAAAAGCGCTCAAACTCTAGATTATGATTGAATGCCTTATTGTAATACACTGTGTTCATTTTTATGCAAATAGCATGCATACTCGCAGAGTAATTAAGGTTTTTATAAAAATGGCCCCAAATTTTTCTAAGTTTTTCCCTTATAATTTTCAGAGTTCTTAATATAAAATAATATTTTTTTCAGAAAATATGACAAACAGCATTGCACACAGTACCCTGTAATCAGAATTAAAAAATAATAAAAATTGTATGAAAAATGAGTAGGTTTCCTAAATAATTTTTTACTGCGCATGCGTCAAAGATATCAAAATTTCATTTGCATATTATGTTAGCTAAATGTATAGAGCATCTTTTGTAAAAGTCTCAAAATTATAGCTTGAAAATTCTGAAAGTAATCGTCTATAGAAAAAGGGCAAAATCCGTTTTTTCCAAAATGAAGCAAAAAAATGAGGGCTTTTATCCAAAAGTAGTCGTAACATCCCGTATTGTGTATTCTATATTGACACTAATCAATGAATATATGGATACAACCCCTCTTGTTTTTGCTTCATTTTGAGAATAACGGATTTTCGACATATTCAATTGACGATTATTTTCAGAATTTTCAAGTTATGATTTTGTGACTTTCACAAAAGTTGCTGTATACATTTAGCTAACATAATATGCAAATGAAATTTTGATATCGTTGACGCATGCGCAGTAAAAAATTATTTAGTAAACCAACTCATTTTGTATACAATTTTCATTATTTTTTAATTCTGATTACAGGGTACTGTGTGCAATGTTGTTTGTCATGTTTGCTGAAAAAAATATTATTTTATATTAAGAACTCTGAAAATTATAAGGAAAAAACTTGGAAAAATTTGGGACCATTTTTATAAAAACCTTAATTACTCTGCGAGTATGCATGCTATTTGCATAAAAATGAACACAGTGTATTACAATAAGGCATTCAATCATAATCTAGAGTTTGAGCGCTTTTGCTACATTAGTTTTGACAGGGTTATTCAAAAGATATTCATTCTTTTTCAATTTGTTGGCGGTCCCCTATGGAGTTTCGGTAAAAAATCTTCACGGAGATGTATGACGTATACTATTATATTTATACACTAAGAGTTTCGAGATGATTCCTCATGTATTTTTCTAGATATTTAGTAAAATGTCTAAAATCGCAAGTGTCCCATAATCAATGGCAATATAGTGTATATATATATATATATATATATATATATATATATATATATATAAGAAAGTCTGGATTTCGTATTAATCACAGCATAAAAAAATCTACCGAACCAAAAATCTTGAAAATTGGGGTGAAAATACTTCTTATAACATCAAGTGCCGCTAAGAAAGGGATTTTCGAAAATTCCACCTAACGGGGTAAAAAAAGAACGAACTTTAAAAAAATTCCTTAAAAAATCGGATTTTGCAGTTATCCTTCAACTGATAACATATTTTAGTGTATTTTTTTTATGCTGAATCAAATGGTACTAAGCAAATTCTTTTAAATAATGTAGTTCGTGTGATACTTCACATTTTCCTAATTTGGCGATGTCTTCGGCGAAAAACCTGAAATTTTCAATCCTTATTTATATATATAAAAGAAAGTCTGGATTTCGTATATCAATCACAGCACAAAAAAATCTACCGAATCAAAAATCTTGAAAATTGGGGTGAAAATACTTCTTATAACATCGAGTGCCGCTAAGAAGGGATCTTCGAAAATTCCATACCTAAAGGGGGTAAAAAAAGAACGAACTTTAAAAAAATCCTTAAAAATCGGATTTTGTAGTTATCTTTCAACTGAAAACTTTTCATGCTGAATCGAATGGTACTAAACAAATACTTTTAAATCCAGTTTTTCGTGTGATACTTCACATTTTCTAATTCGGCGATGTCTTCGGCGCAAAAACTTGAAATTTTAAATCTATATATATAAAAGAAAGTCTGGATTTCGAATTAATCAACGCACAAAAGATTAATATGATATAAACATTTAATGTGATTTAAAGTTTCTTTAGAAAAACTGACCAGCGTAGCGGGCGAAGGCTGCTAGTACAAGTATAAAGTTTTGACAGCAGCAAATATTTTGCTTTTCAAGATATAAAAAAAAATCTTCAGTTTTTATCAAAAAATTTAAATGACAAATATTAAAAAATGCTCTGGTGAGCAACAAAAAAGGTTAATATGTTTTTAAGTATGAAAAAGTGTTCGACAAGTGCTTCTAATTGAGCATAAGAAAGGACAAGGGGTCTCTTCTTGGCTGCAGCTCACTGTCAAAACCAAATTTGAAAAAAATCATATTTGCGCTTTTTCCATATAAAAGAAATTTGCGCAATACCTCCCGTCTTTCTTTTTAGTAAAATTTTCAGTCCTGCTTTTCATGTGAACTGCACCTTTGACTCTGCAGTGCAACATAAATTAGTTTTCTGTGCAGTTCTACGCTTCGGGCATGCTTGGTGGCACTGCAATGAGTATGATAAGCTGCAGGCAGAGTTGGGCAAAATACATCGAAAAATCATTTTCGATACAAAATACAAAATACTTTGGTTTTGAGAATCTAAAATACAAAATACAAAATACTTTTCAAAAGAAAAAATTCAAAATACAAAATACATGTATTTTTAAAATACATTCAAAATACAAAATACATTTTCAAATTTCGAAAGTCGCTGGGTGTTGTAAAGTGCTTTCTCAAAACTAATTAAGTTTTTGAAATTATAACATAATTTCCAAAATAAGGAAAACTAGAAAGAAAAATCATGCGTCCAGCATAGATTATGAAACATTTTCCAAAGCATTCAGAATACTGTAACAAAACTTTATAGTTTATTAAAGAGAACGATAATGTCTAAATAAAGAAATGAAAAGGCGTATAATGCACTCGAAAACCTAATTTCTACTATTGGTATCAATAATAAAAAAAATATCGGATTTTTTTTGTGTGTGAGGGTCTGTATATGATTTATGGATTTGTATATACATACTACATAGTATGTCAAAAGTTTTTTCAGCTGAACGAATATTTCTCATTCAGCAATTTCCGTGAATTTACCAAATGTACCTAAGCACTTTTGTACAGCCTTGTATAGGATCTATAAAATTTAGATACCCGAAGTCATGTTAAAAATATTGTTAAATTTAAAAACGCTTATCATAACTAGAAACGTACTTCTAGCAATTATTATTCATAGCCTTCAAAAGTTCAATTATTATTCAGTTTCTTCTTTAGCCAAATTCTTTCATGCACCCCCTGTAAATGAATGTTAAATTGTATGCACATCATATTCAACAGTAATCGTCATGTCGTATACTTCAGTGTTTTATATAAATTTCAGCATATTTAAATTAGTATAATATTATTATAGTATACCATGAATGATTTTTCCCCATAGATAAATGTAATGAGTAATGAGTAAGTTTTTGTGTGCTCCTATAAATGAACTGTTGATGCTACACTCTTCATTTTCAATGAACATGCCATACTAAAGTCCAATAAAATCTTTGAATTTTATGGAAATCGGACTATATTTACGCGAGTTAGAGCTAGTGTTGAATTCAGGGGGTGGCCTGGAGGGTTATCCCCCCTCCCCTGGAGCAATGAAATGCCCCTTCAGAAAATTCGAGATTTTGTGCTTTTAATGGTCAAATTATTTTCACAATGGTAATAATTTTAGTTAAATTCCAATTTCTCCCACTATTTCCCCCCCATATTCACCCCATATCTATCCATCCCATTTCTCTATAAATCCGCTTCCCCCCCCGGGAGCCACAAAGTCCCTCCCGGAGAAAAGTGTCCGAATTCAACACTGGTTAGATAGAGCACGGACAGACAGACAAGCAAACCGAATTCATGAACCTTTTAAACTTATTAGAAAGTGTTAAAAATGAAATGAAAAATGTCAAAATGAAACAAAAACGAAATCAGTCTAAATTCTAACAGAAAACTCAATTCATACAGAAACAAAAGTATTTTCAAAAAGGGTCGTTTTCACTTTTGACTTTTACTCCCTTTCGGCAACGTAGACATGCGGCTCATTTTCGGGTGTATCGAGTAACAAATAAAAAGAATAATGCCCAGTTAAACTTTTAGCACTGAGTTCACAGGCTATCAGCACTATTTGTATATTACAGCCTTATTATTTTCAAGGAATAATGCCACTCGAAAAAAATTAAGGGTGGATTAGCTCCCCCTTTTGCATCCTTTATGCTTAATGATTGAATTCCCAAAACAAATCAGGGATACGACTTATATTAATGAATCTAAATATAAAATTCGAAGCAAATCGGATAATTCTGCATAAAACCTTTTTTATTTAATTTAAGAGGGTTAATCCCCGGTTCTCCTTTTTATACTTAATCATTACATCCTAAAAACTATTCGGGGATTTGTTTTATCAGAAAGAATCTATATCCAAAATTTAAAACAAATCGGATAATTCTGCATAAAATCTCATTTATCTGATTTAAGGGGGGGTGGTGGTAATAATGGCACGTTTCCCCTCTTTATACGTAACAAAAGAACTCCAAAATTAATCTGAAAAGCTCCTTCTCAGTATGAACTTATATCCAAAACTTGAAGCAAATTGATTAATTGCATGAAAAACTGATTTACCTAAATTAAAAGGGGTGGTCCCAGATTTGTTTTTTATTCCTTAACAAATGGATCTCCAAAATAAATCAGGGAAACGCCTTTTCAGAATGAACTTATATCCAATATTTGAAGCTAATCGGTAAATTCTGCGTAAAAAAACCATTTATCTACTTTAAAGGCGGGGGAGGGGGGTCCCTTCTGTTCCTTTCTTCTTTAAATTTAAGCAATGGAAACCCAAAACTAATCATGGAGATGCCCCATCAGAATGATCCTACATCTAAAATTTGAAGCTAATCGGTAAACTCGACGTAAGAAAACTCATCTACATACATGAAAGTGGTGGTGTTACCTCCTATTCCCATCGCCCATTTATAGTTAACCAATGAACACACAAAACTAATTATGCAGACGCCTGCCTCATCAGGATGCCGCCTCATCTATATCTAAAATTTGAAGTTAATAGGTGAATTCCGTATAAAAAACCAATTACCTAAATTAAAAAGGGGGTCAATCCCTATTTTCCTCCCACATTTATGCTTAACCAAGGAATACTCAAAACTGGAGACACTACATCAGGATGATTCTATATCTAAAATTTGAACAAAATATAATAATTAAGCATGAAAAATCAATTTATCTAAATTAAAACAGGGTATTATCTCCTCCCATTCCCCTCCCCCTATACTAACCCAATGAACTCCCAAAATTTATCTGGGTAGCGCCCTTTCACCATAAACGTATATCGAAAATTTGAAGCATATCGGATTTTTTTATCATGAGTATTGCGTTACATATATACAGAACGGATGGGTACGTTAGCTCTCAGGCTTGGATAGCTCGAAAGCTAAAAAATTATATTTACAGGTAAAAACTTTTTTTTTTTTTTTTTTTTTTTTTTTTTTTTTTTTGACGGAGCAATTATTTTTTAAAAATTAGAAATTTTTAACAATTTTTTAAAAATTGTGCCTCTTTTAGATGATTTTTTCCCTACGCTAAAAGTAACTAAACATATGTATGTCAATATACCTCTAATATTTTTCAAGCTTCTATCACCAAGAACAATTTTGAAAGGTTTTGACCAGTAGAAATTAGGCCCGGCCCGATCCGAACCTTCAGAAGAAATTAAAGCTCGTTCCCGGCCCAACCCGAGTGCCGAGAATGAAAATCGGACTAGCTCGACTCTGCCCGCGGACCGAATTCGTCCGTGCAGATCTCTATTGCACACCATGTCTTATCACAATAAAATTATTCTCTTGAAGGATTTTCATTAAGAACGGCAAAAGTGTTATTCTTATTTAGCGCTTCAGGAGCTTTTATAAATGATAATAACATTACACTCCTAATGTACGGAAAAGAAAGAAAGAAAGAAAGAAAAGCAATAAAGAAGTAAAACTTTTTATGAGTCCTTCTTGTCTGTCACGGAATATTTTGTTTTGTAATTCTCGTAGCAGATTTATTACATTATTTTTGTAACAATCCAGCATAAACTATACATCCTGTTCATTAACAGTATTTATCATACTACTGGCTGAAAAAAGGTGTTTTTGTTAACATCCAGAAACGAATTCAAAGACTAAACAAAATGAAAAGCATTTCCTGTTGCGAATCTTTGATTTGCGGTTTACAGAACAGCAAATTTTAAAATCTACAAAAATGTATTTTGAGAGTATTTTCAAAATACAAAATACTTGGAAAAATCAATTCAAAATACATTACCAAAATACTTTCGCTTAGTCAGTTCAAAATACAAAATACAAAATACAAATGTATTTTGAAAATGTATTTCAAATACATGTATTTTCGATACTGCCCAACTCTGGCTGCAGGAACTAAGGTACTATTTCGCCTTACATTCATGATTAATTACACTGCGTTTTTTTTGGCTACGTCTTTGCACTATAAATTTTTTATCGTAATTGTGACTAATTTCTTTTACACTGAAAAAGCACAAATATGATTTTTTCAAATTTGGCATTGACAGTGAGCTGCAGCCAAGAAGGGGCACCTTGTCCTTTCTCATGCTCAATTAGAAGTACTTGTCAAACACTTTTTCATACTTAAAAACATATTAACTTTTTTTGTTGCTCACAGAGCATTTTTTAATACTTGTCTTAATATATGTTCCTGACGGGCTTAAATAGGAAATAAATTTTGTTTTTATTAATTTGCTCTGCAAATTATGTTTTTGTTTGATATCTCAAGTTTTTTAATAACTACTGCATTCAGATGAACTCATTTCAAAATTAATTGAGGGTACCATCATCAGGATTTTCTTTATGCGGTATCGTATCACAGTTACTGATGTAATTTACCCAGGGCTGTAGCTAGAAGTGAACTATAGGGTGTGTGTGTGTGTGTGGGGGGGGGGGGGGGCTCAAGAGAATGTACGAGGGGGGATTAAAAATTTTCCCCCCCATCTTTGACGCAAAAAGATAAATTAGTGCATATTCATATTGTAAGTACTATGTTTCTTATTAAACTGTTGTAATAGCTCCATTTTATGCTAAGAAAAGAATATGATAATGAAAAATTTGAGTGTATAACTAGTGCAAGATTAAATATCATGTTAGCTTCATCTGTGCAAGTAGGATAAGCGAGTGTTGAAACACTTATTTTAGTTACAATTTAGTAATTCTGAAAAACTGTGAAAGGTCCTCAAAGTTAAATTAGATTTTTGAACAAAATTTCATTTGAAGAAATACTAACTATTACATTCTCCCTTACATAGGAATTTCTGATTTTTCCCCCAGATCTACACCGATCATGATCCCTAGACTCCTAAACCACCCCCAGTTAAGAACTTTATTTATCTATATCTGCGGTATCTACATAGATTTTCATTTGTCCATTGGGTTCTGCACAGATTTTCATTGATCCATTTCAAAATCGTTTGCCTCATTTCCAAATCGTTATAGTTTTTTTTTACATATAGAACTGAATTCTGTACATGCTTCCTTTTTATCAGCACCAAATATTTCAAATCTCTGTTTCATTTCCAATATGACGTCATAATTGTGCGCTTTTTAATTCTTAAAATCAATTTAACTTTTTTCGATGGAATCACGCAAAAATCAAGTGCACTTTATCAGATCACTGGATTAGTTTATTGAAATGCAACAGGCTTGTCAAATCTTACCTTAATGGAAATCACCTGCAGACTCGATTTTAGTAGTTAATCGGTAGGATTGTGATCCCGTTTTCCTGCACTCAAAACTATGAAAACATGGAGGATTGAGATAAGAAAAACACAATGATAAACCTACCAGTTAATCACTAATATCGGGTTTGCAGGTGTTTTACACCAAGGTATGACTTGGCAGACCAGTTACATTTTAATATGCAAATCAAATTTGAACTAATCCCGGAATTTTAGCTGTCAACTTAATGAAATGATCGTTTGTGCAGCATCCTCTCGGTCCATTATTATTCTTCTGTATTTCACGGCTCCAAGCACATATACAAATCCGAAAAATACTGTATTTTTAAAATGTTTGTATTTTTATGTACGTACTAGTGTTAAAAAATAAATTTAATTATATAAGGCAATGCATATTACAAAATATTATTATTATTTATTTTCTTCAGAAATTGAATTGACTTAGGCATGGCCTTGTCGGGCCTTATTTCTTTAATAGTTTACACGGGCTGGACCAGATAATAAACATAAAATAAGACAGAAAATGGCTCCCGACGGAAGACTAATTAGGGAACGTTCCCAGGTGTAAGTTGTGGATTTGGACGAGTCTGGTATCAAAAGTAATGTACGTTAAAAAGTGCAATGAAACTATCCGTCCGAATCCAACCGTTTTCGAGATATCAGCACTTGAAGTGTGAATGAATGAATGAATGAATAAATTGGCAGGCTGATATATAAATAGTTCACAAGTTTTTTTTTTTTTTTTTTTTTTTTTTTGCAATTTTTAAAATCCTTCTGCCAATACCTTTTCCTATACTACGAGTAAATCCTTCCTATCCACACTTTGCCGGTTATTTACCCTCTTTTAGACAGGCACTTCGCATTCTACGAAATTTTCATATACGGCTGCATTCGGAGAGTTTTTCATCTGTTTTTGTTATTTCCAGTACCTTATTTTATGCAACTTTTTCGTTAAATGTATGACGTGACTTAATAAATAAACTGAATGTATATGTAGTGTGTAACATAGAATGTTTTTCTTAAGCTGGCGGTTATGTTGGATGCATAACAGCTCTTTATTCTTATGGAAATATTTGGTTTAACGTAACGAAGTTTCTACTATTAAGTTTGTTATCCAGTTTTTAATTTTTAACAGAGTTTACGTTTTAACATCAAAGCAATGATGTTTATTCTTGTGATTTTAAATAAAATTATAAAAAGTTCAAGACCTTTATATACTTGCCTGTCAATTTATTTATTTATTCAATCACACTTCAAGTGTTGATATCTCGAAAGCGGTTGAATTCGGACGGTTAGTTCCATTGCACTTTTTAAAGTACATGACAGGATCTTTCTTTTGATACCACACTCGTCCAATTTTACAACTTACACCTGGGAATGTTACCTAGTAAGACAGACTCATAGATTTTGACTTGTAGGATTACTGTTATGATTTCCTGCTCACAGTCCTCCATGTTTACATATTTATGGGATGCAGGTAAATACAATGATAAATCTATCGATCAACCACTAAAATCAGGTCAGCAAATGTTTTTCATTAAGACATATTTAGCAGACCAGTTACATTTTAATATGCATCTCAAGTTCTGTCTAATCCTGGAATTTCAGCGCCTGGAATTTTTTTCCCTGGCGCAGAAAAGCATAGTCAACTTTGTACGAAATCCTTTGCTTTTGAATAAATTATTGTTTTTTGTATAATTTTTTCTTAATTTATAATGTATTAATAGCAATGTATAATTTCACATGCACTTTTACCGCTGCTAGGATGGGATAAGGGATTGCAATTTGTCCATCCACACAGGTCACAGGGCCCCCACCGAGTACAATTAGGGGACGATTGCATATGCATTATAATGAGACACATAAGGGACTCATGAACATAATCAGTAGCGGGTTTCACAACTTCTGTAAACTCCTTTAATCTAGAGTAGCTTTTTAAACGCAGGGTGAAATTAAAATCTAAACATTTATGTTTATTGTGACCTAATTAAAATTAAAATATATTCATCGTTTGTGTCTACAATGCAGCTTTTTATTCCATTTTCAGGTGCACTTCAAAAATTTTACATTTCTACAGATTACATTTCTCTTTGAAAACAATAGCATGAAATTCACCTCCGAAGTATTATTTAAATAAAATACTATTTCCAGTCACAAGCGGTTCATTCAAGTATATCTTATCTTCAAAGATAACATAACATTTAAACAAATTGATATGGTTTATAATAAGATTTTCCTACAAAAAAAGCGATAGGGATTTGTCACGTAGTATGATTTAAATTGTTTTCACCATTAAAAATATAAAAAAAAAAAACAATTCTGCCCGCGCTTTATCTCTAAATTTCATTCAGATTAAATGAATATGATCAAAATAAATTATGAGTCGCATGTTTTTTAAGTGAGCAAGTAGTTAGAGTAAGATATTAACAGTCGTTTTATATTTAATTTATTGGATTTGAAAACGAGGTGGATCCATCTAGTTTCTAGAACCGACTTTCAGAGATGGGGGCTCAGGTTCAATGGGGGAGTAAAAAATCTGTCTCTTTTAGGCAGAAAATTTTTCTTGCCTACACTACAAATTTAATAAATATTAATATCTATCAACTTGAACTTGGAACTTTTTGTTCTTCCATGTTTACGAATAAGGGATTTAATACCGATATCATTGGTGTTAATGCAATGGACAAGCATTTCTGACATCACCCTACGCAACGATTATGCTTTCCCTTCACAGAGCTAACAGCGGCCCTCTTTTCTCAAACAAACATTAGCAAGAACCAATTATAATACTACAATTCCCCTCTTTTATTAACACGAGGTGGAACCCGTCGAAATTCGACGAAAGAAAAACTTTGAAAAAGAACTTTTATTTATTTATAATAAATCTACAAAATTAGTTACAGTAAAAAATACATCTTATATTAGTCAGTCTAACTCTCAAGCAAATATTATTTTAAAATAAAATTAACAAAATACTATAAAACTCAATTATTCAAATTATTAAAAGAAATAAAACTGAAATTCACCAGATTTTATAACAGACGCATTTTAATTTCTATTTTTTTTTTTCAATTTTGAGAGAAAATGGAGTGATTTTGTTGCCACAATTACAAAATTGGGACTAACAGTTATAAAAAAATAAATATATCAAAAATAAATTGAGATACAGCTTTGAAACAAATTGCTTTTAAAAGGACATTTTTTCCTCTGTACGACGTAGTAAAAATTTAAAATGTACGATGTTTAGAAGGGTAAAATTTACAATACCGAAAATTACAAAATCGAAATTGCATGGAAAAGTGTTGCGTATTTTAATTTATACATATATTTTTTCAATTTTAAGAGAAAATGGAGTGATTCTGTTGTCACAATTACAAAATTGGTACTAAAAACTGTAAAAAAATTAATATATCAAAAATAAATTGAGATACAGCTTTCAAACAAATTGCATTTAAAAGTACATTTTTTTCTTTATACGACAGTGTAAAAATTAAAAATATGCGATGTTCATAAGTGTAAAATTTGCAGAAGTGAAAATTGCAAAACCGAAATTGCTGGGGAAGGTGTTGTCATTCGCAAAATGACGTATGCGTTACGCACAGATACGTTTGGCCTTTATAAAATAGATTTAAAATAAATTGTAGCGAAAAACACATTACAATTTTGTCCTTATGCTCGGCAGTCAGGGGATTAAGTTCATAATAGGAAAAAAAAATCTCCGAAATTATTAACCGTTGAACAGACGGCACATGGATATGTTAATGTGTCACACATTTTGTATTATTAATTTGTCTCGCAAAGAAACAGTTGATATTCTAAATATACATATTGAATTTTAAACATACATATATACTACAATTTTGTTTAGTTATATCATTTAATTTGCCTTTCAATTGGAGACACGGGTGCTTGCCTCACTCAACATGCGTGAAATCAATTCCTGAAGAGTCTAAAAACTAACAATATGAGAAATTTCCTGAACAGCATTGTATTCTAAAAGTGACCAAAACTGATAAGCATAATGATCCAGAATCAACTCCGGCATTGTCTTCATATGACCAAAAAAATATCGTAGTCACTATCTCGAATAGTCGCTTTGAGACGCCTTGCAAGTGATTAAAATGCCAGCCATTAAGGGTAACCATCAGTATTACCTTCTCATATACTGCTTATGATACATTCTAAAAATCACTATAACGCATTTGCTATTGCAGTGATTGATTTAAATTTTTTTTTTGGTGAAAGATAAGACTCGTTTCTTAAAAGTGGTATAATTTTTTGGATAAAATATATCACCGCTTTTTTTTAAATTTAAATTAAAATTTTTTTCCATGTTTCCAATAGACACCAACAGGTGGAGATACGGGTTCTATTAGGTTTTCCGTGTGGATTAAAAAAGGATTGTTTTATCGTTTTTATGTATTTACTTTTTTATATATTATCATTAATTTTTTAATAAATTCAATAAGGGATATATTTTATACCTTATTATATAAAATATTGTTCAAAAAGTCCTTTTGTTTTTAAAAAAAGCTCTTTTATTTGGACAAGCCATACAAGAAATGACGCAAAATATTGCTTATTCCGGCAAACCCCATGAGTGACTTTTTGCAAGAGAGAGGTTGAGATGGTCCCTTTCTCTTCCCATCGAGAGGGGGGGGGGGAATTACTCCCACCCTTCTAATCCCTCCCTCTAGCTGATAAGCGTAGAATGGTTTTCCTATAAGGCTCGTTTTCCTAGCGTAATTCCAGAAACTTGGGAGAGATAAAAAAGTCGAGGGTTTTTAGTATATTTATTTAGTCGTTTTTCAGTTCAATGGATCAAATTTTGTACGAAAAGTTAAACTTTTTCAAAGGATTAATAAACTAATTAAACTTTGAATGATTCTTTTCGTATTTTAAATCAATGGATTGCATTGCAAAAATTGAATTGATTGCATTAATTGAATTATGAAATCAGCAAGGAAATGCATGGAAAGTGATTTTTGACATTGGTTTAATTTTGTGCTGAAAATGCGGTATTCAACTAAACATTAATGTTTATTTAGGATGCAAGCGGATTAAAAATAAAATTGGTGTGCACCCAATATAAAAAAAAAGAAAAAAAAAAAGAAAAAAGAAGACAAGAGACATTTGAAAATTAAGTTATGAAAATTAAGTATTTAAAAATAAAATACGGGTTATTTTAATATAAATTTTACCCTCTACATAGAAATATAATAATTTATTTCTAAACATTGAACTTAAAAAAAAATTAAAGCCTTTGCAAGTACAAATTTAAAAGAAAAAGTACATTTTCTTGATTTTGATTATGTTATTATTATTATTATTGTTGTTGTTAATTTTTAGACTTTGTAAACAACTTTATTAATTCTGTAGACAAATGTGAAATTCATTGTTCTACATTTTAGCAAAATGGTTATGCACGTTGACATTTGTGTCATAAAATTTCTCTTGGAAAAAAAAATGAAATAAAAAATTGTAATTTAAGAAATTACCCCAACCATTTGAAAAATGTTTCACTCGATACATTCATCTATCATTTTAAGCTAAATACCAGTTGTTTTATTGTGTATTATCCGTGCCACTGCTATAAATGACTTTATACATGCTGCAATTTGAAGGTACGGTTCGTTTAAGTTATATCACTCTATTGTCGCCAAGCATAAAAGTTGGCGACGAAAGAAACATTTCAAACTATTTAACATTGTTGGTGCAAAAGTAATCATTATTAAAATACAGCTTTGGCATATACTGTTATACTTGTAAGACTTTGGCATATATTGTTTGATTTTACAGAGCAGAATTTTGGTGATGGAGGTTTTAAACCAAAATCGATCGCAGCACATGCATCTGTGAATGGGTCCATCAGACATCGAATCAAAAAAGTTTTTTCCCAGTTTTTCCCAAGCCGATTGCTTTTTAGTTTTCTTTTTAGGTGGTGGAAAATCAAGAGTAATAGCTATAACATTTTCCGGCTTGTTAGAATCACTATTGGCACTCAAATTTTCCTGGTTAGAACCGACCGATAGTAAAACGCCATGGCTAGTGGATTGGTCGCCCTGGCGACATGATGTTTTACAATTAATCGGTTCGGCATTAAATTGCTTCCTTTTTCGTGATCGCCTTTCAACACGTAATTGGTTTTCAGCGGCTCAATAATCTTTTGATTTTATCATTTTCTGCATTGAAAGACGTTTTTGCGCCAAATCAAATACAGTATTACTCAGTTATCCCGTCGACCAATTTCGCCAAATGATACGAATCGCCAAACTAATAAGCAACTTATACATGTTGACTGTGTTTAATATCATTGAATGCGATATTCACGTTCATTCATTTCTTTGGCTTCGGCTTTTTCCGTATCTGTTAATTTCCGTCTACCCATTTTTAAATTTGTTAGTTTTCTCCTTTATTACAATGATTTTAACCATTTTAATTTACTATTCAAATAAAAATTCTTCTAAAAGTAAAGAATTTAATTTAAATTCAAATAAAAACTCTTCTAAAAGTAAAGAAATTAATTTAAATTCAAAAGTGACCACATCATTCAAAAGTGGTAACATCATTCAAAAGTGGTAACATCATCGGGTCCATTCTCCCGAAAACAACAACCATTTTTCAAATGGTTAAAAATAATAATAATAGATATTAAATCATAAGATAATTGCAACACTTCTAGCATAAAAAATGATAAATTTTTACTTTTTGACTGTAAATGACTTTTTTAAACTAAATTTAAATTCAATGAGGGAAAATTATACTTGCTATAAGTTAATTTTATAATACAAAGTATATAAAATGAGCAAAAATATATTGCTGCCTACTATTATTATTATTGTTAGTTTTTAGGCTTTGTAAATAACCTTTCTTAATTCTGTAGACAAATATAAAATTCATTCTCAAGAGAAAAACAATCTAACGGGAAAATTCCTTGCTCATTTTTAAACTTAAAAGCATGATACTTGCAGGGATGATTATTAAACTGCTGTGTAATCGGATTTTTTTTTCTTTTTTCATTTTCCTTTTTCTTTTTTCTTTCTTTCTTTTTTTTTTTTTTTTCATTTTCCAATATATAAATTATATCTTGAGTTACACGAAATTTTTGTCCCAGGGCGGCAGTTTATTCCTCCCCGGCGCTGTTGCGTCTTGAAATTCAGTTCAAAACACTAACTTTGGCAGACTTTTCTGTCAAAGGGGAATTTATACCATAAAAATGCGGCTACCTTTAAAAAAAAAAAAAAAAAAAAAAAAAAAAAAAAAACGGCAGAAGAGTTTATTTTTTTACTTATTTATATTGATACTAACTTTTCCAATAAATTCTCGAGGAAAATTTTTGATGGCCAACCTCTCCCCTCTCCCCCCAAAAGTACCTTTCTTTCTTTCTTTTTTTCTTTTTTTTCTTAATATCTCGAAACTTGTTGCCACAGCCTTGTTTAAAAGAATACTTTATATATTGGTAGTAGTAAATTATATGTTTCAGGACCAAAAACTTCCTTTGTTGCACCCATGCAAAACATGCATTTTGGCATCATCCCTGAATCCGTATATAGAGATTTCATTTTCAAAGATTTTACGGTTGTTGTATGCAGTCCAGGGAAAATAAACATTTTACATCTCCAAAAATCGGTAGAAGATTTCTTTTTCAATTGTTTATAATAATGTCAAGCTGGAAAAACCAAGTTTTCTAATAAAATTTCTCAAAGCTAAATTTTGTGTAAACAACAAAAGTTTTTTTTTTTTTCTTTTTTTTTAATATTTCAATACCCATTGTCGTGGCATATTATTTGGCAACAAAATTTCCCAAGGCTAAATTTTTGGTAAACAACAAAAATTTTATTTTATTTTATTTATTTATTATTATTATTTTTAATATTTCGATGTGTACCCCTACTTTGCGCATCAGTCCCCTGGCGCATGTTAAATTCCAAAAATTTCTGATATTATCCATTGTTGATAACTGAATTGTCTTTTTCATATTTATTTATAATATAAAGATGGCAGTGACGAATGATATTTATCCATCAGCCATTTTTATTTAATGTTTGTTGCCATTCTTGTGTCGACAAACAGATTGCAAACACTCAATTTATCAGTCCCCTGGTAAGTAATAATTTAATTATTTATAAATAATTATTATTGATGTGTGCTTAATTTAACATCTTTTTATTGCTATATTTAATATTAAAACAGAATAATATGGTACTTGGTTCCAATAAGTAGATTTTTTGTGTTTTATAGTGAATACGTCAGTCCCCTGGTATCAGTCCCCTGGCAGTTTTTCAGATGAAAAACTCCCAGGGAACTGACGTATACTCAAAAGACAAACGAATTAATGAATGCTAGATCACATCATTTCTATAATAATTTTACAATTTTTTTTTTTTTTTTTTTTTTTTTTACAAATTCGCTTATGCATTAATTAATTACTGATCTATACTATACAAATCTGTGCGCGTAACATTAAAAATTCGGAAACCACAGCGTTCAGGGCTACGAAATTCGTCACACGGGTGCTGGTAAGGGGTCCATAAACGATTGAGATTAAAAATGTGAATATTTTAAATAGATTTTTTATATAGATTTTTTATATAGATATTTAACTAATTTTTTCCCTTTTCTATCTTTTAGAAAATTGTTTTTGGAGAAAAATAGATATATCTGTGACTTATCTGACGTACTTCTATTGCCACAATGACAAAAAAGTATTAAAAACTAAAAAACAAATTGAGATACAGATTTCAAAGCAATTGAATTTAAAAGTAAATTTTCTTCCTATACGACAGTGTAAAAAAGGAAAATGCGCGATGCTTAGAAGTTTACAATTTTCAGTACCGAAAACTGTACAACTGTCGCAATTTGTTCGCATGTTAAAACTAGTCGTTGGGGACCACTGTAATACTTGCCCATCATATATATGCATATATAATATATGAAAATAATACATTTGAAAACTATTTATAAAATGGATTGCAATTCCAAAACAAAATTTAAACGTGTATTTATATTTTTATTGTTCATAGTAATGCTGTATTAATGAGTTGCTGGTGAATCTCTTTTGATAAATTATACAACACGCCTAACTACTCTAGTACTGAATTACGAAAAAGAAACATCCTTATAACTCCAAAAATAATAATTTTATCAACTAACAATTTATTGCGTCGGATTAAGCATCTCATTACCAATTAAAATATATCTTTTCATTGAAATTTGAATAAAATACAGGGTCATGAAAAATCAAAGAATGTGGAAAACAGGATTACAGATATCTCGGCAACTAATAATTCGATTAACTTCGTTTTTTATGTAAAATTTGTGTTATTTTATTGCCTTTTACGGTCATTCCTTAAAATAAAAAATTTCGAAAATTTTTATATACCTTTCATCAGAACGAATTTTTCGAGAGTCCGAAAAAAACAGTTCCGGATAATCGAGGTTACTGATATTAAATAGACTTCGTCCCATATTTACATATTAAGTACATACAAAATTTCAAGTCTCTATCTCAATTCGTTCGGGAGATAGAGCGTTTACAGGCAGATGGACAGACGGACGGCAATTTTTTTTTCTAAAAATATGTTTTTCGAAATCTCCAGTGTCGAAAACGTGTAAATCCGTCAAAAAATTTTTAGATTTTCAAAACGATTGCAAAACTTACCCTATACTACGTATGATGGGTAAGTAAACTAGTCGTTGGAGGCCACCGTAATACTTACCCATCATACATATGCATAATATAAAATATGAAAATAAAACATGTGTAACTTATTTATAAAATGCATTGCAGTTTCAAAATAAAATTTTAACGCATATTTAAATAGTTTTAATATGCATAGTAATGATTTATTGATGAAGTGCTGCTGAGCCGATTTCGACAAATTATATAAAACGCCAAAATACTCAAGTAATACCGGATTGCATAATAGAAACACCCTTATAACTCCAAAAATAATAATCATATTAACTAGCAAATTACTGCGTCGGATGAAGCGGCTCATTTCCGCAATTAAAATATATCTTTGAATTCAAATTTGAATGAAATACAGGGTCATGAAAAATCAAAGAATGTGAAAAACAGGATTACACGTATCTCAGCAACTAATAATCCGATCGACTTCGTTCTTTATGCAAAATTTGTGTTATTTTATTGCCTTTTATATCCACTCCTTAAAATAAAAAATTTCGAAAATTTTTATGTACGTTTCATCAGAATGAATTTTTCGAGAGTCCGAAAAAAATAATTTCGGATAATCGAGGTTACTGATATGAAATAGGCTTCGTCCCATTCTTACATATACTAAGTACATACAAAATTTCAAGTCTCTATCTCAATTTTTTCGGGAGATAGAGCGGTTACAGACAGACAGACACACAGACGGACGGACGGCAAATTTTTTTTTCTAAAAATATGTTTTTCGGAATCTCCAGTATCAGAAACATGTAAATCCGTCCATTTTTTTTTTTTTCGATTTTCAAAACGATTGCAACAATTACCCTATACTACGTATGATGGGTAAGTAAAAAGTAGTGAGAAGTTGGCTGTGATATCACTAAAAAAATATAATGATAAAAAAACCTTATTTCTATTAGATGAAAATGATACAGATAAAATTTCGTTTCAGCAGGTATTGGAAAAATTACCTATACCTATTTCAAGTACCAATATTTCAAGTATCTATTTCAAGTACCTATTTCAGTACTTTGATTTTAAAGTTATGACTTGTTTAAGAAAGTTTTATTCAAATCTTTAAAAATTTAATTGGTGTTATCAAAATAAGTGATAAAACATGTATTAGTTAAAGATGATTAATATAAAAAATATGTATTAAAAATGTTTTTATTAATCCTTTGGATAATTATTAATAGTTATTAATAAAAAGTTTGAATCAATCCCCTAGAATCTAATTTTTAAAAAAGATCCATTTTTTCAAAAATATTCAGATATTTGAGTGTTGCTCTGCAAATATAACAAAATTAACTTATTATTCATTGATATTATAAAAATAATTGAAATTTGAGGTAAAAATAGTGCATGTCAAATTCACCTCTAAAGTTTTACCAGATTCTTGTGGAATGACCCATATATTTTATTATTATTATTAGGATTTGCTAATTGCAGTACAATTTTTTTTTTTTAAATTATTGATTTTTCAAATACTGTGGTACTTCCGCATGAGGATGTTATTTCATTCGCTGGAAAGATTCACGGGGAGGAGAGGGTCGTCCGACTAGGAGTTATTTTCTAAATTTTAATAAGTTTGGGAAACCTAAAGAATCAATCGCTTTAAACTTTATAACACATAGTAAGAATAAGGATAACGTTTTTGGAAAGAGATATTAAACGAAACCCCCAGTGCGATCTGATATCACATTCACCTACTTGTTTGACTTTCTTGAAAGGAATTCTACGTTAAAAAATTTAGCTAAATATATTAAAATTTATCCTCCGCGATTTTTGAATATTTAGTTATTTTAAATGGCATTTTCAATACGATTATTGGCGATTGTTATTTATTTTTTTCTTTTGCGTTCTGCTGCAAGTTTTTGACATTCGTCACACAAGCTTTTTTTTAAATTTTAGCCTAATTATAGGAAATTTTGTTGTACATTTTATAAAACTTTGTATCGATTTTCAGTGTAATACATTACGTTTATTTATCCGCAATTCTTGATTTTTTCGCGACTTTTAATGCAATTTTCAACATGAGTTTTTGACATTCGTAACAGGAATTTTGTTATTAACTTCAACTGTGAATTTATTTGTGAAAAAATTCCTTTTAGAATAGGTTAAAGCATTGCAATAAATTTTGTTTTTCTGCAACTTTTTAATCTTTAGCAACTTTTACTTTTTCTTTTTTTCTTTTCTTTTTTTTTTTTTTTTTTTAGTTTTGAAGCAATTTTTTAACGTTATTAAAAAAGAATCCTGTTATAATCTTTTAATCTAATGTACTAAAATTTGTCCTCGTTTCAGCTAAATTTAATCGAAACTCGTTGAGCAAATTTCAAATTTTTGTAATTTTTTTTTTTTTTTTTTTTTTTTTTTTTTTTTTGTCTGTCTGTAGATGTTTTTTGACTTTACAAAAGAAATTCTTTTTTTAATCTTAAATAAATTTTACTGCCTGCAATTTTTGAAATTTTAACAATTCTTTATATACTATTTTTAGTGCCCCCCCCCCCCCCCCCCGCCTTTTATTTTCTTTCGCGATTCGCTGCGATTTTTTCGCATTAGTAAAAGAAATTCAGTTTCAATCTTCCAATCCAATATAGTACATTTTGTTCTCTTTTCTATAACGTTTAATAAGAACTTATGGATCGATTTTTTAAAAATATTTTGCTATTTTTCTTGCGATTTTGCGTTTTGTGCAATTTTTTTAGGTGCCCGGAAACGCAGCGGCCATCAGATTAGCTGTGGTTAAATTATTTTAGTAAATGAAAATCTAATTGTTTTCTATATTGATTAGCGTGATATAGCAAACGATTTTCACAAAGAAAAAAAAAAGAATCAAGGTGAATTTATTATTGAATTAAATATTTCATTGTTGATAGTTGTGTGTTTGAAAATAATATTTTTATTGTTTTAATTGTTAGTGTTTCATTTGAAATAATTAGGTAATTTTCTCTGTCTATCATCATTTTTCTATTTAATATCAATAATATATTGCGAAGTTTGCGCTTTATTTATTTATTTATTTATATTTTTTCATTTTATAATATTAATTTTGGCATGATAATGTGTGATTTCGTCGAAGCTAAATCAAGAGAAATTACTCTCTTCTCTAAACTTTTGTCTTCTTTTTAGTAGCTGTTTTCTTATTAATATTATCAATATGCGATTTTGTGTTATGCAATTTTCAAAAGATAAATAACTTGTTATACTAAATAATTATTTTTCTTTTTCTGTTTTAAATTCATACACAAATATTATACGCAATGTGATTTATTTTAAATGTTTAACATATTTTGTCTCAGTAATATATATATTTTTTAAACACTCTTTACCTATTGTAACAATTTTTTTCTAATATCCATAACGTGCTTGATTTTTCGAAATGAAAAACAAGGTAAAAGAGATTTTGAAGTATTACTGTTATTCTTTACATGAGACTTTCTGGCCTTTTTTTATATACTAGTATAATATTATTTATTAATTTAATTTCTAAGTAGCTGTTGTTATTTTTAAAAATATGCAAAAATAAAATAAAATAAATAAAGCAGTTTAATTATTTTAAATTCGTTAAATATAAATGCATTTTATATGTATGTAAATAAATTATAGTTATTATACTAATTTACTTATTTTTAAAAAAGTTTGAGTAGTGGTAAAAAGAAAAAAAAATAATATCATAGGGGCGGCAAAATAAAGCTCGCCTCAGGCGGCAAAATGTCTAGCGCCGGCCCTGCTTACATAAATAACAGAGATTACAATTGAATGGTATATACTATTTTTTTTTTTTCGATTGCTGTATCATATACAGTAATTTTACATCATATTTAAATCTATATGTCCTCAAACAATCCAATACATTAAAGAAATTAATATAGTTTAGAAAAAAAAAAAATTAAAGTAACTATAAAAAATATCATAATTAGGATCTATAACGATTAAAAAATGTGTTTTAAAATTATGTCTTTGTAGGTAAACAAAGGTAAATTTCAAAAGACTGCTTTCAGAACTATACAGTGACAATATGACTATTGCATTCGAATCTGCCATGCAGATCCTAAGAAAAAATAAATCCACTATAATCAGTTTGAACATGAAGATCCCTTCTTCGCACCAGATAAAGATCAGCCGAGCCCACCCCTTTTCTCCTGCACTACAAGGGAAATATAAGGGGTCATATATAAAAAATTTGTAGTTAACAAAAAAGTAGGATTACCAAAACATGAAAATTATCGCTCCACCCCCCGTCGAGAAGTGTGAAAGTCCGCGCCATCTATTGAGCATGAGCATCTTTTTTTTTAACTGAACGATAGCTTTAAAGCTTCACAGTGCAGTCTCAAAACGATGCTCACATGAGAGACAAAAATCACCATCCTTTTGGACATTCTTGTATAGCAGTGTATCTCAATCTGTGTTCCGAAGCGCATCAGTGTGCCACGAAGTTTTTTGACAAATAATTAAAATTATATGGTGCCGTAACAACGATATGCCATTTTCTATTTATCATGTGTTTAACACTTAAAAATGACCTACTTTCGCTTTCAGCTGACGAATATGAATTATTAATGAACCCATTTGCATTTTGCAAGACGCCAAATTTGACACCACCAATAGAAAATGAACAGCTCATTGATTTGAAAAACGATATGTTTTACCATTCAACAATCTCTGAGAAAAATTTGGATGAGGTTTAATTTCTGTCGAAAATGTATACTCAAGCAATAAGCTTGAAAAGGATTAAAATTCTACTGCCTTTTGCATCTTCATGGGTCTGATTAGATTTTCAGTATTGACAGAAATCAAGCCCAAAAAGCGAATAAGACTTCTAAAAGTTGATAATGAAATACAAACTTTTCTGTCGACTTTAGAACCTCGTTTTGATTTATTTTTTTCAAGAAAACAGGCTGAACCCTTTAATTAAATAATTTTGGTAATTAAATGTATACCTTTTTTTGTACCATACAACTTTATTATTATTTTTAATATTCAAGTGAGCCGCAAATAATCAGAGCCTGATTACTTCACAAGCATACAAGGTTGTGGCCTTGGACCCACTGCTGAAAAGGGCCCAAATTTAATAAATTGATTTAGAAAAAAGGTCTTAATATAGCAGTTTTCTGCAATAATTTTCTCAAAAACCGAAACGATCTTGTTTAACTTGGCAAATGTGTGATAATTTAATAACAACTCTTCAAATATAGTACCTGTGCCTAATATGGACACCCTAAGGAAAATGTATTTTTTTCACCCCCATGTACACGTGATAGAACTCCAAAAATATATGACCATGATCCCTGGACTGTTGACTATCATTATTAAAATTAGCGACCTTGTAACTATTATGGTTTTTATTTATATGATAAAACAAAAAATGTTTACAAATGTCCATTTAAGGAACCACTAGTCCCTATTATGGACAGGTGTTTCCTTATTGACTTTCTACACAGTGTGTATGGAAGAGCCACTTTTCCAAGGGATTTTAGAGGAGTGGGAATAAAAAAATGTATCTTAAAGTATTCCGAGAAGGAGGGGGGACAGTAAATGTCTTCAGAACATGCATTTTAGAAAGGGGGGGGGGCATTCTCGGGTTTTACCCTTGGAAGACCCATGCAAAGCCCCTTAGTTACTAGTAAATATTATGAAGTAATATTGTTGGTTTTGCTTAGCTTTATTGCATCTGTCTGCGAATTTACATCTGTTATTAATCAGGCCTCACAGCATAGACAAATAGAAACTTTTTCACCATGGACAGTAAGTCCCACATAATCCTCATGAACATATCTGCCACATGTGATGCATGGTTGCATGTTTGAAAAAGCATCAATACTACAAAAGAAGCAGTACGAGATCTCCTTTGTTGAGGAAGTCATACCATTGATACCTACGATTTCGCCAACAGATATCCTAATGCGGGGGGGGGGGGGGCTTCTTTTTATTTTTCTGCAAGGATTTTTTGGAGGAAGGTTTTTGGGGGATTGTTCAAATAGCATCTTGTTGAACAAAGATTTTACCTTTTTGGTGACTTTTCAAGTTATTGCTTGGCAACGTTGAATTTTCTTCTTTCTTACAGTTGTAGTCGATGGGGACATAAGCTGTCCATATTGGGAACCGGGCGTAGTTTTACTAAATCTTGTACCAAATGAATAAGGAAAATTATTTTAAGCAAAATATGCAATAGCAATCGAAAATGTGTTTTATTAGCTTTCTAAAAAACTCCACTTTTCAACATTTAATGTAATTTTACCATATCTAATAAGAATTTAAGCTTACAAGTAATTAAGATCAGCACATCTCGAAATAACAAGTTTCCTCCTAAATGGCGAACAGCGCACTTTTTTACACTTTCCAGACTTAATTATCTTTTCAACTGCTTTTCTTCACGAAAATGTTCAGCCATCTTTCGAACAAAATTATTACCTTTAAAAATATTAGGGGCATCCATATTGAGAGCCCTGTCCATATAGGGTACAAATACCTTACTTCCGGGAGATAAAAAAATCAAGCTTTTATTTTGGTGCGAGATGAACCCCAGAAAAGTGCTGGGCCCTGGGTCTACCAGAGCTTTAATCGGACTCTGCAAATAATTCCTGAACTTTTTAGTGTGGCGCTAACCAAAAAAGATTGAGAAACACTGTTGTACAATGACCATTTGCGGGGATTGTAACACCACAATGACGTTATACAGACTATCTGTGTTATTAGGTTATAGACTGAAACTCGCTATTTTGATTCCGCATAGTTCATTTTCTAAGGTTTCAAAATTTTCTTTGCACTCAAAGTAGAATTCAAATCTAGTTTCTTATTTTATAAATTGATTTCTAAGACCATATGTTGTGCTACATTTGTGAAGCTTTATCGCAATTTCTTATCACCTGTGATAAAATTCCCCTGAATCATGTAGAAACATTATAATTTGGGGAAGAAAGTAATTCAAGACATGGCTGTAAGCAGTACTCAGTACAAAAATTGAAATTTACGATGTTTGGCAATTTTTAAGAAATAATTGATCTAAGCAAAGTAGTTTTCTGATGGCTATGAAATCACAGAAACATAATACGTAAAGAGAATGTAGAGCAAAATCTTTTATCTGAATAAAAAAAACTCCCTAGAATTGTTTATATACTCAGAAATTTAAGCATAAAAATTCCAATTAGAAATCACGATATAGGTTTTTGAAGATAAATTTGTAAAATTTAAGCTTTTACGCAAATACCGAAGACAGAAAATATAAGGAAAAGGTATGTTTACAAACAAACATTTCCGTTAACCAATCTACCACTACATATTTGTCATAACGATCCTTTTAGGAATCGTCTTGGCGAAGTAGGCCAATCATAGTATAGACGTATTAAACTTAAACCTATCAAACTGCCGAAACTCATGGTACAGTAGGAGTTACAAAGAACGGACAGGTGTTTTTTGCTGATCCACAGTGATTTAACCTTCAGTGTCATCAGCTGTTCTTTTGCTTTAGAAATCATTATTTGAGTGCTTATAGTTGTGGACGTTAAATTGCATGTCTCCAAACAAGGCAAATAGTCACTCAATTTGATACTGCAAGAGGTGTGTCGAAAAGTATTGTCTTACGGATAAGAAAGGCGTTGAAACACATTACTTAAGATTCATGTATAAAATTTCTTGTTTAAAACTAGACTAATTAGAAGGTAATATACAGGGTGTCCGAAAAGTCTGGAAACGGTCGAATAACTCGAGAAATATTGATCAGATTGAGAAACAAAAATATACGTATTAAATATTTTTAAATAAGCTACTCAGTGATACTAAATTTGTCCCACGCAACCGACCCCCTGGGGGTCAAAGGGGGTCCAACTTTGAAATCTTAAATTATAACCCCCATTTTTTATTGCAGATTCGGAATCTACAGACAAAAATACGCAACTTTTGTATTTAATGTTTATTTCAAATCCTCCTTTATCACGGTGTAATCGGGCATTTTCGAAAGGTACATATTTCGGCTTTCCCAACCGTTTTGTGCCTTCTTGGAACCTGATTGGCCAGAACTTTTGACGTCAAATTTCCCGTCTTTTGCAAGAATAGCAGTCAGTTGCGAATATCACGGAGTAAGACAGAGGAGGGAAAAGTAATGTTAAAATTTTGCCACATGGATTTTTCAACGATAGGTGGCGACACGCAGACGGTGGGCTGTCGATCGATGCTTCAGCAATGCTTTTCAATGGAAAAAATGTTCATTTATTTATTTATTTTTTCTTTAACGAAAAATCTGAATTTTTAGAAAGTTGTATAAATGAAAATCTGATTGATTCAAGTTTTCTTCACAACATACATAGTTTATTAAAGGTACTTGGCGCTTCATTTCCTTTTTTAAGCCATTTAAAATACGAAATCATTCTAACAAAAACCAAAGGACAAAATTTAATAATTCATAACTTTGGATATTTATGCAATTAATGCATGTAGAATTAAAGCAAATTTTTATTTTAATTATTCAGATGAAAAAAAAATTGTGTAAATAATAGGATCTTTAGTATACACATTTAAAGTAATTTAAACATTTTTTTTCACTTGTTTTTTGTCTTTTATTTGTGACTGTGCTGTAAAAATAAATCTATTACTTAAAATTATTTTTAGCTCATTCAGGAATTTTCGATCCCCTTTTAAATCCCCTTTTTCTCCATCCGGACATTCAGGCCTGCGTGAAAGGAGGGGGGCGCCCCGTCCGAGGAGATTGAGGAGGGAATACCGTTTTGCAGGAATACCGTTTCTCGAAAACCGCCAGTGATGATTATTTCGATGATGCTATAGTATTTTATGTGATTTTCTCTCCAAAATGTCATTGAAATATATTATATTAGTTTTCTATTCCGATTTTTATTGTATCCCGACAAACATTTCTAACTAAAAACTTGCGTATTTCGAACTTTTAACGTAGAAATAAGCACCTGCCCTCCTGAATAGAAAAAAGATAACCTTCATTACTTGGGGGGGGGGGGGGGGATGTGTGTATATTATGCGTTTCAATAGATTCTGCTGTTAAAAAAAAAAATCTAATACGGCTTGTAAGGCTGTATTTTTTTTTTTTTTTCTTATTACTATAGAAAGATACAAGACATCGTAAATTCAGGGTACTTATAGGTCTCGTTATTTTCCAAGTGAAATATCAGTTTTTTTTTTTTTTTTTTAATAAAATAAATAAAGCTACTTCAAAAACTCGTATTTTTTCCTTTTTTAACCAGGGATTTTCAACAAGAAAATTTTCCTGTTCTAGAAATTTTAGTACACGTACGAAAAAAAATCAGGTGGGTGTGGGATTAAAGGTTTTCATGATTGAAGTAGGGCAGAAATTTTTTCAATAGTTCTTTGAGATATATCATAATTTTTAGTAAATTAATATATTATTTTAAATTTTAAATTGTTTTTCATAAATTTAATTACGTGATATTGGCAAATCATGATTGGCAAACACACGTTGTTCTTATAAGGTGCGACTAAATCAGAGAAACGATTAATCAATAGAAAGAAATCGGTATTTTAATTTTTTTAATCTAAAATATATTTTAATTCCTTAGTACTTTCGGGACTTGTGGTCCATATGTGCGTCATCAAAAGGTGCATGTGTAATTTATTTATGGCACCATTAATAAATAAAAATTATTAGCTGTTTTTTTTTTATTAATTAGAATATTTGTTGGAAATTCACAAGTAAAGGAAACTATTAAAAAACACGGTGCATTCCCCCTTAAAAAAATGTGTAAATGGTGTGGTGTCGGAAAACTTTAGACGAAATGATTATTTGTTGACAGAGACGACCTTTTAGGTTTTATAACAGGACGTTAGTGTAGAAAATTATTTATTTATTCATTATAGCGATAAAATAACAAATATGTCAAAATGCAGAGTGAACGAAAAATCGGAAAACGGTCGATGAATTCGTGAAATACATAGATTGAAAAACGAAAAAAAAAAAAACGTATTAAAAAAATATGCATTTGGTTCGATCAAAGTTGACCCCCCAACCCAATCCGAACCCTGAGGGGTCAGAGGGATTCCAACTTTGAAATTTTGAATAATAACTTCCAGTCCTTATTGCAGATTTGGATTCTAATGACAAAGATACGTAACATTTGTATTTAATGCTTTCTTCGGATCCTGGAAGATCGTGGTGTACGAACAAAATACATCAGATACACATTTTATTTTCATAACCATATTTTATCTTCCATGTTTTGTCGTTTTTTTTTAATATATAACTTTTGATTTTATATCGGAAAGTACCAAAATAATTATTTAATGACAAACATTTAGCGAATATATAAAATGAAATTGCCTTTTTTTTAAAGTTATGGTGCGAATTTCAAATTACGCAGTAAAAAATGAAACTAAACTGGCAACGCTGCTTGGCCGGAATAGTGCTTCTCAAAAAACATCAGTAGCGATTGTTTCAAAAGTGATTAATATGCTTTTAACAAAAACGTTAATAGAAATAAATTAATTTTCTTTTTGCCTTTTTTCTTTATCCATTAAATCATTTTTTAAAAACAACTTATGTATTTTTTTTTTTTTTTTTTTTTTTTAATGTTTAATACGTGGAGTGCCACGTCGACTGACACTGAAATTTCTGTTAAAACCACGTCAGGTGACTGACAATGTAAAATATGATATAAAACTTTGAAAAAAAATTATTCTGTTTTAAATACAGGGTGTATCTAAACTCTTGGTCAAAACTTTAAGGGGTGATAGTACACATCAAGACAAATAATATTAAATAGGCAACTAAGGGTACCAAACGTCCTCCGAAGGAGATAGGCGCCATTAAAATTTAGGGTCCAAAGTTTCGAATGATTATATAAACCGGAAAAATTACTCGATTCGTTAGCGGTTTTCACCAAAACTATTCTTTGTGTCAGTATTTTCTTGAAAATAAATTATAAAGATAAATTTCAAAAAATGCGGATAGAGGGCGCTTTAGACTTTGGAATAGCGAACAACTACATTTTACCGTTATTTTTTGTATGTCGTTAAATTTTTTTAGAAACTTAGACATAAACTTAAATTTTGAGCTCAAAATCCGAATCGGTGGGAGTGGTTAAGTATCGCAAACTGAGCTGTGTTCAAGGGGGAGGAGGTTCAAAATTCAAATGATTATTTAAAAAAATCCGGAAAAATTGGTCGTTTAATTTTTGGTTTTCACTAAAATTACTCTTTAAATCAGTATTTTCTTGAAAATAAGTTACAAAGATAAATTTTAAAAAATGCCGATACCGTTATTTTTTGTACCTCATTAAATTTTGTTAGAAGCTTAGACATAAACGTAAATGTTGAGCTCAAAATCTGAATCGTTGGGAGTGGTTAAGTAGTGCTAACTGAGCTGTGTTCAAGGAGGGAGGGAGGGGGTGAGGCTCAAATTTCTAATAATTATATAAAAAAAACGGAAAATTGGTCAATTTGTTTGCGATTTTCGCGAAAATTACTCTGTAAATCAGTATTTCCTTGAAAATAAATTTTAAAGATAAATTTTTTTAAATGCCGATAGTGGACGCCTTAAACTTTGGTGTAACGTAGTACTATTTTTAACCGTAATTTTTTTTAAATCTCATTAAATGCTTTCAAATGCTTAGACTTAAATCTTTAACTCAAAATCACAATCGTTGGGAGTAATTAAGTAGCGCAAAATTGAAATTGTGTTCGAGGGGTGGATTAAATTTCAACTTTTGCCCTTTCTTTTAAACTTTTAAACTTTTTTCCTTTTTTAAAAATTCATCTCTATAATTTATTTTCAAGAGAATACTGTCATAAAGAATAGTTTTAGTGAAAACCACAAACGATTGGATCAATTTTTCCGTTTTTTATAATCATTTAAAATTTTGGACCCCAAACTTTAATGGCGACTATCTCCTTCGAAAGACGTTTGGGATCCTGAGTTTCCTATTTAATATTGTTTGTTTTGATGTGTACTACCATCCCTTAAAGTTTTGTCCAAAAGTTTAGGTACACCTTGCAATTATTAAGAAAGTATAATCTTATAAAAAATAAAAGTTAAGTAAATTTTAAACAAGTTTTCAGTAATTACTTAAAGCAATGCACAGCTGACTCTCTCTATCTAAACACTCTCTAATGTGGACACCCAGTATTATGACTGCATTACGACAGTCCCAGCGAAACTCTATAGATTTAACAAAAAACACACTGTCTTTTCTGAACACCCCACTATTATGAATATTACTTTTGATCCCCATTTCTACTTCACCCCTCTGCATACTGAACATACGTTTGCAATCTGGATTCGAAATCTCATCATGGAAATTTAGAGATGTTACAGAAGAAGAAAAACGTTCAACGAACTCGATTAAGAAATAAACAGACAAAATCACTGCTACATTTTAAGCTTGTATTTGCAGTTGCAGTTTATTTGAAAAGTTCAAATAAAATCTTTATTTAAATTCTGAGCTCCTGTTGTCACATTGTTGTCAGCCGCCCTCTGTAAAAGATTGATTTCTTATATTGATCAATTACTGAGAAAATGGCAAATAAAGAAAGGCTCATACATATCTTGCTATTTAATTTTAGCAGATTTCTTTTTTCAAATGATGGGGCATTCATTAAGGTTTGTTACAATCTACTTTTCGGTTAGCTGAGTGCCAATTCATACATACATTTTACATGCATGTACTATATATACACAAATATGTATAAATATAAATGTAAATATTACAGAGGCACTCAACTAACTGAAAAGAACCGATGTTAATTTACTTCTAAAACTTAAAAGAAAGAAAATATGATAAAAAACCCCATAGAGTCGACCTTTTTTCATCAATTACTCTCTCGAAAACTATAGTAGTAGTAATACACTTCCAATCTCCCTCTATAATGAACACTGTCGTAATCTGAACATTTTTGGTCGGTCCCGCGAGTCTTCAGAAAAGAGAGAGTCCACTGTATATTTTTTTAGGAAGTCGGAAAGGGAACGAAATCTGTGAATAATCTCCTCTTCGATGGTTTCTGCAGTTTAAAAAAATCATCTAAAAAGGCTGCAGAGGTTCTTTTTTCTAAATTATTACTGTAGAGTACAATATAGGACGAAAGAAAAACATATATATGCATTTTTTGTGTGTGCTGGCTATACAAACGATGAATATAGCATGAGAAAGCTGCATAAATTTCATGTGGGGGTTGGATTAGAGATTTAGATGATTTGTTATTTGCTGCAACTACAAAATAACGAATACACAATATTTTTTCAAAAATTCTAATAAATGTAATATTTTTTGTAATTGAATATAATTTTTTCAATTTAACAATTTCTGTCATAATTTTAAATTTAGTCATTTAAAACAATCGAATAATTTATTTTTTTAAAAGCCAATTTAGTGATCCCAAAGTTGACCACTCACCCGACACCTTGGTTTTTTTATATGAATGCTACTGTGAAATATTGAATGAGGAACTCCATTTTTTATTGCTGATTTACATTATACAGAAATAAATACGCAACTTTTGTATTTACCTTTATTTCGCTTCGACATAAATGACGGTATAATGGACAAAAATCATGTCACTGATGTGTAATCTCAAAATACGGTTTTGGCACTCTTTCTGAGACCACACCGAACAAAGAAAACGGTCGTTGCAGCCAGATTTGAATTCAGACACTTTTCTCCAGGAGGGACTTTTGTAGCTCCGGTGGGGGGGGGGGGGCATTATAGAGTTCCGGGGGGGGGATTACCCTTTTTGCCTATTGAAAACCCAAAATCCCAGATTTTCCGGGAGGGACACTTTATTACTTCGGGGAGGGGGGGGGGGGAGGAATGTTCCCCATGGGCCACCCCCTGAATTCAACGCTGGTTGCAGAAACTGAGAATTAAGAAGTTGGCGCATGCATATTTGCATGCGCCATGCGCCATTTGGACATGCTTTTCGGATGAAGCTACATTCCAAATAAGTGGAGAAGTTAATAAACACAATATGCGGTATTGGTCCGATGTGAATCCTCATTGGATGAAAGATACCCATACGCAATATCAAAATAAAATTAATGTTTGGGCGGGACTATTGTGCAATAAAGTTGTCGGACCGTTTTTTATCGAAGGCAATTTAACTGGTGAAAAGTACATCGATTTATTAAAGAGCCATATAATACCGGAGATCCGAAAAATAACTGGAATAGATTTCGGCAATGTCTGGTTTCAGCAGGATGGTGCTCAATGTCATTTTGCATTGATAGTGCGCAATTTACTAAATACTATTTTCCCTAGGCAATGGATTGGTAGAAGAGGCGCAATTGAGTGGCCGCCAAGGTCACCTGACCTAAACCCTTTAGATTATTTCTACTGGGGATACTTGAAAAACAATGTGTACCACACAAAACCTTTAGACATTGGTGACTTAAAGGAAAGGATAATTCAATTCTCTGATATGATAACACCACAAACTTTAGAGAAAGTAATTGATAACTTCTATGTGCGACTAGGACTTTGTCAAGTCGTTAATGGTCATCAGTTTGAGCATCTCATTAAGTAGAAAATTCTCAACGTATTTTCTCTGTTTTCCATTTTGAATGTTTTTATTTTTCATGCATTATCTTTTATTTATTATGGTTAACTTTGATTTTAAAATTTTAAATGCATATTCATCATGCATTTTTTTTTACTGTGTAGGATAGCTGCACGTATCCATTTAATTTCCTTTTCTAATGCAATTTACAGAGTTCGTACAAATCAAACATATTCATCAGATTTTAAGCATTATACTATAAAAAATTTTGCAAACTACTGGTTATTATATTGAAGGTAATTTTTTTTCGTTACGTAAGGCATAAATTATTTTATAAAAGTTTTGATAACAAGTGCTTAAAAGTGCTTGAATCGTACGGACCCTGATTTAGTATTTATTGATTTTATAAAGTTTGCAGTAACTACAAATGCAGATTCATGGTCGCCAATCGCCACGTGCGCCACTAAACTTTTTGCTTGTGTGACTATTTTTGACGTTTAAGTCGCCTACTTTGGCAAATTTTACGTTTATATCTTCAGATCTTTTAACAAAAATAGCATTTGTTTCCATTTTTTCGTAAACTTTTGATAATATTCAGGATTTTATAGAGATCCTCATACGCAATTTCAGGGGATTTTTCGCCATGCTTTCACGAAATTCTCGTTTTCTATCGCAATTGTTTGATGAAATTTACTAAGTCTTTTGTGATCCTTTGACAAAATTGTATTTTTTTCTGCAATCGGTTTACGAATCGGTCGAGTTTTTCTTTAGTCATTTGAAAAAAATTGTGTTGTTTCTGTGATTCTTTGATAAAATTAGAGTCCTTCTTTACGATCCTTTGATTACATTAGTGAATTTTTTTCTGTAATCCTTCGACGAAGGGACGATTCTTTCGCAAACATTCGCGAAATTCGCATTTATTCTATTTTTTTTTTACGAAAAACGCTTTTCTCCTAGATATTTTAACAAAATAGATTTTTTTTTTTTTTAATTTGCAAAATTCATGTTTTTTTTTTTTTTTTTTTTTTTTTTTCCCAATTCGTTGACATTTGCATTTTTTTTTTTTTTTTTTTTTTTTTTTTTTTTTTTTTTTCAAATTTTTGGACGAAGTTTACAGGGATTCATTGGCGACCTTTTCACGGAACTTTCGTTTTTCGTTGTTACGATTAACAAAATGGATTTTTGGACGGTCTTTTTTCGATATTTTTTCATGGTGTGTTTTTATGCCTGAAATTCTGGAATCAAATGGCTTAAATGTTTGGAAAATTTGAACAGAATCGCCCTTTTAAAATAAGAATTTTAAAACATATTTTTTTCTTGTGTCTTTTTAAAAAACAAATGTTTCAATCGTATTTTGAAATTTAAAATGCAAAATAATCTCACACAGTCGCAATTTTCATTTTTATATGAACTCTTAGAAAATGATAATAATAAATATATATATATATTTTATATTCCCCATTACCATGATTGCTTAGCTTATTTTTATTGATATATTTTTCCTTAAACTCTATCTTCCTATCAACTTTGTCTTCTGACTATACATAGCTTACGACTTACGTTACACTTAATTTTATATTCAAATTAAAAGAATTGTGTGAGTGAAGCATTTATATTTGACGCAAATAGTCTGCGTTTTTTTTTTTTTTTTTTTTTTTTTTTTTTGTAGATGTGCGTTTATTTCCCCCCCTTAAATTACTGACTTTTATGCACATATAAGTGCTATTCTTTTATGCGTTTCTTACAAAAGGTGGCCACTGTATTTTTCGGGCTTAGGAGCCCCTGGTTTCTTAAAAGTTTTGAGAATCTGCACCTATAGTACTTCATTTAGATATTTCATATATTTTAGAAGTATATGCTCAAAACTGTCAGTTTTTTTTAGTTGTTTGATTTAAAAAAAAAAAAAAAAGATTCTTTGTGCGATATGTAGCAAAGCGAATAAAAGAAGAAAGTTCATTCAATAAAAAATTGAAAATGTCTCAAAGAATTGTAGAATATAATAACTATCAAAATATTTATAGAAACTTTAGTTCTGGAAAAAAAAGTCCAATTTTTAAAAATACTCATTATTCTGTTGTTAATTATTGTTTACTTTTTTTAAATGTTTAGTCTAAAACATTTTTTTTAATTCAATAAATCATTGATTTTTGCAATTATGCTTGTATTTCATTTATTTTCAGTTTACAACATTCATTTCTAAAATAGAAAAAGAAAAGAAACTTATAGTGAATGACTCAGTAACAAATATGCAATTGGCCACCAAAATGTGAAATAGTCCCCCTATGGGCCGTACGCTTCATGTTATATTGGAAATGACTATTCTACGTCTTTGTCGTTTATCCTGGTAGTGCTGAAAATAGTGCATTCATTCAGAATTTAGACATTTCCGATTTCCTGTCCATGACGGAAGGATAATTTTTTTTCTTTTTAATTTTTTTTTAAATTTTAAAACCAGAACTTCAATAAAAAATAGGATTTCCTACTCATGTAACGAATCTGGCTGTGTTTTGCTTGATTATAAGATTATCTATGGCGAAACGAAAGAGAATGTTAAATTAAAAATTGCGTATTTTTTTCTCGTAGAATACGAATTTGAAATAAAAAATCAGTATTATGATTCAAGATGTTAAAATTGTCCCCCACCACATGCCACACCTCTGATTATTTCTTTTTTATATTGCATAAAAGTAAGGGTTTTTTTTTTGTATCATATAACTAGTGATGAGATTTCCGCTTTTTTGGACACCAGTATAATCTTAGAGAAAATGTTGATCTGTTAAATCACAAAATTTTTTCGATTACATAATATAGCATTTTCTGTTAAATTTTACTGGTGTGCAAAAAAGCGGAAATCTCATCCCTACATATAACGCAGTTTTTATTTTTTTATTTTTGCAATTCCTAATGGCTATAAGATGCGGGCGTATTAGAATACAACCTTTTTTGCGCGGGCTCATAAAGCGCACCAAGAATGTGTGCTTACAGAATACACATATATTACACCCTTTTTGTTGCATATAGTATCATCTATAGCAATACAAAAAAAATACACACTAAATGCAGTGGCGTAACCAGAGTGGGTGCCCAATAATTTTAATCATGATATGCCTTTTTAAGTTTCACTAAATCTATGCGTATTATATGATGTGTATAAATGTTATATCTGATATACAGATCTGCACAAAAGAGCTCTGAAACGTTACTGAATATGAGTGTAAATTACTTGAAGGTATTTTTTAAATAAGTTATGCATTTTTATACTGAACTGTATTCAGTTTATTAAGAAATGTTTGTAGAAGATAGATAAAATGATATACAGGGCCACGCAAAAAAATAGATTCATGGATGCCTATGAATGATAATTTCTGAGAATGTGATTCCCATAATTTTAAGAGAGTTTTGGTTTAAAATATATTTTAGCTAAATACTGACGTGTAATAACGATACCAGGTAAACTACTGGGCTGAACAGAAATATTGAGAATGTTTCCATCTATTACTATAAATTGCTTAAAAAGAAATTTCAACCTGGACTTCATTTTTTTGCTAAATTAAATTTCTCCATTACATAGCATACATATCAACCGATATATCAAATGCAGGGCCCTTTAAAGTATTAGAATGCATATTTAGATACAGACAGTAACTTTATTTCCCTAAATAACGAAGCTTTGTTAAAGATTTCAAGAAGTGTTGGAAAGTGTTTTATAATCTATGTTTAACGCATGAATTTCCTACTTGTTAATGCTGTTTCGACTTCTTAATTATTCTCGATTCACATTCTATTTTGACTTGGTTCAAACTTATTTAGCACACAAATTGTTTCAATTTTTTCTATACCTTTTAAAATCAATCATGTTGTACTTTTAGCGATTCCATATTTCTTAGCAATTTCAGATTTTTAAAATTTTTTCGAATGTACCTCATGTAATAATATTGAACTTTTCTTGTAAACCTAAGAATTGCTGTAATTTGTGGCCTTTTTTGAGAAACTATACACTACATATAAATACCTTTATAAATTCACTCTGGTAAACGAAGTAAAAAAAAATGTCTGAACACATGCTATCTTTGAAACGAATATGAAAATTTTAATACTAAATTTTGAATTTTCCATGTGTGAAGAAAGAAACAAAATACTCCCTTTAGATAGAAATCAACCCTAATCCTGGTGGCATGCAAGTTGATGATACATATTGTAATTTCCAAAAGTAAAATAATAATAATAATAATAATAATAATAGCAACAGAACTCGTTTTCAAAGCTCTCATTATTGCCAAAGAAAAAAATAAACTTAAATTTTTCTAGGATATTTTGTTCACATCAAGCAACGAAATCTTTATGAAGACATCGAGAATTGCTCACAGTGAGCAAAATTTTACGTTAAACGTGTTCATCTTAAAAGTAGAAAAAACACATAATTTATAACTCTTTTATAGGGACAGTGGGAATGTTAGAGTTAAAAATAATTCACAATAAGCGTGTTCACGTTAACGTCATCAACTGTTATGTCGAATTTTATTTTTTAATTGAACAATATCTGTTGTGTTAAAATTCAGTTATCAAAATTTTGTACGAAATTTCCGCTTGAAATTTTGGTACCCTGTCGCACGTCCACACATGAAAATTCATATTTTAAGTATACCATGCTGCTTTTCTTTCTTTTTTTGTATGCATATATTTTTTACATAATGTTTGAATGGCTAATCTAATTTTTATAAATAAACTTTGTAACATGGACTTATAACTTACAAACTTTATAACACGGAAAGTATCCTGTTTGTGAAAATGGCTAAGCTATCCAGATAATGAAAAGGGAACGAGAAAACCATGCAAAGAAATTATCAGTCGAAATCCTTAAAATTCTCTTTCATCTGCAAAATGTCCAAATATTATTGAAAAATATTTTCTCCATTTTTGCATAAAAATGAATTAGCTTAAAACATGAAACGCAAGAGGAAATGAAATACAAAGAAAAATGAATTGATGAGGACATTTTAAAACTTAGATTGATGAATCATTTGACATCAACGAAGATTGACATCATTCGTAGAAATTGATGACGAAATTTGAAAACAACTTTATTTGAAATTAAGGAAAAACTGCTTTGCAGGAATTCAATAAACCTATTTTTTTACATAAATTCCGTCTTGTGTGGCGTTTGGGAATTAAAATTAAGTGGTTTCATAGATATACCACCAAGCCGCAAGGTATTAACACCTTTTTTTGACTTAAATTATCCATAACCACTTGCTACCGTGGTATTTTTGCCCGTAGAGTCCGAATCGAAAATTAAAAATGGCGGTTATCATTTAAAATTTCAAATTTGGAATGCCTCTGATATCCAAAGGTCAACTTTGGTATCCCTGAATAGCTTTTACAAACATAATTAAAACACTCATTTTTTCGTTTTTCAATTCGATGTGAGATTCACGAGTTATTCGACCATTTTCGACTTTTGGACACCGACTTTTGGATTCGACTTTTTTGGACTCCCTGTATATAAACAAAAACATAATTGCCAAGACAAATTTAAAACAAATAACAGTGTGTGCAAAATGCTCAGAGACTTTTAAGACAAATAAAGCATTTAAAAAGTTTAAGATTTATTTAGAATTAATTCGAAGGGGATCTATCGTTTTAGATTACTTTAAATATCGTATAGGTTTGAATTTTGTTTTTATTTGTAAACTAGCTGACCCGCCCAGCGTTGCACGGTTCCGAGATAATAATATTAAAGGAACATGAAATTTGTGATTTTATCTCTAATTCGAAATATGTCAAATTATGTTGTCTTAAATACACGGACACTGACTGTGTGAAAAATTGGATTAAAAATGAACAAAGAATATTTAACGGTAAAAATGTTCAAAAGGGCTGCAATGGGAAACGGGAGAGAAACTACTCAAGTAATAATTAGAATTTTGAAAATCTCAATGTCAGATACATCAGGAGAGACTGGGGTACTTTCAAGAAAGTTTTGAGCCTCGTAATTGCCGTAGATTTTGCTAGTCATCGCACAAAAACATACATGCACACAGACGGTGCATTTAGTTATTTTATTAGTATAGGTTACGGTGGATATTCAAAATAATTCCTTTACCACTAATTCATTAGTTTTAGGGTTTTTGCCTTTTTTACCTGCAATTTAAAAATAGATAAGACCATGATGCATACTAAAATCTGCAATATTGAGAAAATTGACTAAAAACCGATGCTAAACGCACAAAAAATCGTTAAAACCACATCGAAAATCGTACTGCAAAATGCAATGAAAAAAATCACTGAAATTGAAAAATCATACCAGGCAAAATTAGTTAATTAGGGTTTGAAACAATTTTATTTTTATGATTCTTAAAAATAGTCTCAAAATATGAAGAAATACCGAATATCGCAATAAAAAATTGTTAAAAGTTCCCAAAATCGCCGCACGAATTCCGAATAAACTTTATTGAAAAGAGAAAAAAAAATTACTATATTGAAGGAAAAAAAATGAAACCGTATTCCTTTCACTAATATGGAAAAATCGCCTCGAAACATAAAAAGAACACAAAAAATCGCCTAAAATATTAAATTAAAAAATTCTAATCAAAAAATCAAAATTCGGGCTTCGAGGTGCAAAACTACATGTATAGAGGTACCTTCCCTCCAAATTTTGTAACTCTACATGCAGCGGTCTCTTCAGAACAGCGTTGACACACGCACATACACTCTTTATTATTATAGATGTTCAATTTGTATAACTTATTTCTTACAAATATTATCATTAAACGCAGAAAAAATTGAATTAATTTTATTAATAATGCCTCGTTTCAGGCTAAAAAAAAATTAAGTAACAAATCGATTTGTTTTTCAAATTACGTTTATGTTTATGCATTTTGTCACGTTTAAAATTTTATTGCAAAAATAAATAAATAAGTGCACGTTTTTCTTTTTACATTATCCATCCCCTATGATAATTAAAAAGTCGTCTGTCTTTGGAAACAATCAACAGATCCAACAGACTACTTTTCAAAAAAAAAAAAAAAAAAAAAAAATAAAAGATGAAAAATTTTCAAATAATTCAACATATTAAATTTAAAATAATGAAAAAATTAAAAAAAAATTAAATTACAAAAAATATCACATTTATCAGAATTGTTGAAAAATATTTGTTGATATGTTATTTTTATTTGCAGTAATTAATCAATCTCCAAAATCTGTAACCCCAACTTCACTTGAAATTTACAGTATTTCCCCATCCTTTGCTTAATCAGCACAAAGTAACTTTATACTTGCATATTTTTAATAATTTGTCTTACATGTTAATCTACACTGTAGTAATTCCCATACACTCCCATCCGCCCGCCCCTTTGAATTAAATGATTAAAAAACAAAGGCAGAACACATCGAAACGAAGATTATCCACATATCCTGCCCTTTATAAACTATGTATGTTGTGAAGAAAACTTGAATCAGATTTTCATTTCTACAACTTTCTAAAAATTTAGATTTTTCGTTAAAAGAAAAAATAAATAAATAAATGAACATTTTCCCCATTGAAAAGCATTGCTGAAGCATCGATCGACAGCCCACCATCTGCGTGTCGCCCCCTATCGTTGAAAAATCCATGAGGCAAAATTTTAACATTACTTTTCCTTCCTTTGTCTTACTCCGTGACTGATTCGCAACTGACTGCTATTCTTGCAAAAGACGGGAAATTTGAAGTCAAAAGTTCTGGCCAATCAGGTTCCAAGAAGGCACAAAACGGTTGGGAAAGCCGAAATATGTACCTTTCGAAAATGCCCGATTACACCGTGATAAAGGAGAATTTGAAATAAACATTAAATACAAAAGTTGCGTATTTTTGTCTGTAGATTCCGAATCTGCAATAAAAAGTGGGGGTTATAATTTAAGATTTCAAAGTTGGACCCCCTTTGACCCCCAGGGGGTCGGTTGCGTGGGACAAATTTAGTATCACTGAGTAGCTTATTTAAAAATATTTAATACGTATATTTTTGTTTTTCAATCTGATCAATATTTCTCGAGTTATTTAACCGTTTCCAGACTTTTCGGACACCCTGTATAATCCATAATTGCTCTTACTAAACTGCTGTTGATAGAATGCAATTCAAAGTAATCCAGATGCCTATTACAACAACTTCTTCAAGATATTTCAAGAGGCCATAACTTCTCTGTTAATGAGTTTTTAGACATTCTAAAAGTCGTAACTTTAGATCCGTCAAATATTAAATATTCATCTCACGGAGACTTGAAATCTACTTCAGAATTATCGAATTCACTTGAAATTCTGGCGAAATCGTGTTAGTTATACTTGTAGGTTGCTAAATGATTTTTTTATGGTACAGCGTTTAAAACTGCAATAGTTCTTTGATATTATGCTAGTGGTTATGAAAAAAAGCGCCAAAGCACAAGATAATAAAAGTATGTAACTATAAGTGAACATTGATAACAAAATCGGGAATAAAATTTAAGAATGCAAATCTTATTCAACTAATCGGAGCGTCAATAACAAAAACCTACAGAGTTGCAGAATCGGTCGAGTTCGTTAATGGGCAAAATCGGACCAAGGGGGTGGAAATAGGGAGGGTTTTTGAGAAAACCGAAAAAACGCGATAACTTCTTAATTAAAATAGATATTGAATCAGTTTAAAGTTTATATTACTGCTAAAAAATGGGTTAAAGTTTATGCATGACAGATTTTTGATAAAGTTAAAAATGGGCTCAAGGGGCGAAAAAAACAGGGTTTTTGGGAGAAAAAATTCATAACTTCGTCAATTCTCACGATATCAAATCCAACTAAATTTTTTATAAATGTACTCAACGTTATCTAAAACTTTTGTACTTACAAGTTTTTGATAGGACCAACTTTTACCGATGAAAAAAATTAAAAACGAAAAGAAAAAGGGGGGAGGAAAAAGAAAAAAAAATCCTTAAGTTACTCAATTCTTAAGCAATCAAATCTAATTAAATTTATTTTACATTTTCTCAATAATATCTACAACTTTTATACTAACAAGTTTTTCATAAGACCAATTCTTATATCCAAAATAAATTAAACAAAAATAGAAGTTGGAGAAAAAACCTCAAATCCAAACTGATTATATTCTGACTCATTTTTAAATTCATTTTTAGTTTTAAACGCATCCAAATGGCAGATCCTCTTATTTAGGAACTAATGTGATGTATTGGCTAGTGTTTTGATAACGGCAAAATATATTTTTAAAAAGGATGCCAAAAAGGGTATTTTGAACTGAATTTCCCCGAAGTAATAGTGATTGAAAAATTGAAGAAGTATAACAAATTGCGTTTTTTCTGAGTCATTTTTAAATCCACTTTTGCTCTCAAACGCATCCAATTTACAGGTCCTCTTATTTACGAACTATATAGTGAGACGGACTGGCCAGTTTTTTGATAAAGGCAGAATATATTTCAAAAAAGGCTGCCAAAATAGGCACTTCGCACAAAATTTAACAAAGCGATCATGATTAAAGAATTGAGGATGTATTCAAATAACAAATTGGTTATTTTATGACTCATTTTTAAATTTAATTTTGCTCTCAAACGTATTCAATTGACAGTTTTTTGTTATTTAGAAACTATATAATATGCGTATTCATCAATTTTTTGATAAAGGCTAAATATATTTTTTTAAAAAGCTGTCAAAGGGGACACTTCGCACAAAATTTCCCAAAGCGATCTTGATTAAAGAATTGTGGGTGTATTCAAATAACAAATTGGTTATTTTATGACTCAATTTAAATTCAATTTTGCTCTCTAACACATTCAATAACTTTTTTTTTTTTTTTTTTTTTTTTGTTATTTAGGAATTATATAATGTGCGCATTAGTCGATTTTTTTAATAAAGTAATATATATTCAAAATATTTTTTCAAAATGGGCATTAGAGCCGAATTTTGTTTAAGAGGATTTTGATAAAATCAGTTCTTACAGAAGAATGAAATAAAAAATTTTCAAAAGCGGCCAAATAAAATAGTTAAACTGGGTTTATCGTTAATATTTTATTTTTTGTTGTTGAAATGAAAACCCTTCGAAATCTACCTCCGCCTATAGGCCAAGCCGGCAAGGATTTTTTGACTTTCGATGGTCGCTTTTGAAGTTTTTCGTTGAAATTTATCTTTTCCCTCAATAATTTAAAATCTAAAATGCTGTTGCATTAAAACTAACTTCTTAATGGATTTAGATAATGAAACATTTTATTCATATCGGTGTTTCCAAGATTCTGGTGAATTCTTTTATTTACTTTAGGCAGAAGATATTAATTTACTATCTGATGTTCGCTTCTTTATTTAGATCCGGCAAATTCCTTGTTCAAATAATCCTTGAACTGTATATCTTATTTATGCAGGCACACGTGTTTTTATTGTTTCTAAGGAGAATGCATTGGTATTTTTGCTACGTAAATTCATAATATTTATCATGTCAGCAATATCATATATTCAGAAGAATATAAATTTTATGTTTTTCATGCTATAATTACATCATATTTTTCACTATGTCACAAGTTTATCACTATGTTAAACTTCTTAGTTTTTTTTTTTTTTTTTTGAATTATAAAACATTTATACAACAAAATAAGAATACTATTTCATTTATTTTACATAAATTTGCCTTTAGAAAGATCTTTCTGATTTTACGTTAAACCTGCATTGCCAACATTGAATAGAAAATAAACTGAAAATTTTAACAAAAAAATAAAAAAAACTTGTTTAATATATTGTCTTGTTTATACTCCAATAAATTATATTTTTAAAAATTGCGTTTCTTTCTTTAACATACTTTCCATGTTAAACATAAAAGCAATTCTTCAGCACGTGATTTTCTATGATTGATATTTACTTTACAGCTAGCGCCACCTGTCGTGTTCTTTGTAAGCTCTCTCCTCTTTCTTCTTTCTGTTCATTTGTGACGTTATTCCCTTTACGCACATGTGTTTACAATGGCTGATGATAGGCAATTTTTTCCCTATCTGTCCAAGATGTTTACTGTAGAATATGATGTACCGTAATTTCGGGTGTATATGTCGCGGATCAAACAATTCTTTTTGGACCCAGACATTTTATTTATTTATTGAAGACAAATATTTACGGCGATCTAACTAGTTATATTTTTTTCTTAAAAAATTTTGGGTCGAAAAAGGATTGTTTGATCTGCGGCTTATACACCCGAAATTACGGTACTTAGCATTTACTGTTACTTTACAGGGACAAACAAAAGAGCTCGTTTATAATAATATATAAAAGCGATGATTTTGAAAGTACATTTTCAGCCGTAGTGTGCGTTTATAAATGTAACTATTTTTTTGCATATTACTCGATGTGTACAAATACTATAGATCATATAAATAGGCGTACAAAAAATTCGACAACATTTCTGTTTATTGATGTAAATTGCTGCAGGGAAATTTTCAAAGTAAATGTGTTTGCGATCCACAAAATGAAGTAAGCGATTTTTTTCGAAAACGCGCAAAAATACCATTTTTAAAAATAATCACCAATTTGAAACTCCGCGATAAACTAAGATGGAAGTTATTTTCAAAGCTAAAGTGATTTTATCGGTACCTTAAAAAAGTTAACATTTTATAATTTTGAAAATGATCAACCATCATTTTAAAAAACAATATTTCCTCGTATTTTCGTAACAATGATTTATTTCAATAACGAAATTTTTCCTACTTTAGTAATTATGATCTGTTTCAATAACAGAATTTTCTCGTGTTTTCGTTAACAATCATTTCAAAAATGAAATTTTCAGCCCTTTAACATACAAAAGTAATCCCGAATCAAAGAAGTATTAAGAATTATAAAAGCAAGTTTCGATTTTAATACAGTTGGCATTTAAAAATAGAAAATCAGGTTATACAATTCAGTTAATAAGAAATAATACAGAAATGTTATTTTTATTTTGCAGAAATTTTGTAAAGAAATTTTTTTAATAATGACATTAAAAAAAAGAATAATTCTGATTTTATGAAATCAAATTATCTATCTATCTATCTATATTATAAAGGTCAGCCGTATCTGTGGCCAAACGTATCCGTGCGTAACGCATACGTCATTTTGCGAATGGCAACACTTTCAAATTTTAAATGAAATTTTAGTTTTGCAATTTTTGCTACTGCAGATTTCAAGACTTCTAAACATCGAATATTTGTAGTTTTTACACCGTCGTCTAGGGAAAAAAATGTACTTTTAAATGAAATTTGGTAACTTCATATTAATTTTTTCTTGAGATAGTAATTTTTTTTGTAGTTTTTAATACCGGTTTACTAATCGTGGCAACAGAAGTATTACATTTCTATTAAAAGTAAAGGGCACGGAGTAAGAAACAGGAGGGGAAACTTAATATGCATGATTCTTACAAAATACAAAGTGAAATTTTGGTAAATAATGAGAACGCTGCAATACGTGGTAGGCTGGTTTTTAGCAGACTTTCAATATGACTATATGTCTAAGATGCATATGTTCGGATTAAAAGATGTTTTATTTTATTTGTTTATGTTTCATATTGATATTTCATAAAATAAATTAAGATAGGATATAAGTGCTGTGTTCCTGGATGTAAAACAGGCTATAATAGTAAAAGGGGAAAAAAAAAAAAAAAAAAAAAAAGGCGAAGGGAAAAAAAAATTAAGTTTATTCCGTGTCCACAAGTAAATGGTGTTTTTAGGCTTTAATATAAAGCGATTTGCTTGTGATTATATTTAAATTGAAATTTTGTTATTGTCTATAGCTCTTAGTGTATATGTTTTTTAAATGTTATGTGAATAATAAAGCATAAACTTTGTTTTGTGTCAAAATACAAAGTAATTTAATGTGCAAACGACTTGTACATTTTACAAAACATTAATTAGCCAAAGATTTTTTATGCATTTTTATAGCATTTATAAGTAGTATTTATTACTTCTTATCCATTTTTTATCAGGTACTAACTGAATCTGAAATTTCATGAAAATTCATGTATTAGATCTTGAAATACACCTGTTGCGAAATTATGAAAAAATGCAGCATAACAGCGCCATCTGTAGGGCAATTTATACAAAATACCAAATAGCACTAATCTATTTCCAGGATTAACTAAATCTATAGTTTTAAGAAAACCCATGCACTAGTTCTTGAGATATGGCTATTGTGGAACTTGTAAATAATACAGCTTAACAGCGCCACCTGTTGAGTGATATACACCAAAAACTAATCAAATCTAGTTTATATCAAAGTCTAGCAGAATCTAAAATTTTGTGTAATTCTTGCAGTTATTCTTGAGATAGAGCTATTGCGATAATCACAAATAATGCACCACAGCAGCACCAGATGTTTGAGCAATTTGCAATATAACGTAATCAGCACTATGTTATATCAAGTATTAACTGAATACAAAATTTTGTTAAAATCCTTCCATTAGTTTTTGAGGTATGAGTGGTTTCTTACTCCGTGGTAAAGGGGGAAAAAAGATTACTGAATTTTTTTTGTTGCCATTTTCTCACAAAAAGCAATTAAAAAAAATTATGCAAATTATTTCAGAAAAGTTCATTTACACTTAAATGAATATAAATAGTGTAGTATATCTTTCCAGCTAATAGCAATCGAGATTTCAAGATTTAAATTAAATTGATTTTAAAATTATTAAATTTCTTATTTTTTTTTAAATTTCTTAAAAAATTTCTTAAAAAAGTTGATTACATATATGAGAGGTGCATATGTGAATTTTTAGATGCTGAAAATGATGTCGAGTTTAGATTTCACGAGAAAAAAAAAATCTCTGATTGAGTGAGAGTGGAATAAATTTTGATGTTCTTTATTTTGGAAAACCAAGCATAAGAGCCATAATTGATAACTTTATCCTAATAACAGATCTTAATTCTTTTTTAAGTTTTACTACTTACATGTACGATTAAAGTCTAAAATAATTTCTAAAACTGAGTTTTATAGAAATAGTATTTTGTTAACATTAGGTCAAATATCATTTGTTTAAGAGTTAGACTTACCATGTAAGGTGCATTTTTTATTGTAACTAATTTTTGTAGGTTTATTATAGATCATGGAAATTATTCCTTCGTAAACATTTTGTATCGTCGAAATTCGATGGGTTCTACCTTAAATATATTAATAGCGCTAAGTATGTAGCCCTTCTGGAGTAAACATATCCGGATCCGATAATCTTTTGGTGAAATCAGCCATTCTACTTTAATTTTCAGAGATTTAATTTTTCCTATAAAGCTGCAATAAGATTAACCTTTTTAGAAAGACTGTGGAAAACAAAACAAACTTGAGCGATGAGTTACATAGAAATATGCACGTTTTTCGATATATCTTGCGTTGAAAATGAAATCGCCCAGCAATTAACAATCTAGACCGAGAAGCGATAGCACAGACAATCACCTCATCGAGCTCACGGATGAAAATCTAGGATTAGGTAAATTTCGATTCTCATATGAAAATGCCATTGATCAGCCATATTTATATCTTGGTGGAAAATCCATAAAAATCCAATTCTGCCGGTTGACTTATAGGTTTACTCTTGTGCTTTCCTGCACCTAAAAGTATGAAAACATGGAGGATTGGGAGCAGGAATGCATAATATTAAACATATGAGTCAACTGCTAAAATCGGGTTTTTAGGTGGTTTATATCAAGATATGACGTGCCAGACCGATCGCATTTTAATATGTGAATCAAGATGTAACCTATCTTAGATTTTCATCTGCTACCTCGAAGAAGCGATTGTCTGTGCTGTCGTCTCCCGATCTAATGCAAAACAATATGCGATTTCTTCCTTTGAGATTCAATAAAATATGGATCATGGAAGCAATAATTTTGTTCAATGGCAATATAAAACTTACAAAACTAAAAACATTTTACTGCTTTTAAAAATCATTTCACGATTTCAGAAACAATGTATGAATGTTTCCGATTCTTATGTATTTACCAAGCCGTAGTTAGAGGTCATAAAATGTAATTTTAACTTTGACTCTAAAACGACTACAACTTGCACTTTCATGATGTTATTTAATATATTTTTGTTCTATGTTCTATGAGTATGTATGTTTTTTTCTACGTGAAGTTATGTGATGTCTTATGTCCCGTAATAAATGCATGTTAATTATTATTGGAGTATTATATTCGGTGGACCCAAACACAAACATGATACTGAGGAGATTGGTTGTGGTTGCTGGAGAAGGTTGTTGCGTGCGTGTCCGGGTCACCAATGAGGAGATTGGCGCCGGTTGGTTTTTATCCAAGGACCTCAGGATCAGTAGGCGAGTGCGTTAACCGTTGAGCAAAAGGCCAAGCCGCAGGTAGTAACTCGCTTTTATACTGATCCTGTGAGGTGAGATGCGCTACACATTCCATCCCCAGTGAGACGGTCATGCGAAATTCGAACGATGTGCTGCCGTGCGCATGTGTGATGAGCGGAGTGAGTGGCAGACTTTGTGCTGTCGTGTTGTCGTGTGCAGGAAGCGTGGCGTGAAGTGACAGGCTTTGTTGATGCTGGGAATGGTTTGTTTGGTGCTGCCATCTGTTGGATGTGAGAGGAGATGATTGCTGTGCGCTGGAGAAGGTTGTTGCGTGCGTGTCCGGGTCACCAATGAGGAGATTGGTGCCGGTTGGTTTTGATCCAAGGACCTCAGGATCAGTAGGTGAGTGCGTTAACCGTTGAGCAAAAGGCCAATCCAGTTACTCGCAGGTAGTAACTCGCTTTTATACTGATCCTGTGAGGTGAGATACGCTACAATACCGATTCATTTCTTTGAGATAAATTAAGATATTGATCATGGAGCTAATCAGCGTTCTCGTTGACATTTGACCAACGTTAGTAATTTGGCTAATTGAAAATAAAAACACTCGCCAAATGAAAAAAGTATTAGCAAAATAGATTCGCCGTGTAGCACTAAAATAATTATCTTTAATCATTTAATGTACCCCTTTTTTTCAATGTGTCTAAAATAACCTAAGTTGTTATAACTGCGACAATGATTGTTATTAATATAATTTCAACAATCAGCAACAAATATATTAAAAAGATATATGTATGCATATGTATAATAAACGAAAAAGGAAATAAAGAAAAAACACAAATTGAGCACTAGCAATTTGGAGAATCTAAGCACTTGTTTACTCGCCAAATGAAGAATTTAGTCGCAATTTGGCGCAATGGAGAGGCGACAGCGAGAACCCTGGAGCTAATAGGCAATGTAGGGATCTAAATGAACGCCATGCATTAAAACTTCCAATGTCGCGGGATAGAATTCGGGTGACAAGTGCTGCAATTCAATAAGTACAACGAATAATGGCAAGAACTCTCTGTTCTGTCTAAATTAAATTTTATACCTTTCCAGCGGTATATTCAAAAGAAACGTGTTTCTCAGTAAATTATAACCTAGGCTTTTTATGTAGTTTTGTAAGTTGTGGACGTTACCACAGTTTAGCATATCTAGCATTGATATTCTTTTGCAGAATAGTAATGTACTGTTCGGCTAGTGCATGATTGATTAACTTCTATTTTAATTTGAGTAGAACTCAGTTTTTTTTAAGCAAGTGCGATGCGCAATTCCATGTTTCTGACGCAAAGTCACAGAAACAGGCGTACCTGAACGTTTCTTTTTGCCATAATATTTTGGATTCTTTAAAAAAGTATACATTACTGTTTTAGATCTTTTTATATTCCTTGAAATTTTACATTAATGAAAATCATTTCACGCTTTCCATAAGCAATAATTGCTTCCTTTTTCGAATTCAGATTTTTGTGGTCTTTATGGCATGATGAAGAAGGAGAGAAAGTGATTATAATGTTACTGGGCAATAGTTTTAGGCTACTTTTAATAATCCTATGAACTATGAATTCTATGTACATAAATTAGAGTGAATAAAATCCGGTTATGCGTAATAAGTAAAAAGACTTAAATAAATTTTCTAGATATATAAGTTGTTCACATGAATCTGTTACCGAACTATCTATATATTATCGGTATTTATAAAAATAATTTTGTTTGGCCACCTAACAACGTCATATTAATACGGATTTACAATATAATATCAATAGAAACAGAATAAATAATATCTTATCAGATTCTTTTTTATAGAGAAATTTTTTCGCTTTATAAGAGCCGGAAGTTATAGATAAACAAGTTGCTTTAAGTGGAAGAAATAATAATGGGAATCTCCATTGTGATAACTCTAAGTTTATCATTTACATCTAGGTATGTCAACTGTTTCAAGTGTGATGTATTTTGATTTGTAAGATCGCATTATATTTGTATTTTCTATTTTTATCACTTTCTAGCAAAACTGAAAGGTGTTTATGAATTCAGTTTATCTGTCTGTTTCCCTCCTGTTCGTCAATCTATGTTCTAACTCTCTTAAATAAACTCTTATTGCCATGCAATTGATATATGTTTAAGAGATTTGCTATAGAATGTTCGGTATTGTAAATGAAGCACGTAATGTTTATAGTTGATTTACAAGGACATTCAAACGAATTCCGTTACATTATGGTCTAGGGGTAAAAATCGTTTGCGGATTTTTTAATGATGTAAAACTATTTCAAGCATATTTAAATTAATATGTATCAATGAGATATAAGATATTTACTATAGAATATAGTATGCATTGCATCCATCGTTTATTTACAGGGACAGACAAAAGTATTCAATTAATTTACACAAAAGTACTTAATTAAAAATAATAATTGTTGGAAGTACGTTTTTGCAGAGGTGTTGTAAGCAATTTTAAATTATATTCATTTTTTTATCATTACTTGGTGTGCATAAATTCTATAAATAATTTACAAGGAAACACAAATGATCTCGAGTACATTTCTGTTTATTGACGAAAATTGGTGAAAGGGAATTTACAATTGTGCTATACGGTTATTAACTGAACTAAATTTTAGCATACTGTGTAGTATGTTTACAAATATATAGATCTTGTGGTTTTCTATCATAAATAATCGATAGGACAAATGAAATACATATTTTCAGCTTTATGTTATTATCAGCTTTAGCTTTTAGCTTTATGTTATCATTTTTATGAGAATAGAATGTATACTCGTAAAAAAATTACGTTTTCATAAAAACAGTCCCAAATTTTGTCAATTTTTTTGCTTATAATCTGCAGAATATTTAACATAAAAAAAAGTTGTTTTTAGAAAACATGACAGACAATATTGTACACAATACTGAATATAATATTGATAAACTTTGAAAAATCACCCTAAGATAATCAATCAAATCCACGCAATTTATTAATACGAGAAAACAAATATATAAATAAATAACAATTCATAGCAGCTTACCCTTTAACATTAAATTGTAAAATTACTTAGCAATTGCACGTTATATTATCTGTATACTAGCTGGAGTGACCGAGCTAAACTCGGTCCAAATTAACGTTGTGTTCAATTGGATATCTGTATCACTGTATCACTGGTATCATTGGATCACTGTATCATTCACTCTGTATTATTACTGTAAAACATGTTATTTATAGTAGTATTATTTCAATAAGAAAACTATGTTTGTATGCACATATTCATAAATTTTACTTTATTTTAAAATTTACAACGAAAGGATATCGATCCAAATCACTTTTTTAGCTCGACTCTGATTGGATTAGCCATGCATCCTGAATCCTATTAAGAATGTATAAAAAATTTCTTCATATTCTGAAAAATAATATTTTTTGCCAGATAAAGCCAAATTTGAGACTTTTTTCATTTAGCGCCAAATACGTGTTTTGGCTTTCGTAATCTCAATCGTCGATTTTTCGGCCAAATGTCGCCAATATTTTGTCAAATATCGCCAACTCATTGGCTGTTGCCATATTTTCGAAACCCTGACCCATATTATCCAAAATGACCCACAAATCAAATTTGATCAAACATATGACTTAACTCAATGGTCTTGAGCTAATCAAAAACAATAGATTATAAAATTGAATCAAAATCGGTTTAAGCCATTTTTTAGGTAAAATTAGCTTGCCAGCATTCAGCAATAAAGCTAAATGACCCACTAACATAATTTTGTTTAACGTGCAACTCAGCCTAATAGTCTTCTCGTGACAAAAAACGTTTTGTAACAAAATTTAAGTAAAATTGATTGAGTCGTTGTTATATACATATAATTGGAATGACGCTAACCAATTATGACCCAAAATGACCCACTAATCGAATTTTGTCCGAGCATGTGTCCTAGCCCAATGGTTTTCTCTTGCCCAAAAACGATATAATTCAAAGTATATAGTCAAAATGGTACGAGCCATTTTCTACATAAAATTAGCATGACCCATCACGATCCACAAATTACCCTTATAATCGGAATCTCTCAAACATGTGATTTAGCCCATTAGTTTTCTCGTGTCTAAAAATTGTTACATACGAAATTTCGTTAAAATCGATCATGCCGTTCATTAAATATAAATAGCTTGACCCAGACCCTTTATGATCCATTAATCGAAATTTCTCGAACATGTGATCTAACCCAATGATTTTCTCATGCCAAAAAATGTTGTATACAAAATTTCGTTAAAATCGATCCACCTGTTCTTTAGATATAGCTTGACATAATACATTATGACCCATCATGACCCACAAATGACCCTTATAATCGAAATCTCTCAAACATGTGACTTAACCCATTAGTTTTCTTATGTCAAAAAACTGTTACTACATAATTTTTTTAAAACCGATCACGCCGTTCTTTAATAAATAGCTTGACCAAGACCCTTTATGACCCAAAACGACTCATTAATCGAATTTTCTTGAACATGTGACCTAGTCCAATGATTTTCTGGAGTCGGAAAACGATAGAATACAAAGTTTAGTCAAAATCGTGCTAGCCATTTTCCAGATAAAATTAGCGTGACCCATAATGACCCAAAAATGACCCACTTATAAAATTTTCTCGAACATGTTACCTAACCCAATGGTCTTCTTGTAATTCAAAACGATAAAATATAAAATTTGGTCAAAATCGTTAGAGCCGTTTTTTACATAAAAATGGCTTGACCAATAATGACCCAAAATGACCCACTAATCGAGATTTTTCGAACATGTGACCCAGTCCAATAGTTTTCTCGTGCCAAAAAACAATTGGATACAAAATTTCCTTAAAATCGATCCAGCCGTTCTCTAGATATAAATAGCTTGATCCTGACCCATTATGACCGAAAATGACCCAATAATCGAATTTTCTCGAACATGTGACCTAGCCCAGTGGTCTTCTTCTCATGCCCGAAAATGGTAAAATCCAAATTTTTGCGAAAATCGTTAGAGCCGTTTTTGAGATAAAATTTACACACACACACACACAATTTTTGCTCGCTTTATAGTATAAGATATAGTATATATTAAGGAAAATGCACCATTGATACATTTTATTTATGCATAAGTGTGACAAATATCAATAAACATAATTTTATTTTAAAAGATACCTATTGACCCTCTTTCTCCTTCCACGTTACACTACCTAAACAATCTACAGATATAATAGATTGAACTGACGAATTCTTTATAATTTTCCTACCATTTTATTTACCCTCTTTCAATAAACGGGAGTTCTTTTATTACTTACCCATCATACGTAGTATAGGGTAAGTCTTGCAATCGTTTTGAAAATCGAAATTTTTTTTTTGACGGATTTACACGTTTTAGAATCTGGAGATTTCGAAAAACATATTTTTAGAAAAAAAAAATTTGCCGTCCGTCTGTCTGTCTGTAAACGCTCTATCTCACGAACAAATTGAGATAAAGACTTGAAATTTTGTATGTACTTAGTATGTAAGAATGGGACGAATCCTATTGAATATCAGCAACCTCGATTATCCGGAACTATTTTTTCCGGATTCTCGAAAAATTCGTTCTGATGAAAGGTATATAAAAATTTTCGAATTTTTTTATTTTAAGGAATGCATGTAAAAGGCAATAAAAAACACAAATTTTGCATAAAGAACGAAGTTGATCGGATTATTAGTAGTCGAGATATTTGTAATCCTGTTTTTCACATTCTTCGATTTTTCATGATCCTGTATTTCATTCAAATTTCAATTCAGAGGTATATTTTAATTGAAAATGAGACGTTTAATCCGACGCAGCAAACTGTTAGTTAATATAATTATTATTTTTGGAGTTATAAGGATGTTTCTTTTACGTAGTTTGGTACTTCTTGAGTAGTTTGGCGTTTTATATAATTTGTTGAAATTGGTGCATCAGCAATTCATTAATAGAGTATTACTATGTGTATTAACAACATTTAAATTTAGTTTTGGAATTGAAATACAAATTATTATTGTATAAATAGTTTTCACATATTTTATTTTCATATGCATATAAATGATGGGTAAGTATTACGGTGGCCTCCAACGACTAGCTTGTTATTGAATAGCGTGCAAAATATATCTTTAAAAAATCTCTGTGACATAATTAGAAGAAAATCATGATACATCTTAAATGAAAATCTTAAATCGTACTACGTTGCTTAGTTATAGCATTATGGAGAAAAGTTCTAAAATTAAATGAACCCAATTGTAAAAGATTAGTCTTTTTTTTAAGAAGTTTCGCTGGACGAATTTTGATAAGAGTTGTAATGTTAGATAAGTTTACAAGGATGGTTATAGTATATTCTTCATTGCTCTATCGTTCTTTAATAAATCTTGCTGTATATGATCAACTAAGAATTAGTCCTTAAAACCCAAATTATCACTGGCGCATCAGAAAATATAATAATGCATGACGTCCGTATCATTTGCAGCATTGCGGAAGGATATTACAAATAAAAGTCCATAGTGCTTTGAAATACAAGGTCAAATTCATTTTTATGTTTCGTTTGATTCAAGAGGATCATTTGGAGACACCTACTAGCTTAGTGGGTGAAGCCTTGCTTGCTTTTAATAAAAAGTTTATTATAAAATTTCAGGATTAATTCGTATTTAAAAAAATTATTTCAAATAAATTTTAATAAAATACATTTAAATTTCGAAAAATTTCATAATCAGAATGGTTATGGTGTCTAATGGTGTCTTATAATTTTTGGTAAAAAAAACTTTTCGACAAACGGAAATAATAGCCACGGCATTGAAAAAAGAAAAAAAATATCTTTATCATCTAGACATTTTATTTCCTCAACTTGTTATGTAATTACACATTTATAATTGTCGTCTAATTTTAATATCAAACATGTTTTAGATTATAGGATGTTTTTTTACTGATTTTGATAGTAAAATCAGCAATCAGAAAGATTATCTTATCGAAAAATTTGATATGCAATATAAGAAATGAGAAACATTCACTTATCAAAAGTCAGATATCCTAAAAATATCCCGCAGTAAAACGTCGTTTGAAATATTTATCGGAAAAATATGTTTCATGTTTTCTAATCTTCATTTAAAAAAAAAAAAAAAAAAAAAAAAAAAAAAAAAAAGCAACTGGAAATAGAGATTTGCACGGGCTCGGGCCTGGCCGGCAGAATGCTTCCAAATTTTTTAACGGGCCGGGCCAGGCCTGCAGAATTAGAATAATTTTTTCAAAGGGCCGGGCCGACAAACAAAATAAACGGGCCAGGCCCGGCCGATAAAAAAATTTTGCGCTCCTGCGGCCCTTTATAAAAATTTCAGCAGAGATGATAAAATATGAGTTATTTTCAATGAATATGTCTTTAACGGGAATTAGTATAAATGTACTAATTTGACAAGTAGTTGATGACACTAGTTTGACAACATCAATACAGAAATGCAACTTGCATAGTGTAGAGATCGGAATCGGGCAGTTACATTGTGTATAATTTGAGCTTAATATTTTTTTAGCAGACTCGTGCTGGGCCGAGATCAGGCTTGCATTCTTTTTCTACTTTTAGAGGAGCTGAGCCGGAACTAGACTTAATTGCTCTTATGATGTGTAGGGCTAACATGATTTGTAAAATTAGTAATAGCGCTAAAGAAGTTATGTAAACGTAATCTTTGGATATATACTCCTGGATGTTTCTTAAATTCACTTCTCACATCTTCTAACTAATCTTTAATTGTAAAAGTATAAAATTGACAAGCCTGACTATTAAAGAGATTTCGAATCGAATAGCCGCTTTCATTTATGGTAAATAAGATACTTGCATAATCTTGTTGTGATATAAGAAATTCTTGTCAAATGGCTGCAGATTTTTCTCCTTTTCCATGCTGTCGCTTCCGGAAATTCTATTTAAAACTCTAACTTTGACAGTATTTTCTTAAATTGCTTGTATCAAAAAATGGATAACACCATTCGAGTACATAGTTTCAGAATAGAAATACTGGCTATCTAACGCATTAAAAAAAAAAATGTTTCAGAAATTATCTTTTTTGGATATGAAAATGAATTTGGATTTAGAATCTTTAATAAAATTATATGGAATTATTTTCATAAATCTACTTTTATAACCATTTAACGAAAAATTAAAGCAGGACGCGTTTCGAGCCAGAACAATAACAGCTCTTCATCAGTTGAAGCAGCACGAGTTCGTAAGAGCACAGAATAGCTCGAAACGTACTCTTCTTTCTTTTATCGTTTAATGGTGATTTTTACAAAGTGTATTATTCTGATTGTTAATTATCACCAGTGTTATCGGTGTTTTTTCACTACTTGTATTACACAGTTTCAAGAGTTATGATGTTTTTAACTTTCTTTTTTTTCTTTTATTCTAAACCATATTAATTTTTTAATGAATCGTTATTTGAATGTTGAAAGTCAAAAAATCTAAGCAATCATTAATGTTGCTAATGTGTATTTCCTGTAAAATGTAATGTAAAATAATTCCATAGATATGTATGCAGTATTCTTTAAAGGAATCTTGATTATAAAATAAAAATCTGATTTTTTTATAAATAGTAAAAATTGTATCGGCCATAACGGGCCGGGCCTGTTTTCACTAATTTCTGTACGGGCCGGGCCTGGCCTAAAAATGAAAAATATAAACGGGCTGGGCCAAAAAAAACTTTCCTACGGGCCAGACCGGGCCTGGGCCTGGAAATTCCGGTCCGTGTAGATCTTTAACTGGAAGATATTTTACATCTTCCGGAGTCTTTCTTTTTATTACACCAAATGTAATGATCGGTATTTAACACAAAGTTTTTCGAACACATAATATTCACGTTTCTATATTTATTGTACGGCTGCCGTCCCTGTCGTAAATTATTTTTTTTAAATAGAAGGTCTCTCTCGATTAATTATGTAAAATAAAAGTGTCCAGTTAAACTGATGGCATTGAGCGGGCCTTATCAGAATAAATCTGTGTACCAAATTTGAAGCAAATTAGATAATTCTGCATGAAAAAAACCATTTCATACCCTTTAAATTAAGGGCATATTATCATTTAAAAAAAATCATTTATCTAAATTAAAAGGGATTGGGGTGGACTAGCTCCCCTTACCCTTTTTATACTTAAAAAATGAGCCTCCAAATTTAATCAAGGAAGCTGCATGTTAAAATAAACTGGTGTATAAAATTTGAAGCAAATCCAATAATTCTGCATAAAAAAAACCATTTATCTAAATTAAGGGGGGGAAGGAGTGGATTACTCCCCTGTTACTTAACCAATGAACCCCCAAAACTAATCAGGGTAGTGCCTTATCAGAATGAACTTGAAAAAAAAACGAAACAAATCTGGCCTTTAGTTTAAGAGTTTTCGCGTTACATACATACATAACACATAGGTATGTCGTTCATACAAAACCGATGCGACGGGCACATAAGCTATTAGGCCTATGAGCTAATAAACTATTTTATGTAAAAGTATGAAATTTTGTAGTTTTATAGAGAAGATCTTTAAATCGATGAATCATTTCAAGTGCTATTTAAAGTTGAAGTCAATAAAAATAATTTCGCTAAAAAATATTTCTACAATAAAAATACTATGCATAGCAGTTAAACACCATCCTTTACAGGGACATATTTGGCAAGCTTGTGGTGTGCGGAGTGTAATCATTTTTTAAATTTAACTAATTTTTTGAGAGTTTTTTTTTATTTTTAATTCAAAATTTCATTGCTTGAATAGAAATTTCTTTTATATTTCGAAAGAGTAATTTTTTTACCTATTACAAATTTTAAAATAGCACATATAATAGTATTTCTTTTCAATTAAAAAAATGTATTTAAACGTGAATATATATACAGTGAAACCTCCAAATAAGGGACATTCCGAATAAGGGACACCTCTATTTAAGGGACAAAAGTTGTGGTCCCAAAGATGTCCCTTATTTGGAGGTTTCACTATGTAAGGAACTCCGAATAAGGGACACCTCTATTTAATGGACGAAAGTTGCGGTCCCATGGGTGTCCCTTATTTGGAGGTTTCACTGTATATATATATATATATATATATATATATATATATATATATATATATATATATATATATATATATATATGTATATATATATATATATATATATATATATATATATATATATATATATATATATATATATATATATATATATATATATATAACCATTAGATAATACTACAAATCAACATCAATTACTGTAAATATTTGTTAATGCCAAATTATATCATACAGAGGAGTTGTCAGAATTAGAAATAAAATTGGAAATGTGGTATTTAGCTCGTTATCAAGGGCAATGCTAAATAGCCACATTAATTGCGATTAATTTCTGAGTGGAAATCAGAAAAGACCTAAAAATAATTTCCACATTGCCCGATTAATCGCAAATGAGAACTCATAGCAAAGAAAAATATAAGAAAAATAATAAGACCATAATAGAATTATCAATATAATAATTGCAATAGAAAAACTATTTCAAAGAAAAAATATTAGAAAAATAATTAAACTGTAATTGAATATTGATAAAGATAACTTACAATTATCAATCGCAACCAAAATTTCCATTGAGAACAGTAAAAAAAAATAATAATATAATTGAATTAACATTGATTAAATTAAATTGAAAATCATGTCAAATGGAAATAATTAGACAAATTAAATTATATAATAGGTTAACTTACAAATAACAATTTGGACCATGTGATAGCAATACAATTTTGCATTCAGTCACATTAGGCAGTTAATGTGCAAGTTAAAGTAGTAAAATAGTTTTTATTAATATTAGATATTTAAATAACTATTATCAAAAATAATTAATTACAAAACATAAGTAGACAAAATTTTTTTTAACATAATAAAAATAGTTAAACTATTTAATGCTAATTACAAGTTTTAAATTATAATTATAGAATTATTTGAATCGAATGATATCGATAAATTTGTACATGTGATATAGACAAATGCAGATTAATTGCTAAAGCATTAGTGTCGCCATCTATATTTGCTAAAAACAATTAAATAATGCAAAAAATTATTTAACTATACAAACAAAATTTTAACAGTTAATATTTATATTTAATGCAGGGTTGGAAAAAACATTTCGTTTTATTTAAAAAAAAGCATAAAGCGGTATTTTTTATTTGTTCAAACTATGGTTTTTTTGGGACAAACCGAATATCTATTTGTAAGCAACCAAACTACAGTGGATTAAGTTGATAATAGAAGAAAAAAAAAATGTTTTTATTTAAATAGTTATCCCTTTACATAAATAATAGACCAGGTCCCACTGTATAAAAATAGAAGTCGGAAATTAGAGAGACAAAAAAATATCATATCATATATATTATAAAGCAGAAGTTCCGAAACTTCCAAACGAGTGTTTTCAAAAACTACCCGATGGATTTTTTTACCGATTGTATCATTCGATAGGAAATATTTTTCCGAAGGTTTATGATTCAAATTTACATGGATAACTCTGATTTTTCGTAGTAAATTTCGTATTTTTCGGTTATTTTTGACAAAAGGGTTGCCAGTATCTGTTTTTGGCGAAAATTATAATTGCTAAAAGAATTAAAATGGCTATATCTATTAGAAATATTACAAATATCTTGCAAATAAAAGCAGAAAATAACTACTGATAATAATAATAATAATAAAGAAAGACCGCTTAAATGAGGCGTAATATTATAAAAATATATTTATCTTGAAAATGAAAAAAATATTTGTAATGCTTAAAAAATAAATTAACGCGAAATATAACAATTGGTTCAACTTTTGGCGACTTATCCCTGGCGTTAGAATAAAAATATGAATTTGAAAATTTGATTAAATAAATTTTGAACGATAGTTATTTCTCTTTTTATTATTTTCTTTCTCTTTTTTATTGAATTTTCGTATAATATAACTTACAGCAGAAAAAAGCAGATCTGATTGTAAAAGATACTGTAAGTTGTGAGTTACATATTCGTTTCTATGCTATTTTCATTTTGCTTTTGTCGACAAAGAATGTCTTTTAAGCCGAAAATGCACTACTGACTAAATGCTTGACTTAGGTTCTTAATGGTCGCAATAATGTTGTTTTTTTCCAGTGAAGATAATTTTATAGTATATTCTAATATTCAATCGTAAATTATATAGATATGAGTTAATATTTAAAAAAATTTAATCAAATATTTAAATTTTAGCTTTAGTATGAATTTTTCCACACATATACAGGGTGTTTTAGTTAAACGTTTCAGAACTCCTAAGAGAGGTAGCGTGCATCCTGACGACTCGAAATCATATAGCAATGTGGGGTCGGAAATGTTTTCCTGAAGCGGTGATGTGCACAGAAGCACCGTAAAGTAAAGACACCGTAAGTGAAAAATCATTTTATTAATACATGTAAAAAAGCAAAAGGTACAGGGGTCAAAGTAAGTGTTCGAAATGTCTGTCACCGAGTACAATGCACACCTCACATCTCCGGCGCATGAAAATCCGAAAATCCTCCTGCATCATCTCGAATTTCTCCCGCAGCTACTGTGATTCTTGCAACCAGCTCTTCAGCATTGTCGACAAGGGTGTCATAAACCAGTGTTTTCATATGACCCCAGAAATAAAAATCAAGACATGATAGGTTGGGTGGCCGAGCAGGCCAACACACGTAACCACCACGTCCGATCCACTGTTGACCAAATTTTACATCTAGGCTGACCAAATGTTGCACAACGCCATCCAGCGAGTCGGGAAAGCATTTCTGACACCGCAATGCTATATGATTTCGAGTCGTCAGGATGCACTCTACCGCTCTTAGGAGTTCTGAAACGTTTAACTGAAACACTCTGTATATTGTAAAATAATGTCATACTTTTTCAAAAGTTTTTCACCGTAATTATGAAGAATGCGATCAACAAATATAACCCTTTTACTTCTTTTTGCAAATGTTTTTTATTGCTAATTTAATTTTTCTTGCGCCATTTCGTCAATTTCACTTACAAAAAAAATTACAGTTTTAAAATTTAGAAACTAAAGAAGGAAAGGTTATTCCGTCGATTAAAAATCTACTGCCAAATTCCACGATTAAATCTCAGTAATGGATGATCGTAAATGTCACATTCTCTTGACATTGAGCATAACATAAATATTAATTATGTCATCAAGTGATTTTTAATTCGACATTTTATTTCTACTTTTATATATGCTCTGCTAATTTGTTTTTCGTTATTTAAATGATAAATTATGCTAATCTATATAATCTGGCTAATAATTTGGCGAAATTGGTCGACGGTATGACCATATAGTACCGAAGGAAAAATTTTGGAATTCAAAGGAAATTTATGGAAATATGCGTTATTACTATTGAAAAATTAAACATTTTGAAATAAACAATTCCTGCTGAATAAAATTTACAAGTCTTTTTTAATTAACAATTTCCTCTTAAATATTTCTTCAATCAATATTTCGCTATTTATCACTTTCGCGCCAGGCTCAGTGTTGCCAGATTGTCGAAAGCCAATTTCCCCAAAATTTCTGAAATTTTCCCCAAATCAGGGCTTTTTTCAGAAAAAGTCCCCAACGCAATTTCTACTCAAAAAGGCAAGTTCCCAATTTTCAATTTTCCGTTAGAAATTTTTTTTAACAAATTTAAACTCAAATTTTTCCCCAAATCAAGCATTTTTTTAAAAAAAATTCCCCATTTATGAAGAAAAAAAAAAAAAAAAAAACATTTAATTCCAACAGAATTTTTCATGTATGTTCAAAGTTAAAAACAAAAAAGAAAAGTTATGAAATTGTTTTCATTTTTGTTGTATAAATCTATACTATTAAATGAAATGTATTTCTGTGCTGGTGTTTATGCCCGTATTGACAGGAAAATCTGAATCACTTATCTGAAAATTCAGAGGAGGGATAGCTCAGTGCAGATCATGATGAATCTGTAGTATATATAAATGGTCAGCACGACCGCGAGAATGATTTATATCTATTATTTCTACATTTTATTTTCGTTTTCCAAACCAAAATCGAATTCGAGACAGATCCAGTATTGGTTAATGTCTGAAAGTAAAAATTGAAATTGTGATAACAATTCCCCAAGTTTTTCCCCAAATATGCTCATAGTCCCCAAACATGTCCCCAAGATTTACTTGTCCCCAAAAAATTCCCCAGGAAGTTCAAAATTCCCCAAAATGGGGACAAAATCCCCAATCTGGCAACACTGGCCAGGCTAAAAAAAAAAAAAAAAAAAAAAAAAAAAAATGTATTTTAAATATTTTATTAGATAAGGTAAATAAAATTTTTCTATTTGTTCCATGTAGGCAGACGATACCGTGCTACCTAAATTAAAATGTCAGTGTTGAGAAACTGAAGAGAAGTGAAATGTTTTTTCTGTTTTTATTCTAAAGTTGTTTTTGAGATAAAATGCAGACGATAATGCAGCAGTGAGCTGCGAGTGAGTGTTATTCCTTTAATAAAGAGTTTTTTAATATAACCAGTGCCTATGAAGAATTGTGTTGTGTGTGCATTTAATAATTAACACTATTAAATAATAATAATAATAATAATAATAATAATAATAATAATAATAATAATAATAATAATAATAATAATAATCTAATTCTACCATTATGTGTCTTACAGGAGGAAATAGCAGAATTACTTTTAAAAATGGTTTTATCTGTAAATTATATGTTATTTGTTTATTTGGGTGTTTGAATTTACTTTTGTCATCAAACAATGCGATTTTATGCCAAGAAGGCATAAGCCACAGCGATGTTCGCAATAACTAAATTTTCTCATTCTCTTTTAAATGTGTGAGAGCATTTTACGGTAATTTTTTGTGTTTAAATTTAACTATATAAATAGCAGTTATAGCGAAAAAAAAATGCGTATAATGTTTAAATTTTAGTATTCCTAATCCAAACTGTAAAATAATTTAATTGCAACTTTTTAAAGGTTTGGCGCAAATGTCATATGCGCACCACATTCGCACGATTGCAACAAAATGGTGATTTTATGCCTTACATGGTAAACCGATTATAGTTGTTTATTTATTAATAAACTTTTATCTTTCATTTTGTTTTTTAAAATAACTAGCTGCCCTTGCGACCAGTTTGGTCTCCTTTAAATACATACTAAGCATTAAATCATATTGCTTTTATTCATATTTTTTTTTTAATTGCTCAATTTTTTGCCAAATTAGAAGATTCTTCTAGAGAAACAAACACAGATGCTATATGCTTTTTAAAATAACATGGTGGAACCCGTCGAATTTTGACGAAAGAAAATGTTTAAGAAGGAACTGTTTCATTGATTTATAATAAACCTACAAAATTATCTACAGTAAAAAATGCATCTTACAATAGTAAATCTAACTCTCAAATAAATATTATTTAAAGCTAAAATTAAGAAAAAAAATACTATTTCTATAAAACTCATTTGTCTAAATTATTAAAATTAAACTTTAATCTCATATGTAAAAATATAATAATAAAACAAAATAAGATCAGTTATATAGACAGCTCAGAAGTATATATCATGGTCAGTTTAGTATAATAAAGATCAGTTATTAAGATGAAGTTATCAATTGAGGCTTCTATGTTTGTGATAAATGCGTATAAAAAAAAAAAAAAAAAAAAAAAAAAATCAACTTGACACGAACTTAGAATGTCACGTGAAATCTAAACCCATCGTAATTTTCATTTTCTCAAAATTTAAATGTGCACATTTCAATTTTTAGCAATTTTAAGAGAAAATGGCGTATTTCTGTTGCCACAATTACAAAACTCTTACTAAAAATAATAAAAAAATTAATATGTCAAGAATAAATTGCGATACAGCTTTCAAACAAATTGCATTTAAAAGTACATATTTTTTTCTATACGATGGTGCAAAAATTAAAAATGTGCGATTTTTAGAAGTATGAAATTTTTCATTACCGAAAACTACAAAACCGAATTGCATTTGAAAGTGTTGCCATTCGCAAAATGACGTATGCGTTACGCACAGATACGTTAGGCCTTTATAATATAGATATAAACCATTTTGTTCTTTAGATATTAATTAAACTTTTTTATTTATTAAAATTTTTTAAGTAATAGAAAATAATTAGAAAATATGTATGAAATTGGCAATTAAAAACGAAGTTTTCTCCAAATTGGCGTCAAAAAAAAAAAAAAAAAAAAAAAAAAAAAAAAAAAAAATGTGCCAATGTAGTGCGTACATGACATCTGTGCCGAAGTTTTTTCCCTATACATAAGTGGGAAAAATTCAGTATAAATACCGATTACAGTTTTTTCCAAATAGGAAAATTTTGTCACGGATTTGGTCATATACTCATCGAGGTATCTCACTGGCGCCAAAATGGCATTATTTGCCGTATATGATAACCCAGCTATAGTTGTTTATCTATTGATAAGTTGTTTATTTACTTTCATTTTCTTTTTTGAAATGATATTAGTTGTTTTGTTCTACAGTTACTTTTTTATTTATTGTTAATTCTTGTTTAAAATGATAGAAGATAATAAAATATATGTAAATTTCTTTGGTACTCTAAAACGAGGATTTTGCCACATTAGAGCTGCAAGAAAATCGTGCTAAACCTATTTCGTATATGATGTCTGTGTAAGGATCTTTTGTGAAATATGAAAAGTGTAAATTGACTATTATTTGATTATCACGTCAACCAATTTCGCCAAACTGTTCGCCAAATCATACAAATTTACATAATTTTATCTTAAATAATTAAAGAGAAAATACTTAAATACGAAAGATCAAATTTTTTTTTTCATTTTTCAGGAGGAAATTTTGCAATAATAAATTAATTGTTATAGTGAAAATTTTAAAGTGTTTTTTTTTTTATCGTTGGCAATTGCTGTAACGAAAAATGTTTATTTTTTTTCCTGCCATTGTTTTGTAAAAGCTGGTTTTGTCAAAGCCATGTTAAGGTGGTATTCAAATTTTTGAACCATTCCCAATTACCATCCCCTTGGGCCGATTTTGCTCATTTGCAATCCCCACTGAGAAATTACCCATCTCAATGTATCTGACGAGTTTGAAGATGATTCTCGCATATTTGACTAGCGTCTATACTCCGCCCCAAACTTTGGCTCTTATCACAAATGCACCCAAGAAATTCCCCATGCTGCCGATAATTTCCCTTTTTTAAACGAAAGATATGGTGTCTTGACGATATGGTTTCTTGATTTCCGTTTTTTGACGATACTACAAATAAACAAACAAACAGGCAGAGAGACAAACAAACAAACCGACAAACAAAGAAACAAACAGACAAACGGACAGACAGAAAAACAAACAAACAAATAAGCAAACCGACAAACAGGCAAACAAACAAAAAGACAAATAAAAAACAAACTGACAAACTAAAAGACAAACAGACAAACAAACAAACAGACGTGAAAACAAACAAATCGACAAACAAACAAACTGACAAACAAATAAACCGACAAACAAACAAACAGACGTAAAACAAAAAAAAACCGACAAACAAACTGACAAACAATTAAACCGACAAACAAACAAACCGACAAACAAACAAAAAGACAGACAGACAAAAACAAATAAACAGGCAAACAAACAGACAGACGAACAAACAAACTGACAAACGAACAAACAGACACAGATACAAAACAAACAAACAAACAGACAGACAGACAAATAAACAAAGAAATCAACAAACAAACTGACAGACAAACAAACCAACAGACAGACAGACAAACATCGCTGGATCCCCGAAACTTGCTGGGCAGGGAACGCTAAAATGCACGAAACTCGCCAACGCCGCAATCACTAACTTGTGTATGAGCGCTGCGCGCCCATTAAAACAAAAAGAAAATCACTGGATCCACGAAACTCGCTGTGCAGGAATCACTAAAATGTACGAAATTCGTCAACGTCGCAATCACTAACGTGTGTATGAGCGCTGCGCGCCCATTAAAAAAAAAAAAATCACTGGATCCACAAAACTCGCTGGGCAGGAATCACTAAAATGTACGAAATTCGTCAACGCCGCAATCACTAACGCGTGTATGAGCGCTGCGCGCCCATTAAAACCAAAAAAACATCACTGTATCCACGAAACTCGCTGTGCAGGAATCACTAAAATGTACAAAACTCGTCAACGCCGCAATCACTAACGCGTGTATGAGCGCTGCGCGCCCATTAAAACAAAAAAAAAAAAAAAACATCACTGGATCCACAAAACTCGCTGTGCAGGAATCACTAAAATTGTATGAAACTCATCAATACCGGAATCACTAACGCGTGTATGAGCGCTACGCCATCATTTAAATAAATAAATAAACATTTAAATAAATAAAATTTAAATAAATAAATTTAAATTTATTTAAATAAATAAATTAATAAAATAAATTTAAATAAATAAATAAATTAAATTAAATTAATCCATTTAAATAAATAAATTTCTAAAATGAGCAAAATTGTTGTTATTAACGCAGGTATCAAACTATTAATCCCCATTATCGGCAGTATGGGGAATTTCTTGGGTGCATTTGTGATAAGAGCCGAAGTTTGGGGCGGGGTATAGACGCTACTGCATATTTGTGCCTTTTATCGCGCGGACAAAATTTAAAATATATATAAAGTTTTTAGGAGGGAGTAGATTTGGATTCCTTGCTTCACATAATGAAAAGTTGTGAAAAAACTTGTAAGAAGTCGTACCATGGTAACGACTGTAATAATTAATATTTCTTCAGATAAGGGAAAATTTTAAATCCTGTTGCCATAATGGTCTCATTTCTCTTCCAAATGTGCACTGTTAGTAATAAACTAAAATAGTTACTTCTTAATAGCTGGATTTTGTCCAAAGTTTAAGATAATTTAATATCTCAATGGTGTCTAAATCGTTTTCAAAAATTAGTAAGGTGCTGCTGGAGAACAAAATTGTTTAAAATACAAATTTAAATTCATCAGTTCGTTTCATCGACGGTTGATTTTGAAATATTGACCAGCGCAGCGGGCAGAGCCTGCTAGTATGAAAATAAAATAAAAATAAGAAATATCTTTAGTAATTTTCAAAAGATTTAAAAAAAAAAAAAACAGAGGATGTAATAATAATATTCATATAATCTATTGTAATCTATTGTTATTATATTTGTAAACAACCTATAAACAGATGATTAAGTAGATATTATATTAAAAATAATAAAAATTATTTTAAGTTAACAGTTATTCCTATACATATAAGATTGACCAAGGCCCCCTGTATAGAATTAGAAGTCTGAATTTATTCAGAAAAAAATCCTTCTATAGTAAAAAAAAAAAAAAAAAAAAAAAAAAAAAAAAAAACTAGCCTTAAAAGCAATGACTCCTTGAATGATGCTGATGTGTAAGATTTCCGGAACTAACGAATCCGGGTTCTCCACTCCTTCCATGAGTGGAATAGACCAATCAGGAAAGGGCTCCGTCTATGCATCGCCGTATGGGTTACCATAAAGAGAGGAAAGGTTACCATCGCCAAAAATCGCCAAGTTTGTCGCCAACTTGGCGATATATCGCCAAATTTGGCGACCAAAATTAGTTGTCAAAAGTAACGCCAACTTGGCGATAACTGTAATATTTCGCCAAATTTTTAATTTCTTTACAACACCAGTCGTTTGATACATCATTTGAGAGGTTTGCAACTGCTTATTCATATAATGGATGTCTTGTGTGTTATCCCCCATTCTGCTCCCCAGGGGCACACATTTTTAATTTCTTTACGACACCAGTCGTGTTGTAACGTTAAACACACGTTGGGTGTCATTTGTAACGGTTGGTTGGTCGTGGTGGGGGTTAAATGCAGACATACTCAGTAATAAAGATAAAAAAAAAAACACAGTTTATTGAAAGGATAAGGGCTCAAGGGAAGTGGAGCAAGTCTTAATTTTTTACAACTGAGAAAACTATGAAAAGACTAAACGCATACTCACAGGCTCCGGACTAGCTCAATCGTGGCACCTTCTATTACTTCTCCACTATCTTTCGGCTAAGCTGCTCGACAAAGCTTAATTAGACAGCCTGTGGCTGTGTGTAATTCTTTATTCACTTTCAAATAATCAAAATGTAATTGCTATGAAACTTCTTACCACGGCCAACTCTCAAGTCGAATACCGAAACTCCTTTACAACTCACTGAAGGCCCGCTGCTACTTTCAATCAGCTAGCACTTCGCTGACTAATAGCGCCAGAACACTCGGCTGGCTATTCCCAGTGATTCACTTCGCTATCTAATGCCAGAGATACTTCGCTGAGTAATATCGCTAGACACACTCACTCCTGGCTGGCTAATGCCAGAGACACTCACTCGCTGGCTAATGCCAGAGATACTCTCACGCTGGCTAATGCCAGAGATACTCTACACGCTGGCTAATGCCAGAGACACTCGCTGGCTAATGCCAGAGACTCTCCGCACACTCAAACCCCAAGCTTTTATATGTTGCAAACTGAGATACTTCACATTAACATATTACTAATAACCGCGAGCTAACTGCAGAACCCGAAAGAGACACACACACTCTAGAAAGTTAAAGTAAAAGAGAAGATAGATGTCGCTTTTACGCTTACACATGTTAAATTATTGACGTCACGATCTCAGAAATACTAGAGTGCCTTTATGACAAAGGTCACTCCCTTACAGTGTTACACAAGATTTGAAAGCTCTGCAACTGCTTATTCATATTATGGATGTCTAGTGTGTCACCCCCACACTCTGCTCTCCCCAGGGGGGGGTCACATTTTTAATTTCTTTACAACACCAGTTGTGTGACACATCATTTGAAAGGTCTGCAACTGCTTATTCATATTATGGATGTGTTGTGTGTCAACCTCCACTCTGCCCCCCAGGGGGGCACATTTTTAATTTCTTTACAACACCAATTGTGTGACACATCATTTGAGAGGTCTGCAACTGCTTATTCATATTATGGATATCTTGTGTGTAACCCCCCCTCTGCCCTCAGAAGGGTCACATTTTTAATTTCTTTACAACACCAGTTGTGTGACACATCATTTGAAAGGTCTGCAACTGTTTATTCATTTTATGGATGTCTTGTGTGTCACCCCCACTCTGCCCCCCAGGGGGGCACATTTTTAATTTCTTTACAACACCAGTCGTGTGACATATCATTTGAGAGGTCTGCAGCTGCTTATTCATATTATGGATGTCTTTTGTGTCGCCTCCCACTCTGCCCCCAAGAGGGGGCACATTTTTAATTTCTTTACAACACCAGTCGTGCGACACATCATTTGAAAGGTCTGCAACTGCTTATTCATACCATGGGGTATTGGCGAGCGCAGCAAGCAGGGGTAGCCGATAATTTGGAATCGCGAAGCGATTACGCGGGGGGTTGGCGAGCATAGCGAGCAGGGCGGCGGGGCCCCCCTTAATAAAAGAAAATAAAGTAAAATAAAAATAAGAAATAACTTTAGTAATTGTCGAAAATAAAAAAAAAATAACCAGAGGATGTTATGAAAATATACCTATGGTTTAAACCATAATTAAAACCAACTTACATAAGCCGTGCCAACCCTTATTTAAAGCAAAAATCGGTAAATTAATAATTTATTATATTATTATATAATATACCATCAAAGTATAGCTTATTTTTATAACTAAAATAAGAATTTAAAATGTAGTAAAAGTAATAAAATATTATATTAAATAAACAACCATAGATTAGCCTCAAATTACATTACATATTAAATCCAGAGGAATAAACAAGGAATGCTATAATAATACATTACCATATATAATAAATTAACACTACATTATTGTTGCACTGCACCCATTTTCCTACCGCCATCAACGTTTTTTTTCTTTTTTTTAAATATAAATATTAACATAAGCGCATATATTTTCCAGCAGCACCGCCCTTTCACCTTAATCTAACATCTACCCACCCATCCGACCCGACCTATAAATTATTTTTTAACACATTTTATAGTTTTTTTATTTTTTTGGTGTATTTTTTTTATATTTTTTATATTTTTATTGATATATTTTTTTATGCGCAATATGTTAAAAGTAACTCGCAATAAACATCCTACTGCAAATGATAAGTAATAAAAGAATTAATTGTGTATTAAAGAGTAAATGAATTTCTTAGGAAATCCATGATTTATCGCATCTTATATTAATTGTTTAATGTTTTTGTTAATAAGATGAGGGGAACATAAACTTTTGATTCTGAACAAGTGATTAAGGAGTATATTTCGATAAACAGAATTATGAAGGCAGGATTTAAAATGAGTAAAAGTATTAACATATATATATAAAGAAAGTCTTATATAAATAAATAAATGATCACGCGTTAAACGCAGTAAATAGGGGATATTTACACCTCATTTTAAATTGCCCAAATAATAACATTGGCAAATAGTTTCAATGTAAAAATTTAATTACACGAGACATTTATTCCATATTTCGAAAAAAAAAATCATTTTACTTATTGTTGCCAAATTTAAAACACCGTAAATAATAATATTCGCTTTCATTTAAAAAATGCATTTTTACGTGAATATTAAAAAAATAAATAAAACATTGGTAAAAATTCTATTTTATTTAAAACATTTTTCTTAGAGTATCGTTATGAAATCCCAGATGAGGGCGACATTTAAGGGATAAGTAAAAGTACTTATACGCATTTTACACAATAGCTGATTTTCAAATTTTTAATTAATCTTATTTAATTAATCACCAAAACACCCGTCAGTCGTAGTGACAGCTGCGTTGTTTCGGCTTTAAGAACCGAAAATTACCTAAATCAAACAGAAATTAATGGCAATCTGATTACAGAAGAACACCATTGATTGTTTATTTATAATTCAAGATCCTGCAATTTTTTAAAAACAGGACAAAGTAGTGTGTTTTTGGAGCCTGAGAGGGATTGACGAGCGTATTCGTTGTGGCAAAGACCCCTAGTTAGGTAAAAAAATTCTCAAAACATTAGAACGTTTAGAAGTACTATTTTTAAAAAAAATAATAAAATCTTTAAAACTTTCGGTCGAAATATGAATATACGGGTGGCTTTAGCTCATATGTTATTTCAATTAAATATCGATACTTTTGAACGAAAGTTACATGCACACTTTACAAACATTATAATTTATAAAAAACTCAGAGGGGGTTTGAACAGTGAGAACTATTTTATTTTTAATATCAAATGATTCTATGAATAATAATAATAATAATAATAATAATAAAGAGAAGAAAATACTTTTGAGGGTACATAACACTGCCGATGTACGCTGCCGGAGGCAATGGAGCTATTAATTTTAGATTAGACTAGATAGATTTTAATTTAAAATTATAAAATCATACGAAATCGACGGTGTCCGCTGCCGAAGACAGTGGTGGAGAGCGGGGGGTCCAACACCGTAGTAGTTTAGAAAAACTTTCGTAAAAATAAATAAATAAAAATAAACACTGATATTAGATATATTTTATGTTACTAGGACTTCCCTCAGAGGGATTAGTCTGAGCGATATTGCTGACAATGCACATTTAATAACTTGCGATAAGTAAAGAAAATGAAATGTTACCTTTAATTGGTCATTCATTGTGATAAAATATGATGAAAATAAGCATATTGAATCATAGAATTTCAAAATCTTATATATAAAGTTGCATATACTATTTTTATAAAAGAAAAGCAAACCATGCATGGATATAAAATTGGAAGTATGCAAAATGTTAAAAGTAATACAGAAAATAAAGCACCAAATTTTCCTATATTGGAAATATAACTCTGAAATGATGTCATGAGCATAAACAGAAGCTTCGCACCGATTTGAGAAACTATAAATGATATAAACTATTATGTTTGAAGAGAATGGAGTGTATTTTATATGGTGTGAAACCCATCCGAATAGTTTATAATGTTGAATATCTGTTTTCTACGGGTGCAATGAGGTTGTCGATAATAGTTAAGGAATATCTTTCTTTAAAACTTTGTCCTAAACGAGCTCTTACATCTTATAAGTTAAGGTGATGTCAAAGTTATAGTTTCTGACCCCAACAGTATCCTAGAAATTGCAATATTCTCAATAAATTGGGTTTAAAACTTTTTCTAGAAAAAAAAAATTAATTTGTGAAATTAAATTGTAGAATGTTTTAGAAATCGTTCATAACGAGAATATTATATCTTAAAAGTTGCCACAAAAAAAAAAAAAAAGATTTAAATTTTTAGTCATATCAACATCGAAGAATTCTCAATTTTAGAACTCTTTTTGCTCGTGCATTGGTGGTGATTATTGTTCCTACGCAAAATATAGTATATTTTGCAGCAAAGATGGTTACTAACATTTTTTGCCCACATTATTTTTTAAATCGGCCGCGTACTCCCAATGATAACGAAAAACACACAAGCGTTAATGCTTTATAGCATAGAAATACAGAATCAAAAGCTATTTATCTCCTATTATATACACATAAATTATCTAATTAGTGCTAGCAGATACATTTTTAAATATACATAGATCAATATAATGCTTCATTTTTCTTTTATTAGTATTTCTTAGTATTCATTTTTCATTTATTTGTATTATTCAGTAAAAAACTCACTTTCTTAAGCCCGAATTACGTCAAACTTTTTATAAAAGCGCCTAAGTCCATATAACAGCGAAGTATTGTGAAGAGTATTAAATACAAGGTAGTAAGACACTTAGCCAAACGCAGGTAATAAATCGCCAAATATTGTTCTTTTCGCACTCTCTCGAAATGCATTTTTTCCGTACATTTAAAAAACACGATTTTGAGTCATCTTATTTAAAATTCAAATAAATAAATAAGAGGAAGCGATAATAGCATAAGTCAAAACATTTTATTTCAGCATCAAGGAATTGTATCGTAGTTACATATGTGGGGAAAAAAATGCTTTTGACCAAAAAACGTTGTCTGCACTAAATTTGAATCCGATTAAAAAAAGTACCGTGATTAATTAAAATGTTATAGGCAGAGCTGCCAAGTCTCCGGGAATTTGATACCGGTATTTTAATACAGAAAATGTTTTATTAAATTGGAACATTCTGCGGATTTAAAAAATAACTTTTCCTATAAGAAAATTCTACTGTGCAATAAGCGTGGGCTTGGCATCCCTGTATAGGAATATTTCGTAATCTACTTTTTAACCTTAAAAAAAGCAACGACCATTTTTCGGGAACAAAAAGTATTGCTAATTGTTCCATTTTGCATACAAAGTACTGATTGTAATATTGATACATCTATGGTGATAAATTTCCAATAATTTTTCAAATCCCATTTATTTCATTAAAAATATAAATCTTTTATTCATTTAGTTTAAAATAAATGGTTTTTAACTAACTCCATAATACTTTTGAAATATCACTTTTCATTGGCCATTTTTTAAGCATTTAAAAAATGGTTGTTGTTTTCAGTCAAATATAGACTTTGGTCTGTCCGCATTTTATTTTATTATTATTATTATTTATAAATGGTGGAGAAACATTCATACTTAATCCATAACGTACACAATATATGACTGTGTTATTACATAAGTCACCTTTTTATTATCATAAAAATTATGTTTTTACTGATTTTTATTAACTCAATAGGAAAAATTTTGTGCTTTGAGCAATAGATGTCCGCATTTCATTTATTTATTTATTTTAACAAAATTCTTTGTATTTAGAAGAATTTTTATTTAAATAGGAAATCCAAATGTCGCTGTTAATAAAGAAGAAAGTTACAAAACGAGTAGACGCATACTATCAAATATTGAAAAACGACGAATCCAAAAAAGACGTCGTATAAAATATCATCTTTTAAAGCAGAAAAAAAAAAACGAGGTCTGATTATCGAGCCTACTGATTACAAAATGTGCATTACATTAAAAAAAAAAAAAATGCTGCAAATATTGATTTTTTTTCTTTTGTGCAGTTTTGGCTTCGAAAGGTGCGCTATGTTGCAAAAAGATATAAGCGACTATGAAAACAGACTTGGTAAACGTTCATGCTCAGTTTTACAAATAAATATGACACATATATGTCCTATTCTCACCGAGGTGCCTAATTGGTGCCAAAATGGCGTTCAGTTGCCTAACATGCTGGTTATCATATAAATGTTATAATAAATTGTTTGTTCTAAAAATATTATCATTTATTAATTGTTATTTCTTTTTTTTAATAACAGAAAATGTTACGTTTATTCCTTTTTTTTCATTTTGAAATAAATAAATAACGTGTTATTATAGCATGCTACATGTATCTGGTAATCAAAACGGTGTTTTCGCCTAGTTGGCATAAAAAATCTCGCCAAACCCGGTGCTTATATCTCTAGTATATTATCTCAAGCATTTTATTTATGTATACTATAATTGTTTTTACATACCACTTACTTCTTCTTGTATATAGAAATAGGTAAGCGGCTCCTTTATGCAGTACTAGCAGGCTATGCCCGCTTCGCTGGTCCATATTTCCAAACAAACCTTGACTCAAAAAAAAAAAAAAAAAAAAAAAAAAATGGTGATTTAAAAATTTTATTTTAAAGCAGTATAGACCACCCTGGAATGATCTTCCGTATTGCTGAAAATCATGCCAACGCCATTGCGATATTGTACTATTGTAAGTCGGCGAAAATTTGGGCAATAAAGCACCATCTCTTTTATTTTATCATTTATAGTAGAGTTTCGTATGAACATGAGACCGTTATGACAACAGGAATCAAAATATTCTCGAGTCATCACACTATTACATTAGAGGGCATTGCAATGATTAGTGACATTGATTATCAAACTCTATAAACTTTCGCATTGTACATTATCATTTCTTAGTTCTTAAAATCCTGACATCTGAACTTGCACTATGTGTAGTTCTGGTAGCCTACATACAATGTCATTTCATGTTACATTTTTTAATAAACGTCCTCTGCTAGCAGGTCTACTGTAGTTTCCTATCTGCCTTAATCTGTTCCAGCAAGAATAATAGAGTAAAAAATGTAAAGAATTATTTACAGATAAAGAAGAGTTTTTGTTTGTTTGTATTTATGACGGCCATTTATCTACACGTGGGATATAGGTCCTAAGGAAAGGGTGCCCTCCGTGAAAGTGGCAGACGAAGAAGAGTGTTTCACTTATATATTTACTAGAACAATGAAGCATAAAAAGTGTGTTTTAAAGCTTTATTATTTGAATAACATTAAAATTACATCAGTTTCACTACCTCTTCCTTTTATAAAACAGTTGCTAACATGTAGCCGTTAAATCAGAATAATCTTGATGACTAAATTTTGTAGAAAAATAAGTCTTTCGTTTGCATCTAATAAAATCTTTCTACCTTCTGTAATCGATTCCATTATGATTTTTAGTGTCAAACATTAGAAGTGCTAGAAACGATATTGTTACAAATGTACCAGACTTATTTCATGTTTGTCCTCAAATAAATGTGAAAGTTACGATCATCCATTATTGGCATTTAATGTTATAATTTGACGATAGTTTTTTGTTCGACTACTTGATTATTCCGTCGATCAATTTCGCCAAATTATACAAATGGACATAATTTTTATTTTAAATAACCAAAGAATCAATAAATTACTAAAATGTTAATAGAAATACAAATAAACATCGAATTAAAATTGGTTGATGAAGTAACAATTACATATAACAAATTTAATGTGAAATGAATGTGACATTTACAATCATCCATTGACATTTAACCTTATACTTTAGCGATAGTTTTTTGGTCGATGGGATTATCAAGTATTACCAAATTATATAAACAAATTGTATAAACAATAATATTGCCAATAACATGTAGGTGCAGGTGTCATCTACGGATCCCGTTGGCGCGATTGCAGCAAATTGCGATTTTATGCCTCACGTGGTAATCCGGTAATAGTTGATTATTTTTGAGTAAATTATTTCATTATTTTTCTTTTCTCTTTTAAAATTATGTAAATTGTTTTGTTCCATAATTATTTATTGACTTAGTTTATTATTATTATTTCCTTTTTAAAAAAATAGAAAATAAAAATAAGTAATATAAATGTAATTGGTATTTGAAAACGCAGTGTTCTCCAAATTGGCATCATAAAAAAAAAATCACGCCAAGGTGATGCGTGTATAAAAGTGGAAAAACGTTTGCAATAATATAAACAAAAAAAAAAACGTAAACAAATAATTAAAAAATCACCATTTCGATAGTTTTTTAAAATAACATCAAGGTTAATTCTCCAGTCGGGCAGCAATAGTAAATTTTCTTTTCTTCGTCTGTTTCATAATAAAAAAACATAAATTTAATAACTTCTAATTAAATAATCTGACTAATTTTCTGTAATCGGATGTATGATCTAAAAGTATCCTTAATACATAAACAAAACAGCGCAATAGTCATGTACGCGCCGAGGTCGGCAGGATAATTTTTTACACTAATTTGGCGGAAAAATCGTTTTCGAATACCAGTTTCATATATATATTTAAATTATTTTCTGTTATTTAAAAAATAATAACAATTAGTATTTAAATAATAAGTATATGACAAAACAGTTTACATAATTTTAAAGAAGAGAAAGGAAATAAAAAAACATTTTATTAATAATTAAATGAACAATAGTCGGGTTGCCATGCCAGGCAAAATAACATCAATTTAGTGTCCATTAGGTTACCTCGGTGTGTATATGATATCTGTGCAAACAAAACTTCCGATAATATAACAAATGACGTCATATTTATTTTCCTTTGAAATTTTTTTTATTTTAATTTTTCACGTGGATACTGTTCAACTAAAAATTAATTGCCGAGGAGAAATTATTTTCCATATATTGATTTTTTTGGCAACTGAAAAGAAAATGGTTATTTTTTATCGGAAAAATTTTAATTGATTCTGTATGAAAAATAATGAAATTTTGAATTATTAAGGAAAATATTTGAATAAATCAATTAAAAATTAGCCTATGTTCACCGGAAATTGTATAGCTTTCCAACGGTGAAAGAATTTTTCAAAACCGTCAAGTAGTTTCGGAGCCTATTCAATTCAAACAAACAAACAAACAAACAAACAATCAAATCTTTCCTCTTTATAATATTAGTATAGACTAGCAGGCTATGCCCGCTTCGCTGGTCCATATTTCCAAACAAACCTTGACTCAAAAAAAAAAAAAAAAAAAAAAAAAAAAAATGGTGATTTAAAAATTTTATTTTAAAGCAGTATAGACCACCCTGGAATGATCTTCCGTATTGCTGAAAATCATGCCAACGCCATTGCGATATTGTACTATTGTAAGTCGGCGAAAATTTGGGCAATAAAGCACCATCTCTTTTATTTTATCATTTATAGTAGAGTTTCGTATGAACATGAGACCGTTATGACAACAGGAATCAAAATATTCTCGAGTCATCACACTATTACATTAGAGGGCATTGCAATGATTAGTGACATTGATTATCAAACTCTATAAACTTTCGCATTGTACATTATCATTTCTTAGTTCTTAAAATCCTGACATCTGAACTTGCACTATGTGTAGTTCTGGTAGCCTACATACAATGTCATTTCATGTTACATTTTTTAATAAACGTCCTCTGCTAGCAGGTCTACTGTAGTTTCCTATCTGCCTTAATCTGTTCCAGCAAGAATAATAGAGTAAAAAATGTAAAGAATTATTTACAGATAAAGAAGAGTTTTTGTTTGTTTGTATTTATGACGGCCATTTATCTACACGTGGGATATAGGTCCTAAGGAAAGGGTGCCCTCCGTGAAAGTGGCAGACGAAGAAGGGTGTTTCACTTATATATTTAGTAGAACAATGAAGCATAAAAAGTGTGTTTTAAAGCTTTATTATTTGAATAACATTAAAATTACATCAGTTTCACTACCTCTTCCTTTTATAAAACAGTTGCTAACATGTAGCCGTTAAATCAGAATAATCTTGATGACTAAATTTTGTAGAAAAATAAGTCTTTCGTTTGCATCTAATAAAATCTTTCTACCTTCTGTAATCGATTCCATTATGATTTTTAGTGTCAAACATTAGAAGTGCTAGAAACGATATTGTTACAAATGTACCAGACTTATTTCATGTTTGTCCTCAAATAAATGTGAAAGTTACGATCATCCATTATTGGCATTTAATGTTATAATTTGACGATAGTTTTTTGTTCGACTACTTGATTATTCCGTCGATCAATTTCGCCAAATTATACAAATGGACATAATTTTTATTTTAAATAACCAAAGAATCAATAAATTACTAAAATGTTAATAGAAATACAAATAAACATCGAATTAAAATTGGTTGATGAAGTAACAATTACATATAACAAATTTAATGTGAAATGAATGTGACATTTACAATCATCCATTGACATTTAACCTTATACTTTAGCGATAGTTTTTTGGTCGATGGGATTATCAAGTATTACCAAATTATATAAACAAATTGTATAAACAATAATATTGTCAATAACATGTAGGTGCAGGTGTCATCTACGGATCCCGTTGGCGCGATTGCAGCAAATTGCGATTTTATGCCTCACGTGGTAATCCGGTAATAGTTGATTATTTTTGAGTAAATTATTTCATTATTTTTCTTTTCTCTTTTAAAATTATGTAAATTGTTTTGTTCCATAATTATTTATTGACTTAGTTTATTATTATTATTTCCTTTTTAAAAAAATAGAAAATAAAAATAAGTAATATAAATGTAATTGGTATTTGAAAACGCAGTGTTCTCCAAATTGGCATCATAAAAAAAAAATCACGCCAAGGTAATGCGTGTATAAAAGTGGAAAAACGTTTGCAATAATATAAACAAAAAAAAACGTAAACAAATAATTAAAAAATCGCCATTTCGATAGTTTTTTAAAATAACATCAAGGTTAATTCTCCAGTCGGGCAGCAATAGTAAATTTTCTTTTCTTCGTCTGTTTCATAATAAAAAAACATAAATTTAATAACTTCTAATTAAATAATCTGACTAATTTTCTGTAATCGGATGTATGATCTAAAAGTATCCTTAATACATAAACAAAACAGCGCAATAGTCATGTACGCGCCGAGGTCGGCAGGATAATTTTTTACACTAATTTGGCGGAAAAATCGTTTTCGAATACCAGTTTCATATATATATTTAAATTATTTTCTGTTATTTAAAAAATAATAACAATTAGTATTTAAATAATAAGTATATGACAAAACAGTTTACATAATTTTAAAGAAGAGAAAGGAAATAAAAAAACATTTTATTAATAATTAAATAAACAATAGTCGGGTTGCCATGCCAGGCAAAATAACATCAATTTAGTGTCCATTAGGTTACCTCGGTGTGTATATGATATCTGTGCAAACAAAACTTCCGATAATATAACAAATGACGTCATATTTATTTTCCTTTGAAATTTTTTTTATTTTAATTTTTCACGTGGATACTGTTCAACTAAAAATTAATTGCCGAGGAGAAATTATTTTCCATATATTGATTTTTTTGGCAACTGAAAAGAAAATGGTTATTTTTTATCGGAAAAATTTTAATTGATTCTGTATGAAAAATAATGAAATTTTGAATTATTAAGGAAAATATTTGAATAAATCAATTAAAAATTAGCCTATGTTCACCGGAAATTGTATAGCTTTCCAACGGTGAAAGAATTTTTCAAAACCGTCAAGTAGTTTCGGAGCCTATTCAATTCAAACAAACAAACAATCAAATCTTTCTTCTTTATAATATTAGTATAGATAAATTGTATAAATCTTTAAAAAATAGCCCCCGTTGCCTCTTTTTGGATCGAATTAAAAATAAAATCATTGTCTAATTCCAGTATTGCTCCCAGGTATGCATACATATTCCAAATTTCAAAGTTGTATGCCAACAGGAAATGGATGAAAAATGGAAAAAGATGTCATATATGCACAAGGGTACATAATTGGCGTCAAAATGGCATTATTTTACCTGAGATGGTAACCTGGCTATATTTATTTATAATTTGTTTATTTACTCATAAAATATTTATTTACCTTCATTTCCTTTTTTTAATTATATAAAATATTTCTTTTTATAGTTATTAATTATTATTATTATTTTATTTACTGTAAGTTCTTTTTGAAAATAGAAAATAATTTTAAAATGTGTATGTAAGCGTTATTTGAAAACGGAATTTTCGCCAAATGGGCTTTGAAAAAAATTGCGCAGAATCTGATGCGCTTGTGGTATCCGTGCCGAAAAATTAGTGACCAGAATTGATTTCCACACACAAACAAAATATAAGTTAGAAGAAAACGTGCAATAAAAATAAATAAAAATGGAAAATGATGTCACAAAAGAAACTTTTTATTTAAAAACGTAATTGTTTCTAATTTTCACACGCGTAATATATAAAATATTCTTTCAGCGATCAAAAAATGCTAAGAGATTATCACAAAATCTCAAAATCAAAGTTTTTACGACATTTTTTTTAATATAAAAAATAACAGTTTTATTTTCCTGCATGATTAAATTTTAAAATGTTTTATTTCATTCAATATTTCGGAGTGCGTAAATGATTACTATTTACTCCATGTACTGATTCGGTTATCTACGAAAATATCCAGCCGGTGGAAATCACGCGCACCAAATTTCTGTGACGTATGCAAATAAATTGTGCTTTTTTACCAGTTTTTTTAATATAACTTTTTAACTATTTGGAACTAATTTTTCGTAGGTGGTGCATTCACCAGATTACCTTCATAGGTACCTAATGGTACAAACAGAATCAAAATCCGACAAGTACTTTTTGAGATTTGCTTGACGAAAGAATTTTTTTCAATTTTAATATCGTTACGTATCTCTGAGTATAAAGACTTCGCTTCGCTCAGACAATTATCACGGGCCTTGGGAACACCGAAAAAGTCAGCTAGTATTTTCTGAAATGCTTGATAGCACTGGAATAAATTACGCGATTTTTTTCTGTTTCCCACCCGACACTCTAGATCCATTGACATTGACGACATTGAATCCAAGATGTGACAGTCTAATGAGGCTTCACTGTATCTCTTATTTCGAATATTTATAATGATCCTCTGCCTTTTTACTCCATAACTGTCGGTAAAAAGAAAAGGGTGATCAGCCTTGAAACTATACTTTTATCTAAATTTCTTTGCAATTTATGCGTCACAGGATATTCATGTACATGCAAAAAGGAAAAAAAAAGCTCTCTAAAATTAAATGTCATTTACCCTTAAAACGACGTAATCTCTTCCACTACGAATCTAACAATGAATAAACGTATACAAGCAATACACAAGCAAACATTCGGCTATTCAAAACAGGATCCGGCTGTTTATCAATGTGCATTAATAATGTCGTTTTCAGGTCAGTGCTATAGATTGTTACTTATACTGTCTCATGCTTACAATTTTTACATTTATGAGTTCTCATTTCAGAGAATTTTCTTCATTAGGGTGAGATAAAATATATCTTAAGAGTAGATAACTTTAAAAAGCTATATAAATTTCAAAATCTTAATTTTTTCTTTTTTTTTTGGATGAAATGTATTATTTTGGAAGGTTTACGAGGGAAATTTTAGAAAGCTTATTGAATATAGGGCTTATTTTAAAGTCATTAATTTTTAAATCTCCGCCATTCACCTTTGAAAAGGAACATATATAAATAAATGCAAGATATAGCCGAACTCATGGTCAGCACTGCAACATGTGATAAAGCATGTCAGGACTAACAATTTTTGTATGGAAAACCAGGGTGACAAATCACTTATTTAATGAAAGATGCAGGATGTCACTTCAATTCCAAGTCGGTTTTCGTTCATAAATATTGCAATTCTAACGATAATTTAGCGAAAATTTTAAAGGAACTTATATTGGTAGTTGTAAAATACGATACAATCACAAAAAATGCTAGAAATGATCACCGTCTATGTCCAGACAATACGAAATTAGATGTGTCGAAATTCGGAAGCGATTCACAGTACATAAGGTGTCGCTGGCTGATATTAGAATACTTACTTTTTTTTTTCTTTTTTACAAATTGAAAACATGGTTTGGTAATTTCATGTCTTTTAATACAAATGTGTAAACGATATTTTTATTAAAAACTTATTGTTAAACTTACTTATTATCTAAAAATTAATATCATTTTTGAAAAGATTAATAAAATTTGTTTTTGAAAAGTCAAAATATTAGAATATTTATTCAAGTGGTTTAAAATATTCGCGTTTGTAATGACCGAAAGGTGGCGTTGTATAGACCTGATAATCGTTTGTTTACGTATGCTGTTTGTTCCATGCTGTAGCATAGCTAAACCCGTTTAAAGAGCTATTTAAAGTGCAGTTTTTTATCTTTTTTATTTAATTATGGGAGATAAATTACAAATATCGACAATTTTAGAATTTCTAGATGCTGGAAAATCTAGTAATTGTTTTAGAGAAGCTGAAGCAATTATTGATTCATTAATCATGCAAGCATTGTGTTGCTGTTATGTTATTTTGCCATGAGTAAGTCAACTGTACTTTTTTATATTATAGATCTAAACTTTGTGTATAAAATTTTGATTTTAGATAATTTTAATACAAAGAACCCAACGTTGCATGCGTTATAGGACTGTTTATTTATTTATTTATTTATTATAGAACTGTTTATTTATTTATCGGCCTTTTAAACACTGATTTCAGCGGAAGATATCAGTTCTATTTCGTTTCAGACTTTGTCCGCGAGAGGGCGTCTATTTCATTTCAAACGCGAATTGGAATATTTCTCATTAATTCTCCTTTAATTATCACCAATTCATAGCTGGTGACATCATTGTTTAAATTCAGACGATTTCGCTTAAAATGAGTATTCTTTTTGCAGTTTGTTTGCTTTTTCGTCTTAAAATGAGTCGTGTGAGTGATATTCCTGAATCTATTAAACTTCGTATGTTTGATATGTATCGGCACGGTAAAAAACAATGTTATATAGCGAAATTTTTACATTGTTCGCAATAAAACCTTAGTAAAGTGCTGACACAATATTAAAAAAATGGAAAATTTCAAAATAATTGCCGAAAACCAAAGCCAAAACCAAACCATGGTGGCCAAAAACCAAGAACATCTGCTAGAGATGAAACTGATAGTTAAGAAAAACCATTTTAAAAGTGTGCAATTCTTGCACCGAAAATGGAAAGATGAAGGAGTTGAAGTTTCTACATCGACAACCTTAAGACGTCTCCTTAAATTTAAGTTTGAATCTCGTATACCGAAAACAAAACCTCTGAGGACTGCAAAAGAAAAGCGTATAAAACTGAATTTGTGTAAATCAAGACTTTTCAGGAGCGAAAGAGATCGGAAAAGTATATTATTTACGGATGAAAGTGCTGTGCTTTGTGTTTCATGTGGTAATCAAGGTGTTCGAGTTTGGAGAATGAAGCCAGGAGCATTTCATAAAGAATGACTCAAAAGTTCCGTAAAATTTGCAGCTGGTGTCATGTTTGCATGAGTGTAGGAAGAGCTGGAAAGTTATGCATCTACAAAAAGGTTAACTCTCAGATATACCGAGAAATTTTGGATTATTACATGATTCCAGCATCAGAAGATTTATTTGAAGATGATTTCATCTTTCAACAAGATTTAGCGTCACCGCATACCTTGGTGTCAACTAAGAATTAGTTCCGCCAACGCAATATCCTTAGCCACCAAACGCAGCAGACTTTAATCCCATCGAAAACTTATGGCATACAATGAAGAAAAATATCTAAGAAAATCCCCCTTCAAGTAAAACTGAGTTAGTGGGACGCATAGAGTTTATTTAGGCTAATATGATAGAAATGTTTGCAAAAACCTTGTATATAGTATGCAAGATCGATTGTACGCTGTTATGAAAGCTAAAAAGAAAGCTACAAAATACTGACTACCGTTTACTTCATATTCGTAAGGTAATATTGTTGCGTAATATAAAATATTCTAATATTTTGAACCAATCTAAATTTTATTCTAACATTTTGATGTGTTTCAGAAAGCTGTATACCTATTAAATTTTATATTTTATAGATGTTAAAATCTTATCTAAACATTCCAGATTTAATTAAAAAAAAAAAAATTGCATTTACTCAGTATCAAAAATCAATAACTGAAAAATATTTTTTTTCATTACTTTTTCTCAATTATTCTAATATTTTGAGTATGAGCTGTATGTGTCAGCACTTTTCTTGATGTCAAGAAAAGATAATCGGAAAGCAAAATTATTCTGTTGAAATATTCGCTCAAATAGAGACTGATCTAAAAGTCTTGCTCTGCTTCTAAAATTTCATTATAAAATAACATTTGAAATTTTTATAGCATTAGATTAGATTCCTTTTAAGTTTTCTTGTGCATAGTAGACATGTGCATAGTAGTCTTGTAGACATAGCGTTCTATGTCTACTTCTACGCGGAGAACCAGCATCACGAACTCCACGATCTCTTGACAATACCCCTCTTGATTTTTTTGTGGGGAGGAAGGGAGTCTATAGTCAAGAAGAGGGTATTTGTCATACCAGTTGCTGACATTGTAAAATTAAAAGTAAAAAAAAAAAAAAAAAAAAAAAAAAAATGCTGTATTTACTATTGCAGAAGACATGTTAGCGAACACTTGGCGAGAACTAGAATGACACGTTGACATTATCCGAGCTACCAAGGGACACATGTCGAAATTTCTTGAAGTATCTGGTCTTATTAAAAATTTTTATAAAAATACTTGCAACGTATCCAAACAACCATATGTCTAATTATAATAGTTTTCAATAGTAAATATTTATAAGCAGAGCAAAACTTTGTTCTTGCCCTTTCATTATTGTTGCAGTTATTAATGAAAAAATATATATATATTTACATTTTACTTTCAGTTAAAAAAAGTTTCTAGGAAAACGATGTATTGAAAAATTGTCTAATATTTCACAGCAAGCAGACATAACAATGATTGCCGGTTCTGTTACACCTGTTCAGTTAAACAACCCATAAGAACAAAAGAATGTGCTTCTTTTGTTATTGAATATGTAAGAGCTGGTTATTTCTATTCAAGGACATTTCTATTTTTAAGACAGTTTCTCAGAATTGTTCTTTTGCATTTTTTTAAAAATAGTGATGAAATGAATTTTGCATCGTTTGAACCTCAATCTTCAGAATCCGGATCGTGCTGGAATTTATTAGGCTAATTCACTCTCATTTGTTAACGCTTGAATTCCGGGAAGTTTTGAAAAGCCAAATTAAAAATCAGGAGAGCGATGCACTGTATACAAAAACAATTCAGAAGGCTCTAACTACCAGTGTAATGATTTGTAAAATCATTGCCCCCGCCATTCATTCCCTATCCGAAGTCTAAAAATGTTTTTTCACCTTGTTTTCTGGTCTGATGTAACGTTTGTTTCGACTTTCTTTATTGAAATTTATTTGGTCATTCATTCACTTGCATATCAAATTTATGGTGTGCGTTATATGAGATAAAAAAAAAAAAAAAAAAAAAAAAAAAAAAATCACGATTTTTTCCTGTAAAGTACAGGGTGCGCGGTATACACGAATAAATACGGTATTTATGTGTAGTACTTCTATACATTTAATATATGAATTCATTTATATTTAGTCAGTTAGTAATAACAATAATAAATATTATTATTTCTCTTTTTGCCTTTTGCGATTCTTTTATTTTAAACATATGTTTAATTCTTTAAATTTAAAATAAAAGTTACTTTCCTGAAAGAATCATGCGTAATAAAGTAAAAAAAAAAGTATTAGAAAGTTGTAATATGTGTCAAATCTTATTACATATATAATATTTTCTAAACATCTCCCAAAATTCTTCCTTAGCCTATTGTCATGTGAATATTAATTGAACAGTATGCAAAACAACAACATTCCTTATCTTTCCGACAATGAAATATTCGTTAAACTCTAATCAATCTATTTGGATAGCTAGTGTTCATGTTATTAATGTAAAGGTAATTTTTTCTTTAAAAAAAAAAAAAAAAAAAAAAAAAAAAAAAAAAAAAAAAAAAAAAGGTGGTTTTAATTGAGTTTAACTGATCATAGCTATAATTGCGAATAAATACGCCTGTAAATATACTTTTACGTTTACAAAAGTCTCTCGGCAGTAAAAGCTCAAGCGGAAAGATAAAATCAAGGAGTAAAGAAAACAGTTTCTGTATTTTACGCATCAGAGATTATTCCCAAAAGAAAGAAGTATTTTTCACTTATCGGAAATTTCTTGAGCTAAAATATTCTGAAGAAGGAATAATAAATGTAACCAATGTAATTGGTAAAATTATTCAATCATGACAAAAATAATTTTCTGATTTAAATATGTGTGTGACAATTTTCTCTGACATAATTTTGAAAGTAATCTTTCTTGTCTCAAATTATAAATTAATAAAATAAAGCATTTTTAGCACCATTTAAAGCATTTTACCTGAATTTTGGAAAATATGCCAAACGATATTTATGATTACTAAATAAATTTGAGAAAGATTTTGTCTATCAAAATTAATAAACTAAATCGATATTTACAGATGTTTTCTGGAATAGTTATAATTCTTATTCAACTAATTTCTATAAAATATTGTTTTTAGTATTTTAAAGAATTACAAATGTAATGGTCTTTCAGCATGAATATAGGTAATTTTCAGAAAAGAAACTACCCACACTGCATTTTCAACAGGTAAGCTGATAATAATCGAAAAAGTTAACAAAAATATTTTTGCTTTGTAAAATGATTAATTCTTTTCCAAAATCCTAAAATAAAATCTCTGCAACTCATTCTAAATTGTATAACTACCAATCGGCCAACTCTTGCAGGAAAAAAAAAAAGTGTGGGAGTTTAAAAAAGAAAAAAAATCGTAACTTCATCAATTCATAAGATATCAAATCCGATTTAATTTATTATACATTTTCTTAATATAGAAAGTGTAAAGTAGTAAACATCTCTTCATATCAATATGTTTTCTTAAGTATTTTATTTTATTTGTTTCAGATGGCTTTAAAAATCTCTGCACTACACGGTGCAGCGTGATATACGCACACACAGCACACCCATATGCAGCTGATAATATCTGTAACAATTAAAATAATAACTGAATGATAAAAATAATATTTTTTATCGTAAATACTATGGATAATAAGTAAGAAAATTCTGTTTTTGTGTTATTTTATTCTTTCTATAAAATATGTATAATAATAAGAAAAAAAGTTTGTGAGTATTTCGACGTCGTTCTGAAGAGACTGCTGCACTTAGAGCTGCAAAATTTGTGGGCAAAGTACCTCTGTATATGAAATTTTGCACCTCGAAGCCCGATTTTCGATTTTTTGATTAGGTTTTTTAAATGTAATTTTTTATGCGATTTTTACGATTTTTATATGTTTGAGGCAATTTTTCCACATTAGTAAAAGGATTATGGTTTCATTCTTTTAATACAATATAGTAAATTTTGTTCTCATTTCAATAACGTTTATTCGAAAATCGTACTGCGATTTTTGAATTTTTAAAGAATTTTTCTATGCGATATTTAATGTTTTTCCTATTTGCGGCTATTTTTTGATATTATTAAAAAGAATTTTGTTTAAAATTTTTAGCCTAATCTACTACATTTTGCCTGCTATGATTTTTGAATTTCAGCAATTTTTAATACGATTTTTAGTGATTTTTCGAGATTTTTTTGCTTTTAGCGTTAAATTTTTTTCATTCAAAAATATTTCCGATTACATTGTTTTCCCCTTTTAGAGTAAATTTTGAGCCCTGCGAATTTTTAATATTTAGTGATATTAATGCATTTTTCAATGCTATTTTTAGCATTTTTTCGAGTTCAATGACGGTTTTTTTGACATTGGAAAATTAGATTTTGTTTCAAACTTTTAGCCTAATCCTCCCTAATTAGTAAAATCTCCCTAAAGTGATCACGTTCCGTTCCAATAAAAGTCGGTCGCTCCTAGAGGTGATCTCTTAATGGAAGCCACATTAAAATCTAGATTTTAATTGTTGAAACAAGTGGGTAAGTGTGATCGGAGATCGCACAGAGGGTTTCGTTTAATAACCTTCAAAACACAATTTTTTATTAAATTAACAAATGAAAAACTTGTTTTTCGGCGCTATTTTGGGATTTCTTCGCCAGTCGCGCCAACCAGAACAGAATATTAACAGAATCTTCCCCTAAATGTTGCCGATAGCATAGATTTGTTGATTTCTCTATCAGAATCTGCAGATTTAGTGAAGGTACGCAAGTAAATAAAATTATGAGTAAAAGTAAAATATTGCAAAGCTTAGCATAAGTTTAAGGAAGACCAAACTGGTCACCAGAAGCGGCTCTTAATTTAAATGAATAATAATTTAATAAATATAAAAAATATTTCATTTCGCGTGTCAAAATAGATGATAAATATGATTTAATATGGTAAAATAAAAACAAAGAAGTGCGTTTTTACATGATCTATTTAATCCATTAATTTATTTTACATACATAATAATTTTATTTAAACTTGCGTGCAAAAATTAGAAGAAATGAAATTTCAATTTTGAAATTTACGCTACTGCAAATTTTTAAGTTTCTAAATATTGCACATTTTCAACTTTTAAACCATCGTTTTAACCCAACTTTTTTCAACCATCGTATAGGGAAAAAATGTACTTTTAAATGCATTTTGTTTAAAAGCTGTACCTCAATTTATTTTTGAGATATTAATTTTTTTGTAGTTTGTAATACCAGTTTTGTAATTGTGGCAACAGAAGTACTACATCTCTTTTAAAAGTAAAGGAGAAAAAATTAAATAATTTTTATATCGATTTAAATTTGCGTGCCAACAATTAGAAGAGAAAAAACAACAACAAAATGAACTGATGATTTAAAAAATAATATTTAAATGAAAATGATAGTCTTTTTCAAAATTTTATGATCTGTTGGGTGACAAGAGGTATTCAGATGTAAGTACACAAAACTTGAACTCCCCTTAGTTTTTGTGTACGGACTCTGTGACAGACAGGCAGAGGACAGAGACGAATAGGGTTTTGTCAGATGAACGAAACCTCAAAAAGGTAACAATTAATGTCACTAAAAATTATTTTTCACTTTAGAAAAAATATAAAAAAGCTTAAGTATCAGAACAAAAATTAATTGCATAAGTTTATTACTGTAGTGTTTAATAAATGACGTTTGCTTTGATTTTACGGTTTTATCGTTTATAACTTTTATTTACAAGTCGTTTCAAAGTTAAGTACATAAATGCACAATTTTTTGGATGTGAACAAATAATGACGATATCGTTTATAACTTTTATTTACAAGTCGTTTCAAAGTTAAGTACATAAATGCACAATTTTTTGGATGTGAACAAATAATGACGATTTTATTACTTTATCTATTCCTTTGAGAGTTTGCTGGCAGAATAGGGCGGAGTAGTTTATTGACTGCCATTCTTAATTCGTCATCAGAGTTAAATTCATTGTTTAAAAAGGCACAAAGGGGTTTAAACACTTAAAAATTACCGGAATTTGAAATAAAATGTCAACTTAATTTAAAAGTTTGAATGAATAATGTTCTCTCAGGAATTATTTTTCTAATAAAATCTTCTTCAAGCGACTAGGAAAAAACATAATCTGTATCATTTTCTTTACAGAAATTGGTCGCTCATGGTTCAACTGAGATGGTCTCTTAATGGGGGTAAAATTAGTATTGAGCTTATGGGAATAAATTTCGTTCCATGAAAAAATGATCGTTCACGGAGGTAGTCGCGCAGGAAATTTCACTGTATATGTAGGAAAAAAATAACTATTTGGAAATGGGCTAAACGATTTAGAAATGAAACAATGAAAATCTGCACAGATGCTGCAAAACAGCGTGCGGGGGGAGGGTGTATTATCGGGGAGACCCTGTTCTGTCGTCAAGTTTGTGCTAACGTGTGGGGTAGGCTAGAAAACAGGGATTGCTTCTCGATACCAATCAGTATCGCGGAGCGATTACGCAGGTGGATGATGATCGTAGCGAGAAGGAAGGGGGGGGGGGAGGTTGAGCATCTTTAATCCACTATTTAAGTACAGTACTTCAGTGACCTTATATCTATTATATCATCAACATCTACTTTGAACTCGGTAATGTAAGGTTATACGAATCTGACAATGATTATTGATATTTGATTAGCTGCTAATTTTTTGTTTCTAATTTGATCTTTGTTAACTATATTTCGTTTCATCCAAAATTATTTTAGAAAAAAAAACGACCAGTAAAGCGGGCGAAGGCTGCTGGTAAATAAATAAATAAATAAATATTGAAAATGACCTATTTTTGGAGTCAATGAGTGGTAAAATCCTCTTAAAAACTACTTGAATGTTTGAAATCTAAATAAACTGCCCTTAAACATAATTTGTTGTTAAAACACGAAAAATAAATTATTTGGAAACCCTACAATAAAACATTACACCCTGTTTGGCGGGTGATACAAGACTTTTTGATACATCTGTATTTCGAAATTCATAACCAAATGCAATTTTCAATTTGTAAAAGTGATTTCTACTAAAATAATAATAATAATAATTAATTAAAAAAGCATTTAAAAATCCCGCAGTTGATCTATTTTTTGGGCTGATAAACGGTAACCTCCCCTTTAAAACTACTTGAAAGCTTGAAATGTGAATAAACTGATCCTATTACACCAGATAGCATGTTGATCATAGCATATTGATTGATGTTGGTAAAAATAAATTATTAAGAGATCCTACAGTAAAACTTATATTCTGATTGGTGGGTGATGCAAGACTTTTGGATACCCTTGCATTTCGGCGTTTATAAACAAATGCACATTTTTAACCTGAAAAAGTCAGTGTACCCAATTTTCCCACTTAAATGAAAGTACGATATAAGTTAAGCCTATTGTTACCGCATGAGATAACTTTATCAGCAAATATGATAATAGTGTATAAAAGAGAAGTGCCGACCTTTTTCGAAGACAATCAGAAAGATAGAATTCATCACAAGTATTTAATTATTTACGGAGGAGGAAAAAAAATTCTAAGGGATGTCTTATAACCACATCAGACAAGATGAATGAAAATGAGGTAAGTGCATAGTTTATTAATTATAAATTAGATTGAAAAAAGCCTTTTTTTATAATTTAAAATTTATTTTGTTGCATTGATGTGTTATTTTAATTATTTATTTTTTAACATTTCTGATGATTTACCAGTAAATATATAAAAGAATAAAATTATTTCTATGCTCGTCAGCTTCGAATTCTAGACATTAGTTTACAGCGCTCAGCAAAAGTTTAGACCCCGATGATTTTAACCTTTAAATAAAAAATACAAAGTCTTGAGTTATGCAAACACGGCTATACTTATTTTTAAATATATTTTAAACATTTTAGGATGAAAATAATGGTTTTAGTATAAGATAATATTTAATTTAACTAAAAAAAGTAAGTTTCACATATTGCAAAAGTTTAGACACTTTCTTGATTTTTGCAACTGTTGACAGAAAAAAAAAAAAAAAAAAAAAAAAAACAATTTTCAAACTCAACACTTCAGATACATGACGTATCTAAGTATTTCTCTCAATAGCATCGGTTTGTGAATATGCTACGAGCTAGAAATTATCAGTCAGATGAAAATATTGAAATATGGAATCTGAAATCGAATGGGAAGACTATTGCAGAAATTAAAGCTAATTTGCAACGTCCAAAAAAGTCTGTCTATCAAGTATTATTTATGGGTGACTCTTTCAAAGCAAAACATAGATCTGGAAGACCTCGATTGACCAGAAAACAAGTTGATAGAAGGATCCATAAATTGGCATCTGCACAAATTATGATTGCTGGTCACATTAAAAATGAGTCAGGACTTTCTGTGTCAACGGAAACGACTCGCAGATGAATTAAAGAAAGAGAAAAATTAATTTACACGAAAATGATAAAACAGCCACCTTAAAAATCTCACTACAAATTGCTGAGAATATAATGGGTCGCAAACATATATCATACATTCACAAGTGGTGAACCGTGATAATCTGTGAGGTAAACAAAGCGCAATTTGGATGGTTCAGATGGTTGCGTATGCTATTGGTACGACTTGCATAAAGAGCCTTGGGATTTTTTTAGTCATTAACAAGGACGTGGCTCTTTATTGATTTGGTCTTCACTTTACTGTAATGTTCAACATCTCTGGAGTTCCTGGATGGTTGCCAAACAGCGCAAGGCTACATACATCGCCCTACGCCTACACTACGTACATACATTGGAGAACAATTTACAGCCATTTGGTGAACTTTGAGTTCGTCCAAAGTATGCTTTTGAGCAAGAAAATACGTTTATCCATGTCATATACAAAATAAAAACTTGGTTTAACACTCAAAATATTACTTTTTTTAATTGGCCGGCGTGTATCCTTGATCCGAACTTAATCAAAAATGTTTGTAGCCTCATAACTCGTAACGTTTTTGCTGATTTTTGACAATACTCCTTTTGACTTTTCTGTTAATGAGCTTCGAGCTGTTGTTGAATGTGTTTGGTACAAAATAGATGCTTAAGTGATGCAGGATTTAGTTTCTTCGGTGAAAAGTCATTTTTTTTCACAAATTGCAAACAATGTGGTTTTAGTTGGATTTCAGTTTACGGCTATTTTTCCTGTAAATATACAGATTGGCTATACTTTTGCAACAATGTAAAATTTGTTTTCTTGTCATTATATATTATGTAATGTGTATGGTTAAAAATTTATTATTTATGATTAAAAGATAAGTCACAAGTACTATCTGACTGTTCAATTAAAACAATTCGTTGCATATTTCTCAGTACAGACTACAGATGCGTAATCAATGATTGTCTAAACTTTTGTTGAGCACTAATTCAATAAATTAATGTTATAACAAACGAACATAAAATTCAAGAAAAATAACAGAAAGCAATATGATTATTTAAATCCTGATATTTTTGTTAATAAAGAAATTAACTTTATCAATTTTTATAAAAATTTGCGTCATTTAATAACCAAATGCTATTTTACTTACTGCGATAAATATTGAAATTTATCACATGAAAAGCAATTAATTAAAATTTTGAAACATTTATTGATAATCATGAACTTTAAATAATTTAACATTTTAATTAATTATTTTAATTTAATGCCATAAATATTTACAGTAACTTTTTAATTCTCTTTCGCCTGCATTCTTTTACTCATATTTTGCATTAACTTATGCATTTGCATTAAAAAAAAAAGAAAGAAAAAATCTTGCGTCAAGCATAGATTATGAAGCACTTTCCAACACATTCAGAATAATGTAAGAAATCTGCACCGTTTAAAAAATTAAAATTACGTCTCATTTCACAATATGGAAATGTATAATGCATTTCAAAACCGAATTTCAGCTGTTCCCATCAACAAATGGAAAATTATTCGATTTAGCAGCTGTGTATACGGAGTAAAAATTTGTATCTATTAATAATATGCATTCCAAAATTTTATTCATTTAAGAGATGCATATATTTTAGTTGAAAACTCCCCTTTAGCAGTGTTCTCTAATAAGGAGAATCTTATGTGATTACTTTTGTGCGGTCCTGTATATGAGGTCTAAAATTTATATACAGGGTGTCCCAGAAGTAGAGGTCTGCACGGGCCCGGGCCTGGCCCGTAGCTCGTACCCGGCCCGGCGGAATCGTTTCGAATTTGCTAACGGGCCGGGACGGCAGAATTAGAATTTTTTTTCAACGGGCCGGACCGGGCCGACAAACAAAATAAACGGGCCGTACGGGCCGGGCCGATATAAAATTTTTTGGGCCTACCGGCCCGTTTTGAAGATTTAAACGTAAACGATAAAATATAAACCTATTTTCAACGAAAATGGTTTTAACGAGAATAAATATAAATGTGCGTCACGAGCGATACTAGTTTGACAGCATCAATATAAAAATGTAACTTGTGCAGTGTAGAGATCGGCATCGGACAGTTACATTGTGTGTAACCCGTTTTAATATATTTTTAAATGACTCGTGCAGGGCCAAGATCATAATTCGAGATCAAGGCATTATTTTTCTACATATAGACTTGCCGGACCGAAAGAAGACTTAATTGTTCTCAAGATCTGTAGGGCAGACAACCTAATTTGTAAAATTATGAACCGCGATAAAGAACTTATGTTAGCTTAATCTTTGTATATATACTTCTTGGTGGTTTTTTAATTAATTTTTCAATAACGCGAAAGTTTGACACATTTTTACATTAATTTTTAATTGTAAAAATATAAAAGTGATAAGCCTGACTATTGAAGGGATTTGGAATCGAATAGCGTTTTTCATTTTTGGTAAATAAAATACTTGTATAACCTTGTTGAGATACAATAGTTTCTCAAATGGTTGCAGGTTTTTCTCCCTTCCCATGCTATCGCTTCCGGAAATTCTATTCAAAACGCCAACTATGACAATATTTTATTTGCTTGCAGTGTTCTTAAATTGCTTGTATCAAAAAATGAATAACACCATTCGATTATATAGTTTCTGAATAAAGACATCTGCTAATCTTATGCATTTCTGTGAAAAAAATGAATTTAGAAATGTATCAGAAAGGAGCTTCTTTGAATTAACGTATGAATTTGGATTTAAAATCTTTAATAAAATGATATAGAAATATTTTTATAAATCTTCTTTTATTAAACAGTTCAAAAGTTACGATGTTTTTAAATTTCTTTTTTTTTCTTTTATTCTAAGCCATATTAATTTTTTAATGAATCTTTATTTGAATGTTGAAAGCCTAAGAACCTTAGTAATCATTAATGTTACTAATGTGTATTTCCTGTAAAATATACTGTACAATGTACTGTACAATCCAGAAATTACCATCTATAGACGACCCTGTATTAGAGGTCTGCACGGGCCGGGCCGCGGCCCGGGTTCGGGCCGATTTCCAATAATGGCATTCGGGCCGGGCCGGGCTCGGGCCTTACTTCTGAAGACTCGGGCCGGGCCGGGCCGGGCCTAGTCACTAATTTTTCGGGCCGGGCCGGGCCTTAATTTTTCTGTTGGACGGGCCGGGCCTAACTTTTTTTTTCCGTACGAAGCCGAGACTTCCATTCTTCCTAGTTTTCATGGACCAAAATAATCAGTTCCTATTGAATCTTCCTATATGAAAATCCTTTTCTCGACATTTTATAAATCAGTAATATTTGGCTTTGTCCAAAAATGTTTCAAAAAAGGCATATACTTTTAAGCCGTCATTATTCTACAATTAAACATTAGAATTTATTCCTTTTAAAGAATCGTAGATTACTAGGCGTTTTAAATAGAATTACACACACACACACACACACACACACACACACACACACACACACACAAAAAAAAAAAAAAAAAAAAAAAAAACATGATTATGACGGAATTTTTTTTAAAACTGAAAACTGAAAGTTTCTTTTAAAATGTTAATCCATGCAAAATGAATACAACAATACGAGAGAAAAAAATATATTAAACATTTACATCTGTTAAAAAGGGAATGTATTTTTTTTTTTTTTTTTTTTTTTTTTTCGTTCCAAAGCGATTTTGTCTTTGGAAATTTTACCATATACCGCTTTTTCGACTTTTTGTCTCCATTACAGGGAATATGGATTAATAATACTAGTGATAACTGAAACATTTACATACAACAAACAAACATTCATTTAAAAGCGTAAATATCGCAGCCTACGGCACTTCTGTATAAATGGAGATTATAAACATGAAAAAAAAAAAAAGACTAATATAGTTTTTTTTGGTCAGAACTCTTCCATAAGATTAAAGATCAATGTTCTGTAGAAATTCACTTGAGCCGGGCCGGATTCGGGCCGAATTTCAAACTTTTTTCCAGACCGGGCCGAGCTCGGGCCGAAATTTTAACTTTCGGGCCGGGCTCGGGCCTGGAAATTTCGGCCCGTGCAGACCTCTACCCTGTATATCATTTTATCTATATTCTACAAACATTTCTTAGTAAACTATACGCAGTTCAACGTAAAAATACAGTCAAAGTTCTGTAATCCGCACACCCATAATCCACTGTTTTCTATAATTCACGTTATTTTACGAATGTAAACAATGAAATAAACAGTTAAAAAATTTACAAATTAGTGATCCAAAAACGATAAAAAAAAAAAAAAAAAAAAAAAAAAAAAAAAGATGTAAAAACAATAAGAAAACAGTGGATTATGGGTGTGCGGATTATAGAACTTCGATTGTACATCCTTTATTTAAAAAACACCTTTAAGTAAATTACGCTTATATTCAGTAACCTTTTCAGGCTCTTTTGTGCAACTATTAGCATTTATACACACCATATAATGTACATATTCTTAATGAACATTCCATTTCTTAATGGTAAAAGAGGGAATTGTGTACGACTATTTTAATTATGTTAAACTATTTCATATACAGGGTGTTTCGCTACCAGACCGACAAACTTTGAGAGGTGATACTAGACATAAAGACAAACATTATTAAATAGGAAGCCATGGGGCGCAAACGTCTTCTGTAGAAGCTAGGGGCCATTAAAGTTTAAGGTCCAAAAATTCAAACGCTGATAAAAATTAGAAAAAAGGGCCGATTTATTTGCGGTTTTCTCTAAAATCATTCTTTATATCACGATTTTTAATTTTTTTTTAATTTTAAAGGTTAAGTTCGAAAATTGTCGATAGAGGGCGCTTTAGACTTTAGAGTAACGAACAAATACTTTTTGCTGTTTTTTGAGCATGGGGTTGAAATTATTCTAAAGTTTAGACTTTAACTTAAATTTTAAGCCCAAAATCGGAAGCATGGGGATAGGTTAACTAGCGAAAATTTAACTGTGAACCGAGGGGGATATTTTAAACGCTCATAAACATTGGACAAACTAATCGATTTTGTTGCGGTTTGCGTGTAGGTCATTCCCTTAGTAATTATTCTATTCAAAATGACGTACAGCTGTGGTGTCCTCAATTTTTTCATAGAGGGCGCTTCCGACACATCTACGACATTTCAATGGCATTACTCCTGGGTGTTTTACTACCAGACTACCATTCGTCCAGGAAGTGTTAGGGATGCGAAAGCGACACGGAATCACATTGGAATGTAACGTTGAAAATGTCTTTTTTGCGAGTCATGGTTAAAGGAAGCAGAGAAAAAAACAGCAGAAACAAGCAGAGAAACAGCTACACGTTAATATGACATAAAACAGTTTATTTAAAAATTTTACTAGAAAAGATGTTCGAAATTACGACCAGAAGTAATTCAACATGCTTGACATCGGCGTCGCATGTAATTCCTCACGCTTTGAAAGATTCCTGGAATCTTTGATAGATTTCCGGAAGCTACAGAAATACGAGCTGCTAAGTCTTTAATTGATGGTACGGGATTCTCATACACCCATCTTTTCATGTGACCCCAGCGGAAGGAGCTCATACTTGATAGGTCCGGTGATCTGGCAGGCCAATAAACCGGGACACCACGACCTATCAACCGCTGTCCATATGTTTCGTTGAGGTATCGGTGAACATCATTGGTAAAATGTGGAAGAGCCCGATCGTGCTGGAACCACATAGAGCTGCGCAACGAGAGAGAAACTTTCACGCGCATTACCGTTGAGCTCCATCTACCGCAAGAAAATTGCAGCGCCATCTACTATCGCTGTCAAGTACTTTGCCGGACATTTTGGGGTCGTAATTTCGAACACTTTTTGCAGTAAAACCTTTAAATAAACTTTGTTCTGTCAATTTAACATGTTGCTATTTCTCTGCTTGTTTCCGTTGTTTTTTTCTCTGCTTTTTTTAAACGTAACATGCAAAAAAAAAAAAAAAAAAAAAAAAAAAAAAAAAAAAAAATCAATGTTACATTCCTGTGTGACTGCGAGTCGTCTTTGCATCCCTTACACTTCCTGGAAGTATGGTGGTCTGGTAGTAAAACACCCAGGAGTAATACCATTGAAATGTCGGACATGTGTCGGAAGCGCCCTCTATCAAAAAATGAGGACATGAAAGCTGTACATCATTTTGAATAAAATAATTACCAAGGGAATGACCTACACGCAAACCGCAACAAAATCGATTAGTTTGTCCAATGTTTATGAGCGTTTAAAATCTCTCCCTCGGTTCACAGTTAAATTTTCGCTAGTTAACCGATCCCCATGTTTCCGATTTTGGGCTTAAAATTTAAGTTAAAGTCTAAACTTTAGAATAATTTCAACCCCATGCACAAAAGAACGGCAAAAAGTATTTGTCCGTTTCTCTAAAGTCCAAAGCCCCCTCTATCGACAATTTTTGAACTTAACTTTCAAAATTAAAAAATTAAAAATCGTGATATAAAGAATGATTTTAGAGAAAACCGCAAACAAATCGACCCTTTTTTCTAATTTTTATCAGCGTTTGAATTTTTGTACCTTAAACTTTAATGGCCCCTAGTTTTACTAAACTTACCCTAAACTTTAATGGCTTCCTACAGAAGACGTTTGCGCCCCATGGTTTCCCATTTAATAATGTTAGTCTTTATGTCTACTATCACCCCTCAAAGTTTGTCGGTCTGGTAACGAAACACCCTGCATAATAAAATTGATATATGTTGCTGAGCCTTAATATAAGTTATTTCACGCATAATATGAACATCATATAGTCCAGTCATTTAAGCTTAAATTAGGTAAGAATCTCGGAATTCGAGATACCCAGCTGTAAGTCTGTAAATACTTGTATATTGACACCCTAAAAGTTGTCTCAAAACCTACATATGGTAGGGTGTACGCAACTAGTAAATTCCAAGGTCAAAGGTCACAAAAATCGTTTTTTTGCGCTTTTTTTGTAAATATCTCATTTCCTATAGGTTTTTTGCTATTTGTATTTATTATCAATATTGTAGAATGCAAAATTCTCTACAAATTTTGTTTGAAAACATTTTTCATACGTCGAACCGTTTTCGAGATAGAGGGCGGAGAGCGCGCGATCACAGCATCACTTCAGGTCAAACGGTGCCTCCGGTCGAAAACGCGACATATATAGTTGATGAACTATCGATAAATCAATGATTATAAATATTTATCAATTTTTATTAACTATTATATTATATTTTATCTTTTTCTATATGCATTGTAAAGTTGTTGATTGTAAAGTTGCAGTGGCTCCATTATTACTCTTCCAAAGAATTACTGTCAGCAAACATTTTGAAAGTAATCTTGAGGAATATCTTCAATATGAATTGAGTCCGTATCCAACAGCTCTATTTGATAATGATGCATGAGAAAAACAACAAAATCGTCATTGTATGACAACATGAGCCCAATTGATTTTTTTCTCAATGAAAATAATGTGACGTTCATTATTGATGGCGATTTCTTCTTCATCATGTTGCATGGAGCAGAGAAGATACTTTATCTACTAGGACTTCCCTTAGAGGGATTAGTCTGAGCGATATTGCTGAGAATACACATTTAATAACTTGCGATAAGTAAAGAAAATGAGATGTTCCCTTTAAATGGTCATTCATTTGGATAAAATATGATGAAAATAAGCATATTGAATCATAGAATTACAAAATCTTATATATAAAGTTGCATATACTATTTTTATAAAAGAAAAGCAAACCATGCATGGATATAAAGTTGGAAATATGCAAAATGTTAAAAGTAATACAGAAAATAAAACACCAAATTTTCCTATATTGGAAATATAACTCTTTGAAATGATGTCATTAGCATAAACAGAAGCTTCGCACCGATTTGAGAAACTATAAACAATATAAATTATTATGTTTGAAGAAAATGGAGTGTATTTTATATGGTGTGAAATCCGTCAGAATAGTTTATAATGTTGAATATCTGTTTTCCACGGATGCAATGAGGTTGCCGATAAGAATTAAGGAATCCTTTTTTTAAAGTTTGGCCTAAACGAGCATTTACATATTATAAGTTACTGTGATGCCAAAGTTATAGTGTCTGACCCCAGCAGTATCCTAGAAATTGCAATATTCTCAATAAATTGGGTTTAAAACTTTTTCTAGAAAAAAAAATGTTTAATTTGTGAAATTGTCGAATGTTTTAGAAATCGTTCATAAGGAGTTTATTATATCTTAAAAGTTGCCACAAAAAAAAAAAAAAAAAAAAAAAAAAAAAAAAAAAGATTTTAAATTTTTAGTCATATCAACATCAAAAAATTCTCAATTTTAGAACTTTTTTTACTCGTGCATTGATGGTGATTATTGTTAATACGCAAAATATAGTATATTTTGCAGCAAAGATGGTTACAACATTTTTTGCCCACATTATTTTTTAAATCGGCTAGGTACTCCCAATGATAACAAAGAACACACAAACGTTAATGCTTTATAGCATAGAAATACAGAATCAAAAGCTATTTATCTCCTATTATATACACATAAATTATCTAATTAGTGCTAGGAGACGCATTTTTAAATATACATAGATCAGTATAATGTTTCATTTTTCTTTTATTAGTACGAGGTGGAACCCGTCGAATTTTGACGAAAGAAAATGTTTAGGAAGGAACTGTTTCATTGATTTGTAATAAGCCCACAAAATTAGCTACAGTAAAAAATGCATCTTAGACGGTCATACTAACTCTCAAACAAATATTATTTTAAGCTAAAAAGCGAAAAAACTATTTCTATAAAACTTAATTGTCCAAATTATTAAATTTAAACTTAATTTGCATATGTAATCAGTAAAGTATAACAAAGATAATTTATTATGACGAAATTATCAATTGAGGATCTTATGTTTGGTATAAAGCAAATGAAAAAAAATATTCCAAATAGGCATTTACATAGAATTCCCATGTGAAATCTAAACCCGTCATAATTTTCATACTGTCAAAATTTACATACGCACTTTTCATAGTATTTTAATTTGATCATTTTAAAATCAGTTGCTTTTTAGGTAGATTTCGTATGAAATACTACCTATTGCATTGTCTCCCATGTTGGAATTTCTGAAATATTTTTGCGGATCTACACGAATCATGACTCCTAGACCCCAAAACCACCATCAGTAAAAAAGTTTATATATATATCTATCTATCTATCTATCTATCTATCTATCTATCTATCTATCTATCTATCTATCTATCGGTGTATATCACTTTCTTCTAGACACGATAACTTCCATAATTATGCTCAGATCTTCTTCAAACTTTTACATAAAATCAAGGAGCCTAAAATCTCGGTCGAGTTCGTTAATGGGGAAAATCGGACCAAGGGGGTGGAAATAGGGAGGGTTTTTGTGAAAACAGAAAAAACGCGATAACTTCTTAATTAAAATAGATATCGAATCAGTTTAAAGTTTATATTACTTCTAAGAAATGGGCAAAAAGTTTATGCATGACAGATTTTTGATAAAGTTAAAAATGGGCTCAAGGGACGAAAAAAACATGGTTTTTGGGAGAAAAAAAATCATAACTTCGTCAATTCTCAAGATATTAAATCCAACTAAATTTTATATAAATGTACTCAATATTATCTAAAACTTTTGTATTTACAAGTTTTTCATAGGACCAATTTTTATCGAGGAAAAAAATTAAAAACGAAAAGAAAAAGGGGGGAGGAAAAAGAAAAAAACCCATAACTTACTCAATTCTTAAGCAATCAAATCTAATTAAATTTATTTTACATCTTCACAATAAGATCTACAACTTTTATATTGACAAGTTTTTCATAGAACCCATTCTTATAGCAAAAATAAATTAAACAAAAATAGGAGTTGGAGTAAAAACCTTAAATCCAAACTGCCTATATTCTGACTCATTTTAAAATTCATTTTTGATTTTAAACGCATCCAAATGACAGATCCTCTTATTTAGGAACTATATAATGCGACGCTTTGGCCAATTTTTTGATAAAGGCAGAATATATTTTTAAAAAGGCTGCCAAAAAAGGTATTTTGAACAGATTTCCCGAAATTATCGTCATTAAAAATTGATTAAGTATAACAAATTGCGTTTTTTCTGAGTCATTTTTAAATTCATTTTTGTTCTCAAACCCATCCAATTTACAGGTCCTATTATTTAGGAACTATATAATGCGACGTATTGGCCAGTTTTTTGATAAAGGCAGAATATATTTTTTAAAAGGCTGCCAAATAGGGTATTTTGAACAGAATTTCACGAAATTATCATGATTGAAATTTGAGGAAATTAAAAAAATTGCGTTTTTACCGAGTCATTTTTAAATCTTTTTTTGTTCTCAAACGCATCCAATTTACAGGTTCTCTTATTTAGGAACTATATTATGTGACGGAGTGGCCAGTTTTTTGATAAAGGCAGAATATAATTCAAAAAAAGGCTGCCAAAATGGGCACTTCGCACAAAATTTCCCAAAGCGATCATGATTAATGAACTGTGGGTATTCAAATAACAAATTGTTTATTTTATGACTCATTTTTAAATCCAATTTTGCTCTGAAACGCATTCAAATGACAGTTTTTTGTTACTTAGGAACTATATAATGTGCGTATTCTTTGATTTTTTGATGAAGGGTGAATATACATATTTTTAAAAGCTGTCAAAGTAAGCACTTCGCAAAAAAATTTCCCAAAGCGACCATGATAAAAGAATTGAGGTTGTATTCAAATAACAAATTGTTTATTTTATGACTCATTTTTAAATTCAGTTTTGCTCTCAAACGCATTCAATTGACAGTTTTTCGTTATTTAGGAACTGTGTAATGTGCCGTATTGGTCAGATTTTTGATAAAGGCTAAATATATATTTAAAAAAATCTGTCAAAGTGGGCACTTCGTACAAAATTTCTCAAAGCAATCTTGATTAAAGAATTGTGGATGTATTAAAATAATAAATTGGTAATTTTATTACTCATTTTTAAATTCAATTTTGTTGTCAAACGAATTTAATTAACAGTTTTTTGTTATTTAGGAACTACATAATGAGCATATTGGTCAATTTTTTTAATAAAGTAAGAATATAATTCAAAATATGTTGCCAAAATGGGCATTTGAGTAGAATTTCATTTAAGAGGATTTCGATAAAACCAGTTCTTACAGAAAAATGAAATTAAAAAATTTTTAAAAGCGGTTGAATAAAGTAGTTAAACTGGGTTTATCTCTAGACATTTAATTTTTTTTTTTTTTTTTTTTTTTTTTTTTTTTGAGATGAAAACTTTTTGAAATCTACCTCCGCCTATAGGCCATGCCGAAAGGGATTTTTTATATAAAAAGACGTTATTTGCATCCGCTAAAAGTATTCCGTTTTTACGGACCCAGTCTTCAACAACATCTATAGAAAAGTTTGCATGTGATGTCATTAGGACGGAATATTACACAAACGCAGCAAAAACAATATTCAAGGCACTCGTCAAAACAAATCGGAAATGTGATGATTCACAAATCTTCACTTCTTTATTTATAATAGCTCCATGTTTTATCAGAAATCATTCACTTGCATGTAGATAAATAAAATTGCACTTATTTAGCTTTCTGATACGAACTGAGTAAATATTATTTGAATATTATTTAAAATACAGTTTTGTGAAGATAAATTGTTGTATCCTTTGTAAATAAGGTTTTCAGTAAACTAAAAAAAACATTTAATTGATGAATAAAAACACAATAAAAACAAATTTCATCGGATTTTATGTCAGACGATATCTTTTGACATGATTTTTTATTTCAGTTTTTATCAATTTTAAGAGTAAATGGCGAATTTATGTTGCCATAATTACAAAATTCGTACTTAAAACTATAAAAAAATTAATAACTCATAAACAAATTGTGATACAGCTTTCAAACAAATTGCATTTAAAAGTACATTTTTTTCTCAATACGACGGTATAAAAATTGAAAATGTGCGATATTTAAAAGTATAAAATTTGTAGTACTGAAAATTGCAAAACTGAATTTCATGCGAAAGTGTTGCCATTCACAAAATGACGTATGTGTTACGCACAGATACGTTTGGCCTTTATAATACAGATTTCTTGAAATGCATTTTTTCCGTACATTTAAAAAATACGATTTTGTGTCATCTTATTTAAAATTCAAATAAATAAGAGGAAGCAATAACAGCATATGTCAAAACATTTTATTTCAGCATCAAGGAATTGTATCGTAGTTACACATGTGGAAAAAAGCTGCTTTTGACCAAAAAACGTTGTCTTCACTAAATTTGAATCCGATTAAAAAAAAGTACCGTGATTAATTAAAATGTTATAGGCAGAGCTGCCAAGTCTCCGGCATTTTGGATACCGGTATTTTAATATACAGAAAATGTTTTATTAAATTGGAACATTCTGCAGATTTCCTATAAGAAAATTCTGCTGTGCAATAAGCGGGGGCTTGGCATCTCTGTATAGGAATATTTCGTAATCTACATTTTAACCTTAAAAAAAGCAACGACCATTTTTCGGGTACAAAAAGTATTGCTAATTGTTCCATTTTGCATACAAGGTACTGATTGTAATATTGATACATCTATGGTGATAAATTTCCAATAATTTTTCAAATCCCATTTATTTCATTAAAAATATAAATCTTTTATTCATTTAGTTTAAAATAAATGGTTTTTAACTAATTTAATAATACTTTTGAAATATCACTTTTCATTGGCCATTTTTTTAAAGCATTTAGAAAATGGTTGTTGTTTTCAGTCAAATATAGACTTTGGTCTGTCCGCATTTTATTTTATTATTATTATTATTTATAAATGGTGGAGAAATATTCATACTTAATTCACAACGTACATAATATATGACTCTATTATTACATAAGTCATCTTTTTATTATCATAAAAATTATGTTTTTACTGATTTTTATTAACTCAATAGGAAAAATTTTGTGCTTTGAGCAATAGATGTCCGCATTTCATTTATTTATTTATTTTAACAAAATTCTTTGTATTTAGAAGAATTTTTATTTAAATAGGAAATCTAAATGTCGCTGTTAATAAAGAAGAAAGTAAAAAAAAAAGTTACAAAACGAGTAGACGCATACTATCAAATATATGGAAAAACGACGAATCCGAAAAAGACGTCGTATGAAATATCATCTTTTAAAGCAAAAAAACAAGGTCTGATTATCGAGCCTACTAATTACGAAATATGCATTACATTAAAAAAAAAATACTGCAAATATTGATTTTTTTTCTTTTGTGCAGTTTTGGCTTCGAAATGTGCGCTGTGTTGCAAAAAGATATAAGCACCTATCAAAACACACTTGGTAAACGTTCATGCTCCGTTTTACAAATAAACATGGCACATATATGCCCTACACACACCGAGGTACCTAATTGGTGCCAAAATGGCGTTCAGTTGCCTAACATGGTTATCATATAAATGTTATAATATATTGTTTGTTCTAAAAATATTATCATTTATTGATTGTTATTTATTTTTTTTTAAAATAGAAAATGTTTCGTTTATTCCTTTTTTTTTCATTTTGAAATAAATAAATAACGTGTTATTATAGCATGCTATATGTATCTGGTAATCAAAACGATGTTTTCGCCTAATTGGCATAAAAAATCTCGCCAAACCCGGTGCTTATATCTCTAGTATATTATCTCAAGTATTTTATTTATGTATACTATAATTGTTTTTACATACCAATTACTTCTTCTTGTATATAAAAATAGGTAAGTGGCTCCTTTATGAGTATAAATTGTATAAATTTTTAAAAAATAGCTCCCGTTGCCCCTATTTGGATCGAATAAAAAAAAAAAACAATGTCTAATTCCAGTATTGCTCCCAGGTATGCATACATATTCCAAATTTCAAAGTTGTATGCCAACAGGAAATGGGTGCAAAATGGAAAACGATGTCACATATCCACCAGGGTACATAACTGGCGTCAAAATGGCATTATTTTACCTGAGATGGTAACCCGGCTTTATTTATTTATTATTTGTTTATTTACTCATAAAATGTTTATTTACTTTCATTTCCTTTTTTTATTATATAAAATATTTCTTTTTATAGTTGTTAATTATTATTATTATTTTATTTACTGTAAGTTCTTTTTGAAAATAGTAAATAATTTAAAAATGTGTATGTAAGCGTTTTTTGAAAACGGAGTTTTCGCCAAATGGCATTAAAAAAAATGCGCCAAATCTGATGCGCTTGTGGTATCCGTGCCGAAAAATTAGTGACCAGAATTGACTTCCACACTCAAACAAAATATAAGTTAAAAGAAAACATGCAATAAAAATAAATATAAAGGGAAAATGATGTCATAAAAGAAACTTTTTATTTAAAAATGTAATTGTTTCTAGTTTTCACACGCGAAATATATAAAACATTCTTTAGCGATCAAAAAATGCTATTAAGAGATCATCACAAAATCTCAAAATCAAAGATTCAAATGACATTTTTTTAATATAAAAAATAACAGTTTTATTTTCCTGCATGATTAAATTTTAAAATGTTTTATTGCATTCAGTATTTCTGAATGCGTAAATGATTACTATTTACTCCATGTACCGATTCGGTTATCTACGAAAATATCCAGCCTGTGAAAATCACGCGCACCAAATTTCTGTGACGTATGCAAATAAATTGTGCTTTTTTATCAGTTTTTTAAATATAACTTTTAAACTATTTGGAATTAATTTTTAAAAGTAGGTGCATTCACCAGATTACCTTCATAGGTACCTTCTGGTACAAACAGAATCGAAATCCGACAAGTACTTTTTGAGATTTGCTTGACGAAAGAATTTTTTTGACTTTTAATATCGTTACGTACTCTGAGTATAAGACTTCGCTACGCTCAGACAATTATTTTTGATAAATACATTAATTATTTAAAAAGGCATTACAGTTCCAAAATAATTGTTGTATTTGACGGATATTCAGACTACAGTAAGAACGTAAAAGCTATGGAGCAGCAGAGAAGAACTGCTGCACTTTCTAAAACGTATAAAGTCTGTTTAGATGAAACAATGGTTGTACCAGTTACTCAAGAAAAATTCTTATCAAATCGAAATAACAAAGATATGCTCATTAATACCTTAACTGAAAAATTACAAGCTGCAAATATTACTACTAAACAAGCCTGAGATGAAGCGGATGTTCTTATTGTTGAAACTGCAATTGAAGAATCAAAGTCTGAAAAAACTGCAGTTATAATAGGACAAGATATTGATTTACTTGTCATTTTAATTGGGCGTACACTGTCTTACGAACAAGAAATTTTTTTAAAAAAAGTTGGGAAAGGAAATGTAAAAACGGAGATATACTCGACTAAAAGTTTTGATAATTATCCTCATTCCAAAACACACATTTTATTTCTGCATGCATTAGGTGGCTGTGACACAACTTCTGCGCTTTTTAAAAAGGGAAAAAAAATCATTTTTAAAAGTTTTTGAGAAACTGACGAATTTGGATGAACTAGCTGCAGCATTTGAGGAAGAAAATAGTTTGGCCCAGAGATTATTAGAGAGTGGAACTCAAATCTTATTGGCAGTCTATAATGCTCCGAAATCCGTGAAAAGTCTCGATCATCTTCGTTATATGCATTACGTCAAGTCTACAAAACTTAATAAACCTGTGCAGCTTTCAATTCTTCCACCAACAAGTGCAGCTTCTCATCAACATTTTAAACTTGTATATTATCAAGTTCAAACTTGGTTAGGGCATGATTTGGAACCCCAGGTATGGGGTTGGGCAATGCAAAACGATTTTCTGGAGCCTATCATGACAATTTTACCACCTGCTCCAGAAGATTTGCTAAATACAATTTTCTGCAACTGCAAGAGTAGTTGTGGTTCGCGATGCGAATGCAGGAAAGTGGGCTTGCAATGCTCTTTAGTTTGTGGCCAATGTAATGGGCAAGCTTGTCTCAATGCAGAACCATATTAGAGCGACATTAACGAAGATGAAACCTTTGACCCCGAAATCATGGAACAACTTGAGACAAATGTCGTTGAAGACGATAATGAAGACCAGTTTGAAATTTACCAGCAGCCGAAAGACGACGATGAAGAGGAAGAAGATGATTAAAAACATAAATTATAGTTTTTGTACCCTTTATTCCATTTTTTTTTACTTTTAATAAAAATAAATGTATTGAATAGTATTTTTTAATAAAACGATTAATTCATAATTTATTTGTTTTTTTTTATCATGTAAAAAGTTATTAATATTATATTAATTAGGTTAAAATTCAAATATAATGCCGATATTTTCATTAACAATTCTGCAATTACATGGACAGGTAAGTGTTGTTAAATAAATTAATACTGAATAAAAAGTGGATAGGTTAGGAAAAAAATGGTATATGGCGCATTTTCGACCGGAGGCACCGTTTGACCTGAAGTGATGCTGTGACCGCGCGCTCTCCGCCCTCTATCTCGAAAACGGTTCGACGTATGAAAAATGTTTTCAAACAAAATTTGTAGAGAATTTTGTATTCTACAATATTGATAATAAATACAAATAGCAAAAAACCTATAGGAAATGAGATATTTACAAAAAAAGCGCAAAAAACCGATTTTTGTGACCTTTGACCTTGGAATTTAATAGTTGCGTACACCCTACCATATGTAGGTTTTGAGACAACTTTTAGGGTGTCAATATACAAGTATTTACAGACTTACAGCTTGGTATCTCGAATTCCGAGGTGAACTTACTATAATGACTGGACTAATAGCATTTATAGAGACATACAAAATATTTCAAATACAGTCGAGTCTCTATGTAACTAAATACACTGTTCAGTCAAAATAATTGTTGTATAGAAAAATTCGATAAATAGAGAACGGCAAAAATTTTTTCCTTTAATGTTTAAATTTTGAAACAGTATTGTTTTTTGAGCTGTTTAATTAAGTTTTTGAAATGTTTAACGGAATTTTTCTGGAATCTCAAACATTTTTGCCATTTCCTTTTTTTCCAGTGTCTTATTGAATATTTTTAAAATTATTACTTTATCAGAGAGAGTTATGCTTATCCTAGGAGCGATTTTATGCAGATGCAGTAGAAAATCACACCAGCATAGATGACATTTAGTAACAATTCTTCATTCAAATGATCTCTCGCAAGAAAAATGTTCCAAGTTGTCACAAGCAACAAACGTCCACTCTAAACTCTAAAAGTAATGAGAGTTAGATAGTGCAGATGAAAACCTGCTGAAAAAGACGGCCTTTTCTAAAGTTATCCTTTTATCCCTGCCTTACCATCCAACCCAAGAAACAAACAACATTTTCAAGGCGACAATAAAATAGTTTTGTCTTTTAGGATGCTTTGTGATATGTTTCAATCTTTCCAAGAAAGCATGCTCTGCTCATCTTGGTTAAAACAAAGTCAAGTGTAACCATGCAAAAAAGGATGTTTTTCTTGGGGGGGGGGGGGGGGGCTGAAAGCGTTTTTTTGGACATAAGAAATAAGGTAGAGGAGTGCATCTATGAAATATAAACTAGAAATCCACGAAAAAAAACTTATACCACACATAATTTGAAGCGTTTCCTGAACATATAAAAGAGCATTTTTGAAAAAAATTCGTTAAATGGGGATATATATTTCGTTATATGGAGATATTTTTTAATGTAATTATGAAAAAAATTGACCGTTCCTACAAAAAAATTCGTTAAATAGAGAAATTAGCTAGATAGAGTTTCGTTGTATAGAGACTCGACTGTAGTATATTTTATCCGAAATACTGTATACTATCAATGATGGTTGATGAATGAAATGCATTTTTAATTATGATGTAAAATTTTAAGTTTCACTAAATTTATGCGTATTACATGGCGAGTATAAACGGTACAGTTGATATACAGGGCTACACAAAAGAGCTCGCAAAAGTTACTGAATATGAGAATAAATTACTTAAATGTGGTTTTTTAAAATAAGTTATGCATTTTTATGCTGAATTGCATTCAGTTTACTAAAAATGTTTGTACACAATAGATAGAATAATATACAGGACAACGCAAAAAATTGAATGCATGGTCGCCTATGGATGATAATTTCTGGAAATATTTATTTCAGTAGTTTTAAGAGTGTTTTAGTTTAAATTAAATTTTTGTTAAATACTGGTAATAAAGGTACTAGGTATATATAATAAGGCATTAGGTAAAATGCAGGGTTAAACAAAAGAATTCAAATATGTTTCCATCTATTAGTACAAATTGCTGAAAGAGAAATTTCAACCTGTTAGGCGTTTCCTAGCTAAACTAAATTTCAGAATTATATAGTATATATATTAACCGACAGATCAAGTACAGGGCTGTTCAAAAGTATTGGAATAAATATTTGATGGACAATAATACCTTATTTCCCCAAATAATAAAGTTTTGGAAAGTGTTTCATAATCTATCCTTAACGTGTAATTTTTCTTACTTTTTTTTTTTAAAGACAGAGTAAATTAGCATATTTTTAGAGACTGTGGGACCTGAACGGCGGCGGTTAAAGAACATATCTTGCATGAGGAAAAGTACTGTAAAAAAAGGGGGGGGGGATACAAACGAATTGTATAAACTCCATTGTTAGATGTCGGTTAATAGTAATAAAAAAAAGGCCAAATTCTCGCCAGAATGTAAAGCGTTAAGGATCTTCCACGTAATTTCATCAGTAAATTCCCTCTCCTTGCAATATTTGTCTGAGTTGTCACTGTTTCGAGTATTACTACAGCATAACGACATCATTTCATTCATTCTTTTGTAGAGGTAACCACGATGTATTCAAGCGTTGACTGGCTGGGGGAAAAAATCCACAGAAAAATCATAGCTTCTCTTTTATTTTCTGATACATAGATTCTAAAACTGAAAGTTTCGGGAGTTTTCTATTTTAAACGGTAAAACTGACAGAATGAAAATTTACAATGATATCGTCGAAGAAAATTATTACATTGGAGAAAGTATTCAGACTTCTGGTGTTAGTCGGAGTTATAAAATTTGGATTCAGGTATTTATTATATTGTATATTTGAAAATTTTATTTTTATTCAGTGTAAACTTTAGCATAAAAAAAAAAAAAAAAAATTAAATTTTAAAACGTTTCAGATTATTTAAAGACAGTACTTTCGAAACATAAGTTTGTGTATAAGAAAAAAAATGAAAAAAAAAAAAAAAAAAAAAGATAGATTCTTTTTTTTTTTTTTTTTTTTTTCGCTTAAGGAATATTCTGTAAATTGTAGAAATAAATAGGCGCGAACCTTACATACATGTGCTAACACTAACTCTTAACAGCTTAAAATTTTGTTATGCAGCACTTTACCTTTTGGCCCTAAGAATTTTAAATAAGGCTCTTAAAAATATTAAATTTTGAATTAGGTTATACTAATAATATATATATATATATGTATACTAGCAGCCTTCGCCCGCTACGCTGGTCAGTTTTTCTAAAGAAACTTTGAATCAAACAAAATTTTTAAATCATATTAATTTTCAGTTTTATGTTCATATTTTCGACTGTCTATAATCGGTGAAGAATCAGTCATCTAAAGACATAGTCAATTTATAAAAATGTAAAGTATCTCACGATTTAAAAGAAATTACTTAGTACCATTCGATTCAGCATGAAAAAATACACTTAAATATGTTATCAGTTGAAAAATAGGTATTAAAGCCGATTTTTAAGGATTTTTTTAAAAGTTCGTTCCTTTTTTTACTCCCTTTAGAAGTGGAATTTTCTAAAATCCCTTCTTAGCGGCACTCGATGCTATTAGAAGTATTTTTTACCCCAATTTTAAAGATTTTTGGTTCGGTAGATTTTTTTGTGCTGTGATTAATACGAAATCCAGACTTTCTTTTATATATATAGATAGATAAGGAATGAAAATTTCAGGTTTTTTCGAAGAAGACATCGCCAATACAGGAAAGTGTGAAGTATCTCACGAACTACTGGATTCAAAAGAAATTGCTTGGTATCATTCGATTCAGCATGAAAAAATACACTTAAATATGTTATCAGTTGAAAAATAGGTATTAAAGCCGATTTTTAAGGAATTTTTTAAAAGTTCGTTCCTTTTTTTACCCCCTTTAGAAGAGGAATTTCCCAAAATACTTCTTAGCGGCACTCGATGCTATTAGAAGTATTTTTACCCCGATTTTCAAGATTTTTAGTTCGGTAGATTTTTTTGTGCTGTGATTAATACGAAATCCAGACTTTCTTTTATATATATAGATAGATAAGGAATGAAAATTTCAGGTGTTTTCGAAGAAGACATCGCCAATTCAGGAAAGTGTGAAGTATCTCACGAACTACTGGGTTTAAAAGAAATTGCTTAGTACCATTCGATTCAGCATGAAAAAATACACTTAAATATGTTATCAAATGAAAAATAGGTATTAAAGCCGATTTTTAAGGAATTTTTTAAAAGTTCGTTCCTTTTACTTACCCATCATACGTAGTATAGGGTAAGTCTTGCAATCGTTTTGAAAATCGAAAAAATTTTTTTGACGGATTTACACGTTTTAGATAGTGGAGATTCCGAAAAACATATTTTTAGAAAAAAATTTCTGCCGTCCGTCTGTCCGTCTGTCTGTCTGTCTGTCTGTCTGTCTGTCTGTAAACGCTCTATCTCCCGAACAAATTGAGATAGAGACTTGAAATTTTGTATGTAGTTAGTATGTAAGAATGGGACGAACCCTATTTAATATCAGCAACCTCGATTATCCGGAACTATTTTTTCCGGACTCTCGAAAAATTCATTCTGATGAAAGGTATATAAAAATTTTCGAATTTTTTTGTTATAAGGAATGGACGTAAAAGGTAATAAAATAACACACATTTTGCATGTAGAACAAAGTCAATCGGATTATTAGTTGCCGAGATATTTGTAATCGTATTTTCCACATTCTTCGATTTTTCATGACCCTGTATTTCATTCAAATTTCAATTGAGAAGTATATTTTAATTGGAAATGAGACGCTTAATCCGACACAGTTAATTGTTAGTTAATAGAATTATTATTTTTGGAGTTATAAGGATGTTTCTTTTACGCAGTTCGGTACTACTTGAGTAGTTTGGCGTTTTATATAATTTGTCGAAATTGGTACATCAGCAGTTCTTTAATATAGTATTACTATGTATATTAACAATATTTAAATTTTGTTTATGAATTGCAATGCATTGTATAAATAGTTTCACATGTTTTATTTTCATATACATATCCATGATGGGTAAGTATTACGGTGGCCCCCAACGACTAGTTTTTACACCCATTGGAAGTGGAATTTTCTAAAATCCCTTCTTAACGGCACTCGATGCTATTAGAAGTATTTTTACCCCGATTTTCAAGATTTTTGGTTCGGTAGATTTTTTTGTGCTGTGATTAATACGAAATCCAGACTTTCTTTTATATATATCGATAAGGATTGAAAATTTCATGTTTTTTCGCCGAAGACATCGCCAAATTAGGAAAGTGTGAAGTATCTCACGAACTACTGGATTCAAAAGAAATTGCTTAGTACCATTCGATTCAGCATGAAAAAATACACTTAAATATGTTATCAGTTGAAAAATTAGGTATTAAAGCCGATTTTTAAGGAATTTTTTTAAAGTTCGTTCCTTTTTTTACACCCTTTAGAAGTGGATTTTTCTAAAATCCCTCCTTAACGGCACTCGATGCTATTAGAAGTATTTTTACATCAATTTTCAAGATTTTTGGTTCGGTAGATTTTTTTGTGCTGTGATTAATACGAAATCCAGACTTTCTTTTATATGGGTGATTCTACGATAAGAGGTAACTTGTGCGGCAATCCTTTTAAAACAGATTTTTTATTCGATATTTTGCAATTTTTTACAATGAATCACATCATCTTAATGTACTTTATTAAATAACATCACGATTGAATGCCTAATTAAAACACATTTTTCTGAAAATTCTTACAAAGTCTAAAAAAGTCTCTACCCTGGCATGTCCCCTTGCCGGTTTAAATTTAACTTTCAAACAATACATATATTTTTTGCATCAGATGTTTAACTAAAGTATGTTTAATCGGTATTTAAATAATTATACTTAAGTATTATTAAATAAAAAATGAAATAATTTTGTTAATTTCAAATAATTTTTAAAATTAACTTTTGTCCCGCTTTTTTTCTGTATCTACCCTGCGAAATTTCGTTCCGCTAATACAAGCATAAATTCAAGGACGGCTGTATTGGAAGTAACGTTTAAGGACATCTATAGCCGTGAAGTTAGCATTACTAAACGCGCAACCGTTTAAGTGCCGTTGTTTTTTAATTGTTCCCACGCGACTGTGCAGTATAGTGGTTTCGTAAGGTGATCGTGTATCTCCCCTGGTAATTCATAAAACTTATAATACTTATTTAATTTATTTGTACTTACTGCCCTAATTAACCTCTTCAGACCCGAGGGTTCATTGATCTACTTTTATTAATTTCAGCTATGGATTTACATTAATTAATTGATAACTAAGAAAGATTGAACAACGAAATAATTAAAATTTATTTTTTGTACATATTTTTTTTTTTGATATATGGGGACTTGTAAAACACGCATTTTAACAATTTCTTAGGTTATTTTAAATTAAATTTTACTTTTCTGCATTGTAAAAACATAGAAAAAGATCAAACAAATATATATTTAACAATTTGTATTACTAATGGACTCTACAAATGGTATCTTAACACACAGTAAAAATTTTTACGTTTTCTTTTTTTTGTACATTTCGTGCATTTCTGCTGCAAGCCATTTTTGCATATCATGTAACTCACTGAAAAAGCACTACGAGAGACAAATTGCTATTTTCTTTATTTCTGCTATCTCTTAGGCTCCATTCACACTAATTTCTCTTTTTTAAATAGTATTTATACATGTGAAAACAAAATTATAAAGATGTGTAACCTATAGGATACACCAGGTCTGAAGAGGTTAAACAATACAGTAATAATTAAAGTGAGATATACAATTAACCCAAAAAATAATTCAGTCAGTTAAAACAATTGAATTTGTCATGAAAACGTCTCTCCCCTGCCGTATTTCCCCTGTCAAGATAACTGCCAGGGAAGAGACTCACTGACCAGGGGAGATAAAATTCCTAATAGAAATACACCTAATAGAAAAGTAGAACAAATGATGAATTCTCCAAATGCCAGTGAGACAGTGAAGAAAAATTTGGTTTTTGCAGAAGTATTCACTCAACAATTAAAAGAAAATTATTCTGCTCTTCCAAACGAAAAAGAAAAAAGAATTTTCAAAAGAGTGATAAGCGGGAAACTAGTGCAAAAATATGGTATACTACAGAGAGAAAAAAAATATGAAACCTTTAAGGAAATTAGAAAAAGCACAATTAACAGAAAATGAAAGGAAAGCCAAAGCAAGTTATGTTGTAATGAAGAATAAAGGATCTGATTCTTACAGCTCTATTCCAAGCCAAAATTATATCTATATCAAAGCACCAAGATCTGCTTCATATAATTTGTTGCAATAGATATAAAATAACGAGCAGTGCCTTTCCCGAGAATGTGCAACTTGTAAAAATAAAGGACTCGGATACAAGGAATTCGATAATAGTATTCAAATTGTCTACAGAAAGTGGGAATCCGTCTCTACCAACATAACTGATTAAAAAACGTTTAAGGCAAGAAAAGTGACTAAATATTTGAAAAAATCGATTCAAATTTATCCTTGTGATTTGATTAAGCAATTAGATTGGAATTTGGAAAATTTTCTTCACCATGAACTGAACATAGTCCACCAGCATTCTACTTTTAAAATTAAGAAGACAAATTTAACAGAAAATAAAGCTGTTTTTCAGTGAAAATTACTTAACTAAATACGCAGAAGAGATTCAGGCATTTATTTTGGAGGTTCGCGTCAACAGATAAGTCTGCACACAGTTGTAACTTACACGAAAGAAGAAGTATCTGGTGAAGTAAAGACTACATGCTATTGTTCGTTGTCAGAAAATTTGTCACATTCGCCTCCAGCTATATGGGCACACTTACAGCCAATTTTAAACCGCTTACCACCCGAAGTAGACATTCTGCATTTTTGGAGCGATGGACCCGTAACACAATATCGCAACAAATACATGTTTTACTTTCTTGTCAATCATTTAATAGAATTCTACCCAAACCTTAAACACTTCACTTGGAATTACCATGAGGCAGGACACGATAAGGGGGCTCCTGATGGTGTCGGTGCTGTTTGCAAGAGAACAGCTGACCGATTGGTGGCTAGTGGCAAGGATATAGCATCTCTGAGCAATTTGTCAGATGCTATTCAGAAAAACTGTCCGAGCATCAATGTTTTAGTTATTGAGAACAAAAATATCCTAGAAAAAGAAGTTTTGCTTACTAGTGCTAAAGAATACATAAAGACTTTTCGTGGTACTTTGCGTGTCCATTAGGTGTCATGAACACTGAAGATAAAAAAACAAATGAAAATGAAGAGTTTAAGCTGCTTTTGCAATGAAAGTATAAATTGTGATCATTTCCAAATAGGTGTCATGGCATACTCGTCTAATAAAAGATCCCGTCTTCGGGTCGAGGATGTTTACGGAGCGGATTCAGAGTCCGATAACGAGAATTCATCTGATAACGAACAAATTAATATAACAAAAGGTGGCAAACACCAGAAAGAGGATGAAGAACAACCGTCGACATCGAAAAAAACATTCAAGAACGGCAAATTTATTCTTGTCGAACTATCATAAAAAACAACAGAGTACCGTTACGTGGCTATGTGTACGGGTTAGGAAGAGGGTGGCGAGATACAGGTAGTTTTCTGTAAAATAGGGGACGAAACCGGAAAATTATTTAAAGTTGATGAACAAGATATATCATTCATTTCAGAAGATCAGGTTGTCCAGACACTCCTTATGCCAAATATTATTTTGAAAAAGCAGAGGATATTTTACTTTTTTAAGAAGTCAGTGAATGTATTTGAGAAAGCTTAAGCATTTTAATTTTAATTTTTGTTTATGTAGGTAAGAATATGCCTTTCATTTTTAATTTAATTTAAATTTTTGTTCATGTAGGCAAGATATTGCCTTTAATTTTTAATTTCAATTTAATTTTTTTTTTTTATGAAGCCAAGAGAGTGCCTTTAATTATTTGTTACATTTCATTTTCTAATTATTAACGCATGTTCATTTATTGAACTGCATACAAAATATGACCGAAGCGCATAGGTACAGGCAATATGAAAATTATCCTGACTATCCAAGTGTGATTAACACTTAAGAAGAGCTAGTCTACTTAATATGTATTAATAAAAGGTTATTTTATTATTTGTTGAAGGTACAATGACAAGATAATTTACATATGTGTATTTTTGCAAGTAAAATACTCTTGTTAAAAAAAAAAAAAAAAGGCTGTAATATGATCGTCTCATTAATGATTAATATGATAGTCTGATTATATGTTAAGAACAGTTTTTAATAAAAGTTGATTTTATACATTTCATTGATTTTATTAAGTATATTATTGTGTCAAACTCTCTCCCCTGGTGAAATAAGTATCTACCCTGGTTCTGATGCCTCTCCCCTGCCCAATGTATTTACCCTGGTCTTCGAAAAAGTAATAAAATATGTATAAAGTGACTTGCCCTTACATGAAAAGATATATAAACGGGACAAAAATCATAATATGAAGTTTCATGAAAAAACTCCAACTTTTCTTTTTGATCGTATTTTCTTGTTTTTGAAACCTCTTATCGTAGAATCGTCCATATATATCGATAAGGATTGAAAATTTCATGTTTTTTCGCCGAAGACATCGCCAAATTAGGAAAGTGTGAAATATCTCACGAACTACTGGATTCAAAAGAAATTGCTTAGTACCATTAGATTCAGCATGAAAAAATACACTGAAATATGTTATCAGTTGAAAAATAGGTATTAAAGCCGATTTTTAAGGAATTTTTTAAAAGTTCGTTCCTTTTTTTACACCCTTTAGAAGAGGAATTTCCCAAAATCCCTTCTTAGCGGCACTCGATGCTATTAGAAGTATTTTTACCCCAATTTTCAAGATTTTTGGTTCGGTAGATTTTTTTGTGCTGTGATTAATACGAAATCCAGACTTTCTTTTATATATATAGATAGCGCTTCTCCACTCACTTAAGAGTAATGGCAGAACATTTGATTTGTATGTTATTTTTATGTTACTAATGGTATTCATCAATAAAGGTGTGCTGTCGTAGAATTTTGATTTCTGAATTTTGACTACACCCTTAGCAAAAATTGGCACAGGCATTTTATGGAAACACGTGGTTTTATATGGAAAATCATAAAAATTTTATGTCATTATATGTAAACATATTGTAAACATTCATCGCTCTATGGTATTCCAGAGCAATGTGTATGGTAAAGTTATAGGATAATGAAATGTACCATACATTATACGGTATTACAGAGCATCGTGTATGGTAAATTATAGAAAAATGAGATTTGCCATAAATTCTATGATGTTTCTAAGCATGATGTGTGGCAAATCATACGATAATCGTTTGTACCATAAATTGTATGGTATTTTAAAGTATGGTGCATAGTAAAATCTTAAAATATACGTTTTGATAATTTATAATATACTGTTTGTTTGTAACTATAATATAAAACTATACTATAGCATGAAGCATGGTAAAATCATGTGATAATTACTGCTTGTACCATTTATTCCCAAATTGTATGGTACTGTGATTTTTAGAAATAATCATCTGTTGTACTAGAACCAGGGTTGGGTTTTTGACGTCAAAAACTGGTTTTTGACATGACAGTGGTAAAAACCGTGTTTTTACCGGTTTATTCCGTCAAAAAGTATAATTTTCGATTTCCCTCCAATTTATAGTGTAACTGTAGCATACAATGCATTTATAAATTGATTTTTCCTTGTTGCTCTTGTTATTATTATTCTTATTCACAATTAGATTTGTTAAGTCTATTTAAAAGAAGAGCATTTCTTAAATAGGAAAAATTTAAAAATACTGAGTAAAAAGAGAAAATATTTTTCATAATCTCCTTTTATATATAGATTCTACTAATTGCAATAGACATTAATATTAAATGATAGTAAAAGATTATTATAATTATTAAATGATATTCAATTTACATTTTTAATAAAATGCATTAAAATCATTTTAGAGATGCAAGAATGCTGTTACATGGTATCACAATAGATGTCAAGCATTGGCTGGTCATTGAATAAATTTGAATATTCTTAGATATAATATTTTAAAATGCACATTTTATGCATTTCATAAATTTGATTAAATGATGATTTTCATTTTTACTTCAATAAGCAGAATCTTAATTTTTTTAATTTTTAAACTGTAAGATCAGATACAAGCTCTTAGACTTAAAATTTAACACAACAAAACAATATTTATTTAACCCTTTAACGTTCATTGGTTTCGCCAGGAAACCACAAATCTTAATTCCGATACGCAACACTGACACCGGTATTTTTATCTAAAAATATCCCTTTTATTTTGTATGTGAAAAATCACGTTTTCTTATTTAGAAATATATTTGTTCTTAATTACCGGTGTCATTCATTTATTTCGACATCTTAGCAATGAAAATGCTATGATCGTTAAAGGGTTAAGCAAAATCAGAATATAATAATAATTTATATATTTATATATCATAGTTTTTTTTTATTAACTGTAAATCATTTCAGCACTTATATTTTTGAATGTAAAATTTAACCTGAATAGTCAAGAAATATTTTTAAGATCAAAATTTATAAAAACTATCATAAAGTCAAACTATTGATGTTCTGTATGCAATTTATTTAAAATTATTTAGGTACTATTTAAGGCTAATTGAAAGAAATTACTTATGGATTATTAAATTTCTTCAAAAAGTCTAATTTTTTTAAACTATGGCGAATAGCTTAAGATTATTGTATGTCTTCTAACAGAGATATATACATACTAGTATTCTAATGCTATTTTTTTTTTCTTTCTTGATGGATAAATATACTTTAGAGTCTTTTTGAAATTGAATGTTTCATGTAAAACAACTGAATCCTAAAGATAAAATGAAAATTAATAATAATTATAATAAAGAAACAAATTTTCTTAAAAAATGGGTTTTTGACAGTTTTCGACATTTTTGACAAAGAGGTTTTTGACATGACGGTAAAAACCATGGTAAAATCCGGTAAAAACCGTCATGCGTCAAAAACTTGCCAACCCTGACTAGAACATACTCAAAAAGTATTCAAAACACTTTTGCGCTTTCAAATTAAGAAGTTTCTAGACTACTTTTAAGTTTAGTTGATTTTTTAATCTTGGTCATCTTGACTGATAATTGATTGATAGCATATTTATAGTCACCCTGACAAAAATTCCGTAGAAAATTCCCCTCCCCTCCCTCCTCTACATTGGCTATGGAGTTGATATTAAGGCATTTGTCGTACATGGGGCCAGCTTTTATATACCATCCTCATAGAAATCTGTTGTCTACTTTGCTAATCATAGAATAACTGCTGTTTTGACATCGTCATCATCGACATGTTAATGAAATTCAACAATAAAGGTGAGCTATCGTAGAATTTTGATTTCTGAATCTTGACTACAGTTGATTTTTGAATTTTGGGCACCTTATATCTTAAATATATTCGAAATGATATAAATTAGTGACTGATAATTGATAGCATATTTATAGACACCGTCATAAAAATTTCGTAGAACCCCCCCCCCCCCCCCCCTTTGGCTGAAGACTTGATATTAAAGCATTTATCGTACCTGGGATTGGACCAACTTTTATATCCCATCCTTTAGAAATCTGCTGCCTACTTTGTTAACAACTGTTGTTTTGACATCGTCATCATCGTAGCGCTGAGCATCAAGGTCCACTTTTAAGTACAAGGACATGTGGTAGTCATTTTGTGCTAGGTTAGGGCTATATGGAATCAGGGACGTAGCTTTAGGGGGGGGAGGGGGGAGCTTCCCCTCTCAATATGTTCATGTAGTAGGGCGCCAAAGAAGGTTTAAGGGCGCCGTTAGTCGCCCGGGAAAAATGCTTTGTTAGTAATAACAAGTAATTATAAAATAACTTAATTTTAAGTGTAAAATTACAAAGTAAGTTATTATTCACTTACAAAACATGCAAAAGGCACTTAATTTTAGACTTCTTACTACCTCTATTCCCCCACTCCTATCCCGAAGAAAATTTGTGCATCCGAAATAAAAAATTTCAAAAACAGACCTGTAATGAATTCCAGGATAGATTTACAATTATTTCCTTCTTGTAGTAGTTGTTGCTCACCCTTAGAAATATATAGAAAGGGGAAAAAAGTGTGGAAACGACTGTAGTGTGTTTGAATGGTTCTATAACATGTTTTAATAGTGGGCGACACAGAAGGTTTGCAGGCGCAGTCAGGCACCTAAAAACGAGGGTTTCAAAAAGGGCGCCATGGAAGGTTTAATGGCGCCGTTAGGCACCTAATTTTTTTATTATTAATGTGGCATTCTTAGATTATTTTTTACACGCGCAAAAAAAAAATAATAATAACAGTTAACATTATTGTAAATTTATAAGAAAATAAATTATGGTTTCAAAAAATATAGGAGATCCATTACATTTGAGACATTTTAAGATTACTACCAGGCGATATCCCCAGTGCGAAAACAAGAACACATTCCGGGATTGGGCATTCTTCGATCACTACATGTAATTTGATCTTTCGGAGAAAAGCTCTCCCCTTATTCCAATCCAAGGTTGGTGGTCCTCGACAGGGCCATCTGACTATTTTAACTCCTCTCTTATGTCCTTCATTGTGTTAGGTTAGATAACTTCCGGGCGTCACCTACATACATCTTGGTTGCCCAGTATCTAGTGTTGTCAGATTGTACTGAAGCTAATAACACGACTTTTCAAAACTAGCGATTTTTTTCGTTCAATTTTTAAAATAAAAATTAAAAGCTGTCTTTCGTAGTCGTCCAGAAAGAAGAAATTCACTCATGAGAGATGACTGAAATAAAACATAAAAACAAAAAATCAGGATCTTACTACGGAGAACAAAACAGAAAAAGAAGTTATGAAGCGGAGAAATGATGCAAATTTATGAAAAAGTTATTGAAAAACGATGATGCAGTCGAAGGTAAAAAATGTACATATTTTCCTTTAGTTAAGCATATTCTTAAAGTACAATGTTTATATTTCTCACGCAATTGTGATTTCATTTATTATCATTGCTATTATTAGTGGAAAAAATCGAGTAGTATTTTCAGTTTTTTTGGTAAATTTAAGTTTTAATGATTTTTATTATTTATTTCCTAAACAGATAGCTATTTTTTGATTAATGGTGATTTCTGAAACTTTTACAATATTAATAATCGACCTAGTTTAAACCCAGGACTGGGCAGGAATGAAGCTTTCCCCAAAATTAAAAAAAATATATGTTTAAGGGTGTACTCGAAAACATGTTTTTCCACCTTCAAAACCTCGAAATTTTCTGATAGAATTTCAGACTCATTTTTAAAAATAGAAACATGAAACTTGCTGGAGTGATTTTTGAAGAGATGTACAAGGTGCCGTATGATCTTATTTTTCACTCCATTTATTAGAATTTGACTGATAAACAATCATTGATTCAGCAAGGTCCTTTTTTTCGTCTCCAGCTCTTCCGCTTCGGAAAATTCGGTTCACAATGCCCACTTTGGCAGCATTTTTCACACTATTTTGTGCCTTTATCAAAATATCGAGCTTTGCGGCACCCTGTACATTTTCTGAATAAGAGAATCTGTCAGTCTGATGCATTTGAGAGCAAAAATGAATTCAAAATTAAATGCGAAAATAAGCAGTTTGGATCGGAATATACCCTTACTTACAAGTGTTTTTCGAAAAAGCAATCAAACATAGTAAGATGCAATCGAATGAAACCAAAAAAATATTCAGTTTTACATGTTTTTTTTTTCTTTTTTCTTTTTTTAAATTTAGGTTTTTGGTATCCACATAATGCATTTTCACTGATTTTATTGCATAAAACACTATATTTAAAATTGTAGCATTATAATTAAAAATGCATTACTGATCAAATGGCCCTGATTCCATTTTTGCAAGGATTACTGATCACGTGGTAAAAAAAATGTTTTTCAAAAATGTTTTCAACTGAGCAATAAATTTTTTTGGCTCTATTTTTGTTTTATAATATAATTCCTAAATATAATTTTGTTATATTTTATCAATTATACATATACATTTCAAGTTATTGTAACTCTTCTGATGGGTCTTTTTTTCTGCCTTGCGGTGGATATTACAGCTTAAATTTGATTTATCTGAAAAATAACAGTTTTGAATTAACTCTATAAACATCACGATGTACCGACGTGCAAAGTGAACTCTTCTGTCTGAAATTCCAAAATATATGTGTATGTCTTTATTTTAAATCGAAATTGAAATGTTCTATGCATCTTAGTTTTTTGCGTCGCTAATTGCTATTGTGATAAATTACTTTTGACGAAATTTAATGATATCCGGTATTCAGCATACTATTGCTAAACTGAACATGTTGCTTAAAGGGTTAAACAAGTTTTTATTCTAGTGATTGGATAAAGGGATTTGGAAATAATTGATTTTTGCTTTTAAAGTAGCCATTGTCAAAACAGGAAATTAAGTTTACATTGAACGACTGTCTTTTAATGCGGAAAAGTGGCAGGAAAAAAAAGTATTCGTTAATGTACTGTATAATTAATAGAATAATCGTGCGACCGATTTAAAAAATGCACATTAGAAAAAAATAACTACTTTAACGTTTTGTGTTATAATTGTAGTACGATACAGATTATTTTTTACTTATATGTATTTACTGGGGAACTAAGATAATAAAAGGGATAATATGCTATTCCATTTTACAGAAACTGGAATATTCAGTATATTTGGTATATAGACCACCGTTACTTCCTTGTAAAGGGATCGAATGTTCATCGAGAGCTTTAACATTCCTTTTTTACATTGGCGGGAGTGATAGTAGTGGGCCCGATCTCGGAGGATCTCACCAGAAAAAATTGAAGGCTAAATTCAATTACATTGACCAGCAAGTTTCTGGCGGGAGCTACAGCTTTGAAACCACTATAACTCTATTGTAATTAACTTTGCGTTCTGTATTTTTATTTTTCTTCCAAATACAATTGTTCTTATCATGTCAGGAAAATGAATTTAAGGATCCAGGATTCGGATTCTCTTTAAACATTCTACATTTCCTTTTTAGACCTTGAAAAAAAAAGAGCTGGGAGAGATATTTTATCAGCACATGAGCATGCACGCTTAAAATGGAAATTTAAACATGGCTGCATCACTAATATCAACTAAATAGATGCCATTGCCATGAACAAATAACTAAAGATAAAAAGTAGCATAACTACCCCCCCCCTCTCCTAAAAAATGTGCAAATAATTCAAGGGCGGCAAAACATTAAAAGGCGCCAAATTTTGGTCCTCCCCCCCCCCCAATAAAAATTTCAAGCTACGCCTCTGTATGGAATTTGATGAAGTTGCAACCAACCTGATGAAGGGATGAGAATCTTAAGTTCGATGAGCCGTGTGTGGACAAACATTGTGATGAAACAAAACAATCTCTCTCTACAGGACATACCACACGTTTTGTATTGGATTGCATGATGCCGTTTACGACGATGCTGACGTTAAAATGGAGGTGATAAGTCAGTAGCGTAGCTATGTTTTTTGGCGCCCGGGGCCAGCAAGAAATTTTGCGCCCCCACCCCAATATAGATATATAACAATTTCTCTGAATTTGGTGCCCGTAGGCCTCGGCGCCCGGGGCGGACGCCCCCCTTGCCCCCCCCCCCCCCTTAGCTACGCCACTGGATACAGTGATTAGTAAAGCAAACAACAGATTTCTGAAAATGGCATAGAAAAGCTCATCATACGATACGATAAGTGCATTGTTATTGACGGAAATAATGTTTCAAAGTTGGTTAAAGCCCATGTAAAATTAAAATTGGCCAAAAAAATGGCCCTCATACTTTTTAGCACTTTCCAACAAAGTTGAAAAGTACTTATGCATTCGGTTTCTCTGTCCGACTGTCTATGCTCTAAGTTCCGTAAATATACTCAGATTTTCATGCAATTTATAAAGCTTATTTAGGGTCACCAAAGTATGTTTGGTATTGCATATGAAGTATGTACGATTAATGGTTAATTTACAGGGATTTTTTTTAAAGAAATCGATTACATAATGGTATATGGGGAAAATCGTTTGGTCGTTTGGGGAGTATTTTAATGAATTTACACTATTTTAAATACATTGAAAATGATATAAATTAGTGACTTTTCCTGTGATCACGTTAAAACAGAGAATTCATAGCACTTTTTATTAATTTACAGACACACACAAAAGAAATCGGTTACAGCACTGTCTTTACGTAATATTTGTTGGGGAGTACGTTTTAAAATTCTGTATGCGCTTTTAAATTAATTAGTTTTTTGAATATTACTCTTTATATATAAATCTTATACCTCATTTACAGGGGCTGCACAAAACTATTCGCATAGTTTATTCTCTTTATTAGAGGAAATTGCTGAAGGGAAATCTTCAACTGAAATATATATATCTCTTAAATGAACTAAGTTTTGGAATGCATATTGTTAATAGATACAAATCTCCATATCATAATGGGAATAGCTAAAATTCGGTTTTGAAATGCGTTATACATTTATTTCTATGTGGTGAAATGAGATGTCGGACGCTCCTCTCAGTCCACAAAACTTTGAAGAATGTCCTAGGTAGTTTTAGCTGCCACCACCGATATTAATGGGTGATATCGGTCACCCGCTGTGAGGATTGGGTAAAATAACACTGACGCTGTTAATGAACTGAACTAACAGTTTATTTAAGATATAGATATGTACACAAGAAACAATATTTACAACTATCTACAATTACAACTCGGATATAGATGATCCGGTTCAACATTAAATTAACTACAATAAACGTTGGTTGTGTACCGTTCAGCTTACACTTTCTTCCTCACACTCAACGCACGTTCGATACGCTTTATCAGAGATTACTGCAGAATCTCAATACACAAGGGTACTAGGCCTCACTTCTCGGCCTATAACACTATCCACCGGGACGCCTTGTCCCACGCTCAAAATATACACTATCCAACAGGACCACAAATCCTGAGCGACCTATCGGTCTCAACGCCAAGCGAGAACTGTTCCCAACCTCTCGGTCCAGAGTTGACCTTGTCAGAGATCTTCCTTCCCCCAGCAGGGCCTCTTAGAGTTCCTCCATTGGTTCAATTCCGCATACCAACCTTGAGTCATGACATCTCCTGTTTACACATCACTCCAATAGCTAGATGACAGCTGAGGCACGCCCCGCGGCCATCACTTTCATTCATCAACGAGTGCGTCATCTGCACACCTGTGTCAACATCTGTCATTCGTTATTATAGAAAAGAAAGAAAGGTATTTCGAGCTTCACGGATACACAACCCACAATACATAAAATATTCAGATAAGGAAATGTTATTCCTTTCTAATTCAGGGCAGATGTCTTCTAGGAACCTGACATGAGACTTAATATTTTAATTTTTTAAACGGTGCAGTTTTGTTACATTATTCTAAATCTGTAGGAAAATGCTTCATAATCTATGTTTGACACACATTTTTTGCTTTCTTCTTTAAATATCGAAGTGGTAGTTGTTTAAAAAAAACCCTCTCACACTACTTTCGTTTATGTTGATTTTGTTAATTTTGTTTCGTTAATTTTGTTATGTTTAAAAATAACTATTAAAACGACAAATTCAGATTATTTATCACAATTGTTTCCTAGGAAATGCCATCAGTTGATAGTTCAGACGAGAATTCAAGCACCAGCAATAGTAGCACAAGTAGCGAGAAAGACTCACCCGATAAAATAAACACTTTTACAGACAATACAGACAGTGGTGCAAGTCTAACATTCCAACCATCACGATCTGAATATGGAACTCCTAGAAACAGTTCCTACATTACTTCACCGGTTTTACTGAATAGCATTTCAGAAGATGTACAAAAAGCAAACAAAAAGAACGCCGACAACAGTTTTACAAGATTCCGATTACCTACACCTGAAGGCAGTGTATACGAACATGAAATGGACGCTAGCATTGAAACACCCGAACAGGAGAAAAAAACTCTGTGGAGGTAAGTAAACTTAAATATACTTAGCTAATTCATAACAGTGTAGATTTTTGATTTATTTAAGATGTTAGTATTTGGCATTATAAGATTATTATCTGAAACAATTGCCTCATAGACAAAATTTGGGATATTTCCTCAGTTCTAACTGAGGGTCATTTTATCTAACATGGGGTCAATTTATCGAAATTCGAACATGACCCGAATCAAGGGTCGGATCAAGGGGAAGAGCAATCGTCCCTCTCTTGGGATATGATAACAGGGTTGCCACAGAAGACTGTTCTATTCGAACTATGTTCTATTCTTTCTATTCGCACCACTATTTAAAAAAAAATTTGTAGTATATTTCTCTTGAAAATGTTGTCAAACTGTATGTCAAAGTTTTTTCTTTTGAGAATGTGGCCCGAGATAGAATTAAAAAATAATCGCCTGTGGTCGAGTCGACATTTCTAAGCCAGTCTTAATGTTTTTTAAAATCTTCTAAGTGCTTGAACCGGATACATCTATATTTCTTATTTTTTACTGCATAAAAATTTCTAAAATATGACCAATATCAGGAAAATTATATAAAAATCTAAAATTAAGCCTAAAGTATTCTGGTACAACTTTTCTGATTATAACGAGTATAATGAATGGAAATTAGAGACTGCAAATGGGTCCTACAGTTAGAAATTGCCTCTTAAAACTTAAGAATTCAGTTTTCAAATAGTTTCCTTAGCAGCTGAATAAATGCTTTATTAACAAGTTTTAAAGTTTTCTTTATTGAGCTATCTATAATAATAAAGAGACAAGTTTGTGAGTGTGTCAGCGCTGTTTTGAAGAGACCGCTGCACGTAGAGTTACAAAATTTGGAGAGAAGGTACCTCTGTATATGAAGTTTTGTACCTCGAAGCCCGATTTTCGATTTTTTGATTTAAATTTTTAATCAATTTTTTAGCGTTCTTTTTATGTTTCGAGGTGATTTTTCCACATTTAGTGAAAGGAATAAGATTTCATTTTTTAAACCGAACGTAGTAAATTTAGTTTTCTTAATAATAAAGCTTATTGGGAATTCATGCAGCGATTTTTGAATTTTTAACAAATTTTTTAATATCATAATTTCGATTTTTTTTTTTTTTTTTTTTTTTTTTTTTTTTTTTTTTCTTTTTGCAGCTACTTTTTAACATTGAAAAAAAGACAATTGTTTCAAACTTTTAGCCTAATTTACTATATTTTGTCTGCTACAATTTTAGAATTTCATCGATTTTTAATGCGATTTTCAAAGTAGTTTTTAACGATTTTTCGAGTTTTTGTGCTCTTAGAATATTTTTTTTTCATTTGTGTCAATAGTATAGGGTTTTTTTAATGCATCATGGTCTTATCTAATTTTAAATTGCATGTAAAAAAGGCGAAAAACATAAAATTTATGAATCAGTAACAAAAGAACCATTTAAAATATTCACAGTAATATATTTATGTATCTATCTTATATAGTACCTGTACCCTATATGGACACCTTAAAGAAAATGTATTTTTTTTCAACCCCATGTACAAGTCAGAGAACTCCAAAAATGTGTGTCCGCTATCCTTGGACTATTGACTATCATTATTAAAATTAGCGACCTTGTAATTATTCTGGTTTAATTTATATGATAAAAACAAAAAATGTTTACAAGTGCCCATATAAGGAACTACCTGTCCCTATTAGGGACAGGTGTTTCCTTATTGACTTTCTACACAGTGTGTATGGAAGAGCCACTTTTCCAAGGGATTTTAGAGGAGAGGGAATAAAAAACATGTATCTTAAAGTATTCGGAGGAGGAGGGGGACAGTAAATATCTTTAGAACATGCATTTTCGAAAGGGGAGGATCATTTTCGGCTTTTACCCTTCGAAGACCCATGCAAAGCCTCTTAGTTACTAATATTATGAAATAATATTGTTGGTTTTACTTAGCTTTATAGCATCTGTCTGCGAATTTACATCTGTTATTACCCAGTCCTCACAGCATGGAAAAATAGAAACTTTTTCACCATGAGCAGTAAGTCCCATATAATCATCATGAACATATCTGCCACATGTGATGCATGGCCGCATGTTTGAAAAAGCATAAATACTGCAAAAGAAGCAGTACCAGCTCTCTTTTGTTGAGGAAGTCATACCATTGGTGCCTATGATTTCGCCAACAGATATCCTACTGGGGGGGGGGGCTTCTTTTTATTTTTCTGCAAGGGTTTTTTGGAGGAAGGTTTTGGGGGGATTGTTCAAATGGCATCTTGTTGAACAAAGATTTTACCAACTTGATGCCTTTTCAATTTATTGCTTGGCAACGTTGAATTTTCTTCTTTCTTACAGTTGTAGTCGATGGGGACATAAGCTGTCCATATTGGGAACCGGGCGTAGTTTTACTAAATCTAATAACAAATGAATAAGGAAAATATTTTTAAGCAAAATATGCAATAGCAATCGAAAATATGTTTTATTAGCTTTCTAAAATACTCCACTTTTCAACATTTAATGTAATTTTACCATATCTAATAAGAATTTAAGCTTACAAATAATTAAGATCAGCACATTTCGAAACAACAGGTTTCCTCGTAAATAGCGAATAGCGCGCTTTTTTACACTTTCCAGCCTTAATTATCTTTTCAACTGCTTTTCTTCGCGAAAATGTTGAGCCATCTCTCGATTAAAGTTATTACCTTTAAAAATATTAGGGGTGTCCATATTGAGAGCCCTGTCCATATAGGGTACAAGTACCTTACTAATAAAATAACAAATCGTTATGTCTGTATATGTGTGTGTCTGCGATAGTTAGAGAAAAATGCGACACTTATGAGGCTCAATTTTTTTGTGAAGATTATTTAAGGCCTCTCCTCATGTACCTGAACCTCCGAATTTTAAAATTCTAATAATTAGTTGAGAAATTAATTAAAATACCTAAATTAGAAGAAAGGAAAAGTATTCATAATTCAATAAAAGCATAGATTTTTATCAAACCGCAGAATATTTCTTGGAAAACTCAAAGCAAAGAAAAAAGGGTTAGTGTAAATAGAGGGTTGCCATGGCGATGAATGTATTAGAATTTTTTTTTTTTTAAATAAAGGGCTGTATTTTAAATTCTTCTGGGCCTAAAAACTCAAAAATTAGACAACTACATGCAGAAAAAATATACCTTTCAGAAATTCTAAAAATTGTTTTCATACTCCTGTAAATAGTTGAAAAATCCGTAAAAATCCATTTATAAAATCTCATTTTATTTCCATTCAAAGAAATAGATTTTCCAGAAATCTTTTTGAACGAGAGCAGGTGTTTTGCAATCAGAGTTGGGCAAAATACATCGAAAAATCATTTTCGATACAAAATACAAAATACTTTGGTTTTGAGAATCTAAAATACAAAATACAAAATACTTTTCAAAAGAAAAAATTCAAAATACAAAATACATGTATTTTTAAAATACATTCAAAATACAAAATACATTTTCAAATTTCGAAAGTCGCTGGGTGTTGTAAAGTGCTTTCTCAAAACTAATTAAGTTTTTGAAATTATAACATAATTTCCAAAATAAGGAAAACTAGAAAGAAAAATCATGCGTCCAGCATAGATTATGAAACATTTTCCAAAGCATTCAGAATACTGTAACAAAACTTTATAGTTTATTAAAGAGAACGATAATGTCTAAATAAAGAAATGAAAAGGCGTATAATGCACTCGAAAACCTAATTTCTACTATTGGTATCAATAATAAAAAAAATATCGGATTTTTTTTGTGTGTGAGGGTCTGTATATGATTTATGGATTTGTATATACATACTACATAGTATGTCAAAAGTTTTTTCAGCTGAACGAATATTTCTCATTCAGCAATTTCCGTGAATTTACCAAATGTACCTAAGCACTTTTGTACAGCCTTGTATAGGATCTATAAAATTTAGATACCCGAAGTCATGTTAAAAATATTGTTAAATTTAAAAACGCTTATCATAACTAGAAACGTACTTCTAGCAATTATTATTCATAGCCTTCAAAAGTTCAATTATTATTCAGTTTCTTCTTTAGCCAAATTCTTTCATGCACCCCCTGTAAATGAATGTTAAATTGTATGCACATCATATTCAACAGTAATCGTCATGTCGTATACTTCAGTGTTTTATATAAATTTCAGCATATTTAAATTAGTATAATATTATTATAGTATACCATGAATGATTTTTCCCCATAGATAAATGTAATGAGTAATGAGTAAGTTTTTGTGTGCTCCTATAAATGAACTGTTGATGCTACACTCTTCATTTTCAATGAACATGCCATACTAAAGTCCAATAAAATCTTTGAATTTTATGGAAATCGGACTATATTTACGCGAGTTAGAGCTAGTGTTGAATTCAGGGGGTGGCCTGGAGGGTTATCCCCCCTCCCCTGGAGCAATGAAATGCCCCTTCAGAAAATTCGAGATTTTGTGCTTTTAATGGTCAAATTATTTTCACAATGGTAATAATTTTAGTTAAATTCCAATTTCTCCCACTATTTCCCCCCCATATTCACCCCATATCTATCCATCCCATTTCTCTATAAATCCGCTTCCCCCCCCGGGAGCCACAAAGTCCCTCCCGGAGAAAAGTGTCCGAATTCAACACTGGTTAGATAGAGCACGGACAGACAGACAAGCAAACCGAATTCATGAACCTTTTAAACTTATTAGAAAGTGTTAAAAATGAAATGAAAAATGTCAAAATGAAACAAAAACGAAATCAGTCTAAATTCTAACAGAAAACTCAATTCATACAGAAACAAAAGTATTTTCAAAAAGGGTCGTTTTCACTTTTGACTTTTACTCCCTTTCGGCAACGTAGACATGCGGCTCATTTTCGGGTGTATCGAGTAACAAATAAAAAGAATAATGCCCAGTTAAACTTTTAGCACTGAGTTCACAGGCTATCAGCACTATTTGTATATTACAGCCTTATTATTTTCAAGGAATAATGCCACTCGAAAAAAATTAAGGGTGGATTAGCTCCCCCTTTTGCATCCTTTATGCTTAATGATTGAATTCCCAAAACAAATCAGGGATACGACTTATATTAATGAATCTAAATATAAAATTCGAAGCAAATCGGATAACTCTGCATAAAACCTTTTTTATTTAATTTAAGAGGGTTAATCCCCGGTTCTCCTTTTTATACTTAATCATTACATCCTAAAAACTATTCGGGGATTTGTTTTATCAGAAAGAATCTATATCCAAAATTTAAAACAAATCGGATAATTCTGCATAAAATCTCATTTATCTGATTTAAGGGGGGGGGTGGTAATAATGGCACGTTTCCCCTCTTTATACGTAACAAAAGAACTCCAAAATTAATCTGAAAAGCTCCTTCTCAGTATGAACTTATATCCAAAACTTGAAGCAAATTGATTAATTGCATGAAAAACTGATTTACCTAAATTAAAAGGGGTGGTCCCAGATTTGTTTTTTATTCCTTAACAAATGGATCTCCAAAATAAATCAGGGAAACGCCTTTTCAGAATGAACTTATATCCAATATTTGAAGCTAATCGGTAAATTCTGCGTAAAAAAACCATTTATCTACTTTAAAGGCGGGGGAGGGGGGTCCCTTCTTTTCCTTTCTTCTTTAAATTTAAGCAATGGAAACCCAAAACTAATCATGGAGATGCCCCATCAGAATGATCCTACATCTAAAATTTGAAGCTAATCGGTAAACTCGACGTAAGAAAACTCATCTACATACATGAAAGTGGTGGTGTTACCTCCTATTCCCATCGCCCATTTATAGTTAACCAATGAACACACAAAACTAATTATGCAGACGCCTGCCTCATCAGGATGCCGCCTCATCTATATCTAAAATTTGAAGTTAATAGGTGAATTCCGTATAAAAAACCAATTACCTAAATTAAAAAGGGGGTCAATCCCTATTTTCCTCCCACATTTATGCTTAACCAAGGAATACTCAAAACTGGAGACACTACATCAGGATGATTCTATATCTAAAATTTGAACAAAATATAATAATTAAGCATGAAAAATCAATTTATCTAAATTAAAACAGGGTATTATCTCCTCCCATTCCCCTCCCCCTATACTAACCCAATGAACTCCCAAAATTTATCTGGGTAGCGCCCTTTCACCATAAACGTATATCGAAAATTTGAAGCATATCGGATTTTTTTATCATGAGTATTGCGTTACATATATACAGAACGGATGGGTACGTTAGCTCTCAGGCTTGGATAGCTCGAAAGCTAAAAAATTATATTTACAGGTAAAAACTTTTTTTTTTTTTTTTTTTTTTTTTTTGACGGAGCAATTATTTTTTAAAAATTAGAAATTTTTAACAATTTTTTAAAAATTGTGCCTCTTTTAGATGATTTTTTCCCTACGCTAAAAGTAACTAAACATATGTATGTCAATATACCTCTAATATTTTTCAAGCTTCTATCACCAAGAACAATTTTGAAAGGTTTTGACCAGTAGAAATTAGGCCCGGCCCGATCCGAACCTTCAGAAGAAATTAAAGCTCGTTCCCGGCCCAACCCGAGTGCCGAGAATGAAAATCGGACTAGCTCGACTCTGCCCGCGGACCGAATTCGTCCGTGCAGATCTCTATTGCACACCATGTCTTATCACAATAAAATTATTCTCTTGAAGGATTTTCATTAAGAACGGCAAAAGTGTTATTCTTATTTAGCGCTTCAGGAGCTTTTATAAATGATAATAACATTACACTCCTAATGTACGGAAAAGAAAGAAAGAAAGAAAGAAAAGCAATAAAGAAGTAAAACTTTTTATGAGTCCTTCTTGTCTGTCACGGAATATTTTGTTTTGTAATTCTCGTAGCAGATTTATTACATTATTTTTGTAACAATCCAGCATAAACTATACATCCTGTTCATTAACAGTATTTATCATACTACTGGCTGAAAAAAGGTGTTTTTGTTAACATCCAGAAACGAATTCAAAGACTAAACAAAATGAAAAGCATTTCCTGTTGCGAATCTTTGATTTGCGGTTTACAGAACAGCAAATTTTAAAATCTACAAAAATGTATTTTGAGAGTATTTTCAAAATACAAAATACTTGGAAAAATCAATTCAAAATACATTACCAAAATACTTTCGCTTAGTCAGTTCAAAATACAAAATACAAAATACAAATGTATTTTGAAAATGTATTTCAAATACATGTATTTTCGATACTGCCCAACTCTGTTTGCAATATAGACAGCTGGACGCCACCGAGTAATGGCATTTTTAGACGGCCTGTAAATATTTTCAAATATTAAATTTAGAAATTTAAGTTTTATAAATTCAGATGAAGAATTTTTCGCTGATTTCAAATGTGTAAGTTTATTAACAGTCGCTCAATTACAACCTTAGATATTAATTATTAATTCATTACTTGAAAGACTTACTCTATTTAAAAGCAAGTTTTTCTAAACCACAAATTATTTCTATACTAGGATTCTTTTGTCAAATTAAAAAAAAAAAAAATACACCATTTAAAGAATCTCAGGTTCATTTAAGAATATTATTAAGCCCGGACAACGCCTTTTTTTTTTGTGTGTGTGTGTGCGGAGCACTTTGGCTAAACGCTATTCATAGGCAGCAGGGATTCGGTTCGAGATTGGGTCTTTTTATGAGACTTTGCAGTGCAAATTGCAGGTTTATAAGAAAATTATTACGGGCCTGGGCAACGCCAGGCGGCTTCGCTAGTTTTAGAAATAAAGAAACAATCAGTTTTATATACAGTAAACTTCATTCAATACCTGTTGCATTAATTCTAGAAATATAGGTCCATTGTGTTCAAAGCATGCATAAATGACTATTAAAAGTTTAGCTATTCGGTCATTCCATAAAAAATAAGCAAATCACCTGTGGATGACATGTCACAGATATTAATGAAAATCACCATATAAGTAGACAATATTCATTCATGAATAAATGCAAATAGATTTTAAATTGATTATTTGAGTATATAAAACTTACATTAAAAATTGATATAATACCGAAAGTTTGTGTATATGCTTGAAATATCAATTTTGGTTATTAGTCTTAGGAATGGAAAAACTATACTAAATATTATTTACTATTAACAATGAGCAATAAGTAACAGATTAGCCCAATTTAGTAATTGTGTTTTTATTCCGTAATGAAAAAAAAAATAACAAAAAATTTTGAAGGGAAAAAGGAAATATTTCTATTATTCATTTGAGTATGAAGGATAGCTTTTATAGTTTTAAAATTATTTGACGTTATAGCTAAAGATATATATTTTACCTATCGAAACTTTCATTCTTGCCTTTTTATTCCTTTAAAAGGAAAAAAAATAAACATTAAAGAATGTGGGGGGGGGGGGGGGAAATTCAATATTTTCGTAACTTATTTGAACGTGAAAGAAAGCTTTGAAAGCATTTAAATAATTTGATATTATAGATAAAAGTGCATATTTTAAAATTAGGAACTTTGATTCTTGCATTCAGTTTCTTCTTGCCTCAAGAATATTTTAAATTAGAGTAGGGAAAAAATGTTCCCATTGAACAGAAAATGATATATTAATCCTAAATCCAGATATTAAAAGTAGATGGCAGGACTAAATTTTTTTCTTGAAATTTTGCAATATTTTAATAAACGCGGGCAAATTCGAAGTATAATAGCCACTGGGATGAAACACATATTAACTATTTTAACCTCTTTTTGTTATGTTAATATTGATCTTTATGACTGTGCAATACTGTTAATGTCGGAAATTTCTTTTATCTATTTTTCGCAGATACATTAGAGAATAAAATATAATTTTGTAATTTTTATTAAAGTTTTTTTTTTTTAAGATGAAGGATACAAATGACAACTTTCAAACTTGGGGAATTCGATCTTCATATGTAACACTACATCCAGTCATCAAATTTACAGATGTTTTTTAATTCCTATTTTTATAACGTTTCTAATTTTCTGCAAATTCACACATTTTCAATATTTACAATCAATTTAAAATTAATCAAAGTGTTAACAGATTATTATTTAGTCAATAAATATGAAGAAACTTTGTCAGAGGTTAAAATAGTATGTCAAAAAATTCATTTCTGTTAAATAGTTTCAAGATACAGAACTTTAAGCTTGCAACTTTGGACGATTGCACTCATGCCATTCTATATGACAGGTTTTTCAAATGGCCAAAACTGTTAAAATAATTTATTTTTTGTCAAGATATTTTGCAGAGATCTATTTGAATATTAATTGAACATGTTATCAAATTTAATTAATATCGGTTACTATATGGCCACTTTTTTTTTTTTTTTTTTAAACATTTTTGCTCATTTTACGTAAAAAGAAAAGAAACATTCCTGGAAGAATGATTCAGTAACTTTTACCCAGTTTCTTGCATTTCGTAATGTATGATGATAAGTATCTTAAATTTGAGTACTGCAAGAACTTAGTTATTAACGAGCTGTTTCTTTGGTCGCTCACTTCTCGCTATGAAAGAATTCGGTTGTGTATTGTACTTAAGGCTATTCTGAAATCCAAAAGAGAATTCTGCGACATAAGTTTTAATTCATTTTTGTGCGGGAACGCACGAAACAGGCAAGTGTTTCAAAAACTATTCAATCAAAAGACTTTTTTTTTTTTTACACAATAGATTTTTTAGAAAACACTGCCAAAGTTAAGTTGGCATTTGAATGGAATATCCGGAAAAAAGCAGAAAAAAATAACAAAACGAAGAGAAGAAAACCATTGTCACGAGATCAGAAATACTTGTAACTCAGTAGGTATTTTTTTATTATTATTATCAGAAAATGGAAAAGTAATTTCGATTCCAAATTACTTCCATAGTCGGGTCTGCAAATTTCATACTTTTATGATTAAAAATCATTCTATCAGAAAGTTTCATGTTTGACGAGCAATGAACTTAAGAAGAGTCTTAATGCAGTTATATTGAAGCCGAAATTAATGTCTTTACATTGTATAGCATGCTTATAGGGTGTGATTTTTATGGACAAGCATTGCACAGGCAGACATCATTTAAAAAGACAAATGTAGTTTAAAATCTTAGAAACACGATTAAAAAAAAAGCAGTTCACAAAGCATTCTCAAAATGTATCTCCCCCTCCCCCAACTGCAATATATAACTTAGCTCTTCTATGATATAGGTATGAAATTTCCACATTTTTTGCACACCAGTATTTTGTAAGAGAAAATGTTATTTCATTTAATGGGAACATTTTTGGGATTTAAGAAAACAATAGTTTCTCTTCAAAAATACTGGTGTGCAAAAACGCGGAAATCTTATCCCTAATAATAATACTTCAGTAAACACGTTATGTCTCTAAATAAATATCGGGGATTTAATGCTTGGTAGTATTTATTACATAAAACTTAAAATTATAATTAATACATAAAATGAAAAAACAACTCAAACAGTTTTACCTACAAGCTTGCAAGTGTTCAGTGTAAGCATATTTCGTCACACGGCACACATCAACTCGATAGCTCAATTTTTCTTAGGAGTTAATTAGTATTTGTGGGGTCATTGTTACAATAGCTGCAATGGTCAGCTGGTAGTGGAGGCACATACACACGATCATTTATGAATTTCCAAAGGTAGAAATCACACAGCATAAGATCGGGAGAGCATCTGAACAGAACTTTTTTGCTAATTAACGTTTGGGAAGAACTAATCAACACTTAATAAAAATTGAGCTATCGACTTGATGTGTGCCGTGTGACGAGAAGTACTCACATTGAACATTTGTAAGCTTGTAGGTAAAACTATTTGAATTTCTCTTTCGTTTTATGTAATGCATACTACCAAGCATTAAAAACACGATATTCATTTATACTATAAGTTTAAGGTAAACTATATTTAGCGAGTGATTATTATCAGTATCATGATCATTTTCTAAGTGATAGTCTATTAGCAAGGTGCCGTATTTTCGATTGACATTTTTATTAAAATATTTTTTAGGACAAGCCGAATTCAAGTAAGCTAATCTAGTATTTTCAATTTGTTAAATGTTTTGTTGATCTTACTAACTATTATTTTTATTAATAGGAAAAACATGACAGTAATATTCAGTTGCATTTATGCTGTTTTCTTAACGGTGACTGGAGGAATTATTTATATAAGTACCCAAAGTCAAGAGATGAGGTACATAAGTGAGGTAAGTTTAACTGTATTTGTAATTATACGAGTTTGCCATTAACTAATGTTAAAAAATAGCAAGCTATCAAACATCAAAATTTAATGTTTACAAGCTGGTAAACATTTTCGGCGTCAAAATGAAAACATGAAGGAAAATTAAACAATTAAAAGAAGTCTTAATCCTTTAAGACCTGAAGATTTTTGGAAGAAATTAAAAGTTTTGGTGTTTTTTTTTTTTCTAAATAACAGGATATAAGTCGGCTCTCGTTAATTCGAAATCCGATAAATCGAATTTTCGCTTAATTCGAACTAAACATGGAGTCCCGAAATTTTCAATGGCAGAATAACGTTAAAAATTTTCATTTATTCGAACTCATTTTCTCTTGACCTCGTTTAATTCGAACTAGCGAGAATTTCGATTTGTCATTTTTCCTTAATTTCTTATGGACTTAAGATCCTTGAAATAATTTACTTTCTTTCATTTTTGTCAGAATTGTTCTGAACTATTTTTTTCTGAACTATCCCATGTATTTGATATCTGCTTTCTTAGTGGCCCGTCTGTCCGTTAATGGCGCCTCCACCGTCCACCCCTTCTTCCATTGTGCTTGTTCCTAATCCTTTATTTGACTTATGTATTTATATCTTTTAATTTAATATTAAATCATATTCTAATGATAACAGCCGAAGTAAATTAAAAGAATTCTATATAATTAATTCCGTTGTAATACTAGTACCCTTTATTCATCTTTTCCCCTCGTACTTTCCATAATTCGAACTCTGGATAGCCGACTGCATTTCCTTATATATATATATATAAAACTAATTACTATTTAGAAATGAACCAATGAAAATCTGTGTAGGTACCACAAATGGCAGGGCCCAGTAGCCAAATGTCGCCACGTTTGTCGCCAACTTGGCGATATCTCTGATATTTCGGCAAGTTCCCATAGAAATCCAATGAAAACCAAAAAGTTTGCTTGCTTGCAGAAAATCAACAAACTGAGACATTTTAATGCAATAAAAACTAATATTAACTTATGACTAAAGCTTATAAAAGGATTATTTACATAGGTTTTGAGTACAAGTACTAACTATTTACAAAATCTGCAACAATATGTTTATGTGAAATATATTTATGTTTACTTCTCAGACAAGTAAATCCATATGCTAAAAATTATACAATAATGCATGAATTAACGAGAATTGATGGACAAGAATATGTTTTTAATTTTATAAGATGCATTTAAGAACATGCAGACTCTATGACATTTCCAATTTTATTTCCTCATGGTGATCTAGGACGGACATACAATATGTGTCAAAAATAAAGAAGATTGCAGGTTTACAGTACTTTGCACATCGATAGCACTGAAGGAAAATTATTTTAACCTTTTACTTAACTCTGATTATTTAATTCATTTTACATTAGCTTTGTTTAAAAATTTTAACATTTATTTTAAATCAAAGACGAAAACGGACATTGTATCTCTTACAGCGATTGATTTGGTCTTAAAAATTTCCAATCAAAGAACACATGAATGGAAACCCGTTTACAGCAAGCTCTCCACTTTTCTTTTAAATTATAATTCAAACTTTTTAAAGCCGAGGAAATTAGGGTGCTTTTAGAATCTGGCGTGTCTGAACGGGGGTTGGCGAGAGTAACTCGTAGAGGATAGAGCTCCTTGGGCAGATAGAAGTTGGCTAGAAAAAAAGGATCGCGATACCAAACGGAATCGCGAAACGATTTCGCATTGATAAGTGAGCGTAGCCAGCCCCAGCAGGGGTGCAAAAATCCCTCTAGATATTGAAATAATAAACGATGTAAAAAAATATAGGTCAGATATGTAAAAGAGGAAGTCTTTTATATCAACAAACGACGAATTCCAACTATTGTAATTTATACAGGGTGTCCGAAAAGTCTGGAAACGGTTAAATAACTCGAGAAATATTGATCAGATTGAAAAACAAAAATATACGTATTAAATATTTTTAAATAAGCTACTCAGTGATACTAAATTTGTCCCACGCAACCGACCCCCTGGGGGTCAAAGGGGGTCCAACTTTGAAATCTTAAATTATAACCCCCACTTTTTATTGCAGATTCGGAATCTACAGACAAAAATACGCAACTTTTGTATTTAATGTTTATTTCAAATTCTCCTTTATCACGGTGTAATCGGGCATTTTCGAAAGGTACATATTTCGGCTTTCCCAACCGTTTTGTGCCTTCTTGGAACCTGATTGGCCAGAACTTTTGACTTCAAATTTCCCGTCTTTTGCAAGAATAGCAGTCAGTTGCGAATCAGTCACGGAGTAAGACAGAGGAAGGAAAAGTAATGTTAAAATTTTGCCTCATGGATTTTTCAACGATAGGGGGCGACACGCAGATGGTGGGCTGTCGATCGATGCTTCAGCAATGCTTTTCAATGGGGAAAATGTTCATTTATTTATTTATTTTTTCTTTTAACGAAAAATCTAAATTTTTAGAAAGTTGTAGAAATGAAAATCTGATTCAAGTTTTCTTCACAACATACATAGTTTATAAAGGGCAGGATATGTGGATAATCTTCGTTTCGATGTGTTCTGCCTTTGTTTTTTAATCATTTAATTCAAAGGGGCGGGCGGATGGGAGTGTATGGGAATTACTACAGTGTAGATTAACATGTAAGACAAATTATTAAAAATATGCAAGTATAAAGTTACTTTGTGCTGATTAAGCAAAGGATGGGGAAATACTGTAAATTTCAAGTGAAGTTGGGGTTACAGATTTTGGAGATTGATTAATTACTGCAAATAAAAATAACATATCAACAAACATTTTTCAACAATTCTGATAAATGTGATATTTTTTGTAATTTAATTTTTTTTTAATTTTTTCATTATTTTAAATTTAATATGTTGAATTATTTGAAAATTTTTCATCTTTTATTTTTTTTTTTTTTTTTGAAAAGTAATCTGTTGGATCTGTTGATTGTTTCCAAAGACAGACGACTTTTTAATTATCATAGGGGATGGATAATGTAAAAAGAAAAACGTGCACTTATTTATTTATTTTTGCAATAAAATTTTAAACGTGACAAAATGCATAAACATAAACGTAATTTGAAAAACAAATCGATTTGTTACTTAATTTTTTTTTAGCCTGAAACGAGGCATTATTAATAAAATTAATTCAATTTTTTCTGCGTTTAATGATAATATTTGTAAGAAATAAGTTATACAAATTGAACATCTATAATAATAAAGAGTGTATGTGCGTGTGTCAACGCTGTTCTGAAGAGACCGCTGCATGTAGAGTTACAAAATTTGGAGGGAAGGTACCTCTATACATGTAGTTTTGCACCTCGAAGCCCGAATTTTGATTTTTTGATTAGAATTTTTTAATTTAATATTTTAGGCGATTTTTTGTGTTCTTTTTATGTTTCGAGGCGATTTTTCCATATTAGTGAAAGGAATACGGTTTCATTTTTTTTCCTTCAATATAGTAATTTTTTTTTCTCTTTTCAATAAAGTTTATTCGGAATTCGTGCGGCGATTTTGGGAACTTTTAACAATTTTTTATTGCGATATTCGGTATTTCTTCATATTTTGAGACTATTTTTAAGAATCATAAAAATAAAATTGTTTCAAACCCTAATTAACTAATTTTGCCTGGTATGATTTTTCAATTTCAGTGATTTTTTTCATTGCATTTTGCAGTACGATTTTCGATGTGGTTTTAACGATTTTTTGTGCGTTTAGCATCGGTTTTTAGTCAATTTTCTCAATATTGCAGATTTTAGTATGCATCATGGTCTTATCTATTTTTAAATTGCAGGTAAAAAAGGCAAAAACCCTAAAACTAATGAATTAGTGGTAAAGGAATTATTTTGAATATCCACCGTAACCTATACTAATAAAATAACTAAATGCACCGTCTGTGTGCATGTATGTTTTTGTGCGATGACTAGCAAAATCTACGGCAATTACGAGGCTCAAAACTTTCTTGAAAGTACCCCAGTCTCTCCTGATGTATCTGACATTGAGATTTTCAAAATTCTAATTATTACTTGAGTAGTTTCTCTCCCGTTTCCCATTGCAGCCCTTTTGAACATTTTTACCGTTAAATATTCTTTGTTCATTTTTAATCCAATTTTTCACACAGTCAGTGTCCGTGTATTTAAGACAACATAATTTGACATATTTCGAATTAGAGATAAAATCACAAATTTCATGTTCCTTTAATATTATTATCTCGGAACCGTGCAACGCTGGGCGGGTCAGCTAGTTTACAAATAAAAACAAAATTCAAACCTATACGATATTTAAAGTAATCTAAAACGATAGATCCCCTTCGAATTAATTCTAAATAAATCTTAAACTTTTTAAATGCTTTATTTGTCTTAAAAGTCTCTGAGCATTTTGCACACACTGTTATTTGTTTTAAATTTGTCTTGGCAATTATGTTTTTGTTTATATACAGGGAGTCCAAAAAAGTCGAATCCAAAAGTCGGTGTCCAAAAGTCGAAAATGGTCGAATAACTCGTGAATCTCACATCGAATTGAAAAACGAAAAAATGAGTGTTTTAATTATGTTTGTAAAAGCTATTCAGGGATACCAAAGTTGACCTTTGGATATCAGAGGCATTCCAAATTTGAAATTTTAAATGATAACCGCCATTTTTAATTTTCGATTCGGACTCTACGGGCAAAAATACCACGGTAGCAAGTGGTTATGGATAATTTAAGTCAAAAAAAGGTGTTAATACCTTGCGGCTTGGTGGTATATCTATGAAACCACTTAATTTTAATTCCCAAACGCCACACAAGACGGAATTTATGTAAAAAAATAGGTTTATTGAATTCCTGCAAAGCAGTTTTTCCTTAATTTCAAATAAAGTTGTTTTCAAATTTCGTCATCAATTTCTACGAATGATGTCAATCTTCGTTGATGTCAAATGATTCATCAATCTAAGTTTTAAAATGTCCTCATCAATTCATTTTTCTTTGTATTTCATTTCCTCTTGCGTTTCATGTTTTAAGCTAATTCATTTTTATGCAAAAATGGAGAAAATATTTTTCAATAATATTTGGACATTTTGCAGATGAAAGAGAATTTTAAGGATTTCGACTGATAATTTCTTTGCATGGTTTTCTCGTTCCCTTTTCATTATCTGGATAGCTTAGCCATTTTCACAAACAGGATACTTTCCGTGTTATAAAGTTTGTAAGTTATAAGTCCATGTTACAAAGTTTATTTATAAAAATTAGATTAGCCATTCAAACATTATGTAAAAAATATATGCATACAAAAAAAGAAAGAAAAGCAGCATGGTATACTTAAAATATGAATTTTCATGTGTGGACGTGCGACAGGGTACCAAAATTTCAAGCGGAAATTTCGTACAAAATTTTGATAACTGAATTTTAACACAACAGATATTGTTCAATTAAAAAATAAAATTCGACATAACAGTTGATGACGTTAACGTGAACACGCTTATTGTGAATTATTTTTAACTCTAACATTCCCACTGTCCCTATAAAAGAGTTATAAATTATGTGTTTTTTCTACTTTTAAGATGAACACGTTTAACGTAAAATTTTGCTCACTGTGAGCAATTCTCGATGTCTTCATAAAGATTTCGTTGCTTGATGTGAACAAAATATCCTAGAAAAATTTAAGTTTATTTTTTCTTTGGCAATAATGAGAGCTTTGAAAACGAGTTCTGTTGCTATTATTATTATTATTATTATTATTATTATTTTACTTTTGGAAATTACAATATGTATCATCAACTTGCATGCCACCAGGATTAGGGTTGATTTCTATCTAAAGGGAGTATTTTGTTTCTTTCTTCACACATGGAAAATTCAAAATTTAGTATTAAAATTTTCATATTCGTTTCAAAGATAGCATGTGTTCAGACATTTTTTTTTACTTCGTTTACCAGAGTGAATTTATAAAGGTATTTATATGTAGTGTATAGTTTCTCAAAAAAGGCCACAAATTACAGCAATTCTTAGGTTTACAAGAAAAGTTCAATATTATTACATGAGGTACATTCGAAAAAATTTTAAAAATCTGAAATTGCTAAGAAATATGGAATCGCTAAAAGTACAACATGATTGATTTTAAAAGGTATAGAAAAAATTGAAACAATTTGTGTGCTAAATAAGTTTGAACCAAGTCAAAATAGAATGTGAATCGAGAATAATTAAGAAGTCGAAACAGCATTAACAAGTAGGAAATTCATGCGTTAAACATAGATTATAAAACACTTTCCAACACTTCTTGAAATCTTTAACAAAGCTTCGTTATTTAGGGAAATAAAGTTACTGTCTGTATCTAAATATGCATTCTAATACTTTAAAGGGCCCTGCATTTGATATATCGGTTGATATGTATGCTATGTAATGGAGAAATTTAATTTAGCAAAAAAATGAAGTCCAGGTTGAAATTTCTTTTTAAGCAATTTATAGTAATAGATGGAAACATTCTCAATATTTCTGTTCAGCCCAGTAGTTTACCTGGTATCGTTATTACACGTCAGTATTTAGCTAAAATATATTTTAAACCAAAACTCTCTTAAAATTATGGGAATCACATTCTCAGAAATTATCATTCATAGGCATCCATGAATCTATTTTTTTGCGTGGCCCTGTATATCATTTTATCTATCTTCTACAAACATTTCTTAATAAACTGAATACAGTTCAGTATAAAAATGCATAACTTATTTAAAAAATACCTTCAAGTAATTTACACTCATATTCAGTAACGTTTCAGAGCTCTTTTGTGCAGATCTGTATATCAGATATAACATTTATACACATCATATAATACGCATAGATTTAGTGAAACTTAAAAAGGCATATCATGATTAAAATTATTGGGCACCCACTCTGGTTACGCCACTGCATTTAGTGTGTATTTTTTTTGTATTGCTATAGATGATACTATATGCAACAAAAAGGGTGTAATATATGTGTATTCTGTAAGCACACATTCTTGGTGCGCTTTATGAGCCCGCGCAAAAAAGGTTGTATTCTAATACGCCCGCATCTTATAGCCATTAGGAATTGCAAAAATAAAAAAATAAAAACTGCGTTATATGTAGGGATGAGATTTCCGCTTTTTTGCACACCAGTAAAATTTAACAGAAAATGCTATATTATGTAATCGAAAAAATTTTGTGATTTAACAGATCAACATTTTCTCTAAGATTATACTGGTGTCCAAAAAAGCGGAAATCTCATCACTAGTTATATGATACAAAAAAAAAACCCTTACTTTTATGCAATATAAAAAAGAAATAATCAGAGGTGTGGCATGTGGTGGGGGACAATTTTAACATCTTGAATCATAATACTGATTTTTTATTTCAAATTCGTATTCTACGAGAAAAAAATACGCAATTTTTAATTTAACATTCTCTTTCGTTTCGCCATAGATAATCTTATAATCAAGCAAAACACAGCCAGATTCGTTACATGAGTAGGAAATCCTATTTTTTATTGAAGTTCTGGTTTTAAAATTTAAAAAAAAATTAAAAAGAAAAAAAATTATCCTTCCGTCATGGACAGGAAATCGGAAATGTCTAAATTCTGAATGAATGCACTATTTTCAGCACTACCAGGATAAACGACAAAGACGTAGAATAGTCATTTCCAATATAACATGAAGCGTACGGCCCATAGGGGGACTATTTCACATTTTGGTGGCCAATTGCATATTTGTTACTGAGTCATTCACTATAAGTTTCTTTTCTTTTTCTATTTTAGAAATGAATGTTGTAAACTGAAAATAAATGAAATACAAGCATAATTGCAAAAATCAATGATTTATTGAATTAAAAAAAATGTTTTAGACTAAACATTTAAAAAAAGTAAACAATAATTAACAACAGAATAATGAGTATTTTTAAAAATTGGACTTTTTTTTCCAGAACTAAAGTTTCTATAAATATTTTGATAGTTATTATATTCTACAATTCTTTGAGACATTTTCAATTTTTTATTGAATGAACTTTCTTCTTTTATTCGCTTTGCTACATATCGCACAAAGAATCTTTTTTTTTTTTTTTTAAATCAAACAACTAAAAAAAACTGACAGTTTTGAGCATATACTTCTAAAATATATGAAATATCTAAATGAAGTACTATAGGTGCAGATTCTCAAAACTTTTAAGAAACCAGGGGCTCCTAAGCCCGAAAAATACAGTGGCCACCTTTTGTAAGAAACGCATAAAAGAATAGCACTTATATGTGCATAAAAGTCAGTAATTTAAGGGGGGAAAATAAACGCACATCTACAAAAAAAAAAAAAAAAAAAAAAAAAAACGCAGACTATTTGCGTCAAATATAAATGCTTCACTCACACAATTCTTTTAATTTGAATATAAAATTAAGTGTAACGTAAGTCGTAAGCTATGTATAGTCAGAAGACAAAGTTGATAGGAAGATAGAGTTTAAGGAAAAATATATCAATAAAAATAAGCTAAGCAATCATGGTAATGGGGAATATAAAAAATATATATATATTTATTATTATCATTTTCTAAGAGTTCATATAAAAATGAAAATTGCGACTGTGTGAGATTATTTTGCATTTTAAATTTCAAAATACGATTGAAACATTTGTTTTTTAAAAAGACACAAGAAAAAAATATGTTTTAAAATTCTTATTTTAAAAGGGCGATTCTGTTCAAATTTTCCAAACATTTAAGCCATTTGATTCCAGAATTTCAGGCATAAAAACACACCATGAAAAAATATCGAAAAAAGACCGTCCAAAAATCCATTTTGTTAATCGTAACAACGAAAAACGAAAGTTCCGTGAAAAGGTCGCCAATGAATCCCTGTAAACTTCGTCCAAAAATTTGAAAAAAAAAAAAAAAAAAAAAAAAAAAAAAAAAAAAATGCAAATGTCAACGAATTGGGGAAAAAAAAAAAAAAAAAAAAAAAAAAAAAAACATGAATTTTGCAAATTAAAAAAAAAAAAAATCTATTTTGTTAAAATATCTAGGAGAAAAGCGTTTTTCGTAAAAAAAAAATAGAATAAATGCGAATTTCGCGAATGTTTGCGAAAGAATCGTCCCTTCGTCGAAGGATTACAGAAAAAAATTCACTAATGTAATCAAAGGATCGTAAAGAAGGACTCTAATTTTATCAAAGAATCACAGAAACAACACAATTTTTTTCAAATGACTAAAGAAAAACTCGACCGATTCGTAAACCGATTGCAGAAAAAAATACAATTTTGTCAAAGGATCACAAAAGACTTAGTAAATTTCATCAAACAATTGCGATAGAAAACGAGAATTTCGTGAAAGCATGGCGAAAAATCCCCTGAAATTGCGTATGAGGATCTCTATAAAATCCTGAATATTATCAAAAGTTTACGAAAAAATGGAAACAAATGCTATTTTTGTTAAAAGATCTGAAGATATAAACGTAAAATTTGCCAAAGTAGGCGACTTAAACGTCAAAAATAGTCACACAAGCAAAAAGTTTAGTGGCGCACGTGGCGATTGGCGACCATGAATCTGCATTTGTAGTTACTGCAAACTTTATAAAATCAATAAATACTAAATCAGGGTCCGTACGATTCAAGCACTTTTAAGCACTTGTTATCAAAACTTTTATAAAATAATTTATGCCTTACGTAACGAAAAAAAATTACCTTCAATATAATAACCAGTAGTTTGCAAAATTTTTTATAGTATAATGCTTAAAATCTGATGAATATGTTTGATTTGTACGAACTCTGTAAATTGCATTAGAAAAGGAAATTAAATGGATACGTGCAGCTATCCTACACAGTAAAAAAAAATGCATGATGAATATGCATTTAAAATTTTAAAATCAAAGTTAACCATAATAAATAAAAGATAATGCATGAAAAATAAAAACATTCAAAATGGAAAACAGAGAAAATACGTTGAGAATTTTCTACTTAATGAGATGCTCAAACTGATGACCATTAACGACTTGACAAAGTCCTAGTCGCACATAGAAGTTATCAATTACTTTCTCTAAAGTTTGTGGTGTTATCATATCAGAGAATTGAATTATCCTTTCCTTTAAGTCACCAATGTCTAAAGGTTTTGTGTGGTACACATTGTTTTTCAAGTATCCCCAGTAGAAATAATCTAAAGGGTTTAGGTCAGGTGACCTTGGCGGCCACTCAATTGCGCCTCTTCTACCAATCCATTGCCTAGGGAAAATAGTATTTAGTAAATTGCGCACTATCAATGCAAAATGACATTGAGCACCATCCTGCTGAAACCAGACATTGCCGAAATCTATTCCAGTTATTTTTCGGATCTCCGGTATTATATGGCTCTTTAATAAATCGATGTACTTTTCACCAGTTAAATTGCCTTCGATAAAAAACGGTCCGACAACTTTATTGCACAATAGTCCCGCCCAAACATTAATTTTATTTTGATATTGCGTATGGGTATCTTTCATCCAATGAGGATTCACATCGGACCAATACCGCATATTGTGTTTATTAACTTCTCCACTTATTTGGAATGTAGCTTCATCCGAAAAGCATGTCCAAATGGCGCATGGCGCATGCAAATATGCATGCGCCAACTTCTTAATTCTCAGTTTCTGCAACCAGCGTTGAATTCAGGGGGTGGCCCATGGGGAACATTCCTCCCCCCCCCTCCCCGAAGTAATAAAGTGTCCCTCCCGGAAAATCTGGGATTTTGGGTTTTCAATAGGCAAAAAGGGTAATCCCCCCCCCGGAACTCTATAATGCCCCCCCCCCACCGGAGCTACAAAAGTCCCTCCTGGAGAAAAGTGTCTGAATTCAAATCTGGCTGCAACGACCGTTTTCTTTGTTCGGTGTGGTCTCAGAAAGAGTGCCAAAACCGTATTTTGAGATTACACATCAGTGACATGATTTTTGTCCATTATACCGTCATTTATGTCGAAGCGAAATAAAGGTAAATACAAAAGTTGCGTATTTATTTCTGTATAATGTAAATCAGCAATAAAAAATGGAGTTCCTCATTCAATATTTCACAGTAGCATTCATATAAAAAAACCAAGGTGTCGGGTGAGTGGTCAACTTTGGGATCACTAAATTGGCTTTTAAAAAAATAAATTATTCGATTGTTTTAAATGACTAAATTTAAAATTATGACAGAAATTGTTAAATTGAAAAAATTATATTCAATTACAAAAAATATTACATTTATTAGAATTTTTGAAAAAATATTGTGTATTCGTTATTTTGTAGTTGCAGCAAATAACAAATCATCTAAATCTCTAATCCAACCCCCACATGAAATTTATGCAGCTTTCTCATGCTATATTCATCGTTTGTATAGCCAGCACACACAAAAAATGCATATATATGTTTTTCTTTCGTCCTATATTGTACTCTACAGTAATAATTTAGAAAAAAGAACCTCTGCAGCCTTTTTAGATGATTTTTTTAAACTGCAGAAACCATCGAAGAGGAGATTATTCACAGATTTCGTTCCCTTTCCGACTTCCTAAAAAAATATACAGTGGACTCTCTCTTTTCTGAAGACTCGCGGGACCGACCAAAAATGTTCAGATTACGACAGTGTTCATTATAGAGGGAGATTGGAAGTGTATTACTACTACTATAGTTTTCGAGAGAGTAATTGATGAAAAAAGGTCGACTCTATGGGGTTTTTTATCATATTTTCTTTCTTTTAAGTTTTAGAAGTAAATTAACATCGGTTCTTTTCAGTTAGTTGAGTGCCTCTGTAATATTTACATTTATATTTATACATATTTGTGTATATATAGTACATGCATGTAAAATGTATGTATGAATTGGCACTCAGCTAACCGAAAAGTAGATTGTAACAAACCTTAATGAATGCCCCATCATTTGAAAAAAGAAATCTGCTAAAATTAAATAGCAAGATATGTATGAGCCTTTCTTTATTTGCCATTTTCTCAGTAATTGATCAATATAAGAAATCAATCTTTTACAGAGGGCGGCTGACAACAATGTGACAACAGGAGCTCAGAATTTAAATAAAGATTTTATTTGAACTTTTCAAATAAACTGCAACTGCAAATACAAGCTTAAAATGTAGCAGTGATTTTGTCTGTTTATTTCTTAATCGAGTTCGTTGAACGTTTTTCTTCTTCTGTAACATCTCTAAATTTCCATGATGAGATTTCGAATCCAGATTGCAAACGTATGTTCAGTATGCAGAGGGGTGAAGTAGAAATGGGGATCAAAAGTAATATTCATAATAGTGGGGTGTTCAGAAAAGACAGTGTGTTTTTTGTTAAATCTATAGAGTTTCGCTGGGACTGTCGTAATGCAGTCATAATACTGGGTGTCCACATTAGAGAGTGTTTAGATAGAGAGAGTCAGCTGTGCATTGCTTTAAGTAATTACTGAAAACTTGTTTAAAATTTACTTAACTTTTATTTTTTATAAGATTATACTTTCTTAATAATTGCAAGGTGTACCTAAACTTTTGGACAAAACTTTAAGGGATGGTAGTACACATCAAAACAAACAATATTAAATAGGAAACTCAGGATCCCAAACGTCTTTCGAAGGAGATAGTCGCCATTAAAGTTTGGGGTCCAAAATTTTAAATGATTATAAAAAACGGAAAAATTGATCCAATCGTTTGTGGTTTTCACTAAAACTATTCTTTATGACAGTATTCTCTTGAAAATAAATTATAGAGATGAATTTTTAAAAAAGGAAAAAAGTTTAAAAGTTTAAAAGAAAGGGCAAAAGTTGAAATTTAATCCACCCCTCGAACACAATTTCAATTTTGCGCTACTTAATTACTCCCAACGATTGTGATTTTGAGTTAAAGATTTAAGTCTAAGCATTTGAAAGCATTTAATGAGATTTAAAAAAAATTACGGTTAAAAATAGTACTACGTTACACCAAAGTTTAAGGCGTCCACTATCGGCATTTAAAAAAATTTATCTTTAAAATTTATTTTCAAGGAAATACTGATTTACAGAGTAATTTTCGCGAAAATCGCAAACAAATTGACCAATTTTCCGTTTTTTTTATATAATTATTAGAAATTTGAGCCTCACCCCCTCCCTCCCTCCTTGAACACAGCTCAGTTAGCACTACTTAACCACTCCCAACGATTCAGATTTTGAGCTCAACATTTACGTTTATGTCTAAGCTTCTAACAAAATTTAATGAGGTACAAAAAATAACGGTATCGGCATTTTTTAAAATTTATCTTTGTAACTTATTTTCAAGAAAATACTGATTTAAAGAGTAATTTTAGTGAAAACCAAAAATTAAACGACCAATTTTTCCGGATTTTTTTAAATAATCATTTGAATTTTGAACCTCCTCCCCCTTGAACACAGCTCAGTTTGCGATACTTAACCACTCCCACCGATTCGGATTTTGAGCTCAAAATTTAAGTTTATGTCTAAGTTTCTAAAAAAATTTAACGACATACAAAAAATAACGGTAAAATGTAGTTGTTCGCTATTCCAAAGTCTAAAGCGCCCTCTATCCGCATTTTTTGAAATTTATCTTTATAATTTATTTTCAAGAAAATACTGACACAAAGAATAGTTTTGGTGAAAACCGCTAACGAATCGAGTAATTTTTCCGGTTTATATAATCATTCGAAACTTTGGACCCTAAATTTTAATGGCGCCTATCTCCTTCGGAGGACGTTTGGTACCCTTAGTTGCCTATTTAATATTATTTGTCTTGATGTGTACTATCACCCCTTAAAGTTTTGACCAAGAGTTTAGATACACCCTGTATTTAAAACAGAATAATTTTTTTTCAAAGTTTTATATCATATTTTACATTGTCAGTCACCTGACGTGGTTTTAACAGAAATTTCAGTGTCAGTCGACGTGGCACTCCACGTATTAAACATTAAAAAAAAAAAAAAAAAAAAAAAATACATAAGTTGTTTTTAAAAAATGATTTAATGGATAAAGAAAAAAGGCAAAAAGAAAATTAATTTATTTCTATTAACGTTTTTGTTAAAAGCATATTAATCACTTTTGAAACAATCGCTACTGATGTTTTTTGAGAAGCACTATTCCGGCCAAGCAGCGTTGCCAGTTTAGTTTCATTTTTTACTGCGTAATTTGAAATTCGCACCGTAACTTTAAAAAAAAGGCAATTTCATTTTATATATTCGCTAAATGTTTGTCATTAAATAATTATTTTGGTACTTTCCGATATAAAATCAAAAGTTATATATTAAAAAAAAACGACAAAACATGGAAGATAAAATATGGTTATGAAAATAAAATGTGTATCTGATGTATTTTGTTCGTACACCACGATCTTCCAGGATCCGAAGAAAGCATTAAATACAAATGTTACGTATCTTTGTCATTAGAATCCAAATCTGCAATAAGGACTGGAAGTTATTATTCAAAATTTCAAAGTTGGAATCCCTCTGACCCCTCAGGGTTCGGATTGGGTTGGGGGGTCAACTTTGATCGAACCAAATGCATATTTTTTTAATACGTTTTTTTTTTTTTCGTTTTTCAATCTATGTATTTCACGAATTCATCGACCGTTTTCCGATTTTTCGTTCACTCTGCATTTTGACATATTTGTTATTTTATCGCTATAATGAATAAATAAATAATTTTCTACACTAACGTCCTGTTATAAAACCTAAAAGGTCGTCTCTGTCAACAAATAATCATTTCGTCTAAAGTTTTCCGACACCACACCATTTACACATTTTTTTAAGGGGGAATGCACCGTGTTTTTTAATAGTTTCCTTTACTTGTGAATTTCCAACAAATATTCTAATTAATAAAAAAAAAAACAGCTAATAATTTTTATTTATTAATGGTGCCATAAATAAATTACACATGCACCTTTTGATGACGCACATATGGACCACAAGTCCCGAAAGTACTAAGGAATTAAAATATATTTTAGATTAAAAAAATTAAAATACCGATTTCTTTCTATTGATTAATCGTTTCTCTGATTTAGTCGCACCTTATAAGAACAACGTGTGTTTGCCAATCATGATTTGCCAATATCACGTAATTAAATTTATGAAAAACAATTTAAAATTTAAAATAATATATTAATTTACTAAAAATTATGATATATCTCAAAGAACTATTGAAAAAATTTCTGCCCTACTTCAATCATGAAAACCTTTAATCCCACACCCACCTGATTTTTTTTCGTACGTGTACTAAAATTTCTAGAACAGGAAAATTTTCTTGTTGAAAATCCCTGGTTAAAAAAGGAAAAAATACGAGTTTTTGAAGTAGCTTTATTTATTTTATTAAAAAAAAAAAAAAAAAAAAACTGATATTTCACTTGGAAAATAACGAGACCTATAAGTACCCTGAATTTACGATGTCTTGTATCTTTCTATAGTAATAAGAAAAAAAAAAAAAAAAATACAGCCTTACAAGCCGTATTAGATTTTTTTTTTTAACAGCAGAATCTATTGAAACGCATAATATACACACATCCCCCCCCCCCCCCCCCCCAAGTAATGAAGGTTATCTTTTTTCTATTCAGGAGGGCAGGTGCTTATTTCTACGTTAAAAGTTCGAAATACGCAAGTTTTTAGTTAGAAATGTTTGTCGGGATACAATAAAAATCGGAATAGAAAACTAATATAATATATTTCAATGACATTTTGGAGAGAAAATCACATAAAATACTATAGCATCATCGAAATAATCATCACTGGCGGTTTTCGAGAAACGGTATTCCTGCAAAACGGTATTCCCTCCTCAATCTCCTCGGACGGGGCGCCCCCCTCCTTTCACGCAGGCCTGAATGTCCGGATGGAGAAAAAGGGGATTTAAAAGGGGATCGAAAATTCCTGAATGAGCTAAAAATAATTTTAAGTAATAGATTTATTTTTACAGCACAGTCACAAATAAAAGACAAAAAACAAGTGAAAAAAAATGTTAAAAATTACTTTAAATGTGTATACTAAAGATCCTATTATTTACACAATTTTTTTTTCATCTGAATAATTAAAATAAAAATTTGCTTTAATTCTACATGCATTAATTGCATAAATATCCAAAGTTATGAATTATTAAATTTTGTCCTTTGGTTTTTGTTAGAATGATTTCGTATTTTAAATGGCTTAAAAAAGGAAATGAAGCGCCAAGTACCTTTAATAAACTATGTATGTTGTGAAGAAAACTTGAATCAATCAGATTTTCATTTATACAACTTTCTAAAAATTCAGATTTTTCGTTAAAGAAAAAATAAATAAATAAATGAACATTTTTTCCATTGAAAAGCATTGCTGAAGCATCGATCGACAGCCCACCGTCTGCGTGTCGCCACCTATCGTTGAAAAATCCATGTGGCAAAATTTTAACATTACTTTTCCCTCCTCTGTCTTACTCCGTGATATTCGCAACTGACTGCTATTCTTGCAAAAGACGGGAAATTTGACGTCAAAAGTTCTGGCCAATCAGGTTCCAAGAAGGCACAAAACGGTTGGGAAAGCCGAAATATGTACCTTTCGAAAATGCCCGATTACACCGTGATAAAGGAGGATTTGAAATAAACATTAAATACAAAAGTTGCGTATTTTTGTCTGTAGATTCCGAATCTGCAATAAAAAATGGGGGTTATAATTTAAGATTTCAAAGTTGGACCCCCTTTGACCCCCAGGGGGTCGGTTGCGTGGGACAAATTTAGTATCACTGAGTAGCTTATTTAAAAATATTTAATACGTATATTTTTGTTTCTCAATCTGATCAATATTTCTCGAGTTATTCGACCGTTTCCAGACTTTTCGGACACCCTGTATATCGAAGAATGCATTTCGAATTGAAAGTGAATTGAAAACATTATCATTTAGAGAAATATAGAATTGTGTGTTTGAAGTGAATATTTCTAAAATCTCAGTTATTAGCAGATGTATTTTTCAAAGTTATTAACTACATAACTTAAACTGTCATTTAAGCCCCGCCCCCCCCCCCTCAAAAAAAAAAAAATACCGGATCGATCTTGATATACAACAAATGTTTCATTAAATATTGAAATTAACAAAATAAATTTCCAAAATACTCCACACATTTCATATCGCTTCGTCATGTTTAATAATAATAAAAAAAAACTGCTTTTTTTTTGTTATGTTTGAAATTATAAAAAAGACACCAGTAAAGGATTAAGAGGAATATATGAAAGGTTCACAACCTAGCAGACCAAATCCATTTTGAAATAAAATGCGATAATCCATTTAGAAAGTTGCAAAAAATCTGTTTTATTCGTACAGTGAACCAAATCTGTAAGCAAATGCCATGTATGAGAAAGTATGTGAAAACAGGCTTGGTTTACTGTGGGAGTAAGTAAATCAGATTTTATTTACCTTCTAAATGGATTACTAGACCGGGAGGTGGCTAACACAGGCAATCACCTCATCAACTTCACGAAAATCTAGGATTAGTCAAATCCCGATTCGCATATTAAAACGCAGTTGGTCTGCCAAGTCATGTCTTGGTGGAAAACACCTAAAGGTGTTCCACCCCTATTTTAACGGTTGACTCGAAGGTTTACTATTGTGCTTTCCTGCATTCAAAAGTATGAAAACATGGAGCATTGGGAACAGGAAAATATAATGGTAAACCTTTGAGTGAACCGATAAAATCGGGTTTTTAAGTAATTTCCAACAAGATATGACTTGATAGACCGATTGCGTTTTAATGTGCGAATCTAGATTTAACTAATCCTAGATTTTCATCCATGAACTCGAAGAAGTGATTATCTGTACCATCTCTCTGTCTATACATATTTTTTTTTTTTCAAAATGCATTAAGTCTACTATGGTTGTGAACTCCTTATGTAAGCTTTTATTAAAAAAGAAAAAAAAATGGCAAAGGAATTGGTTTGTCTATTGCCGAGATATTTTGGGTGCAGTCATAAAAAACATTATTTTGAGGAAATAGAGTTTAAAGTTTTGAAACAAGTATCGTACACCCATCAACTGAGCGATAAGAATAGGTATAATTTCTACTTACTTTTTTTTTTATTCAATAAAAAATGCCGTTCAATATATGAAATATTTCTGCATAACAAATGTGAAACCATTAATTTAAATTATTTCGCATTTTGCAGTTCTTCAGTGTGACTATTTGTGCAGTTGGGATGCTTTGGCTTCTATTTTTTCACATTGATCTTTTTCGATACAAGCAAAAAGTGCTGAGGAAAATGATGGGGACATCAGAACAAATAGATCGCATCAGCACAAGTACAGATTTTAATTTCGGAATAACATTTTTGGGAAATGAAACTCCTCCGTATAGATTTCTCACTGGAAGACACAGTGGTAGTTTTTACTTAAAGACTGGTTTAGCAGGTATGTATAATTCTTCCATAAAATAAATTATTAAATGATATTAGAAGACCATTTTATTATTTTGAATTTTTATTGTGATAGTAACAATATAAGTAGACTTTGTTAAATTTTATTCACAAGATTTAAACATGCAATTTTTTAAATATTCATTAGGCACAGCTCTGAGTTTCGGGACCTATCATCCATAATTAATTCAATTTCAACGCTCTTAAAGTAATCAATGACCTTCATTAAGAGTACAAAGAGAGATTATTTCAAAACTAATTTAAAAAAAAAAAAACTATTTATTAATATTAAAAAGTACTGAAATTTAACACGCGCCATCACAATGGCCCAGTTTCATAACTAAAATTCAGATGTAAATTATTAAATTGGCTATAAGAGGAGAGGATTTTTTTTGCCTATGTTTCAAACAAATTTCGATATATATGAACAGTTAAAGTCATCGATGAGATTTATAACAGTAAACCAATTATCAATATTAATGTTGCGACCAGATCTAAATATGAGCTTGGCGATTAGGGTTCAGGTGAAATGACCCTGCGAGGACAGGAAGATCATTATTGTACAAGTCTCCAAGCATATATGGCAGAAAAATTGAAGGCTATATCGGTTTAGAATGTTCGAACAACACCTCTAGAGATAGGAAGATAGAACGAACAGGGTTTTGTGACTACCTTTGTCGGAGAGAGAGCTTTTCGACACTTGTCAAGCACCTTGTGACCTATGAAGGGTTAAATTGTATGATTCAACAATTTGCAAAATCTCTCATTAGAAGTATTATATAGCTAGCAACATGCCTGTTTCATACAAAAAAAAAAAAAAAAAAAAAGTACCAGCTAAACGGCGCATTTTTACCAGCAAAAATGACATTGTTTAATCCTTGAAAGACAAGGTCTACCGGCAGGGCCTGATCAATGCACGGACCTTCAGGGCCTCGGCCCTGAGCCCACTAATTTCAGGCGCCCACAAATTATAACTAATTTTTTCCCTTAATCAAATACTTTTAAAATAATATTATTTTATAAAATTTGAAACGTAAAATTTAAATATTCTGAATGGCTCAATGCGATTTAGTATTTTGAAAAAATGATAAATACTGTAAAATCTCGATTATGTGTTCTTGGAATTTGCGTTTTCTTGCATCTAATTTTTCTCGCAATTTAAGTTTTTCCACTGTTTGCATTGTATATTTTGGTCCCTGACGTATAAACAAAGTTTTACTGCAATAAAAAAAACTCCATACTTAATTTTTCTGTAAAAATCCTTTTTAATTTGAGAGTACTTATAATTTTCAAAATTTACCATATACAGAAAATCAAATTTGGGGAAAATGCCCAAAACTGCTTACTGTGTCTATTGGATTCAATAGAAATGAGGATTTTACAATGTCAGATTCATAGTTTAAAATGATTACTAGACTATTAGAGAAAACAATATGGTATATGATTTTGAGTAAGGCAAGTTTTGAAAAAGAAGTCCTCATTTACTCTGCAACATAAATTGTGAATCACAGATGTTTGTGAATTTTACAAATGCTTATCTGAGAAAGTGGCCAGTAATTCATTTTCTTTATTATTCTTGTAAATTTGTAAACTTGAAACTTTCACCCAAACAACTTTGTCATGTCATCAAATAAATCTACCTTTATTCTGAAACTGTGGCCGGGAATGGGGAGGTAGGGGGGGGGGGAGGGCAACTTTTTAACAGGCCCTGGGCCAAACTTCAGCTTGATAGGGCTCTGTCTACCGGACCCATTTAAAAAAGGTTTATCTCGAAGTCTTGGTATCAGACATGACTTGAAATTTTTCTGTAAATTATCTTGGTAATATTTCCAGATTAGAGTTAAAATAATGAAATTTTCATAGGTAATTTTCACAACACTACTGTGATACACACAGTTAGTATTATGAAAAAAAAATGGATATTAAAAAATCATACATCAATATATTTAAGCGGGAATTACTACGCGATGATCACGAATAATAAAAAAAAAACCTCATGGTAGTTTTTTGTTAATATTAATCCTTTCAGGATGGGTGGCACGTATACATTCCATAAAGGGTGCATGTACTTTTTTCATTTTTAGTGCTAGAATCATTTAATTGAATACTTTGCCTTATGGAATCATGGAATTTTGAGAAATATTCATGGAAAATACAGCAAATTACTGTAATTACTAGTACTACACGTAATTACTAGTATTATGATTTTAGATGTCCTTAAATGTCACCCGTAATGAAAGGGTTAAAATTTCCATGTTAATGAGTATTTTGTTGAAAAATAACATCACCAATGAAACAAGTAAATTTTGAGGTAAAATAAGTTAGTTAAACGCTAAAGTAGTAAACAAAAATTATTCTTCCTTTTATCAATGAATATTAGCAGTAACAGCATCACACAAAAACATGCGTTGAACAATGTTCTTTCCATTAGCTGGTTGTAAAGTAAGAAGCAACACATTCCCAAGTCTAATTGTGAGAAATTATTTTTATGTTTGATAAATATTTCTTTTGATAAAGTATTAACTCTGTTTTTAACATTTCTCAACATCGTTCAAAAGTGTTTATGAATTTGGTTTGCTTGCCTGTCCATGCCCTAACACGTGTAAATATACTAGGATCATAACGAAACTGATACACACTATATGGCCGAAGGTGACTAGCCACTTGCGATTTTAAACATTTTGTTAAATATCTAGAAAAATACTTGAGAAATTATCTTGAAACTCTAAATTTGTAAACAAAATAGTACAGATCATGCATTTCCTTGAAGATTTTTCCCTCCAAAATTCTATAGGGACAATCAACAAATTGAAAAAGAAGGAATATATTTTGGATTAACCCTGTCAAAACTAATGAAGCGAAAGCCCTCAAAAAGTATATTATGATTAAGTGGCTTATTGTAATGAACTGTGTTTATTTTTATGCGGATAGCATGTATACTTATAAAGAAATTAAGGAACGGAGCCAGCAACACAACAGCCCCAAATTTTCCCAAGTTTTTTTGCTTATAATTTGCAGAGTTCTAAATATAAAATAATGTTCTTTTCCGAAAATATGACGAACAACATTGTACATAATACCCTGTAATCAGAATTAAACGATAATAAAAATTGTATGAAAAATGAGCAGATTTATTAAATAATTTTTCATTGCGCATGTGTGAACGCTATCAAAATTTCATTGCATATTGTGTTAGCTATATGTATTGAGCAACTTTTGTGAAAGTCTCAAAAACATAGCTTGAAAATTCGGAAAATGATCGTAAATAGAATAAGCTTAAACTTCGTTGTTTCTAAAATAAAGCAAAAAATAAATAAATTTAAAAAAAAATAAAATAAGGGGTTGTATCGAAATATAGTAGTACGTGCCATATTGTGTATTCTTTATTGACACTGATCAATAGATAAATGGATACAGCCCCACAACTTTTTGCTTCAATCTAGAAATAACGGTTTTTGAGCTTATTCTATCAACGATCACTTTCAGAATTTTCAAGCTATGTTTTTGAGATTTTCACAAAAATTACTCGATACATTTAGCTAACATAATCTGCAATTGAAATTTTGATAGCGTTTACGCATGCGCGATGAAAAATTACTTGGTAAATCTGAAAATGTCCAAACTAAGTGAAAAAATGTCTAAACAAGGAGTCTAGACAACTCAAAACCTTTGGCTTAAATTGCCAAAGCTCTGCCTATAGACTGGACTGACAACCAGCTGACACATTTCACTTAGATAGCCTTATTGGCAATAGCATCTGGTCTACCATGTAGACACCTAGTAATTGTTGTGGATGAATGTGCATATTATCTTTTATTAGAGATGCTGGAAGACTTTTCTAACAGTAGACCCCTAGAGCCAAAATCTTTCTAAAAACTGTTTTTCTTTACAATAATGAGTCTTTTTTTTTCATATTAAAATAACTGCAACTTACTTATACAAAAAATGTACCTTTAGTTTAGTTGCCAAAATATGAATTCCTTCCAAAAAGGAAATTATAAATATTAAAGGATCCATTACATTTTTTTTCATGCATCCCTTCTACATAATTACGTATAAAAGATGAGATACAGAAAATAATTGTCTTCACTGATACATGGATTGTAACAATTTTAATTATAGCTGTAGTATACAAAATAATATAAGGTGTCTACAGAAATTGTAAAAAAAAGTTCCCTAACCATATCTATTAGACTTTCCCGATTCCTATTATTAACAATACGTATACGGTATTTTTTTTTCATGTAATGCCGCTTCCTCATATAATACACTTATGAAGCTTGGTAATATCTCATTTAGGAGAAAAAATAAGAGAAAAACGTAAAAACTGTTTAATATTCATAAAGTATTGGTTGATAGTTTTATAAATCAAAATTCGAAATTTAACCCACTTTCATAATGGATTAATCATTATATGGTGACCAGAAACTTTCCTCACTTTTTGAAAAATTTTCAGTTTTAGACATTCGATCTACATTTGACTGGATAGCTAATTGCATTAAGCTGGTCATCTGATCAGGTTATGCTAATGCAGGGCTGTCCAACGCGGCGCCCGCGGGCGCCATGGCGCCCTTTGCATGTTTTCTTGGTGCCCTTTTGAAGATTTCCTATTGCTAGTCCTTTTTTTTAAGTAAAATTCCCTTGTAAAGGATACTTTATTTAAAATCTTCTGTATTTGCTTAAGAGTCTTTTTAAAAATCTCTACAAATATATTTCACGCATCAACAATTATAATGTACTCAACGTATTAAAAAAAAGAATTTGATTACTTAAAAAAAAAATGTGCTGTTGCCTTTCTTCATTCATTTGTAGATACTCTTTATATATCTTTTTATGGAAATTACGTCAATAGAAATTAATAAATGTCGGTTATAATTTTTTCCTCCTTCATGCATGAAATTTTGGCATGCTTGTTATCATTATTAACGTTGTTTCACTGGCCATTTGGCTGTTTTCTAAGACAGGATAAAATTTGTCTTTTCCTCCCTCAGACCTTTTGAACTTTAGATAATTTTGATGATTTTGTTTAAAAGAAAACTCTATAAAATCGTGCGAAAGAATTTCCATCAACGAAAGTTATTCCAAGCTCTTTGTTTGGAACCGTCCGTGACTTTATTTCAGTATTTTTATAATGGCAAATTTACACCTCCAGAAAAAAATCCAGTTTTTGCAGAATATTTGTGCCCCCCAAAAATATGTAATAGCAACAATATGTCTAATTACCATTTTATTTTTATAACAGGTAATATTTCTTTTTCTGGCTCCTTTCAACTCAAAAATCTTTGAGATAACTCCTCGCAGAAAAATGTATTATTCGAAATTTATTACAATTTAATTTTTAACATGGCGTTTTAGATTTATAGGGAAATTATGTTTCTACTGAGTTATGCAGTTGCCTATATGCATTCTTACTAATATCAAACGTTGATTTTCTTCATGTTTTGAGACATTTTTTAACAATGGCGCCCTTCATTGCTTACCAAAAGCTAAGATGCGTCCCTGCTTAGGAAAAGGTTGGACAGGCCTGTAGCTAATGTATCATTTAAAACTTTCAAAAATGAGTAAATTGACTTCAATGTAAGCACTATCCACAGAAAAATAGGATACCTGATCACCTTAATTTGTGTTAAATATTAAAAATTCATACCACATGCATTTTTAAAAAATATGTTTGGAAAGACTAATCAGCATGTGAAAAAATATTGTATCATACAGCACGTCAGTGCTGTATAGTAGAGCTCAGCTGCATCTCTAATGTTAAAGTCCAAAGTTTGCCTCTTAATAACTTTGGAACTAATCATCGGATCGCGACGAAATTGAAAAGAGGAAGTGTCCTACTCTAGATCTCAAAGTTTACAAAAATTCATCTAGATCCACCGATTAGTTTCGGAGATCCAGAACCCCTGTTTTGGCACTTTTTGCTCGTAAAACAAGAAAAAAAGAGAAACAACTCAATTATAGCCCGAACCAGGAAACATTCAGCGACACGTAATAAATTGTTCGAAAGCTTTTAATTTAGGGATGTGCCTTTCGAAGGTCCGGTAAAAAAATATCAAAAATTAAGGAAATGGCAGCCATTTAAAATTTACATAACGCTATACCTTCTATAATTTAGCATTATAGAAATCTAGTAGCGGATAGAGACAGCTTAATGCAATAATGTTAAAACTTAGACTGAGTAATGAAATGGGGAAAAATAAAAAAATCCCTACATGGTTTCGGCGAGTGGTTTTCTTGGTATTTATGTTAAAGTGATATTATATTTATAAACTTAGACAAAGGTTATAATAAAAGTATTATTTCTTCAATTTTATTTTTTAATGATGATTTTAATTGCTATTTTATAGAAATGTACAATGAAAGCATATTATAATCTTTTTAATATTATAATATTAATAGTTATAACACATTCTTTTCAAATATTAATGACGTAATCCTAAACCAAACCAGATACTGGATTTTGGCGATTTTAGTGACAAGCACTCTCGAACGAACTGAATTTTCAGAAACATAAAAATTCTCGCTGTGCAGCAATCTCTAAAGTGCACGAAACTCGCTGTGCAGCAATCTCTAAAGTGCACTAAACTCGTCAATGCCGCAGTCACTAACGTAGGTATGAGCGCTGCGCGCTCATTTAAACCAAAAGAAATATCACTGGATGCATGAAACTCGCAGTGCAGCAGTTTCTAAAGTACATGAAACTCGTCAGTACCGCAGTCAATGCTCTTATGAGCTCTGCGCGACCATTTAAACAACAGCAACAACAACAAAAAAACATTACTGGATGCACGCAACTAGTTGTGCCACAACGAAACTCGTCAAAGCTGCTGTCTACGACTCTAAAACCCTAAGAAACACCTCTGGATGCACGAAAGTCGCATGGAAAAAATTCTAAAATGGACAAAACTGGTTAATGCCGAGGTTACTAACGCCGGAATCAAACTATTAAAATATGCATGAGTTTGTTCAAAAATACGCGATAAAATTTTGAAATATTTTTCTAATATTTATAAGGCATAAATATTATGCTAATTTTTAAATAAGAAAAAATATTTTTGATATGGGAATGCGCTATCGTATTAACATTTCACGTTATAATATTAAGAGTAATAAAATTATGAGAAAAAGAAAATATAAATGCATAATACAATGTAAAATACAGGGAAAAGTAACCGAAACGAACATCATTGCCAAGAAAACAACATGCCAATACCGGGTAGGGATTGTTTGATTTTTTCCCCGTTTCGTTATGCAATCTAAGTTTTAACATTGTTGCATTAAGCTGTCGCTATCCGCTACTTAGAAATCTCTCCTTTTTAATTGCTAATTCAATTATTTCTTTCGAGTTGCCACCAACTAAAAAAAGTTCAATAATTAAAAAAAATAATAATAATAATTTTTTTTTTTTTTTTTTTTTTTTTGTAGATCAATAAAAATTTTGATTCTTCTGATAGATTTTTGAATTTCTGAAATTGACATCATTCGAAACAGAAAATACATATTTTTCATAAACATATATATAAACTGTAACTAAATATGTGTTAAAACAACATCGCACCTTTATTTGAGTGTTTTCGGCGTCAAAACAGTTACTACAATGAGGATATTTCAATTAAAAAGAGATAATTTAGAAAAAAAAAATTCTTTTATATTTATAAAAATAACGATTTGAAAATGAAGCTATAAAATCTGTGTAAATACCTATGGTCATAAGAAAATCTGCTTAGATACCGAGAAACTGTAGTGGGACTACTATCGGGGAAGAGGCGATTCTGTCGCCAAGTTTTTCGCCAACTTGGTGATATATCGCCAAATTTGGCGCCAAAAGTTACTCGCCAAAATTGAAGCCAACTTGGCTTTTTTCCGGTATTTCGTCAAACTAACATGCCTACTAATAACTTTAAACTAATACTAATAGTAGTTTAGATTTGTTAGTTGAAAGTGAGTGATTAAAAAAATTCCTGAAAGGATCTGAAAAAGCTATGAAATCATATAAAAAACTGGTGGAACCAGAGAGAAAAGTAGAGCTCGATCTAAAAAAATGTTACAGCAAAAATTGGGAAATCTTTTCAATCTAAATATGTGCGTAGAAAAGAAATGAAATCAGATGATCTGTAAAGCTCATAAAACAACCCAAATTTTTGTTAGCTGAAAATATGGACTGAGCTTTACTGGTGCCTTATATTCAAATTCAAAATTATACTATTATCCATTCAAAATTGATTACTGAGGAAAGTAGTCAATAGAATGTATTGTTATGTTGTCTCAAATAAGTTAAACTCCACAACGCTAAACGAATATAAACCATGAAGTAATAATTAAAGTATAACATTAATATAATCAGGTTGTTGAGGAATTGATGTAGATAAATATGTCTGAACACAAATATTTAGTATATGGCTGAATCGTATCTGTTCAAGGTTTTGAGTTTACTTGGAGTATTGATCTTCCACTTATAAAAACCGCTAAAACGGAATTGTGTCCGCACTTTGTACTGAACGAACTGTTCTCATACTTCATTAAATCAGCCTGTAACGTATAGTTATGAACCTGAATTTTTAAACTGGTTATGGATGATTGAAATACGGAGTGAGTTAAAAATACGTCTTTTATCCCTGGTTGATTTTAAAGCACCGGTAAAGCTCAGTCCCCATTTTCAGCTAACAAAAATTTGGGTTATTTTATGAGCTTTACAGATCATCTGATTCCATTTCTTTTCTACGCACATATTTAGATTGAAAAGATTTCCCAATTTTTGCTGCAACATTTTTTTTTTAGATCGAGCTCTACTTTTCTCTCTGGTATAAAATAGACAAATCAATCACGTTGGCAAGGTGACAATGCAAATATTTTTGCATTACAGACAAATTTCCTTAATCTTCGAATGTTTTTACAAAATTCCCTGACTTTTCCAGATTGATAAACTTTCCTGATTTCCATATTCTTTAGACACCCTGTAATAACACATATAAGTAATAAACATTATTGTCAATGAAAATTAGCAGTTTCTTTAACCTTTCAATAATTATCTATTTTTTTTTCAGCATTTTGTTTTGGTCATTTAATAAATGAAGGTCTTCAATTTGGACAACAGATACTGAATTTTGCGCAAGCAAATGGAAATAACTTAGAATGTTTTGAGATATCAGCAGTAATTCTTCATGCACTGAGACCTCTTTATTCATTTTATCAACTATTTATAGTTTTCAAATATTCAAATGTAAGTGTTATTTCTAACATGTTTTAAAAGTACTATTTTCCAACATAAAAACAAAATAATTATTAATAATTGCATTATATATATATATATATATATATATATATATATAAGCAAACATATTTGATCTACCATACCTTATCCAGTTTTTAAAAATATATCTATATTATTTTCCTTATCACAGGCATACATTTTTTAAGAGGCATGCCTTAAAAAATTTATTTTCATATTTAGTCTATGCATTTTTTAAGCTTTTTCTTTTTTTATTTTAAAACAAAACAAACTTTAAACATTATGGATCATTAAATTAAAAAGAAAAGAAAAAAATGCTAAAATCTATTACGGCTTAAAATTAATCTTGCATAAAATAATTTAATTTAGAATATAATATTTGAAGAGCTCAGATGATAAAGGTGGTAAGTGACACAATTTATTTTTTATTTTATTTTATTTTTTTTTTTTTTTGAAAAAATGAGCTATAAAGTTCAAAAAATCTATTTGCTGTTTATTTTCAAATGACTCCTATTTTAATTAAAATATCTGCGAGTATTGGATTTTTTGAAATTGTGATTTCCAAACATCTATTTGCTGTTTATTGTCAAATGCCGCCTATATTAATCAAATTCTCTGCAAGTATCAGATTTTTTGAAATTGCAATTTAACAGGTGGTAGAGGTCTGCACGGGCCCGGTCTGGCCCATATCTGCGGGCCGGGAAACGGACACGTCCGATAAAAAAATGTACGGGGCCTACCGGCCCGTTATAAAGATTTAGGAAAATACGATAAAATATGAGCTATTTTCAATGAATATGGCCTTAACGAGAATAAGCATAAATGTGCGTCATAAGCCGATACTAGTTTGACAACATGAATACAGAAATGCAACTTGTACAGTGCAGAGATCGGCATTCGATGCTCTTACTTTATGTCTAATCCGGGCCGGAACTAGACTTAATTATTCTCAAGATGTGTAGAGCAGACAGCATGATTTAAGTATTAATAGCGATAAAGAACTTATGTTAACGTAATCTTTGGAAATATACTTCTTGGTGGTGCTTAAATTCACTTCTCAACAAGGCGCTAAGGTTATGGCAGGCCGCAGGCCCCGGGGCAAGCATCATTCTGGGGGGACTTGCTTCAGTCTGTCGATAGAATTTTTTCTTTTTTTTTTTTTTGTGAATAGTATGGAAAGTACTAAACTTCATACGTATTGTATGTATGTATAAATTTTGTACTCGGTATAGTTCACATCTGTATAGAGGGTATCACAAAAAAAAAAAAAAAAAAAAAATAGTATTTTAAGAAAAAGTATTAGCAGGATAATTGTAGAAAAAAAATGATAGATTGATTGACAGACGTATCTCTTTACAGACTATTTTATTGCTTATCTACGTACATTATAAGATGGCTATCAGAAAATGTCGCAATTTTTTCATAAATAATAGTTTTATCTTCCCACGCTACAAGGAAAACGTTAATAAAGAATTTCTTTTGAAAACAATATCACACTCTCTTACCTTCTTAAATGTTTGAAAATGTATAAATTTTAAACAATTTTGGCTAATTTTAATCATTTGGCACTTTTTAGTGAAAATTCTAATTGCTCTCATGGGGGACGGGGCAAAGAGGGGGCCCGAGGCAATTGCCCCGCATGCTCTTGCACAGGCCTAGAAACTTGGGGGCCCCGGGGCAAACTAGTGAGGCCCCTCGCACCCGGAGCAAATTAAAACTTTGCCCCGGGCGCAGTTTTTTTTTTTTTTTTTTTTTTTTTTTTTTTTTTTCGCACGCCGTTGTTTAAACGTACACAGTATGATGGGCCCAAAAATGCCCAAACGTAGAATTGGGCAACCCTACTCGGCAGGCATCTGGTGGCGAAGCAATTTTTGCCGATCCCACTCAAGATAGCATAGAGGAGAAAATACGGACTTTTGATAGGTTGAATACTTTAAAGAGCGTTTTGTTCAGTTCATTTTTGAGTTTATGTAATTTAATCATGCGTTTCTGTTTAAAAACCTTTTGAACGATGGATTTTGATATTTTTTTTTTCGATTTTATGTATTTATTAATAGATAAGAAGATATATTTTCTAGAATTTTTTAGATTCTTTTTATATTATTCAACCGATCAGAAGCCCACATTTTCTTCCTTATATTATATAGAGCTGCTTCGCATGCAAAGCGTATGGAGTATGACGACGGACAAGAAAAACATTTACTTTGGCACGTTAATTTTTTTTCTTTTTTAATTACTAACTTTTAGCTAGGTGCTGGGCATTTTATAGGAAGTTAGACTAGAAACTAAAATCAATAGGTTTTTTTTAGCCATCAATTTGGGGCCGCTCAGGCTTGGAGGCCCCGGCGGTAGTTACGGCCCTGCTCCTGCATAAGTCGGGCCCTGACAATGCGAAAGTTTGACACATTTTCAGATTAATATTTAACTGTAAAGGTATAAAATTGACAAGCTTGAATACTGAAGGGATTTGGAATCGAATAGGGTTTTTAATTTTAGGTTAACAAGGTAGAACCCGTCAAATTTTGACGAAAGAGAATGTTTAAGAAATAAAGAATACTGCCCAGTTAAACTGATGGCATTGAGCTCACAGGCTACAAATACTAATTGTACATTAAAGCCTTATATTTTCAAGGGTTAATTCCGTTAAAAAATTAAGAAAGGGAAACAGCTCTCTTCTTTCCTCTTTTTTTATACTTAATCATTGAACCTCCTATACTATCAAAGACATGCTTTATCATATAAAAAATCTATATCCAAAATTCAGAGCAAATTAGATAATTCTTAATAAAAACCCATTTAGCATTTATATAATTTAAAAGGAGTTATCCCCCTCTTTTATACTTAACCATTAAACTTCCAAAACTATTCAGAGATTTGAACGAAATCTGAAAATTCTGCTTGAAAAACCCATTTATATAAATTAAGGGGGGGGGGCATTAGAACCCCTGTTCCCCCTATTTATACTTATACAATGAACACCTCATAACAGTCACTGAATCGCCTCATCTGAATGATCCTAATCTAAATTTTGAACGAAAACTTAATTCTGCATGAAAATCCCATTTATATCAACTAACGGGGGGGGGGGGGGATTAGAACCCCTGTTCCCCCTATTTATACTTATTCAATGAACACCTAATAACAGTCACGGAATCGTCTCATCAGAATGATCCTAATCTAAATTTTGAACGAAAACTTAATTCTACATGAAAATCCCATTTATATCAACTAACGGGGGGGGGGGGGATTAGAGCCCCTGTTCCCCCTATTTATACTTATTCAATAAACACCTAATAACAGTCACGGAATCGCCTTATCAGAATGATCCTAATCTAAATTTTGAACGAAAACTTAATTCTGCATGAAAATCCGATTTATATCAACTAACGGGGGGGGGGGGATTAGAACCCCTGTTCCCCCTATTTATACTTATTCAATGAACACCTTATAACAGTCACGGAATCGTCTCATCAGAATGATCCTAATCTAAATTTTGAACGAAAACTTAATTCTGCATGAAAATCCCATTTATATCAACTAACGGGGGGGGGGGATTAGAACCCCTGTTCCCCCTATTTATACTTATTCAATGAACACCTAATAACAGTCACGGAATCGTCTCATCAGAATGATCCTAATCTAAATTTTGAACGAAAACTTAATTCTGCATGAAAATCCCATTTATATCAACTAACGGGGGGGGGGGGGCATTAGAGCCCCTGTTCCCCCTATTTATACTTATTCAATGAACACCTAATAACAGTCACGGAATCGCCTTATCAGAATTATCCTAATCTAAATTTTAAACGAAAACTTAATTCTGCATGAAAATCCCATTTATATCAACTAACGGGGGGGGGGGCATTAGAACCCCTGTTCCCCCTATTTATACTTATTCAATGAACACCTAATAACGGTCACGGAATCGCCTCATCAGAATGATCCTAATCTAAATTTTGAACGAAAACTTAATTCTGCATGAAAATCCCATTTCTATAAATTAAGGGGGGGGGGCATTAGAACCCCTGTCCCCCTATTTATACTTATTCAATGAACACCTAATAACAGTCACGGAATCGCCTCATCAGAATGATCCTAATCTAAATTTTGAACGAAAACTTAATTCTGCATGAAAATCCCATTTATATCAACTAACGGGGGGCATGAGCCCCCCGTTCCCCCTCTTATACATATCGAATGAACTCCAAAAACTAATCAGGGAAGCGCCTTGTCAGGATATACCTACATACAAAATTTCAAGTGGATCCGATATTTTTATCATGAGTTATCGCGTTACGCACATACGCACATACATACAGAACGGACGGGCACATAAGCTCTCAGGCTATGATAGCCTGTGAGCTAAAAACTGTTTCATTGACTTACAATAAACCTACAAAATTAATTATAGTAAAAAAAGCATTTTATATTGGTAAGTCTAATTCTTAAACAAACGATATTTAAAATTTCAAATTAACAAAATACTATTTCTATAAAATTCAGTTGTAAAAATCGTTAAAATTAAACTTTAATCGTACATGAAAGCAGTAGAAAATAATAAAGATCAATTATTATGATAAAGTAATCAATTGAAGTTCTTATGCTAGTATTCCAAAATGAAAAAAAAGCAAAATTTATTCAACTTTGACTCAATCATAGAATTTTTTTTCTCGTGAAATCTAAACCCGGCATTATTTTCCCCATATCAAAATTTACAAATGCACATTTCATATTTCTATTCACCTTTTCAAAAAAATTGGCATTTTAATTTGATCATTTTGATTCAAAACTTAAAATCTCAATGGCTATTAGCTGAAATAAATATGTTGATATTCTTTTACGTGTAAATCTAATTTTGAAAACAAAACTTAAAATTCACCGGGTTTTATTACAGAAGAATTTTCAATTTTTTCCTTTTAATGAGAAAATGGCAACACAAAGATACAGTAATCATTTTCCTCTTTTTTCCCCTTTGCTTTTAATAGAAACGGAGTACTTCTGTTGGCACAATTAGAAAAACGGTATCAAAAACTACAAAAAAATTAATATTTCCAAAATAAATAAAGATACAATTTTCAAACAAATATCATTTAAAACTAATTTTTTTTCTCTACACGATGGTGTAAAAATTAAAAACGTGTGATATTTAGAAGCTTAAAATTTTGTAGTAGCAAAAGTTGCAATATCGAAATTTCATTTAAAATTATAAAATGTTGCCATTCGCAAAATAACGTATGTGTTACGCACAGATACGTTTGGTCTCTATAATATAGAGACAGATAAGATACTTGAATATACTTGTTGAGATATAAGAGATTTTTGTCACATGGTTGCAGATTTTTCTCCTTTCCCATGCTGCCACTTCCGGAAATTCGATTCAAAACGCTAACTTTGACAGTATTTTCTCAAAATGCTTGTATCAAAAAATGGATAACCCCATTTGATTATATAGTTTCTGAACAAGATAAAGTAAAAAAACTAAAACCCAACTACGACAAAAAACTACGCTGAAAAAGTATAAAAGTACCCCATGAATACAGGTAAAGTCACAAGCAAATGCTAGTAATATATAGATATATTCAAAATGTACAAGTAAAGCGCTTTTGAATGATACCAAACACGGCATATTTATCTTAACTTTATTTTTTGACGTATGACGCTTCCAGTATTTGGTAGTAGTGACGCACATATCCGTCGATGGCAGCAAATGGGTAATGGACCGATTAGTGGATGAGGTCGTTAGTGTAATGTGTAAATGTGTAATGTAGATTGAAGGTTTCATGTATTAAGATGACCTAGGAAGATTTCTTAATCTATCTAATACTGGTGATATAAAAATACTGGTGAAGCTCTTTCAAGTAATACCAAACACATTACATATATTTTTATTTTATACTTTTTGTCCGCTAGAGGGCATAATAGTAAATTTGGTGACAAACTTTATAGCTCACAACCAACAGAATATCAAGATCAAGACCCTTCTAATGGCACTGCAGTGGTCTTATTCTGATTACTAAGTACCAAAGAAATTAAGAACGAAAAGATGTGAATTATATGCAATTAGCCCATAAATGCAAGTAAAGTCACAAGCAAATGCTAGTAATATATATATATTCGAAATGTACAAGTGAAGCGCTTTAAAATGATACCAAACACGGCATATCTAGCTTAACTTTATTTTTTTACTCTGTATATTTTGTCCGCTAGAGGGCGCCACATTGAATTTGGTGAAAATCTATATAGCCTATAACCAGCGGACAATTAAGACGCTTCTAATGATATGTCATTTGTCGAATTCTGATTAGTGGTTTAGAAGTTACGAGGGAACAGATGAACATACATACATACATACATACATACATACATACATAGCCTGTCAAAATCATAACCCTCCTTTGGCTTTGCCGTAGTCGGGTAATAAAAACACCTGTTAATCTTATGAATTTCGGAAAAGAAATGAATTCAGATGTGTACCAGAAAGCAGCTTCTTTGGATGAGAAAATCTTTAATAAAGTTAGATATAAATATTTTCATAAATCTACTTTTTATTTTACAGTTTCAAAAGTTATGATGTTTTTAACTTTTTTTTTTTTAATTTAAAACCATATTAAATTTTTAAAGAATCTTTATTTGAATGTTGAAAGTCTAAGAATCTTAGTAATAATTAATGTTGCTATAATGTATTTTTTGTAAAATCATCCCATAAATATGTGTGCAGTATTCTTTTAAAAAAAAAAATCTTAATTATAGGATTAAAACCTGAATCAAAGACTGTTAAAAACAGCCTTTGATTAATGTCTTACTGTTATTTCATATAATCTTTTAAAAATGAAATCTATGTATATACAAGATCATTATAACTGATTATTGAAGTGTTATTTTTAAAATTTACATTTTCTTTCAGATAATAATAAATCGTTATACAGAACTTGCTCGATTTGCTTTGATGCACATCATGGCAACTTGTTTATGTTTTTGGTTTGGAACAATAGTGGAAGATGCTTTAGAAGATTATCAGCATAAATTAGAAGAACTTCAAAAGAAACAAATAAATAAATCAATTTCACTAGCAGGTAACCAGCATTTGACATTTTGTTTAAGCAATACTTATATCTATCCTTTATATATAAAATTTTAATGAAACGAATTTATGAAATGATTGATTATATTTCACAGCTATTTCTCCTGAAATGTGAAACATTTGGTGATGAAACAGACACAAATTATCCATATTGATTCACAAATCTCAAAAGTAGTATAAGAATTAAAATTTTTTAATTAGTTTTCCAAGATTTTTTTATCAAATTTTAATGACATTTATTTAATAATGGTAATTAAATAGTTCTATTTTTATAAATAAAAAGAGGAAAATTGAAAATGGCAGGGATTATTAGATTTCTTCTTCTCTGTCATTTTCAAATCAAAATTATCTTTTATTTCATTCAATAGTAAAGACAATGTTGTGATTAAATTATGTATGTAAAGCATCCTAAAACAAAAAATTATGCATGAAATGCCACAAAGCTTTCTGTACTCCTTTTAAAAATGTTTTTTGAGGGAACAGACTATACTCGTGATAATATGTTAAATAGTTTTATATTTACACTGATATAAATGACAAACTTGAGACAAATTTTGTGAATATTTCATTACATTAGTACTTTAATTGCCATATCATCTAAGATAGAGATACGATCATAATATGTATAGTCTAAGTTCTAGAGAAAGTTATTCTGTTTATTATTCAAATTACAAAATATCAATACATCAGTTTATTTTTGAGTTATCATGGCTTGTGGAAATGTCAATTTTTGACTTTTTCTCTTTAAAAAATTATTTCAGGATAATTGCTAATTTTTTTTTTTTTTTTTTTTTTTTTTTTTTACTTACCCATTATACGTAGTATAGGATAAGTCTTGCAATCGTTTTGAAAATCGGAAATTTTTTTTTGACGGATTTACATGTTTTCGACACTGGAGATTTCGAAAAACATATTTTTAGAAAAAAAAAAAAAAATTGCCTTCCGTCTTCTGTCTGTCTGTAAACGCTCTATCTCCCGAACGAATTGAGATAGACTTGAAATTTTGTATGTACTTAGTATGTAAGAATGGGACGAAGCCTATTTAATATCAGTAACCTCGATTATCCGGAATTATTTTTTTCGGACTCTCGAAAAATTCGTTCTGATGAAAGGTACATAAAAATTTTCGATTTTTTTAATTTTAAGGAGTGATCGTAAAAGGCAATAAAATAACACAAATTTTGCATAAAGAACGAAGTTGATCGAATTATTAGCTGCCGAGATATCTGTAATCCCGTTTTCCACATTCTTCGATTTTTCATGACCCTGTATTTCATTCAAATTGCAATTCAAAGATATATTTAAATTGGAAATGAGACGCTTAATCCGACGCAATAAACTGTTAGTTAATAAGATTATTCTTTTTGGAGTTATAAGGATGTTTTTTTTTCGCAATTCAGTACCACTTGAGTAGTTAGTCTTGTTGTATAATTTATCGAAAGAGATTCATCAGCAACTCATTAATATAGCATTACTATGCACAATAAAAATATAAATACACGTTTAAATTTTGTTTTGGAACTGCAATGAATTTTATAAATAGTTTTCAAATGTATTTTTTTCATATATTATATATGCATATATATGATGGGTAAGTATTACGGTGGCCCCTAACGACTAGTTTAAAGTTTTAAGTTAGTTTTGTAAAAAATGGATAACAAGAGAAAATTTCAAAGATTTCAAAAAATCATTTCTGAAGGTATGCGGATACCTTAAATGATTTTACAATCCTTTATAAATTTTGAAAGTGAGTGACATTGTTATAAATGAGCTATGAAAAGAAATATTCTGATTCTGAAACCTTTGGATGATAGGTGTTAGAAATACAAATAAACTATAGGCATAAATAAGCTATATAGCTCTTGTCTATCTTTCTGTTTGAAGTCCAGAAATCTTTTCTAGAATTATCGTAAAGTAGCACTCTTGTCTTTTACACTATATGGCCAAAAGTGAAAGGACACTTTTGATTTTAAACATTTTGTTACGTATCTAAAAAAATACATGAGGAATTTTCCTGAAACTCCAGGTGTGTAAACATAATAGTACAGGTCATATATTACTGTGAAGATTTTTTCCTGAAACTTCATAAGGAACCATCAACAAATTGAAAAAGAACGAATATTTTTTGGATAACCAAGTCAGAACTAAAATAGCAAAAACATTCAAACTGTAGATTATGATTAAGTGGCTTATTGTAATAAACTGTGTTCAGTTTTGTGTGTATAGCATGTATACTCCTACAGAAATTAAGGTTTTTATAAAAACAGTCCCAAATTTTTCCAAGTTTTTTGCTTACAATTTGCAGAGTTCTTAATATAAAATAATGTTCTCTTTCGAAAATAAGACAAACAACATTATACACATGCCCTGTAATCAGAATTTAAAAAATAATAAAAATTATATGAAAAATGAGTAGGTTTACTAAATAACTTTTACTGTGCATACATGAATGCTATCAAAATTTCATTTGCATATTGTGTTAGCTAAATGTATAGAGCAACATTCGTGAAAGCTTCAAAAATATAGCTTGAAAATACTGAAAGTGATTGTCGTCAGAATAAGCACAAAATCTGTTAATCTCAAAAAAAAAAAAAAAAAAAAAAAAAAAAAAAAGAGGAGTTGTATCCAGATATAGTAGAATGTGCCATATTGTGTATTTTATATTGACACTAATCAATGAATATGTGGATGCAGGCCCTCACATTTTTGCTTCGTTTTGGTAATATCGGATTTTGAAGTCCCTTACGGAGTTTCGGGAAAAAATCTGCACAGAAATGTATGACTTGTACTATTATGTTTACTATATTTATTATAGTTATAAGTGATATTTTAAAAGAATAAGAATTGAGACTTTTTGCATATTTTTGTCAGTGGCTGGGTAAAAATGATAAATTTGCTATTTTAAACAAATTTTTGGGGACATGAAAATCATATATTGTCATGAGGGAGTATTTAAATTTAATACTTATTTCTATGTAAGATGGAATTTTTAAATAAGAAAATGAATTCTGAAACAATTTTAAAATGTTATCAACAACTTTCTATTGCAAGCTTTAATTATTGAGCTCAGTTTGAAAGAAAAGAGCTCAAACTCATCTGTAACAGATAATGTCATAATAAGGGGGGGAGGGGGGGGGAATATACACTTATCTTTCAAATACCAGAAATTTATAACTCAACCAAACACATAAATAAAAAATGAATCAAATTATAAAAAATATTGATTTTAGTATCAAATTTTTACAAACAATACAGTTTTTTGTTGTTATTTAAAGTAGTTTGGCATCAAATATTTGACCAAAACAATGCAGTGTAAAATTACTTTTTGCCAAAAGTAGATTGTCAAGATTGCCATTAGAGCGAAAAATATAAAATTCTGTTTGATATATATATATATATATATATTTAACTTTGCTAAATACCCATTGGCATTCAACATTATTGTGTGCAATAAACTAGATCCCTAGTATTAGATATATTCGTTCTTTAAATGGCTGATCACCCACCTACCCCTCCTTGATTTGAGCAATCAATGTACAATGAGAGTCAACAATTTCTTTCCATTTTATGTTATGTTATTGTGAAGTTTTTTAACTTTGAAATTAAAAAAGGCAATTTAAAGTTTTTCAATATTATTATTGAAATTTTCTCCAACGAGACATGCAGAAAATAACTTATACAGTAGAAGCCTGACTTATGTACTCGTCTACATTGTCTGGCCAGTAAAATAAATCCTTAATTAAGATGCATTTTGAACTTTTTTGAAGGCTTTTTGGATCTATGAAAGAAAAACGTTCCTGCGACAATCAAGTGATAGTGATAAACAAGTAAAAAAATACACCAGAGAAAGCTTAGGAAACTCACACTGCTGTTACAAAGAACTTTTAAAATTAAAATAGAAACATTTGTCAGTTAGAATTGCATTGCAAGATTTTTTTCACATCCTCAAAAACTCAAATAGGGCAGTCAGAATAATAAATTGTAAATAAACTATTAATTAATTTATTCAAAATTATTGTATTTTAAACACATTTTTTTGCTAATGTTAAATGTATGTAACATAATCCTTAAATAGAATATAATATGTTTATTAGATTTTGGAAAATTTTTAATACTTATCGTTTATTGCTTATCTAAATGTATTCTGATTTATGGTACTAGTCTTGGAATGAATTGCTGGCATACGTCAAGGTATTTCAGTACTAGAAAATAAGTTATTTTCAATATTGATACAATTACACATTGTATTATCCTCAAAGGAATTTGTGCATCATGTAATCACACACCTCTTTGCAAAAATTCCTTAATTAAAATTGCATAAATCAAAATAATCTTAAACTATTAGAAAGAGGGTAGGACTGAATCTATGAAGAACACACTTCAAATGTATTTTTGAAATGTAAGAGACTTGTTTTAATACAAAAAGATCTTTAAATACTCTTTTTCTTTCTATTTCAGATAACTCCATTTATTCACAGTTGAACAATGAGACAAACTGCCTAAATTCTGTATTATCAATCAACAAGGTTCAGGCCATTCCTTACTTATATCCATTTACCATAGAATTCAACCTCCTCCTTGCAGGTGTATGGTTTATTGTTTGGCACAACATTGGCAAAGAACATCACAGAGCTAATCCACATCATTTTCACCATAAAATACATCGGAATGACGGCATTGAAGAAGTGACATATCAAAGTAATCTAGTAATTAGTGCTGATTGTCATTCAGCCAACAAAGGACTCTTTGCCGGTTTGTTTATATTGATGACATCAATAATATCAATTATTGTGTTTTTTGTGTCAATGAGCAGCGATGGTTATCAAAGCATTGGTTTATCAATTCACTTTTTTCAAGAAGGAACATTGACTTTTTTAACTCTCGGAGGAGTTCTTTTCGCTTACAGACAATTATCAATGCTTGATTTTAACAAGCATCCAATAACATTTCTTGATGACATATTACTTTTTATACCCTTGCCATTTTTCTTCATACAAGCACTGCTATCTATAATGGCAGAATACGAGACTAAAAAAACATTACGGATAGTTATGTCAATATTAGTTCCTATACAAGTGATACTTCAAACACCTCTCATCATTGATGGACTAAGAAGGTGCAGCAATACTCGAGTATTGAGGTACAAGAAACCTGGAAGAGAAATTGTCACTTTTCTCATTGTATGCAATTTGACAACGTGGATCATCAACACATTCGAAGCAAAGAGTGTGGAATTTTATTACGGACAAAATGCATACTTTGGGGAGTTTCTGTGGATGTTTATTAGCCATACAACACTTCCGCTCATGCTTTTCTACAGGTTTCATGCATCTGTGTGCCTAGCAGACATTTGGAAGTCAGCATATGAAAAAGGAGAATGATGTAATTGTTCACAAATTATTTAGTGATGTCAGCTAATGTTGTAACATTAGTTCAGGATAAGTGAACAGCAAAATGTAAATATCGATTTTATTTGGTAGCTGACAAATAATGACTATATATATGTATGTACAAACTTTAGGTTATGTATATTTTATAATAATAAAAAACAAATCATGATGTTAGACATATATATTCATTACATACAAAGCAATTTAAAAATAAATTCAAATATTAAGCACTTTTATTTACAATAAACATGTTTTATTTTAAAAATATTATGTTGATGATCTAGTCTGAAATTTATAATTTCAAAAATTTTGGCAGATTAAAAAATACTGTCAACTATTGGCAGTAAAATAAAGGTATAATTTGTGTATAGATATTAAAATGATTGTACTGAAAAATAAAATTGAGTAAAAACATCAATTATACTTTAACTATGATAAGAAAAAAAAAAGATAACATTGGAAAACAATGGACAAAATTATTTAACTAATGTAACATAAGCATTGAAGAAAAGATTTTATCTACAGAGAAACAAGGTCTTAGAAGTTTCTGGTTGTCATTTTAATCAATAGGCACTATCACAAGTCAAGTTACGACAGTTAAATAATAATTACATTTTTTTTAGTGAAATATTAAAATTTAAATATTTTGCATGTGTCTACCTATATATAAAGACAACATGGATCAGTTTTCAGTATTGATAAAAAATAACAATAAATGTTTTAATTTTATTTTGATATAATAACTTTATTTGGAATAATTTTAATGAATTAGATAACATAATCCTACACACAAATAAGGGAGGAGGGGGTGGGGATTCCACTCGATGTATATAAAAATATAAATTATAGTAATGATCATAATTTCATTAAAGATATAATAATTTGCAAAAGTAAGAAAAAAAAAAAAGAAAAATATACATTGTGCATGAAAGTCAAATAAGAAAAAAGAAATTAAATTAGCTTAATTAATTTGCTATCAATTATAAGGCAATTTAATACTGAAATACCAAAAGTAGGATCAAGAAATTTAATGAACATATTTCTACAATTACTTTTAATTTCCCAGACCAATAAACTTAATAAACAACAAATTCTATCAAAGTCTAGATGCAGTAAAACTTTGTATTGAAAGGACAGTGATTAAGCTTAGAATTGGAAATTGATTATAGAACTCTTTCATCAAATGTTTGGAACAACACATTTATCAACTACCAGTGCAATGTGTTGTGTCATAATGTTCTTACTTATGATTTAACAGTTTTAGGTCTCTATAATGTTTTTAGAATCATTTTTTAGTTTACAAAATCAGGGAAAAACAGACAAATAATGGCAATTGATATATTGCCTGATATAATTCAGTTACATATAAATTATTGGTGTAACATAATTAATTCATTAATTCTATTAATATAATAAACTGAAATTTTAAATTAAAAACTATATTCAAATACAATACAACATTTTCAAAACCTCTAGAAATCTAGAATTGCTCACTTATACACTTGCAATGTGTCAAATACTCAGAAGCGGTTTTCTTTTTTTCAGTAGATAAACAGTAATGCAGAAGGAAGCAATTATAATGACAGGAACGGTAGCATGAAAATTATTTGTTATGCATGGACTTTATTAGAAACCCTTTTTGGACAACATATCTGTGATTTGCAGATAATGTTTAAACATTTGATTTATTAGACACCCCAATAGAACTTTTTCATATTATTAATTTGTTTACTACTGTAATGCTGTAAATGTAGCAGTTTTTTTTTAAATTTAAACTCAGATATTTATCAGAACTTCATAACAGTAAAATCTGTTGTTAAATAAGACTTTTTTTATTATTTGCAATTTCTGATACATATCTGGAAAAAAAAAACTGCTTTTTTCTAAATTTGATTAGCAAAAACTGCTGAATTGGCAGCAGTGTTCTACTGCAATAATAAATAAAACAATTTTAAATATTTCTGTGTAACTTGTGGTATTACAAATTAAAATAGCAATATTTGAAAAACTAAATAAAAAAAAATTTAATTATATATATACATAAAAAAATTAAACATTTAAAAAAATAAATAAGTTTTTATTTTTATTTTCAGAAACAGAATAAATATCTTGTCAGTTAAAATAAAAGTACTTTATTTTATTAGATATAAAATTTACATATAATGTACTTATTAATAATTTAAAAGTTGCATATTAATCATCATCTGTAAATCGTTGTCGAGCATTTTTCTTCAAAGCACCTGCGTTTTTTCTCTTTTTGAAAGTTACTGAACCAGGTTCAGTGTCCGACAATGATCCAACTACTTTTTCTTTAAATTTTAAAGAGGATTCTTCTTTGTGTATAGGTATAACAACTTCAACAGTATTTTCAGATTGTTCAGGCAACTGAAGATCATACTCCACTGGAACCCTATAATTACAACGTTAATAAGTTATCATACTCAAATAATTTAGAAAAGTTATAATGAGTAACACATTCACAGAATATTTCTGAATTATAATGTTGGGAAAATGTTTTTTAATATAAAGTATACTAAGGCAACTGAAGATCATACTCCACTGGAACCCTATAATTACAACGTTAATAAGTTATCATACTCAAATAATTTAGAAAAGTTATAATGAGTAACACATTCACAGAATATTTCTGAATTATAATGTTGGGAAAATGTTTTTTAATATAAAGTATACGTTTAAAAAAGGATATACATTGTCATATTTCTTTCGAATGATGGCCATAGTAATGGAAAAAAGTTTGCTGCAATGAAATTTTACTATAAGATACATTTCATTTATAAGATTTATTGGGGAATAATAAATGTTCCATCTTAATGGTAATTTCATTTTGTCAGATTATCCTGATTAGGCTATAATGGAATTTGGTTCTAAGAAGAATTTAAATCTAAAAGTTTTTACAATGAATAAATTATGTCATCTTTGTTTGCCCAATATGCCTTGTACTGATATGAAAATCTAATAATAATAAGAATAATTGCAATTTAAAATACATCTGTATACATAAAACAGGGATTATTATAGATAACTTTATAATATACAATGGGTAAGAATAAAGTGAAATTTTAAATTTAAAACTACATTAAAATAAAATATAACATTTTGCAAAACCACTAGAAATCTAAAATTACAAAATAAGAACTGTAAAAGAAAATTCTATGTATATTTCTAAAATAACTAATTTAAATTTGAAAATTTTTTATATGCCAGTTTTAAACAAATTATATCTTTATTTAATAAACTACAAAACTGATACTTCTTTTTTATATTTACCTCAGTGGGAGAGAGAAATATACCTTGGAAAGAGAATGTAAAATTTTACAAGCATTTTTTCACATTCTATCCAGTATACACAAGCTTATATACAATCAATTTTTCTAATATTTACACGATTTATTTAACATACACAAGTAGAAGAAATTTATGGTATATAGTAAAACTTCCTGCTAATGATACTGAACTACATTATTCTACATGAAAATCAATAATAAGAGTAATTACTATTAAAATACAACTGAATACATAGCAGAAATTTTAGTATTAAGCTATATCACCTAACAGTAAAAAATTCTATCTATTTATCAATGTAAAGCAATTCTGTCTTTGCTAGTTTTTATATGATTATTTCTGTCAGAATTAACCCCCCCCTGCCCCCCCCCAAAAAAAAGTTTATTTGGCTTGAACTGGGTTTTTTTTCAACATCTTTCCCTAATACATATTTATTGATAAAAATAAATATTGTTGGATGTATAAGGAATATAACTTCATATAATAATTTAAATATAATAATTACAATATGTTTAAAATTAAAATTATTTAATTATTTTTAATTTATGAATATATATTTTCCCACGGCTACTCAAAAATATTTCTTGAAAATATTTGTTATTTGGAATGCTTGATTTTTTGGTTAAAACAGTACATGAGCAATTATGAACTTTTTTTAAAAATAAAATTTTACAAGGAGTTCCTGAAATAATTTGATATTTTGTAGTGAAGTCATTAACCCATTAAACGCTGCTATATATATTAACCGATTTTTTTATGTAATCATTTTTTTTCTTAACGAACAGGATGTCATTAAAGTACTTCTGAAGAAAAAAATAAAAAATGATTTGATTATTTTTATGAAAAACAGAATGTTCCCGAAATGGGAGCAATGGTGCTTAATGGGGGTAAATTTTTGCAAAAATAATTTTTTGTCTCTATGTAATTGTAAAAGTTATTTTTCACTTCTTAGAAATAAAAAGGAATATATCATTCTGAAACAGACATTTTTTGAAAAATTCAGATAAATTACATCTACAATTATAATAAAATCTTCATTTTTAGTAAAATAATAATAATAATAATAAAAAAATCAAATCAATTTACACGTTCATTATTTATCTAATTATTTTTCAACATTACATTACCTTCTTTCATTACTTCACATGAATAACGACTGAACAAATTTTATGCAGCCCTGCATTGCACTTTTTATGGAAAACTCAAATATTTTTTTGTTATACTTTACACCCAGATTGTTTCTCAGCATTTTATGAAAATGATTTATGCCATCAAAATGCCCGCCATTTGACGAAAATCCAGGATGAACTGAACAGGGACGTCCTTCTGTGTTCTGTTCCATTTTCATCAATGATTTAACAATATCACATAGGAATTCTATGTGAATAAGTTGTGAAAAATAGCCAGGACCATTTCTTCCTTTGTATTTTTGGGCAATAAATACTCAAAAAAAAAAAAAAAAATAAATAAAAATAAATAAATAAATAAAATAAAAAAAAAACCCAGAAAAAGATGTACCTTTCTTCTTTTCTTTTTGAGATAACTTGAAAATTACGTGAAAGTTGGCAAAACTTAAGTTACATAAGGAATCATCGGGTAATAATACCAAGCATGAATATTACGAGTAATTGTGAAGGAATCCATGAGATGGCACCTACCGGTTCCATGCAGAAGGGCTCTGAGTCATCTGAATTACAAACTTTTGCTGAAAGTTAATTTGTTCAATTTGTAGATTTTATCATTGGAAAAAGAACGTAACAGTCAATGCCCAATCTAAAATTTTTGAGGTACATTTGTTGATCTGAAGACAATCTAATGGCATATTATCTATAAAATCGAAATAAATGATATAAAAAATAGAAAAGTCTACAAAAGATACATCTTTTATGAAAAAGAAGATATCTTATAAAGTAAGAAACTGATTTTTAGAGCAACACTTCCGAAAAAAATTTGCTAGGAATGAAGAAAAAAAAGAATTTTCAAAGCTTCTGTACAGACTGTTTTCGCTCATATAATAAGAGCACTGTACTGAATCTTTCTAATTTGGGGCATTCTGCCTGGAATTGAAAACTAACAAAAGTGAAACTGTTCCTGTTATGGGAGCAGTTCCTTCTTTCATGAATTGTGACCAATCTATTGTACTTATTAACTACAGATTTATGTAGTATTAGATAATAGACAGTTTAACATATTTAAGATAAAAAGTATAATTTTTATAAGTAAGTTACTTTTTTAATAAATATTCATGCTAAAGCGGTCAAAAAGCCAAATTTCATCTTTTTAAACACACTTAAAAAAATGGAAAATACAAATGAAACTTAAAAAAAAAAAAAAAAAAAAAATTACAAAAATTATTTCATATCTTCAAGATACAAATAACAAACTTTTTGAAAATATATAAAATACTCATTTTAGAAAAATCTCCTAAAGCATTATTCCCAAAATGGCAGCAATGTCTCTTAATGGGTTAAACGATTCAAGAATATGTATTGTCATTTGACACTTCTCCTCTGAAGCTGCCAAATTTAAGAAGTGACAGTTGAATAAGCAGAAATACCTATTTGCTAACTTTTTAGATTATTGAAAACATTGATTTTAAGATGGAAAAAATTTATAAAAGTTGCATTCCACTAAAACATTTGAACAGCCATCAGACTTAATACACAGGCTTTTTTTCTAAGCTATATTATATTATACATTACTTTTCAGTGCCTAGTTAAAAGTAGGCATTTTTATGAGAGTTTTTTTTTTTTCCCCTTAAGCAAATCTTCTTGATTATCCCACCATTTTTTTGTTAGATTCAAATAGTCTAGTGGGTTTGTGTTATAGAGGATTAAAATATATCTTGTTACACATTTTAGTTAAAAGTAAAAAAGGTGCTTAACTAGCAGACAATTTTTGAATGTCTTATTATTCAAAGTCATATCTTGAGGGGTTTTTTTTTCATTATTATTATTATCTTGAAAAGATAATATCTCCAACCAAGAAAACTTACTATTATAGCTTGAATGAAATCTTAAAGATCATTTTATGTTATTAATTGTTGTTAATAATCTGTATTTTCTCAAGTGAAAATATTTTATTCTAAATATTGAATCATTTTCATCTTTTCACATGCTTTAAGTTCTATCTTTAGAGCTCCAGATATGCTCATCAACACATGCAATTTCCATTTTACAAGCATTCAAACATAGACTAGACTTTATGTTTCATGGTGATTGTTGAGATACTGTTTAAATAGAAATTACTTATATCTAATAATTTGAAACACACAAATTATGGAAATGAAAAAAATATATTAGATTATATTTGTTCTAAAAAACAATTAAAAACAAACAAACAAAAAACAGTTTGTTTAAACCATGGTTAAAGATCAATTATTTAAACTATGCCAACCCTGCTTTCTGTAATGACAATTTGTCTAATTCAATCTAATCATCTGATTGTCTCTGTTAAATTTTAAAATGAAAAATAAAAAAAGATTTACTACAATGCAAATTATTGAATTAAGTGCAATCTTTTTTTTTTTAAACAATATTTTTAAAACAGAATTCATTACCAATGTCAAAGAGTCAACATCCAGTTGATAGCAGATGAACAGTATAAATGCAGATGCAGAGTCATAAGGAAATATGGCTACAATCTTTTGTAGCCATAGTGTATAGCATAGGTTCCCAACGGGGGCGGTACCGCCCCCCAGTGGGCGCTGGAGCCTTCCAGGGGGGCGGTAGCGGATCTAGAGAAAAATGGGGGGGCGTTAGGACAGTCGAGGGGGGCGGTCATGGCATACCCAGGGCCTGATTACTACGGGGCACTCTCACATCAGTAAAATGTTATAGAAATGTTTGCCTTGTTTAAACTCACTTTTCATTCAAAATTACTGTCATGAATAAGAAAATTTTTTCTATTTCTTTTTCCTGATGGGAATATGCCCAGTTGATAATCAGGCCTTGGGCATATATACTTATTTAAAAACTAATATAATGAAAATAGTTGATCTCCTCTACATTGCCCAGTCCTAGACAAAAACCTTCATTGTAACTTTGAATGGAAATCGATACAGACGAATTTAAATCTGAGGGGGGGGGGGGGGGGGGATTGAATTTATTTTACTAATGTCTAAAAATGGCCGTGGAACTTGAAGAAGGGCTATGAGTCGAATTAATCATTATTAATTTAAAGATTGTGGAGGAAAAAATCGCGATAATTGGCTGGCTATAAGTTTTAAACATTATTATTTTTTCATTAACCTGTATATCGAAAAATTCTGAAGTATGACGACATATGTCTGGATATAGATTTTTAAACAAACCCGTGATTTGCATCAGTTCAAAAAATTTTTATATAGTTATGTATAGGTGTGTATAGTTTTAGTGAAAATGATAAAAATCGTTATGTCTATAAATTTGTTCAAAAGTAAATTTTTTTAAACTTATATAGGGAAAATTTTTATACAATAATTTCCGGAGTATAATCCGCGGATCAAGCAATTATTTTTTACCCAGAAAAATTTAAAATTAAAATGTAATTTTGTAGATCGTGGTAAATATTTGGCTTAAATTAGTAAATAAAATTTCTGGATCGAAAAGGAGTTGTTTTATCTGCGGATTATATGCCGGAAATTATGGTAATTCAAAATATCTTAATCGAAAAAGAAATGTCAGCAGTACAGTATTGAGTATTTGAAATATGGATCTAGGCACTCTCCTACAAACCAATCGTTACTTATGTGCCTTAATTTGTTTTTTATTTTTATTTTTTCAAATGAAACCATGAAGCCTTTTAAACTACAAGAGTATTTGAATAAATGCGTGCTGATAGAAAAGACAAAAATATATCCTATTTTTACTTCCTTCCATCTTTACAAAAAGAAACTATTAGATTCGTGAAAATTTTCGAGTTCCGGATTGTGACGGATTTACAGGTTTTAGGGGGTCAGAGATTCCAAAAACATGTTTTTACAAAATTTCTGTCTGTTAGCTTATTTATTTGGTTTATAGGCGCTCTATCTCAACAACCAATGCACGGAATTTATAAAAAAGCTATATTCAGGTATTCTCTGTTACAAATTGATGCTGATTAGTTTCTAGTGTAAATCACTCAACAGGTGGCGCTGCTATGCTGCTTTTTTTCACAATTTCCACAACAGCTTTGTCTAAAGAATTACTGCATAGATTTTCACCAAACTTTTGATTTGATTATTCCTTAGCATGAATAGATGCAATTTACATTTCATTGAAAATCTCGCTACAGGTGGTGCTTTCCTGCTGTCTTTTACACATTTCTGGAACAGCTGTATCTCAAAAATTAATGCACGAATTTTCAAATTTCGTATTCAAATCGAATCATCAAATTTCGTATTCAATTTTACCTTGATAAATATTATTTCTGATTATGTTTTGGTGCAAATCGCATGATAGGTGGCGCTTTTATTCTGCATTTTTCTCGATAGTCGCAGAAGTCCTATTTCAAGAACTAATGTACGGAATTCCATACCATTAGAATCCTTACAATGGATATAGGTTGCCATTTAATTTTGATACTGTCATAGCGAATTTTGAAGTATTAACATGTATTGGATAGAAAAAAGTTTTGGAATTGTCACATCTGATCAGTTCAAAGACTGGAAAAAAAAATTAAATTAGTTGACTATATCAAACTTTTTTAAGTCATCTTCTAAACAAGAAGAGGACGGACTACGAGCCTCTTATATCATTATAATTTTAATAACAAAAGTATTAAAATTGCACACAGTCGGCGAAAAATTAATCTTGCTGGTAGTCAGAGAGATAATAAAAACTGTTTTTCATCATAAGAAACCATCTGATATCAACAGAAAAAATCCTGAGTAATAATTTGATTCAAAGAGGAATAGATGGCATTGAAATATCATTATGATGTTAATTAAAGGCCTGCAAATTTTCCATTCTGCTCCATGGATCACTGTTACCAAATAACAAAAGCTCATAAAAGAAAAAAAAAAAACTCGAGTTTTTATTTGCTAAAAATTTGGAAACTGAAACAAAGAGAGAATCGATATTTAATTTCACAAAGTTAGTCCAAGAGAAATAATTTTTTTTATCATAATAGTTTGTTATTTGCTACTGATGTTGCTCGACCAACGATGGGACATCAGGAGGGTTTCATTAACACATTTTAAACAAGCAGTACTAAATGTACTCTGTACATTCCGTTACACATCATCAGCAATAGCTTTAAAATAATTGGAATGAACACCTGTATATGTCGCTTCATTACATTATTAGAGCAGTCAATAGGAATAGAAGCAATTCATTAAAATGACAGGATATTTTGCCAACTTTATAGTGAAAATTATTTCACAAGAAAATGAAGCAATTGTTTTACTTTGTAGTGCAGTTGTCACTATCACTTTGTATCAGACTTGCAATTGAATTCAATCGATTGCTGCTGCACACAAAACTTCGTTGTTTCTGAAAAGTATTTGTCTGAGTCGTTTTTTGATATATTTAATTTAATATTACACTTAACTAAAAACAGTGGTGCAAAAATACGCTAAAACCGGATCGCATTGAAAAATGACATCGATTATGTGACAGACCTCTAGAATCATTAATTAAATAAATTTAAATATTCTAAATATTTATAATAAAGCATACGATGATTGCAAGATGATAAGTTGAATTTATTTACAAAAAAAAAAAAAAAACTTTCATGTCTGTTTCTGTGGGTGAACTTCTTTTGCTCAAAAGCAATCTAAGTAGAAGAAAAGTCAGTCAAATTGCCACATTACTCGCAGTCCGTGAAAACAAGAATATTTACTTACTTACTGTCAACGCTTGGACCGCTCTTCATGAAGTTTTCTCAGAGCGATTCCAAGATATATATACATGATTTTACCGAGTTGCTTTTAGATCCTTTCGCAAATGCAGCTACAGCACTATTATCATGTTTGGAGAAGGAAATCGTGTAACTCGCAGCAAACGAGAACTATAAGTAAAATTCAGAAATGGATACCAAGACATCTAACTTCAAAAACCTACAGCTCTCTAACCTGGATTGTAAGGGAGAATACATAAAATTTTAGTTGTTTTTCTTTCAGATTTGGCTGAAAGTGGGTTCCGTGTAGCAGCAAATTTATAGTTTAAGAAAAGGAACATGCATCTTTGAACATGACAATTGTGACCGATGTTGAAGAAATTGAAATCTGATATGAAAAAATTGTTAAAACTCAAATAGCTCGACTATTTCGTTATTATTTAAAGATTCTTATTGTTTTTGTGTTTATTTTTCAATTTTTATAAAACATTTTTTTACTACAGCAATTTCCGGCGTATAATCGACGGATCAATCAATTCTTTTTCGACCCAGAAGTTTTATTTAGTAATTGAAAGCAAATATTTACCGCGATCTAAAAATTTACATTTTATTTCAAAAATTTTCTGAGACAAAAACTGATTGCTTGATCCGCGGATTATACGCCAGAAATTACGGTACATTTTATATTCGTTTTAATTAATTTCTATTTTGATTAATAGATTGACAGACAGATAAAATATAGATAATATGCAATATTATTTTAACATTTTGTATAATTAACTATTATAGAAGAGGGGGGGGGGGGCGTTGGAATTTTTTTCTCTTGTAAAGGGGGCGGTGGACCAGAAAAGGTTGGGAATCTATGGTGTATAGTTTTCTTACAAGAAATCAAAAAGGTTCATTTTGTATATGGAAGCATAGACATTTTATAAAGAGCTTATAGCTCCTTAAAAAGCACTTATTAGCCACCTATTTCCTGAACAAACATTTGAAAAGTAAGTATACCATGTATTCTAAACAATTAGATGTAAGATAAAGGACTGTTAGGATATTTGCTATCTCCTCTTTCCTCAGCTCACAAACAAGAATTACCACAATTGGTGGTGCAATACAGCATTTGGTTAAAGTAAAAAGTACATAATTGGATCACAGTGACCTGTGATCTTAGATCATTCTAATAAAGAATTCTAAATGCTAATATTGGCTAGGGCATTCTGTTACAAGGTGCCAAAAATCTTGCATACTTTATGTGGTATTTTACACTTTTAGTTTTCAGGTAAAAATGTAGATGGCGCCTCTGGACTAATTCCATGGAATAATTAAAGGAACAAAAATGTTTGAGTTCCAGAGTATGTTTTCTATGTTGTTAATGTTTGTATGTCGTGTGTAGTAAGAGTTCGTGTAATTAAATATGTGTCATTCTTAAAATTGTCCACCTCCAGTTATTTTGGTTATGTGTTATTATTTAATACATTATACCTAAACATAAAAGAACTGATGATGACAGAAAATGCGAAAAATGTGCCACCAGAAAAAGTTCAAAGAATACGTTCGAGCTGAATGCAAATGGTTCACTTCTGTTTTCAATTCTATTAGTTATAAAATGTAAAGGCGGCCTTCAACAGTATCGCCAGCTGCTAAAAAGGGGATGGTAAGTGCAGATATTGACTTTTACCTTACTTTTCTTCTCTTTTATTGGTATTACATTAAAGTAAAATGTTCACTTTTAAAGAATTCGATGATAAGGTCAAATCATTCCAAGTGTATGTCAAACGATTAGAACAAAATTTTGTTTTACATGAAATAAAAGATGAAAAAAAAGTTGCGGCCATTTTATCCTGCATGGGCTCTAAACTTTATAATTTATTGAGTAATTTATCATTTCCAAAAGATTGTGAATCTTTAAACTATTCTGAGATTGTTGATATTTTGCTTAAACACTTAAGCCCCGCCCCAAACAAATTTATCAAACGTATTAAATTCCAAAAATATTATCAAAACGAGTCGGAATCGGTTCAAGATTTTGCTGCTAGATTAAAAAAGTGTACAACTTTTTGTTGTTTTACTGGTGTTACATTGAATGAAAATTTATTGGAAAATTTTTTGCATGGTTTGAAGAATGAAAATATTCAAAATAAATTGATTACTCAAGTAGAGTTAACTTTTGAAAAGGCAGTTGAAACAGCTTTATCGTTATACAATGTAGATAATGAAATTTCTGAAATTAAAAATAAAAATTTCAATATAAATAAAATTTCTAGTTCAAAAAATGTACAGCCAAAGAAATTGTCAAATGATTTTCAGAAACAGAATGTCAACAATCATGTAAATAATACAAATCCTGAGGCGAATAAAAATAAAATGAAATGTTATAGATGTGGAAACACCTTTCACCTAGCCAATTCATGTAGATTTATTAATGTCACTTGTAAAATTTGTAAAAAAAGAAGGCCATTTTGGAAAAGTATGTAGAAGTAAAACTTTCCAAAAACACGTAAATTCTTTAGATACAGTCAATGTATTAACTGTAAAAAATACAGGTGCAAATCCTATTAAATTATCTGTCTTAATTGAAAATAAAGCAAGAGCTGATATTGAATTGGATACAGGTTCGGGAATTTCTACTGTTCCTTTAAAAAGATTTCTTAGAATTTTTCCTGATTATAAAATTTTCCCCCCAGATGTTCAGTTAAAAACTGCAACTGGTGAAATTTTTAAACCTGTAGGTTATGTTGAAGTAAATGTTACTTAAGAAAATAAAACAGAAAAAGTAAAATTGTATTTAATAAAAGAAGATAGTCTCCCATTATTATTTGGCAGAGATTGGGCATCTGCATTCGATATTTTTCCACATAATTTAAGATCAGTCTATGTTAATGAAATTGTAAATTATTCTGATAAATTACAAGAATTGTTAAATGATTTTTCAGATTTATTTTCTGATAAAGTAGGGGAAATTAAAGGGTTGAAGGCAGAGCTTAGCTTTATCTTGAAAATGATGCTACACCCATATTTTGTAAGCTAGGACTGTCATTTATGCACTATGTGCTACAGTCAGTGAGGAATTACAAAGATTATAGGACACTGGCATAATTAAACCAGTTACAAATAGCAAGTGGGCAACCCCTATAGTTCCAGTGGTAAAGTCTAATGAAAAAATACGTTTATGAGGAGACCTTAAAGTTACAGTAAATAAATTTCTGAAAGTGGAAAAATATCCCTTGCCTAAAATAGAAGATATGTTAGCTACTTTAAGTGGTGGTGTTCATTTTACAAAAATTGATTTGAATCAAGCATATCTTCAATTACCAGTAGACACCATTAATACACCTAAAGGATCATTTCAGTTCCTTAAATTACCAATGGGTCTTAGTAGCTCTCCTGCTATATGGCAAAGAAAAATCGAGTAAATTTTAAGTGGAATTGAGGGAATTACAATTTTTATAGATGTTATTGGAGTGACTGGGGAAACAGATGAAATTCATTTATAATGGTTAAAGAAAGTGTTAGAAAGATTGAGAAATTATAATACAGTAGACTCCCTCAAATCCGCATCCCTAAAATCTGCAACTCTCTAAAATCGGCACATAATTTACGGATGTAAACAATAAGACACTCAGATCAAATATAGGGATAAAATTTGACTATTTAGCTTTATATCAATTCCATATACAGTAGACTCCCTTAAATCCACACAGCTTGGGACCAGAGGTTTAGCGGATTTTAAAATTTTGTGGATTTCTGGTCATTGCTTTGTTTACATAAAAAAAAAAAAAAAAAAAATTGAATGTATTTAATAATGAAATCAAAAGTATAATGAATGCATACAATATACTAAAATATTAAAATAAATAATAAACTAAAATAATAAAAATTTAGATATTTTTAAAAATGATTAAAATACTAAAAGGAAAGATCAAGTTAATAATCAATAATGTACAATTAAATATTCATTATAAAAGAGGAAATGTGTTTTTCCTAAATTATTCAATGAAACTTGCCTCATAAAGGTACATATCTAATTCACATGAGGATCATAAAATAATGAAACTTTATTTCCGATTTAGCCAGACTTAATAACCAAAAAAGCATGATTAATACATAAATATATTTGGTAAGATTGTGATTACCAATGATATTAGCAATATCGTTATTTTTTCAGAAATAAATTATTCTTTCTTCATGAAAAAACATGAATTCTATAACCTTAACAAAAATTATAAATTAAAAAATGCATGGAATCGATATAAAACTTAAAAAATCAATTTTTGCACCTACATCTGAACTGAATGTTTCATTGCTTACATCCATAAAATATGTGCGGATTTTAGAGAGTTGTGGATTTTAGTAGTGCGGATTTGAGGGAGTCTACTGTATATTATAATTTGCAATTTTTGTTAATATTACAGAATTTATGTTTTTTTTTTCATGAAGGAAGAATAAATTTCTTCTAAAAAAATTCAAGATATTGCTGATATCATTGGTAATCGCAATCTTCTTACCAAATATTTATGTATTAATCAAGCTTTTTTGGTTATTATGTCTAGCTAAAACTGAAATAAAGCTCTCTTAATGTATGATTTTGATGTGAATAATGTACCTTTATGAGGCAAGTTTTATTGAATAGTTTAGGAAAAAACATTTCATATTTTCATTTATAATGAATATTTAATCATACATTACTGATTATTAACTTGACCTTTATTTTTAATATTTTAATCATTTTAAAAAGTATATAAATTTTTATTATTTTATTATTTTAATATTTTATTATGTTGTAAGCATTCATTATAGATGCGATTGCATTATTAATTACATTCAAATCACTGTTTAAAAAATGTAAACAATGCAATGATCAGAAATCCACAAAATTCTAAAATCTGCAAAACCTCTGGTTCCGAGCTGTGCAGATTTGAGAGAGTCTACTGTATTCGGATAAATAAGGAAAAATCATTCTTCATGGCTGATGAAATTACTTATTGTGGTTATAAAGTGGATAAACATGGTATTCATAAAACACCTGATAAAATTGAAGCAATTATAAATGCCCCTAGGCCAGTAAATGTATCCCAGATAAAAGCATTTCTTGGTCTTGTAACTTATTATGCTAAATTTGTGCCAAATTTATCTACAATTGCACATCCTTTGAATAATTTGCTTAAAAAGAATGTGAAGTTTCATTGGTCTTAAAAATGTGAACAAGCGTTTAAAAGAATAAAAAGAGAGATTACTTCTGACAGAGTTCTTACTCACTTCCATACGAAATTATCTTTGATCTTAGCTACTGATGCTTCTCCAAAATGCCGAAAAATGGTATAGTCAAGTGGATAAGGAGGCATTAGCAATTATATATTTCTATTAAAGAAATTTTTTCAGTATTTGTACGGTAACAGATTCACTTTGTTCACTGATAGTAAACCATTAGTTTCAATTTTTTTCACCTTCTAAAAGTATTCCTGTTTTATCAGCAGCTAGAATGCAAAGATATGCCATATATTTACAAAAGTTCCAGTATGACATCTGTTATAAGAAAACTACTGAACACAGAAATGTTGATGCACTTTCACGTCTTCCACTACGTAGTGAAGATTTACCACATGAATATAATTCAAATGAGGTACTTGATGAATCTGAAATTGTTCAAATGAATGAGCTTTCTGTTTTACCTTTAAATGCTAAATCTATTGCTTCAGCTACAAAAATTGATCTTCTTTTGCATCAAATTTTTCATCATCTCATTTCTGGTTCTGAAATTCCAAAAATTTTACTTTTTGGCAGTAAACAAGAAGAATTTACTCTTCAGCATAGTTGTATTTTAAAACGTCGTAGAGTAGTTATCCCAAAAATTCATTGACAACAAATATTAAAGGAATTACATTTTGGTCATTTTGGTACAGTGAAAATGAAGTCTTTAGCCCGTAGTTTTGTATGGTGGCCAGAAATAGATCATGATGTTGAAGATATTGCAAGAAATTTCTCTATTTGTGTAAATTTGAAAAATAATCCTCCCAAAGTTGATTCACATCATTGGGAATGGCCTACAGCTCCATGGCAGAGAATTCATATTGATTATTTTGGTCCTGTTAATGAAAAAATGCTTTTTTTAGTGGTTGATGCTTACAGTAAATGGCCAGAAGTATTTATAGTTCCTAGTACAACTTCGGAAAATACAATTACCTATTTGTCTTTCTTCTCTTTTTGCACAATACGGTTTTCCTATTTCTTTAGTATCAGATAATGCTAAGCAGTTTACATCTGAAAAATTTGAGATATTTTTGGAAAGTCATGGTGTAAAACATAAGTTTAGTGACAATACCATCCATCTACAAATGGACAGGCTGAGAGATATGTGCAAACGGTCAAATGTGGATTAAAAGCCTTAGCTTCTGAACCAGGTACTTTACAAATGAAATTGAACAACTTTCTTTTGCAGTACAGGAAGATGCCACATGTTACAATGGGGGAAAGTCCTGCATCTTTATTTCTAAAACGTCATATAAGAACAAACATAGATTTGATAGTGCCGAATGTTACAAATTTTGTTCATGAAAAACAAAATGCAAGAAAATCTAAAGTTAAAGTAAAAGAATTTGAAATCAACCAGGAAGTAGCTGTAAGAAATTATACTCCAGAAGCCAAATGGAAAATTGGTCGAATCGTAGCAAGAGAAGAAAAATTACATTATAGAGTTCAAGTTGGTTCAAATATTTGGAAAAGGCATGTTGATCAAATAACTAATGTAGGGGAAGATATTTTTTTAACTAATGATCCAAATTCGGAAGAAAATGATACAGAAAATTTCAGAAGTGAAAATGCAAATGTGAAGCAAAGTGATTTTCCACCCTTACAGTCTAGTTTCACAGGTCTGCAACCAGTTGACTCTCATGTCCCAATTGCTTCAGGTCCTACGTCAACTGACTTTCATGATCCTGATTCTTTGAGTTCTAAAGCAACTAACTCTGATACCATTCTCCCAAAACCATCGGTTTCTACCAGTTCTACAGTTGATGCTTCTGAACATATTAAAACTAATTCTTCTTCTTCTTCGCATATACTAAAATGATCCAGTAGAAATAGAAGAGCTCCTGAATGACTTCAATATTAAGTGGGGGAGAGCTGTGGTATTTTACTCTTTTAGTTTTCAGGTAAAACTGTAGATGGCGCCTCTGGACTAATTTCATGGAATAATTAAAGGAACAAAAATGTTTGAGTTCCAGAGTATGTTTTCTATGTTGTTAATGTTTGTATGTCGTGTGTAGTACGAGTTCGTGTAATTAAATATGTGTCGTTCTTAAGATTGTCCACCTCAAGTTATTTTGGTTATGTGTTATTATTTAATACATTATATCTATACATAAAACTTTAAGTAAAACTAAATTACAGAAATATCTGTTTAAATGAATAATGACAGCTCCAGAAAGAATATTTAATTAAGCTGGGTATTTGATTAAACAAAAGCAAGCTTCAACGCATAATTTTTTACACAAATTTTACTATATTTAAAAAAAAAAAAATTTCAACCAACCATCATTTGCATGAAAGCTTTTATATTCAAATTATTCAGCAAATGCCTATTGATGTACCACATTTGATAGAAATCTTGAGCAAACTGAGCATAGGTGAAAAGGACTAGTCCACGTCAAAAAGAAAGAACTCCATATGATCTCTGGATGAGTTAGTTTTTTAAACGTTCTAAATACGTTGCATTTTTTAAAAAATAGCTTTTTGTTTCTGTCATCAAGTTATGCATTTTTAAATATTACATTGTGATTCTATAATATTAAAATAAGTTATAGAAAGACAAATGTAGTAAAAAAGATCATTTAAAGATATAATTATTAAACTAAACACAATAACTTGTCTCCTCACAGTATTGCGTAACTTAATCTTTTTAATAACTTCTGGGTGTGATTTTAAAAAATTGCTAAATTAGTGATTTTTAATTTTTTTTTTTTTTTTTTTACATTATTCAGTTTTATTATTGTTTACATTATTTCTTATGTTATTTATTTATATTAGAGATGCACAACCTGTGGCCTGCAATAGGTTAACGTGTGGCCCACGAACTTCGTCAATTTACAACTAAAAAAATTTGCAGTTTTTGTGCAAAAGTCACAGACAATTATCGTAAATTTAGTCAGTTTACCGCAGGTACACATAATATTTTGTCCGTCACTTAAGAATCGCAAATTTCGTAGATCAAGCACGGAAAAATTGCGAATTTCATTGATCAAGTGCAGAAAAATCACAAATTTCATTCATCAGGTATGAAAAAATCGCGAATTTTGTGCATGAAGCTCAGAAAAAAATAGCAAATTTAGCCGACTGGACACAGAAAATAGCAATTTTTGTCCATCGGGTTTAGGAAAATCTCAAATTTTGTTGGTCGGACGTGAAAAATCACACATATCGTTAATCAGGCAAGAAAAAATCGTCAGATATTTTGATGCATGAAAAAAATTGCAAATTAAACTGATTGGCTGCGGAAAAATTGCATGTTTTCACAGTTTATCGCATGAAAAAAAACACAAAATTTCGTTGATAGGGCACGAAAATATCGTGAATTTTGTCGATTGGCGACAAAAAAAAAATCACAAAGTTTGTTGATAAGAAACGAAAAAATCGCAAATTTTGCGATAATGCATGGGAAAATTGAAAATTTCGTTGATCGGCTGCGAAACAATCGCGTGTTTTGTAAATTTATCAAGAGAAAAAAATCACGAATTTCATCTTGCCACGTAAAATAAATGCAAATTTCATCAAAATTAGTTTAAAATCCATTGATTGGGTGTGGAAAAAATGCAGATTTTGTCAGTTAAAAGCCAAAAAAGTGCAAATTTCGTCGATCGGCAACGGATTTTGTGATCGACGATAATAAATCGATAATAAAAATCGCGAGTTTTATTGACAGAGTTCCGTAAAATCGGTAATTTCGTTGGTCGGGCACGGGAATATCGCGAATTTTGTCTATCTCACGCGGAAAAATTGCAGATTTCACCTATCCGGCACAGAAAAATCGAGAATTTCGTCAATAGGCTTTGCAAATATCGCAAATTTCGTTGATCAGGTTCGTAAAAATTGTGAATTTCTTCAATCGGCTTTATAAAAATCGAGAATTTCGTTGAAAGAGTTTGTAAAAAGCGCGAAATCCGTCGATCTGGTATGGAAGAATCGCGAAATTTATCAATCATGCGATGAAGAATTGCAAATTTCGTGGATCAGCTTCATAAAATTTGCGAATTTTGCTGATCAGCCGTGGAAGGATCATGAATTTTCTCGATCGCCTTCGAAAAAATCGAGAATTTCGTCGATCAGCTTTGTAAAAAATTGTCTTTGAAAAACCGTGAATTTGCCAATTGGCTTTGTAAAAATTGCTAATTTTGTTGATCAGGCGTGGAAAATTTGTGAGTTTTCTAGATCGGCTTGGTATAAATCGTGAATTTCGACGATCATGCGAAGAAAAATCGCGAATTTTGCCGATCAGTTTTATAAAAATCGGGAAATTCGCCGATTAGCTTTGTAAAAATCGCCAATCAATGAATTGTCAATTGGCTTCCTAAAAATCACGAATTTCGTCCACCTGCTTCATAAAAATCGCAAATTTTAATTATCGGCTTCCTAAAAATCTATAATTTCGTCAATCAGGCGCAGAAAAATAGAAAAATTCATCGATCAGCCGCGGAAAATTGCAAATTTTATCGAGCATGTGAGGAAAAAGAGTAAATTTCGTTAACCGGCTAAATAAAAATCGCGATCGATCGGCTTTGTAAAAGTCGCTAATTTTGTTGATCAAGCGCGGAAAAATTGCACATTTTTTTTAGTCAGGCGCGGAAAAATGAGAATTTTTTCAATCGGCTTCGTAAAAACCACGAATTTCGCCAATCGGTTTCGTAAAAATCGCGAATTTTGTCGATCGGTTTTGTAAGAAACGCAAATTTTGTTGATCAGGTCCATAAAGATCGAATTTTCTCTATCAGTTTCATAAAAATTGCACGTTTTCATGATCACTTTCGTAAAAAGTTCAAATTTGTTGACAAGGCATGGAAAGCTGCAAATTTTCTTGATCGGACATATAATAATGGAGAATTTTAATGATGAGAGGCACGGAAAAATCTTGTTGATCGGATCATTTCCTCTCTTTTGCTCATAAAGTTCACATGTTTTTTGTCACCAGCCACTAATCTTTGTTTCTTAGCCCTTTTGATAAATCAAAATTTACTCTCCTGAATATGTCAAGGAATTTTATTACATCTTGAGAATAAGCCTTGCTATATCTGTTATATGCACAAATGTAAAAATTATTGATATATCCTTACCAACTGAATTGGATATTTTGATTGGTTAAGCGAACCTAAAGGGATATCCCCTCTCCCAACTTCTCTCTGAAAACATATTTTTTATCCAATTACAGGCCACAGATCACCTTCGAAATCAAATTCTCTCCATGTTATTGATGTGGCCCTCAACCACCCAGACATATTTGTAAGTGGCCCTTCTCTTGAAAAAGTTGTGCATCCCTAATTTATATTATTTGCTTACATTCAATCTGAAATTCAGGTTAATAGAAATAGCGAATTCATTACATAGCCACTAAGTCAGATGCCAAGTAGTCATTAGATTTGCAGTTTAGCCACAAATGAAAAAAAAAAAAGAAAATAAATAAATAAATAAAGATAAAATAAGCATGCTTTTATTAAAATTAAAAAATTTTTAAAAACATATATATACTTCAGAAAGGCCTAATCTGAGAACTAGTAGAAGATTATTTATCCATTTAATTTAAAATAAAATTTTACTCAGAACAGAAAATAGAAAACAATATTGAATAAGGTTTGTTTAGATACATTCATGATATCTCGCAGAGGCTATTCTTCCTACAGTGTGAATGAAATCGTTTGGCATTCTGCCAACCAGAGTTTTTCAAGTGTAGTCTAATAGTATTTATGTTACGGAAATTTTTTTCCACTAATAGGGTTGTTTTTGGATTTTGCATCTTTAAATCATGTTAAAATAACACCCTTGACATAAGTTTATTTTGCTTCGTATAGACATTTAAATGATGAGAAAACTGTGTCCTTCTCATATATTTTATGGATTTTCCACCAGTTGTTCAATATTATAATCATGCTGAAAGTGCTACCTGCATTCTCAATATTAATATTAATCATTTATCTACAGATGTAAAAACATAAGAAAATTATAAGCCAATATTTCATTATTTCAAAATTTAATCTAGAATATAGGAAGATCTTACTCCTTTTCAACTGTAACCCACTGTCCATAAGGATCCACTTTTGGTTGAGGACCAATTGAGCTAGCAATGTCATCACTATTTGTCTCTATTTCTTTTGAGGTAGTCTCTGTGTCTTCTGAAGACTGCTGTTCCTGCAGGGGGGAAAAAATAATAATAGGAAAAATAATTTTATTGGAATAGTGTTTGTTTTTTAACTGTGGTAGATTAAAAATACTAGATTTAAAAAGAAAAAAAATATATATTATTGTTATTGTAAATAACTTATTCAGAAAAAAAAAATAATAATCTGAATAAATAAAATTGTTAAGAATGTCTTCAACAGCAATTTTCTTTTCTGTTATTTAGTAAACAAAAGTTGTTTTGTTCAGGTCTATATTACACTATACATTTCCATCAGGTGTTGCTTCAATGGAAAAAGAGATACTCATGTAGCTCTGTGTCTGCAATATTTCATTATTGTAAAAAATCATAACACAGTTTTAAAGAAATGCTTTATTTTTATCCTTAAAAATACACATATTGTTTACATGGAAAAACATGTCACTTTCATTTAAAAGCAATTAAATACTTCCATGTTGTCTAATATATAGTATATTACTAAGACAGATTTCACACTCATGCATCTGTGTTAAAAATTCTTATGATTATTGTTTTTTAAATGTCCTTTAAGACATTTTGAAAATTCATAAAAATCATATAATACCTTGTCATTGCATATCAGACATTCCACATTGCCCATCATTTTCATGAAAAAACCTTTTCACCTCTCCTGAAGCTAGACTTGTAGTGGAAGGTGCACAAAGATCTATGTTGTTTACCATCAGGCTTTTTAAAAGAGCTCTGTATACACACTGTTTTTCAAATAAAGCTATAGAATATACTCTAGTAACAAACATACGTGATTTTATCACATAGTCCCTGCTCTTTTTATGACAACCACACTGCCTGAAGCAACATTCAGATCTAAATGACTTTTTTTTCACCTTTCTTTCTTGCAAAGATTGTAAACTTTTCTCTGACTTGTTCTTTGAGATTTGGTTGCATCAATTGTCAATTGTTGCATGGGTCATATCATTGTATATTAGGGATGGGATGAATATTCAGCCACTATTAAGCTTTTTTGATGAATATTCAGTTGGTCAAATATTGAAGGTTTTTTGGCTGAATATTTTAAGATATTTTGTCAAATATTGTAAGATATCTTGCTAAATAAATTCAGCATAAGAATTTTTTTTTTGCTAAACTACAGAGATTATTTTCTGTCACATCCATGAAAGCATTTTTATTTTTAATTGCATAACTTAAATAAAAGTTTTTTGGTGAGACTCAACAAAATAAATTCATCTAGTAGACTAACTTAGACACTTATTACGTTCTTATCTTTACAAGAAAAAAGTATTATTTCATGAAATTTTTTTAATTCCAGTTTTCAACGGATTTACACATTTTAAGGGTCAGAGATTCCAAAATACATGTTTTTACAAAATGTCTCTCTGTGAGTCTGTCTGTATGTGACATAAATTTTGAGGGTGCTCTATATCAAGAACTAATGTACAGAGCTTCACAAAACTTTAGATTCAGATTAGGTAATTGATATAAACTGGATCTGATTGGTTTTTGGTGTATATTGCCCAACAGGTGGTGTGCTATGTTGCCTATTTCACAATTTCCACAATAGCTATACCTCAAGAATTAATGGACGGATTTTCATAAAACTTTAGATTTAGTCCTTGTTATATGGTTCTGATTATATTTGGTTAAATTGTACAAGTGGGCTGCTATGTGGCCTTATTCATGATTATTTTTAATAGTTCTATCTCAGGATCTAATGCACGAATTTTCATCAAACTTCAAAGACAATTAGTACTTAATATAAATTAGCATTCTTTAATTTTTAGAGTAAATCGATCAACAGGTGGAGCTTCTTCCAGTTTTTTTTTTTTTTTTTTAAATGATTTCTGAAATAATTGTATCTTCAGGCCTAGGACCGCTGAGTCACTCTTAAAAAAGAGAGAAAAGAGACTAAATCGTAAGAAAAGGAGACTAAAAGAGACCAAAATTTAAAAAAAGAGACTAAAAGAAGACCAAATAAAATTTTTTTTTTCCTCTTCACTTAAATGTTTTTGGTATACAGACAAGCACAATAAGATTTAACACAATCTGTGGAATACATTTTTAATGCATTTCAGTTGGTTTTGAAATAATTGCAAATATTGTTGATTGGTTGCAGAAAAATATCTCAAATCTCAACAATTCATCATGAAAGAAAATCAGAAATTCACCAAATGACCACGGGGACAAAATCATGAAATTCCAGGTAATATAGTAAAATTCATCACATTGTCTCAAAAAACATATCACAAAATTTGTCGCATGATCTCGGGAAATTTTTTTTCGAAATTAGTCAAATGTTCTTAGGATAAAAAAAATCATGAAAATTATCAGATGGCCTTGAAAAAAAAATCACGATATTAGTCAAATGGATCTTGTGTTAAACATGGTAAAATTCATCAAATGGGTCTCGAAGAGAGGGATAAATCTGATAAATGACGAATTTCGTCATATAAATGCAGAAAAAAGCAAATTTCTAAAACAATGGCCCAAAAAATTATCATTTACTGTATTTTGGTAAACGACCGCAGAAAAAAATCGCAAATTTTGACTATTGATCGCATAAAGAAATCGCAAATTTTTTCGCCGATCCTTTCACGAAATTTGCATTTCTCTGCAATTATTTTTTCTGCACGCAAAATCGTACAATTGTATTGTTCATTAATATAACCGTACATTTCAAACAAAATCCGTACATTGTACTCTTCTGTACATTGTACTACTGGCCATACCGTACAAGTTGGCATCTATGAATATCCTTTTCGATTTTAGGATCATTTGACGAAAGCTCGGACGAAATTTGCGGTTTTTTCACAATCTTTTGACAAAATTTGCATTTTTTTTCGCGATCTATTGACGAAAACTGCCGTTTTCTTGCGATCTCTTGAAGAAATTTGCCGTTTTTTCGCGATCTCTTGAAGAAATTTGCAATTTTTCGCGATTTTTTAACGAAAACTGCCGTTTTTTTCGCGATTTTTTGAAGACGTTTGCCTTTTTTTTTGCTAACTTTAGGAAGAAATGTTACGTTTTTCCGTCATTTTTTGATGAAATTTGCCGCTTTTTCGCGTTCTTTTGAAGAAATTTGCCTTTTTTCACGATCTTTTGAAGAAATTTGCTATTTTTTTCGTGATTTTTTGACGAAAACTGACGTTTTTTTCGTGATCTTTTGAAGAAATTTGCCATTTTTTGTGTTACTTTGACGAAAACTGCCGTTTTTTTTGCGATGTTTTGAAGAAACTTGCCGGTTTTTTCACGATGTTTTGAATGATTTTTTTGAGGAAATTTGTCGTTTTTTCGCGATCTTTTGACGTAATTCGCGTGTTTTTCGCGATCTATGACGAAATAGATTTCTTTTCGAAGACTGTTTGACGAAATTCGCGATACGACCGAAATTTTTTAATTTTTGCTAAATTTTTAACAGTTGAAAAATAGCCTGTGGACCTTCCCAAGAGTCTGCGACGTGCGTCGCAGCGTTGCGCCGATTCTGCTCCCGGGAAATTTGGTATACTTTTTTCCGCGACTAAGTTTCACTATAGTTCAACGGAATTTTATGGTTTTATCCTAAGACAGATTAACATAATCCATGATTTTCTGCCGGTTTCCGTGTGAAAAATTTTGCGATTTTTACCCGCGAACAGTCAACAAAGTTCGAAATTTTCCTGCGACAAACTGAGAAGTTTTCCGATATTTCCTTACGACAAATTGTTGAATTTCGCGATGTTTTTTCCACTATCAAATGAGGAAAGTTACGATCTTTTTCCTGCGAACGATCGATGGGTGAGGAACATTTAAAAAAAAGTGAAAAAAGAGACTAAATCTGAAAAATATAGTCTAAAAGAGACAAATTCAAAAAATTAGCAAGAAAAGCGAGTTTAGCGACTCGCTCCGAGGCCTGTATCTTAAATGCTAATACATGGATTTTCATCAAATTTCAGATTCAGTTAGAACTTGAGATAAGTTGTTGCAGATTAGATTTTGGTGCAAATTACCTAAACGGTGATGCTGGTATGTTTAATTTTTCTGGAAGTATTAAAATGTATGAGATAGAAGAAAGTTTTGGATAATCAAAAGCATTCCGTTAGATTATGGTCAATGGAGTAAAACGTTTCAAATGCATTTTAATTGTTTGAAATTTAAAATATGTAATTATTACATAATTTTGTCAAGTCATTTCAATTTTATGAAAATCGAATGCATAGATCAGTAACAGGGACAATCAAAATTATTCTATTATATTGCAGTCAATGGGGAAAAAAGTTTCAAATGCATTTTAATGGTGTTACACTCATTTGAACATAATAAAATAGATATGAATCTATGACATACATTCTATAATATACATTTTGCACAAACTGTGGTGCAAAGAACATTTGTTATTGATTTACAAGGCCACACAAAAGTATTCCATTACATAATGGTTTAGGGAGTACATTGTTTGCTGCGAGTTTTAATTATATTAAACTATTTCACATTTTATGAATATGATATATGTTGCTGAGGTGTAATAAGAGTTACTATTCTGGTATGTTTACAGGAACACAAAAAAGATTTTGACCAGTACACTATATCCGAAGTACTGTCTCTAATAACGGCAAGATCTGAATATTTTTAAAACTTCGTTATTGTATAAACATACCACATTTGCTACTCTTTATGTACAATTTCCAACTTGTTTTTATTTTGGAGTCAATGACAAAGCACATCAAAATCTGATAATAAATTATAATTATTTAAATTCAATAACAAAATATACAAACAACTGAAAGGAGTATTCATGGAATACCCAGTATCAAAAGTAATAGCAGAATGGAGAATGAGAAAATTTGAAGAAAATATCAGAAATGATATACAAATATGGATCAGAATGTTAATAATATCTTTATGATAATAAGCAATAAAATAAATTTTCCAGCTTTGCTAAACAATATAAATTTATATGATGAAAATATTAAATTTACAATAAAAGAAGAAAGAAATTGGTCTCGTGGATGTAAAACTAACAAACGAGGAAAATGCAAACTACTGTTTACTGAAAACGTTATTGTTAACCTCATCATAATATTAAGTGACACTAATACCTCCTTTACCTACAACCTTACAGCATTGAATATATATATTAACAAATCACTGCACATATCTTCAACAGAAAAACTATTCAAAACAACTAATCCAGCCAACAATGAAGAAGCTAGAATTTACACCCCCCCACCCCGTTCTGTTCCTAAACAGGCTATCACGGCTATCACTTAAGGTATAAAGAGAAGTAAGTAAACTTGGAAAATATGTATTGATTACACTATATCCATTCCTCTTTAAAACAATATGAAAGGACACAGAAAAGTGTGTGAAATTGCAAATGGCTGGCAAGTGGCAATCATAAAATTACATGCACAAATAACAAAAATGAAGAAATATCTTACATAAGAACAAACAATATGATAAAGCATAAAATAAAAGAAAGATTAAAAGAACATACAGGGGTTGGACAAAAATATGGAAACACCTTTAAAAAAACACGTTTCCTTGCCTAGTATTGTGTACGGTACCCGTTGTTATTCAAAACAGCTTGCAGTCTTCTCGGAATGGATAAATACAGTTTCTGTATGTTTGCCAAGGGAATATTGTACCATTATTCCTGCAAAACGGTGGCAAGTTCAGATAACGATGTTGGCGGTGGATAGCGAGAATTCACTTTCCGCTCCAATGTAGACCACAAAGGTTCGATAATATTCAAGTCTGATGATTTTGGTGGCCTGGGGAGATGCGAAAATTCATCCTCGTGCTCAGAAAACCAGTCCTGGACAATGTGAGCTGTGTGAACGGGGACGTTATCGTCTTGGAAGATACCATCATCATTGGGGAACAAAGCTTGTACCATTGGATGGACTTGATCGGCCAAAATGTTCACTTAAGTCTGAGCAGTAATACGCCCTTACAGAGTTACCATAGGGCCAGAAGAGAACCACGATATGGCTGCCCAAACCATCACCGAACCCCCGCCATGTTTTACTCTTGGCAACAAGCAGTCTGTATTATAGGCTTGAGTTGGCATTCTCCAGACGTAAACTCGGCCAAAAGTGGGGAACGATGTGAAAGAAGACTCATCAGACCATATTACGCTCTTCCACTGCTCTATAGTCCAGGCTTTATGACTTAAACACCATTTTTTCCTGTTACAGGTTTTAGCATTACTGATGGATGGCTTTTCAATTGCAACACGGCCAGGAATTCCCTATTTATGAAGATCCCTTCTAATTGTTTTGGTACTCACAGGATTTGGTAACACGACATTCATTTCAGCAGTAACTTTTGCAGCTGTGGACTGCTTATTTTTCGCGATAATCCTCCTTAATGATCGTCTGTCACGATCACTCAGTACACACTTCCGTCCGTGCTGTGATTTAGCGGATGATGTTTTTTTCCGCATTTCAAATATGCGGAATAAATCTTCGACACAGTACCTCTTGAAACACTAAAAACCTCGGATACCTTGCTTACGGAAGCAACCACCATACGCGCGCCAACAATTTGTCCACGTTCGAAGTCTGTTAACTCTGACATAATGCAATGATAATCTCACATAACAGTGCTCCAACAACGACTGAACGGTGCAGCGATTTTACGAAGTTGTATAGGTGGCGTCAGTAGGCGAAAACTCCAGTGCCATCAACATAGTTCATTATAATCAATCTTTCTTTTCAAACATGCATTTCAAAAAGTGTTTCCATATTTTTGTCCAACCCCTGTATCTGTGATTTAAAATATAACAACCAAACAACAGTCTCCACAAGAGTTAATACAAAAACCTCTATTAAAATAAATATAATATCAATCAAAAAATTGCTAATTATGACAGTCTTCACAAAGCATTAAATTAAAAAAGAAATAAATATGAAGCAATATGATCCAGGCAACAATTGATATGAGATGGCACCAAATCTTAAAAAGAACAAGTAAGAGAAAAAAGGAAAACGTACAATCTTAGCCAGAAAGAAAAAAAAAAAAATCCTTTACAACTGTGAATGCCTATATGAAGTGAAAATGTTTTTCCAGAAACACTGTTGGCAATATGGAATGTCCTATATGTCAATGCTAAAATGATTGCTGCAGAATTCATGGAGTGTGCATTCTGTCTGTGAACCTTTAGCTTTTCATCTCTTAATACAGACTTTCTAGCAGAAGCCAGGTTGAAAGTTACTGACCCAAGTTCCAAGTATAAGAGATTCTATTAAAAACAAGATTGAAAGGTCCCGGCCCACGTCCCAAATGCCGAAACTCTTGCTAAAATAAGTATAAGAGATTAGTGGAAGCCAGGTTGAAAGTCCTCAACAAACATCCCAAGTATAAGAGACTCTAGTAGATGCCAGGTTGAAAGGTCCCAACACATGTCCCAAATGCCAACAGTCTAGCAAGTTGTAAATTCCCAACCCATGTGCCAGTATAAGAGACACTAACAGAAGCTGATTTAAAGATCCCCATTCAAGTCCTGAGTATAAAAGATCCTAGAGAAGCCAGGTTGAAAGAAAAAAAAATTTAAATCAAACAAATTTAAAAAGGAAATTGATGAAGTTAAAGTCACTGAAAAGCAGGAAGGGTGGACTTAGGGCTCGGGAGCAACCAAAAGATTCTTGGGGATTCTAGATTAATGTTCAACTCAGAAGCGGTCAAGGGGTGGGCTAACTGCTTCAGAATTTGCAGAGCGGATTTCACAATGATGCCTGCAATCCTTTAGCTTTCCTTGCCAATAAGAAGTTGAAAAAAATCAAAAAAGAAAATCACGAGAACTTTTATTACAGATGCATTTGTGTGAATTTTGTTTTGTTATATTTGTTATACAGCATGAAAGTATTTAATTGCTTTTAAGTGAAAATTATGTTTACCCATAAAACAATACGTGTATTTTAAAGGGTAGAATTAAAATAGAATTAAAACATTTCTTGAAAACTACATTAAGATTTTTTATAATAATGAAATATTGAAAACACAGACATAGACAAATACCCTAATTTTTGGTAAAGTAATGCTGATAGAAATCAGTATAGATTTAAATGCACAAAGCAATTCAATCTTAGCAGATTTTATTGTATCTCACAATGCGTATTTTCCTTATCAAATTGTAATTTTGAAAAAATGTATATTTTGAAGGAAAAAAAAAAAAAAAAAAAAAAAAAAACCCTTCAAAAATTTAAGATCTAAACAGCATTCAAGAATCAAGTGAACAAATAAGAAAGAAAGGTTACAATGATAAATTGAAGTATTTTATATTGTATTACCACAACTTTGTCAGCAATTGACAAAGGGTAAGCATTTTCAGGGAGAACTTTTGAAAGGGAAAGAATCTCATTTTGTAGCAATCACACTCAGCAGTAAGTTGGATGGACTTCCTAAACATACTAAAATGCATTTATAATGATTTTATCTAAAAATACAAAAATATAGGATGATTTTTTAAAAAATCAGTTTAAATGGATGAAAAGTCGCAAAATTTTGAAAATAAACCTTTTTTTAATGGTAACTTTGCTGCAGAGACATGGAAAGGTAGGCAACATTTCAGAAAAAGCTACAATTAAATTGGTAGCTCTAGATATTAATATTTTGTAAATACTAGAAATCAATTATTTAATTCAAATAAACAGATGATTACAGATTTAACTTTTAAGAAAGTAGTAAAATTTTATAATGTTTATACCCGGTTTGATTTAAGTTCTTTACTGTTTACAGAAATTTTATTCCACTAACTTTCATGATTTACAATATTTTAAATAATGATATGATATAATGTGGCAGAAAATGTATTTCATTGGTAGCTTAAGACAAAAGTTTTGTTTAAATCCTGGTCTGAACATTTTTTCAATCAGTTGGAAAATTACACCTCAGGAGATTTTAGGTTCAATTCATGGACTAGATATTTTCTCCTCAGTTGGAATTAAAAATTCTGTGACATAAAACAATTAAAATGTATTTTCAAAATAATAAAAAATAATTATCTTATGATCTGAAATTTTCAAGCAACAAGTATTTTACCGATATAAGTTAACCCTCTAAATGTTTGGAACGTAATATTCCATTTACTAAGCTCCAGGTTTCACTGCAATATAAGCAATATTTAAGATAGCATAATTCTATAGATTTAATGAATTTTCAGTACATTTTAGAATCATAAATACTCTCAAGGATTACATTAATATTTGTAATTAAGTTTTTTTCTTTTTTTTTCTTTTATAATGTTGAAAAAAAAAAAAAATTTTTTTTTGAGCATTTTTTGAGCATTTAAAACAAAACACAGAGAAAACACCATTACAATTTTACACATTTGCAAGATACTCAGAGGGTTTAATTATATACTAAATGTATAATTTACAGATGAAATTATATGAAAAAGAGAAAACTTACCTCTGAAACAGTTTCAGAATTTGATTGATTCTGTTCTTCAATTGAGATAAATCCCTCTTCTGGAGGTTCCCAAACAGATTCTGAATAATAATAAACAATGATGTATAAAAAGTAAATATGTGTATTTCAAAATTTGAAACAAAGCATATTTATTTTCAGAAAATGAAGGTGATACCACATTAAAAAATTCCACACTTTTCATTTTATTTATGTACTAATAACTACATGTTGAATTACTGAAATGTCAAAGGAATCATAAAAAAATAACCTATACTTTGATTTATAAGATAGCATGAGTTTATCTTGATTGCATTTCAGCATATACATAAAAAATACCCTTAAAAACTATAAAAAATTTTGAAGTTTTTTCAACAGATTTCACCAAACTTGAATCTAAATTACCATTTTAAAACATACTCAGACCTGCCAATCTTTAAGAATGAGAAATCATAGCACAAAAATTCAAATTAATCTGTTGGCTGTTTTTTCATGTTTCACGTCCATTTTTTTACATTTGTAAAAGGAAACAGTCTTTCAACTCAATACAGTGTTTTTTTCTTGCTCTGAAAAATTTTATCTGATTTTAGTTTATTTTCATTTTTTTATCACTTTTATCACATTTGTAAAATGATCTCAGTTTCAATTTTTCCGCCGAACACAATAAATTTTGATGAAATTAGCAATTTTTTTTCCATTATTATTTCATGATATTCATAATTTTTGCTCACAATCAAAATTAACGCTTTTCTACCATGATTTTTTATTGAAATTTGCAGTTTTTACAGAGATATTTTAATGAATCTTGCTTTTTTTTTTTTGTCATGATCCTTCAATGAAATTCCTGTTTTTTTCCTGCAATCTTTCAATTAAAATGTGTGTTTTCTTACTGGTTTGTGGATGAAATTTGTGTTTTCTTACGGATCTGTGGAAATTTGTATTTTCTTTCTGCAATCTTTTGAGGAAGTTTGTATTTTTTTTCTGTGATATTTTCCAAGAAATTAAAAAATATACTCACAGAAGAAATATAGATTTGTGGAAGAGTTTGTAGAAGGAAATACTGCACAAAATTTTATTATGCAGGACTTTCCTTTTCTGTGTGCAAATAGCACGATTCTGCACACTATTTCAAACCCTGCCCCTCAAAAACATTATACAATCCCCCCCCCCCCTCGAAAAACTCTTAAAATGGCATTTTTTGTTTATAAGAAAGGAATTCCTGTATATATATATTTACGAAAACATGGTTCAATTGTGGTTAATATTCATTAAGAGGGCTTTATATTAAGAAGTTTGTTTTGCAGTCCAGATATTTTTTTCCCACATGAGCATTTTTTAACGTTAGAATTTTCAGACTAATGACTGATTTTTTTAAAACTTTCAGAATAGACTACTTTAAAATTTCTGAACAGAACTACTTCTGAAAAATATGCTGCATTGACTAAAAATTGCAATTGAAAAAATAAAATGCTTTTTTTTTTAATACAAAAAATCATAGTTAAAGACCGGTTTTCATAACATCGTAGTTTATAAGTCCAAATTGTAGAAACTACTATTTTTTCGTAGCAATTGGCATGTCTGCATACCACACATAGTAGAACTTATTCTTTTACAAGGGGACCATCAAACATGGTATGGATAGATTTTGATAATTTTAAAGTACATTATAAGGGTCATACCCCTAGTGAAACGTTTTTTTCAAATGGACCTTAGTTTTTTGAGAAATAAAATTCGAAATGCATTTGAAATATTTTCATTAGTTTTAGCTTCTATATGTAGCCTTTGTGACATCAAGACAGCATTTTCGTACCGAATCTAGGAAGCAAGGTTTGATTACCTTTTGATTTTTTTCTCTTTTTTTTATTAGTTTTACATTTTTGACACTGTACAAATTTAAAGGACAGTTATGAATTCTGCAGCTTTAAATTCCTCCCCATTTCGTAAAAAATTATGTTTATGAATTTTCCATTAAAATTTATATTTTTTCTAATGCTTAAATGGATATTTCTGTTGACAAAAATCCAAATTGTGTCAAGATATCTCCTCTTTTTTAAAAATTATTGTTTTCATATATCTGTAGGATAAAAATATCTTCAACAATGAAACTTAAGAATTTCAATACATGATTTTAGTTAATCGATACATGATATCATATGGGAAGAAAAGCATAACACAAGGAAAATGGAGAAATCAAAAGACATGAGGTGATCTTCAGGTGTAAGTAAGAATTAAATTAAAATACTAAGAGAGACTGACTGATGGTTCGAAAGTTTTTGTCACAATATTGAAGATTGAAGTTCTGTTCAATGCTAAATAAAAGATTTGAGCAAGAATTCTAGGCGAATCTAACATTTATGTTAACAAGTGTATGGGGTTCCTACACATTTCTAGTAAAATAAAATCCTTGACTTTTTCAGGTTTTTCATGACTTTTTTCAAAAATTTCCCTAGATTTTCTTAATTAAAAATTTGGCTTACATATTGTTGTAAAACCCTTTACAATGGACATCTTTAATCAAGATAAATGCTAAAAAATATATGTGCTGCATGAATTTCTGATTTTTAGTTATTCCTCATGTGCTATTGTTAGATAGTTTTCATTCATTTATTTTTAAAAATTTCAGATTGTATGAATGACTAATTCAAAGTTTCTTCATTTAGGATTACCGAAATTCAGATGGAAAGTAATACATCAAAAGTTCCCTATATATTAGACACATCATACAGGGACAGACATACATCAGACAGGGAATAACTATATAGTTCCCTATATAGTTATTCCCTGTCTGATGTGTATACACATCAAACATTTAAAATTTTCCCACTTATTTTTCTGACTTTTTGCTCAAATTTACAAAATTTCCTGCCTTTTCCCTGTTTTCCCATGACCCGTAAGAACCCTAGTATTATATTATTAATGTGGTTGAATAGCTGTGATCTACTAAGCATATTATTTGTTCAAATGAATAATAAATGTTATATAAAATTCCGGCTAATGTATTCTAACAAAATTAAAATATCTTAATAACACAAAAATTTAACAAATATGCAATAAAACTGTGTTATTAAAAGTCTGCTGCAACTATATGACTAATATTAATAATTAATATTTTTTTTTTTTTTTTTTTTTTTTTTTTTAATAACAGTTTGAAATTGTATTTTTATCATTTACTCCCCCCCCCCCTCCCACAAAAAAGAAAAAAAAAAGTATATTGAATAAAAACAGGATAAATTTTAAACCGTCTCAGTGTGTTTTAAATTTGCCAATAAAACTTGTAAGCAAAAGACAAAAGCTATTTTATTCAAGGATAAGATTCATAAATGCCTTTTAGTGTTTTGTCACTGTAATTTTTTATATATCATACAGCACGATAGTGCTGTATAGTAGAGCTCAGCTGCATCTCTAATGTTAAAGTCCAAAGTTTGCCTCTTAATAACTTTGGACCCAATCATCGGATCACGACGAAATTCAAAAGGGGAAGTGTCCAACCCTAGATCTCAAAGTTTACAAAAATTCATCCAGATCCACCGATTAGTTTCGGAGATCCAGAACTCCTGTTTTGGCACTTTTTGCTCGTGAAACAACAAAAAAAGAGAAACAATTCAATTATAACCCGAACCAGGAAACATTCAGCAACGTGTAATAGCTTGTTTGAAAGCTTTTAATTTAGGGATGTGCCTGTCGAAGGTCCGGTAAAAAAAATATAAAAAATTAAGGAAGTGGCACACATTTAAAATTTATATAACGCTATTCCTTTCAAAATTTAACATTATAGAAATCTCTCCTTTTTAATTGCTAATTCAATTGTTGCTTTCGAATTGCCACCAACTAAAAAACAATTCAATAATTTAAAAAAGAAACGATAACACATGTTCTTTTTTTTATAGATCAATAAAAATTTTGATTCTCCTGATAGTTTTGAACCTTTGAAATTGACGTCATTCGAAACAGAAAATGCATATTTTTCATAAACATATATATAAACTGTAATTAAATATGTGTTAAAACAACATCACACCTTTATTTGAGTGTTTTCGAAGTAAAACAGTTACTACAATATAGATATTTCAATTAAAAAGGGATAATTAGGAAAAAAAATTCTTCTATATTTATAAAAATAACTATTTGAAAATGAAGCTATGAAAATCTGTGTAGATACCTATCGTCATAAGAAAATCTACGTAGATACCGAGAAACTGCAGTGGGACTACCATCTGGGAGGGGGCGGTTTTGTCGCCAAATGTCGTCAAGTTTTTTGCCAACTTGGCGATATATCGCCAAATCTGGCATCCAAAATTACTTGCCAAAATTAAAGCCAACTTGGCATCATTTCAAGTATTTTGTCAAACTAATATGCCTTCTAATAATTTTAAACTAATATTAATAATAGTTTAGATTTGTAGTTGAAGGTGATAGATAAAGTTCCTGAAAGGATCTGAAAAAGCTATGAAATCATACAAAAAACTGGTGGAACCAGAGTGAAAAGTAGAGCTCGATTTAAAAAAAATCTGACAGTAAAATTTGGGAAATATTTTCAACGTGCGTGCAAAAGAAAGGAAATCAGATGATCTGTAAAGCTTATGAAATAACCCAAATTTTTGTTAGCTGTAAATGAGGACTGAGCTTTACTGGTGCTTTAAAATCAATCAGGGAGAAAGAGGCATTTTTAACTTTTTCCGTATTTCAATCATCCATAACCAGTTTAAAAATTTGGGTTCATAACTATATGTTACAGGCTGATGTAATGAAGTATGAAAACGATTCGTTCTGTACAAAGTGTGAACACAATTCCATACCAGCTGTTTTGATAACTGGAAGATCAAAGCTCCAAGTAAACTCAAAATCTTGAATAGATACGATTCAATCATATACTAAATATTTGCGTTCAAACATACTTATCTACATCAATTCCTCAACAACTTGATTATATTAATGTTATACTTTAATTATCACATCATGGTTTATATTTGTTTAGCATTGTGGGGCTTAACCGATTTGAGACAACATAACAATATATTCTATTGACTACTTTCCTCAGTAATCATTTTGAGTGGATAATAATATAATTCTGAATATAAGGCACCAGTACAGCTCAGTCCTCATTTTCAGCTAACAAAAATTTGGGTTATTTCATAAGCTTTACAGATCATCTGATTCCCTTTCTTTTGCACGCACATTGAAAATATTTCCCAAATTTTACTGTAAGATTTTTTTTTAATCGAGCTCTACTTTTCACTCTGGTTCCACCAGTTTTTTGTATGATATATATATATAATTTTTTATTGTAATACAAAGAAGAAACAAACATAGATAACGCCTATTTTTAATAGCTCTACAAAACATATTTTGCTCGAAAAAGATGTTACATTAAAAAAATATTTAGATTAAAATTAGCCGCTTCCTTTTCAATTTATTTAAATGAATCTGAGTAAATGACTTTAAATTCATGGCTCTTCAAATTTTAATTTTATCAGTCATATAAATATATTTATTTATTATTATTATTTAAATATTTTTAGTAATGTTTAATTTAATATTTGTTTTTTCAATGTAATTTTGTTATTTTATACAATATTTATTTATAACTCTAATAATTATGAAATTATTGACTATTATGTGTATTATTTATATAACATTTAACAAATAACACATAAATTATACATTTTTTAAAGAGTAGAAAACTCATAAGTTAGCTTTATAGTTTACAATTTAGTATGCATAGATCTCTTCACAATCATATTTTCTTTTTTTATTTAAATATAAATAGTAGAACTTCACGCTTTCACATTAAATTGTTTAAAAATACACATGATAATTTTGGTGATATTGTAAACTCTTTCCACTCTCCTCATTTGTTTTGTTATCAGAAATTAAATGAAAAATTTTGAAAGTGAAGGTGGTCATTATGTTATTTTTACTGAGATTCTTCTACTACTAATGACTACTACCTAGACTGATTACTAATTATTCTTAAAAAAAAAAAAAAGTTATATTTAAGTAAATAAATAAACAATTCTATGACTGATTGAGTTAAAATTTAGACAAACACATATTAAAGCCATTACAATTAAAACAGGCATTCACAATTTTTTCTTCTTTGTCTTACAATTGTTATAAACTATGTAGATATCTGAAAAATCTAGATTTTTGAGAAACAGTAAAAAGCATTCATAAAACTTACTTGTAAATAAAATTAGCAATAAATAATTTTTTTATTTATAAATCCTACCAAGTTTTTTATTTACAAATTGTACTTAATGTTTTAATGCATCAAACAAACATAATCATTTATTTTTTTCCTTCACAAATGACAATAACATCGTTAATGAACAATGTACAGATGCCATTTGAATTTTGAGCTGCATTTCCACAGCTGTTTTTTTTTTTCTTTCTTTGTATGACCTTTGCGTTACACTTCAGCAGAAATGGTTTACCAAAGTGTGTGTTTTTGTCGCCAGAGAGGGGGACTGCAGCTGATTTAGTAGTGGGTTTCACAAATTTACTGTAGTTGATTTGTGCTGCAGGAATTGCTTCACGGTTTAAGTTTTTTCAAAGAATCTCAAAAGGGAATGACTCTCTACCTTGTCTCAGATCTGTGTCTGGGTCCGAGCTTCTTGTTAATACTTTACGCTAAATTTGTTTTCAACTCGATTCCTGAAATGGTTTTTCAACAACGCAAATCATTAAAATTTTATTAGTTTTGAATCTTTTATAGAAAATTATATTGAACAGAAGGGATTTCTGGTAGAAAAGATCTGTATTTAGGGAGCTAAGTTTAGTTTTACGTATATGGTATATCACATTAAAACCAAAGATGCTCCATCTTATCGGAGATTGGTAAGACTGATGAATTCGACCCAGATTTCTTATACCGTGTCTTATGATAGAGAGATTAAAATAATGATTTTATCTTAATGATAATGTGACTAAGAATTAGTCTGAATGATTAATTCTTCTTTTAAATACCATAAGGTACTAAAGTAAGTCACCTCATACATTTGAATTTTTCTTTTTTTTTGAAAAAGTCCCATTTATAAACTTTCCTTGCCAAGTTTATTTTCTGACAATTCCAGTTTTGTTTTTCTCAGGAAACCCCTTATTTTTTTCCCTTTATATCTCCAAAATAAATATATTTTATGAAATTTATATTTATCTAATCTCTTTACCTATAATTTTTTCAGAATGGCATACTTTGCTATGCATGCTACAAAGCCTTTGAAAAGAATGTTACTTTTAAAAGATATTAATGTTTTCTATGAGTTTTATGCAATAATATTTAATAGAATTCATATTGAGTTTAAGTTTAATGATTTTTAAGTTTAATGATCTTTGGCAACTAATTTAATTATTTTATGTAAAATTGTTTCATCATTTTATTATTTATTTTAATGCAAACTACTTGAGAATTTTAAACCAAAATATGTTAATATGATCTGATTTTATTTTTCAAATTGAAAAATCTTGTGAATTTTTGATAATTTTTCCAAATATATCCCCAACTAGCCCAATTTTTTTATCCTTTTCATAAAAGTTTCAACTATAAGCCCCCTTAAAATCATTAGAATTTCCTGTCTGGTAAAGGGGGCTTACTTTCGATACTTTATAGCATTTATTAATTATAGGCAACCCTAACTGTTCCATTTATTTGAAAATGACTATTGGAGCTCAACATGTAATTTTGAATTGCTGTTTCTGTGACTGTGTTCAACAACAAAATAAATAAATAAATAAATAAAATTAAAAAAATATATAAATCTGTTAAGTTCCGGCTATTTTAAAAGCAAAATTTGTCTAAAAATAGCATGTTTTGAACCAAAACAGAGCATCTACACTATCATAATGGAGTTTTTACAGATAATTCTGGCAGAAGACTACCATCTGATTCCAGTAATTCGCAATGAATTTTAGTAAAATAAGTTCATAATTACACACACAAAAAAAAAATAAATAAATAAAAAAAATAATAATAAAATAAAATAAATAAATAAATAAAAATAACATAAATTATATTTTGTGTTTTACTTAAGATCAGTCATTTCTATATTGAGACAACCAAATATATATTTTTCTTTTATCAGCAAAATTATGATAAAAGAAATTTTTAATGAAATGTTGAATATTTTAAAGAGGAATTATTATAAAATAATGATAATATAATTTTATATTAGAAATGCATTTGTATAAAAGAAAAAATGTAAATCTAGCTACATGAAAATCAAAATTTCTCAGCTTTATAAGCATAAAAAATTAAAATATAGCTTAATAAAATTTGAAATATAGGTTATGTTTCACATTAAAATAATATAGGAACCTTTTAGTTAAAAAATTGTTTCAATAAGCAGTCAGTATATAATTAAATGCAAAACAAAAGACTTACAACAGTAATAACAATATTATATTCAAAACATCACCAAATATAAAAATTTTAAATAACATTTATAAAGAACAAATAATACCTGAAGTTACAGCATTCCAATAATATTTATAGCCTTCTTCTGACATTGCTTCATACCATACTTTTTGAGGAGGGGTTTCAACCTCAGGGGGTATTTCAACTCCATCAAGAGAATCAACTTCAGAAAGAGAATCAATTTCAGGAAGTGTTGCAACTTCAGAGAGAGCTCTAACTTCAGGTTGCTTAGAAGTTTTAGCAGAATTTTTTTGTTTTTTATTTACAGTTTTAGCAGTAAGCTTAACATTAGACTCTGGAGCATTGTAAGAAAAACCTCTAGATGGCTGAATGACTGGCTGTGTATCACCTCCTTGTAGATTTTTTAAGTCTTTTTCATATGCAGCTAATGCAGCCTAAAACGACACAACTGCTAATGTAAAAAGTTATTAAAAAATATTCATAAACTGAATAAAAGTTAGAAACCATCAAGATAATTAAAGAAATAAGTCTCAAAACAAATGCACATTTAATTTATTCTCATTTGGATTATTTCCATATACACACAGAACAAAAAATTGCACAATGATTTAAATAAAAAAAAAAAAAAAAAAAAAAAAAAAAAAAAATTAAAAGCTTTCAAAGAAAATCGAGGAAAAAAATTAAAACAGTAAAAATATAAAATGGTTAATTATGATATTATTAACAACATAGCATTTACATTTTATAGTGAATCCTTTCACCTTACACACAAAAACATTATTTCAGGATAACGTCTTTAAAACACAATTTATACCTAACATATTTTTTTATTTATATAGTAATGCAATTTTTAAAACAAAAAAGTTTCAGAACTTATCACTATTAATAGCTATCATCATGACATAAAAGCTTGCAACATAGGTCAGTTACATGATTTTGAGTAACACTCATGTGTTGGGCTATTTCATAAGATATGAACAAAATATCCTGCACATGACATGTATACAAATATGCGTATTCAATAACTTATAAGTTGTTAAAATATAAACTATTCATTAAAATTAACAATAAAACCTATATTTCCATAAAGCACAATTGTTTTAATTTGAGGATACAATAGCATTATTAAAACAGCAATAATATGCAGAAAATCTATTCTACATGCGATTTGAAGTGGCCCTTTAGCAGGTTTAAAAATCTACACATTTTAAACACTAGACCTCAGTAAGCTACCTGTTTTTAATAATAAATAGATAATAAAAAACGACACATTTCAAATATTAAAATAGCAAATAATGTATTTAGTATTTAATGTATTTGGCGTCAACGGGCCTTGATTCCATTTTTGTTGTTTTTATTTTTCTTCTCTTTGCTATGTCACAAATCAATAGGTTTTGTAATTTACGAATGAAAAAGTATAGGTTTTTAGAGCACTTACATTTTCTACGTGACTGTAGACGCAAAAAAGTGTTTCCTAGGTTCATTTCAATACGGTGTAATTTATTTAATTCAAGTAGGATAAATAAGGTTTTATTTCACTCTAAATTAGCTCTTTTACAAGCTTTGATTCAAGAGACTCGTCTGAAAATTGCTCATATAGAGCATGAGTTATATTACTTACATATCTCTCTTGCTAATTCGTCACCTGATTTTGATTCTATAGACAGAATTTCATGGAATAGAGTCCTCAAAGCTTCTTCGATTCATTGCTCTGTTCTAAAAAAGAAATTTAGTACACTTTGTAATAATTCTTTCGTTAACAATTCCAACAATTTACCTACTGTTAATCAAAATGCTGTCGTCAATCTTTCTAGTGTCACTTTAAATAATAATCAGCTTAATGCTCTCAAATTAAACAACAATTTCTCTGTATCTGCCACTCCTTCGTTACCCCCTCTGATTGCTCCTATTGAACGTGCCTTTAAGCATAGTGCTATTTCTCCTTCTCAAAAAGAGTCTATTAGACATCTCATTGCCAATACTGTCGATTTTAATTCTAATGTTTATAAGCCAAATCTTAATAGTTCAGTTAAATATTGTCTTAAAAGTTTATGTTCTGATCCGAATTTGACCATAACTAAGGCTGACAAAGGTAGTCAGATTGTTGTTCTTGACAAGTCTACATATTTGGAGAAATCCCAGAAATTAATTAATGATGGTCCCTATGTGGATATCCACAAAGACCCTTCCTCTCGTGAAATTGATACTATCAAATCTGCCATTAAGTCTTCACACATTATTTCTGCTAAATTAAAGAGGTCTCTTATTCCTTCAGTTGCTCATTGTGCCAGGTTTTATGCTTTACCTAAGGTTCATAAACCTGACATTCCTTTTAGACCCATTGTCTCCAATATCGGTACGGCTTCTTACAAACTTGCTAAATATCTTGTTTCCATATTTTCTCCTCTTTCAAGCGGTAATTCTTTCACTGTTAAAAATTCTTTTGAATTTGTCAAGAAACTTCACAGTTTTAAGCCACAAGGCCACATGATGGTTTCTTTTGATGTTACATCATTATTTACTAATGTTCCTGTCGAAGGGGCTTTAGATTGCCTGAAGAAAAGGCTCTGTGAATTTCATTTTTCTTTTATCGAAATTGAGGAGCTCATTCATCTCACTCGTGTTTGCTTGTCTCAAAACACTTTTGTATTTAACGGGAATTTCTTTCGTATGACTGACGGTTTGGCTATGGGTAACCCTCTTAGTCCGATTTTATGTGATTTTTACATGCACTATTTTGAAATAAAATTGTTTGAAGTCTTAAAATTCCAGTTTTATGTTCGTTACATTGATGACATTTTTGCTTTAATTGATGTGAATACAGATATAAATCATATTCTCTCTATTATGAATTCTATTGATTCTTACATTCAATTTACTTTTGAAGTTGAAGCGAACAATTGCCTTTCTTTTCTTGATGTCCTTGTTATTCGCGATGATGATAATTTTCAGACTACTGTCTTTCGTAAACCTTTTGCGGTCAGTCTTCCACCTCATAGATATTCTTCTCATCCTCCTAACCAGAAAGTTGCGGCTTTTAAAACTTTTGTTTTCCGGGCTTCCAATATTTGTTCAACTCCTCAGTTACTCAGTGATGAACTTAATTATCTTAAAGCTATTGCTGTTGATCGTGGTTATTCCCCTAATATTATAGATTCAATTCATAGAAAATTAACAAAATCCACCCAATCTGAAAGAAAAAACTTTAATTCAAATTCCAATACTTTGGTTGTTTTGCCTTTTTTCCCCAAAATTAGTCAGCAAGTTGCTAAAATTTTAAAAAGGTTCGATTTCAATGTTATTTTTTCTCCTGTTAACAAAATTGCCTTTTCAAATCTTAAGCATCCCATTGATCGCTTAGATAACTGGGGTATTTACCAAATTTCTTGTCAATGTGGCCTTTCTTATATTGGTCAGACTAAACGTGCTCTCAGATTTCGTTTAACGGAACATAAAAGGTATGTCAAAAATCAAGAGCTTAAACGCTCTTCCATAGCTCAACATTGTTGGTCTTTACAACATAAGTTTAACTTTTCTTCAGCTACCATCATCCAAAAGTGTCCTTCTATTCTTGATCTTGATTTTTGGGAAGCTTACCACATCATTAAAAATTCTCTCTCCTTAGTCAATGATTTATCAAGTACGCCTAATTTTCCTAGCATTTGGAAATCTTTAATTTAATTTAAACCTTTTTTTTTTTCCCTCGCTTTTTAGTTTTTGTTTTGTTTATTCTCCGGTAGATGTCGCTACTTGTCCAGCCAGTTGTTAGGCTGCTCTCTTCTCATTGGTTGCTTTCCTTTAGGCGGGATCGTTTCCCTAGCGGGTATATAAGCCTGCGTCTCTCTGTCTCTTAGCTCAGTTTTGCTTTTTCTAGCTCGCTGAGTTTTGCACTGATGAAGAATCTCCATAGTAGATTCGAAACGGCTGTTTGCTACCTTTTCTTACTTTATTTGTGCATTTATAATCGTTGGTTTTTTATCTTTAAACATTTCAAATACTAGACATAAGTAATTTACCCGTTTCAGGGCCATTCCATGAAAAACTGACAAAATGTGCTGCACACAACATTTACATAAATATCTATAACTATTGACTTATAAGTTATTAAAACAAAAATTATGCATTAAAAATAACAAAAACTATAGATTTCATATTAGCATGATTGTTTTAATTTGAGGATATAATAACTAGTGATGGACCGAAAATTCAGTTTCGTTTTCAGCCCAAAATCTGAGTTTTGCCGACTTATATTTCAAAAGCATCATTTCTTTGTTTTGGAAACTTTCAAGATGACTCATTGATTTGAGTTGTATAGGCTCAAATGAGACGCTCTTTATTATTGTTATGAGCTTAACTGTTTATAATGATCAGTCATGGCTAATTTAAGATGGGAGTGCAAATTATAAAGGAAATAATACATATACAACTAAACTTTGAAGATGCTTTTGATGTGTACCTTAAAAGCTGCAGGCTTAACAGTAATATGCATAAGTGTTTTGAACGTTTTTTTGAAAAGTTCTAGTGTAATAGATGACCATTTACAAAAAATGATTTGTAAAAGATAAATGGAGGTAATAATATTTTAACTAGATGAAATTCGTATAGTTTAAAAATCATTCTGTGCTATTGATGAACTGATTCAATTTTATTTTATATGAAAACAAATGTTTTGGTTAGAAGCACAGAAAGCTAATTTAGGCCACACATATAATTAATTAATTATTATGTGTATTTATGTATGTATAAACATTTTGAGTGCTATGTCAGTCACTGGTGACTGATACTGAACTTCCCGTTTAGGCTGCATCAGTCGCTGGTGACTGATGGTATTGGGAATTTTATTTTGCAGCCCAAATGAAAAGACAGACAAAATGGACTTGGCACTCAATGTGTTATACACACACACACACACAAAAAATCTAATCATTTTTGTTTTCAACTGAAAATAGGAAGATTACCAAAATTTTATTTCTGTCTTAAAAATCTGTTTTGATTGACCCTTAATGATAACATCGTTAAAACAGCAGAAATATGTAGAAAAGTTGTTCCACATGTGACATAAAATGACCCTGTTAGGTATTAGAGGTTTAAAAAATTGTAAATCAGTATGCCACAAAACATGCAAATATCTTTATATTTGAAGTATATGTTAAATTAACATCAAATGAAACAGCAATAATTATTTTTTACAAATAATTTTCATTAAAGGTATCTCCACTAAAACATGTTCCAAAACATGCATAAGAAATTTAAAGATACTTGAAAGAAAGAAAATTAATTACAATATAAAGAAAAAGATGCGTAGGCTATTTTAAAGAAAGTAAATAATAGCATATCAACATATTCTGAATTGAAATAGCATACATGTTAAAACATCAAAGTAAATCCATCAAAGAAACACAGTAAAAGTAACAGTAAAATTTTTAAGCTGACTCCTTCTCTTTCAATTCAACAATACTTTCTAGAATTAGTATAGCTAATATAATTTTTGACAATGCATTGCACTTGAAAATTCCATCAGTTTTCATTTTTTTCCTTTTGTGCAAGACTTCTTCAAATGTCTAATTCCGTGCAAGTTTTACAGCTGTAACTAACAAAATTTTTATTGTAATTTATTAGTTGTAACTTTAATAGTATTTTGTAAGAATAAATGATTTGAAGAAGAAATTCAACTATAAAAAATATCTTTATCACTTATAGAATGTATTTGATGAAGATCAGACATCTGCAACTTTGGGTAAAACATTAACTCAATCTTCAAAAGAAAATTTAAGTAAATTAAATTAGCAAACTTGGCATAATTTTAAAGTATTGAATTAAAAAAGGGATTTTGGTCTTTCTCTAAAATAACTTATCACTATTCCCAAGGTAACAATTCTTATTAATAAAACTTTATCTGGTTTTACAGCTACCAATTAACTATATAAAACCATCTGAATGAATATTAAAAATAAAAACATAGTATTTTACATATATAGCAAATTAACAATTTGTAATAAAATACTAATTTTAATTGTTAAAAGGCATAAATTAATATTTTCAAAACAGTAAAAATAGGTTTATTTCACTGTTTACATTTTGCTACTCTATGTGTATCATTTACAAAACAATTAAACATATTCTAAATCTGCATGGTTTATGAAAAACAATCATTCAGTTTTCCACATATCCATTCATATTATGCACATTATTTTTATTTTATTTGAATGTTTATTTTGCTAAGTTATGGCTAATACGTTTGGTAAGTTAATTTACCAAAATTATGGATTGAGTTACTCAATGGTTATGAAAATAAAATAAACATCCAAGTAAAATGAAATAAAACTGAATGATGACAATTCATAGACCATGCAATTTTAAAATATCTTCTTTATTTGTTTTGAAAATGACTCAGGAAGAATAAAAGCATGTAAACAGTTCAATAAACCTTTTTTATTGTTTTTAAAATTTTAATTTACATACTTTAGCAATTCAAAATAATATAATATTTTACAATTAAAAAATGTCTAAAATTGTTATTCTTAAAACTTTTAAGACTAGTATCAAATTGAAAATAAGCTAAAAGAGCTGGATATTGTGTGTGTGTGTGTGTGTTAGAGGAGTTTAAAGTTAGTAAAGAAAAATAAGAGATATTCAGGAAAGACAATAATGCATTTGACCATCCTCTACATATTGCAATAGAAGGTATTTTTATGTAAGTCAGGTGCAAATGATAAAATGCCAAATATTGTTTCAATCATCATCATTGATATAACAACTATTTTTGACATTTTCCTAGCAGAATTCTAATAACCAAAACTTTTTATTTTACTAGGATTCAAGTGTACTTAATTATATTGAGAGTTTGGGATTTACCTAAAATAAAGGAACAAACTACACATTTTATTTAAGAAAAAGATATTTTATCTATTTATGCATTATAAAGAAAAAAGATTTATTTTGGAGACAACATTCAATGGCATTGCAACTTTTCTACCTGCTGCAACAAAGTAATCTGAAAAGGAATAGAGTTGAAATCATTTAGATTGAATTTTTGTAATGTCTCTGAGATTTATTTACAGTTGAAGTTAAGAAATGATCCATGCAAAATGATGTGAAGACTGAAAATAGAAAGATATCTTCTTGCACAGTTGTAGACTGGAACAATTGTTAATTCTTTGGTGTAACATCCATCAGTAAAATAAAATAAGATAAACTGATATGATTATAGAAATTGACAAAAGCATGTTTACAAAACAAAAGAATAATATATGATGTGCTCTTCAGTAACAAAAGATATTTAGAGGTGTTTGCCCCTTTAAGCAAACAAATGTTTTCTTCTCCAGGTACCAAACTAATCTCCGAATGTATTATTGGATACCATCATAGAAAACATTAAGGAAGGATTGACCATATTCCGATCCATGGAAAGGACACTGCATTACTAAACTAGAAAAGAAGGAATTAGGACATTTCAAAATAAACAGTGCTGTTTAAGACAGCCAATTATCTGTACAAACAATATAGGCCTGAAGCGAGAGGGAGGTAGTCTTCCTTGGGGGTTGTTTAAAGGGATCATAACCTGTATTTATGCAAGGAAAAACAAAACTTGAAGAAAATCATAGAAAGCTCTGGATGATTAGATTTATGGATGTAACTGGGTTCAAACCCAGCACCTTTCATCTACCAGTTTTAAGAGCAGAATTTCACACCAACTTGCGGGACTTTTCAAAGTAAAAAACAAGTATAATTTTATAGACTTTAAGATAGACAGTGTGCAAGACACACACAAATAATCAAGTGTCTTCGGGAAAGAACAAAATAGTACAAATGATATTTCAACTGAAAATGAAATTTATGCTTTAGAAAGGAACTATAATAGAAATATATTCAATTAGTAAGAAACTAGATCCAACATATTCCTATATGAACATGCATGCATGATGTTTTCAAATTCACAACAATGTAAAATGAAATGAATAAGTTAGAATTAAGAGTATTAGCTTATGAATTTAATTTATACTAGTTCAAGAGAAAAAAACCTGTTGAAAACTATCTACGCTAACATTAAAAATATTAAATTCCTGTTTAATGGAAGAACGCATAGTGGTTTTTGTTAGTAGATTTCTAGTGGTGAAGTGAAAAATGCTTAGCAGTTTATTTTTAGCATAAATTATTCTATTACTCATGAAATTTTCAAAATCAACTTTGTAAATAAACACATAACCTACCATATAAATATTTAGCAAAATTTTATTAGATTAAGTATTTGGCATAGTTCTCCCTCCCCCCCCCCCCATCTACTTCTATAATACAAAACTCTAATTTTTAATTTTTTCTCTATTTATGAAATTTAAGATATCAAGATTTAATTGCAAATGAATGATTAGCTTCAAATGTCATGCTGTACATTAAGGATGCACAACCTGTGGCCCACGATGCGTTAACGTGTGGCCTGCGAACTTCGTCAGTTTACAACAAGAAAAAAAATTCCAATTTTTGTGCAAAAGTCCCAAAAAAATATCGTAAATTTCGTCATTTTACCGCAGGAAAATATAAAATTTCGTCAGTCACTTAAGAATCGCACATTTCGTAGATTGTGCACGGAAAAATTGCAAATGTCATTGATTAAGTGCAGAAAAATCGCACATTTCGTCCATCAGGTATGAAAAAAATCTCGAATTTTGGCAATGAGGCTCGAAAAAAAAAAGCTGATCGGACAAGGAAAAATCGTGAGTTTTGTCGATCAGGCACAGAAAAATAGTGAATTTTGTCGGTCGGACGCGAAAAATCCCACATTTCATTGATCGGGCAAGAAAATATCGTCAGATTTGTTGATGATGCATGAAACAATTGCAAGTTAAACTCATCTGCTGCAGAAAAATCACCTTTTCTTGGTTTATTGGGTGAAAAAAACGTGAATCTCGTTGATCGGGCTCGAAAAAATGCGCGAATTTGCGATGATGTACGGAAAAATTGAAAATTTCGTTGATCAGCTGCGAAGGATTCGTGAGTTTTGTAAGTTTATCAGGAGAAAAAAAAATTGCGCATTTAATCTTGCCACGTAAAAAAATGCAGATTTCGGTAAAATTAGTTTAAAATCGCAAACTTTGCTGATTAGACGGGAAATAAATGAAGACTTCGTCAGTTAAAGGCAGAAAAATCACAAATTTCGTCGATCGGACATGGAAAAATTGCGAGTTTAATTGATCTAGTTCCGAAAAATCACAAATTTCGTTGGTCGGACACGGGAATATCGGGAATTATATCGATCTCAGCAGAAAAATTGCAAATTTCGTCGATCAAGCTCAAATAAAATCGCGAATTTCGCCTATCCAATGCGGAATTTTGTCGAATAGGCGAAGAAAAATTGCAAATTTCGTCGATCAGCTTCGCAAAAAATCACAAATTTCGTCGATAAGGTTTGTAAAAACGCGAAATTTGCTGATCTGGTATGGATGAATTGCGAATTTTATCAGTCATGCGAGGAAAAATGACAAATTTCGATCAGTTTCGTAAAAATCGCGAATTTTGACGATCGATTTTCTAAAAGGTGCGAATTTTGCTGGTCATGCTCGGAAATATGAATTTTCTCGATCGGCTTCGAAAGAATCGCATATTTTATCGATCAGGCTTGAAAAAAAATCGGGAAATTTGCCGTCAGCTTTGTAAAAATCGCGAATTTCGTCCACCAGCTTCCTAAAAATCGATAACTTCATCTATCAGGTGCAGAAAAATCGAAATTTTGTCGATCAGCTACGAAAAATCGCGAATTTTACCGATCATGTGAGAAAAAAGTGCAAATTTCGTCAATCGGCTAAATAAAATTCGCGAATTTCGTCGATCGGTTTTCTTTAAAAAAGCGAATTTCATAAAAATCACGAATTTTGTCGATTGACTTCGTAAAAATCGATAATTTTGTCGATCAGCTGCAGAAAATTGCGAATTTTATCGATCAAGCGAAGAAATATGAAGAATTTCGACGATCAGCTTTCTAAAAATCGCAAATTTCATCAATAGGCTTCGTAAAAATCACAAATTTCGTCAACAGGCTTCGTAAAAATTGCGAATTTCGTCGATTGGCTTTGTAAAAACCACGAACTTCGTCGACCGGCTCTGTAAAAACCATGAACTTCGTCAACCGGCTCTATAAAATTTGTGCATTTTGTCGATCAATTTCATAAAAATCGCAAATTTTCTCGATCAGTATCGTAAGAATCACAAATTGTGTTGATCAGGTACGGAAAGGTGGAATTTTCCCGATCAGTTTCATAAAAATTATGAATTTGTCGATCACTTTCGTGAAAATTGCGAATTTTGCCGCTCACTTTCGTAAAAAGCCCTAATTTGGTCGATCATGCATGGATAGCTGCAAATTATTGACCAAAATATCAATACCAATATTAATACCAATTACAGACCACATAATCACCTTCGAAAACGAATTCTCTCCATGTTATTGCTGTGGCTTTCGACCACCCAGACGTATTTGTAAGTGGCCCTTCTCTTGAAAAGGTTGTGCACCCCTACTGTACATTAAAAGCAATAACAACTCACACTTACATAGACATTAAATGCACATATATTTACTTATTAAAAAATTATGAAATATATTTTATATATATATTATACAGATTGACATAATGTCATAAATGTACCTTTTCTATTTTTTCCATTTCATTTTCCAACTGTTGTTGCTTTTTAAAATCTTTAATACCCCTTTTCTGGATCTAGGGAAAAAATACAACAAAATATTTCAATCACAAACTTTAAATTTATGAAAATTATTCATACATATACACACACTATATGTATACAACTTAGTCCCTTAATAATGGGCTTTCATATAACCAACATCTATATAATAAACCTTTAGTAGAAATGGTCACTTTTCCCCAAGATAACATGAAATATGTCCATATAGCAAAATATCTATTTCCTTGTAACAACGAGTTCACTGTACATCAATGAAGTTCAGCATAAGATCCTTACTGTAGAACATGGTGTGCATAGCATTTATTACAGTATAGGATCCGTTATCCAGAATGCTTGGGACCCAGGGCATTCTGGATAAGGGGTTTTACCGTAATTCGGAACACTTTACCGTAAGTATAAGAAATGAACGAAATAATTTCATAAATAGTGAAATAAGTAGGTAAATATGAATACTAATACATGTAAATGCTTTAATTTATTGATTAATTTACACAAAATAAAAAAATAATTATAATAAATGAAAAATATATACATATATATGAAATTTAATTTTGAGATTTTGAAACAGAATCTTTTGATTGGGATTTTTCAAATATTTCTAAGGTAGTCTTTTGATTATAGTGCGTCTCTTACCCTAATTGTTCTTGTATTTTGTACAGAGACATGATTTCCTGCTAGTGGAAGTAGTTCCTCTGTTGCATGCCTGAAATTAATTGTTCGGTATAAAATATTAATTTTTCATTTGATACCTTATTAACTGCTTCATTTTATTGGTTGTCCTCATCATCACTTTCATCAGATATAGTGTTTGTCATCATTTCATAAATCTCACTGTTAGTCATGTAATTAGTGACAGGAATGTTTTCATCGGCTTCTAAACAATTTAGCAATTTAGCTTCTGGACAATTAAAGCCTTTGGCATATGCCAACAGATCAGCAATAATTTGCTTCTCTTTCGAAATCTTGAAGCCTTCAAACTCCAACGCATTTTCGTCATTGAAAAATAATGCAGAGGGCCACAAGACACATGGCAACATCTTTGATTGTGAAGCTTTTCTGGAAATTTTTTATTCCAATTCCTTTGTTGCAGTCTGTGAGCATTTTTTTAAGAAGTCATTTTTAGTAGTGAGTTTTTAAAGATTTCAGAATCCCTTGATCCAATGGTTGGATAAGTGATATGTACAATTTGGAGGCAAAAACACTGTAAACACATTATCCATTTCTAAGAATTCTGCTTCAGGATGGGCCGTTTTTTTTCATGATCTTTTGAAAAAATTTGCCTTTTATCGCGATTTTTTGACGAAAGTTGCCGTTTTTCACAATCTTTTGTTGAAATTTGCCGTTTTTCGTGAATCTTTTGTCAAAATTTACCGTTTTTCGCGAATCTTTTGTCAAAATTTGCCGTTTTTCGCGAATCTTTTGTCAAAATTTGCCGTTTTATAGCGATTTTTTGTACTATATTTGTTATTTTTTTGCAATCTTTTGGGAGAAATCTGCCTTCTTTGGGGGATTTTGTGACGAAATTACCCATTTTCTCGCAAATCTTTTGACGAAATTTGCCGAAAATTAGTCGTTATTTCTTGATTTTTCCATGATTTTTTGACGAAATCTGCCGTTTTTCGGGATTTTTTTTTTTTTATATAAAATTTGCTGGGTTTTTTTTGTAATCTTTTGAAGAAATTTGCCTTTAATCGCGATTTTTTTGACGAAAATTGCAGTTTTTCGCGATCTTTTGTTGAAATTTGCCGTTTTTCGCGAATTTTTTTTAATCAAATTTTGCAGTTTTATCGCAATTTTTTTAAGTATATTTGTTAATTTTTTGCGCATTTTTTGGGGGAGTTTGTGACGAAATTACCTTTTTTATCGCGAATCTTTTGACAAAATTTGCCGAAAATAAGTCGTTATTTCGTGATTTTAACAAATTTTGCCGTTTTTTCGCGATCCTTTGACGAAATTACACGTCTTAATTGACATGTAAGAGCTATTTTTTTTTTTTTGCATTCCGTCCCCAATATTTTGCGTAATTTACGCGCAATAGCAGGTCCGCAACATCGCTCAAAAAAAAAAAAAAAAAAAAAAAAAAAAAATTACCGATTTGCATTTTGGTTTTCGGAGCGTTCCGGATACCAGGACACCGGATAACGGATTCTATACTGTATTCATTTAATAGGGACACAAAAGAATTTTACAACACTATCTATGAGAGATAATTATTACTAGAAGGGTCAGGTGGGCAAAAGTGGACCTATGGGTTAAAGTGGGGGTACATTAAAAAATACCAATTATCTCTTTTTAAATTAAGATATTTAGATACATTTTTTAGATACATGCATTGAGATAATGGCAAATACTTTTATTTTAGTTTTAGAAACAGGCAATAAGTTTAATGTTTACAAACTATCTTGTTTTTGCTCATTGCATATAGTAAATTTAAATTGCTGATGAACTTTCTTCTAAAATGATTATTAACTGGCAAAAACTATTAATTTTAATTCAGACTATAAGAGGGACATCTAAGGAACAAATCTACATAGAAAGATAAGAATAAATTTTATAATTCTTTTTATTATGAGATGTTTTCTGAGGTTTGGCAATTTGGGGGTATAGTTCGACTTAGTTAAGTGTTGCATGGTAAGGATATTTTTTATTTATCTTTTAACCCAAGTAAAGGTCTAATGCTCGATATTTTATAATAAAACAACTTTGTTTATAAACTTAAGTAGTAATTTAAACACTGAAAATGAAAAACAATGTTTTTAAATTTTATTTACTAAATGTAGTTTAGAAAGAAAAGAATGATAGGGAAAAAAAGCAATGTTATAAATAATAATAACAAATGCAAAAAGAACAGAGAAAACGAAGCCATAAAAAAAAAATCTATCAAGAAAAGGAAAGGAAGAATACCCAAAATGCAGAGTAATGATGGAAAGTAAAAGATATGAAACAGATAATATAAAAATAGATTTGAAAGAAATAAAGCTAGATTTATGGGTAGAAGTTAAATACCTTTCGATTAAAAAGTCAATTAGCTAAATTCATCGTTTAAGTGACAGAAATAAAAAGTTCCATGACATAAGATGTTTAAGTCCCCATTGGAGGACTATTACACTTTTCCAACTATTAATGATGAAAATTGTGCCGAGTTCAGCAATATTTGTCACATATTAACTGAACCTAATTTTGACAGCCATGGGTATTTTTTCTTTAATTAAATATATAAACTAGTTGGATGTGCCAATCCCAAAACTTTCTTATATCTCATATGTACATTTTAATATTTTTAAAAAATAGTTACTCATTTTAATGTTTTAATAATTTTAATTCAATACTACACGAACTTTCATCTTAAATTTCTGCTTCAATCAATTAATCGGAGTAAAAACGAATTTTCCGTCTCTACACGAGTCAATGAACAATAGAATGATAGGCAGATTTTTTTTTTTTATTCAGGGAGGACCTGTACTATTTTGTTTATACATCTGGAGACTCAGAGTCATTCCTTATGTATATTTCTAGATATATAACAAAATGTCTAAAATCGCAAATGTCAAGATTTTTTTTTTTTTTTTTGCTGCGACTGCTACATTTATTTCAGTTTATCACAAAAAATAAAAAATTTTCTTTCTTTATAAAAATATTTATATTGTTAGTGGTTCAAGAATTTATAATTTGCAATAAATAATCCCCTCCTTCTTACAAAGCGATTTTATCAATACATATGATGAATGAATCATCGTTTGCCTTACCAAAAAATAATTATATACAAAAATTTTAGTTCAGTTCTAGGACTAACTTCATACACTTTTAGGTGGTGCAATATTGAAAATGGCATAAAATTGGCTATTGCAGTGACCCCTTCTGGCAGATTTTTTTCAAATTCAGGGAGGACCAACTAGCCATAGCCATACACTTACACAAAAAATTTGATTCAATTCGTTTTATAAATTCATATACTTTTTATCGGCACAATATTCAAAATGGCACAAAAATCGCGATTGCAGCGCCCCCATCCGGCAGATTTTTTTTAAATTCAGGGAAGACCAATTAGCCATAGTTATACACTTACACAAAAAATTTGGTTCAATTCGATACGTAACTTCATATACTTTTGGCGGGTATAATATTGAAAATGACACAAAAATTGCGATTGCAGCACCCCCTTCTGGCAGAGTTTTTTTAAATTCAGGGAGGACCAATTAGCCATAGTCATACACTTACACAAAAAATTTGGTTCAATTCGATGCATAACTTAATATACTTTTGGCCAGTACAATATTGAAAATGGCACAAAAATCGCGATTGCAGTGCCCCCTTCCATCAGAATATTTCAAAACTGAAGGAGGACCTGCTTGCCACAGCCAGAAGCCATAGCCATAGTCATACACTTACACAAAAAATTTGGTTCATTTCTATGCATAACTTCATACACTTCTTAATGGTAGAATAGCAACATAAACACAGACATTTTGTAAAAACAGGTTTTTTGGAATCTCTAACCCCTAAAACGTGTAAATCCGTCAAAAAACGGAAGTCGAAAAAAATTTCAATTACAATACTTTCTTCTATTGAAGATAGAAGAAAGTAAAAATATTTTCTTTTGTGCATTTGTACTTTTAAATATAATTAAGACTCAATTACTTCAGTGCATTCTTATTTTAAAAACATTATTGATATTGACATATTTTTATTTAAATATGTACAAATTTCAGAACTACTTCTATTTTCCTCCACTTTAAAGTGGGGATATTTAAACATGTTTTTTTTTCTTCTTAAAAAAAAAATAGAAATGAAACTATGAGAAAATGAACAAAATTGAATGGTTATGCTTCATGTTTAATCTACTTGAATCCAATCTATATAAAAAGCATCAAAAGTTTCATTAAAATAAATTTAATAGTTTGGTTTGAGGGCCTTCTCTAAAAAAAAGTTTGGTTTTACCCCCATCTGACCTATGCATTTTAAAGTGTAACTTTTTGGAATATTATTTGATGTGTAAATTCTTTTGTGTATTATTTGACAGGTAATGATAAACAGAGTTGTATAAAAGAATTCAAACACATTTCTATTTATTCATCAAAATTGCAATACAGAAATTTTTAGCTGTGATTGTGAAGGACACATTAATTTTGAATGTAAGGAAGAATAAAAATAACACTAAATAGTAAAAGTGAAGAATTTTTTTAAATATTTTAATGGAAATAATATTAACCTGTTACCATTCTGACTTTCAGAAAATAAATTTGATACAAAAGTATAAAAAGATAAAATGGCAATTTTTAATTTTTTGAGATGAAAGACATCTTCGAAATACAGTAAAGCACCATTTATATGTTTCTCATTATAGCTCTTTTACATTTACATATCATTTCAGGGAGGTTCCAATTCAGCTCTATGTATTGTTGTAATGTTTTGTTTACATAATGCATAATATCTGTTATATGTCATTTCTTTCATTCTGTAACTGATTTTCTTAGGAAATTTTCACACATCGTTGTTCTTTTTTCTTTTCTGCTAGTAATATTTGGGAGAAAATGAAAGTCAAAGAGCATGTACGACTGCTACAGGGTTTTTTCAAGTTTCTGGAACCTGTGAAGGGTGCGAGACAAAAGGAATGACAGTGAATGGGTTGCATTGGTTATTAAAGATTATTTTGTTTCTCTCAATGCTAGTGAGTTGGAGTTTCCAGGAAGTTAACTCCATATAATGCTTTAATTAAATACATTGGCACATCAGACGATGATTAAAGAATAGTGTAATTAAAATCTATTTATATGTTTGACAATGGAATAAAAAAACTGGAATTCATCCTGTGCAATTAATATAAGGTTATATAATTCTCACTGTTATTTTACAATTGTAGAAATGATTATTTAGTGATATTTTTCAATGTTTTAACCTTTTTTTCAATGTATTTGCAACTGAAAATGGTAGCAAAATTAAATTCATATAATTGCATTCATTATATTTTTACAATCAAACATTTTACTCTTTAGAAGACTATAATTTCAATTGTACTTCTTTCTCCATTAGATGTTATTTTAGAACAGATTACTGAAATCAGTGCTTTACTGTATAAATAATAATAAACTTAATAAGCTTAACTAACAGTAACAGTGGTAATGAGTTCACATAAAACATATACATACCTGCCAACATGTCAATTCTGAAATCCTTACAATTTTCACGATGTATTCTTACATGCTTAAAAATGCATTGCATATGCAATGCAAAAAGGAATATCATTTCTCAACAATATTTTCTATGCTACTTTTATATTTATTTTTCTACTTATATTTTGAAAAATAAAAACATGAGGGTACACAAGAAAATGTTTTTCCAATTTCATACTTTGGGAATGTGTTTTCAAAAAACTGTCCTGCATGATGATCTGTAATAGATAAGGCAGATTAAATTCACAACAAATTTCCTGAAAGGTTACAGCAGTTGAGGGGGTGGGAGGAAAAGTATATTTACTGGCATTAATTATGCATATTTTACTGGGTGTCTTTGATCAAGTGCACATTTTTTTCAGCGATCCTCTCACAAAATTCACGATTTTTACGCGATCTTTTGTTGAATCAGCATTTTTTCAACGATCTTTTAACAAAATCTGAATTTTTCCAGCAATTCTTTCACAAAATTCACTGTTTTCCTCAACTTTTTCACAAAATTGGTGTTTTATCCGCGATCTTCAACGAAATCGGCGTTTTATCCGTGATCTTCAGACGAAATCAGCGGTTTATCTGCGATAGTTTAGCAAAATCGGCAATTTATAGAGATTTTTTTAATCGAAATCGGCGGTTTTTCCACGATCTTTTGACGAAATCGGCGTTTTCCCGTGATTTTTTGATGAAATCGGCGGGTTTTCTGTCCGATGATCGTTTCACAAAATTTGCATTTTCGCGTTATTTTTTCTCGAAAACGGCGTTTATCCCCGCAATCTTTTGACGAAATCTGCGTTTTTTCGACGATCTTTTGACAAAATTTGCATTTTTACGCGATCTTTCCTCGAAAGGACGTTTTATCCCTGCGATCTTTTTACGAAATCGGTGTTTTTTCGTGATCTTTTGATGAAATCGGCGTTTTTTCCGTTATCTTTTGATGAAATCGGCATTCTTTTCAATGATCTTTTGACAAAACATTTTTATGCGATCTTTTATCGAAAACGGCGTTTTTTCCCGCGATATTTTGACAAAATCGCGTTATATTCGCAATCTTTAGACGAAATCGGCGTTTTCCCGCAGTCTTCAGACGAAATCAGCGTTTCATCTCCGATATTTTGGTGAAATCGCCGTTTTTTCTGCGCTCCGCACAGGAAATTCGCGCTTTTCAGCGATTTTTCCACAAAGTTTGTTGATAAAAGCAGTGACAAAACCGTCGTTTATCCACGAAATATTGAACTGTTCCGCTTTTTCGGCGATCTTGTCACGAAATTTGCATTTCTCCGCGATTGTTTTTTCCGTGCGCAAACCGTACAATCGTACTGCTCATCCGTACAACCGTACACTTAGAGCAAAATCCGTACATTGTACGGCCAAACTGTACAAGTTGGCAGCTATGCATATATAAATTACATGTTCTTTATATATCATTATGGGAATGACTGAGAAGCCTAGTTATTTTTACCTTACTTAATAATTGCTTTTAGAAAATAACCAATAAACAGAAATAAAAATTATGTAGTATTTGATTTTCATATTACATACTTTCACTCTCAATTAACTGTTAGTTTCTGTTAAAAACGAAAAACTCAGATGATACAGGTGATAAGTGATACAATCATCATTTCGAGAAAATGAGTTGTAAAGTTGTGTTTATTGTCAAATGCCCCCTTTATTAATTAAAATCTTTGTAAATATTAGGTTTTTTGAAATAGTAATTTAACACAGGACAGAGGACCATCGATTATCTTTAATCATGCAATTAACTCGGCTCTTTTTTTTTTTTTTTTTCTCATACTATCTTTATCATCTGAGCTTTTCAAATGTCATAAATATAAATATAAAACATAAACTGAATTTACTTCTTGAATTCTTTTTTGTGCATTTTCTTGATGTCGTTTCCCCCGTTCATGAAAATCAATGCTCTGAAAAACAAATAAAACTAGTAAATCTGCTGATCAAGGGTTTCAACATCAGGTATACAAGTCAGTATTTTTAATAACAGTTTGCTTAATATTTAACACCTTACAATACATAATTTACTTTTTTAAAGTTATATATAACATATATATATAATACATTAAAACCCTGGTTATCCAAAAAGTATGGGACCAAAGCATTTTCGGTTAACCGAGTTCCATAGGAATTTTCAGATAACCGGGAGGCTTATGGCGGAAATTTGTTTGATGAAAAGCTCTGATCGTAATTTAGAACATTACTGTAATAAAAATGTTGTGATACCGTATTCATAGTATTAATGACAAGTCACAAAATGAATCTACTAAAATCTTAAGTGCATCACTTCAATATATAAGAAGATGCAGCAGTATCAAATGTGCTGTTATTTAAAAAGGTGGCATGATAAAGCAACATTGAAATGATGCAAAGTTGAAAAACAAAAGAAAATCACAATATATTTTGTAAAAAAATGAAGTGTCATACATTTCTATCTAATAAAGTATCTGAAATTACATAATGGATCAAATAAGTAACTTGACTCTGTTTATTTATTTGATGTTTTTTTATGTTTTACATGTTTTTTTAAACATTATTTATAACAACTAACAGTGTCCAAAAATACCTTTTAAAGCTTTGATTTTTACTTATTTTAGTTCTGAAAGTAATAAGTAGTAAAACATTAAAAAATGATTCGGAATGGTTTTGATCTAAAATAGGGATGCACAACCTATGGCCCGCGATGGGTTAGCGTGTGGCCCGCGAACTTCGTCAATTTACAACTAGAAAAAAAATGCAATTTTTGTGCAAAAGTCATTAAAAAAATTATAAATTTCGTCGATTTACAGCGGGAAAAATATAAAGTTTCAACTGTCGCTTAAGAATCAAATATTTTGTAGATCGTGAACGGAAAAATAGCGAATTTCATTGATCAAGTGCGGAAAAATAGCACATTTCGTTCATCAGGTATCAGGGTTGTTAAGTACCTGGGTTTTTTCAGAAAAAACCCAACCCACTGGGTTTTTTCAGGGTTTTGGGGTTTTTTTTCAGGGTTTTTGGGGTTTTTTCAGGGTTTTTCGGGTTTTTTCAGGGTTTTTCGGGGGTTATGGGAGGTGGTTCAGAATGCTTGAAAAAAAAATGTACTTATTATTAAATTTAAAGTAGCTAATTGATTACAAATATATATAAATCAATGACAGTAATCAAAATTATGCTTTGCTTTTAGATAAATTGATTATTAGTAATAATTTATAAAGTATTTTTTTTGTTATTACTAAATAATAGAATAAGCCAAGTAATTTTACATGTCTACATAATTCAATTATGATTCTAAGCATATGTTGTATTTTGTTATGAGTTTCTATTGTATAACATAGAACACATTACACATCAAAGTACCTTTTTAATAGGAAAAAATTTGTGTTTCTTACACATGCTACAGAGATTAACTAACAATTATTTCTTTTAAAAATTGTGATGGTATAATTAGGACATTTCTTTTCTTTGGGGTGGGGGGTGATGGTTATAAATTTTATGAGTTGTGTACTGATATTAAGAAATATATTACAATACATTTTATATGTAATATAAATACATTATACATGTAATTTAAAGTTGAAATTTTGAAAAAACCCACTTGGGTTTTTTCGTGGGTTTTTTGGGCTGGGCAAAATCATAACAACCCTGTCAGGTATGAAAAAATTGCGAATTTTGCCTATGAGGCTCGGAAAAAAATAGCAAATTTAGCCGATTGGTTACAGAAAAAATGCGAAAATTTGTCGATCAAGCTCGGAAAAATTGTGAACTTTGTGAAAAATTACACATTTTGTTGATCGGTCAAGAAAAAATCGTCAGATTTGTTGATGATGCACGAAAAAATTGAAAATTTAGTTCATTGGTTGCGAAACAATAGTGTGATTTTGTAAGTTTATCAAGAGAAAAAAAAATTCTGATTTTCATTTTACAGTGTAAAAAAATGAAGATTTCGTCAAAATTAGTTAAAAATCGCAAATTTCGTTGATCGGATACAGAAAAAATGCAGATTTTGTCAGTTAGAAGCGGAAAAAGAGCACATTTCGTCGATCAGGCACAGAAAAATTGCAAGTTCTATAGATCGGGCTTCAAAAAATTGCAAATTTCGTTGGTCGGACACGAGAATATCACGAATTTTATTGATGTCATGCATTAAAAATTGCAAATTTGGCCGATCAGGCTCAAATAAAATCAATAATTTAGTCTATCCGATGCAGAAAAATCAGGAATTTTGTCGATCACGAGAAGAAAAATCACGAATTTCGTCAATTGGCTTTGCAAAAATCACAGATTTTGTTGATCAGGTTTGTAAAAATTGCAAAATTGGTCGATAAGATTTGTGAAAATTGCGAAATTCGTCAATCTGGTATAGAAGAATCGCGAATTTTATCAGTCATGCAAGGAAAAATTTCAATTTCGTCGATTAGCTTCGTAAAACTTGCAAATTCTGCTGGTCAGGTGAGGAAAGATAATGAATTTTCCCCATCAGCTTTGAAAAAGTCTCAATTTTTTTCGATCAGGCTCAAAAAAATCGCAAATTTTGTCGATCAGCTTTGTAAAAATCGTGAATTTCATCGATCAGCTTTCTACAAATCGCGAAATTTGTCGATCGGCTTCATAAAAATCACGAATTTTGTCCATTTCATCATCCGGCTTTATAAAAACTGAAAATTATGTCAATCAGATGCATAAAAATTGCGAATTTTATCGTTCATGTGAAGAGAAAGCGCAAATTGCCTAGATCGGCTAAGTAAAAATTGCTAATTTTGTTGATCAAGTGCGGAAAAATTATAAATTTTGTCGATCACGTGCAGAAAAATTGTGAATTTTCTCGATCAGCTTCGTAGAATCGATAATTTCGTCGATCGGCTTTGTAAAAATCAATAATTTCGTCGATCGGCTTCGTAATAATTGATAATTTCGTCGATCGGCTTCGTAAAAATCAATAGTTTCGTCAATCAGTCGCAGAAAAATCACGAATTTTATCAATCTTTCGAAGAAAAATCGCGAATTTCTCCATTCAGCTTTGTAAAAATTCAAATTTTGTCGATTGGCTTCGTAAAAAATAATAATTTTGTCGATCAGCCGCAGAAAAACTGCAATTTTCGCCGATCAGCTTTATAAAAATCGCAAGTTTTGTCGATCGGATTCATGAAAATCGCGAAATGACGTTCTTGAAAATGATGTTAATGAAAATCTTGTTGATGGGCTCCTTCCATCTCTTTCATTCATAAAGTTCACATTTTTTTTCGGCATCAGCCACTCATCTTTGTTTTTTAGCACTTTTAATAAAACAGAATTTACTCTCCTGAATAAAGTCAAGGAATATTATTACATCTTGAGGATAAACCTTGCTATATCTGTAATATATATAAACATAAAAATTGCTGTTATATTTTTATTAATTGAATTGGATATTTTGACTGGTTAAGTGAACCTAAAAGGGTATCCCCTCACTTCCCTCTGAAAACATATTTTTTATCTGATTATAGGTCACAGATCACCTTTAAATTCGAATTCTCTTCATGTTATTGATGTGGCCCTTGACCACCAGGACATATTTGTAAGCGGCCCTTCTCTTGAAAAGGTTGTGCACCCCTAATCTAAAACTTACATAAAATGGTAATATCAAAATATTTGAATAGTGTCATTTGACATTGGTAAAAATAATGTTGACATAAAAAATTTCATATTTAAAAACGACTTTAAGGAAGTTTAAGGTCTTTCGGATGACGAAGATTCGGATAGCTGGGGTTCTACTGTATATATATTTATTTTATAAGTATATATGATTTCCTAAAATTTCTGAAAATTAGAAGAATCAAATTAAACATAGTATTATTCAATGGTATTCTGATAAACTGCTTTTTCTTGTAAATTTTTTCAGAAAAAAAAATAGCACATTTTTTGAGGGAGCAAAGACTCCATTAACATCTTTGCAATTTCATTCATTTTACATTCATAATTTTCAACTGATTTGCTACTCATGATGGTATTTGTATTTCAGCTTTGATTTCATATTATTTTTATTACAATAATGATCAGTTTGGACAAGGATTTCATGTTATTCTTATATAAAAACAGTGATGTTGCTGGACTTGAAAAATTCTTGGTCCCTGGAACCCAGAACTTCTACAATTTTGGGTCCTTCTTTTACAAAAGCGGGTCCTCACAAGTAATAAGACACATTTTAGAGGCAAAAATTTAACTTGTTCATTTGGAAAATAAAAATGCAATGCATCAATTCTTTTAGTAATAATTAAAAAAAATTATTATTATTAAAAGAAATTTTCTTTTTTAAAGTTAAATTAGTCATTTTAACTTTTTAAATAATAAATGTGCAAAACACAAATTTAATTATAAAAAAAAAATGCTTATTTGAGTGTAGAAGATAACAAGTGTCACTATTGTTTGCAATTCTTTTAAAAAGGAACAAGACTGATTTATTGAAAAAGACATTTTTGCTGAAAAAGAAGAATATTTCCATTGAGTAAATGGATACTTTTTGTTTAATATACGGGTGTTTAATATTCATTCCAAAAATGAATTTTCCAGCTCCAAATCTTTCTGAATAAATGAATCTTTCATTCAGAAAGATTTGGAGCAGGAAAATTCGTTTTTGGAATGAAAAACTCCACTCGTATCAAAAATTTGTCTTTTTTTTCCATGCTCTTTTGATGAAATTTATGATTTTTTTTTCATGATCTTTTGACAAATCTGCCTTTTTTTGCATTCTTTTGACAAAATATGCTGCTTTTTAGGATTTGTTGATGAAATTTATTCTTTTTTTGTGAACCTTTTTGACGAAATTTGCCCTTTTATCGAAATTTTTTGACAAAATTTGCCAAACATGATTTTTTGACAAAACCTGTCATTTTCTTGGAATATTTGTCATTTTCATGAACCTTTTTGATGAATTTTGCAGTTTTATCACAATTTTTTGACAAAATTGGCCATTTTTTTGCAATCTTGCCAATTTTTCATGATTTTTTTGAAGAAATTAGTCCTTTTTTCATGATCTTTTAATAAAATTTGCCTTTTTAATGACTTTTTGATAAAATTTATGTTTCTTTCTGCAATCCTCTGAAGAATTTTGGGTTTTCTTCGTGATGAAATTTATCATTTTTTCGCAAATCTTGAGAAAATTTTCTGTTATTGTGATTAAAAAAAAAAAAAAGTTGTCTTCTTTTGCAATCTTTTGACAAAATCTGCCATTTTCTTGCAATCTTTTGACGAAATTTACCATTTTTTCGCGATCTTTTGATGAGATAAGTCTTTTTTTTTGCAATTTAAAAAAAAAATTGGTCTTTTTTTTTTTTTTTTTTTTTTTTTTTTTTTAAAGAAATTAGTTGTTTTATCATAATCTTTTACCAAAAATTGCTGTTTTTTCACAATTGATAAAATTTGCACTTTTCCCATGATATTTTGAAGAAATTACATGTCCCATGGGCCATTCAGCAAAAGAATAAATCAAATTAGATATACTAAAAAAGAAAGTAAGAAACCTATACTTACTGCTTTATTATCTGCAAACCAGCATTTACATATATCACAAAATTTTCTTGGCAGAGACTTCCAATATTCAGCCCTGAATTAAAAGGACAAATAATAATAATAACAAAAATTAGCAGAAAGTAAAAAAAGGGGGAATTTTACAGTACATTTAGGTGAATTTCAATCCGATAAAAAATTGGATACAGGGCAAAAGTACAAAGATATTATTCCATAATCAGATCAAATTCACAGTTAAGAGTCAAACATTAAATAAGTTCAGCAAAAATATGGTTGTAAATGAATGAGAGTAAGAACAATGGATATTTATTTCCATTGACTGTACAAAAACCTGACGCCATAAAAATTATCTGTCTTCAAATGGTGTAATTTATAGCCAAAAATGGACAAAAGTATAATAATAACATACAAGTTATTATTATTATTTTTTTTAATGTGTAAAATGGATTTCTTTTTGACAAGCTAATTTTTAAAGGTTTCAGACAGATGTGTGAATATTACATAAAATCTGTCTCCAAACAGTACAGATGCAGATTCATGGTCATCAATCGCCATGTGGCACCTAATTTTCAGCAAATTTTTTTCTCTTACATTTTTTGTTCTTTTGACGAAAATCATGAAATTCAGGCTTTTATAGCAATCTTTTTATGAAATTAACAGAGTTGAGAAGTTTTTGGCAATGATAACCATCATGTCAAAAACCCTGTTTTGACATAGTTCCTGACAATGACCATAAAAACTGTTAAAAATTAGTTTTGCAACATTAAATTTACAGCTTTTCATAATTTTAAGTTTTAGATATTTGTGAAAAATTTTTGAAAGTTTTAGGCATTAAAAAGCACATATCCTGCATAAAACTTGAAACTTGATATTAATTCAATAAGTTGCTTAGAAAACAGAAAATAATTTTAAGCTATAAATATAGAATTTAAAAAAAATTAATATTGTTACATTAAAAATATTAAACTAATCAAACTATGCGGTAGCAAGGTTTTGATGCATTCTGTACTGTTAGTTTATTTCAAAATTTGGTATTAGATAAATCCAAAATTTGATTAACTGCTCAATTAATGCTGAACATCCAAACTGATTAACTGATTGAATCTCAGCAATGGCTCAAAAGATGAGGTTTATAACTATGCTTCTTTTAGCGGCTTTATACCCCTAACAATCCATACTTCTAGGAACAGAATGTCTATACGCTTCTAAATACAAAAGTCCATTGTCCATAAACAAAAATGCTGCTTTTAGATTTAGTTTAAATTATGGATAATATATAGTATAATGACCCATAAATAGAAAAGCAATTACATCTAAGCATAAACAAGTTATTAATATACAGAAAGCATAAAAAGTCATTTGCCCTAATAGTCATATGTAATTGAGCAAATATACATTAATCGAAACAGACAATAATATGAAAATAGCTTCACTAATTATAGAACCGAGAATTCAAACTGAATGATTCTAGATTGTAACAAGTTACTGAATAATTTAATATGATTTGGCATAGTAAAAAAGTGAATAAACAAAGTATAAAGCAGAATATGTAGTTATGGGATGCAATGAATGAATTAACAAATATTACATTTATGCTTCTGATTATACTGTTGCACTTCAATAAGTGATTAATAGTAAAAAGAAAAAAATCCAATTATTCTTCTATAGCATTTTTAAAAAGTAAAAAGGAAAAGATTCTACGATGAAGATGAAAATGCAAGCACATTTTAAGCATTGTTTGGATGGTTGGTTTGTTGATTGATTAATAGTTTTAAAAGGAGGCTGGGCAATGATGTTCATAATAATTAAAGTACCTTTATAAAAGAAAAAGAGTTAGCACAAATACGCTATCTAGCGGTAGAAAGATAACTTCTGGCTTCAGGATAGTGCTGTGCAAGCGCATTGCATTACATGTGTTTTTAATTTGCTCAGAATAATTATTTTTTTGCAAAATTTCAGATTTCATGTAATATTTGTTTTCTATGTTATATGACAAAGTTAAATTTATCAGAATTTGAATATCTGAAAGTTTCAAATGCATTTATCATGAAGAATTATTTCAATGGCACTTTAGCATTAATTAAAGGGACAATTATCCTGTACCGAAGACTGCGAACAGCGTCTCTGTAGGCCGTTTTAATTCTTAAAATTGACAAGAAAAAGACAACATACAAAGCAAAAAGCAACATGCTTTGCTGTACTATTGAACAACATACATCTGACTTGTGTGCTCGACATGAAGCCTGCTTATAAGCCATCGTCAGTATACAGGGACGAGATAGCACACAAGGAAATATTACAACACAAGAGAAGTACAACCAGAAGCTCCACACAAGGAGTGTGTGCAATGGAGCCAATGGGATTCGAACCCACAACCTCACGATTAGCGGCGTGATGTCTTAACCACTCAGCCATGGAGGCCCAGCTATACTATATTCAAATTCTGCATACCAGTGGTGATTAAATCGATTTTTTAAATTAGAAGGAAAATATGCTAATTGAGATTGATGTGGAAATTTTAACACGCAGAATTCGGAAATAGAGTTGAGAGAGAAAGTATATTTTTCAGATACATTTTCGATAACATTTCAAGTAAAAATACATAAAGATGAAAAGAATTAATACTACGTATTAATCCTATCGGTCAAAAAACTATCGCCAAACTGTAAGATTAAGTGCTAATAATGGATGATCGTAACGTCATATTCACTTGGCATTAAACGTGTTGCACGTTTTGTTACATCATCAAGTCTGTTTTGTTCGACATTTTTTATTTATTTTTATTTTTTACTGTTTTATAACTAATATACTTGTTTTTTCGTTACTTAAAATTATTGCAGATTTTGATTTTTTTTCAATTCTTATCAAATGTTTAAATAAATTTTATAGTATTAGTCCAAGAGCCGATAGCACAAACCTCTATGCCATCGAGCACAAGAAAAAATCCTTTATTTTATGGAAGAATAGTAATAGAAGAATCTAATGATCCATGTTTGCCGAAAGTGAAGTGGTTCATAAGCCAAAAATTGATACCACTAGTGATTGACTCTTAGGCTTAGCATTGGGCTTTCCTGCACCCAGTTTTTCATGTTTTCATAATTTTGATTGTAGGACAAACACAGTGTTAAACCTACGAGTCAACCACTAGTGGTATCAATTTTTGGCTTATGCACCACCTCACTTCCGGCAGACATGGATCATTAGATACTTCTATTACTCTTCCATAAAATAAAGGATTTTTTCCTATGCTCGATGACATAGGGTTTTGTGCTGTCGGCTCTTGGACTATAAGAGGATTAAATAATTTTTCTTTTTTTCATTTGAAGTAAGTGGACGTAAGCCAGAATCATGATTAGCTATTTCAAAAGTATTTCCACTTTCATCAATTGAAAATTCTAACTCATTGTTCAGTTTATTCAATATTCCCCATCTATCCTCAGGTTTCTTTAATTGAAGAGATAGAGTCTATGATCTCAGGTTAACAATTTCTGATTTATTATATCGAGAAAAAATACTTTTGCTTTCAGTTAATTTTTCGAGAATAAAAGGAAATTTTCCCATAAAAGACACACAATCTGACTTATAGATGGGGAACAAAATAATACGAACACATGTGACTTAATGGAAAATCATTATTAGTAGGGGGTTGGACTGCCCTCTGACTGAAGTGCAAATTTATTGTGACCTTTTATAGATGTATAAAGGTCATGGACAATATTTAAAAGTATATTAAGCCATTACTCACTGCAGAATGGTCTGTAATTCCGAAAGGCTGGATGGAGGAAGAAATCGAGAACGAAGTTTGGATTCCAAATCTTCCAATAATTGTTCAATAATATTCAAATCCGGAGACTGAGGGGTCAGGAAAGATGTTTAACTTCATCGTCAAGATCTTCGTACCAAGCTTGAACACAACCAGCAGTGTGGATAGGGCAACTGTCGTCTTGAAAAAGCGGTCGCTCTGCATGAAATAAAGTCTGGACAAAAGGGTGGACATGATCCCCTAGACTGGTTGGATAGAGATTGGATTTGATCCTCTCATGCAGAATATCAAGTGGCCCAAGACCGCGCCAAGATATCGAACTTCAGACCATAATGGAGCCACCCGAATGCTTCAAATTCAGCATCAGGCATTCAGGTTTAAATGCTTCTCTGGGAGTTCTCCAGACATAAACGCGTCCGGCAGTCTGAAATAGGGCGAATGACGATTCATCTGACAATAATTCCTGTTGCCACTTCTGTGGGGACCACCGTTTGTAATCTCTGTACCACTGAAGTCGCTTGAAAGCATTAGTTGCTGTCACCAAGAGTTTTCGAATCGCCACTCTGCCATAAATGATCGCAGAATGGAGTTCTTTTTTGACAGTTTTTTGTTGAAATGGGATCCTGGAGATGTCTGTTCATTTCGGATGTTATCTCTTATAACGATTGCTTGTGCTTTCGGGTTACTATGGGCTTCAAGACTACTCTTCCTCTATCAGCAAGCTTGGACTTTCGGCCACTGTTGTGCTTTGAAGACGTCGTCTTTCACTTTTTCGTGTACGCTATCATAACTGCTGAACCGTTCTCCTTGTAACCCCCAAAAGGTTTGCTGTTTCCGTAACCGATGATTCACTTAAACACTCTCCAAAAATCATTCCTCTTTAGAACTCTGACAGGTCTGAACTTTCAACTTATTACAGACAGTTCGATTGACGCATGCAACACAGGTGACTGCTGTTGAGAGACTGATGCCTTCCTCTTCACGCTTACTAGGTGGCAGACTTCTGTTCCAACTGACGCGGCCGTACTGCAGGTGTGAAATAAGTCATACTTTTTCACAAATGTTCGTATTATTTTGTCCCCCATCTGTATTTTCATTTTCTTCTTTAGACTGGGTTTGACTTATGGAGCTTACAATCTCATTTTGAAATTCATTGTCTTTTTTAGATTGACTTTGAGTTTTGGAATTCGTAGCCTCATGTAGAAATTCCTTTTCTTTTGAAGAATCCATATTATATTGTGGAAGAAGTTGACTTTCCTCTCGGTCATATCAATGCTTCTGCACTTGTCTATAGGGAAAGAAAAATCTTTTATTTCTTCAGAATTTTTTATTTAAATTCAACATGTCAGTATTACAGCGTTTGTTGATTATTTCTTCATTTGATGGACTACTTTCGTGCCTATATGTTTCTCCCGATTTCACATCGTCCACTTTTTTCTTTTTTTGTGCTGAAGCATACAATGGATTTTTAGAGACTCCTAATTCCTGCACATAAATTCTATTCTCATTGAGGTTTTTTTTTCATGCTGAGATTTATAGTCATTATTAAATACAGCTTTACAAGTACAACATTGGACTTTATACCGCTTTGATTTTATATTTCATAAACAGGTTAAAATATAAACAAACAGAACTGAGAACTTTTTTCCGCATACAAAGTAAAATATAACATATATATCAGAACCAACGCCTTTTCGAATTCACATTTGTTCTTATAATGGTTTTTCTTAACCCACCGTAATCGCTCATTGGTCATTTCGAAACCCAAATTCGTTTCCCTTCTCCCCTTAAATTTGCAATGGTGAAATGCCCCGTAGCTGACCTTCACAGCTCGATCCTCTGTGTAGAGAAATTACAAGTCATTCCTACATTTTCTCATGATTTTATTGTATTCTAAAATTAAATTCGGTCTGAATGAGCGAGGTGCGATCCCTGACGTTAGGTATTTTTTCCTCCTTATCATCCTTTATCCCCACTTCCTCGAAATTTTCGGAAGGTGGGTTTCTTGGAATCGCGGAATCTCTCCATTTCCTCTTTCCCCGCTCTCTCTGCTCTTTCTATTCCTGCTTTTTTGATACTAAAGTGCCGGCCCAATTCAATTTCTGCAAAAAAATCCGATTTTTCTTTACATCTAATTAAAATTCTTTTGAACAATGTTGTATATATATTTACGTGCAAATATTACTGCATATTTTAGATTATTATGTATTTTCAAGACAAAAAATACATTATAACACATAACAGCATTACGGATTACTTGGACTGTTATATTTTTCAACATTCTAATTAAGATTCATTAAAAGCATTCATGTTGTTTAGAATAAAAGAAAAAGAAAAGGGTTAAAAACGTCATAACTTTCGAAGCTGTATAATAAAATGAGTAAAAATGTAAAAATATTCCTCTGTAATTTATCAAAGCTGTTTTCAAATTCAAAGGAACTGCTCTTAGGCGCATTTCTGAATTCATTTTTATTCGGAAACGCATAAAACTGGCAGGGGTTCTAATTCAGAAGCAATTTTATCGAATGGTGTTTTCCATTTTTGGGGAAAAAGGAAAACTTCTTTCAGAGAATACTGTCAAATATTGCGTTTTGAATCAATTTTTAAGAAGCCATAGCAAAAAAAAAAAAAAAAAAAACCCTGTTGTTACGTGTCAGTAATCGCTTATAACTCGGTAAGCATTTTATCTATAAAAAAAATGGAAAACGCTTCGTTCCAATTCAATCATTTCAGGCCAACAATTTCTGTTAACTGAAATTCATTACCGCTATTACTGTTTTTACAAAACTAATTGTCTGCCTCACATATTCTAGGAGCAACTACGTCCATAACTGATACGGCTCAACTATGCAGAAGAAAGAGCTCCTGATCGCGGCCCGGCCCAAATCTGCTAAAAAAGTTAACCTCAGGCTCAAACATGGTATAATTAACCAATGACGATCTCTATATAATATTTCTGTATTCATGTTGTCAAATTAGAATCTGCTCATACAGCACATTTATGTGTTCTCGTCAAACAAATATCCATTGAAAATGGTACAAAATTTTATAAGTTCCGTTTAAATTTTCATATAAGATTGGTCGGCGCACTCCGTCTGAAAGTTTGCCTGCATTTTGCCTACTTGGTCAGTGGGTCGTGCCAGGTACGGACTTCGGACCAAGAGCAGATCCGGGCACACCTCTAGTGTATGAGGCATTACTGCTCTTCATACGAAAATAACATTATTCTTAATAAGAATCACTGACTATAATATGAAATTTATGCAAAAAGAACAAAGTTTTGGAGGAAATAAAGAAGGAAGAGGTGGATTATTGTTGAAGAACAGGAGCAAAGAAATTCAGGTCTAATAGGTGTATGACATTTTCGTAGAACAGAGAAACATAATGGCAGATTGAGACTGCTTGATTTCTTTTGATAATTTAACTTGTTTATTAAAACAGTTGTCAGTAACATAGTCGCCCAAAGAATAAAAAATTCATACATTTCTTACTATTATTTTTTAAAAAGAAAAAAAGTCTTTCAAAAAACTATAATTTCCCAACTCTAATCTCAAATTTTCCAAGTTCACATATATTGGGGGGGGGGGGGGTGGCGTCGTTTTGTAGTAGCTGCTATTTTATTAGAATACTTAGAAGAAGCGTGATTAAGTAAGTAGTCCAGGTCTTAGATGTGAAGATAGCGAAAAAACCCCACAATGATGTAATAGTCACAGTTTTTTATTTAAAACATAAGGGGAGGTACACTTAAAATAAAATCGGAGAAAAATCTCCGAACAGAGATTTTACAACTTAACTGGACAAGAGCAGGGAGTCAAGTGTACTCGTACATAGAAACAAACCGCCACTTTTGGCGTGAAGGACAATCGCCAACATACACAAGTTCGCCCATGCACAATGGATAGTTTACGCCAAATAACAGTTAAAATGCAGCCGACAAGATCAGAATTCAATTTGGTTACCCAGCTGGGATGGGAAAGGAAAGATTGCCAAACGATAAATGTTACGCGTGTTGTTATGTCTAACAACGAAGCACACCGAAGGGACATCAGATTTTACTGCGCAGATGTTAAATTCTTTTTAGGGTTTTGTCGAGAAAGGAAAAAGGAGCGTAAGCACAAATTTTAACCGCGATACAGAAAAGATCTCCTTATAAGGTAATGCTTAATTGACTCGATCAGTAATAGCCGACATCTGGAAATTGTTTTTAACGGTTGATTAAAATGTGGGTGTATTTCTCACAGATAAACTTGGGCAGCTGCAGATGTTCGGTTAGAGAAATACTAAGCGAGGAAGATGGAAAGGAATGAAGGACAATTTAAGACAAATTTTTGAATTGAAAAGAGAAGGGGGGGGGGTAAAGGAATAATTTAAGAAAATAACCAATTTATAACGAAATAATCGTTATATATATCACCCGGTGCACCACAAAAAAACTTTTGCTGTCCAATGTGCATAGGCTAGCATAACATATTATAAAACATAAAAACATACATAAATGCAAAAGTTTTTTTTTTTTTTTTTTTTAATATATATGTAGAAAGTTGCTGTCATGATAATGGATTCTTTTGTATTAAAAAAAACAGTCAGAAGTTCTAAAGTTTCTATATTTTTTTATATTTATGTATATGGATCCAAGCTAGTACTGTATTTTCATATTTAGAAGTTGAGTCGACTCAGACAGTACAAAAACATTACTCCAGCTTTGATTGTTATCATGACACAAGTAAAAATTTTGAAACATATACACAAAACATGAAACTAATACTAAATGAATGTAGAATAGTAATACACAAAACAACATAGTTGCACTATATTTTTCAAAACAATTAAAAAAGAGTAATATGATGTATAAAAATAAATTTTGTAGAAAAAGTGTTTCATGCCGAAGCATAGGATGACAAAAAAAAAGAGGTGCTCCAAGCACGCCCATAAAAATATGCGTCACCCTGAATCTTGTGTAAAACACAAGTATTATGGCATCAGCTTAGGGCCTAGCCTTAGATGAGGAGGGAATTGTGATGCTCCCCCGAAGGCACTAGCGGTCTTCTGAAGGAGCCCACGTCGAATTACATGAAAAAAAATTGAATTGTTGTGAATTGGAATCACAATTCAAAAATTTGAATCGAAACTCCAATTCCAAAACTTTGTCTCTCAACACAATGAAGCTTGAACCCTTAGGGCATTAATTTTGAATGGGAACAAGACTTCAAAGGGAAGAATTCAAAAAGAAAAAAAAAAAATGTATATTATATAACAACTAATATGGGCAGACAATCCTAGAGTGAAGAGAGACGAGAAAATGTGTCACAATCGAGTGAGGTGATGTACAAGTCATATACGAAAAAAAAATGTGTTTTATTTACCTACATGAATCATTTGTTTACTTTTCTAAACTACAGTAGCTGTTTATCTAACTATAATATGTTTGACTTACAGTACAGGAATTGTTAAGTGGGAGGTTAGCTACTGGAAAAATACTGAATTAATGAGGATTGTCAAAGAAATTTTAAGTGTACTGCAAAAAAATTAAAAGTAAATAAAATTTTAAGTGAGTATGAAGACATATCTAAGTGTTAAAGGATAACAATGATACCTAATATTGTTCCCAAGAGATCTTCAGAGCAACAGTGATGGACCAGCAAAGATATTGTTAAAGATCAGTCAAAAACAACATACACACAACCATGAGCTCTTTGGTTGGATATGTGGTATCATAAAACATGACTTAAAAATTAATAAATAACGATTTACATTAGCTTCTGTTTCTTAGATTGTATGTGTGTGGTTGATAAAACGTATTAAAGTTAGTGTTGTTTATATGACTTGATGCATCAAATAAGTGTCCATAACGAGGGGGTGCAAGTAGAAATATATCAATATGTACTCGAAATGCTGTGTTATCAGGAGCATACAACCTTTTAATTGAGAATGACACAGGGGAATGTTTACAAGTGACAATATATGGACCAGTATACTTTGTTTTAAACTTGTCATTTGATTTTAGATATACAATATCTTTTAAGATTGTCTCAATTTAGCTTTTTGACTGTACTGTTTATATCTCTTATCTTGAGCTAATTTAATGTTGTTATAAGCTTTGTGATATATCTTACTCAAATCATCAAGCAATTTGTGGACTTCAATATGTTTATCAAGAAAGGGTTGGTTGCACGACTGATCAAAAGTGTCAAAAATTAGAGAAAGTTCGCGTCCAAAATGAAGAAAATTAGGAGAGTGCAATGTAGTTGCATGTTTGGAGCCGTTATAAAGAGATTTGTGTATAAAGACTGCATTTTCGAATGAGTGACCTTCTTGTAAAAGAATATTGACTGAATATTTGATTGATTTATTGATTCGCTCTGCAATCGCATTTGATTGTGGTCTCGAGGCAGAACTGTGTAATACCTTAATGCCCATTGTATCATTAAAAATGTTATATACCTGAGAAGTGTACTGGGGTCCTAAGTCTGATAAGACAACCGAAGGTCTCCCAAAGGTGGTTATGTAAGAAAATAAGCATTTAACAACCTTACTTGCAGATATGTCGTTAAGTGGAAAGAGTTCAATATGTCTCGAAAAATGATCAGTGATAGTTAAAACATATTTGCCATTAGCAAACGGTCCAAGGAGATCTGTACTGATAGTATGACCAGGGTACCTGGGAGTGTATGTGGGCTGCAAAGGTGCGGGTGGAGTTTGATGATGTTTAGTTTGAAGACATTTGATACAGGATGCAACAAAGTTTAAAGTGTCTACATACATACCCTTCCAAAAATATCTACCTGACAAGAATTCATAAGTTTTATTAAAGCCAAAATGAGATAAATGTGAAATTGTTAAGACTTTGCTTTTAAGTGAATTTGGAACAATAATGTGATACGAAAAAGTGTTATTAAAAATATTTTCCTTCTTTAACATTAATACCTTCGAATAAGGATGAATGAAGTAATTAGGAAATTTTTGAGAAGATCCTTTCTTTAAGATTTCTTTATAAACAACAGACAAAATAGGGTCATTTTGTTGTTCAGTAGCAAATGTTTCATTCGAAATTTCTAATAAAGGGTCAGGATTTGTTTGTGTACCAGAAATAAGGCAGTTAACATGCATATTAGAATCACTCTAGCTGGAATGAGGAGTATCACATTCTACAATAGGTAAGGGTTGAGGATCATGAATAAGTTCAGGATTTGTAGCTAAAGTCTGTTGATTATTTTCAAAGTTACAGCGAGATAAATAGTCAGCGAGTACATTCTTTTTACCTGGAATATGTTGAAATTTGTATGTATATTCTGAGAGATCCATGAGCCAACGAGAGATAATATCAGCCGGGTTTGTAGTTTTGTTGTACTTTTCCAGGGGTTTACTATCTGAAAGGATTACAAATTCTCTGTTGTATAAGTAATATTTGAAAGCAGTAACTGATTTATGAATCGCCATGAGTTCTAATTTAAGTGCAGGATATTTTTTTTCTGATGCTTTTAAAGATTTTGAAAAGTACGCAACAGGTAATAGTTGTTTATCATGTTCTTGTAGTAAGACGCCAGAAATAGCAACATTTGACGCATCAGTATTTAGATAGAACTTTTTGTTCCAATCGGGTAATCTAACCATGGGTGGATTAAAGAATATCTTCTGTATGGTGTCCATAATTTTTTGGTGTTTACTTGTCCACTTACATTTAGCTTTTGGAGTAGTTAAGTTTATAAGAGGTTGCACAAGTTCAGAAAAGGATGGAACAAGAGATTTGTAGAATGTAATGACACCTATGAGTGCTTTTAATTGACGTTTGGTTGTAGGCGTTGGAAAAGATGTTATTTTTACAATGTTCGACTGAACAGGAGAAATAGTTTGATTCTCTATGTGAAATCCAAGATAATCTAAACTGGTTTTATGAAAAGTGCATTTGTTAGGGGACAGTGTTAAATTATATTTGACTAATATTGCAAGAATTTTATCCAACTTATCACACATTTCTTGATATGAATTGGCACCAACAATAAGATCATCTTGGTAGGTATAGACACCTTCTAACTGTAATTCATCAAGTAACGAGTCCATTAAAGCTTGAAAAATTGAGGCGCTTGTTTTTAATCCGAATACTAATCTCTTATACCGAAAAGAACCAAACATTGTAGTGAATGTGAGCTGATTTTGAAATTTTGCAGGCAAATCAATCTAATGATATGCCTGATGAAAGTCGAGAGAAGAGAAAAAACGATATTGTGAAAGATTTGAAATAATGGTTTGAATTTTTGGAAGTGGATAGGACGAACCTTGAATTATAGTATTAACCATTCTGAGATCTAATGCGAGTCTATATTTCTGTATACCTGTACCGTCTGGTTTCTTTTTAACAAGAAGCATGGGGCAGGCCCATTCGGAACAATGACGTTCAATGATTTTGGCATCAAGCAACTGTTTGATTTGATTTAAAACATCCTTCTGCACAGCTTGGGGAAGAGGGAAAGGGAGAGTCTTTATGGGGTAATCATTAATGAATTTCAAATCAGGTACAATTTTATCAGTATGACCAAGTGTGTCTAATGATTTGGAAAAGGCAGGATAATAATTAAGTAACAATTTAGTTAGGTTCTTAGCTTCGTCAGATTTTAAGTGAGAAAGTTTAAAATCATTAGCCGATAACTCCTGCTTTCTTTTTTGTAATATTTCATTAGAGGCTTGAATAAAATTTAGGAAGTGCTGTTCCGAGTTATTTTGCATGCAAGAATCTTCAGACGGATAATCAAGAATTTCCTCAATCTCAGACAATTGACCTATTTTTGTATGTTTAGGAAGATGAATGGCCTTATCAGAAGTGTTTTTTAGTATTATCGAGAAGAAATAGTGTATTTGTGAAGTTTTCCTTTTTTTATTGGATGATTTATTCATTTGAATAATGGCATCATTTCCTATTAATTCTTTTGTTTGTGCCAAATATTCAAATAGATAATTTCTATCATTGTTGATGTTATTGGAAGTGTAAACAGAGCACCATATTTGTTGTTGAGGTTCTAATATTATTTTACGAGTTAAGAACACACCTTGATTCATCACAACATCACTCAAAGAATTGCATAATTTTGATTGTTTTTCTCCAGAAGGTTCCTTACTGGTTTTTAAAGGAACCGAGAAATTATTATTGACATGGAGACACTTGTTAAAAGTATCAATGACAACATTATATCTAGTTATGAAATCGAAGCCAAGAATGCCTTCAAAATTGGAAGACTCAGGTATGTCAACAATGTAAAAGTGATGTGAAAAAGTTTTTAGTTTTAACTTAATGGATGTTCTGATGCACGCGGAAAATGAGACGTCAGAATTGACAGTTTTAATATTGACATCAGTGGAAAGTCTTTTATATTTTAAAACGGGTTTAAGTTGATTAACTAATTTTTGTGAAAGTAACGATATACTACTACCAGAATCAGCCAATAAAGTAATATCATGGTTTGCTATGGTGGCTTTAACAAGATTAAGGGATGGTGACATAGTGTTTACACTACAAATTATCTGAACATTATCACTTTCTGTTTGTGTACTGGTGTTATTTGCTATCTTAATGGAGTCTAAAGTTTGGGAACCTACTGAATTAACTAGTCTCGCACTTGAAATTTTAGGTAAAGCAGCGTCAAAAACAAAAATTGCTGATGTAGAGGTATTAGATTGAGACACAACACCATCAGCATAAAAATTGTATCTCTGTTTCAGTTTTCCTGAAATTGTGGAGTGGAATTTGTGTAATTGTTTTTTCTTTGGGTATTTGCTCTTTTCCATTTAAAACAAGAAAGAGCGTCGTGATTGTTTCGTCCACATAACTGACAAACAACTGGTTTTTTATATGAAAACTTGTGTGGGGAATAACTTCTAGTATAGTTTCGATTCTTATAATTTTTTTTGAAACGTGAAACACCTGCAGAATGTTTTGGTCTAGTCTGCACATTTTTTTGCTCAGATTCGGTTTTAGTATCTGGAGGGGCAAAAGACAATGCATTTATTTTCTCAGAAATTTCTTTTAATTGAGATTCAATGAGATTTTCTGGTCTGTGTACAGAAGGTAAGGAATGTAAAATTTTTTCATTCCTTAAAATTTCATGAAGAGTTTGCGCTCTTTCAACTGCTGTTTTATAATCATTAATGCCTTCTTCCTGTAATTTTATTCTAATATTTGAAAGAAGGGCCTCTAGGAATTTCATGAGTTTGATAGTGTTGCGTGCATTTTCGTCGTTGATATCTGCATAAACTGTCGCCGCAAGAACATTTAGTCTATGGGCTAAATTTTTTATCGTCTCAGAAGGCATAAGTGCTAAACTGGACAATTCAACAGAGGCAACACATTTACTAGGGGGGGGGGCGAAAAATGACGCAAATTCCTTTTCCAGCAAATCGAGGTCAGTTATCTTTTGTAGGTCAGCGTTTTGGGCTAGAAATTTTTGTGCAGGCCCAACTAACTTTCCCTTTAAAATTGCGATTGTTGTCTGGGTTATACTTATTAATTTCCGCACAGACTCTAATTTGATCAAAAAAAAAAAAAAAAAAAAAAAAAAAAAAAAAATTAAGTAAATCTGGATCTCCATCAAATTGAATGATATTTATCGGAATTACAGTTTTTTTTTTGTTTTGTTTAAGCCCACAAGTTATAGAGAAATTGTTACACAGACCGGACTTATACCCTAACGCCCTTTGAAAACGAGTAAATTTCCTAGCAAGTAAAATATATAAAATAGCAAAATAAATAGACCTTAAAATAATACTTCACTGTAAAGATATCTTATTTGAACCTCTTATGACAGTAAAGCAAAGGGTGCACACACAAAAGGTAAATCATTTAGAAAATAAAATAAACAAAATAGCAAAATAATTACACTTTGAAACATATATCTATATATTCCTTCATTTTAAAAAGTACTTATTTTATCCTTAGATAATAAAGCAAAGAAAACAATATAGAAACCACCAAAAACTGTTAATAAGCAAGGAATAAAATGAAATCTTCTTTTACTTGTTTACTCAAGGAAAAAGTTCCCTTTTCGTAACTTAAAATATTTTTTTTTTTTTAGATGAAAAAGGTTAATCTTATTTTAACTTTATAATTAAAAGTTCAAAACTGGCTAAAAACTTATTTAAGCATAATAGAGAATCAAAATACAAAATTGAGAAAAAAAAAACGGAAGGGGGGGGGGAACGTTAAACATGAAATAATAGCACATAAATGTAAATAACTGATAAAAAACTGCATAAAATGTCACAAAAATAATAACTAGAAATGACAACAGTTACCGTGCTTTCGCAAATTAAAAATCTTTGCAAAAACACAATAACAGGATTATATTAATGCTCTACAACAGAACATAAATGTTGACCGTTGTGTCCTGAATGTGAAAGCAGAACATGAAATAAACAAAGTAGGTAGGTTGACTTACTGATTTAGTTTTAAAAAATAATTAAATGATTACTAATTTAATAACACAAAAACTTAGGGAAATGGGGCAAGATCTGCTCTCACGTTCAACATGTTGATTATTTCGAAGTTGATTTACATTGTTGTGCACTATTAACTGATGATACATACGATGAATTATTTCTGATGGATTTTCACACCTGTATAAAATTTATTTAACTTTGCCACCTGCCAGGTGGATATATTTTTCATTTGCACATCACTGGAAGAAAAACTGAGGACCTATCTATTGCCTGTGCAAATTTTCACTTTCTTTTGCAGAGCACATTCACTTTACGATGCATAACAACACAGGAATACTTGTTTCCATAAATTTTCTATGAGGCTATATGAAATTTCTGTAGATTACGTTCACTAAAAACACAAAACGCACAACGGTATAGAAGCACAAAATGATAGGGGGTGTCGATGATAGCACTTGAATCACACACAAACGATGCGAGGACTGAGAAGGGGGGGCGTCCACCGCCCAGGTGACGATTGGCCGCAGAGATTTCTTTTAGCAGATGGAACATCGAGAGGTAAACACTCCGAAGCACTTGAGATGGAGAGCACAGGGGAGGAAAGGGGGTGTGTACAGCAAAGGTTTTCCGGACGGGAAAACCCCGCATTACTCGACGGCGACCGCAGGTGAAGATAGGGACATCAATTCCACATCGGCTGACCCTTAGCAGGCAAGATTAATATCGGGAGAGCTCCATATCAAGGCATGCAGGGAAGAGAATAGAAGAAACGACGATGCATCACATCCGCAGGAAAGTGACAGTTTTGATTGTATTTCCCCCATATATATTTTTTTTTAATGTGGGGAAAAACGAAAGGTGACGGCACCAGAAAGTCATCTGGCGTCGTTTTGTAGTAGCTGCTATTTTATTAGAATACTTAGAAGAAGCGTGATTAAGTATAGTAGTCCAGGTCTTAGATGTGAAGATAGCGAAAAAACCCCACAATGATGTAATAGTCACAGTTTTTTATTTAAAACATAAGGGGAGGTACACTTAAAATAAAATCGGAGAAAAATCTCCGAACAGAGATTTTGCAACTTAACTGGACAAGAGCAGGGAGTCAAGTGTACTCGTACATAGAAACAAACCGCCACTTTTGGCGTGAAGGACAATCGCCAACATACACAAGTTCGCCCATGCACAATGGATAGTTTACGCCAAATAACAGTTAAAATGCAGCCGACAAGATCAGAATTCAATTTGGTTACCCAGCTGGGATGGGAAAGGAAAGGTTGCCAAACGATAAATGTTACACGTGTTGTTATGTCTAACAACGAAGCACACCGAAGGGACATCAGATTTTACTGCGCAGATGTTAAATTCTTTTTAGGGTTTTGTCGAGAAAGGAAAAAGCAGCGTAAGCACAAATTTTAACCGCGATACAGAAAAGATCTCCTTATAAGGTAATGCTTAATTGACTCGATCAGTAATAGCCGACATCTGGAAATTGTTTTTAACGGTTGATTAAAATGTGGGTGTATTTCTCACAGATAAACTTGGGCAGCTGCAGATGTTCGGTTAGAGAAATATTAAGCGAGGAAGATGGAAAGGAATGAAGGACAATTTAAGACAAATTATTGAATTGAAAAGAGAAGGGGGGGGGTAAAGGAATAATTTAAGAAAATAACCAATATAACGAAATAATAGAAAATAACCAATATATAACGAAATAATCGTTATAGGGGGGGGTTTTGGCTCCAACCCCATGCCCCCCCCCCATGGCGACGCCCACGGTAAAGTCATTTGACTTGAAATTTGCTATTTCCAATGGATATAATCTTTGTACAGGACGAATAATCTCACCAAATTTAGTACGTAATTTTGCTACTTGCTAATTTTGCTAATTTTTACGAAAAAGTATCATTATATGATACTTTTTCGGATAGAAAGTATCATTATGTATCTGCAGTATTATTACCCTGCAAGCTGCATAAAAAGGGCATTAGAATATAAAATTCTCTTTAATAATAGAGGATCAAAATTAATCAAACACACACACACATACACACAAAAACCAGGATGCTGCAGATAATTGAACACAATTGCACAGACAATCGAAAAAATATAGATGTTCACAATACCTTATTCGGTTCAGATCAGTGTTCTCGCTGACATTTGACCAAATTAAAAATGAAAAACATTCGCCAAATGAAAAAAGTATTAGCCAAATAGATTCGCCGCGTAGCGCAAAAAAAATTATTTTTAATCCTTTAATGTACCCCTTTTTTTTTCAATATTTCTAAAATAACCTAAGTTTTTATAACTGCGACAATGATTGTTATTAATATAATTTTAACTATCCGTTACATATATATTAAAAATATGCATATGTATGAAAAATGAAAAGGAAAAGAAAGAAAAAGCTAAAATTGAGCACTAGCAATTTGGCGAATCTAATCGCTTGTTTACTCGCCAAACGAAGAATTTAGTCGCAATTTGGCGCATTGGCGAGCGACAGCGACAACACTGGTTCAGATACCGAACGATCCTGACTGTCTTACCAGGTTCAAATAACTAGATTTTACTGATTTTAAATGTCTTGAAAGTGGTCGGTGGTCGGAGAATTGAATTATGTTCTTAGCTATATCCGCGTGAGGGAGTAGTAAATGTGTGGTATTTCGCCTGTTTCCTGTATTATGAAACACCTGTTCGAATGCAAGAAGAGAAAAATATGAAAATTTTTATTTTATAACATTTGATTCAGATATAAAAGATAATTTGAATGAAAAAATGAAAAGTTTCTATTTTCTAATAACTGAAATGTAAAAATATTATTTTAAACAAAATTATCAATTTATATAATGAAAGATGTTTTTTCAGCATTCATTGTAGTGATTGCAGTTTTATCTAATTTCACGTACTTTTGAGATTTCTTCATAACGATGTTGATGTATCCAGAGATTTTTTTTGTTTGCCTTCATAGGCTCAAAGTGCTCATGCATAACAACAAAAATCTAATTTACAAAGTTTTGCACAAACAATACTAGCACATCATTACTAAAAATGAGCGGGGCACAGAGTTTACTTTATTGCGTTTGTAGAAATTGAAAAAATATATTTGATAAATGTTCGTAAATTATTTCTGTACATATTTTCATATTTTTAATATAGCGATGCACAACCTTTTTGCCAGAAAATCGTTTGACACCAGAATATTTGAAAAGTGACGTTTGTTTTCTTTCATAGCAAAATTTCTGTCATTATTATAAGGAAAAATACTCTGCATAAAATTACTGGTATCAGTTTGGCCCGCGGGCCAAAGGTTGTGCACCCCTATTTTAATATATTCAGAATCATCATTAAATTGTGTCAAAAATACGTGCTGCACGATTTTGACGATCGCGACTTCCAAGACAATAAAAATTAGTATGATATGAATGAAAAGAGACAATCAGTACAGCTCAAGATTTGAACCGAGTAGGTATAGTGAATATATATAAGAAACAAATGCGACTGAACAGACCTTGCGTCAAGGAAATCTTGTCCCTGTAATGAAAAAGAAACAGAATATTTCTTTACTTAATAAACTATTTAAATATTTACAATTCTCGTAATGCGAACGTTTTTAAATATTTAGCATTCTAATTATTGTCCTGGCATTACCTAAGTAAAAGTCGGAGTCTAAAAAGTTAGCAGAGATTCCCAAACAATGCAAGTTGGAAGAACGTTTTCATTAGAGATTCAAAAAATCCCCATTATTAATCTATTTAAATTATAAAGAAGCTGAAAGAAAATCATGAAATGAATAAAGGCTGACAGGTAATGTGTAAGACGCATGGTAAAAGATGACAAAAGGTTAAGATAAAAATAACAAGCTTATTTAATAATTAAAATAGAATAAAATCTGTATATATATTGTCCAAAATAACTAAGAGTTTATAACAGCATATCTTACTAATCCTAATAACTAAGACACTATAACAGTAAAATTAGTTATAACAATAGATAGGCTAACTCTTTTTGTTTCTACAGTATGTTTCTGATTATTGATGGCGCTCACAACGCATAAAGAATTTTTAAATATTTCAATTATTCAAACACTGCGGATCCCTTGAAAAAATCTCAATGTGCCGAGTAGTGTTGAATTCAGGGGCTCGGTCCGGGGGAAGGATATCCCCCGGGGCAATGAAATGTCCTCCGGAAATATTGAGATTTTGTGTTTTCAATTGTCAAAATCCCTCCCTTCTCGCAACTCGATAATGTCCTCCCTCCCCGGATCCATAGAAATCCCTCCCGGATAAAAGTATCTAAATTCAACATTGGCGCAAGGGGTTTATCGAAATATAATCTGTTACTTAAACTCATAAAAAAAATTATGGAAAGATTGATGTAGATCGAAATCGAACGCATGTGAGCACCACAGATAACAATAGGCGAGCACGCTACAGCGTTCGTGAATTTAATTTGAATATTCTTTTGATATTCTTTGTACTACGATAGGCTCTCATATTAAAGTTTATTAAGGCACCAGAAAAAAAAAAAACTTTTTGGGTTATACTATCTATTGTTGTAACTAGTTTTGTCATAGACCTATTATTATTATTGTTTTAAAAATAACATTTTGAATGACAGATTTTTTTGAGACATTCTGCATTTTGTATAAATGCAACCAATAATTTTGAAAAACGATTTAAAGATTAAAGTTATTTAAACCTTTAATTTCAACAAATAAAATGTGTTTTTACCTATGGCATGAACTTTTATAGACAAAAAATCTTTTTAAGTGTAAGGATTTTACATGAAAATTTAAATTATTGTTATATAAAAATTTATTTCTCCTCTTCTTTTTACAGTTATAAAAAGTTATCAAATAGCTTTTCTTGAAGTAAACTGTATTCTGGGATCAAGTTCTCATACATTCTAAGCGGTCACTTAGAAATCAAACTTTAGATTATTTCCTTAACCAAGATACAATATGATATATAAATTGAATCGGATTCTCTTGGGAGATTCCTTTTCCTAAAAAACTTTTTTAAAGGGCAATACCTTTAAAAATAAGGTTTCAGGAAGTTATGAATGCGCTGTATTTAGATAAATGTGAGACATGAATTTTGTTGAGTTTTAGAAAATGGTGACGAATTTCCATAATGTTTTTTTGCAGAATAATAATGACTGGATACAGTCGTTATTAAAAAATAAATTTAAAACGATACACCCAGCTTTGCAACAAAACAAATAATTTCTTTACACTGTTAAAGAAAAAAAAGCAATGTTAATATTTTTTTTCAAGGAAACTGGGATTTTAATAACTTTTAGTGTAACGGCAACAACAAAAATTCATGCACCAAATAGGTATACATTTGTACTATAAATCAAAAACTCTGTAAGGTTACAAAATTTTTTTACAAAATTAAAATTTATTTATTTATGAACATTCGAAAGGTAAATAAAAACTACTTAATTATTCAAACTTCAAATATCGAAAAGTTTATTAATACGTTCAATTTACAAGACTCAAAACCATGTAGTACATCCATGTATACTAGTTACACATGCTTTAATGACGATGCTAATCTTTTACCAAATAATACACATTATAGACATGCAATAGGAGCACTTCGATACCTCGCAACAGTCAGTAGACCCGGCATCTGTGCAGCTGTGAACATCCTGAGCAGAAGAAACGAAAGGCCTAGAATGAAAGATTGGAATAGTGTAAAACGAGTAATAAGGTATTTGAAGACTACAAAGAACTATAATCTAGTTATTAATGGAAAGATGAAACATACGCTTGAGAGTTACGCGGACACAGACTGGAGAGGAGATGCAGAATCACGAAAATCAACGAGTAGAAACATATATTTGCTAGGGGGGAACCCATATTGCGGTCAACAAAGAAGCAATCGTGCATTGTTTTATCTTCAGCTGAAGCAGAATTTTTTTCAGCAGCAAAGGCAGCGAATCAAATCAAATGGTTAGTAAATCTTTTAAATGAACTAAATCTGCCACAAACTTTCCAGTAAATTTATATGAGGATAATCAGTCAGCCATCAAGATGATTGAATTAGAAAAACATTGAAGTAAAACCAAGCATATATAGATAAGGTTTAACCTTATTAAAAAATTGAAGCTTAAAGGAACTATAAAACTCATATACTGCCCTACCAAAGTCATGCTAGCGGATCTATTTACGAAACCGCTGAATAAGACTATTTGCCAAGCACATAGATAGAACTTAAGTTTGTGTGACAGTGTAACTACAGAAATTAAGAAGGAGTTGATGGACATAAATCATCATTCAGAAATAAATGCATCAAAGTAAAACTAATTTCCATCGTTGCGCAATCATTTGACAGCTGAAATTAGACTATAAATCTACTTAAGCAGCTATTTACGTAATCTTGAAAATCTCGTGATGCCTAAAGAACAATTATATGTGTTTGTTTTTTTAACTGATAAAAACTTTTAATAAACTTTTTTATTAATTTTTCTATTTGAGTGGAAATGTACATGTTTTTTGCATTTACTCTGAAAATGTAATTCTTTGAAACGAAAGCGAAAAAACGGCTCTCATTATTAAAATATTAAAGCGTAGCTGATCGCATATTTTTCAATAATAATAGAAATAATTTTAGAATATATATTCTTAATTTGCATACGAAAAAGAGTTATATCAAGATGAAACTAGATGTTTTGAATAAAACCTTGGATATACAACTTCTCAACAAAGGTTGATTTATACGTAACAGAAGTCTATGAATTTGGTAAGTACCAATTTTACTTACCTTCTGTGAAAAACTTTATTTATCTACTATTACTGAATTTTCATAACAAATAAACTTACTCACGCAAAGTAAAAGAGAAATTTTCACAAAAATTCACATCACTAATAGGCGAATAAAAATCATTTAGGATTGCGCATATGATAAGACCGGAAATTATATAGAATGAAAACAATTTTTGAAAATAGAATTATAACACACTTAGCTGTAACTTAAATTCTAAATAGACACAAAAATATTGTTGATAAGTTTGATTTGAAAAAAAAAAAAAAAAAAAAAAAAAAAATTAAATAAAAATAAATAAAATAAATATATGAAAATGAAAATATGCTAATGTTTTGTATTTACATGTAGACTATAAAAAAGGCACATGGAACAGAAAAACATCATTTCATTTATAATGAAAGCATTCCGATCATGGAAATAAATCATTATAGCAGAGATTTTGTGTTGCGCGGGAGATTCTGTTATTTTGTCTGAAAAGCTCTGTTGCCTTTTTCTTGAAATCTTGAGAAAAACTAAATTAAAAACAAAACAGAACAACAATAACAACAACAAAACAACACAGGGTTTTATCTTCACAGTTCAAAATATGAAGCCTGTCTTTTTTTTATCAATTTTAAATTACATTTTTGACTATCTCAAAATTTCACCAATGTAGAACAGTATATTAAACTTTATTTTATTTTTTAAGTAACTTTAATTGCAAAGAAATAAACTTACTTTGAAGAATTTAAAAGTCGTCGAAGTTTTGTTTTATAAATAACTTTTTAACAATTTTTAACTTTGCAAATTTGTAACAAGTTGAACTTAAAAAAGTTAAACTATTTTTTAAAACAAACTTCTTTAACTATTCATTAATTAACAAAATAAATATGTAGACTTTTTTTCGAACTATCAAATATTTTGAAAATTAGAAGTCTCAAAAGGAAAGAGTTCTTTTTGACTTCAAGGAATATTAAATTTCACATCAGAATGAGTTACAGAATAAAATAAATATTTTAATATCATACAAGAAGCAAAGTATCAGGGATTTTTAAGTATAATAGAAGATTTAATTTTTTTTAATGCTTTGGGGCCTCTTGCATTTAAAATTCACAGCTCATTTCAAAAAATTTCCTCAGAAAAAAAAACCCCTATGTGTAAGAAATTAATGACTTTTGTAGAAAAATTGACCATAAAACCGTTTGCTCCAAAGATCACATTTATCTTTTGTCAGTTTAATGAACCTGTAATTAATATTACACTAAGAATTAAAAAAATGCTTTAAAAGAATAAAGATTATCTAGTTTTTTATACTTTTTTAGATGAATTCATAATTATATAAATACATAGCAGCTATAAATCACCCGAGAATAATAAGGTTCTAACTGACATTTTGAAAAAAATTGACTTTTTGGCATAGTAATGTTCTATTAGTATCAATGAATGCATTTCTGTATTAAAATTTCGATATATATAATTTACATCCGCTTGCGAAAGAGAATAATATAGTTCCATCAGAAATTGTTGAAAGCAGTCAGAATAACAGAGTTCTATGTGCAAAGTGATCGCAGACAGCATATAAGATAACATATTTTTATTTTATTTTACGATATATAATGAAAACCTGCAATCTTTTACTTTTTGTGTGAAAGAATATGTTATTTCGATAAGTAAATTAGCCGGTTATTTCGATAATTAATTCGATTGTTAAATCTATATTTTTCGATAAAATACAGAGGAGATTTTTTATCAGTAAAAATCCTTTTAAATATGTTTTTTAGTACGTCGATATGCATAAAGAATTATGTTTAATTTTATTAATGGACCTGATCAAGGCAGGGATGAAGGACTAATCCTAATTCATTTAGATTTAGAAAATCCTGTGGGAAGAATGGATGACAGTTTAGATGAAGCGACAGCTCTAGTTATTCTTGATGTTAACACAATTTTAAAAAAATTAGTAAAAGTAATTCCTACAAATCCAAATGATAGCAGGACTATGGGTTTTTCATAAGTTAAAAATGCCTTTATGAAATTATGTATATCCTACTGGCAATACCTTGTCTCCAGCTGCGAACAAAATACCTGAGGTAAATTTTCAAGCAGAATACTCTCAAATGATATCAAGAATAAAATAAAAGCTCATAATGAAATTTTTCCCAAGATTGAGTCACACTACAGCAGAGCAAGCACTACAAAAACATAGTTAGAGTCAGCGCATAACTCACAGAAAATGTATGAATTGTGCTTTCAGAAATGCAGAGAAAGCAATGTAGAAACAGTGAAACTTTCATGTTATAGGCACATATTTAATACGCAGCTCATTATAGAATTCAATAAACCAAAGAAAGATAGATGGGATCACTGTGAGGAGTATAAACATACTGAAATCCGAGAAGAAATTAATAATGACATGCAATTTAAATATGATCTGCACAAAAAAAAAGAGAAATTGAATCCACCAGAACTCTCAGAAATGATGACAGAAATTCCCCTGATATGTCAGTCATTTGCTTTGTATTAGAAAAATTATAACATGCCCCAAAAGTGATGTCAGCAACTTTTTCTATAAAGAAAATTAACATGTATACCATGACAGAACATGCAACGTGGAAAAAAGAAAAGAAAGCATATTGTTTCTTCTGGACAGACGAAATGTCAGGCAGAGATGAGAATGACATAAGCTCAGCTGTATCAACGACTGTTCGGAAGATACTGACAGACTTTCCCCATGCTAATATTTTAATTTTATAGTGTGACAGTTGTGTTCCTCAGAATAGAAACCAAATGATATCTTATGCAATTGCAATATTTATACAATCTCTTCCGCATATTATAAACATTGCTCAAATATATTGTTCACCTGTACATTCATATGTGTAAGAAGTGGATAATATTCACAGCCAAATAGAAATAGCAATGAATGTAGCAGAATATTTTTCGCAATTTTCATTTATACGTCTGTTGCCGAGAGTAAATCGCAGTAATCCATTTACAACCCTGAAAATGAAATCAGAACAGTTCTTAGATTTCCACTCATGTAGCAAAAAAATTGCCTAATCTCGTTCCGTAGACCAAGGTGATACAGTTATAATTCACACAACTACTTTATAACATTGAGTTTAAGACAAGCAACTGTTCTGACCAGAATTTCAGAGCTGTAAATTAGCAAAGGAATCCCTCCAAACGACGAGGAGTATCAACATCATTTCTTCAAAGGACTTTACCAAAGTAGCACAGGAAAATAAGGATTACATTAACAAAGAACAAATAAAAGACCCGCAAAACATGATAAAGTAGTTTCCGAGAGATGAAAGATTCTATTTTCAAAATATGTTTAAGAGAAATTAGCCTAACTGTAATATAAAATAAAGCATGATTTATGGAACATCTCAAAATTTCGACTAACAAAAGAGTATCAAACTTATTTTGTTGCTTTTAAAAGAACAAGAAAGTTTTTTCCCTTAGAGATATAAAGGCTTTTCTTTTGATCAAGAGTATATCTGACTGCAATACGAAAAAATTCATTTATAATTAATTTCAGTTTCATTTATCAGTATAATCACAATTTTTTGTATTAATTTTCATACTCCCTCACTGAAATAGCACGCAAAAAAAGGAAAACTGTTGGGTTCCTATTTGATAAAATTAAATATTTAAGCTATTTTATGTTCTGTTAAATAATATATTTAACTTACGTATATTCATTACTTTTGTAAGGATGGTTTAATTAGTATGAATAAGTGGAAGCGGCAATTTGCTGTTATTGTGCTACAATATAGATAGTAATAAATATTTTACTATTTACTGAAGTTTATTCGAATTAATCAACGAAATTTCACTTTGTTAAACTATAAAAAATTACATAAGTTAAGAAAAATATGTTTTTTTCATGATAGAACCATCTTATTCTAAGGATAACACGAAATTTGAGAATAGTATGGTTCTATCAAATTTTTTAAATGTAAAAAAATCTATGAAAATGTAGTTTAAAAGCTTTCATTTTGTAGAATTACTGTCTATACCTACCTATAAATCTATTAATTCCAAAAGTGTTTTGCAAACTTTAATAGCTGCACGTACACAGCATGCTAATTTTCAAAGTCTTCTAACTCCAAATTGATTTTTTGCCAGATAGAACCATCTTATTCTCAGGTGACGTATAGTCGCCGTCTGGTTCGTCCGCCTATTTGTCCGTTCATCTGACCGCACATAATAGGGCAAAAATTACCAAACCGAATGGTTTGAAATTTAATATAGGGGAGAGTGGTGTACATTGGACATATGTGTACCTCGGACCTATGCTAATTCTAGCTTTACTTGTTTACATCATTAAACAAGAACATTTATATATTAAATATTTGCCACCAGAGGTCTCATTTAAGTTCTTGGCATTTGTTTAGAAGCTCAACTAATTGTACTACTTTTAAAAAAGGAAATTCACCGTTCAAAATAAATATTTTTTAGATATTTCTATATTATTTTTATACTAAAACATATCTAATTTTTTTAAAATGAGGATTGTGCATAATAAAGTAATGTCTTAGCTACTACACCATGTGCTTTAAATAAAGTTAGGCTTAACCTTTACATCATGATTGGTAGTTTTGTTTTTAAGTGTCCAGTGGTGTTGGACCTAACAAAAGTGGTGTACCTTGGACTGGGTCCAAGGTACACTAGGTATTGTCTAATGGATCTAAAAGGCAGCTCAAGAAGTTAACATTTTGAATTGACTTACCTAATTTATGTCTTGGCTAAAAATAAATATAATTACTAATGTAAGTTTTAATGTCTTTTGTGATTATAGTAAGTGTAATTGCTCTGAAGTTTTATGTCTATTTAGACTTTCTTATATTTAAAACATAATAAAGAAGAAAATGTATCAAAAAATTATATATGTAGTTTCTTGATTAATAAATGTTGATTTTTTCACTAAAAACAAGTTTTTTTTTCCATTTTTAGTAATGGGTCTAGGGTACACCACTAGTGGTGTACCTCGGTCCTAGTTCTGTTTTATTTTTAATTCAAAATTTTCATGGAAATTATGTATATAAAAATATGTACAGACAAATATATGTAGTGTATAACATCATAAAATATTATGAAATCTTTTCTTTTTTTAGTTTTGACAATTTGTTTTCAAATTAAAAATTAAAAAGTCAAAATAGGTCCGAGGTGCACCACCTTCCCCTATACGAGATGGAACTCACCAAAATTCGACGTTAAAAATAAGTTTTAAAACGTCCCCATCAATTTATTCTTCGTTTCAATTTCATTTCTTCTGAAACGCATCCATTGTTTTAAGCTAATTAATTTTTATATAAAAATGGAGAAAATAGTTTTCAATAATATTAGGACAATTTACAGATGAAGCAAAATTTTAATGCTTTCGACTGATAATTTCTTTGCGCGATTTCGTCGTTTCTCTTCCATAATATGGATGACTGGGTCATTTCTACAAGCGGGATAGTTTCTTTGTCATAAAGTAAGATACGCAAATGGATCCTTAAATATATAATATAATTTCTGTTATAATCTTATTCAAAAGATATTTTAAGCAATTTGACATTAATTTTATGTTCAACATAAAACGGAACGTCTGTCTTTTTGGTTAGCAGATTTCAGTTTAGTGGCAAAATACTGCATTCTATGGATAATCTAATTCTATAATTTATCGTTTTTTTTTTTTTTTTTTTTTTTTTTTTTTTTTTTTTTTGGTGGGGACATTTATCTTTTAAATTGGTTGAAAGAAACTTGAAAACAAATTCATGCTTAAAAATAATTTAAAATGTTGCTAAATTGAGGATAAGTTTCCAAATACATTTCATCCTACAGTTAATTTTAATCCTGTTTTGTCATATAATAATTGAAATTGTACAGTATTTAGATTTTGTATTGTACAGTATTGTACAGTATTATGTACAGTATATTGCACAGTATATATAATATTGTACAGTACTTAGATAAACACATTTCATAAACACATAAAAACGAATTCATAAACACATTTCAACTTTTTTGGAAAGTCTTTAGAAAAGGTATTTTTGATACTTATTGAACGTGAAAGCTATATTTTAAATAGATACATGAAAATATTTTTTATTAGAATAAATCTTTTCAATTGCACACATTTTAAAAATAAATTTCTCACAAGAATATGATTTAAATATTTCTGCTCTGGTTAAACTCGCATAACAATTTTTGTCAGAAATTCAAACCTGTACATAAAAACTTGATGAGCCAGCAACTTAATACGAAAATTATGTAAAGATATTTTAATAAGCATTGGAATTTACATTTTTCAAATAGCTTTCTTTTATGAGAGTTAACAATTGTTTTACATATTTGCGAAGTATTTCAATTTAAATAACTTAATAATAAAATAAAAAATAATAAAATAAATTTGTATTCTGCTCTCCCCCTTAAAGTTCTGTAAAGATTTGAAATATTTGTATATTTAAAATAAACGCTTGAACACAAAATTCTTATTTCTCACAGAGTGCACATTCAAATATTTTTTTGATGTTTTTATTTTTCATTCCATATTGTTTCACTTTAAAACATTTCGTTTATAACAAACCGATTTATTTTTTTTAAAGTAAGATATGTGGCTATACGCTTACTGATATATTATTAAAGAAAAATTTGCTCATCTATTTTATAAAGAATGTTATTACAAATTTTTAAACAAAAATAGCATTCTCACATTGTTCAAATTATTGATTTTCAAATAGCTTAAAACAATTTTTATCATTATTTCAGAATTATTCGATCTTTATAATTTAAGCTTCTCTCAATCACTTAAGATCTTTATCTATTACGCTTCTTATTTTTATCAATTTTTATTATATTTTATAAATGCAATCAATATCATTGCATCTGTCATCGTATTTTATGGCTACACATATGCATAAAAAATAACATTTGTGAGCGGCCATAATCAATTAAATTAATTGAATAATTCCTACAGTGTTTAAAATTTCAGCTCCATTTAGCAACTTATAGATTTAAAATCTGTCTGCATCTTTCTATTATGCATATAATTTTCTGTAAATATGACAAATTATGGGCTGAAATTAATGTCAATCATTTGTAAGAATTTAATGTTATGTTCTTTTACGGAGGCTTGAACTCTTAACATTTCTTAAGGCTTCTGCTTTTCCCCTAAATTTAAATATAAATGAATAATAAATTAATCAAAGATTAATTAAGCGAATTATTTTTCTAATGGGATTAAGATGAAAAAATAATTCATAAATAAGTAACTAAAAACCATTTTTCATTATTTATATTATTCCACAAGAAATTCTCCAAAAAAGTGTTCTGTCCTCCAAAATTCATCTAGCATTAGAAAAAAACCCTTATTTACTGAAAGTTTTTAAAGTTATTAATTAGTTTTTTTTAAATATTTAAAATGCTCCACGCATTCCATTTTCCCCATTTATTCATTTTATTAGTTAAAAATTCTTTATTCCGACATGCAATTATTTAAAGAAAAAAAAATAACAGGGAATTAAATTAAAAAAATCCCATGTTAATAGATTTTATTATTAATTTCAGTACATTAATAAGTGAACATAAAATTTGCACAGATTTCTTACACTACTTACGTTGTAAGTCTTGGGTCTTGGAACTTTTTCAAGCGATGACAAAATTAAAACTGAAATATAAAGTATTGCCCGTAATCTTCAGATCTGTCTCCTAGTGACTATTATTTGTTCCATAATGCGAAGAGGAAGAGATTATAAACTTATTTTTCAGTTGATTTAGGCTCATTTCAAGACCCGCCTTGTAAAGAAAAATACACATTATTTACTGAATACCATGAAACGTGCTAACAAAACTTTTGTATAACAAAACCTGCTTTAAGCATTAAAAAAAAAAAAAAATCATTAAAACTGATGAGAGGAAACAGATTTAAATATGAGTATTACATGTAATTTTCTATGTTCTTTTTTTCAAATTCGCCCGGTGCGGAGAACTGGCGATCCCTTTATGAGATCGACATTTTTTTTTCTTTCACAGACTATTGTTCAATAATTTGATTAAAATATATGCATAAATTTAAATTAAATTTCACCATTAAACTTACAAATATTTATTTAAGCAATATCTGATAACCTTATTTCCGCGGCGTGATATTTTCTTCTTTCGTTTTTGAAATTAAAAAAAAAGCTATCTTAGGGAAAATAAAATTTACTTTAGTCCACATCGTTGCCAGAAACTGTTTACTTAGTCGTATAATAGCGGAATTTTAATGCTATTACCTTTGTTACTCAGCTTTAACACTCAAGGTTACTAAGCACACAGCTAAATGTTTACTGAAAAAAATATTCATTCTTTGGGAATAATTTTCGCTTCTATGAAGCACTCTGAATTGATTTTTTAAAAAATTAATTATTTGAAGACGACAGAAAACGAACAATCTTTAAATATGTTTCTTTTGATTAATTTAAGCAAGGTTTTATAGTTTTGTGTGAATTTTAATACTTTAAAAGACAATGTAACGATGTTCTGTTTGATTGTTTAGGAATTCGTTAAAGACGTATTCATAAAAATAAATAAATCTGCAGTTATTTTAGAAAACGTGTTTTATTCTTTTAACAAAATGGAAATTGCACGTCGGACGTAGCAAACAAGATGCGTTTGTACTATAACGAAATTTTTAAAATATACAGTATTTCGGATACAATACATTATCCGAAATCTTTTGTCTATCCTTGTAAATACTAAATGCTTTCTTTTATACAGGAATTAACTTGCAGTAAACCTCAGCAATGTAATCATTTTCATAAAACGTGAAATAGTTTAATATAATTAAAACAATGTTTTCCCCTATGCTATTATGTAAAAAAATACCTTTGTGTGACCCTGTATATTAATAAAAATATCACTTGCACCACAGTTTGTACAGAATGTATATTTTAGTATATATTTCATAGATGCACATGAATTTTATTATGTTCTAAAGAGTATAACAACATTAAAATGCACTTGAAACTACTTTTTCCCATTTACCGTAATGTAACAAAATACTTTTGATTGTTCCTGTTATTAAACTAGACATCCGATTTTCATAAAATTTGAAATGACTCGACAAATATATGTAATATTTATATATTTTAAATTTCGAACGATTCGGTTGGGTAGTTTTTGCGTTATTATATGCGGACAGTCGGACGGATTGAACGGTGCTACGGATTTACGTAATTACGAACGTACCTAAAATGACACCAACAGTCAAGGAGATGTAAAGCTTTTAAATAAAAAAAAATAATAAAAACAATGCATGAAAGCGTAACACATTCTGATATTAAAAAAAAAAAACCCAAACAAACGAAAAACGAATAAAGAAATTCCTATAATTACAAAAGCTATACGAAAAATATCCTCCGTACAAAGGACCACTGAAAGGATACTTTAAGTGCATTTGTTTTCTATAAAGTGTAATTAAAACCCCTGCACCAGAAATATGTAGGCAACGTATGACGAAATTTTCTTTTCTTTTAATGAAAACCTATGCTGCATTATAAAATAAAAATGTAAAAATATCAAAGTTAAAAGCACTAATAATTTTAAATTTTAAGCATACCGCTTTCAGTAGCATACAGCATACAGTTTTCATTACCAAGGATAGCTAAAATTTGCTCAAATATAGAGAAGAAATGGGGATTCAAGTTAAAAGTTTATTGGCCAATAGGAAAACATAAAATTGCAGGTAAAAACCAACAAGAAAATAAATGGGAAATGGAACCGAAGTAGAGAAATTGCATTAAAAAAATTAAGAAAAAGATTTTCTATGTAATTTTTCCAAACAATATGATAATTGGAGAGAAGCGAATTCTCAATGAACAACATTTTTCAAATTTTTATTAATATGAAATGCTTCAAAAAAATTAAGTTCGTGTGTAGAAGTAGATTTAAAGATTATTTTAATTAAATTGAAGTCAAAAGTATGATTTATCTCCCAGCAATTTGCAGTAGAAGATTTATTGGTTGTTTGTTTTTTAATATATTGTTGATGCATTGGAGTACAAATGTTTGATATTACTGTCCAGTACGTAAAACGTGAAGAGAAAATAGTTTGTTCCCTATTGGGTATCACACGGCTCGTTAAATTCCAACTCTGGATGCTATGATAGAATTCAAATGAACACAATGAAAGGGGCTTGAACAAGGCCGACCCTTCATCGCCCTCAAACAGGGCTATCTCAATTAGATTATATTAGATTTCTTTTTAATGTACTGATATCAAATATCTTCTAACATTAAAACTAAATTCTAATAAATAAATAAATATATACATTAATATTCTATTTCGAAATTTGTATTTGCCTATTGTGAAGCAGGTTACAAGTTGATATAAAATACGTTGACAAAGGTAAGTGAAATTTATATTTATAAGTACTTTTCTCTTATGAGATTGTAGTAAATTATACGTAAACTGCATATTGTAACATAATATATACAGATTCAATCATTCCCCCCTTTCCCCTAGCGGTGAAAACGCTGTCCCGGCCTGTCATTATCAAGATGGCCTTGCCTCAAGTGGTATGTGGCAGAGGTGGCAGGCCATCTTAGCGATCCACACTTTGGAAACCCCCACAGAGGAACTGCTCAACTGCCATCCGGGACTAAGGTCCCGTATAGAGTCTCGCTCTTCTATCTGAGCCAATGGACCAAACAACACAAAGCATGAAATATTAGTAAAAATAAATAAAAAGATAGATGAAAATAAGAAATACAGGAAAATTAGTCTTCCTCATCTTGCGTACTTCTAGTTGACCAGCCTAAGGCTTCTGAGCTACGAAATAGGGAGTGGCAACAAAAAAGTTTGATCCAGCTATATCGGCTGATGCCTCCTCTTCACCATTCACTCATCCGCTACTAAGACAGTTTCTCATCCACTCAAGAATGCGATATTGCCACCCTCGTCCCTGATTGGATAGTGCAGGACTGTCACTTGGTCCGTTCTTTGCACACCATTTTTATTTGGTGTTACTAGAAAAAAACCTGTTTATAAATTTCGTATAAACTTACATGGAAAGGGAATTCTTATTTCAATTGATCCTACCACAATTTTTTCTTAAAAAAATATTGAATTAAAAAAAAAAAAAACAGTCCCATGGGAGCTCGAGTAATGGAAACCATATGATTCTATCACACAGAAGGATTCAGCGGACACACGCGCTTTCGAAACGTAGATCGGACGTGGAAATCCATCAACATCAGCACCTGTCAAGGATATATTTTCTTTGATTGTCCATTAACTACACCAAAAAGCACTTTCGTATTATTCACAAGCTAGCGGTTAATTGGGAAAGGTTTCTGTATTTATAGCAACCTCTTTTGATTTCAATTGTTTTAGTATTCGAACGAGTAGTTATATTATATGTCTATGAGCATTCGCATTTTATTTAATTGTGAAGTATTATTTTCGTTTGGCAATTTAGTTACGAAATATACAAGTAAACACACAAATGCTGAATTATTTATAATGTTTTAAATACAAGTGGGTTAATCTTTTGCAACCGCATTGCACGTTCTTGTTTGAAAAAGATTTAAAATACTCATGCTTGAAACATGTTTTAAAACCTCATGCTTGAAACATATTTTAAATTTATTTATCATATAAATATTTTAATTCCTATAAAAAATCAATAAACTGAGATATAGATTTAAAAGAAGTTACTTTTGAAAATTACAGTTTTTCTTTCCTTTGACGGAGCAAAAATTGAAATTGTGCAATGTTTAGAAGATAAAAAAAATGCGATAAATCGAAATGGATTTTTCAGGTGGCTACCACAGTCGACATATGTCAGTGAACATGTTTTTGCTTTATAATATAGTATGTTTCTGAATGCATGTTTTTAATAAAATATTTCTGTTTATATGTCTAATAATAAATAAATGAGTTTCATTGGCAAATGTAGAACTTCGAATATCATGGAATAGTATTAACGAGGCAGCATCACAACTGGATATTATTTAAAATAAATAAAACTACTGACTTCAACTATCTGCGATAAAATATTTATAGATCGAAATTATTTTACTAAATTTTAATGCATGGAAAAGAATAATGATAAACTTATTTGGAGGGTATTATGGGTAATGTAGAATAGTTATTGAGTAATACGGAATACAGGATTAAAAATAAAAACTAAAAAAATTTAAGAAAAAACGGATTTAATGGCATCAACGGAGGGTCATAGTATGATTGTAGTCAACCAATATAACTCAGTGCATTTGCACAAATCACAAATATGAGGTTCACAATGCAATTTTGAATCTTGCCAGTACAATCAAAGAGGACACACAGAGAGCTAACAAAACACTTTACCAAAATCTCTCCACTGTGGATAAATTTCCTATTACGAAATAAACATATATCATGCAATACATATTGGACATGAAATCCAATTCAGACGCTCCAATCGAATGTCAATTTCCTCACAAGACAATTGTCAGAGATATATGATTTTGGGTACATAATTTCATTCTTCTCTTATTTTAGGTTTGTTTTTTACTAATTCGATAGAGGCAAGTTTTAAGAACATTATTAAACTTTATTTTAAATTCAAATAACAAAATTTAAAATAATTACAAAATAAAATTAAAAACCCTTTTCATTGCAAATAACTTTATAATTTCCTTCAGATGCTTCTTTGATGATAAATTATTGTTGGTATTAATGGAATTAATGCTTGATATTTTGCCCAGTAGTGAAAAAAAAAGTAAGTGTCCCCTAATAATTCAGAAATTAATTATAGTTGAAGAAAGTTACTGATACCAAGCGATTAGAAATACTATCTATTTTTAAATGATGTATATAAAATTTGCATAGTGGGCCATTTATATATCAAAACGAAACCAAACTTTGTATTTTTTCAATAGTAATACCCAAGTTAGACATCATAAATAAATTCTACCCGCTTCATTTACCATAAATCCAAATTTTCATGAAATTTGTACGAGTAGTTTCCAATAAATTAATTATTTTACAATGAGAATATTTTTTAGGCTGTATTCAAATTGAAGTTCAGTACTCGATTCTTGAAATGCTACAGAAGGATTATGTCTCTTTTATTAATGTTTTATTTATTGCCAATGTAACCATTTTCACTCGCTTAATAACTATTGCCAGCCAAAATGTTAAAATGAGTAAATTTTAATACTTACCAACACAGTTGAAAAGTCATTAATTATAAATATAAGTTTTCTTATACGTCCATTAAAAACATTTCAAAAATATATATTAAAATATTTAATTGCTAAAAAGGACGTCAAATGCTAATAAAATACATTAATTAATGTATTTTATTAGCATTTGACGACCTTTTTAGCAATTAAATATTTTAATATATATTTTTGAAAAGTTGAAAAGTGTTGATGCTTTCGGTTTGTCTGTCCGTCGGGCCAGATGCCGTCTGTCCGCGCTCTAACTCTCGTATATATACTCGAATTGCCATGAAATTTTTGGACGTTATCGAGGTTTACCTGAGCACGAATCCTATTGAAAATGAAGTTTCTACCATGATTAGTTTATTTATTGGGACAGTCAAAAGTTGTCCATTACATTAAGGCCTATGGGGAAAAATCGTTTCAGATGAATTTTAAAGATGTTACACCCTGCCAAACATATTCAAATTTATATATATGCGCTAAAATGTGCATTTTGTAAAGCATGTAGTGAAAAGAATTGTTATTATTAATTTACAGGGCCACACAAAAGAGTCCCATTGCATAATAATAAAGGGGGTATTGTTTGGGACATATTTTAATTATGGTAAGCAATTTCATGTAATAATCAAATTGATATACGTCGCTGAGGCTTAATGCGAGTTATTTTATGCATAATACGAAGTGCATAGCATTTATAGGGACACACAAAAGAATTCAATTAGTATATTCTATCCGAAGTACTGTTTATCATGGATGATTGCTGTTGGATGGATGAAATGAATTTTTAATTTTGATATCCGTTTTTAAGATTTACTAAATGTATGCATATTATATAATGTATATAAACTCTAAGAGTAACACAATTTATGTATACAGGGTTACATAAAAGATCTTGGAAAGGTTATTGCATATGAGCATAATTTACTTAAAAAGATGGTTTTTAAATGAGTTATGCATTTTTATGTTGAACTGCATTCAATTTACTAAGAAATTTTTGTAGAATATACAGATAAATTAATATACAGGGTCACGCAAGGAACAGGATACATGGTCATCTTTGGATGATAATTTCTGGATTTAATTTAAGTAGTTTAAAGAGTATTTTTGCTTGAACTAAATTTTAGAAAAATATTTTCTTGTATTAAAAGTACCAGGTAAACTACAGGGCTGAGCAAAAATATTCAGTATGATTCCATCTATTAGTATAATTGAAGAAAGGAAAAATTCCACCAGTTAGACGTTTTCTTGCTAAACTAAATTTTCCCATTATATAGTCTATGTATCAATCGAGAGATCAAATACAGGGCTGTTCCAAAGTATAGGAATATGGATTTGGCTTACAGTAATACTTTATTTCTCTGGACAACAAAGTTTTGCTAAAGATTACAGGAAATGTTGGAAAGTGTTTCATAATCTATGCTTAACTCATGATTTTTCTTACTTTTTTTCAAATTATGCTTTTCTGCACATCATAGTCCTCTCAAAAACCACCGTTTTTGAAGTTTTAAATCATAATTCGAAAATTACTTAAAACAAAAATTGAAATTAAGACTTCTCGTAAAACAGCATATGATAAGCTTAAATCTAGCAAAATAAACTGTAGATTATCAAAATAAATAGTAAATAAATTCACGTTTAAAAAAAAATATATATATATTTCATAAGTTACAATTTATATTTGAATTTTTTAAAATTACAAATTCAATCTATTTATCTTTGTTTTTTAGGTATTATAACTACACAATAATATCACATTAGGATTATAATTTCAGGAGATATCAATAAATTATCGAAATGTAGAAGTTTTAAATTTTGAATGTTTATAATTCAAAAACCTATCATTAAAATGACTTGAAATTTCATTTCTAGACGTAATTTGAAACGAAGATTTAAAATATTTTGTCAAAATTAGATGTTGCTATTGAAAAAATCAAAGTTTGATCTGGTTTTGACATGTAGATGACCATGTAAGCATATTTAATATACATTAGTCAAAAGTAAATTTTATTTCCGATTGTTTGAAACCAGTGAATTTCTTCTATTACATGTAGTTGCAGAATTAGTCGGGGTGTTTACCTTTTTGCACTAGTGTACATATATTTTCAATTGTTTTATTGCCAAAAGTATGTTCCCAGAATCTGAAAACTAAATTTGTGGATATTTTATATGACTTTGAATTTAGGAATTTAAGCTTAGGAGGTATGATGGCCTGTATCAGGTGGTTTTAGTCTTTTTATTTTTACGTTTAGTTTTCACTGAGTCACATTTCAGCGAATTCGAAATGATTTTTTAAAAGAACTCTTTTAAATGTTTTTTGCCTTTTTTTGACATACCAACGGAATTAAAATATAAAGATATGCTAGCGTTGAATTTTAATTTTTGAACTTTGACTATAGTTGATTTTCAAATCTTGAGCGTCTTGACTCATTAATGGCATATATATAGACATCCTAATTGAGATTTTGAAGTAGACGATTTGGCTTGCAGTAGAAGATTTGCTTACGTGGTAGATAAAGCTCTGATGTAACCTCCTGTTGCCTAAGGACTAAGTCCTGATCAGTGTTCGGGTCATTTTTAGATTTCCTCTTTAACTTTTCAGAAAATTTCTGTTTGTTCTTTTTTTTGTGAGGTAGCGCTTTTTTATTATTATTAACCATTTGGAAAATGCTTGTTTCTGTTGGTCGAGAATAGAGATATCTGAAACATATCTGAAACCTTGTCATGTCCAGTTTTTATTCGTTTTCTAATTGGTCTATGTTTAATGTATAGAAATAAAATACCTTTGTTGTCACGATAACAAAAAAAAAAAAAAAAAAAATTAATAAATCAAAAATAAATTGAGATACAGCTTTCAAACAAATTGATTGCATTTAAAAGTACATTTTTTCTCCTATACGACGGTGTAAAAATTGAAAATGTGCGATGTTTAGAAGTTTAAAAATTTAAAATACTAAAAATTATAGAACTAAAATTTCATTTAAAATTCGTTTATGATTGGTCCAGGAATATTAATGTTTAATCTATAGCGTACGCAATATAGGTTGTTACATAAACCACTCTTTGAAGATCATAAAAATGATGTTTATTATTATTATTTAGAATTTATTTATAAGTCTTAAATTTTGCTGTTTGAAAAAAAAAAAAAAAAAAAAAAACATTTTGAAAAATGTTGTTGTAATTTGTTAAATTATATTTTTTCTTTCATAGATTTATTGATTACTACTTAAAATTTGAGTTTTTTCTCGCCTGTAAGTAACCCAATGGGGCATTTGTAGAACTTTCATGCTAAAGAAAGATATCTAATATTTCTACATATACAGGTAAATAAAATTTTTCTTTTAAATCAGTTATTTGTTCCTATATTGTTTTATATGGTTAATAATAAAAGTAATAAAAACTGTTCATGCTGGTATTTTTTTAAAGAAAGGGAGCGAAACTATTTTTAAATGCAAATATTTTTTTAATAAAATTTTGTAAAATTACAAAAAAAGTATATATTATTAATAATATTATTATTATTTGTTCAAGTTTGCAGTCACTTATGGCTGCTGCTAGAACTGAGCTCAGATTCTAACAGTTATTTTTATAAGTAGAATGAGGTATAACCGATAATAACCCGGATATTCTACCAGCATTTCATAATTTTGAACAACTAGTACACTGATGTAAGTAACATCTAAAATACTGTAAAAAAAAAGCTCTTGAGGAAAATTAAATAACATGTTAAAGAAAACTTCTTATCTTTATTTTATCTTTAAAATACGCTATAAAACTAATCTTTCTTAATTGTTTTTAATCTTGACATTTTTTTCTGAAACATCATAGCATTAAGTAGCAGCTATTTAAATAGTACATTTTATTATTATTATTTCTTTTCTTACGCATAAGATTAATGCAGATAAATAAAGCTTTATCATTTAAGTATTATTAAAGTAGACGTTTTGCAATTTATGTAAATTGTCTCATAAGAACGTTAAGAACAACGTAGAAGAGCAATGTAAAAGCAATAATTTTTTAACTGATGTTTTTTTTCTCTTTAAACAAAATTTTGTATTGAAACCCTATATATGCAACATAACGTTCTATAATAAAGGAAAAAAAAATCAATTATGTAGAGGTTTAATATACAGTAGCTGTAAAAAGTTTCTGTCCAGCTAGTTTCTTTGATTTGTTTATCAGAATGTTTCAGCGAAGAAGAAGCGTAATTGCTACAAAAGTTAGGAATATCAAATGACCTTTGACCACGTGATCATTTTGATTGCATACTGAGAACATCTTGCGAAAAGGGGAGGATTTCGAAATTCGGGAGTGCAAAAGTTTCCGGATATCCGTCATTCTTTTGTTTTTGTTATCGGTAAAGTGTCTTTTTTGACCGTGTTTGTTAATGCATCAAAGTAATGAAGCAACGTAGTTCAAATTCTAAAAGGAAAATTTCAAAAATTATTCCTCGTAAACGAGTGATTTGTTTGTCCCTAAAGGACCAATCACCTCGTTAGATTGCGGCAAAGTTATCGATCGATTAATCTATTCTGAGGGATATTATAAAAAATATAAAGGAAGCCTGGACTCTACTGTTTAGAAATCTAGAATACTGCATCTGATGTTTTCATATTAGATGCTCAGCCCTTTGAAGAATGATATAAAGATGGTCCCACCAAGCGAACACTGCTATTGAAATTTATGTTATTGAAAATTTGGGATCTTTTGGGACTTATGAACCCATTTATAATACCCTACATGGCCATTGATGACCACCCACTTGCGGTTTTAGACATTTTGTTATATATCTAGAAAAATACATGAGGAATTATCCTGAAACTAAGTGTATAAACATGATAGTACAGGTCATATTTCCGTGACGATTTTTCCCCGAAACTTTATCGGAGACTGTCAACAAATTAAAAAAGAATGAATATCTTTTGGATAACCCTGTAAAAACTAATGTAGAAAAAGCGCTCAAAGTACAGATTATGATTAAGTGGCTTATTGTAATAAACTGTGTTCATTTTTATGTCGGTCGCATGTATACTCTTAGAAAAATTAAGGTTTATATAAAAACATTCCCGAATTTTTAAAAGATTTTTCCTTATAATTTGCAGAGTTCTTACTATAAAATAATATTCTTTTCTGAAAATATGACAAACAACATTGCATATAATACCCTGTAATCAGAATTAAAAAATAATAAAAATTGTATGAAAAATGAGTAAGTTCACTAAATAACTTTTCACTGCGCCTGTGTCAACGATATCAAAATTGCTTATTATGTTAGCTAAATGTATAGAGCAACTTTTGTGAAAGTCGCAAAATCATAGCTTGAATATTCTGAAAATAATCGTCAATAGAATAAGTTGAAAATCCGTTATTCCCAAAATGAAGCAAAAAGAAGAAAGAATTGTATCCATATATATATATTCATTGATTAGTGTCAATATAGAATACACAGTATGGGACGTACTACTACATTTGGATAAAATCCCTCATTTTGGGGAACAACGGGTTTTGTGCTTATTCTATAAACGATTACTTTCAGAATTTTCAAGCTATGATTTTGAGATCATCGCAAAAGTTGCTCTATACATTTAGCTAACACAATATGATGTTTAGCTAACACAAAATGAAATTTTGATATCGTTGACGCATGCGCAGTGAAAAATGTTTTAGTAAACCTACTCATTTATCATACAATTATTATTATTTTTTAATTCTGATTACAGGGTATTGTGTGCAATGTTCTTTGTCATATTTTCAGAAAAGATTGTTACTTTATATTAAGAACTCTGCAAATTATAAGCAAAAAACTTGGAAAAATTTGGGATCAGTTTTATAAAAACTTTAATTTCTCTGCGAGTATACATGCTATTCGCATAAAAATGAACACAGTTTATTACAATAAGCCACTTAATCATAATCTACAGTTTGAGCGCTTTTGCTACATTAGTTTTGACAGGGTTATCCAAAAGATATTCATTCTTGTTTAATTTGTTGACGGTCCCCTATGGAGTTTCGGGAAAAAATCTTCAATGGTGAAAAGCTTCCCCAAACACATGTGGAAATGTGGTCATGTTACAGAAGTCATGTATAGTCGTGATTTTAAAATAATGTGTATTACAGATTGTAAACGTTGATTTTAAAAGACCTGTGCAACTTTTATATAATCTTGAATTGGACTTTGTTGACTGTATAGTCCACACCAAGTCAAATTAGTGTCCATTATAATGGACACTACAAAAAGGCTCTATACATTTAATTTGTGTTGTTACTCCTAGTTACCTTCATTATTGTTTAATTTGCTTTCATTTTGTTTTGTTTTTCTTTTTTTAGACTGTTGTATTCTTAAAACCTTTTATTTGTATATGTGTACCTGCATGTATGTTATCGGAAACTTATGTCAAGCATGTAAACATATTCTCATGTTTATTAAATTGTATAATGTAGATGCAGAACTGAGAGTTTATCCAGGGGCAGTGTGTTAAGAATGCCTCTTTGGCAATATTAGCCAAATTTGTCAGCTGGTTGTGCAACCCTTTCTTTTTCTCTGATTTTTTTTTATGTAGATAAAAAACTTAAACTGAATCGTGAATTTCGGTAATTTGGAACTCTCAAAAGAGAATAATGAAATATTAATATATTTCTAAATGTAAATATATGTATTATAAGTTTTTAAACCTGAAGTTATATTAATTTGAGGTGCTGTATGAGTATTTATTCAAGTTAATAAGAATTTAATACTTACCTGCTGATTTATGAAAAAATTTCGATTTCTACGAAATGATTATTATGAGAATCTTCGAGCCTGCAATTTTATGGATGTAGTACTCTTCACCCCCTCTCACCCCCCCTTTAAAAATCCTGTAAAACTAGGTCTTTAAAAACTTCATACCTCCCTCCAAAAATAAGTTAATATAGCAACTGTTGAAAATGAGTATATAGGCAACTAAAACATTAGATTTCGATATTCCACATCAACCATCGAAGTACAAATATTTTTTACACACTAAAGACAATAATTGTTGAACCATTCTCGTAAAGTGAACATAATTAAATTCCAAAATTTCTACAAAATTTTGGTAATTAGCTATAATTTTTTTAACAGTTCACCATAACAAAAATAATTGATCTCAATATTTCATGATTAAGAAGGGTAATTAATTATTTTTTTATAATTTTACTATGGAATTAACATAAGGTTTTTATTAAAAATATCTATAAACCGATACAAATGTCCACTATATTAAGAGAATTAAATAAAGTTAAATATTACAAAAAAAAAAGATTTTTGATGATAAGTATTTGTAGTTAAGTAAATCCTCCGCCTTCCCTCCTGTTTTATAAGTTTACAAATGGTTAGTGAGCTTATCTTGAAAATAAATTTTTAATAATTTTTCCGTTTTAAAAAATACACCCTTTTATTTTTATTCGTACAAAATGAAATGTTTTACATAATCAAGAAAAATCTATTTCTCACATAGCATTCATTAAAGCAAGCTTAACTGCAAAAGTAATCCAACTTTAAAAATCTTATGAATTCGAAGAGACACGTCGAAAACATTTTCAAATTTTTACCATTTTTATTAGACAAATGCCAGATTTCCATTTATTTTTTTGGCTCGAAAAAAACATTTATTTTCGTTCAATCAAAGAAATTCCGCTTTCAAAAATTGAAAATATCTGTTTTTACAAAAATTCTGGCAAATGCTTGAGATTTGCATAAAAAGTCTAAAACAAGTTGCGACTTTTCTCGAGATCAAATCATCTGAGCCACTAGCGAATAAAATTTTCAGCTTTATAAATTTGGATGTTCAGCAGTATTTTTGTATACATATTTTTATAGGAATTATAGCAATCAGTATGAAAAAGCTTAAAAATTATTCAAAGTACATCAAGCAGTTTTTTTTAAATAAAAAAACGCCTTGTGGAAATTTCCTGCAACTGACAAAAATCGAAATATTAAACTTTCAAGAATATATTTCATGAATTAATCAGTTTTAAATAAGCTATACTTATTGGAATACACTCAAGGGAATTTCGTGTAACATTAAATATATCAAAATCAGTATCAAATTATTCATCATTATTGTTGTATCATATGTAAATGAGATTATTATTATTATTATTATTATTATTTGCGTATATGAATATCCTCATCATGCCTAGATGAGACACAATTAGTCATAAAGTTATCTCATTTAGGATATTTTTGTCATTTTATTAAACAAAAATATGTTTTATTAAACAGAAAAATATAAAACAGTGTGCAAATCAAAACTAACTTGTCCAATAGAAATTTAATAATAATCTATAATCGAAGAAAACAATATGTGATTATGATATTTAGGTCATTTTTTTTTCGCATTAACTGAAAACTAAGTCATTCGGACGAAGTACCGAAATATTACATTGCATATTATACGTGCCAGTTCATTTTAAAACATTTTTTTAATTGTTAATAAATTTAATACATTTAATACTAAATTTATTGTAAACAAATAATAAATACTTCAAAACTCATACTTTAAACAGTTTTATCTGTTCTCAAGTATTATATTAGATAATTTCATCTATTACATGCATAAAAAATGCCTTACATACATCGTTACTTTAAATCAATTTTAAAAGTGAATATCAGTATATAATAAGTTTCCTTTTTGATGCATAGTGTTTTCTTATTGTTTATATATATGCTTTTTAAAATGTATGATAAATGTGGAGCTATTTAGTAAAGAAATCCAACACTCCAGCTTTAAGTCTAATTTAATGTCTTCGTCGCAATGTGCATACAATTTTCTTTTAAATTTATTGCCTGCATATCGGCCATCTAGCAGTTATAAAAGCAGTTATTTGATAAAATTTAACAGAAGTTTATAACTTTTTTTCGTTTAAAACATTTTCAAGAGCATTAAAAATAAGTGAATGCAAATTTAACGTGAATTAGCTATAAAACACTTAAAAAAATAAAAGCCGATTTTTTTTAAAGTGGTTAAATCATCCCAACAAACCGGCTGATAATTTTTGGGCTGGCTGAAAGATGGCAGTCATGAACAATGATATTTAAAAGTTATAATTCGATTAGTCCTTGACATGAATTGATGTTGTTTATATTTTGTTGTAATTAGCTCCAGAAATGGCATTGCTATACTGCGTTTATTACGATTTCTGTAACAGCTCTATCTCAAGAACAAATGCACGGATTTCCATCAATTTTCAAATTCAGCTAATTCATGACAAGAATTGGTTTTGTTTATATGTTTGTGTAAATTTTATAGGTGAAGCTGCTATGCTGAATTTTGTAGGATTAACACAATTTTAGAGATAGTCATATCTCAAGAACTAATACACAGAATTTCATATTTTTGGAATCCTCATGATGGGCATAATTTTAATTTTGGCACTGCGATAGCAAATTTTGAAATGTTAACATTTATAAGATAGGAGAAAGTTTGGGATTGCTACATTTGACTAGTTTTATTATTATTTGACAAACTAATGTACAATTTGTAGTTAAAAAAGGAAAAGGAATTGGATTTTTTTCAAGAAGAATTTTTTTTGTTAATATTTTTATTACTTTCTCCTATTTTCAATAGAAGAAAGTATTGAAATCGAAATTTTTTTTTCGACTTCCGGTTTTCGACGGATTTACACGTTTTACGGGTCAGATTCCTAAAAACATGTTTTTACAAAACGTCTGTCTGTGTGTGTGTCCGTATGTCGCCATTCTACCATCAAAAAGTGTATGAAGTTATGCATAGAATTGAACCAATTTTTTTGTGAATGTTTTTGGCTGTGGAAAGCAGGTCCTCCTTCAGTAAAAAATTCAGTTTTAAAATATTCCGCCAGAAGGGGGCGCTGCAATCGTGATGTTTGTGCCATTTTTAATATTGTACCGACCAAAAGTATATGAAGTTATGCATCGAATTGAACCAAATTTTTTGTCTAAGTGTATGCCTATGGATAGTTGATCCTCCCTGAATTTGAAAAAAATCTGCCAGAAGGGGCGATGATAGCGAATTTTATGCCATTTTCAATATTGCACCACCTAAAAGTGTATTAAGGTTGTTCTAGAACTGAACTAAATTTTTTGTATATGATTATTTTTTGGTAAGGCAAGTAGATCCTCCCTGAATTTGAAAAAGAAAAATCTGCCTATCATTCTGTTGTCCATCGGCTCGTGCAGAGACGGAATTCGTTTTTACTCCGATTAATTGACGGAAGCAGAAATTTAAGATGAAAACCAAAGTTGGTATAGTATTGAATTAAAATTATTAAAGCATTAAAATGAGTAACTATTTTTTAAAAACATTAAAATGTACGTATGAGATAGAAGAAAGTTTTGGGATTGGCACATCCAACTAGTTACACTTTTAATAATTGAAAAGTTTATATAACAAATTTGTAAAAGTATTTAGTATGTCTAAATAAACGGTAGTAAATTATCTGAAGAGTTTTTGCTTAAATCATATTTTTTAACACTATAAAAGAACTTGTCTTGCACTGTAAAAAAAAAAGTGTCGATCTACTAAAAAAACTTTAGTGATCCTTGTAATTACTAAAAAATTTTTAGTAATCTTAGTCGGTTACTAGAAAATCTGTAAGAATTACTAGAAAAAAGTTAGCAATGGATAAGAGTTAATAGTTTTACATTTTTAAAAGCTATTACTAAAACTCACTTGGTGTGGCGTTGATAGCATAGTGGTTATAGTAACGGATTCCAGGCTAAAAGGTCCCGGGTTCGATACCGGAACCGTCAAGTACGTTCCGAATGTATGTAGTGTAAGCACTCGTTAATAAAGGGATTGTGAAAATCCTGTCAGAGCAGGTAGCATTTTTGGCGAAAATCTATCGCTTCAGAAGTTTGGATGCAGCTCCTGTCCTTCGGGCGCACGTAAAGGTTATTAAAAACAATTTTGGAGCTATTACTAAAATTTTCTTGGTGGCTCATACTAAAGATTTTTAAGTTAGTTATACAAAAAATTATTTTGTTCAGTTTACAAAAGAAATGCTTGTTTCACTTCCAAAAAAAAATGTTTGTAATGGTTACTTAAAAATTCTGTGGAATACAAATTTACTAAAGAATTTTTAGTAACCTCTTGAATTTTTTTTTACAGTGTGGCTTCCATGTCATCATCCTAACATCAAATATTTGATAATTTTTTTGAGAAAACTATTTTTATATCTAAATTTTCTGAAACTTCACTACTGTTGTAAGAATATCAACTAGAAACTGTTCAACTAACATAAAAAAAATCAAAAGTTTTGAAATAATTTAAATAAAAAAAAAAAAAAAATTTGTTTTCAAAATCTCACATTTTGTGATATTTATCCAGATAGACCCTACTGTAACGGAAATCTTTTTAATGGCCCTGTAAATGAACCGAAAATACCATACCTTCATTCTTAATACCGAAGATGCTATAGTAAACACCAATATCATATATCAATTTAATGGCAATCGAACTATATTTAAGCGAATTGGAACACAGACACACAGACGCGCAGACAAACTGAATTTAAACATTTTCAACTGACTTGGAAAGTGTTAAAAATAATTTTTCAAATCTATATTTCTTACATATGAAAAAAAATCTTAGATTGAAATTGTAAAAAAAATCTTGCAGGTTTGTTAATTATGATTTAGAGGAGCGAAAACATGTAATGGTATCACTTTAAGTGCTGAAATTCCCCATATTCAAAACAAATAACAACGAAAATACATTTTCAAATAAAGTATACATAATTTTTTGTTAAAACATTATTATATTTCATATTATTAATCATATTCCTTCTTCACTAATAGCGTAGAAACTTTTTTTGTTAATTAAAATCAAAGTGTGTTTGGAGGAAAAAAAATTATTTTTCTTTATGAATAGTAAAAGAAGGGAAAAAAGCGCTTTCTTTTACTGACAAGAATATTTTTTTAAGAAAAATTACCAGCACATATAGAAATTAAAGATAAAACTTCTGCATTTAAGTTTAAAACGATAAGCATGATTCAAAATAGAACTGATTTGAATAATTAAAGAATGTAATGGATCTTTCCTTAAACTTTGCTATAAACATATTTACATTAAAAAAGTTGGGCTTAAGTTGAAACTTAAAAAAAAAAAAAAAAACTTTGAAAAGTGCACATTAATATGTGGTCACTAATATCATTAAGTTTTTTCATTGCCAGTATACCGGGTGGGCAAAAAGTAAAAGCTTTAAAAATTCATAACAGATGGAAAAATAAAAAAGCGATTTGCAGGGTTATCGTCTATAATTCACGGGAATTTTTAAAGACAACAATGAAAATTAACTAAAAAAACCCCGACAGATGGCGCTGGAAACGTTCGATTTCGGTGGAAATAAGTAAATGAGACGGTCATAAGAACTTGCACCGCTAAATCACAATTAGTTCACGATTAAGAGCCGTGTACTTGATCAAGGATAGGCTTTGTTGGTAACGTTATTTTATCTAAAACAGGTATTAGCGACCAATCCTTCAATAAGTACACGGTTCTCAAACGTGAGCTAATTTTGGATTAGCAGTGCAAATTCTTATAACCATGTCGTTTGCATATTTCCACCGAAGTTTCCAGCGCCATCTGTTGGATGTCTTTTGAGTTAATTTTTATAGCTGCCTTAAAAAAATTCATGTGACCTATAGATGCTAACCCTGCAAACCGTTTTTTATTTCGGTTATTTTTCCGTCTGTTATGATTTTTTTAAAGTTTTTACGCATTTTCTGCCCACCCGGTATACATAAGCTAATTAATCTAAGCTCCCGAGACTTTTAAAAACATTATTGAAATTTGTACAAAGTTTAAGAATTTATAAAAAGTTTATAAATTGTGCTACTAAATTTATACAAAAGTAATAACGGCTGCTTTATTCATATAGCAGACGATTACACTAAACAGTGAATTTTCTCAATCCGTAAAAATAATATTAAGACATTTCGTCTATCTCTCTATGTTTAGAGTAATCTCATCAATTAAATTATATCGTATATTATATTCTCGAATAGAACTTTCCCAAGTCATCATCGGTCTGGCCTCTAACGTTTCTCTTCCGGACTCCATTGAAAGAGAATTTTAGGAAGGCGTTACGCTTTCATTCTGTGAATATGTCCATATCAATTAAGTTTGTTAAACTCGTCTTTATTAATAACAAGGTAGAACCCATCGAATTTCGATGAAAGAAAGTATTTAAGAAGGAACTGTTTCATTTATTTTAAATAAAGCTGCAACATTAGCTACAATAAAAAACGTACCTCATATTGGTAAAATTAACTCTTAAAAAATTGATATTTTAATTGATATATTGATTTTTTAATTGATAATTGATATTATATTTTTTAATTAATATAAGTTAACAAAATTCTATAAAATTCAGTTTAGAAATTATTAAAAATAAACTTTAATCGTATATGTAGGCAGTAAAATATAATGAAGATCAGTTATTAAATAAATTTGTCAATTAAAGCCCTTATGCTTGGTATTCCAAAATGAAAAAGAGCCAAATTTATTCCGCTTTGAATCAACCATAGATTTTTTTCCCAGTGAAATCTAAACCCGGTATCATTTTGACCATCTCAAAATTTACATATGCACCTCTCATATCCGAAAAAAAAAAAAAAAAAAAAAAAAAAAAGTATTTTAATTTTATTTTTTTAAAACCATAAAGGAGAAAATAAATCACACGACTATTCCTTAAAATTTATTTTTAGTATAATTTTATTTATTGTAAAGCAATAAACTATAAATCCCCCATTTAATTGATAAATAAAAACATAATAAAACCAAAATTCTCCGGTTTTATAACAGACGATATTTTTGACACAGCAGGTATTAAAGTGTTTAACTTTCATGAGAAAATGGCAACAAAAAGATACAGCAATCTGTTTTTTTTTTTTTTACTTTAAATAGAAATGGAGTACTTCTGTTTCCACAGTTACAAAAATGGTATTAAAAACTATAAAAAATAAATAAATCAGATATGAATTAAGATACAGTTTTAAAAAAAATGCATTTAAAAGTACATTTTTTCCCTGTACGACGGTGTAAAAATTGAAAATGTGTGATATTCCTATATCATTATATTATGGAATACTTTTTGTGTGGCCTTGTAAATTAATAACAAATGTTCTTTGCACCACAGATTATGCAAAATGTATATTATAATATGTACCTTCATAGATGCATATCAATTTTATTATGTTCGAATGAGTGTAACACTATTAAAATACATTTGAAACATTTTTTCTCATTGACCGTAATGCAACGGAGTACTTTTGATTGTCCCTGTAATTGATCTATGCATCCGATTTTCATAAAATGTGAAATAACTCGACAAAATGATGTAATAATTATATGTTTTGAATTTCAAACGATTAAAATGCATTTGCAACTTTTTTCCCCATTGACTGTAATGAAACGGAATACTTTTGATTGTCCCTGTAATTGATCTATGCTTCCGATTTTCATAAAATTTGAAATGACTCGACAAAATTATCTAATAATTATATATTTTAAATTTCAAACGATTCGGCTGGGTAGTTTTTGCGTTGTTATATGTGGACAGATGGAAAGACTGAATGTATTTACATAATTACGAACACACCTAAAAAAGTGCAGTGTTAAGTAGATAAAATTAATTAATTTAAATTCATTTAATTGCAAAATCTAGCAATACAATATTTTAAAACCCTAATTGTGTACATAGGGTACACGTCATAAAATATCAAGTTTTAACTGAGTATTTTAAAGTTTTTTTTTTTTTTACTATATTTTCCATTATTAGACCGATATATGGATTTCAAATTTCTTTTTTCGTAAAAATAAAACAAGTAAGAAAAATCATGCGTTAAGCATAGATTATGAAGCACTTTCCAACACATAATGAAATCGTTAACAAAACTTTGTTATTTAGGGAAATAACAGTGTATAGCCAAATATACCCAAATATGTATTCCAGTACATTAGAACAGCCCTGTATTTCATATGTCAGTTGATATAATGGGAAAATTTAGTTTAGCAAGAAAATACCCAGTAGCTTGAAATTTCTTTTTCAGCAATTCATGCTATTAGATGGAAACATACTTGAATACTTTTGTTCAGCCCTGTAGTTTACATTGTACCTTTATTACACGTCAGCATTAGGTTAAAATTTATTGTAAACTAAAACACTTTTAAACCAACTGAAATCACATTCTCATAAATCATCATTCATAGGCATCCATGTACCGAATTCTTTGCGTGGCTCTGTATATCCCATTATCTATATTCTGCAAACATTTCTCAGTAAATTGAATGCAGCTCAGCGTAAAAATGCATAGCTTATTTATGAACCACGTTTAAATAATTTACGCTCATATTCAGTAATGTTGGTGAGCTCTTTTGGGTAGCCCTGTATATCAACTATAACATTTATACATACCATATAATGTGCATATATTTAGCGAAATATAAACGCGAATATCATAATTAAAATGCATTTCATCCCTCCATCAGCCATCATCGGACACATATACGGTACTTCGGAAAGAATATACTATTTGAAGTTTTTTCGTGCGGCCATGTAAATGCTATGTACTTCATATAATGCAAGACAGTAGCGTATAATTTATATTAAGCTTCAGTGACATATATCAATTTTATTATACATGAAAAAGCTTAATATATTTAAAATAAGTCACACACAATTCCCCCTTTTACCATTATCTAATGGAATTCTTTTGTGTGGCCCTGTAAATGAATAATAGCTACATTTTCACTTTATATTTTATAGAATGCATATTTTAATATGTTTGACAGGGTATAACATCTTTAAAATTCCTTTGAAACGATTTTTCCCCATAGGCCGTAATGTAATAGGAAACTTTTGATTCGCCCTGTAGATAAACTAATCATGGTAGAAACTTCATTTTCGAGAGGACTTGTGCTAGAGTAAACGTTAGGACGTTATCGTCCTAAAATTTCATGGCAATCCGAGTATATTAACGATTTTCCCCATAGGTCGTAATGTAATGGAAAACTTTTGATTCGCCCTGTAGATAAACTAATCATAATAGAAACTACATTTTCAATAAGGTTCGTGCTAAGGTAAACGTCAATAACGTCCTAAATTTTCATGGCAATCCGAGTACATTAACGATTTTTCCCCATAGGCCGTAATGTAATGGGAAACTTTTGATTCTCTCTGTAGATAAACTAATCATGGTAGATACATCATTTTCAGTAGGGTTCGTGCTAGAGTAAACCTCAATAACATCCTAAAATTTCATGGCAATCCGAGTATATTAACGATTTTCCCCCATAGGCCGTAATGTAATGGGAAACTTTTGATTCGCCCTGTAGATAAACTAATCATGGTAGAAACTTCATTTTCAATAGGACGTGTGCTAGGGTAAACGTCAATAACGTCCTAAAATTTCATGGCAATCCGAGTATATTAACGATTTTTCCCCATAGGCCGTAATGTAATGGGAAACTTTTGATTCGCCCTGTAGATAAACTAATCATGGTAGAAACTTCATTTTCAATAGGACGTGTGCTAGGGTAAACGTCAATAACGTTCTAAAATTTCATGGCAATCCGAGTACATTAACGATTTTTCCCCATAGGCCGTAATGTAATGGGAAACTTTTGATTCTCTCTGTAGATAAACTAATAATGGTAGATACTTCATTTTCAATAGGGTTCGTGCTAGGGTAAACCTCAATAACGTATAAAAATTTCATAGCAATCCGAGTATATTTACGGGAGTTAGAGCGCGGACAGACGGACAGACGGCCACACAAACCGAATGCATAAGCACTTTTCAACTTTGTTGGAAAGTGCTAAAAACTAGTGCAGTTAAGGGTTAATGAAAAAAAGCAATTGAAACTTAAAAATAAATTTATTAAGCATTAAAAAATGCATGCTGTCAATAATTTTTAATAATTACAAACATATTCCAAAGTTTAGTTGCTAATTGAGAATTGAAAAAAATATATTGATATACAATTGTTTGTAAGAAAAAATTTTTTGATTACGAATTTCCATGTAAAGATAAGTTGCGGTCTCGATTTTTCTTTTAAATTTGAGATGTCGCTTCGTACCAATTAAAGATCGCATCTTGTTGTTATCTTAACAAGTTGTTGTTGAAGATTAAAAATATTGCATACAATTTTTGCAGATTCAGTTGCAATAAAAATTTTGAATTTCGGAAAATTTAGGATTTTTCAGATTTAGTACGAAATTATTTTTTGGTTTCTCGGAATTACTAACCTATATTTTGCCTCAAATTCTTAGAACTTAGGCTATATAGTACAATAAAGGATCTGTCTAATGCAACATTTATGCGATTGTTAAAACAAAGCAAGTTTACTTTAAAAAAAAGCATCATCTATGAAAAAAAATCACGAATAACTAAGTTAAGTATTCGCGAATGTTAAAGCGGTCTTCCTTTTTTATTTTGTGGCTAATCCAAACTGGCAAATGCTAAAGGATTTCTGTATTCTTAAATTTTAAATTTTTTCCAGCCTAGAATTTCTCTCTGATTTTCGCCTGAAATCCATTTCGACAGAGAGCCGTTTCTTTTTTAAGGCGGAGATTTAATGTCCATCTGAACTCTCATTATCTTTCTTATTTAACCAGTTTAAAAATGTTTCTTTCTTTTCTTGAATTTGTATAAGAATTTCTTCATTTAATCTCTTGAGCAACAGCACTAATATTTTGTTTTAGGGGGTTATACAGATCCTCCTCAGTACCTTCAAAATCTATCAGTAGCCTATCATTCATTTTTTCTTATATACATTCTGCCCACTGAAGTCCGTGGATGCACCAATAATTTCTTAACGGCAAGAGCCATTGTCATAAAGTAAGGTCTAAATATACTAAAGTTACCACGCGCTATTAAATAAAGCCGACCACGGCTCCACATGTACAATGTTTCCCTCTATATCATTATGTAAGAATACTTTTGCGTGGCCTTGTATATTAATAAAAAAATATTCTTTTCACCACCAGATTATATAGAATGTATATTTTAGTATGTATTTAATAGATGCATACGAGTTGTATTACGTTCGAAAGAGTGTAACATCATTAAAATGCATATGAATGCATTATAATGCGGAGTTAGAATTCCTATTTCGAAAATGAAAAGAAACAGACAAAAATGTGATTTACAAAGTTGTAGAGCATCGTGGATTTAATTCGAAAAGAGACCTTGTGGATATTAATGTGAAGATTAGAATGGTTAAAGCGAACTTTTTTTCGTGATTTCCTGCACTGCACGTCACGTCACGAAACTTGAACGGAAGGAGAAATTATTATCTTTCGAACAAAAAATCATCCAAATGAGCATTGCAGCTGAAGGTGAGAAATTTAAAGATCTCAAATACAGATATATTATGATAACAAGTTGTTTTTTCCTTTCTGAGATAGTTTTATTCCGTCACACTGTAAGAAATCACGAAAAAAAAAAAAAAAAAAAAAAAAAAAAAAGAAACCGCGCAGTTCAATTAATTCGCATTAATGTCCATAAGGTGTATTTTCGTACTAAATCGATGATGTTCTACAACTTTGTAATTCACTTTCCTCCCTATCTTTTCCTGCTATCTAGATAGGAATCTAAAACCGCAGTTTTAGACCACCCTGCATCGTAGATGGTTTCATTCATTAGCATTTAGCAGTTTTACTATACCTAGATCCCACTTTTATGACTATAGCTCTTGTCGTACGCAAATTACTCGGGTGAGAACGAACTTTAATGAACACACTATATGTACCTTTAATTCTGTCATTTTGTAGCAATTCCACTTTAGATTTCTGCATAACTCTATGTACCTTATTTTTTGCTCATTAGAGATTTTAGCTTTACTCTTTAATCAGATCTATCCGATTTTTGCTTTTAATGCTTTATTCACAGTTAAATTTAACTTATATATGTATAGAAAAAAATTAATTTTAAATGGTACAATTAAGTATTTCGAAAGAAATGTAAATTCCTTTTCTTACTTCCAAAATAATATTTTCTTTCCAAGAAATTATCATCTCACACAACACTTTTTCTATTCACATCGACAAAAATAATTATGCAGTCTTTGAAACGCCACATCTTTTATGAGACACAATCAACAAATTTATTAAAGCAAAAACTCACGTAAATCCCAATATTTTACTCTCAGTACATAAAACACATACTCAAATGTATATATATTTATAATATGCAAAATCATTTTGAGCGAAAAATGCTTTAATAACATTTTCTCTCATTCTAATATGAATTATTTATTTTTTGACGGATATAGAAATTACTTTTTGTAAGTCAAGCAAATAGAAAAATTAAAAATGAATAAAAGAAATGAATACTTTTTTATTTAGACGTACATCTTTATTTGAAAACATGATTTTCAAAAAAATATATTGAACACAACTTCATTGAAGGTGTATTTAATATTAATTTCACGCTTAAAAATAATTTGTTTTGCCTTTCCTTTAAATTGATTCAAATAAATAAGATTATGAAAACTGAAAACAATTTGAATGAGATTTATTAACACCGAGAATGAATGAATTTGGAATAATGGTATTTAAAGTCTTCTTAGAATTCGTTTAAGATATGTACCCGTCAAAAGATAATTTGTGAAATAGAATGTTTAAAAAACATTTAACTGAGATAAAATTTTATCATTTGTGTACTAAAAACGATTTGATTCTAAGAAGATTCAAATTAGAATAATTATATTTGTCTTCGTTTACATTTCTTTTATTTGGATGATATATAGATGAAGAAAAATTATGTAATGAAAAAATATATCATGAATATGCCTATTGAATAAGAAAAAGTAGTTTCGTTTTTATTACATTTACATTAGTTTTCTCGCTGCCACTCACCATTGCGCCAAATCGGGACAAAATGCCCCATTTGTCGAGTAAACGAATAATCAGATTCACCAAATTGCGAGTGCTCAATTTCTACTCTTTTTGTGTATAGGCAAATACAGTCCACTTTTATATCCACATTAGTGAACGATTGATGTTACTTTTTATGTTCAGTCGCAACGTGCCATTTACATTATTCTATTTACAGAGATACTGAGTCAACACCAATTCAATTTAGCAACAGTTAAAGTCATAGAAAGGATTATTCGATAGGTATTTCTTTATTGCAGTTTATCACGATGTATGCACCGGCTTCGCAAGGTAAAAATACAAGCCAAATTTCTCGCATCAAGGCCAAATTTTTCTGGAATGTGGAGTGGAAATTAGCCACTTACCATATTACTTATTAGTCATATGCAAAATATTATTGGCCGGTCAATCACTTGCAGTCTCATAGCTTTTTAATGATATTTTCACAGCGGTAAGTCAAAGATCGCTGTTTCGAATTTTTTTTTAAATCTGTTAAAAGAAAGTCTGAAACTTTCTTTTTAGTTTTCTTTTTAGAAATTTAGAACTATTTTAGATAGTATTTTCTTTTCATAGTATCTGTATCAGATTGTCAAATTTCTATTTTATGAGCAGTTACAAAAAAAAAAAAAAAAAAAAAGAAAATAAAAAAGGTTACTTAATGAGAAATTGAAAAGAAAAAGACATACAATATTACTTAAAGAAAATTTTTTTGAATGTTTCATGCCGAATCTAATTTTAAAGCCCTTTTTTATTTGGCTATTATTTTTTATTTCTTACTCGCCAAATCTCTAATGTTGGCCAAAATGCAGCGAGAATGAGGATTTACATTGAAAAATTTTCATTGAATTTCAGTTAGAAAAACAGATTTTTGAATGTTATATGTATATTTTTGTACATCTGAAATAAAGTATCTATTTCTATGTTCATAAAACACTAAGGTACATGACGGCGAGAAAACGATAATTTCTCTTTTATCGATGGCAACGAGTGATTTGTTTAGAAAAATTTGACAATAAGACAAGGAATATGAATATGAGTATTTGATCTCATTCCAGACAACAGCTCAGTTGCTATAAATCTCAATAAAACTCCTTTCCAAACTCAAACTGACAAGGAAGGTCTCCATACGGGCATACTCAGAAAAATCTGAAAAAATTACAGAATGTTCTTCTCATATAGTTACATATGTTTATAAAAAAATTTCGGCGGAACCTTCTTATAACGTCCTTAAAAAAATAATAAAAATTTCGTTTATTTGGCGATTTATCTCCGGTTGGCGAAAAAACGAAATTTTGAAAAATACGCTTTTACGCTTCGAATACTTTTTAAAGAAAAAACTTTCTATGTTCAATTTACTTAAATAAGTTTAGTTTAAGTAATTTTAGTTTTGCATTTTTACTTTACTTTAAGTGTAATTTTGTCATATACGTTTATATGTACTTATAACAAAATGAAATTAATATGTTTTATCATTTAAAACACAATTTAAATTGATTAAAATTGTTCCAAATTGAAAAATACACTGTTAAAAAATCTGCTGCATTTTGTTGCAACGCACTCTCTTGCTTGTATAGAAAACGGTTACTTGGCCGTGAAATGGAGCTTTCTCATTGGTTGGAATAGAGATATTATATACAAGCGGTGGAGTGCGTTGGAACAAAATGCAGCAGATTTTTAACAGTGTATGACACGGTCAATTCGCCATGCTATGGAGCATTCTCATAGGTCAGAAGAGAGATATTCTATAAAAGTAGTGGAGTGACGTTGCAGTAAATGCTGCAGATTTTTAACAGTGAAGTCAATTAAAATCAATTTTCAGATTCGTTAAAATCGTCTGCTTTTGGCGAAGAAATGCACTACTCGGAAAATCCCGCGTCGCTTTCAGCTATTCACGCCAATTATTCTAAACTGTTTTATTTTTTTACATATCTAATAATGTAATTCCGCCGCTTATTTTCACTGATCCTTTATTACCTACATGAGTAGTTCAATTCTTATTTTTTTCAAAAAATTCTGAGTATGCCCCCAATGGAGACCTTCCTTGTGAGTAAGTACATAAAGCACGCGAATAATACTTCAAAAGAAAAAAAAAATAGGACGTCATATTCGAAGTATAGCCTTTTATTTTCAAAAATTTCACAATCATATAAGAAGCATTAATATGAGTAAATAAAGAAATATGACGACGTTAAAACAATTTAAAAGAAACTGAATGTGACGTCATATTGAAAGTATAACGGATATTTTTAAATATTTGACAATAATGCAGAGACTATGAACTCGAATAAGTGCAAAAAGCAGGTGAATATGACGTAATTAAAAGAATTAAAAAGAAATGAATATATATCTTAAATTTAAAACGAATATGTGGTTAATATAAGGTTTTGGTAAGAGAAAATGATCTGATGAATGCCTTTTCATTTATAAAAAATGATTTTCCATTACTCTATCCAATACTTTTCAAGAATCAATAATATGTTATTTGGACTTGGGAAATATATATATATGTATATATTCAAATACTGATATAGAAGCAAAAATTTTAACTCTTTTCAATGAAATTAGAAAAACATATTTCAACAAGATTCATGTATTGAAGAAAAAAAAGTATCTTTACAGATCTGTGCGGAATTTAATTTTTAAATTTAATTTTTACAAAAAACACTCCTGAAACCCAGGGCAACGCCGGGTAGTCTAGTTAGTAATTAATAATACAGTCAAGTCTCTATTAACGAAATTCATTGTTCCGTCAAAAAATTCGTCATATAGAAAAATTCGTTGTACAGAGAAAACCGCCAAATTCATTTAATGTGAAATTTTCGATTAAACATTTTTGGGGGTTATTTAATTAAGATTGAAATGGTTTAACGCTAAAGATTAATTTGATATTTTATTTTTTATTTATTTAAACAATTTCAAAACAAGAAAATAAAAGTTAATTTGAAAAAATAGTAAAACAATGCAAAAATCGGTTGACGAAATCTGTAATTTTTGGTTATTTTCATTTTAAGGCTTTTACATTTTTAAAAGCTTTCAAACTTTAACAAAGAATGCAAATGGGAGTGGAAAATATTTTTTTTCCATTGGACGTCCTCCTTTTGTAACATCAAAGGCAATAATCATTTATCTTGCTGGTTTTTTATTAAGTATTCATTTTCATATTCATTGTGTCTTTCATCAGCATTGTTCACAATCTTGCTTAAAATTTTACTATCAGTGGAACGCTACGTAATAATAAGATTGGTATACATCTCCAAAAAGTCAAAGACAACTAAATTTTCTACAGTACTTCCACGCGTCTTAATTTTTCTCCATTTCTCTTTTTAGTCTACTATCATCAGCTTCAGAATTTACTGAAAATCGTGACTTTTTAAAGCAATTCTAAATCTTTCTTTCAGTGACATTGAATCGTAAGAAATTACATCGGAAAAAAAAAATTATTCTCCTTTCAAAAATTAACGTAAAGTTTTTTTTTTTTTGCTTGTGTGTATGGGTTTATGTGATGATGGTGAGGGTGGGGGCGTATACCTTCTTTTTTTTAAATAAACAATAAAGTAGAAATATACAGCTATGAAATATAAACCAGGAATTAGCAAATGTAAATGCATTTTGACAAACAATTTGAAACGTTTTCTTAATAAATGAAAGAAAATTTCTGAAAAAATTCGTTATATGGAGATATATATTTCGCTGTATGGAGATCATTTTTAATATAATTATAATAAAAATTGACCGTTCCTATAAAAAATCGTTATATAATTCGTTGGATGGAGTTTCGTTATAGAGAGACTCGACTGTATTTCAGAAAAAAATTGTCGAAATATGTTTTGGCAATCACGACAATTATATTTCGTGGTACAGAAAGATAACTAGTTCATATGTGAATTTTCACACTGCTAACTACGCGTAGAACCAACTTAGTGAAAAATGTCCGTATTTCCGTAGATTAGTGAAGAATGACCTTAAAAAGCCGGGGATCAAACCCGGAACCCTTGGAATCGCGCTCCAGGTGCTTTACCATTTAAGATACGAGGACGATACCCGGCTTAGCATTTCTCACTTCATATGTTGGTTTGGCTGCAACTCGCAGCACGAGATGGAACCGTCTTCTCATGAGCACAATTCATAGAAGTGGTGTTCGTAGTGTGTTGGTGTTGTTTATGCCGGCCAATTATCTACGCTTGGGATATAGGCCCTAATGGGTGGGATGCCCTCCGTGGGGGGGGGGGGTCTTTTTAAGGGAACCTAAGGCTCGGAGCGAACAGCACTAGTTTTTATTACACTAAAGGAGCAATCAATCAATCGTTGTTGACCAAACGAAACAAGGGTAAAATCTCTTTAAATGATTTTTGATGGCTGACCTTCCCAAATTTACAAAGGAAGGGGAACTTTTATCTCCCCACATCTACAGTCGTAAAGCTGTCAACTGACTTCGCGTTGGATTTTTCTCTTGAAGTTCGGATTCAGTGCACTGAAAGAACAAAAGCGCCGACATGAAAGATCAAAGATAGCGCAAGAAGTTAGTGCTATCTGCGTAGACCTTAACCCGTATTTACGCAAGGTGGTGTTCGTAGTAGTTAATTTAGAAGTGGGTGGGTTATGATTGCATTTTGCTCAGAAATTGTTTTCAATATGGATAATTTACAGTTTCATAATGCGCGCAGTATTTAATGATTTTAATTCATGTATTAGTCAGATAAAGTTTTAAATGTAAAATTGTAATAAATATTAATTTTGTACGTAAATATTTATTTTTCTAGATAATATAGTTAAAAATATTTACTTTAGGCAGAAAAAAAATCTTAACTGACATATTATTTAAATTTTGATACTTAAAAAACGATGTTTTTGGATCGTTTTGACATACTCAAAAGGTCCTGTGCTCTCTCAATAAGTAAGCATTACTACATCATATATAGATCATCAGATTCTTTGGAAAATTGTTTTAATGTTTACAAAAACACAAATCTAGTCTGTTATATCAGCCCCAACACAGTCCACATATTCTCCACATCAGGCATTCTATCCACTCCACCTTTCTTTCATCCTCTGAATATTTTTCATTGCAAAATAGGCATTACTGTATCTTCCTCACCTTACGTCAATCTGGAAAAAGATAATCTAAGATGTTACCCCGGAGCTTGGAGCAAGGTTCACACTGGCTTTTGACCAAAATTAGGGATTTGCAGAATAGAAAATAAAAAACAACAGCCAAAAAAAAAAAAATAAAATAAAAAAAAATAGAAAAATAGACTGGACGTGAAACACTGAAAAATCTATATTTAACCTGTTATTGTGTTCATAATATTTTCTAAAATAACCTAATTTTTTTTAATTGCTTATAAAATAGAAATTCAACTATCCGCGACAGAAGCCATATAAAATAAATACATTCTAAATATCTCCTAAATGTATAAATATTTAATCATTCTTTTAGTAGTCTAAATAAAAATTCCAAATGAGCTATTTTTATTTATCTTTGTGGAAGTATACGCTAAAAATTACTATAAGATTTCTGCTCTAACCGATAGAATAAATTTGACTGGCTAGTGATACTTTGCGTTTAACTAGTAAATTGTATGGTAAATGGCTAATTTCAACACTGCTTTCCAGCAAAACTTTTCCCTATTTGGCGCTTGATGCGAGTAATTTTGTTTGTGTTTTTACTGGCGCCACGGGAGCCCCACCAGTGGCCGAGAGGTTCTGACCTCAAACTGGTACTAGGTGCTGGGTTCGAACCCAATCGCGAACGTCGGCCTAACCGTTCGGAGTTTTCCGTGGTTTTCTTCGAACCTTGCGTAAATACGGGTTAGGTTCCCTTAGAAAGACCCCCACGGAGAGCACCCCACCCCTTAGGCCTATATCCCACAGCGTAGATAATTGGCCGACATACAAACAAACAAACAAACTGGCGCCACGGGACGCCAGCGCATACATAATGATTACAATAAAGAAATAACTATCATATTATTCTTTCCTTGTCTTTGGCTGTTGCTAAAGTAACTTGGGGTTGAATCAGTTTCTCTATAAATAGAGCAATATGAGTGACAAGATGCGATTGAATATGAAAAGTGAAATCAATCGTTAAGTAATGCGGATAAAAATATGGACTGTATTGGAACATGCAAAAAAAAAAAAAAAAAAGAGTAGAAATTAAAAACTTGCAATTTGGCGATTATAAATGTTCGTTTATTTGCCAAATAAAGCACGTATCGCAATTAGATGATTTGGTGCTATGGCGAGCTACAGTGAAAACTCTACGTCTGAGTAGAATGATTGTTCGTCTTCACGACTTGTCTTGAAATAGTTGTGCATCATATTCCATATTAGCCGGACATACCATCTGAAAAACATAACCTCTTCACTTGTCATGCTCAGTCAGTCATAGTCAGTTTTTCTCATTTTGTCAACAGGCAAGCAGAGAGAAAACTGACAAACATAGCAACAAACATCATCTTTATACTGAACTTTGTTAGCATTATTGAATATGTGATTTTATAATTAATACAAATTTTATAAAATTTACCAGCTAAAAACAGCAAACAATTGAGAACGAGATTTTATTTCACCGCGTCGCTCCAACAACAAGACTCTAACCAGGACTGAACAAAGTGCTTTCTTCTTGGCTGTAACACCTTATGTTCCATATATTACAGTATTCATTGTTGACAGATCATTCCATAATACTCGAACTTCCTTTCTCCTTCTCTGTATTTTTGAGTGCTTTTATTACATTTTAAAAAGTTATAAATAGATTTAATTAAATAATACTGAAAATAAATCTTTTCGCGTTTATTAAAATAAATGTTTCTAAGAAATTTTTTTTTAACTTCATCAATGAAGAAAAAATTTGTTTTCGTTAATAAGAATCCCTTTTAAAATTGATCATGTATATTAAAGTGAAAAAAAAATGCTACCTTTAATAAATAAATAAATGTGCCAGAACTAAACAATTAAAAAGCATTCATTAAGTTATTTTTAGCAACAAGGCTTTTTTTTTATTTATAAATATATTCATGTGAAAAAAGTACTTAAGTTAAAAAGTTTTTTTTTTATTTTTTCTATCAATACTACACATTAAGAAACTGTCATAAATGCCGGAAGGGTTTTTCACTGTATGTTCGATTTTGATATATCTTATTTTTATTTTATAAAATATCGGAAAAAAATTATAGTTGAATTTAACATAGATAAAATATTGATCCTGAATGACGCAATTAAGTATTTTTGGAAATGAAGAAAAATGTTGTTTTCGTTAATAAGAATCCTTTTTTAAAATTGATTATATACATTAAAGTGAAAAAATATGCTACCTTTAATAAATTAGTAAATGTGCCAGAACTCAATAATGAAAAAGAATTCATTATACTATTTTTAACAATATTTATTTATTTATTTATTTATTTTTATAAATATATTCACATGAAAAAAATACTTCAGTTTAAAAGTTCATTTTTTTTCTTCTATAAATAGCATACATTAAGAAGCTGTCGTTAATGCTGGAAGAGTTTTTCATTGTAAATTCGGTTTTGAAATATCTTATTTTTATGTTATAAAATATCGAAAAAAAAATCATAGTTGAATTAAACATGGATAAGATATTGATCTTGAATGATACAACGTATTTTTAAAGAAATGAAAAATTGTTTTCTTTGCTGTTAAAATATCCTTTTTTTAAAAAAAAAAAAAAAAAAAAAAGAAAAAGTATCAAAATTTATTTATTTTTACTAAATATTTTTCCGATTCACATTTAAGAAATAATCATATAGACTTTCAATTGCTATATCTTTTACAAAACTCAATCAAAAGATTTATCAACAGTAAAAATTAATAAATAAATTAAAAAAAAAGAGTTTTTGAAAACGGAAAATGTTTGGATAAATTCTTTCTTTTCCTTATAAGTTAATAACTATTTCTTGAAACCTTTTAAAAGTATTTCAAATGGAAGAAAAATATCGTATCAGTATTTAGATCTACATGTGGAATAGGGCAATACGGAATGGGCTTAAAAGGAATATTCAAAACCAGAATAATGAAAGTTATTTAATAAGTAAATATTAGTACATCATCTATAAATCATCAGATTTATTGAAAAATTATTTAATTTTTTACTAAACTACAAATCTAGTCTATTGTTCCTTCCCCACCGCATTCCACACACTAAACAAATCAGACATTATATCCACTCCTCTCCTCTTCCATCTCTGAATATTTTCCATTGCATAATAGGTACACTATACTGCATCTACCTCATCTGGTGTACAACCTAGTAAATAGTCAATCTAACAAAGAAAGTCTCCATACGGGCATACTCCGAAAAATCTAAAAAAAATTACAGAATGTTCTTCTCATGAGGATATATACGTTAAAATTTTTTTTTGGCGGAATCGCGTATATAGCGTCCGTAAAAAAATAATGAAAATTTCATTATTTGGCGATTTATCATCGGTTGGCGATAGAATGCAGTTTGAAAAAATACTTTTTTTTAAATGTCAAATAAGCTTTAAGGATAAAAATGGCTTCATGTTGGACTTGTTTAGGTAAATATAATTTGAAAAACTTTAATTTTGCCAGTTTTAGTATGTTTTAAGTATAATTTTGTTATATCGATATTTATATGCATTTATATTCAAATTTAACCATCAAAACTTGCAATTTAAAACGAAATTCATAATTTAAATTCATTAAAATTGTTTCAAGCTCAAAGTTCAACTGAGCATTGTGAAAGCAATTTCGCTGCTATGGAAACATCTGGCTTTTAATTTTGAATACGCTTAAATGTATGAAAATAATATTTTTCAATATGAATTTTTTGTAGGTGAAAATATTTTTTCAGTGATAAATTAAAAACGATAGCAACAAACAATATATATATGCAATACAAGATATATATATATATGTACATATGTATGTATATAATATTAAACTCTTTCATTGTTTATGTTTAAATTCATCAAATACATTTTACACTCATTCTAAAAATCTAGCAGTTTTGAATTGCATTAAAATCGTTTGCTTTTGGCGAGGAAAAGTGCTGCTCGCCAAATCGTATGTGATATGCACGCCAAATATTCGAAAGTTTTTAATTTTTTTACATAATTTCTATTGTGATTCCGCCGCTAAATTTAAGTGATCTCTTATTACATACATGAATAGTTAAATTAGTATTTTTTTCAAAAGATTCTGAGTATGCCCCGTATGGAGACCTTTCTTGTAAGATATATTATGATAATCTATGTAAGATATATTATTAAGATATCTTGTTATATTCCACACTGTAAAAAATACATTAAATTTACGGCAAAAGCAGATGTAATAAAAAAAACACATCTAGTTTTACTGCAATTTTTACGGCAAATACTGCTGCAACATTGCTGCCAGCAATTTTTGTGTCAAAATGAACAGATTTTTTTACTGTTCATATTAGCCAACACACCATCTGACAAAAATAACCTCTTCACTTCTCAACAAGTTAGCAGAAAACAAAACTGACTAGCACAGCAGAGTAGAATGATTGTTCATCTTCACTAGACTTGTCTTGAAATAGTTGTGCATCAATATATTCCATATTAGCCGGACATACCATCTGAAAAACATAACCTTCCACTTGTCATATTAATCAGTTTTTCTCACTTCGTCAACAAGTTAGAAGTAAAAAAAACTGACAAGTATACAACAAACATACCTGTTCATCTCTATACTGAACTTTGTTAGCATTATTGGCTATGTGATTTTATAATTAATACAAATCTTATAAAATTTACCAGCTAAAAACAGCAAAAAATTGAGAACGAGATTTTATTTCACCGCGTCGCGCCAACAACAGAAATCTAACCAAGACTGTGCACAGTGCTTCATGGCAGATTTATTCATGGCTGTAACCCCGTATGTTCCATATATTACGGTATTCATTTTTGACGGATCATTCCATAATACTCGAACTTCCTTTCTCTCTCTATGTCTTTTTTGTTAAAGTGCTCTTATTACATTTTAAAACGTTATAAATAATTTTACGTAAATAATAATGAAGATACATTTTTTCACGTTTATTAACATAAATTTTTTTAAGAAAAACTTTCTAACTTCATTAATGAAGAAAAATTTTGTTTTCGTTAATAAGAATCCTTTTTGAAATTGACCATGTATATTAACATGAAAAAAAAAAATACTTTTAATAAATAAATAACTGTGCTACAACTCAATAATTAAAAAGAATTCAGTAAATTATTTTTAGCAATAATGCTTTTTTATAAATGTATTCATCTGAAAAGAAGGCTGTTATAAATGCCCGAAGGGTTTTTCATTATAAGTTTGATTTCGAAATATCTTATTTTTATATTATAAAATATCGGAAAAAATCATAGTTGAATTTAACATAGATAAAATATTGATTTCAATGACACAATTAAGTATTTTTAAAGAAATGAAAAACAGTTTTCTTTGCTATTAAAAAAAAACTTAAAAAAAAAAAGAAAAAAAAGCATGAAAATTTATTTTTACAAAAGACTTTTCCTATTCACATTTCAAAAATAATTATGCAGGCTTTGAATTGCCATATCCTTTACAAAACGCAATCAAACGTTTTATTAACGGAAAAAGTTTTATAAATGAAAGGAATGGATACAATAAATAAACATTTAAAGATTCTGAAAACGGAAATAGTTGGATAAATTATTTTTGATTCTTTATGAGTATTAACTGTAACTGTTTCTTAAAACATTTAAAAGTATTTAAAGAGGAAGAAAAATTTACGTAATCAGTATTTAGATCTTTAAAAAAAGTTACATTTTTCGAATAATGGAACCTAGTAGGGTAATATGGAATAGGGTTAAGAGGAATATTAAAACTGGAGGAAAAAACACGAGAATAATCAAAGTTATTTAATAAGTAAATATTAGAACATCTTATACTATAATACGAGCCAAAATTGTGTATGTGTGTGTATAAATTTTATCTTAAAACCTACTTTAATGATTTCGACAAAATTTTGCATTTTACCTTTTCGGGCATGAGAAGACCATTGGGCTACGTCATATTTTCGAGAAAACTTGACTAATGGATCATTTTGGGTCATAATGGGTCAGGATCAAGCTATTTATATCTAAAGAACGGCTCGATCGATTTTAACGAAATTTTATATCCAACCGTTTTTTGGCACGAGAAAACTGTTGCGTCAGGTCACATGTTCGGAAAATTTCGATTAGCGGATCGTTTTTGGTGTTAATGGATTAAACCAATTTTATCTAAAAAAAAAAGGCTCTAACGATTTTGACCAAATTTTGTATTCTACCATTCTGGATTACGAGAAAACAGTTGGATTAAGTCATATGTTAGAGAACATTTGATTAGTGGGTCATTTTTGGAACATTGTGGTCAATTTGGTAAATTAAAATGCATAAAATGAACTCTCAAGTTTTCTATGTTTTAGCTCATAGGCTATCAAAGGCTAAGAACTAGTGTGTCCGCAGATTCTATATGTACTTAATGCGATAACTCATGATGAAAATATCCTATTTGCTTGAAATTTTGGGTATAAGTTTATTCTGATAAGGTGCTTCGCTGATTAAGTTTTGGGGGTTCATTGGATAAATATAAAAGGAATAATAAAAAGGAATAAATAATAATATGTGATGTCATATTACTTTCAACATCACAGTGCCGTTAAAAGGTAGTTGACGGAGTTATTAAATGCATTTAACGGTGTTATCACCTAAAATATACAAACAATTTCAAAAATGGTTAGTTGTCCAAATTTGTATTTTATGAGCTTGATTATATAATTATATGCTGAATATAAAAAAAAAAAAAAAATATGACCATATGATGAGGAAAAAAATACTTTCAATCAGATTAAGTGTTTTTTTGTTGCATTTTATTTCAAATTATTTGAGCGAATTTCAATTAAAAAAACTGTCTTCTCAATCTTAATTTTTTGCACATCTCAAGATGCAATACAAATTCTTATTACATTTGCTGATATTTGCGACACATATTCTTATCGTTAAAATACAAAACAAAGAAACAAAAGATTTATTTCAGACAATCTGGATAATTATAATTTAATGGAATTTTAATGGAACTATTTCGTACTATTTTAAAAGCAAAAACATTTCATATATGGAAAAAAAATTCAAAAATTTTTTTTTATGAGTGTATTTAATGTTCCCTAAAAAACTTTTTATTATGAAAAAGTATGTATTTAGGATTTCATCTTCATTAATAGTGAATGTTTTTTCCCTTATTTATTAAAATCGAAAACTCTTTAGGAGGAAAAAGAATCTCATTTTAATTTTATCTGTTGCAAAAAACACTTTTCTTATCGTATGATTAACGTTTTTCAATTACCAGCAAATATATATATATAGGGTGTCCCTAAACTCATGGCATATATGCTAGGGTATGATAGAACACATCAAGACGAGTAATAGAAAATAGAAACCAAGGGTCCCAAACGTTTTCCAAAGGAGATAGCCGCCATTAAAGTTTGGGGTCCAAAATTTCAAATACACATAAAAAAAGGAAAAATTGGTCGATTGATTTGCGGTTTTCACTAAAACTATTCTTTATGTTGGTATTTTCTTGAAAATAAATTATAAAGATAAATTTCGAAAAACGCCAATAGAGGGCGCTTTAGAATTTGAAGTAATGAAAAACTATTTTTTGCATCTCATTAATAGGTTTCGTAAGCTTAGAATTAAACTTAAATTTTGAGCTCAAAATCTGAATAGTTGGGAATGGTTAAGTAGCACAAACATAACTGTGTTCAGAGGGTTTAAATTTCAAATGATTATAAAAAACGGAAAAATTGGTCGATTGATTTGCAGTTTTCACTAAAACTGTTATTTATGTCGGTATTTTATTGAAAATGAATTATAAAAAGATAAATTTCAAAAAATGCCGATTGAGGGCGCTTTAGACTTTGGAGTAACAAACAACTATTTTTTAAGTTATTTTTTACATTCTGATTAAATGTTTTCGTAAACTTAGACTTAAACTTAAATTTTGAGCTCAAAATCTGAATAGTTGGGTGTCGTTAAGTAGCACAAACTGAACTGTGTTCAGACGGTTCAGATTTCAAATGATTATGAAAAACGGAAAAATTGGTCGATTCATTTGCGGTTTAAAATAAAACTATTCTTTAAGTCAGTATCTTCTTGAAAATAAATTTTAAAGATAAATTAAAAAAAATTCCGTTAGAGTGCGCCTTAAACTTCAGAGTAACCAACAACTAATTTTAACCGTTATTTTTGTATCTAATTAAATGCTTTCCAAAACTTATTAAATGTTTTCGAAATCTTAGATTTAAACTTAAATTTTGAACTCAAATTCTGAATCGTTGGGAGGAATTAAGAAGCGCAAACTGGAGTGTGTTCAGGAGTTGAAATTTAACACCCCCCCCCTCGAACACAGTTCACTTTTGCGCTACTTAAACATTCGCAACGATTCAGAATTTGATCTCAAAATTTAAATCTAAGCATTTGAAAGCATTTAATGAGATTTATAAAAATAACGGTTAAAAATAGTTGTACGCTATTCCAATGTCTAAGGTGCCCTCTATCGGCATTTTTTGAAATTTATCTTTATAATTTATTTTCAATAAAACACTGATTTAAAGGGTAGTTTTAGCAAAAACCGCAAACGACTCGACTAATTTTTCCGTTTTTTATAATCGTTTGAAATTTAAACCATCTGAACACAGTTCAGTTTGTACTACTTAACCACCCCCAATTATTCAGATTTTGAGCTGAAAATTTAAGTTTAAATCTAAGCCTACGAAACCATTTAATGAGATGCAAAAAATAACGGCAAAAAATAGTTGTTCGTTAATCCAAAGTCTAAAGCGCCCTCTATCGGCATTTTTTGAAATTTATCTTTTTAATTTATTTTTAAGAAAATACCGAAACAAAGAACAGTTTTAGGGAAAACCGCAAATCAATTGGCCAATTTTTCCATTTTTTATAATCATTTGAAATTTGAGCCCTCTGAACACAGTTCAGTTTGTGCTACTTAACCATTCCTAACAATTCATATTTAAAGCTCAAAATTTAAGTCTAAGCTTACAAAACCACTTAATGAGATGCAGAAAATAACGACAAAAAATAGTTGTTCGTTAAACCAAAGTTTAAAGCGCCCTCTATCGGCATTTTTCGAAATTTATCTTTATAATTTATTTTTAAGGAAATACCGTCATAAAGAATAGTTATAGTGAAAATTGCAAATCAATCGACCATTTTTTCTGTTTTTTATGTTTATTTGAAATTTTGGGCCCCAAACTTTAATGGCGGATATCTCCTTTGGAAATCGCTTAGGACCCTTGGTTTCCTATTTACTCTATTACTATTACTCGTCTTGATGTGTTCTATCACCCCCTAGCGTATGTACCATGAGTTTAGGGACACCCTGTATATTACGCTACCATATGTGGCACAAAAATTACGATTATTTGTTAATTATTTAATGGCAACATCCAAATGAAACTCATGGGTTACTGTGCAAAAGTACTTTGGTAACATTTAGGCTGTGGTAAATGGATTTATTTATGTTCTGTTCCTTCGGTGTAATTATAGAGCTTCAAAATAACATTATTTTTATTTTGTTCTTTTTACTTAAAGAAATAAATAAAAGTCATGAATTTTAAACTTTTCATTTTCAAATTAAAGTTATGTATTATAAATGAAATGAGTAAAATGATTATATTATTATATTTTAAATAAGTAATGAAATACGAAAAAATGCCACGGATGCAATATTTGGCAATTTATTATATGCACCGGGATAGAATAAAAATACTGAGTTCTTGATTTATCAGCACATATGTCATATATGCACCACATCGACGCATTATTTTTCTGACGCCAATTTGGCGAAAACTTCGTTTTCAAATACCAGTTACATACATATTTTATAACTAATTTCTGTTATTTTAAAAAGGAAATAATAATTAAAAAAGTTTAGATAATAATTATAGAATAAAACAATTTATATCATTTAAGAAAAAGATAATAAAAGCAAATAAGCAGTTTATTAATAAATAAATAACAATAGCCGGTTTACCATGTGAGGTACATATAATTGCCAATTTGTTGCAATCGCGCCAGTGTGGTGCGTATATGACATCTGTGTCTATTTCTCTAGCAGAATCTTTTAATTTGGCAAAAAGTTGAGCAATTAAAATAAATTATGAATAAAAGCAATATGATTTAATGCTTAGTACACATTCAAGGGAAATCAAATTGGTCGCCAAGGACGGCAATGAATTTGTTGGATGTTGTAACCCCAAAATTTCCTTCTATCTCATGCATGTTAATACTTCAAAATCCGCACAGTGCCAAATTTAAATGACAATCTAAGCTCATCGTGAGGATTCTGAAGGCATAAAATTCCTTGAAATAGAACCATTGAATTCTTGAAATAGGACTATTGTGGATATCGGGAAAATTGCAATTTAAAAAAGCCACCTGTTGGATTATTTAAATCCAATCATAAACAGCAATAATATTAATTAATTTGTACCTGAATCTGATGTTTGATGAAAATTCGTGAATTAGTTCTTGAGATAAAACTAATACAGTAATCGGGAAAAATTCAGCATAGCAGCGCCGCCTGTTGGCCATTAGACATCAAAATGTAAACAAAACTAGTTCATATCATGGATTTACTGAATCTGAAGTTTGATGGAAATATGAGTATTAATTTTTGAGATAGAGTTATTGCGGGAATAGTGAAAAATGCAGTATAGCAGCACCACCTGTTGAGCGATTTACGCCAAAATGTAAACAGCATCAATTCGTGCCAAGGACTAACTCAATTTGAAGTTTGATAGAAATACGTGCATTAATAATTGATATAAAGCTGTTAGATAAACGGTAAAAAATGCAGTATAGCATTAACCACTTGTTGACCGATTTACACCAAACACTAATCAACATCTATTTATATCAAGGACTAACCTGAATATAAATTTTTATCAATTTTTGTACATTAAGTTTCGAGATAGAGCGGCCACAAAATTTATGTGGCATACAGACAGACAGAGTTAGATTTAAAGGCTCACAGAGAGACATTTCGTAAAAACATGTTTTTGGGAATCTCTGACCCCCCCCCCCCCTAAAATGTCTAAATCCGTCAAAAACTGGAATTTTAAAATTTTCACGATCTTTTTTGAAAGAAACTTTGAAAAATATATTTATATATTTAAAACTAGGACTTATTTTGAAATGTTTTTAAAAATATGTTTCATGAAATACATCAAGAAAATGTAATTAGTACCTTAAGTCTTTTGTATTTTGAATTTATTTTGCAATTAATATGAATTGATTAATATGTATTCATTGATACATTAATATAATATTATAATACAATAATGCAAAAATATTTTAATTCTTGTTAGGTCTAACCGTCTAACATACATAAAATATTGATTATAAAGGATACAAATAAGTACTTTTAAAGAAATGCCTATCTTTTGTTCATAGTAAATACCTAAACTTAGTATACATTTTAGTATATACGTAAAAATCCCCCCTCTTTTTATATAAAATTATTAACATGTTTTATATCATACGCAATTATCCTAATTTTGAATCAACATTTTGTTTATAATATTCAATAAAGAGATTTATTTATAGAAAAAAAAAACCCCTACAGAAATCTCAATCTTTTTACTTCTGAAAATTAAAAATATTCAATCTTTCCATAAAATCATTTAAGCGATAAAACATTCAGTAAAATTCTTCTTACAAAAACATTTAGTAAATTTTTTCTTACAAAAACATTTAGTAAAATTTTTCTTTCAAAAACATTCAGTAAAACTATTCTTTATAAAAGAATATTTTTGACGTTTATACAATTTATTCGTTAAAAATGAAGAAAAAAAGAAACATAAATAATAGAAATGAATATCTTTCATATTTAGAGTTAACTTTGTATTTTGAAAATTACTTTCAAATGTATATTGAATGTGACTTTGATATTAAAAATAAAGATAATATTATTCTTACCATTAATTTTTTATGGATATAAATTGATTGATATAAATAAAAAGACTTAAACTGTTTTTTAGTACAAAGAAAAAAAAGTAACTCTGAAAAATGCCTTTTGTTAAAATGCTGCGTGATAACATCTTGCACTCCCTTACCAGCTTTGTCGGACAGTTTTACCTACTTTTAACTGTGTTTATATCTCTTCAACTTTTTTAACTTCTTTTTTAATATTTTAACTTACTTTTTATTTTTATTTTTACTTTCATGATTTTGAACTTGTAATATTAGTTACAATTAAGTTCATTTAATACCATCTTTTTCACGAATTAATTTTTATATTAAATTTTTATTTAAAAAAATCTTATTACATAGTTTTTATACTAAAGTTAGACTATTTTTACCATTGGTTTTTTAATTATAAAACATTCATCAATGGAGTGGATTAAAGTTGACGACAACTCGGAAACCCCTCAAAGTGACTGCAGTGTTAAGCACTGTTATACAAATAAATAAGATTATAAAAGTGGAAAACAATCTGAATAATAATTATTAACACCGATAGTGATTGAGTTTTAAATATTAGTACCTAATTTTTTATGCTCCAACGGTACAGTAGAAAGTCTTTAATCAGGCATTTTAGGGACAACAGATCAGACGAATTAGCAATTTTGCCGGATTACCAAAAACCAATGAATTTTTTGTGTTCCTGAACATTATAAACATATGAAAAATGTATAAATATCTAACAAATATTGTTCCGTATTTCGTAGTTCTAACAACTGTGAGAATTAAATAAAAACATAAAATACAAAAAAAAATTACCATTATTTAATATATTAGGAGGCTCTGTCCTAGAGGTCTGCTCGGGCTAAAATTTCTAGGCCCGGTCCGGTGGAGAAATCAGTGAAAACAGGCCCGGCTCTACCCGAACTGGCCCGACACATTTTCTATTATTTCGGAAAAATTCAGATTTTTGACATATAATTAAGATTCCTTTGGAGAATACTGCATACATACTTATAAGATGATTTTACAATATATTTTGCAGGAAGTACACATTAACAACATTAATGATTACTAAGATTCTTTCAACATTCAAATAAAAATTCATTAAAAAATTAATATGGTTTAGAATTAAAAACAAAAACAAAACAACAACAACAACAAAAACTTAAAAACATCATAACTTCTGAAGCTGTATAATAAAAAGTAGATTTATGAAAATATTTCTTCATCGTTTTATTAAAGATTTTCTCAAATCCAAAGGAGCTACTTTCTGATACATTTCTGAATTCATTTCTTTTCGAAAACGCATAAGATTATCAGGTGTTTTTATTCAGAAACTATATAATCGAATGGCGATATCCATTTATTGATACAAGCAATTTAAGAAAATATGTCAAAGTTAGCGTTTTGAATCGAATGGATTTTTGAAAGGGATAAAAATCTGCATCCATATGACAAGAATCACTTATATCTCTACAAGTATATACAAGTATCCTATTTACCAAAAATGGAAAACGCTATTCGGTTTCAAATCCCTTTAATAGTCAAGCTTGTCAATTTTATATCTTTGCAGTTAAAAATTAATCAGAAAATGTGTCAAACTTTCGCGTTGTTATGAAGTGAATTTAAGAACCAACAAGAAGTATATTTCCAAAGATTACGTTAACATATAATCTTTACAGCTATTAATACTTTTACAAATTATGTTGTATGAACCTACACATCTTGAGAATAATTAAGTCTAGTTACGGCCAGGCTATAGCTCGTAGTCGCTACATGTTGAAAACAATGCAAGCCTGATCTTTGCTCGGCACGAGTCTGCTAAAAAAATATTAAGCCCGGGTTAGACACAAATTGCCTGATACCGATCTCTACACTGTACAAGTTACATATCTGTATTGATATTGTCAAACTAATATCGACTTGTGTCGCAAATTTATACTTATTCCCGTTAAAGCCATATATTCATTGAAAATAACTTATATTTTATCGTTTCCGTCCAAATCATTAAAACGGGCCGGTAGCCCTGCAATTTTTTTTATTGGTCCGGTCTGGCCCGTTTGGCCGTTTAATTTTTTTGCCGGCCCGGCCCGTCAGAAAATTTGGAACTAGTCCGTCGGCCCGAGCCAGGTACGGCCCCTTGCTGACCTCTACTCTGCCCCCTACGAGCTATACTCATTGAGACACCATCAACTCTAAAAACCCACTAATTTGATTGGTTTTTAAAAGATTGCGAAACACTGAACTATATATACATATATATATACACACATATATATATATTACCGTAAAATGGGGTGAATAGGAATGAAACTTCCCGGTCATGCAAATAAATTCAGTATAAAAATACGTGATGATATTTTTAGTTGTAAATTTTTTATAAGAAGTTAATATCATTAAGAACTGGGAAATTCAGTTTTGTCATATTGGGACTACTATAATGGGGTATGTAAAAAAAAAAAAAAACTGCAAATGGATCCTCAAAAATCTCATATTTTCAACGTCTTCAAAACTTTGTATGTAACCTCAGTATTTTTCGTATTCTAAACCTAAGAAAAGGGTATTTTCATTAATAATAGACCTGTAAACGATAAACTGTCTTAGATTTTACGCATTACTAAACTATATAATGAAAAAGTGCAAAATGTCTTGTAACATCATAGTTTTAAGATTTACGGGATGAATCGGAACACGTTTACTGTCACGGTTTATTTTTCTATACAGTAATAGTTTCATGTAATAACTGGAAACATATATATAAATATCAATTGAAACAGTATTTTGTTTGTTACAATTAATTGAAGACTTTAAAGATGCCAAGAAATTCTTTAGTTAAACAAAAAATTCCACCCCCAATCCAACAGATATAGAACACACAATAAATGAAATTAAAAATGGCATGTTACTAAGAAAAGTTGCAGAAAAATAAATTCTGACAACCACAACATTGCAAAAACATCTCAAAATGGGAAACCAATTAAAAAAGAGAGCAGTGCAAACAGTACTAAGGGGTGAGGATGAGGGCGTACTAGTACATCCTATTAATACATACAGCAGTTGGGGCCACCCAATAGATTCACTTACTCAATGGCTACTAATTAAGGATAACTTAGAACAGGGCTGAATTTGTACTAAATTTCAACTTCTTCAATTCAAATACATTTTATTAGAATAAGTTTTAATTTTTCTTGGGTCAAATTTTTGAAAAGTAATACCTTTACACGTATAGAAAATAAAGTATTGGTTTGATAGTAACTACATATTTCTATTCCTCCCTTATCCTTATTACCTGTTTTTATTAACCCTATTAAAGTCTGAATTAGAAAAAATGCAGATAATATCATTTGTTCCGATTCACCCCTACCTGCGAGGTGAATCGGAACACCATTAAAAAATCAAAATATACCTAAATAAACTGCAAATAATGTTTAGTTTTTGCTTAAATATTAAAGAACAAAACAAGACCGAAGTGCTTTAGTGGTTTAAATAATAATGAGTCAAAATTAGTTAAAATGTCTTGAATCTTTTTCTTTGAATCTTTTTTCCCTTGGTTTCAACAGTCCCCTTATAAATTTTAAAGCAGGTAAAGTTATTAAAATGAGCTATAGAAAGCTCTAAAAAGCGTCAGTTTAAAAAAACTGTACAGTAAGCTGCAACTGAATGCTCACTCGGTTGCCTTTTATATATTATGTATAAATGCAATTTTTTTCTTATCGTTTCGATTTGTGTTTTTTGTCATATTTTCCCTTCAGTTCTTATTTTATGACGGAAATTTAATTAGAGAAATAGTTTTTTCAATCTTATATATTTGGAACCATCTAAATAAATCATTATCATTAAAAAAAGGCAAATTTCGAAAGCTTACCAAAAAAAATAGCGTTAATTATAATTCTATGAAATAAAACTTCAATTAATATCGTTTTAAGTACAACAGAATATTTGATACAGCGAGTAAATAATACTTTAAATAATGTTAATTTTGAATAATGTGTGCATACAAGATGCAACATAATTTATTTTTCTTTTGCCTTCTTTCGCAAGAAATTTACTTTTTTCTTATTAAAAAATGAGAAGGAAAAAATTAATTTGTTATCAAGAAAAAAAAAAATAATAAATTATATTGAAATAATGTATTAATTCATTATTTTGATCCAACACTTAAAAAATATATTTACATATTTTAGCAGCAGAGAGCTAAAATTGAAAGCTGTATTTTTCAATCAAAACATATATCAAAAAGCTGTCACCAATACCTTAAGGTTTTTTATTCAATGTCAGTCAGGTTTTGAAATTAATTTAATCTATCAAAATCTTACTTTCGTGTTAAAGAAATCTTTGCAAATAAAAAAATGTATTTTAACCACAGCAATTTAACATACATAAAAGATTGATTTTAAACATGAAAATTAAGTATAAAAAATGCAAATTTATTTTTTTACTGATAAAAAATCTTCTGTTTTAAAAAATAGGAAAAATATCTTTCAAATATGCGTAGAATAAATATGTTTCGTATTTTCTTTTCCAAAAATAATTATGCAGGCTTTGAATTGTCATATCTTTTTCAAAGTACAACCAAAAGATTTATTAATGCAAAAACGTTTGTGAATCTCCTTTCCCACCCTCTTTCCCCCACAACTAAAAGATATATTCAAATATTTCAAAAACGCTATTCAAATGGAAAACGTGTCGCTAAAATTCTTCCCATTCTTTTGTATTCTTCATAAATTATCATTTTTTGACTGCTTTAGAAATATATATATTTCTTTAAATGAAGCAAAAATAATCGTAAAAAATTAATAGAAATGAATGTCCATTATATTTGAGCTTGATTTCAATGCCTTCTGGAGTAAGTAATTTAAACTATAACCTGCATGGAAGACGTATCGAACTATGAAGTAGGAAAAACAGTTTAAGTCAAAGTTTGGGTAAAGACCTGAAAGTAGCATAGGAAAATTTCTTCAGCATTTGCAATACATGATAATAGTTTCTTAGCAGCCAACTTATACGGATTTTTCCTACTACAAAAATTTTATGAAAAAAATTACTTAAAACAATCGCCAAGATATTACGACTTTCAACGATAAAACAAGACAAAAATTTCTTTTTAATTTTAGTGGTGGGGAAAATCCGTAAAAGTTGGCAGTTATGTAGTTCCAGTAAATTGTTTGTTTGGGTAGTTTAACAAATAATATTAAAGATTTTCCATCGAGGTAGGAAAGTACTTATGAATTCGATTTGTCTTTCTGTCTGCTTGTCCACCTGTCCATCTTCTAAAATTCGGAAATACACTGGAATAGCCATGTAATTTTTATGCGAGGTTACTCAAACTTTGATGCTTAGTAGAGGATAATATCCATCAAAATGAGTTCTTAAAAAAAAAAAAAAGAAAAAGAAAAAGAATTGGAACAGCCATTTAAATTCTATGCATGCAACATAAATAGAAGAACGAAAAATCATGCATACGGCATAAATTATGAAACAATTTACAACGCATTCAGAATACTATAGCTAGACTTCAAAATCTATTATGGTGAAAATAAAGTGAAAAAGGATGTCTGACTGAATAATTTGAAAAATACATTCTGCATTTGAAAACCGAAGTTCTGCTCCTATTACTATAAACAGTCCAGAAAATATCGATTTTTTTTGCTGCCTTGTATATGACCTATAGATATGCATTTATACAGCATGATATACTAAAAATTAGTTCAGTTAAAAGCATAACACAGTTAAACATTTTCATTTAGCAATTTCGGCCAATAAACGCTTATTGAAAACTTTTGGGAGTCTCTGAATATATATTCTCAAGTAATTTTTAAAAAAAGTAATAAAATTTAAAAACGCATATCACAACTGAGAACGCACTTCCAGCAGTTATTGCTCGTGTCATCCAATAGTTCAATTATTGTTAATTTTCTTCTGTAGCCAAATTATTTTGTGTGTTTCTAAAATGAACGAGAAATTTTATGCTCACCACTTTCGACAGTAAAACTTGCAGTATACTTCAGTGATACATAGCAATTTAAATATGTTTAAAATAGTATAATTTCATTAAACTACACAACAAACGATTTTTTCCTATAGAGCTTAATGTAACGGAACTTTTTTTAATGTCCCTGTAAATGAACCGTAAATGCTACGCATTCAATTTTCTATTACCGAATGTGCCATAGTAAAACCCAATATAACAATTTCATAGCAATCGGATTATACTTATGGGAGTTAGAGGACGGAAAGACAAACGGACAGATGAACAGACAAAGATAATTCAAAGGCACGTTTCAATTATGTTGCAAAATATCAAAAACAAACATACTAACGAATTTTATAATAGCGATCTTTGTTAAAAATCAAATTACAAAAAAAGTGACTTTTATACTATTATAACTTTAACCACTTCATTTACTTGCATTTAATTTTGAAAACTAATTTTCTTCAAATTGTATGGAATGCGATTTCATTACAGAGGAATATAATTTTAATTTTGCCCTTAGAAGTATTTCATTTAATTAATTCATTAATATAAAATAATAAAAATTGAAAAAATAAATGAATAAAATTCATAAACATTTAAATAACTTTTGATTAACAATATTTAAATTTACTTTAACAGATAATTCGTTTATAATATGCTGTTTCCAAGAGATAATTGTCGAAGTAGAATGTTTAAAACACGTTTAACTGCAGAATAATTTTATCAACTGAAGTGATAACACGATTTAAAATGATAATGATTTTTTTTAGTCTCTCATATTCTTTTCAATTGGAAGTTGTAGACACATGATACATGAGAAAATATATAATCAGAAAACAGTAAGAGATAAATTGCGAAAAATTTTCTTCACTTTTAATTAAATAAAATATACCATTGTCTTTCAAAAATTTTTTTTAACAACTAGCCATTTTCAATTCGAAAATATATATATATTTGTAAACCTTGTGATTCTTTTTCTTTTACACAGTCGACATGCAATATTTTAAAAAATATTTAAATAACAAAAAATTATTAGACTTAATTTGTGAATCTCGCTAACGGGCTATACATACATAACCTTATCAATTTTTTGGACCCTTTTCCTCTTTACGATATCATATGTTATCATTCCTCGAACCCCCTCCACACCTCATAATATCGTAATCAATTTCTAAACATTAAATTTTCATTTTTTTTTATGTTGTTTGGAGTGATTTACAGACATACGTTTATTATTTGCATACACAAAACTACTTATCACTTGAACAGGCGGACATCTTTCTTTCTCATTTATTTATCAGTAAACACAACAGCAACAACAATAATTTCAAGCATACTTCACAGTTAGATTCTAGAACAGCAAATTATACATTCGTGTCCTACAATTCCGAAAATCCGCCTATTCCAAACAGAAATCAGGAAAAAATACCGATTTTTTTTTCACTTAAAAACATGAAAAAAGACGTTCTTGAAAAAATTTACATTTATCATTATACAAATAAGTTAAATAGTGACATAGACAAAACCTAAACTTATGAAAAACGTCTGAAACCAAGTTGGAACGAAAGTTGGTTACTTACATTGCATATTGGATTCATTTATACAATTCTGTAAAATCATTTTTTATTTCTGGAAGACACAAATATATAACTTTTTGGCCGGGAAAAAAATTTATGTATAAAAAAAGAGGGAGAAAATGTATTCCGTCGAAATAAAGCCACTACTGTTAATAGCTAATATATCCGCCATGCATATATATGACTTGATATATGTGATGTGGCATGCTATTTACTAATCGCTGGAAAACATTAGCATCAATATCAATATTATCCCAAGCCTCAATGATGGCGGCCTTCAGTTTTGTCATAGACTTGAATTATCTACCATTGGTGTTTAAAGCTCTACTGAGGATACCCCACTCATTTTCTTTGTGACACATGCTTTAATTTATTTTTGTTTGGAAATGCTTGAAAATAGCAGGTGTTATTATTCAGAAACTGTCTAATTGTACTCAATTTTCTGTTTTTTAAAAAACCCATTAGATTTTTCATAACAAACCTTCAAAGTTGACACTTTTGAGCATATTTCCCGACGAAAGCAGAAAAACCGATCGAAAAGCAGGAAAAAAACGGGTGATCAATTGATAGAAATAGCTTATAACTCGATAGTTAATTTAATTATCATAAAATGGAAAAATAAGTTCGATTCGAAATTGCTTCCATAATCATGCATTCCAATTTTATATCTTTCCGTTAATAAACGAGTTTGTAAATGTGTCAAAACGTTTTCCGCTTGTTGAGCGGAGCAGTTGAGAATGTGTTTCTGGTAATTTTTGGTCATTGGTAGTCAAGATGCAGTCTGAAGAAAGCTGACAGACGGACAGACAGACGGAAAGACGACTATAATTTCTTCTTATTTACATAATTATGAACGCACTTAAAAACTACAGAAGTATAAGACCATGGAAATAGCTATAATTTATTTAAAATACAAATACGATTCCAAATACACAAAGATGAATAATTTGAGACACCTTTAAATCTTTTTTTTTACATTAGTTAAAAAAATATATGCATTTTTTAAACAGTATAACATTAATTAAAAACTGTTTAAATTAATTCATATTATCAGTATCTTATGTTTATTCTGAAACAATCTTTAAAATGTTTACCAATAAAATCTTAAAAAAAGAATACTTTAAGCATAGTTAGATATATAATATAAAAAATATTAATTTTAAATGATACACTTAAAGTTTTCAAAAAATGCAAATCTATTTTCCTACAGTGAAAAGATTATTTTCTCCCTAAAAAATATAAAAATTATTTGTATAGAAATCTAAATACATAAAAATAATTATGCATGTTTTGAATCGTTATATCCTTTTCAAAACAAAATGAAGAATTTATTAATGCAAAATCCTATGTAAATCCGAATCTTTCTTTCTTCCGCAAATAAAAGACATATTAAAATGTAAAGAAAATCTTTTAAAATAGAGAATGCTTGAAAATTTATTCGATTTTTTCTTTAAGTTTTCATTTTTTGTCATCCATTTTATTTTCTTTCTATATTTTTTTTTGGCAGAAAAGCAAAAAGAAACATTAAAAAAAGTTAAAATTAAAATCCATCATATTTATAATTCTAATTTTAAATTATTTTTTCATTACACTGACTTCAATATAATTGTAGATGAATATAATTTTAATATCGCTTTTAATATTTTCATTCTTTCGTCGGATTCGGACAAGCAAATGATTTTCAAGAACGAAATAAAACGACTTAAATTTATTGTTTATTAAATTACGGTAATAAGCCCCAAGGCAGCGCATAGACGATCACCTCATCGAGCTCGCGGATGAAAATATAGGATTAATTAAATCTCGAATCGCATATTTGTAAGTGAAATCGCATGGCAATAATTAAATTGTTTTTTTGTTAAAAAGAACTTTTGGACAATAGACATTTTTTTCATTACTTCATGTATTAAGGTTTTTTTATTTCAGATGATGAACGTGAGATGATGCTGATATGTTATTATTTTTTTTGGTTTTCGATATGTATGTTTTTCTATATGTGCTGTGATGTGACCGTCTAATAAATGTTTTCTGTATTTATAGAAGAAGTTATATTTATCGTGAAAAATATTATAATTTTATCTAAATATTACGAAAATAATTAACATTTTGGTAGAAGAGGGGTGGTTTTAAAGAAAATTTTTGCGTTTTGAGTTCATAAACAAATAAAATAAAATAAAATATGAATTGAGTGGAACTAGGCCTAATAGAAGAAAATAATTTCTCCGATTGGACTAACTGCCAATAGGATAAATTTAAGAGGTAAGAATTTTATATGCACTTAAAATATTCAGGAAGATAAGTATTTTAACTGAGTCAAATATGTTTGGAATTCCTAGAATAGAGCCTTAACAAGTAAAAATCATACATTATGGAGTATGAAGTATGAAGCTTTAAGTCGAAGCATTTATTTGACGTTATCGAAAATGATGAACCGATAAAAAATGAAGCTGATCCGGATAGTTTAAAAGCGCATAAAACATGGTTAGAGAAAAATGATTAAGTATATGGTATAATTATATTAACGTTGTCAGCAGAGCAAACAATGGCAGTTAGAGGGATTAAGAAAGCTAAAGAATTATGAGAATTGCTTAAAAAGCGTTATGCAGGAATTGAGAATCAAAGAAAAATTCAATAAAAAATTAATCTGGCGAGAATAGAGAAAAACGAAAGTAAAAACAATTGAAGAATATTTAATAAGAGCTCAAGGTATCGCTAACGAAATATTAGAATTGGGTACAGAAATTGATGAAAGCGAATTAATAGGATTTAATTATAGGAGGACTCCCAAAGAAATGTAGTGAAGTAACAAGTGCGATACCGTCAAACCCAAATATAACTTACGAAGCGAAAAATTTTATTGAGATATGAAAGAAAATATGATAGATTACACGAAAGCGATTTTAAAGCATTTTAGGGCTAATGAAAAGAAAAGAGTTTATTGCTTCGCGTGCGGAAAGTCAAATCATGTAGCGCGATATTGTTATAATAAATCGTATATGACACACTCGCGAAATAATAGAGAATATTTTTCCAAACAAAAATTTTCAAAATTATTCTAGTAATAAAGTTAAAGCATTTCAGGATGTGAGAGAATATTCACACAACAATAAGAATTTTAACAAGAATAATAATGCTTCAAACAAGAAAATAAAATAATATACATATTTTACAAATGAATATGCATTGCAGTCAGATAAACTTCATAAAATGAGTGTAAAGAATCTGAAAATAATAGGGAAATAAACTGGATGTTACATTCAGCTTGCACTTCGCATAAGACGCACAGAGAAGATATCGTTGTAGAAGGAAAACCTGAAACTGCAACTGCTGACAACGAGCGATCAATACAAGCAAAATATCGCGGAAATGTTCATGTTACTGCTTGTGATCAGAATTTTGGCAAATTAAATATAAAATTTACAGATGTTCTTTGTGTACCTAATTTAAGAGAAAATTTGATGTCAATTCCAAGTTTAGTCAGAAAAGGAAAATATGTGATATTTAACAATGAAGGAGCAGCTATTTAGGAAAAGAACACAGGCGAATTAATTGCTCAAGGAACTTTTGAAGATAATACATTTTAAATAAATCTAGCTGTACGGGAAATAATTGAAGATAGAAACGAATCTTGTTTACAGACAAATGAATCTAAGGAAGAACTATGGCATAGAAGACTTGGGCATATAAATTATGCATACTTACAAAGAATGTCGAGAGAAAATCTTGTAAGGGGATTTGAAGAGATAGATCGTAAAGAAACAAAATGCGAAATATGTATTCAAGGAAAATTAACAAGAATGCCATTTAATGAAGTGATAGAAGGAACAACACGTATTTTAGGGCGGTTACATGTTGATTTATGTGGACCAATGACAGTACACTCATTGGGAGGAAATAAATACGTGTTAATGGTAGTAGATGAATATAATAGAAGATATTTTGTAGATTTTTTTAGAAGTAAAGATGAAGTAAAAGAAAGAATTATAAATATAATAGAGAGAAGAGAAAATGAAACCGGCAAGAAAGTAAAAGCAGTTAGATCAGATAATGGTGGTGAATTTACTAACGAATAGCTCATGAATTATTATAAAAGAAAGGGTATAAAGTATGAAAGAACAACAATTCATAGTCCTCAAAGTAACGGGATTGCTGAAAGAGTTAATCGTACAATTATTAATACAGCAAGAACATTGCTGATAGAAGCAAAGCTACCTTTATCTTTTTGGGTCGAAGCAGTGTCAACAGCAGTTTACATACATAATGTTACTCCAACGGCTACAAGAAAGAAAATACCATTAGAATTATGGTCAAGTAATAAACCTACAGTAAAACATATGAAAGTATTTGGGTGTAAAGTTTTTTTATTGCAACGATGACATCAATAAAAAGTAATTTGATGTACGAGCAAAACCTGCTGTATTTATCGGATATTCAAGAGATCATCGGACATACAGATTATATGACTTAAAGGAAAAGAGAATACGCGAAAGCAGAGATGTTATATTTATAGAAGAAAAAATGGGATATGAAGATATAGTAAATAAAGAAGAAATGACTGATGAATTTGAATATATCATTATTATCACAAGGTTCGCACACTCCTTGGAATTTCCAAGGACTCTGGCACCACTATTAAAAAAGAGAAAATTTACATTTAATTTTTAAACCACAACATTCTTAAGCTCCACCTTCATTCACAGATTTTACGATAATTTTCTGCAGTGAAACACATCGAAAATATTCTTAAAATTTAGAGGTAGAACTGTGCGAACTCTGTGTCAGTAATAAGAATATAAAAGATGGACAAGAAGAGAACAATTCCGATGGAAATGAAGAAGAATTAAATCAGGAAAAAGAAACAATTACATTGACAAATGATATAAATTGTCCTGAGACAGAAGAAAATGAAATAAATAATATAATTAGTGAAAATGAAGAACAACAAGAAAAAGAAAGTAATCAAAATAAGTTTTCTGGAGAACTTAGAAGATCATCACGAATTAGGAAACCAATGCATTTAGCAAATCTGGTGCACGAGGAAGTTCCGAAGAATTACAAAGATGTATTGAATTCTAAAAATAAGGCTAAATGGATAGAAGCAATCAAAAAGGAATTACATTCGTTGGAAGAACACAAAACATGGAAAATTGTTGACAAACCAAAAGATGTGAAAGCACTGAGAAGCAAATGGATTTTTAATGTAAAAGAAAGCTGTGAAGATGTAAAATATAAAACTAGATTAGTAGCAGACGGATCAAGACTTATATTTGGAACAAATTATCAAGAATCGTACAGTTCAGCAATGAAAACTGAATCATTTAGAACTTTATTGGCAGTCGCAGCAATGAAAGGCTACAAAACTAGATTTTTCGACGTAGAAACAGCTTGATGCATCTGAATGCAGATATAGAAACTTCTGTTTATATAAATCCACCTGAAGGCCTACAAATTGAAGGAGGGAATATATTACTTGTAACAGGAAATTTATATGGATTGCCTGAAGCAAGAAGATGCTGGGGATTAAGATCCGGACTATAGAGAAGTCAAGTCATGGTTTTAATTGGATTATTACCTACATTTTGTAGAAATTTCTTCAATGATTCGGTGTGAAGGGAATCTGCATTGGCATCTTGAAATAAGAAGTCATTTCGATCCCGAATCACTAACCGATGCTGGGAATCAAAAAATTCTTCAAAATGTCAATGTAAACTTCAGAGTTTACTGCACGTGATATAATACACAACTTGCCGACGCCTTGTGATGTCATACAATTCCAAACTGTAAATGCAGGTGAAAATTTAGTCCTCGTGTTCACACACTTATCATTGAACTTTTCACCAACTCTCCTCCAAACAAATGTTCCACAGTCATCACTTGTTCCGATAGGTATGCGAGATTCATCGCTAAAAATAACTTAATTACATTTATTAAGTGGCTAGTGTACATGTTTTTTTACACTATTGTAAGCACTCTTTTCTATGCTTCTATGTGAAGCAAGATCTCGTTTTAGCTTTAAAGAATTTAAATTCTGCTGCATTTAAACGATTACGTACGATGTGGTCCACATACCTTTACGTTATACTTGGACAATTCAACATTGAGTTGTTTTGAGATTGCTAGCCGCTGTCTTTTCGCAATTTCCACAGTTTTTTTCTCCTCCCTAGGAGTTGTCATTCGTAGACTTGTCTAATTCGAGGTACATTTTCGACACTGTTAGTCAACTGATACTTTATCTAAATGTCGTATACTGTAATTTGATCACAATTTAACAAAGTATCTATTTTTCTTTATGAATTTTTCTCTTGCAACAATTTAATCATGCGGATTTTTAAATCGCCGACACATGTTTTTTACACGAGTCATTGTCCAGCACTGCTTTTGATCTCGCAACTGTAAGGTTTCTTCTTTTAAATAAGACTCAGATATTGTATGCATGATCAGACACTCTTATCTGTCTTCAATATGCAAATTTTAAACTTGTTTCCTCTGTGATCGATTTCTATTTTCCAATTTCCGTCTTGATCGGATATTTTTTTTCTCACGAGGACACTTTTTCGCTTTCAGCATAATCATAAATTATATGATTGTTACATTGTATTCATTTTCCATTTATATTTTATTACGTATTGTTTTATTTGGCATATTGTAAAATGTCCCTATACTCATGAATCGCGAAATATATGGTTCGAAATGCAAAAATAATAAAGATGATAACACTGATCGAAAACTTTTCGCCAAGGATTGCATTATTGTTTATTAAATATCTGTATTGATTCATACTTACTTGCATGCCAGTTGGGGTAATTTGGTGAAGTGGTTTGGCATTTCAGAGCCCTTTCTGAGAACAGTGCTCACGATGGGATGCATATTTCAGCTATCTATATTACAAGCAAAAGCATGCTTTGTTTGGATACGCGAAGCATTATTTCATAAGATAAATATTTGAAAGTAACATTTTTTAAAATAATATTTTTGCATCTTTATTAAGCAAAAACATTATTTTATGTTTTGGCGTATTTTAATATTAGTCAATTCCATAAATTGGATTAAATTAAAAATTAACATCACGCTGAGAATCAGTAAGGGAATGAGACGATAAATTGATAACATAATTTTGCCACAGAGGAGAGATACCAGGAGCATTAGAATTAGAAGTCACAAGTGAAGAAAACTTTTTCTCCAAAATAGCATTGTGACATCTAGATTTGTAATATCGACGTAAGAAAAAATCCGTTTATCAACGAAAGGGAAATAAATAACAGTTTTACTTAAACGTAAATGCAAGGAATATAATTTATATTCAATACACGAAAGTGAGTTCCTAACATCTTGAATAATGGCTCTAAGAACAGAAAATGCACTCATGGTTAAGGCATTTTGAACACCAATGGAAGAAGAAAGCTTGTAAACAATATTTATGAACTTAGGAACAACACGTGAATGTTTACTCCTTAAAAGAAAATTAAACATCTTCAAAAACCTAGCCCGCTTCAAGCGAAGGTGTTTCAAACGATTAATAAGTGAAGAACCCATAAAAAAAGGAAGGAAAAAAAAAACACACAAGGCCAGAAATAAATAAATGAAAAAATAAATAAATAAATAAAAATAAAAAATAAAAGTAAATTAAAGAAGAAAATAAAAAAATATTAGACAAAAATGCACTAAAAACAGTATAAACAATAATAGAAAAAATAAAAAGGACTTACCTTGAACACGTGGAAAGCAGGATAGCGCGGTGTAACAACCCAGATAAGTTTAAAATAATTAAACAACACCGATAACACTGGCGATTATTATTAACAACAATAATACACATTTTATAAATCACCCTTAAACGGAAATAACAAATCAGGATGCGTTTCGAGCTACAAAAATAATAGCTCGTCATCAGCTGAACCAACGCGAGTCTGTAAGGGGACAGAGTTAGAGGTAAACTGAAGGAAAGACTGAAAGAGGGTGGAGATTACAAAAAGTGAGACAGGTGGCGCTAGGTGAAAGAGACCAGGCAGAAGACAAAAGTAATGCCAAAATAATAAAGAGGGAGAAAAAGGTGGAATAACAATAATTATAATAGTGAAAAAAATAATAAAAAATAAATAAATAAAAGAGAGAAAAAAAGGTGGAATAAAAATAATAGTAAATAAAATAAACAAATAAAATATAAATAAATAAATACATAAACTAATAAATATATTTTAAATACAAATAAAATGAAAACAGACGAGGGAAATAACTCCAAAAGCAAATTCCACGCAGGAAAGAGGAAGGGGGATGATGAGAGATCATTGACAAGATTATTAGAATTTTTACAAATAAAATAAGCTTAATGAATATTTAAGTGAGAAAGAGAGGCAGGGTAATAAATAATTCAGGCCATTGAAAAACTGATATAATGACCGGAAGTCCAACAGTGAGAAGCAATCGAGGACCTGGATAATACCTGATTTTCAATATACCTCTGATGCTCACCCAATATTTTCTTCAACGATCTCCTGGTCTGACCAATATAACCTAAATTGCAAGAACAAGGAACAAAATAAATACCCCACCGGTTCTCAGTAGGAATAGGGTCTTTCAAAGACGAGAATTTAATTTTATTCATAGGTTTGAAGATAACTTTAAAATTGAAACGAGAAAGGATTTTAGCAATTTTAAAACAGAGAGAATAATAAAAAGTTAGAACTTTAGAGTTAATATTAGGAGGATTGTCTGAACCGAAAGAAGACTTTTAGGCTTATTAAATTTATACACAGCTTTGTCAATCAAAGAGGGATTATAACCGCGAACAAGGGCAAGAAATTTGAGACAACTATTTTCATTATTCAGAGCAGAAGAATCAGAAGAAATGCGAAGCGCTCTGTCAGCAAAAATATAAAAGAACGCCACTTTATGTTGTGGAGGATGATTAGACAAAGCATGCGGGGGAAGAGATACAGCGAGAGGCTTTTTAGAAATAGAGGTAGAGTCCGATCAGGTTGTTTAGAAACCAAGACATCAAGAAAAAGAAGAGAATTGTTCTCGTCGACTTAGAGAGTAAATTAAATACATAGATCAACTGAATTAACGAGAGAAAGAAGATTAGTGAAATCAAGCTCAGAGGGAATTAAGATAAAAGTATCATTAACATACCTACACCAGAAAGAAAATTTAAACAAAATGAAAATTCTTTCTTCAAGAAAATGCATATAAATGTGACATAAAAGAAGAGATTGCCCATGGCCAGACCATCAGTTTGAGAATAGAAGGAATTATTAAATAGGAAAGCAGTTTGATTGACACAAATAATAAATTATTGCAGGGTCTGATCAATTTCTATAGAAAAGGAATGAAATTTGCGCAGCCTTCTTAGCAAACAATCAATTGCTCCTTGAATCGGCACGTTAGTGAAAAGGGATTTGACATCTAAAGAAACCATTGTCAAGTTGCAAGGAGATAGGTATTTTATTTTATCAACAAAGTCAATTGAGTTTTTCACGGTGTGAGAGTTAGTAGAAGATAAAGGAGCGAGTAGTTTAGAAAGGAACTTAGCAAGTTTATAAGAGGCAGTACCAATATTAGAAACGATAGGGCGAAAGGAAAGAGTAGGTTTGTGAACTTTAGGAAGCGCATAGAAACGAGCACAATTAGCAATAGAAGGAATGACCAAACGTTTAGCGTTGTTATTAAGAATGACAGAATTTTTAACGACCTTTTTTATATCAGTTAGATGCTTAGTAGAAGGATCTTTCTTTAATTTGGAATATGGACCAGACATTAACATAGATTCCACATGATAAATATAATCAGATTTATTCAGAAGAACGGTTTGACCGCCTTTATCAACCTTGGTAATAAGAATGTTAGGAACAGAACTAAGTTCTGCTGTCAATGAACTGCGGATAGATAGGCGGACGGTCGGACACACTGAACGACGTCGATCGGTGCTACCCATTTCATATAACTCTGATCGCACCTGAAAATATTCAGATCTTGGTGTAATAGTATACAGTATTTATAATACAGTATTGTAACTGAAATTTTTTGTACTTCCCTGTAAATACCATCTGCTTTCTATTATACAGGAAATAACTTGTAGTAATCTTCAGCAACATACATCAGTTTCATAAAATATTAAATAGTTTAATACAATTAAGACGCGCATCAAACAATGTTCTCCCTATAACATTCTATAATGGAATACTTTTCTGTGGCCCTGTAAATCAATAACAAATGTTCTTTGCACCACAGATTGTACAGAATGTATATTATAGTATATATTTCATAGATGCATATCAATTTTGTTATGTTCGAAAGAGTGTAACACCATTAAAAAGCACTTGAAAGTTTTTTTCTCATTGACTGTAATATATCGGAATACTTTTCATTGCGCTCGTAATTGAACTATGCATCCGATTTTCATAAAATTTGAAAAGACTCGACAAAATCATGTAATAAGTATATATTTTGAATCTTAACTGATTCGGTTGGGTAATTTTTGCGTTGTTATATGCGGACAGACGGAAGGATTGAACGACAACTATAGATGCTACGTATTTACATAATTACGAACGCACCTAAAAACAGAACATAGAACGTGAAATAAGAAATGAAATCATGCTTTACGCATAGGCTTTGAAACAATTTTCAATGCTAACAGAAATGAAATTGAAAAACAGAAGAAAACGTTATTTCTGATGAAGTGAAATCCAGAACAGAATCGGTACGATAATTAGATGAAAACAAGAAAATAAGAAGAAAACAAATATCATTATGATTCGAAGTCCGGTTTATAATTGTTTGAAATGTTCATTCAATACTTATTAAGGGTGTTCTTAACTGATCCGCCCAACAAGCGAAAAACGTTTTGATACATTTACAAATTCATTTTTTAACAGAAAGTTATAAAATTTTAATGCCTGACTATGAAAGCGATTTCGAATTGAACTTATTTTTCCATTTTATGATAATTAAATTACTTATCGACTTATACGCTATTTCGATGACGCAATCACCCGTTTTTCTCCTCCATTTCGACCGGTTTTTCTGCTTTCGTCGGGAAATATGCTCAAAAGTGTCAACTTTGAAGGCTTGTTATGAAAAATCTATTGTGTTTTTTTTAAAAAAAAGAATGAGTGCAATTAGACAGTTTCTGAATAACAACACCTGCTATTTTCATGCACTTCCGAACAAAAATTAATTAATGCATGTGTTACAAAGTTGCCCTTTTTGATTTAAGAACACTCTTAAATGTCAGTTTCAAATGTTCTAGTACTCTAGTCCCGATTCTAGCGTTTCAAACCTAATAAAAAGTGTGGAGTACAGAAAAAAATATTACATAATGTAGAAATGAATCTTTAATTTTGCTTTTTGGAAGGAAATATTAAATTTTATGAATTAAAAATTATCTTACTTAACATGACATTTGTTCTTTATTTTAACAATATGAAATTTTCGATAGATATTTTGTGAAATTATTACTTTAAAGACATTCTATAAAAATAAATAAATATTTCTGACATACAAGTATGTATGGATAACATTGAAACTGTTTTATAAATTCTTAAGTCGACATTTCGAAATCCCTACAGAAATTATTACGGCGCGATAGTAATATTTTATGTTTAACGGAAAAGATTTTCTGCTTCAGACGAAATTTTGTATTGAAGCTATCTATAGACAAATAGATTAAATGGTCTATAAAAATGATGATGCAAATGCATCATATTTATTCCTGTAATGGAATATTCGCTCAAATTTCCTATCGTTATAAAAGCACTTAAGACCCTTGAGAATACTTCAGCAAAGCACTTCTATAAATTGCGTGATTTTTACAACTATAGTAATAAATATCTGAATATTTTCAGTTTTTGAAATGATCTTTTAAAAATATTTTAATGTCATTGTTAATCATTTAATGCTTTGAAAGTACGATAAACATTAGCGCGTCTGTTGCAGATGCTGATAAAATTTACATGAGTTTTTTTAATTAATTCAAGAATGTAACGGCAAAGAGGCTGTTAAGGGTATTTAAAATAGACATGCTTTTAAAAATATACTTTAGATTATTTTGAGATATATTATATTTGACGAGACATAACTATGAAATATTTTTTTTTTATCTTTAACTAGTATAACGTAGCTATAATATGACTAGTATGACGTCATTTAAAGTTACACTGGATATGTCAAATTGAGCGATGAAGGCACATGGTGCTACTAGGGATTGAATAATTTGCCTTATTATAGAGGAGATCATCAGTACTGTTATATTAATGAAATAGTCCTTTCTCCTTATTTAACAAGTAATCATAATATTATAATTAGTATTATTTATATTTATGAAATGAAGTGTGTGTGCGATATTGGAAAGGTTACACGTAGCATTGTAGAAAAACTTCCGGTAGTCATTCAATTGAATGCATGGTTTTTCCGTTTAATGATGCGTGAACTCATCTCGATGAACACCGACACCTTACCGGTTGATAATGCAGATCGTGATGTGATCGAATAGGCAATAGAATTATTTCGTCTCGGAGTTTTATCATGAAGTAATTAAAGCATTTGCGTAACTTTGAATACTGTAATACGAGCAAAAATTGTGCGTGTGTGTAAATTTTATCTTAAACACGGCTCTAACAATTTTGCCAAAATTTTGTATTTTTCCATTTTGAGGCACGAGAAATCCATTGGGCTTGGTTACACAATCGAGAAAATTAGATAAGTGGATCATTTTGGGTCATAATGTGTCAGGGTCAGGCTATTTATATCTAAAGAATGGAAAGATCGATTTTAACGAAATTTTGTATACAAATAGTTTTTTGGCACAAAAAAACTATTGGGTTAGGTCACATGTTCGGAAAATTTTGATTAGTGGGTCATTTTTGGGTCATGGTGAGTCAAACCTTTTATCTAAAAAACGGTTCTAGCGATTTTGACCAAATTTCGTATGCTACCGTTTTGAATTATAAGAAGACCATCGGAATAAGCTATGTGTTAGAGAAAATTCGATTAGTGGATCATTTTTGGGTCATTGTGGGTTTTGCTAAATTTATCTAGAAAATGGCTCGCATGATTTTGACTAAATTTTGCATTCTATCGTTTTCGGGCACAAGAAAATCATTGGGTTAGGTCACAAGTTCGAGAAAATTCGATTAATGGGTCATTTTGGGCCATGATCTGGGCGAAATTAATTATACTCAAAAAACTGACTCAATCTATTTTAACAAAATTTTGTATCCAAACTTTTTCGGCATACAAAAAATAATAGGCGAGGTCACATGCTGAAGAGATTTTGATTATAAGTATCATTTGTAGGTCATGATGGGTCACACTAATTTTATCTAGAAAATGGCTCTAACCATTTTGACTATACCTTGTATTATATCGATTTAGGACAAAAGAAAACCATTGGACTAGGACACATGTTCGCGAAAATAAGATTAGTGTGTCATAAGGGGTAAGGATCATTCTAATTATATATGAACAACGACTCAATCAAGTTTAACTAAATTTTGTAACGAAACTTTTTTGGCGCGAAAAGACCATTGGACTGAGTCGCATGTTTGAAAAAATTATATTGTAGATCATTTAGTGGTTTACTGCGGGTCAAGCTAATTTTATATAAGAAATGGCTTCAACGTTTTGACTAAATTTTATATTTTTTTTGTTTTTGATTACCTGAAGACCATTGAGCTAAGTCACAAACAATTCAGTCCCAACTGAATCTGAATTTCATGAAAATTCGTGCATTAGTTCCTGAGATAGAGTCCCCCCCTCCCTATTGCGATATTCATAAATAATCTCGCATAGAAGCGCCGCCTGTTGAGCGATTTATTCCAAAAACTAAAGAATACTAATTTATATTAGAGACTAACTGAATCTGAAGTTTCGTGCATTTGTTTCTGAGATAGAGCTATTGCAATAATCATGAATAGTGCCACATAGCAGCGCCATCTAGTGCGCGATTTACACTAAATAGCAATCAGAACTATATTATATCAAGGACTAATGGAATATAAAGCTTTATAAAAATCGGTTCGTTAGTTCTTGACATATAGCTATTATGGTAAACGTGAAAAAAGCAGCATAGCAGTGCCATATAGATATTGTGGAAAACGTGAAAAATGCAGCATAGCAGTGCCAATCGGTTTCATATGTGAATCGAGATTTAACTAATCGTAAACTTTCATCCGTGAACTCCATGAGGTGATTGTCTGTGCAGCCGCCTTCCGGTCTAAGGGTATTTTCCTCTTACACACAGGGCAGTGAACCACAATTAACTCATTTAAATATTGTACGGGTATAACTATACAAAAGATTAAGGCATACAATATTTACATTTTAAGATAGAAAATGAAGTTTATTCCCATCACATCATGCGACATAATTACTAGTTTGAAGAAACTATTTATTCTTTGATATCTCTTCTCAGAATGAATTCCTTATGCTAGTAATTCCCACATGTTTTGCAAATGCTCATAATATCCAGATATAATTTCACTGTTTATTGTTTACAATATATTTTATCACGAAATTCAATTTTTTTAAAATTCAGTGTTCTATGAAAGAATAGTTGTACTGTGCATGGTTTATTTATGTTACCTTAGATTTAAAATATATTTTTCAACATTCAAAAATGTTAAAAAAATAATAAAGAGCTAGTACTTTTAAAATTATAAACACAAAGAATGGGATTCGTTCGTAACCGAAAAAAAGGCTTATGTATGAAAAAATTTAAATTTTTGATATTTTATATGCAAATCTGAATTATTTGCATGGATTTATGTTATCTCAGACATTTTTAAATTGCAAAATGCTGAGTTTCCCACTGATCCAAACAAACGCTTATTCAGAGTCTTAAAAGTTTGAAATATTTCATTTATTTGATGTGGGGATTACTTTAATTCAAACTAGCTTGACAAAGATTTTTTTAAACATGTCATGCGAAAAACGATTTTAAAGAGTAAAGCGCTTTTAATGAGAAGAATTTGCTGCGAAAATTCCAAATGCTATTTTATTACAAAGCCTGCGAATATGATAATGTCCAGAACAACCCCTCCTACGATTTTTCTTTTGTAATCTAGTACGTTAAATGCTTTTTCCAATGATTTTATTTCTTTGGTATACAGTAGAATCTCGATCCATCGTTTTTCAAGGGGTGCGCAAAAAAACGATGAATGCGCGAAAGCGATGAATGTGGATTAACTTCAAAGCACGAAAAAATCAATGTTACTAATGTTGCATTACTAATGCATGCAATTTATAGAGTATACTAATAAATACTAATTTGTTGCTTACTAAACTGTAAAATAAATAAATCGAAGTTATAGAAAATTTATATTTATTTTAAAAAATAAATAACTTTGTTCAGTTTTGGGTTATTTTTTAAATTAAAGAATAAATTTTCAAGAAGTGCAAAAATTTTCTGTAATTTCATATATGCATGTATAAAAGTTCATGCAGTTTAAAATACCGTAATTGCATCGGACAAACTTGGCGCAGATGGCTCAGCTTCCTTGGCATGAACGTTGTCCTGCGCTTCTTCGTCGTTATTTTCATTGCTTGCATTAGGACACCACGTGTCGCAACATCTTGATCAATGGAAACATAATTGCATCCTCTGCTATAGACAGCCATTCTTCATCTGCATTATCGTCACCATCATCAACGCAAACAGCACAAATGAGTTATTTTATAAGGAAAGAAGTAATTCCAGTTTATATGTCATATGGATTCGCATAATTTTTTATTTTATTTTGGTGAGGAGAAAAATTTTACAACGAAATGCGTTAAATCGTTTTTGAAGAACGATACTTGCGGATTTCATTAATATTACTTAAATACAATTTGTGCAAAGACAGTAGAAATAAAACGATCAATGCGGGAAAACGATGGATGCGGGAACGATAGATCGGGGTTTCACTGTATTAGTATTCTATTATTGAAAAAATGTCAGATAGAATAGGATTAATGTTGCACAAAGTGCTTCGAAAGCTTGCACAGCATCTGTGATATATATATAGCACTAATGAAAGTAGCCACGACCGTTACCCGGAATTTTAAGAATGTTTGTTTTAAAAAATCAATTTCAAAATAAAACATACAGTGTAAAACAATCAGTAAAATAAAGCAGTCGAAGTGTTATGCACAAGAATCAAATGAAAACCGAATATAAAAATGCATAAATGTGAATAAACGCAATGTATAAACGCAATGTATAAACATATATAACGTTATATATTCACTTGCTAACGTCCATTCCCTCATAGCATGCATGGTCACAGTGATGTCACTGTAAGTCACTTTGATCACATCACATCTGTGACCAAAATGCCACCACTCAGTGACGTCACATTGTGACTGAGATGTGACTTTCTTAAAAATCTTTAGAAAATTACAAATATTCGTCAAAACATGTTATTTACTTAAAAAAACATGTTTCTGTCAATTTAAATATCTTCGCTTTTGTCAGTTTCGTCACAACGTTAATGTCAAAGTAGTCACAAATGACACATTTTTCACAAATTTGTCACACCGTGATTTCACAAAGTGGTCACAATGTGACGTTACAAACGAGCTCTAAAAGGGCCATAACGACTTCACATTTTAGTCACTGTGACTTCACATCGACGTCACGTGACGCCACATCGACAATCGATGGTCACAAAATCACAATGTGACTTCACAACGACGTCGCAGTGACGTCACCATGCCTTACGGGCTATATTTGCAATATGACACAATATTCACTTTAAAAAAAAAAAAAAACTCGTCGAACTATTTATTTCTTTTCATTTTTCACGTGGGATTCTTGCTATATGGGTGATTCTACGATAAGAGGTTCAAAAACATGGAGAATTCGGCCAAAAAGAAAAGTTTGAGTTTGATCAAAAACCTTTAAATTATGATTTTTGTCCCGTTTATTTACTTTTTCATATAAGGGCAAGTCACTTTATACATATTTTATAACTTTTTCTGGTCAGTGACTCGCTCCCCTGACCGTTATCGTGTCAGGAGAAATACGGCAGGAGAGAGACATTTTCGTGTAAATTCAAACATTTTAACGGACTGAATTAGTTTTTCGGTTAATTGTGTATTTCACTTTAAGTATTACCGTATTGTTTAATTAGGGCAGTAAATGCAATTGAATTAAATGAATATTATAAGTTTTATGACTTACCAGGGGAGATACACGATCACCGTGCGAAAGCACTACAAAACACGGTCGCGTCGCAACAACTAAAAATGGCGACGCTTAAATGGCTTGCGCGTTTAGTATTGCTAACTTCAAGCCAATAGATGTCCTTAAGCACTACTTCCAATATAGCCATTCTTGAATTTATATTTGTTTCAGCGGAACGAAATTTGACAGGGGAGAGACACAAAAAAAAAGCGGGACAAAAGTTAATTTTAAAAATTATTTGAAATTAACAAAATTATTTTATTTTTTATTTTATAATACGTAAGTATAATTACTTAAATTCCAATTAAACATACTTTAGCTAAGCATCTGGCGGAAAAAATATATGTATTGTTTGAAAGTTAAATTAAAACCGGCAAGGGGACATGCCAGGGGAGGGGACTTTTTAGACTTTGTAAGAAATTTCAGAAAAATGTGTTTAAATTAGGCATTCAATCGTGATGTTATTTAATAAAGTATATTAAGATGATGCGATTCATTGCAAAAAATAGCAACATATAGAATAAAAAATCTGTTTTAAACGGATTGCCGTACAAATTATTTCTTATCGTAGAATCACCCATATAATAGTTATGACGAAATTTTTTTTTTATTTTCTATTTGATTCGCCAAATTATTTATTTTATTTTCAATTTTTACGTGACAATCTTTCAACAGGAAGGTAATTATTGCGGTAAAAATTTTATTATTTATTTTTAATTGTTGGTTACTGCTACAACGAATTTTTTTTTTTTTTTTGGTAGGAGATTGCTATAAATTGCTGCTTTTTTAACCTCTTCGCTACTGGCGATTATTACAGTATTTTTAATTATTACTGAATCATTTCTTCTCTCGTTTGACTTCAGAGCGAGATTTTTGTTTTATTTTCATTAGCTCGAATCTTAGAATTCGAAACATATTATTCTTATATCGAAATTTCGTTTATATTTGAGTATCATTAATAAAATGGGACAAAACTGATGTACCCATTTGGGTACTTAGGGACTGAAGAAGTTAAAAATTAATTAAACATTCACTATAAAGTATTTGAATTCCGGATTATTTTAGTTGCGTCGGCCATGTTTCAATACATATGCACGTAGCATTTCATAATTCTGTCTTCGAAACTGTGGATTTACATAGAATTACAGACACACACATTTCCATTTCTATATATTAAATGTAGAAAGAGTTAGAGAGGATAACATAGGAGAGAATGGAGATGAATGAAACACTGACTGTTACTAACTAAAATATGTAAATACTAGCCGCCCTTGGCGACCAGTTTGGTCTCCCTTAAATGCATACTAAGCATTAAATCATATTGTTTTTATTTATAATTTATTTTAATTGCTAAATTTTTTGCTAAATTAGAAGATTCTGGTAAAGAATTCGGCGCAGATGTCATGTACGCACCACACTGGCGCAATCGCAACAAAAAGTCATACATATGCCTCATATGATAACCCGGAAATTGTTATTTATTCTTTAATAAACGGTTTATTTACTTTTATTTTTTTTTTAAATGATATAAATTGTTTTGTTCTACTGTTATTAATTAAACTTTTTTTATTTATTATTTTTTCATTTTTAAAATAATAGAAAAGAGTTAAAAAATACATATGTAACTGGCATTGAAAACTAAGTTATCGTCAAATTGGTATCAGAAAAAATTGGCATCAATGTGGTGCGCATATGACATCTGTGCTGATAAATCAAGCACTCGGTATTTTAATGCTAACTTGGCGCATCGTCAAATATTGTACCCGTGACATTGTTTTGTATTTCATTAATTTCATTTAAAATGTATTTAATAATATAATCTTTTCACTCATTTCATTTATAACATAGCTCTAATTTGAAACTGAAACACTTAAAATTCATGATTTTTATTTTTTAAGCCAATAGAATAAATAAATAATAAAAAAAAATAACAATATTTTAAAGCTTCATAATTGCAGCGAAAGGACAAAACGTAAATAAATCTAATTTACCTCAGCCTGGATGTGTTTCATTTGGCGTTGATATTAAATAATTAACAAGTAACCGTGATTTTTGTGACATATGTTAGCTTAATATATATGTAGATTTTTTATTTCTGAGAGATCAGTGACATTACTGTCCAGTTCATATCCTGAAATATTTTGTTTAACACGTTGACTAAAGTACATCTGTATCTAGTCGTTCAATAGCAGGCTGCCCAGACAAGTGTTTGCTTCCATAGCAACAAAATTGAATCCACACTGCTCAATTGGATTTAATTTTGATGTTGAAACAAATTTAATTAATTTAATTTCCATTTTAATTCATAAAAATTCATTGTTAACTTTTATTTAACATATGTATATGACATAATTATAGTTATTTAAATAAATAATTTTAAAAGTAGCTCAACATGAAACATTTTAACTTTAAAAAATATTTCTGAATATATATATATATATATATATTTATTTATTATTATTTTATTATTATTATTATTATTATTATTATTATTATTATTATTATTATTATTATTATTATTTTTACTAATCCTGATCTTAATAACATGAAAGAAGGATAATTCATATGGAAAATATTTAAATGCTATACTTCAATTATTAAAATTCAATTACTGTACTTCAAATACAATGCAACCCGATTATGGAAATACCATAATTCCTCAATCCTTGCCGCGAACTAATAATGATGATTATAATCTATAGGGGAATCTGAATGCTATTCAAAATAAAAATGTAAAGGAACTTTTAAGGGATTATTTAGATATTTTTGCAAAAAATAAATATGATGTAGGGAGAATTAATATTGAACCTCAGCGTATTTATCTTAAATCTGACCTACCAATATCTTTGAGGCCTTATCGTACATCCACTGCTGATGAAAAAGAAATATCTCAGCAAATCCAATCCTTATTAGCTGCTGGGTTAATTAAAGAAAGTTATAGCCCATATTCTTCTCCAGTTACGTTAGTAAATAAACGAGATGAAGGCAAAAAAACCGAATGTGTGTTGATTACCGAAAATTAAATTCTATTATGAAAAATGACGCTGAACCTTTGCCCCGAATAGATGAAATTTTAGACAAATTAAGTGGTGCCCAATATTTCTCTACACTAGATTTAGCCTCAGGCTATTGGCACATACCTATTCACCCAGCCGATTCCGAAAAGTTAGCCTTTACTACTAATTGTGGGCTCTGGGAATGGAATGTTCTCCCCTTTGGTGTAAAGGTAGGCCCCCCAATTTTCAACAGGACAATTAGAAGAATTCTTACAAAATATAAAATATACTTTGCTTGTTATTATTTTGATGATATAATTATTTTTTCTAAATCAATAGATGAACATATACAGCATCTCATCCAAATTTTTGATTTATGCCGAATAGAAAAAAATAAATTAAAATTATCTAAATGTACTTTTGCTCAAAAACAAATCAATTTTCTAGGGTATGAAATCCAAAATGGAACTTTAACTCCAGCTAATACTAATATAGAAACAATTAAAAAATTAAAATCTCCTACTAATACTAAAGAATTACAAAGATTTCTTGGTTCTATAAATGTGTATCATAAATTTATTGACAAATATGCTGAAATTAGACACCCCCTAAATAAATTACTTAAGAAAGATACTATTTGGGAATGGAATACTGAATGTCAAAAATCTTTTCAAAAATTAAAAGATGCCCTCATTGCTAAACCAATTTTAAAGATTTATGACCCAAAATTACCCCTACATATGTTTGTTGACGCTTCTCAGGTGGCGGTAGGTGCAGTTCTTAAACAACCCGACCATAATAACTTTTTACATCCAATTGCTTATTTTTCTAGAGGATTAAGAAGTTATGAGAAAAATTATTTCATTACCGAACTAGAGTGTCTTGCTGTCATTGATACTTTAGATAAATTTTATCATTACTTTCACGGTGTACAATTTACCATCCATACTGATCATGCATCTCTTGTTTGGTTAAAAAATGTCAAACATTTAAGAGGTCGATTATTTAGGTGGTCATTGAAGTTAAGTATGTTCGATTACAAAATAGAGTACTTAAAGGGATCTACAAATGTCGAAGCCGACATGTTGTCCCGAAACCCTATTTCTCATTTTTGTAAACCCCTTACTTTTCTTCTTGACGTTAAAGAGATTATTGAGATGCAAGAAAAAGAAAATGTGTGTGGATCAAATTATATTAATGACAATGGATTGATTATAGTTAAAAGAAAAGGTTTTCGTAAAGTGGTAGTTCCCATGTCCCTAAGAAAAAAATTGCTTAGTGTTGCTCATGAACAGTTTGGTCACCCTGGTGTTCAAAAAATGCAAAATTTAATTTCTCCTATCTATTATTGGCCAGATATGACCCAAGACATTACTAACTTTGTTAAATACTGTGATATTTGCCAGAAAAATAAAAAACACAGACAGAAAAAATTTGGCTTATTACAAGCTATGCCCACTACAGATCAACCTTTTGACTGTCTGTCTGTTGATACTATAGGAGGGTTCAATTATTATAATTCTACAAAAAAATATCTTCATATTATAATAGACCATGCCACAAGATATGTTTGGGCATTTCCTTCCAAAAGTCTCACTACAGAAACTTATACAAATTGTCTGAAACAAATCTTCAATATCAAAATCCCTCAACAATTATTCTGTTTTAGTAAGATTTCAAGTGTACAGTCCCCTCAAAAAATACTTAGTGACAGGAATGCTGCTTTTACTTCTTCAAGATTAAAAAAATTCCTGCGAAATCATAATATTAAACAACGTTTGATCACTGCCCATCATCCACAAACGAATGGGAAATGTGAAAGAGTAAATCAGACAATAGTAACTAGATTAAAATGTAAACTCCACTACCTCTAAAATTCCCTGGACTAAGCTTTTAACTGAGGTAATTAATGAATATAATAATACACCCCATTCTATTACTAAATTTCCACCTGCTTACTTGCTTTTTGGCCAATTACCCTATGACTCCCCCTTACAACAAAATTATTATCCTCCTGTTCATGAAGCACTTAAAATTGCTAAAGCAAGAACTGATGAATTTCATTTAAAAAATAAAAGATATTATGATAAAGATTATATCGAACCAAAATTTAAAATAGGAGATCTAGTTATCTATGAAGAATTTCAGTACCCTAATACTAGAAAGTTATCACAAGTATTTAGTGGCCCTTATAAAATTCTTAACAAATTATCCGAAGTAAATTTTGAAATTGATAGGCAAAACCAGTTCAAAAGTTCAGAAATAGTACATGTATCTAAATTAAGGCCTTATTATTCCCCTGATAAATTCAAATTAAGTCATGAGCAACAACCCCCTAATCAACAACAACAAATTCAAGTAAAAACTGTAGCTTAGCCTATATCTCTAGTTTATCATTTTATAATTTTTTCCCTTAAACAGTAAATTTCTTTCCATATTTTAATTCAGGTAATATCCTGTAATTCTTACAGAATGGCAATGATATCTCTTGACTGCAGCGAGAGTGTCACTTGTCTGGAAATTTTTATGTTTATTTGTTTATGCCGGCGTAGACGAACAAAGTGGAAATTTCTTATTCTGTACTGAATTACTCTACTTAGAATAATATAATAACAAATAAATATTTTAAAAATATATATATATATTTCAACTGAACCTATTTGTAATATTAAATTTTATCTATCAATTATTAAATTAATTATTTACCAAGTAACAAAATTTTTATCACTTTATTTTAATTTTTTTTCTTTCTTTGCTTCTGCATTCCAGTCCAAGTACATGTCAATTATAATATAATTTTGTTTCTTTTTCTCTTTCCTACTTGCATCTTGCAATGTTTTATCACACTGAGAGAATATTTATTGCATAATTATTTGACATGAATTGACATTAATAATCTTGTCTTTTATTTTTATTATTTATTAATATTTCTTTTAAAGAGTCTTAGTAGTTTGAAGGTTACGTGCATTCTCAAAAATGAAATGAATTTTAATTTATTTTTATTTTATTTTAATTTATCATATTATATTTTAATTTTTTTTGTACATATTCCTACTTAATCCTGTACTCGAATTACCAGATTAAGTAAATGATTTCATAATTGATTGTATTTTTATTCTATTTCACTTCTCTCTATATTTCATCCCAAAAATATGAGATGAGATAAACGAGATTAAGTATACAATTTAGAAATTAAAGAATGTCTTTTGAGATATTTACTATTACTTATTGAAAAATTTATTTATACCCATTATGAGATTTACTTATACCTATCATGAGATTTACTTATACCCATTATGAGATTCACTTATACTTACTATGATATTTATTATTAGTGATATTTTTTCTTTATTATGTTTCTTACTTATATTGTTCATTATTTACATTGTTAAAATTTATTATTACTATATTATAAAATGCCTTATTATATTGAATTTGGACAATTAATAACGATATAATTAGACCTCCTTGAAAAGAGGCAATGGACTATACCACTCCAAATATGACTCTTGGACAATTAAAAAGATATAATTAGACTTCCTTGAAAAGAGATCATGAACACTCCAAATATGACTCTTAAATGGATTTTTGAAACAAACTTTCAACATTGATTTCAAGAAAGTTCTATTAAATTCCTTCATTTCTAGATTTGACATTGTTAAAAAAGAATTCAACGTTATTGTTTTTCATTTTTATGTTTCATTTTTATGTTATTACTATGGGTAATTGCTTATATTTTCAAATTACTTTATGATGCGTACTTTAAACAAGATTATATCTTGTATTTGTACTGATGCCTATTTTATTGTATTTAAATTTAAAGTTATTCCACGCATCACCTTAGTGTTCCTAAATTTGAATTCTATATTTATATAAAAAAGAGAAATTAATTTAATTTTTTTTATTTAGTATCTAATTATTATTACTTATATCAACAACTTCGTGAGCTAAGTCTGCATCATCTCCCTTTCTGTGAAATTGCAGGTCTCAGACCTACTTTTCCCCCCGTCTTTCTGGGAGGGGGGATTTGTAATAAAAAAAAAAATTGCGCCTTTTTTTTTGTTCTCTCTTAGCTTCAATTCTAAATTTGTGGAACATATTTCAATCTTAGTTTCGTAACTTGTAACAGCTAAAATTCTTTTTCTTACTTTAGTTATTAATAAATTATTGCTTGCTTCTCAAAAAGGCGGGAGGTATTTCGTAAGCTTTTTACTTTCTGGAATATTCCTGGGATTTTAATTTTATTTTTTATTTTAACATCGCGTGACAGGTGTTACTACGCGTTGCTAAAGGGCTTGTTCTTCCGAGGGAAAAATATAGTTCTTGCCAAGGACCGCCTGCTACGACCAATTAGAATTGATCATTTTTGTCCGTTTGAGGCTCGAGTTCATCCTAATTGGATTTTTAAAATGATTGACGCGGAGTAGGAGGGCGCTAGTTTTGTCGTGAAAATGATTATTTTCATTTGGCTTTTCAGGAGGTCAGAATGGATCTTTCCTTTTAACTGCTCGGAAGCCATGTCATTTTTTCCGAGAATGTAGAACGCCGGAATGTTGCAGCTTAGTGAGCGAAGGCCGTAGTGATAGATGTGTGGAACGGTGATCTGTGGAGTAACTTAAGTTCGTGCTCTAAATAATAAAGAACTAAAACTGATTTTCTTGCATTGTTATTGGAACAACTCCTACGAGAACAAATCCATGGCTTATCCACTTACCAGAACGACTGCTCTGCTCATCCCGCTATTGATTCTTAGTGAATAGTAGTATTCTACAGCCAACATGGTATTCTACTAGAGCTTATACTCTATTATAGAACATCGTCGTCGTTTTATTACATATATATATATATATATATATGGGCTGTTTAATAGCCTCTGCTTATCAACCAGGAGAAGACCCTTTAATTGCCTTCTAGGAGGACTTAAAGGAATCGACTGGGAGCAGAGACTTAATGTCCAATCCGAACCTTCCATCGGTACAGTTTGTTAGTACTCTTGTTTAGTGCAAGGGGAACGAACACGGATGGGCTTCCTCCAACCCGCTTGGCCAGCGTGGAGGGATTTGGCCACAGCCTCCCTTATTTTACCATGAATTCACAAAACAAATCACGGCCCTCAGTTCTCGGTAATCTGCATGTTCCTGGTTACGGCAGTGATCAGACAGATCCCGGCAGCGATCACCGGGCTCGGCTTGGCTGCCATAAGTTGATGACCTTGGCTACGTACAATGGACGATCCCTATCTTCTGATAACCGTTTACAGGAACTTGAAGAAGAGTTAGATAAAATCAACTGGGACATTTTAGGATTATGTGAAGTAAGAAGAAAAGGCGAAGAAAAGATTGATCTTGCCAGCGGACATGTTTTATACTACAGAGGTACAGAAGATGGAAGAACAAGTGGTGTAGGATTTCTGATTCATAAAAGGTGGAAGAATCACATTGTAGAATATGATAGTGCATCAGATAGAGTTTCAAGGTTAGTAATACAAGTGTCCAAAAGGTACAAGCTGCAAATTACCCAAGTTTATGCTCCAACAATAAGTTATTCTGATGAAGAAATTGAAGATTTTTATGAAGAAGTAGCTTCAATACATAAAAAGAGAAATTGCTACATAAAATTAATAATGGGAGACTGAAATGCTAGAATTGGAGAGAAGAAGAAAGGTGAATTATCTGTAGGAAATCATGGATATGGTATGCGAGATTAAAGAGGAAACAGATTGATTGAGTTTGCAGAATGTGAACAGATGTATATCATGAATTCATTTTTCAAGAAAAAGCCACAAAGAAAATGGACATGTCGTTGTGCAAATGGCTCAACAAGTAAAATAGACTACATCTTGACCAACAAAAAGTATCTTATTCAGGACTGCAGCGTTCTCAATAACTTCAATACAGGAAGCGATCACAGATTGGTTAGATGCAAACTGCTGTTAAATACTAAAGTGGAAAGAATGAAGCTTTTGCTTCACTCAAAGAAATCAATCGATATTATAAACCTCCAGAAACATAAAGAAGAATTTCATTTGGAACTTCAAAACCGTTTCCAAGTACTTCAATCAACTTTAGAAGAAGAACAAGATGTTACAATAGTGAACAAGAAGCTAACCAATACTCTACAAGAAATTGCTAAGAAGATAGCCGGTGATGCACAAGTAAAACAGACAAAGAAAATAACAGAAGAAACAAAAAGATTGATGAAAAAACGCAGAGAGTTTAAAATGAAGAAAAAGGATCCTAAATCAAGAGTTGAATATGCTGAATTATGTAAAACAGTAAGAAAATGCGTTACAGAAGATATCAGAAAATTTAATTGTGATCTTGTTAAAAAAGTTCTGGAAGATAACAAAAGTTTAAAATCAGCTAAGCGCAAGTTATGTGTTGGAAGAAAAGGTATTTTTGCGCTGAAGAGAGCAGATGGAACAATCATCAAAATCAGCAACGAAATAGTACACATTGTTGAAAAGTTCTATAATGATCTATATAAATGTGAAGATCAGAGAGAAATCAATGTACACGATCAACGAGAAATCTTAACAGAAACTGAAGAGATAATCCCAGTGATGACAGATGAAGTTTTACAAGCTATTAGATTTATGAACAAAGGTAAATGCCCTGGAGAAGATGGAATTACAATTGACCTTATCAAAGAAGCAGGAGAAGAATTTGCAAAAAGGCTATCCTTACTGTTTTCCAAATGTATCAAAAAGTCAGATGTACCAGAAGATTGGAATAATGCTGTGATTTTACTACTTTACGAGAAAGGAGAGAATGAAAACATTAAAAATTACCATCCGATCAGCTTACTGTCCGTGATTTATAAAATTTTCTCCAAAGTTTTAACGACAAGACTTGAATCAGCTCTGGACTTAGCTCAACCTAGAGAACAAGCAGGATTCCGAAGTGGATTCAGCACAATGGATCATATCCAAACAGTAAGGGAACTCATAGAAAAGCATAAAGAATATAATTTACCTCTCTGCCTTGCCTTTATTGATTATGAAAAAGCTTTTGATTCCGTCTACACATCAGCAGTAGTAGATTCTCTGGAGGACATTGGTATAGACAAACCTTACATCAATATCATAAAGAAGATTTACAAGAAAGCAACAACAATCATCCGTTTAGATAAAGGAAAAGCGAAGATCAAGCTCGGAAGAGGAGTAAGGCAAGGAGACACCATTTCACCCAAGCTTTTTAATGCTGTCTTAGAAAATATCTTCAAGAAGCTGGATTGGGAAAACAAAGGGATTAGAATAAATGGAGAATTTTTAAGTCATCTCCGGTTCTCTGACGACATTGTAATTTTCAGTAACAGTCCTGAAAAATTGGAAATTATGCTAAAAGATCTTGCAGAAGCTAGCATCAATGTGGGATTAAAAATAAATTTACAAAAGACTAAGGAGATGTTTAATTCATTTACATCAAAAAAGAAAATTGTCTACAAGAACACTGAGATTAAAGAAGTGCAAAGTTATGTGTACCTAGGACAGGAGATATCATCGAATAATAGTAACATGAATGAAATCAATAGAAGAATAAGAAATGGGTGGAGTGCTTTCGGGAAGAACAGTATTGTTCTGAAGAGTAATATGCCTCTTTGTTTAAAAAGAAAAGTTTTTAATCAATGTATTTTACCTGCATTAACCTACGAAGCAGAAACATGGACACTAACAAAACGGATGATATAAAGATTTCAAACAACACAGAGAAGCAAGGAAAGAGGTATGCTAGGCATAACTAGAAGAGACAGAAAGAGGATAACCTGGATAAGAAATCAAACAAAAGTTTTTGACATCCTTGAAAGAATCAAGCAGCTAAAATGGAAATGGACTGGGCACATTGCAAAAATACAAGACAATAGATTGAGCACAAATATACTACAGTGGTATCCCAGAGATGTAAAACGACCAAAAAGACGACCACAAGTAAGATGGAGTGACGAAATTAGAAAAGTGGCTGGTGTTAATTGGACGACTAGACACTAAAGCACTAGACAGAAAACATTGGAAAAATCTGGGGGAGACCTACATCCAGCAGTGGATCGAAAACTTTTGATGATGATGTATATATATATATATGTATATATTTTCCAACCAGTGATAAATTACCAAATAAACGAAATGTTCACTATATTTTTAAGAACGTTCTATCGGGGTTCCGCTGAAAAACTTTATGAACATACATATCCACATGAGAAGAACATTCTGTAATTTTACAAATTACAAATTAATCGTATCAAATTTTTATTTAATGACACCACATGATATTTACTTCTAATTTTGCCTAACTTTGCATACTGGGGGAATGAATGGGGAAAAAATTGAGGGAATGAAAAGCACATTAGTCATTTTCATATATTCAAGAGCACAAAAGGTTTTAAGTTTATTCTAATTATATACATAATAATTTGAACCTAAATTTTGAATTTTAAAGAATTTAGTTTTAACTTATTCAATAATTCTGTTTAATAAAAGTGTAATGAAAGTAAGTTATTCCACAGTTTTTCAAGATTTTTGATTTTAGCAATAATAATAAATCAGAAGAGCAAAGCAAGAAAAAGCGAGTTATTGCAGATGATGAATAGGATGCCAGAAACGAAAAATATTAGATTATTGTACTTCAAAAAATTCTAAACTAAAAATCACCTTTAGATGAATAATTACAAGAAAAATGCCTTCAGTCAGAAAATGAACAAAACGAAATTGGTACTTATTAAAATATTAAAAAAAAAAGAAAAAAAAATCTTTCTGTTATCTTGCTAAATTAAGGAAATTTGTGGGTATGAATACATAGTGCATTGGAAAAATCTGGGGGAGACCTACATCCAGCAGTGGATCGAAAACGGATGATGATGATGATGATGATGATATATATATATATGTTTTTTTTTCCCAACCAGTGATAAATTGTCAAATAAACGAAATGTTCACTATATTTTTAAGAACGTTCTATCGGGGTTCCACTGAAAAACTTTATGAACATACATATCCACATGAGAAGAACTCATGAGTCTCACTCTAGAGAAAAGAAAGCACACAGCTGTATTATTATTATTCAGACATTGCTGAGATCTATGATGTTAATTTGGAAGACTTTATGCGAGAAATACATAACGCTCACAACTGGAAGACTTACAAGAGAAAAATGGAGGAAAATAAAATGCTCCATATTATCACAAATTTGATTTTAAATATTAAAAAAAAACCAAGTCCATATAATTTCACTAAAAGTGAACTACCTGCGCGGATATAAAATCTTAATATCTTATATACTGAAAATTGTAAAATGTATGCATATTATTCTGCAACTACCGTTAGAGTTATCTGAGAACTAAGATTAAAATTTATAATTTCAAGATTTTTATATATTAAAACTAAGAAACAGAAAGAAGAGCTTTATCGTGAATTATCGTGTTTTCATCCATCTTATATACTAGCGATGGCGAATCTATGTCGGCATAGAAGTGCCATAGACGGCACGTGGCATATTATTTTTGGAATGGCATAAATTCAGGTTCTAAATTAAAATCTAGTAAAATTGGACAAAATGGATGATCTTAGGCTAAAGCAGTTTATCTTTGTTTGATTTATTGTTGTAATAAAAATTAAGAAAATTGAAAAGCAAATTATTAAATCCCATTATAGCTCAATATTGGCTCAACAATTTCAAGTTAGGGGGATATCAAGATATTGTCGGAAAGGAAATATTATAAAGCGTTATAATCAAGAACTATCAATGGTAAAATTATGGCGATTTGGATTTCAATTTGAAATTCGAAGTAATGTTTAAAGAAGTTTCAATTGCAATAATTTACAAAGTATAAACATTTTTCTAAACTCTTAACCATATCCCATCTGTAAATGGATGGAACAGTGTATGAAGGCACAAAATTTTTTGGAAAAAAATATTGTACCTGATTATGACACACAATGGTGCAAAGTCTTTTTTGACCAGGAAAAATTCGGAAAATTATCACATCTTTTGGGATATTCGTTTATGACTACTGTTTCCTATCTATTTTTTCAAGAAGAATCCATTGAAGTCATCCACAGAGGGTACAATCTAGCCTATGTTATCCTAAGTTATAATTTTCTAGGAGATAATTCTGATTATTATATGTTCAAAGAACTGATCGATTGTTTCACGACCCTTGACTTGGAAATCGCTGCTTTACAATTTTAAATACTTTTGTAAAAAATCAGAAAAACTCCAGATTTAATTGAAATAAGTAAATTAGTTTGTTTAATCGGAGCCTTGCAATAACGGATTTCACTTTTGTGGCAACCCCAAAATAAAATTAGTTTAAAAAATATGTATCTTCCACCCTGTTCATAGAAATTGCGCGGAAATTTTTATTTAATCTAAATTGTGTGTCTCGATTTCTTTTCCGGTATCATAACTTGATTTTAGAATTGAAAGCTTTAATTTTTTTTGTGTACGTACCCATTAGAGCGACATATTTCAGAATCTCTTTGGGAGGATTTGATGATAAACTAGTAGGATAATGTTTTTTCGGATCGACCAACCATACGAAATCTTTACATTTATGATGCATCCAAAAGATTCACAGGAGTTGAGTTTTCATTCTTTTAACATCATAGAATGATATATGAAATTCAAACTTAATGCATTTGACATGTTTAAAATAAACATATTTAAAGACATAAATTTATTATAAATTCAAATTTAAAAATAAGATATAAAAAAGAAAATATAGCATTTTTATTTTCTTTTGTACCATTATCTGATTAGGCATTTAAATAAATAAATAATAAAAAAAGTTGAAAGTTTTTAAAATTAAAAATTTATTATTGAAATTCCAATATATGTGAAGATAAGGCAATCTAAAAATCTCATCATGCCTGAATAACATTCCTATCATCTGAACTTTAAATTGTTAAATAAACAGCTTTTAATGTATTTTCTATAAACTGAAAAAATGATATCTCTTACTATAAGAAACTGCTGATAAATCACATTATAAATAAATGAAAAGCTAAAAGAAAAAAAAATTATGAATAAGCAAAATAAAAGGTCCCATTTTCTTGCAGAATTAAGAAAAAAATAATTTTGTTTTAAAGAAAAAAAATAAGATTATCTTTTCAAAGCGTTTTATTGTCTTTCCCATAATTTTTGAAGCAATATAGAAAAGTTATTATTTGGAATGATAAAGCTTTAAAATTCTGTTTGAGATGGATTAATTATGGTTGTTTTTCTTTTAAAGAAAATGCATTGAAGCTAAGTAAATTATTTTATGAAATGTATATCCGAAAGCATTATCGAAGTAATTTACTTTTTAACAGTAGATAACACTGAAAAAAATCAATTCAAAGTAAATTTAAAGAATTTGTACCTGAAGCGTAAGAAATGAGGTGCGTTCGAAATTAACGAAGTTTTAAAACTATTCAGATCATAGTGTAACAGTATACAACACTTCGGATATAGTACTACTCGTTCTAGTATAGTAAAACTTATGTGTGTCCCTGTAATTGCTATCTGATTTCTATTATACAAGGTGTAACTTGTAGTAAACCTCAGCAATTTATATCAATTTCATAAAATCTGAAGTAGTTTAATATAAAACTTTCCCAAACAATAAATTCACCCCTATACTATTATATAATGGATTATATTTGTGTGGACTTGTAAATGAATTAAAAATTTCCTTTGCATCTCAAATTGTACAGAATGTATATTTTAGTATATACTTCATCGATTAATATCAATTTTATTATATTCGGAAGAGCGGCTTGAATCTATATTTTACCATTGGCCGTAATGTAACTTAATGCTTTTGATTGGCCCTGTAACTAAACTATATATCTTATTTTCATAAAATTTGAAATGACTCGGAAAAAATTATGCAACAATTATATATTTTAAACTTCAAATGATTCGGTTGGGTAGTTTTTGCTCTATTATATGCGGTTGGACAGACAGACTGAATGACGACTATAGGTGCTAATAGGTGCTACATATTTACAAAATTACGAAAACATCTAAAAATGAGCATTAGGGATTTTTTGCCCTTAACTCATGTTAAATTATGAGTAGTTATATAATTTTGTATTTTGAACTTTGCAGAAACGATCTTAGCAGCATAATCTGTTGATGTGCTACAGCGTTCTGAATGTCTCTATAGACATTCTCCAATGAGACAACTTTCTGTGGTACAGTCTTGATTGCTGATTCAAAGTAACGGCTATCGAAGGTAGTATTTATTACTGTAATAAAGTTATACCTTAGTGAAGCGTCTATGGAGCTTAGCTATGTCCCTTTTCCATTATTGGATCAGTACAGGAATTATTTTCTTGTTTTAAAACTGTTTTACTAAGCTGCAAGATTTTTCAAAAATTCAATCAATAAACTTACTGATTTGATACCAGGGTTCATTACAGGACGATTTTTTCCCTTTACAATTATTTTTAAAGAAGTTTTACAAAAACATCTAAGACCATCCCTTTTGTGACCACAAGAAATTTTAAAGGAAGTAAAAGTTTTTGGATATTAAAATGACATTAAAAATTAACATAAAATTGGTTGTAAGAAAAATCTCTTATCTTCACCTGATTTACCTTTTATATGTAATGTTACTTGAGAAATCTGTTTAAAAATGTAAGATTGAGTTTATTATTAACTCACAATCAAATTAAAATATTAAAGCAATATGTGAAAAGCAATGTTCTCTTATCAAAATGAGTCATGGAAAATTTTGATTATCCCATGCATCTAATGCACCATTTGCCACTTAAAATATTTTTTAATAGAAAATCTGTAAAAATATCAAACTTATCTCTCTCTCTATAAAAGAGTTTGTTCTGGCGGACTTATAATTAACGCACAGCCCAAGCTACAGAACCTAGAAACATGAAAATACGGGAGAATACTTCTTATTACATTACCATGCACTGAGATGGGATTCTTCAAAATTTCCCCCTTAAGGCGATTAAATGGGGGGGGGGGGGATCGGAAATTATAGAACATCTTGCTAGATTTCAGCAGCCGTTTTAGTCTTGAATCATCAGGGACTTGAATCATCCAACCGGAGCGCCAACCAAATTTGGCATAGGCTGTTTGCTATGGAGGAAAATCCCCCTTCACCGCCAGCTAAACCACAACCCGGCCAACCAGCTCAGAAAAAACCAATTAGAAATTAATTAAAATATATGCAACACAACCAGAGTAAACCTTCACTCGAAAAATAAAGCAGTATTAAAATCTTGGCAATTAAAGCAAAATAAGTATAACATAAAATAATCTTGCGATACAAGTTGGCCTTGCAACTCAAATTAAAACAAAACTCAGTAGTTGCATTAACATAATAAAACAGAATAGAGTAAAAAGTTCTTAATAGAGTCTTAATAATCAATATCGGTTTCAATAGTCCAACAAACATGAGAACTATAGTAATGTTTAAAATCAGAATTATTAATCAACTGTCATGTATATGGATGTAGAATGAGTCAAAACAGCATACTAAGTGTATCCTTACAAAGTTTCACAAAAGCAAACTTATTTAATATTCATGATGCCACTACTGGGACAAGCAAATATATTTCGTTATGTCAATATAAACATGTCCTTCTTAATAATTTAAAACATGTGTTCTTAGTTAAAAGTTGTCTGCATAAAGTCTAAATAAAATGTATAACAGTAGAAAGTTTTTGTATATGAATATTAAAAGATCCTGAATGATATGTTTAAACACTGTATATGCAACACAAGATATACTTGACGATTTCACCGAAATCAGAAATAAGTTCCAAATTACTCATATAACCAGCAGAATTCAATCCACATCCAAATAATTAAGATAAAATCCTATAATATTCATAATCAACTCATTAAATATTAACTATTAAATTCAATTAAAATTAACTATTAAAAAGAAATTTAGGGCATAATAGAATAAAAAAGATAAGCTTATACTGTTAGAATTGATACTTGATAAAAGAATAATATTTATTTAAGTTGTTATAAATCTGGCGTAAATCATTATAATTTGATCTTGAAGACAAAACATTTGAGATATTCAATTCTTTTGATCTATTTTTAAAATAATAAAACTGAAAATCTGTAACAGTGCATTTATCAAATAGAAAATGTCGGACATCATCTCTTTTTCCGAAAATACACAAATCATTATTTCTTTTTCCTATTTCATATAAGTATACGGGGAAAGAGCCATGAGACGTGTAAAAATATACTCAAATTTGAGAATAACATAGAAAATTAGGATTAACTTTTCGTAACAACTTATAAGTATGTCTTCCTTTAGTACTGTTATCCCAATGTGTCTGCCAATCTATATACATCTTTTTTGTCAGAACAGATTTTAGATAGCTGATAGGCATTAAAACTTCTTCTGTATCATATATATTATCTGTTACGACTGATTTTGCCAGGTAATCAGTACGTTCATTTCCTTTTATACTGACATGTGCTTTAACCCAGCCTATATGGATTGTTTTACTTTTCATTAATCGTAAATTTTCAAATATTTTAAGGAGAAGATCATCTGTTGGAAATAGTCGTTGAGGAGATAAATAAGAAGAAAGGCTATCTGTATACAAGTGAAAAATTGAAAAAAGAGATGATCGACACTAATCTATAGCCGATGATATAGCAACCAACTCAGCTTAATAAATTGAATTGTACTCTTTAAGTTTGATGCGATATTCATGTATAATTACATTCCTCAAATATATTGTAAATGCTGCTGAAGTTCCCATAGACATCTTGGAACCATCTGTGAAAATCATCGGATGTGTAAAGGTAGAGATGTTGTTTAAAAGCGGTTTAATAAAATTTACATGGTGATAAAGATAAAAATCCGGATACTCTTAACTATTTATTTTACGCATCAACGTATGTCGAGTTATATGAATGTCATTTAAAATCAGGCTAAAATCACTATGTAAAACCTTATACCTATCTGATGTAGCTGATAATTGAATAAAAATATGAGGCATTCCAGCCAGGGTACAGAGAGCATCGGTAGATGCTGTTCTGTAAGCTTTTACAACTGAAAGAAGACATACACGCTGGCAAGACGAAAGTCTTTGTAAGCCATAACACTTTAAATCTTCTAACCAAACGTCGTGACCACAGCTTATTTGTTTAAATAATACTGTATGGTACCTTTTTTTTTTATAAAAGATTAATTCCCTGGTCTCGAATTCTAGTCTTCCTGACGTTGCACGTGAAATTCGTAACTCTTGTTCTAATCATACCTAAATGTGCCAGCCAACTAAAGTTATTATCCGGCATAAAACCCAGATACAAAATATTATCCTTGACAGGAATACTGCAGTGATGAAGCTTAAAAATAGGTCGACGTTTCTTCATAGTTTTATTTCCAAATAAAATAGCCTCTGTTTTATCTGAATTTATGTTCAAATTCAAATCACTGCAAATTGATACAAACTTATTAGCATGGTTATTCATCCTTGATTCCAAAGCAATTCTTGTATTAGCCCCATCAACTACTACAGAGTCATCTGCATAAGATATTAATTCCATTTGTAAATTTCTACATTTTTTTAAAATAACATCAGCTACTATTGTCCAGATCAATGGTCCTAAAGGCGTTTTAGACAGGAGCTTGGAATTCTTGAAAATAAAATCTACTAAAAATATAATTAAATATGCATTTCAGTGATTTTACAACCCCTCTCTAGAGGAGCTAAAAGAGGATCGAATGTTTTAGAACATTTGGTACATCTCAGTAGTCTTTTTAGATAAGAGCGTGAAATTGCAGAAAATAAACCTATTTAAAAATAAATGAAAATAATTAAACATGTATATCAGCGATTTTGGAAATTCCTCCCTATGGGTGTTAAAAAGGGAATCTAAAATTTCAGAACATTTGGCACATCTCAGCAGCCGTTTCAACTAGGAGTGTGAAAGTAAGAAAAATAAATCTATTAAAAATGTTATTAAGTATGGGTTTTGGTGATTTTAAAATCTCCATCTTCGAGAAAGTTACAGTCGGGGATATTTGGTAACCTACATTTCGAACTAATACTCAGGCCTGACATAAAGAGGGCTGTCTGAAGTCATAATGACGTTGCGCAGGACCCAGCTTTTAAAAGGACTGCGATTTTGCGGTCTTGGGTGTCCAACTAACTAAAAATATCTCTCTTAAAAAACAGTTTAATGCACAGATTTCCTCCAAACTAAAAATAAATTTTGGCTAATAGCTGAAATTATTAATGTGAATTAAAATTTTAGCAAACATTTTCTTACCAGTTCGAATATGATAATATTGGTAAAAAGTTTTGCTTTACAATGTTGCATTTCTATTAAATGCCTAGCGCTTAAATCATATTCACAGATTAAATAGTCCTTTAGATTAAATCCTTGTGCTCAAATCATTAAGAAATCATTTTCTTAGCTTGACAACTTAAGCTTTCGATCGTTAATGACATTTGAGATGCATTGTGACTGAGAAATTTACCTCAACACGTGAACAGAGTTCTATATTTATACAAATGACTTTACAAATTAATTAACTGTTGATTTAAAATTAGCTTTGATTTAGAAATAACTCTTATAGTCGTAAGTCTTGAAAAAATAGTTTTAAACACGTGATGCAAGTGTGTAGAAAATTGAATAAAAATGTAGTTTCTTAGTTTTCAATTTCTCTCGCGCGATAAATGTTCAAACTTCCAGTTCAAACTACTGAGCCAGTTAAGTAGCAATACAGCTTGTCTAAAAAATTTAAGCGCTATTAAAAAATGCCATTTTATACATAATAATGCACAATTAAACCAAAACATTTTATTTGCAGATTAGATCTTATAAAATTTAAAAAAAATAAATCATATAAAAGAACTACTGAGTACATTACTATGCCGTTGATAAAACTTATAAAAATTGTTAACTTTAGTGAGTTTCAAAAGTTTAGTCACACTTCGGACCCCTTCCCTCCCCCCCATCAATTTAATACTTTTACATGGTTAAATTTATGAATAGTAATTACATGGTTTGGGATAACTTCAAATAAATTTGAATAATTTGATTTTTTGATGTCAGAGAATACCATGCTTTTTCAAAGGCCATTTTTAGTTATTTAGTAGAAAAACAATGCTTTCTATTTTTGTACACTTGACGGGATAAGGCACCCAAAACATTTTCAATTGAGTTTATGTATGGGCTTAAACCTGAATAATCTGAAATGTTACCGTTTTGTGCAGCAATCCTTGTTTTATACTATGTAGATTATGTGCATTAGCGATCTATTTTTTTTTCGCACTTTCTAAGGTATTATCAAATTGAAGTAGATGTTGCTATAATGTCGCTTGATATTTTGTTGATTTTTTTCCTATGAAAAAAAGGCCAGGAGGTATGGTGATTAAAGCCACCTGCTCTCTAAACCATCAGAGATTTATCCCTTTGTCGCCTACTGGAGAAAGCAATAGATTGTTTCCTGAGATCATGTTAATAAGAATTTTAACCTTAAGACCATCCAAATTCCACTTTTTTCGTTACTACGGTGAGTCATTATTCCTGTACAAACTGTATTCTCGATTCCGATTCATTCTGACCTGCTTATAGTGTGATTTTAAGCACGATTTGCAAGACATTTTTTTGCGTTTATTGTTCTCTTACGTGTCTATGTATTATGTACATTAAAACATTGATACCAAGACTATTTTTAATTTCTCTTAAGGATATATTGTGTTTGACTTCAGTCTTCCAATGTTTCAATTGGTCTAAATACTTGTTATCCTTGAATACCACCCGCATCTTGATTTTCGGAAGAAATTTATATTTATAGAACGCAATTAGTACATACACCAGTTTGAGCATTTTTATACTCTAGAAATTTTTAATAAAGGGAAACTTTTAATATAGAGATTACATTCCCATTTTAACTTTAAAATCTTTAAAACTTTCTCTTTTGCAAATTTCGTACGCTGTAGCATCTTAAGTAACGAAAGAAAATATAGGTAAAACAGATGGATGTTAGAATGATCGGTTGGATGCATCAAGTTCAGCATTTGCATAATGTGGGCAATCTGTTGAAAGTGGTTTTGTAATGAATTTTTTGTAGAAAAGCCGTCATTTTTAAATAAATAATGGTGATTGTAGCTATTGTAATATCTCTAATGTGTTTCATTCTAATTAAATTTAAGTATGTATCGTAAAATTATTCTATAAATACCTACTTCTAATTTTATCATCCTATTTTATTGCCAGCCTAAGGTTTGATACAGGCAGTAAAATTTGTGTATGTTATCTAATATAATGAGAAATTAAAAGTTTTTAAAGAAATTTGCCGAAGATAACAATGTAACTATGCTTCCCATTTCTATTTTCAAAATATTGAGATATTGAAGATATAAGCTTATTTTATATTTAATTTACGTCAAAACATTATTCTGACAAATGTTCTATCTGTTTAATAAGCTAAAAAATAGCTGAGAGACTTGCCTCTTATGTTTTTCCATGTGAATAAGAGTTAATTTTTTAAATACAGTGAAGCTTCCATTTATTGAGGTCTCACCGAAACACTTATAAACTTCGTTATAAAGAAAATTAGTGAAATAGAAATCAATTCAAATTCATGATATTTGTATAATAAAACAGTCATAAAATGGAAATACTGAAAAAAATGTGTTTTATTTGCGACAATATCTTTTTATGTTCAGTGTAGACACGTGATAAAAATTTAATTAGAATACTGTCTAAAAATGTACAGAATAAATATAGTTAAACAAAAAATGAAGCATATCGTACGAATTCTCTTTTTTCTCAGTATTTCAATTATTCTTTGCACGAAATAAATTGTTAATAAAAAATTTCACATTTTTCTAATTACCAGAACAATTCATCTGTAACATTTCTGCGAAACTGTAATACCATATTTTTTCTATCAATAATAATAATATTGTATCGAATAAATAAATGATTTCATTTTGATACAGTCATTGCAACGCGACGTCTCCATCGTATAAGGATGTACAGACATGAAAGTGGAATAAACTTCGTTATATAGAATATATTTTTCGTAATATGGAGATCAATATGCATGCTAATGGTGTTCAAGTCAAGGCTCGATAAAAAAATGTCGTTAAGTAGAAAATTTCTTGAAAAAGAAACCTCGTTAAAAAAGTTCAGTTGTAATAACCATTATATGTTACAGAACAATGTAAACTATACTTCCCATTTCTATTTTCAAAATACTGATATACTGAAGATATAAGCTTATTTTATATTTAATTTATGTCAAAACATTATTCTAACAAATGTTCTATCTGTTTAATAAGTTAAAAAATAGCTGAGAGACTTGCCTCTTTTATGTTTTTCCATGTGAATAAGAGTTAACTTTTTAAATGCAGCGAAGCTTCCATTTAATGAGGTCTTACCGAAACACTTATAAACTTCGCTATAAAGAAAATTAGTGAAATAGAAATCAATTCAAATTCATGATATTTGTGTAATAAAACAGTCATAAAATGGAAATACTGAAAAAAATGTGTTTTATTTGCGACAATATCTTTTTATGTTCCGTGTAGACAAATAATAATGATAGAAATTTAATTAGAATATTGTCTAAAAAAAGTACATAATAAATATAGTTAAACAAAAAGTGAAGCATATCTTACGAATTCTCTCTTTTCTTAGTATTTCAATTCTTCTTTTGCGCGAAATAAATTGTTAATAAAAAATTTCACATTTTTCTAAATACCAGAACAATTTATCTGTAACATTTTCGCGAAACTGTAATATCATATTTTTTCTATTCGCGTTTGTAATGACCGAAAGATGGCGTTGTAATAGACCTGATAATCGTTTGTTTACGTTTGTTTGTTTACGTTCCATGCTGTAGCACTGTAGCATAGAACCAGTTTAAAGAGCTATTTAAAGTGCAGTTTTTTATCTTTTTTATTTAATTATGGGAGATAAATTACAAATATCGACAATTTTAGAATTTGTAGATGCTGGAAAATCTAGTAATTGCTTTAGAGAAGCTGAAGCATGAAAGCATTGTGTTGCTATCATGCTATTTTGCCATGAGTAAGTCAAATGTATTTTTTTATATTATAGATCTAAACTTTGTGTATAAAATTTTGATTTTAGATAATTTTAATGCAAAGAACCCAACGTTGCACGCGTTATAGAACTGTTTATTTATTTATCGGCCTTTTAAACACTGATTTCATGCTCACGATATAAGTTCTATTTCGTTTCAGACTTTGTCCGCGAGAGGGCGTCTATTTCATTTCAAACGCGAATCAATAATAATAATATTGTATCGAATAAATAAATGATTTCATTTTGATAGTCAGTGCAACGCGACGTCTCCATCGTACAAAGATGTACAGGCATGAAAGTGGAATAAACTTCGTTATATAGGATATATTTTTCGAAATATGGAGATCAATTTGCATGCTAATGGTGTTTAAGTCAAGGCTCGATAGAAAGTGTCGTTAAGTAGAAAACTTTTTAAAAAAGAAACCTCGTTAAAAAAAGTTCGATTGTAATAACCATTATATGTTACAGAAGAAAATGCAGCAATCAAGATTTAACAGGTCCTAGGAGGTAGGGAGGTGGCCGAAAAATGTTAGAAACCATTAATTTAGACGTTATAATTTGATTATCTATTGACCAGTTCTTTCTTTTTTATAACTTGGTATTCTTCCGTTAAAACTATATTTTCATTTTTTTAGGTCATTCTGTAGTCTGAATAATTTTTAGCAAGTAGGGGAAGATGGGGATACTTGAGCCATTTTTTGAATTTTAATTTTTTAAAATTTTTTATAATTTCTTAGAATAAAATAAAATATTGAAAATGAAAATTTGATATTTTTTCTTCAACTGAAAACCACTTTCAATTAATTTTGAACTATTTTTCTATGTATAATAAGTGTTTATTTTTTGTTTTACATCGTGGCTCAAGTATCCCCATGGGGGGGATACTTGAGCCATGGTGAAGGGATACTTGAGCCACGACGGAAAAATACCTACAAAAGTAATTTTTTTCGCTTTATTTTTGCACAAACATTTTACAGAATGATAAATTATGAAACATAAAGTCCTTCAAAACCAATTGAGAAAACAAAGCTAGTAATAAGATCACTTTTTGTCGTTAGAACTGGCTGTCGAAGGATAATTTCAACTTGACTTATAACGACGGTAGAAGCCTCCTCAGTTCAGAGCCATTTAAATTTGGAATCTGCAATTCATCGGGCAAATTTCATTTTCAAAATATTAAGCACTTATCTAACAAATATTTTTGCAATTTTCTTTCTGGTATATTTTATTAATAACCAACCATCAATAGAAGATTTTCTTTTCACATCATCACCATCATTGACAGAATTTGCCTTTGATGATACTGTCGAACTCATGCTGTTAATTTAGTAGCTGTCGGAATTTAAGCCAGATGTATCATTCTACTATTTGAAACACTTTTTTGATTTCACAGGAAAGATTTTGTCTTCCTCTTTGGCTCCATGCAGGTAAGTTTGAACTGGGATTTTTGTTGCTTTTCTTGTTTTTTGTGTGCTTTTTTTCTACCAATTTTTCTTCAATTTTCTTAGTTAAATAAAAAAAAAGTTACAGCAACAGAGGTTACGATTTCAATATAAAATATTAATCTTAATATGTTATATTAAAAAATAAATATTTTAATATGTTGGACTTAACTAATTAAAGTATTAGAGATTATAGCCTGTAAAACAGTTTTAAAAAGTTATTTTAATTTAATAAAAGTTAAATTGAAAACTATGTTTACATTTATCTAGACAGGCTATTTTGTTAGTCAAAATGAAAAATAAAATGGATATTTTCATTTAAAATATATACATTTTGAAACATTTTTAGGTTGTTATTTTTTTAAGAAAAAAAAATTAAATGAAAAATTATTCTCCCTTTTATCCAGAAAAAAATCTATTAGTGAATATAAGGATGGAATTTTATTTTTTGTTTGTTTCACCCATGTTTAATTTCTAGTAGGGGTGGTTGAGACATGGCTCAAGCATCCCCACTCTCACTGGCTCAAGTATCCCCACTACCACTATTTTTGTTTCCTAGAGTTTTACTAAATAAAGCATGCAGCTATTAGAATTATTTTAGATTCAAAATACAATTGAAATTATGCTTATTAAATTTATGTATATAGTTGCAACTTTAAACAAAACTTTAATTACAAAAAAAAAAAAAAAAAAAAAAAACCATGCACCCAAATATTTACTTCAGATAGGGAAAATACAACTATTAATCACTATACTTTCAAAATGGTACCAAGATGTGTGATTTCTTTTTTACATGTTCAGAACTATAAATATGTTACCATATTGCCAGTTTTCGAAAGAAAAATTAACCAACTGTAGAGATAATAGGGGTGGCTCAAGTATCCCCTATGCTCAAGTATCCCCACTCTCCCCTACACTAGAAAATTAAATAAATAAATACACAATTTTTTTCCATTAAAGTGAAAGATGATACATGTTGAAGATCAATAATTCCGGAAGATAAATTTATGTATACGGCTCTAATGTATAGATGCAGATTTATGGTCGCCAGCTTCCACGTGACGACTATTCTTTTTGATTTGGCGACTAATTTTTGGAATCTAAGTCGCCAATTTCGTTTTTTTCTAGCGATCATGTGATGAAAATCGCGTTTTTTCGCAATTCTTTGAGGAGAAATGCAGTTTTTTTCGCGATTCCCTGATGAAAATAATAAGATATTTACAACAACCACTAACAACAATCGCGTTTTTTTCGTGTGCATTTAACAAAAAATCGCGTTTTTTTCTTCCATTTTTTGTCGAAATCCCGAGTTTAATGGAATGTACAAGTACTTCTAGAATTCTTTTACGAACTTCGCGTTCTTTTCGCAAAATTTTGCCGAAAATCGCGTCTTTTCGCGATTCTTTGACGAATTTTTTTTTTGAGATCCTTTGATGAAATTCGGGTTTCTTTTGCAAACTTTTGACGAATTTCGTATTATTTATCCGATCCTTTGACAAAATTAGCGTTTTTTTGCACTTTTAAATATATATATATTACATATACAGTGGACTCTCTCTATCTGAACACTCTCTAATCTGTACACCCCGGTATTATGAACACATTTTGATGGTCCCGGCGAAACTCCATAGACTTAACATAAGATAAACTCTCTGTATTCTGAACACCCCGCTATTATGAACACTACTTTCGATCCCCCATTTTTGCCTCACCTCTCTGTAAACTGAACATGTATTTGAAATCGGAATTCAGGAAACTACCCGCATCATGGAATTTCAGCGAAACTTGTTGCAGAAGAATAAAAAAGGTTTAACAAACTCAAGTAAGTATAGTATTTTGAAATAGAAAACGGAAAAAAAGAACATAAACATTAATGTTCGAAAGGCTTTTTGTCAAATGAGAACAAAGAATTATCCTTTCACTGGACTATTACTTCGGATTTTTCAGAAAAGCAGAAAATTGAAGAAATAAAATCATCGGAAGGATTGTTGACTCATTTCAAAAATTAACATAACATCGAATTCAAAATACTGAATGGTGAAGCTGCAGATGTAAATATTGTCACTGTGGAAGAATAGAAAATAAAACTTCTGAACATAACGAAGGATTTCCATACAGCAAACATTTTCAATGCTGACGAAACCGACCTGTTTTTCACATCTCTTCCAAACAAAACTCAAGCAAAAAGAAGTAAAAATTGCATAGTTAGTAAAATGCCAAAAAAAGATTTGCCATTATGCTTGGTACCAGTTTGATAGATGAGAAGATCAAATCACTTGTGATCGGAAAATGTTTAAAAAATGTGAAGATCGCAGCATTGCTTACACACTATAAACCAAATCGGAAAGTGTAGAGGATAGTCACAATTTTCTCATAGTAGTTCAAGAGAAGTAACGCGATAATAAAGAGAGAAAGGTGGGAAAAAAATTCTTGTTGTTAATACCAGATCACTTACAAACATGCAGCTGAGCAACATAACCTTGAAGTTTCTGTTACCAAACTGTACTTCTATCATCCAACCACTGGATCAAAGAGTAATAAAGACCATTAAAACTTACTACCAAATCCATTTTCTGAAGAAATTGTCCCTGGTGATGGAGGCGGAAAATTCGGGAGAAGAAGGTCAACGGCATAAAATGAAATAACTTCCAACATCCAAAGATGCTTCTATAAAGTTGGATTCCTATGTGAGAATGGGCAAAGAATAATAAAGGATCAAGAAGCAACAGCTGTGAGTGACTTGGGATCAATTTTTCAGAAGCTTCATACTGAAACAGAACTTGGAGCTTATCTTGAAACCGATGAAATCCTCATGGTTTGTAAGACCAACATTGTTGAAGAGGAAGAGGGGTCATTCCATGTCAATTCAACCAGACCTTGTAACCCGACCCACAGGGATTTTGATGAAACTTTGTGTACACACTAATTCTATCATGAAATGATTCCATCAGAAATATTTCCTTCCTAGACCTCATAGTTTGTGAGATATGGGGGGTCCAATTCTTGGGGTTTTCTCAAATCGCACATTTCTGAGTCTGTATTTTGAGATTGCAGTTCCATCTTCAAAAAATTGTCTCTCTGGATCTAAAACATGAAACATCTCAAAAATTTCACTGTAAGAATATAAATAGATGCAGATTTTAATAAAAAAATATTTAAAAAATTTACTTGTAATTTTTAGGATAAAAAAAATTAGCCAAAGTTGACAGTTATGGTTATTTTTCCAAATTTTTGTGACTTCACAAAAAAGGCTGTACACAAAAAGGCAAATTAAATTTCCAATTTCTTTTTGTTTTAAATAAACTTTTACACTTTGGGCTTTATATGTATGAAATAAAAATGATGTGTTTCGCATGGCTTATGCAAAAATTTTGGGTACTTTCCAATTAGCCGGATGAGTGCTTTATTTTTATATATTACATATGCACACAAAAAAGCAAATGAAATTTCCCATTTCTTTTTGTTTTAAATAAAAGTTTACACTTTGGGCTTTCAATCTATGAAATAAAAATGATGTCTTTCGCATGGCTTATGCAAAAATTTTGGGTACTTTCCAATTAGCCGGATGCGTGTTTTATTTTTACATATGTACATATGTATAGATCTATATAAATACAGATGTATGATACATGTACATATGTATGTATATATACAGTATATTGATATATATATGTATAACACTGGTGCCTGTCTAACCGAAAAGTACCAAATTTTGCCTCGTTTTGAAAATCTGCACCAATTAAGGGGGGGGGGGAATCTGACTAAGTTTAGCTGTGGTACTTAAATAATTACTGGAGTTTCTATGAGTTACTGAATTTAATGTTATTGGATACAAAAACAAACTGGAAATTTCATTTGCCTTTTTGTGTAGAGACTTTTTCATAAACTCACAAAATTTCGTAAAAATATTCATAACTTTCAATTTTGGTTTACTTTTTCGGCCCTATATAAATCTCTATTAATTTCCCTAATTGCTTTTTTTCACTTGCTTTTAATGCCGCTTAAATGGTTCTCCACATTTATATAATTCATACTTCATTAAGAGCGAAATTCTGTGATGCTCACATATATTAATCAAACTGTTTTCACTTAATTTTTGTTTTATAAATGCAATAGTCCTAACTAATAAAAGTTCTTTTTCTGAATCACAGAGATTATCAATGTAGTCTATTTCTCTGTTATTTGTGTAGCTAGTTTTGTGACATTCTAAACCATTTAATATTACAATACTGCAAGCCTGAAGACTAGTAGAAGGTTTAATATCAGGCTCCATATTACAACAATAAAACAAAAAAGTATTTATACATATCACAAACTATAAAATATGTAACAATCAGAACATATTTTTAGTAGCACAGTAAAAGTTAAATCATTCTTCTATGATAAGAAACAACAGAATGACAATAATTTGATTAACTTGATTTCAAAACATCTGCTTTCATACTAACAAACATTACCCTGCCTTTATCAGAAGGTGTTTATACAAGGCAGGTGCAATTAAATCTTTCAGACTATAGAAACAAATTTAAGTTCTGTTAAATATTTGTGTATTTAAACTTGCCAATATAAATATTTAAACTGATTAAAATTAACCAAGGAAAGGAAATACAAGGTTTTGAACATTTTTTAAACACAAATAATTAAGATATAAGCATTCGAAAGAAAGAATGGAAATGCGAGGAGAAAAAATTTTCTATTTTATACTGTACAAAAAAAAAAAAAAAAAAAAAAAAAAAAAAAAAAAAAAATCTGTTTTGAGTTTAATTATTGAAAATAAAAGTAAGAGATTCTTTAGATTATCAAAAAATGCCCATTATTAAGTACCGAAATGAAATATATATGGACCATTCACTAAATTTAATGGGGAAACATATTACAGTCAGATTTTTTTTAATCAGAAAAAACAAAGCCTAAACTTTACTTTGAGAATTAAAAAAAAAAAACATGCATCAAATAACATTAAATTCAATAACTCATATTAATTCCAGTAATTATTTAAGTACCACAGCTAAACTTAGTCAGATTTTTTTTCCTCTTAATTGGTGCAGATTCTCAAAACAAGGCAAAATTTGGTACTTTTCGGTTAGACGGGCACCAGTGTTATACATATATATATATCAATATACTGTATATATACATACATATGTACATGTATAATATATCTGCATTTATATAGATCTATACATATGTACATATGTAAAAATAAAACACGCATCCGGCTAATTGGAAAGTACTCAAAATTTTTTCATAAGCCATGCGAAATACATCATTTTTATTTCATAGATAGAAAGCCCAAAATGTAAACTTTTATTTAAAACAAAAAGGAATTGGAAATTTCATTTGCTTTTTTGTGTGCATATGTAATATGTAAAAATAAATTACTTATCCGGCTAATTGGAAAGTACCCAAAATTTTTGCATAAGCCATGCGAAACACATCATTTTTATTTCATAGGTAGAAAGCCCAAAGTGTAAACTTTTATTTAAAACAAAAAGAAATGGTAAATTTCATTTGCTTTTTTGTGTGCATATGTAATATATATATAAAAAAAAAAGCACTCATCCGGCTAATTGGAAAGTACCCAAAATTTTTGCATAAGCCATGCGAAACACATCATTTTTATTTCATAGATAGAAAGCCCAAAGTGTAAACTTTTATTTAAAACAAAAAGAAATTGGAAATTTAATTTGCCTTTTTGTGTACAGCCTTTTTCGTGAAGTCACAAAAATTTGGAAAAATAACCATAACTCCCAACTTTGGCTGACTTTTTTTATCCTAAATATTACAAATAATTTTTTTAAATATTTTTTATTAAAATCTGCATCTTTTTATCTTCTTACAGTGATATTTTTAGGATGATTCATGTTTTAGATCGATAGAAATAATTTTTTGAAGATGGAACTGCAATCTCAGAATACAGACTCAGAAATGTGCGATTTGAGAAAAACCTAAGAATTGGACCCCCCATATCTCACAAACTATGAGGTCTGGGAAGGAAAATTTTCTGATGGAATCATTTCATGATAGAATTAATGTGCACACAAAGTTTCATCCAAATCCCTGTGGGTCGGGTTACAAATGGGGGAAAAATTGGTTGAATTGACATGGAATGACCCAGAGGAAAGTGGAGGAGAAGCAGAACCAGAAGAGACTGGCGAAATAAGACGAACGATGATTACATTCAAGCAATATGACTAAGAGACTCATTCAAGACCTGTTGAACTATGAGCCTGAACATCACCTCAAAGCTTTTCCACTCCTTAAACAGCCAGATAACATGTACATTGCATGATCACATACAATATAAGAACAGACTAAAATTATTCCTTTAAGTAATATACTGATTATGTTTTCAAAAGGTGCATTGTAATGTATGTTTTGAAAAAAAAAATTAAAAAATGAGATGGTACAGTACAAAACTGATTAAATTTAATTTTGGCAGTGCACAATAGTATAACTAACCATGCTAAATATTTTATACCTACTGTAAATTCAATGCATAGTATTAATAGTAAAGAATTTCCGATTCTACCTCTATACTGAACGCCCCCATAATCAGAACATTTTTGGTCGGTCCCATGAGTGTTCAGAATAGAGAGAGTCCACTGCATACATATAGTTATTTTTACTTTTTCCCTTTTCATTTTGCTATTTCATTTAGTAATTTTGATGTACCTTGTTTTTGATGTTTTTTCTTCATTTAATTTTGGTTTTATGTGTGTTGGTAGCCCCGAATTTGTATTATTTTGCTTTTTCATGGCAAATACGAAGATGAAACCAAACACTTTATTTGTAGTTCCAAAGTATTTGGGGCCTGAAGATTCTGCTTTGGCTCTACAAATTCCATTTGTATTACTTTTAATTATTTATTTTTTTCCCCTCTATGTTCAATGTGGTATAAGTTATTAAATTCAATGGCTCATATATTGTAATACTATTAATGGTTATGTATATATTATCTCTATCGTGCCCAACTTTATCTTCTGACTATACATAGCATAATATTTATACTATCTTTAATTTATATCTTAGTAAAAAAAATGTGTGATTAAGTGAAATGTACACATTTGATGTAATTATTCTGTGTTTCTTTCGAAAATATACATTATTTTTCACTTTGAATTCCTGATTTTTTCCCATATAAACGCTATTACTTTTATGCATTTCTTTCACAATGTGGCTACTGGATTATTTTGGTTTAGGAGCCACTGGCAACTTAAAAATTTTGGGAATCTGCACTTATACTCTAATACTATCATCGTTAGAAGTGAAAGTTCCGGTAAAAAGGATGTCATGATGCTGCAAAAGGGACATGTTTCCAACTAATTTTATTTTAACTGTTAAAACGAATACTAACTAATAATACTAACTAATGTTCGAACAATAATTTTATTTTAACTATTAAAACGAATGTCTCGAAGCCTATCTAAACCATTTACTTGTGCACGATTTAATACAGAAGGTAAATTTCTTGAAAATCGTTAGCGCCGTTTTTGAGATTATCGGTAATCGTGTTGATGATTAACGACTAATAATATAGTCGAGAACTTATATTAAGGAAGATTAATTCTAAGAAAATGCTTACATCTATCAAAGAAAATTTCTACGAAGTCGAGACTCAATTTATTATTATTTTTTAAATGAGGCTTATTTCACGAAAGTCATCGGAACTATTGTTGAGTTATAGCATCATTATTAATACTATGTTTATTTTACTCTGTCAAAACAAATTAAAAAATTTAATAAAGTACTATCTTAAATATCATAAAAATGATGTTCTTTTTTATAATCATATATATATACAGATTATATTATATTTAGAAGATTATTTTTAGAAGAAAATAGTTTAATTTGGTGTTCTGAAATGTTTAATGAAAAATTTAAAAAACAATATTTTTTTATATTCATCCAATAATCACAAAAATCAAATTGAAAGTTATTGTGTTTAAGTAAATTGAATAAAAACAAAAGCGCAAAGCGACTGCAGAAAAAAATTGTAGAGAATATCGAACCATAAATTATTTTAACCGTAACAATGTCATTTAGCTTAAAGCATTACATTTTAAGAAAACATTTTTGATATTTAAACTATCAAAACAAATAAATAAAAGATAAAAAGCAACTAAAAATGCCCGTAAACACCATTTTAATGAATTTTATTAACTTCCTATTTAACAATTATAAGTAAGATAATGAAACTGAAGCAGAAAGAAAAGCTTTTATCTTATGAAAATGTAAACATAATATAACAAAGATAACGTTATCTGTCTTTTTCAGTTTTTACATAATTACTTTTTTATAGGCCCTAAAAAATATTGAAAAATGCCAAGTAATTAACTTTTTTCTCAAGTTATTCAAGGTACTATTTTGAAAGATTTATTTAAAATTTTTGTACATGATACTTAAGATATTACATAGTTAAAGTTAACTATATATTATTCAATCAGTGTTCTTGGGTTTATTATTGTAAACTGTTTAAAATATAAAGTTATTTGAACAACTATATTTTACAAGTAAATGGAATTATTTTGACCATTTCATTGTTCTAATCCGTGTGACCGTTTTTTAAGCTAAACCCAGGCTAGATTTGGACTGACAACAAGCTAAAAATAAATTCGATGATCCTGTCATCTATTGATGGCCAGTATAATTAAAAATAAAAACAATCACATTTTGGGAAATAAATTCGATATATGTCATCTAGGTTCACTCTACCATGTTCCAAATCAAATATGGTTAATGAATATTTATTATGATGTACAGGGCGCCACATAAAACATATGAACAATTACTTTCCACGGTCGATAATTGTTAAAAATCCTATAGCTACTTATAATAAAATGCGACTGGAGAAAAGTGTAGGAACGATTCCGGGACGAACCATTCTGATCTGGTAATCTACTGCAGCTAAACGCCTTGTTAGACTTAATTTTAATTGAAAACAGATGCAAAAAGAACAGCTAAATGATAATTTCTACCACTTCAAATAATGTTTGTTCAGCATATTTTCATATAAAACATGTATACGGTACCCAATTATAATACATAGAGATAACATCGGAAGTGTAAACTGATAAGTTTTTTTATCATCTAAGAGTACGATTATATTTTCTGACTCACAGTGCCGTCTCACACAAATTTAGTGCTGCCATATATGAACTATTTTAGAAGCCTTTTTGGGAATATTATAAAAGATTAAGATGAATTTAAATTTAGCCTTATTAATTTTTTTAAGATGCTAGCATTTATCCGCTTAATTTTTTAAATTTTGTTTTCCATTATAAATAAAATAAGCTTTTTTTTCTTTAAGTTGTTTTGGATGTATAAAATATCATCATGACTGCATTAGTATAACTGAAAATATTTTTTCACGTGCTCTTAAATTAAAATTTTATCTGCTTTGCTGCAAATAGATATGCAAATAAATCAAAATTGCTCTTAAATCAAAATTTGATGATTTTTATTTAAAGCATAATATTATATATTCCTTACATTTAAATGACATTTGATAAAAAATACAAATTTTATTTACAATGCAAGCAAATTTCGAATGGATATAAAATAAGCTTTTAAAAACTGGTACATTTAATTTAAAATTTTACAAAAGAAATAATAATAATTTTGGTGTTCATAATTTACGGATTGAATTTTTAAAGTTGCATTGCTGAAGTTTGTAAAAATTGATTTTGATTTAAATCAATGCCTCCTGCTATAGAAAATAGTAGTATTTTCTATAAGAAACTAAGATTAAAAAAAGAAAGTTTTGTTTATATTAACTGCGTATAGATGGTGCCAAATTCAAATTTAAAAATAAAACACAAAGCTTCATAATCGATGTCTAAAAGTATCGAACTAAGAATCTATCATATACCCATGACTAAAACCGTTGCCGAATCACACTTTTAATAAAGATTAAAAAAATTATTCAAAGATTCAAAAAATTATATTTAAAAAACTTCATTATTTAATTTTAATGCTTTTGAAATCTTCAGAAATTGAGTTTTATTTTGCAAATTATTATTATTATTGTAATTTTTATTTATTTAATTATTATTATTATACTGTTCTTTGTTTTGAAATTAATATTTGTTCAAAAACTAAATATCAAGAAAAAAAAAAAAACATCATTTGTATTTGTAGAAATTTATTGCTAGTTTTAAAATGTCCTTTTCTACAATACAAACTCTTCAATAATAAAATCTGCATTATGTTTGTTTGTATGAAGTATTAAAAAATGAAATGTAAGTGAAAATTCCATCATTTTTGACGGGGTTATATACTAGTTTGAATTATAATGCCCAAAATTGAGAAATTAATGTACAATATTTTTATGCACTATTATGTTTCTTAACAAAACGTATGTGCTTGATATATATTATTTATCTATAGGGCTCCTCTAAAAGCATCGGAACAATTGCTTTCTAAGGTCGATGATTGTTAAAGTCTAGTATTTTAATAAAATTGTCTAAAATTGCGAAATTAATGTATATTGTTGATATGCATTATTATATGTTTTTAACTAAAGATACTTTCTTGTTGTATATTATATATCTACAGGGACACTCAAAAATAAAAATTGTATAGTTTCAATTATCTAAAATATCTTTCACGTTACTGTACTATTTCTAACACAATCAAATTTTCGATGTGTGCGGTAGAGGTCTGTATGGGCCGGAATTTCCAGGCCCGAGCCCGGCCCGACCCAAACGAAAAAAAATATTGGCCCGGCTCGAAAGTTAAAATTTCGGCCTGAGCTCACCCCGGCCCGGAAAAAAGTTTAAAGTTCGGCCCGAACCCGGACCGGCCCAAGTGAATTTCTACAGAACATTGATTTTTACTCTTAAGGAAGAGTTCAGACCGAAAAATACTTATCTTAGTCTTTTGTTTTCATATTTATAATCTTCACAGAAGTGCCGTAGGCTGCGATATTTAAGCTTTTAATAAACCTTTGATTCTTGTATGTAAATGTTTCAGTTATCATTATTATTATTAATCTATATTCCATGTAATGGATACATAAAAATATAAAAAATGGTATACGATAAAAGTAAAATCTTCTAAGACGGAATCGCATTGGAAAGAAAAAAAAAATACATTCCCTTCTTAGCAGATGTAAATGTTTAATATACTTTTCTCGTGTATTGTTGTATTCATTTAGCATGGATAAACAGTTTAAAAGAAATTTGTAGCTTTCAGTTTAAAAGTAAATTATAATATAATTATCATAATCATGTTTTTTTTTTTTCATGTGTTTAGTTCTATTTTAAAACGTCTAGTAATCTACGATTCTTTAAAAAGAATAAATTTTAATGTTTAATAGTAGAGTAATAACATCTTAAAAATATATGCCGTTTTTGCAAAAATTTTTAGACCAAGCCAAATTTTACTGATTTACGAACAGACTCGGCCACGTCGAGAAATGGATTTTCATAAGGGATGATTCAATAGGAGCTGATTATTTTGGTCCGTGAAGTATGAGAAGAATGAAATCAGTCTCGGCTTCGTACGGAAAAAATAAGTTAGGACCAGCCCGATACTCCTGGAAAAAAGTAAGCGCTTATCTCGGCCCTGCCCGATTGCCGTTAATGGAAATCGGCCCGAGCCCGGCCCGCGCAGATCTCTAGTGTGCAGTACCAGTATTATTAATAGAAAATAGTGCTTGTAATATTTTTAATTTTCTTTTACAGGGCTACACAGAATAATTTAGATATTTTATCGCCTACGAATTACAAACGATAACTGCTGACTGAATGCTTTCAATTGCGTCATTTTTTATGCATAATTAAATCTTTGCATATCAAAGATTGTTTAGTCATTATATACAGGGTGCAGAAAAGAAAGAGCTCATAAGTATTAATATCTACAAGGGGCACTGGTTAAAGTACTTATTCAATTGTTTCACAATTTCCACGTGAATTAAATTTTACAAAAATATTTTGCTCTAATAATATAAAAGAACTTCATACACAGGGTGTAGAAAAGTTTATGTATATATTGCTAATGGTTGATGTATGCCGATAATAGGTCATTTCGATATTTGGCCAGATTTATTGCAATTAGGGATAGGATATATGGATTTGTGATTAAGCACTGTTGTTGGCAATGAAGGTAGACACACTGAGAATTTATTATAACTATTAAACTTATATTTGATTCAATCATATATATCATTGATAAAACTATCACACGAATTGATACTTTTTTATTTGATAAAGTTGTGACGTGGCTGTGGATATGAAGTTAAATGAAGACATAATCTTAAGTATAAGATAAAATCAAACAGTTTATTTAAACCTCTGGAACATGGGAAAGTGGAGCTGAGTTCGAGATTTCAGTCACTAAGCACAATACTAAGAGATTAAATTGTAAACTATACTCACGTTCACAGCTTAAGCTCAGTTAGGAGCACTCACTCCGGCTTCACGGTCAGATTGCGACTAAAAGCTAGTTTAATTATATGATAAAACAGCCCGTGGCTGCAAACAACCTTTATTTCTCAAAAAATATCCAACGTATTAACTTAATTCTTACCCACTGGCACTCCTCTTGGGTAACTCAGCTTACCACAAGCTAACTCGGCTCACAAAACTGGCTATCTCATTTCAGAACACAGTCTATCTCGCTATAGAACACCTGGCTTCGCTTTATAACACAATCTACTTCACTTGGCTGGCTTCGGCCGCCTCACCACCTCAATCTCTTTCACCTTGCGGACTACTGCCGCCTCACCACCACAATCTATTTCCCCTTGCGGACTACAGTCGCCTCACCATACCTCACAGCACTCCAACTCGAAGCTTTTATACATTGCAAACTGAAGACGGAGCTATAAATTTGCACAATACTCCTAACCGCAGCTAACTGTAGACTCGCGGGCGCCACATACGCTCTCGAAAGTTAAAGTTCGATAAAGGACAGATGTCACTTCCGCGCCACACATGTTAAAACATTGACGTCACGATCTCACTAAAATGCTAGATTGCCTTTATCACAAAGGACACTCCCTCACAAAGTGACCGAAACTGGAGTCGAATCTAAGACTAAAATTGCTCTGTTCATTGAGCAACCTGAATTGATAACCAGCTGGCTCATTTAAGCCTGACAATCTTTGGCAATAACATCTGATTTGTTATTTGAAACAGTGCAACAGTTTTTGCAGAACTGTAAAAGGTTGATCTCAACTTTCCGCTCAACAAGCGCAAAACATTTTGACACATTTATAAATTCATGTTTAAACGGAAAGATATAAAATTTGAAGACCTGACTATAGAAGTGGTTTGGAATCGAACTACGTTTTTTATATTTTGATCAATCAATTACCTATTGAGTTATAAGCGTTTTCGATCACATGACACAGCGTTTTTCTCCCTCCATTTAACTGTTTTTTTGTATTCGTCGCTAAATTCGATTCCAAACACCAACTTTGAAAGTATTTCCTGAAACAACAATTGCGTTTACCAAAAACACTGGAAAATAAGTGCGGGTAGGTACCTTTTAATTAACAACACCTGCTAGTTTCATGGATTTCTGAATAAAAATAAATTAAACCTTATGTCACAAAGTTGCCCTTTTTGATTTAAGAACAGCTTTAAGATAAACAAGTAAGAAAAATCATGCGTTAAGCATAGATTATGAAACACTTTCCAACATATCCTGAAATTTTTAACAAAACATCATTATTTAGGGAAATAAGGTAACTGTTTATAGCCAAATATGAATTCCAATACTTTTGAACAGTCCTGTATTTGATCTTTCGGTTGATATATATACTATATAATGTTGAAATTTAGTTTAGCAAGAAAATGCTTAGTAGGTTGAAATTTCTCCTTCAGCATTTTATCTAATTGATGAAAACATACTTGAATACTTTTGTTCAGTCCTGTAGTTTACCTAGTACATTTATTACATGCCAGTATTTAGCTAAAATTTATTTTAAACTAAAGCACTCCTAAAACTACTGAAATCACATTCTCTGAAATTATCATTCATAGACGTCCATGTATTCAACTCTCTATGCGTGGCCCTGTATGTTATTTTATCTACATGCTACAACCATTTCTCACTAAACTGAATGTAGTTCAACGTAAAAATGTATAACATATTAAAAAAAACCTTTAAGTACTGTGTACTCCCTCTACTCTGAACACTCATGGGACCGACCAAAAATGTCCAGATTATGGGGATGTTCAGTATAGAGGGAGATTGGAAATGCATTACTACTACTACTATTATGTATGGTGACCGAGCCAGTGGTTGATCAAAAATGGTTGATTCTACGGTGTTTTTATTATATTTACTCTCTTTTAAGTTTTAAAATTAAACTAATATGATTTCTACAATCCTTAACCCTTTAAGCGTTTTGCAGATTTTTACATGCAAGTTTAACAATTTATAAAATAAAAGCTATGGAAAGTATTGATATGGAGATTTGTATTTAATCTTAGGTATTTATTTATCATATGCAGTTCGAAAAATTAGTATTAATGTCGAGTTTGAGTTAAATAAATCTTTGAATCCAAAAACTACGCTACGGAAAAACCCAGTTAAGCCGTTTAAAGTGTTAATGAATGTTTTATCATAGGCAAAAATGAAATGTACTGAAATTAAATAACAAAATTATAAGCAAATAGTTTCTTTAATTGCCATTTTCTCAGTAATTGATCAATTGAAGAAATCAGTCCAAAATTCCAAATTTAGTCTACAATTCAAAAATTAATCTTTGAAATATCATGTTTAAATTGTTATTAAAAATATTTCATATAGAGCTATTATTTGAAATAAGAACGATAGAAGCGGATTCCGGAATTGTCCACAACTCATCAAAAGCTAAATTTTTACATTTTCTAATAAAAAAAAGTCATAAAATGGCTTCTATTATAGCAGGCGGCTGAGAAGAATGTGACAACAGAATGCTCGAACATTTAACTGAAGTTTCTATCTTACAATTTGAAGTATATTCAAATAAATTGAATCTCAAGTATGTACTTACAATATAGCAGTGATTTTGTCTGTTTATTTTTTAATCAAATTTGTTGAATTTTTTATTCATCTGTAACAGTTTCTCCGAATTTCCATTATCAGAATTCGAATTCAGATTGCAAACATGTGTTCAGTTTACAGAGAGATAGAGTAGAAATGGGGACCAAAAGTAGCATTCATAATAGTGAGGTGTTCGAGTTAGAGGGTGTTCAGAATACAGAGAGCTTATCTTTTGTTAAGTCTATGGAGTTTCGCCGGGACCAACAGAATGTGTTCATAATACTGGGGTGTTCGCATTAGAGAGTGTTCAGTTAGAGAGAATCCACTGTAATTTATGCTCATATTCAGTAACGTTTGCAAGCTTTTTTTTATGTAGCCCTGTATATCAACTATAGCATTTATACACACCATATAATATGCATAGACTTAGTGAAACTTAAAAGCACATACCGTAATAAAATGCATTTCATCCATACATCAGCCATAATCGGATACATACATAATACTTCGGAAAAACTATACCATTTGAAATCTTTTGAGTGTTCCTGTAAATGCTATGCACTTCGTATTATGCATAGCTATATCTTATAACTTAAATTAAGCCTTGGCGGTGTATATCAATTTTATTATTCATAAAATAGTTTAATGTAATTCAAATATGTTGCACACAATTCCTCTCCACTCTTTGCCATTATGTTATGGAATTCTTTTGTGTAGCTCTGTGAATGAATAATAGCTATTTTTTTCGCCGCATATTTTACAGAATGCATGTTTTAGTGCAATTCGTAAATGCATATAAATTTTAATATGTTTGACAGGATGTGACATCTTTAAAATTCACTTGAAATGATTTTGGATATCAACTCCTTGCCCGGACACTTTTTCACTCAGTTGGAAATATAGCAGCTCATATTATAGATATGTTAAACTTTCTTGTGAAGGCATGTAGAAATTTAAAAAATATAAGCCTATTAAACGCCCATTGAATGTGACAGCGGTATCCTTCAATGAATTTTTTAAAAGTTATTTATTTATTTAATAAATATCAGGGGTCCCATTTGAGCCATTTGAAGTTTGAATTTCAACACATTCTAAGCTACACGCCCAAAGAGCTTTGGAAGTGGATAACTTATTTTTCGCTAATCGTGTATGTAAGTTGATTTTTTTATTATTAATATTAAATCTCGAGAAAATTTGTGATAACTAAACATTTTATTTTTACGGTGCTTGGTTTTTTAAATATTTGTTAGAAAACAAATTATTTTATTTGAATTTATAGGAAATAAAGTTTAAATGTATCATTTTTAATTAAAAATTTACATTAGGCATTGTTTAATTTCTATAGTTGGTTTTTTCAATTAATTTTTTTTCTAGTTGGTATACATAAAAAAAAATCCCAACTAGAATTACAAATATAAAAGTAGAAATAAATTCTTTAATTATTATCATTGGAAAATAAATATAGTTCAAAATACAATGGATTTTAATGCCGTCAAATTTCTACTGCATTTTGCTGTAAAAAACATCACAATGAAAAAATCCGTCTCTTTTAAAAACACATTTAAAAATTTTATTCATGTAAATAATATTACTGATTGAATTAAAATGAATAGTATTCACATCACAGAAAATCTATTTTGTTAGTCATGTTTTGATATAAGCGTAAACAAATTGGTATTAAATTTTTATAAAAGGAAAAATATCATTCTGCAAAAGAATTTTAGAGCAGTTTAGATTAAATCTACCTGACAAACATTTATTTTCAATGATTTAATAAAGTATTTTTATATAAGATTCAAAACTACAGACTCGTTGTTTTTAAATACTGTAAAATAACGTATCTGAAAGAAGTAATAAGAAAACAAGTAAGATAAAAATATACCAATAATATTCACATTCACAATTTATTCCGAATGTGTGTAAACGAATTAAATTTCAATATCTATATTTTTTATGAAAATATATTTTTAACTTTTTAAAACTTATATAAAATTAAAAAAAAAAAATTATACAGTCCAGAAATTATTATAGTGCAGAATATTTCATTTGATAAAGTTAAATTTAAAAAAGGGTGGGGAATTAAGGCCAAAAATTTTGCTTTTTAGTCAATACATTAAATAATAAAAAAAATAATAAAAGGCGAATAACTAATTTATCGTACATAGAAAAAGAGAGTGCTTGGTTAAATAAACAGATTTTTAGTTACCAATAACTTATCTTTCTAAATTTTTAATTAACAGAATAGTATAGAGATTTAAAATTAACAAATAGAAGAATTGTTTTATTAACAAAAATTATAAAGCTAACATTAGATGATTCCTTTGATAAATTTATTTTATGTTCAATATTTTATTTCTATCACTTGAGATTAAAAAACGAGCTACTTTCTTTTAAAATATGTCCAATGCCTTCTTATTGCCACAAAAGTCTACGATGGTAACGTAAAAGCATTTGCAAATTAATGTTTAACCAGGCAATTGAAGAAAGAGAAAGAAAATGGAATATGTATCCTGCCAAATACGTAAAATGATAAAATAAAATGATTTATATTACTGGAAAAGATGTCTAAAGTTCCACAAAAAATTATACACCTAATTGAAAAAAAAAATTTGAGAAATACATTGACAAAATTTCAAATGAATAGGAATAATTAAAAACATATTTTGAACTTTTAGCATTCATAATTTACCATCCATATTTAAATTACACTAATCGAAAGCGTCATTTCTTTTCAACAAATGGAAATATGAAAATAATCCGAATTACCATTGAAATGCATTATGCTGCAAAATAAAATGTTCCATATTTTCCGAACGAATGAAGCAAACATAACAAAAAACTATACAGATAAATTCGCATACCTTATGTATGTGCATTCTTAATTTAAAAGAAGTTGGATGTTTTTTTACGACAGTTATTGCGGAACAGACAGACAGACGGAAAAAAAATTCGAGTCTCCTATATAAGCTTTCACTTGCGTTTCGGCAATTGATCCGAAGAAGTTCAACCAAGTTGATATCGCTTTTCAAAAAAGAAGCCTGAATGTTCTGTAACATATCACAGAGCTATGATTCAATTAACACACATTGTTTTAAGAACTAGAGATAGGGGCGAAATGTTCACAATAGCCAAAACTTATAAATCATCTACTTGTTATAAAAATAAAAATAAAATCTACGACTTAGTTATCTCGTGGGTCCAGTTGCCCCAGCTTATCTAAACCAGAAATTACTGTAGTTACCGTAATTTCGTACGTATACGGCACATCTCAGATGACTCGACTTCTTACTAAAACTTATTTTAAATAAAATGCGACTTATTTCTGCTTAGCGCTTATTTGACTTCTTTTTTTCAATAAAATTTCCATTTTGAAAAAAGAACCAACTAAGCCGCAGCTTATACACTAGAAATTACAGTAGTTATAACATAAAAAAATGGATTAGGTAGTAGTAGTTAGATGTAAGTTTAAAAAAAAAATTCCTTATCTTGATGAAACCTTATAAGCAATATGCAACATTATTACTCTTTCCATTTGAAACTTACAAAATTGAACCTTCTGCAGTTTCATGCCATGAAATTCCCCACCTCTTACAATACCAGTTTTTCTATTCTTTTATTCATTCAAACCAGATGAGGTTTACCATAAATTGATTGTACAAGTATTTAATCTTCTGGCGAAAATTTCAACATATTTACTACATTACTGCTAACAAGTAAGGTCTCCATACGGGCATACTCGGAAAAATCTGAAAAAAATTACAGAATGTTCTTCTCGTGTGGATATATACGTTTATAAAAAAAATTTCGGCGGAATCTCCATGCAGTAACCGTAAAAAAATGATGAAAATTTCGTTATTTGGCGATGGAATGTAATTTCAAAAAATACTTTATGTCAAATGCACTTCAAGAAAAAAAAAGTTTCATGTTGAATTTGTTTTGATTCATTTAATTTAAATAACTTTAGTTTTGTAAATTTTAGTTTGGTTTAAGTATAATTTTGTTATATCGATATTTATATGTAGTATTTATATTCAAATTTAGTCATCAAAATTTGAGATTTAAAACGAAATTCATAATTTAAATTAAATTAAATTTGTTTCAAGCTCAAAGTCCAATTGAGAATTGTCGATTAGATTTTGTTGCTATGGAAACATTTGACTTTTATTTTTGAAAACGCTTAAATGTATGAAGATAAATTTTCTCAATAGGATTTTTTTTTATCTATGAAAACATTTTTTTTCCAGTAATTAATTAAGTAACTACTTCAACAAGTAATATATGTATCTAATACAATATGTATATATAAGCATGTAATATATTAAAGTCTCTCATTGTTTATGTTTAAATTCATTAAATACCATTTACACGCATTCTAAATATCTAACAGTTTTGAGTTGCATTATAATCGTTTGCTTTTGGCGAGGAAAAGGGCTGCTCGCCAAATCGAGTGACTCTTTCGCCTTTTCACGCCAAATATTCGGAAATATTTTATTTTTTTACATATATTCTACTATGAGTCCGTCTCTAAAATTGACTGACCCTTTATTACATACTTAAGTACTTTAATTAGTATTTTTTTCATAAAATTCTGAGTATGCCCAGTATGGAGACCTTCCTTGTAAGTGGTAGGGTGTAAACTTTTGCGGATCTGGTATAAATTTGAATGATATTTCATGACTTAGAATTGTTCGCTGTCACTTTTTGATCTTTAATAGTCAAATTTCCATTCAAATACAATTTATTTATATAATGATAAAATATATTCATTTTTTTCCATAAAGGCCCTAATAAAATCCAAGTATCAAGTATTTCCACTGTGTACAGTATTTTTATCAAAAAGTTTTATATAAATCTTATCCGTATTATAGGCATATTGAAAGGCATTATAGGATCACTGACACATTAAAAATATCAAAGGATAAGAAATAATCATAGGAATTATTTATAATCCTTTCTAATATAAAAAAAATAAAACAATCTAATCTTAAGGCGATTTGTTTTTCAATTTATTTCTTTATAAAATTATTATGTACATTTTTGATCGTCGTATCATTTAAAAAACAATCTAGAACCTTTATGATAAAAAGATTTACAGAAAAATTGATCATTTTTCTTAATTTAAAAACACATTCAGCTGTTTCGGAGAATCGTTGAATTTAAAAGCTTCGAAGAATTTATGTTTTTATAATTTTAAAAATAATATTTTTTTTGACATTGCAAGTTTTTTCATTGTTCTGATGACGATGGGACATAAGAGTCAAAATGAGGAAATAATACACCTTTATAATGAAAGATATTAGAAGAGTGTTGAAATTTCCAATTTGATATTTTAAAGACTTAATTTCTTTCAAAAACTGATGTTAGTGTAATTTTATGAAACAGCATTGAAATTTGATCTTATATAACAAAACCATTTTTTTACCCATTTTTAATTTAACGCATGAATAAATTGTATTAAGTAAATAAAGTAACGCAGATTTTTCAGAATAGCTCATATCTAATTTATAACTAAACATAAACGAGTTTAAAATAACACTAAATAAATCAATTATAATCTTCCATTCAGTTAAAATATAAATTTATCTGAAGTAAATGGACATCTTTTCAACTTAAGAATCTGCAATTAAAAAAAAATTCATTACAGTTAGAAAAAGGAATATTCTTGTACGAATACTTTTAATGAGAAAAAAGTTGTTACAGCCTTTTAGTTTTAAGTAGGTGGCGATCATGTTTCTTTTTCAGTTTGCTTTATAACAAGTAAACAATTTCATTTTTTAATAAGTTCTTCATTAAAAGTGCCATAGAGCTAAAGATTTTATTTAAACATTCCTTTCTAGAAGTAAAAAGGTGCAGTTACACGCACTTGATTTTAGCAAATATCTCATTTAAAACAAATTAAAAACAATTGGGAGTGGCTCTACTCGACTTTACAACATTTTATAAAATACTTTGCATTGAGATAGCAGCTAATTCAAAAGTAATCGAAAATATTCGTAACGCAACATATGCTATGCATTCTAAAACACTTTTATTTAGCTAATATTCCATATTCGGATTCACTGCCGAAATTGGTGTCAAACATGAGCAATCTTTGCAAAAATTAGTTTCAAATGCATGAAAGTTATAAATAATTTTTTCACCAAAGAGGGAACTATTTTTAGTACATTTTTGATGCTTTGCAATTTCGTTTGATATATTTTTTTGTTTTTTGTTTTTTAATAAAGAGATTTTTTTTTTTTTTCGAAAATATAAATACATAGATTTTTATACAGTTTTATTTATTAAAATCTTTTTCTTTTACAAAATAAAGTGAAACTATTTTATTGTCAGCAAAAAGAAAAATAAATAAATTACAGCTCTTTCTGCTGAAACATAGTTGTATCGACATAAGATGAATGAGCAATAAAAGTAATTTAATAAAGGTATACAGTTAAAAATTTTGGTTCAACTTTTCACCAAAAGATGGTACAAGTGTATCTTGCCGCTGTAGGATAAAAAATCTTCTTTTCATTATTTGGTGTTTTTTTTTTAACTACAGTCTGGTAATAGGTTGTTGTATTGGTTTGTATCATGATTTGGTAATAAGTTGAACCGTCATCTGAGAATAGTTTCTATCATAAATTGAATTGGGTTGAACCTTACTTTCGAAATAGTCTCAGGGCTCCCAAATGGTCCGCGAACTGAACATCAGTATTTTTTAACAGAAAATTTCATAATACGTTTGAGCTAGAATCAACTTCCAAACGTGGTTTCTTGACAATTTGCAAGAAAAATCTAAAAAGAAAATTTCTCTAAAAAAATTCTGATGTTCAGTTCGCGGACCATTTGGGAGCCCTGTAGTCTGAACCATTAACTTTATTTATGACGTTATTCATGCATTTTTATGATGATAATCTGAAGCATTTGTTTCAAAAGTGAAGTGAGCAGTAAAAGTAATTTAAAAGATACACTGTTAAAAATTTCGGTTCAACGTGACACAAAAAGATGGTACAAGTTTAGCTGCCACTATAGGACTCCAAATCTTTTCTTCATCATTTGGTGCTCTATTAGAAATGCAATTTGGTAATAGATTGAATTATGATTTGATAATAAGTTGAAGCATGGTTTTGTAATATCTTATTCCCCCGCATTAGCTGGCATGCCGAAAAATTCGAGAGAGATCAGATTTTTTATTTTTAATCTCTGGGTTTTCCTGGTATGTCGAAAAAAGCGAGGATATTCGAAAATGGAACTTAGTGAGATACATTAATTGCACTCAGTATCAGTGATTTTTGTTGGAGAAGAGGGGTGCAATATAGAGTTTGTCCTCAATTTTCTAATTATTTATTCAACATTTTTCTTACATATTCAAGAGAATACAAACGTGTTTCATGTGTCTTATATCATTTCACAATACATTTTCTCCCCACCACTATCCTATATTTACAATGTAGAAATAGATTATCTCGTAAATTATTGCATGAACAAAAATATTCTTACTGTATATATAATAAGAAAAAATACAATAATTATTGAAATATATAAAGTGAGAAATATGTGCTTAATATGTATATGAAAAATTATTTTATATGGTAATTTAATTAATTTAGTAGTTATTCATACATGAAAACTTTGCTTGATGAAGCAAAAATTTCATGATTATTATCAAGATAAATGAAATCTAATAATCATTTAAATATAAATAAATATATAGGTAGAGTGAAAGAGAGAACTATAAGCACTTATGTTCTTTTTTATTAAAATAAAAAAAAAATGTTATAAAATCCAAAATAAATATGCAACCCATCCTTCAGTAGCAAAACTTCAAATTTTGCGGTATGCCAGTAAATGCGAGTTTTTCCGGTATGCGGATGAACTTTGATTTTTTCCGGCGTGCCGGCTAATGCGAGGGAATGCGGTAAGTTATCTGGGAACAGTTTGTTTCATAAACTGAATTTGGGCTGGACCTTACTTTCGAAGTAATCTGAACCTTAAACTATATTTATGACGTTACTCATACATTTTTATGAAGATAATCTGAAGTATTTGTTTTGAAACAAGTAATTTAATTAAGATACACTGTTAAAAATTTCGGTTCAACGTTTCACCAAAAGATGGTACAAGTATAGCTGCTACTATATGATGGCAAATCTTTTCTTCATCATTTGGTGCTTTGTTTGAACTACAGTTTGGTAATAATAGGTTTAATCATAATTTGGTAATAAGTTGAAGTATAGTTTGGTAATAAGTTTAACCCTCGTATGGGAGTAGTTTGTATCACAAATTGAATTTGGGTTGAATCATACTTTCGAAATAGGCTGAACTATAAACTCTATTTATGACATTACTCATGCATTTTTATGAAGATGATCTGAAACATTCATTTCGAAGCTGAAACAAAATAAATTGTACATACATATTCTTAACTTAATGTCAAACTCATATCAGTATATAAAGAAATTAAATTTTTTGCAGACACAAATACAATTTGAAACGATCTGTTTAAGGCCTTTTGTTTGCTAACAATTTAACTGTTTTTACTCATCTTAAAATTTTATAACATAGATATTTGATTAGATACTATTAATTTTTGTTTTTATTTTATTTTAATCTTTACAAGATGTATTTCGTTTGATTCAATTTCCCTTTAGAGAAACTGGCCAGCGTAACGGAGGAAGACTGCTAGTATATGTATAAAGAAAAACCATCAGCAAAAATATAAAGTGAAAAGTTGGGTCTCGGATCGGGCTATTTTAAATAATAAATATCAAAATAATGATATTTTGTGAAGGACACACTGAAACTTTTTATCAAAATTCTTATAAACAGCATATCAATAGCATTATTTAAAAAATTTCCTAGGAAATTCTTTTAAGTCATATATGTATTTTAATTTAATACTTCCTTAGCCGAGTAAATAAATAAATTTACATGCATATAATGGTAAAACATTAACCATTAATAAATAAATAGAAAGAGGAAATAAAACTTTGCAAGAGTTATATATATATATATATATATATATATATATATAAGATTATTTCGTAGAAAGCATTATTTTCCTTCAAGAGCATTGTAGTTTTATTAATTAATGTAAAGAAAAAATATCTGCTTTGAAACTTTATTCAGTTTAAAACTTTCAGAAAATAATATTGTTATTTATCCTCATTAATCCTAAAAAAATATCTTTTCTTGGAACTACTGTATCCTTAAGCTTATCTTTTATTTTTTAAAAGAACCTAATAAAGCTTTTCCTTAAAAAAAAAAAAAATTAAAGGTTTTCAGCGAACTTAGTTTCATTATATTTATAAATATCATCTGTTAAATTGAATAATTTTATGCTAAATGTGACTGTATTTAAATCTGCAGACTTTTAAAGTTTACATTTATAGAGTATATTTAATAATCCATCAAATTTTCATTTAAATCTTCGTGGCTCGTGATTAAAATATTATCATAAATTTATTGGCAAAAAGAAAAAAAAATCATGCATTCGGTATAGATTATCAAAAACTTTCGAGCATTAATGAAATATTGATAAATGATTTATTTTTCATACAATGAAATTCGATATGTAAAAACACAAACAAACAAAACCCATTAAAACAGTCCATTTTCAGCAATCGCTTCTATATCCGATAATAAGTGAAATTATCTGCAATAAACTATGTACGATTAATATACACTGCTCGACATTGAAAATGCAACACCAAGAAGGAGTGGTCAGAAAGTGATGAAATATGGGAAAAATGCAGAGACATCAAGGAGCATTAAGGGATCTTTATTTCAAAATGATAGTCAGAATACAGAACGAGAACGGCGTCGGCTCAGCAGGATGTAGGACTACCGCGAACAGCGATGCACGAAGAAACACGTCTAATCTCAAGGAAGACCTAACTTGTCAATGGACATTATACTGGAGAGATGTGTATGTCCGCGTAAAGAAATAGTTCCTTATTGAATTTTGAAGAAAAACCCCTTTAAATTTGATTTTTTTTAGATTTTTCCATTGAAAAACGATTAACTGATTAAACAAAATATATTTAACTTATTGTATGCTCATATATATTGCAAATACTAGTAATATTCAAGGTAAATGTATTGATTCGCGCATAAGAGTTCTGGCGAGATTTTTGGCGGTAGAAACAAATGACTAAGCAACCTTTACCTCCCACAGAGAAGTAAGAGGGGAGAAATTCCCATGTCATTTTTGGAGATAGACGATTTTTCATGTCTAATCAAATATTTTATTTTTAAAACTACTAAATATAGAATAAAAATTTCGATAGATTCGAATTTTTCGGAAAATTTCACCTCAAGTACATACTACATATGCTGATGGAAGTATGTAAATTAGCAATAATTATCTTTAAAAATAAATAAAACGAGTGAAAGAAGTTCTTTATATTCAATTTTCGAAGATGATAGACAATATAATAAACATGATATAACTTTCATGTTTCTGCATACACAAAGTATTCTTATTTTAATTACGAAGAGTTGATAGGAAGATAAATCCATTCATCTTCTAATCAATGGTATAAATTTAATATTTCAACAGTATGTTAGATTCAAAAACAAGAAACTTTTTTTTTTTTTTTTAAATAATGATACATTTTACTACGAGGGGAAATTATATGATTTTTATTCTTTGGTTATAATTAAATAAAATTTAACACTCAACAATGATTTTTTAAGTAACAATTTTATTTTAAAAATATTTCAAGTAATTAAAACAGAGTAATTGTTAGATATGAACAGCCAATTTCCAATTCAGGTCTTTAGAGATACATTTGTAAGAAAAAAATTATTGAAAATCTTTACAAATTGCATTCTTAATAATAATACAGTAGAAACCCGCTAATTCGGACCCCGATAATCCGGATCTCCAGATAATTCGGATCGGTTTGTTCATTTTTTTTTTTTTTTTCAAGTTTGAGAACGCAAGCGATTGGCTAATTTCCATATTAACTTGTTTCATCGTCGTATTCTAAATTAAAAAAAAACTTTTTCTGACATGTTTTCGGAATAATTAAGCAAAGTAAACATTATTACTGTCTACAAATATTCAATAAGTTTAACATAAAGGTGACTTTCTGTTAGTAGGTTATATTTTATTTCATTTTTTCTAATTCTCCGGATAATCCGGATTTTCGATATTCCGGATTGGGTCCGGTCCCAATTAATCCGAATTATCGGGGTTTTACTGTAATAATAATAAAATATATTAAAATAATCTACAATGTTTGTTATATTTCGTATGAGCATTACAAGGAAGATATATGTTTGTGTGTATATAAGGAAAAGTATTAATTATTTTCCAGGGAAAAAATTAAAATTAAAAAGAGAAAATAGGGGGAAAGAAAAATAGTCATGTAAGACTTACATTTGAACTTCTTTGTGATACCCACGGTTTAATAATTAAATAATGTGTGAAACCTTATAAAAATTCAAATAACACACTCAGAAGCAAAACAAAAATTTAAAAAAATTAAAAATAAGTTTCTACCAAAATTTAACAAAATAAAAATTATTATTATTATTATTTTATTTTTTTATATATATTTTTTATAATTTTGCAAAACCTGTCATAAAAAAGGCAAGTTGTAGGCAGACTTCGAGTAATCGTAATCGTGTAATCGTAGTCGATTATAATCGATTACAAAAACCGTGTAATCGCACTGTAATCGTAATCATAGATTTTGGTTTTTGAAATAATCGCAACATAATCATAATCAAGAGATTTCATCTCGATTATGATCATAATCTAATCATAATCGAACCCTAATGTAACTGCAATGTAATCGTAATCTTAAATAAATATGCGATTACGTTAGGATTACGTCTTCTTTTTTCCCTTCCTTTCTCTTCCAAACCAAAATATACTTGGTTGGTTTGCTAAACATTGTACCACCGGAAAAGGAAGAGGTTCATGTTTTCAACTCATTAAATGGACCTAAAGTAGGAGTGTGAAGGTCAGAGGTCATAAGATATAGAGATAGCCTTTAATGGGGTAAAGTAAAACAGAATGTATACCGCACACTGTAATAGGATATAGGAATAGTATTTGACTTGAGTTTGTCAGTGATATGGGAAGTGAGAAAATAAAACAACATGTGGTCAATCCAGAGATATGGGTCATTGATTGGAAGTAGTGAAGGATAAAAAGTAAAAAAGAAAAGAAAGAAAAGAATTTTATTTATGGGTTTACTACTAACATTATATCCTGCATTCCTACACCCCTTAAATTCTGTCCTACCAGAAGACAATGCGCTTTTTCTTCCTTTAAATGTTCTTGTACAGAGTCATAGCCGGGGGGAAGGTCCAAATGCTCTTCATACATTAAAATCGAAAAGTTTATTCCGCCTTGACTAATAGCTTCAAATTCTCTGATTAGATATGGCAAAGAAAGTTTTATAAAATTAGTGATACCAGTGCATCTGTATTCCCCCCCCCCCCATCTTCTACGCCGCTGTTCATGTAATTGAAATTTATTTTAAAATTTATGAAATTTGAAAATCATTAATATCAGTATATATTTTTTAGTTTGTATTTCTTCATTTTTTCTCCGAAAGCAATGTAATTATTAAAGGGTTACTTTAGTAATCCCAAAACACCCCTTCGCTAATCTTAATTTTATGGGCAAAAAAATTATGATAACAAATTTTCGATCACTTGCATTTCAATATTTTTAAATGTTTTCTCATTGAACAATTACAGTCGATCTGTATGATAACGGGTTTTTTTTTTACCCTTTCAATTTCCACTACGGTTTTTATTTATTTATTTATTTATTTTAATGAGTATATTTACATTTTCAAAACCGGTTCCTAAAGTAAAAACATCTTAAGGGTGTTTGTTCTCAAGCGCAAAACATTTTGACACATTTACAAATTCATTTTTTTAACGAAAAGATAAAAAATTGGAAGGCTGACTATGGAAGCGAATTTGAATCGAACTGAATTTTCCATTTTGTGACAATTAAATTACCAACAGAATTCTGAGCTATTTTGGTCACGTGATCTCACAAAAAACAGATAAATGAGTGCAATTAGATAGTTTCTGAATAACAACACCTGCTATTTTCCTGCATTTTAGAACAAAAATAAATTAAAACTTATGTCGCAAAGTTTACCTTTTTGATTTAAAAACACCTATAATAAAAAGAATGGATACAAAATCAAAAAAGTAGAAAACGGTCTTTATATACATCGATCTGAGCTAAACAATGCAGAAAAAAACGTTTAAAAGACTAAAATGCGAAGAAGATATTTTAAAAAAATTTCTTCCAAAAGATTAACATTAGTAAATGGGTGTGTTTGCCTTACTGAAGTAGCTTCTGTATGCTATGCACTGCATATTAAAAGGCACACATATAGAAATTTATAAAAAGAAGAAAATTTAATGTTTTATAATGTGAATGAGAAGGTTCAAAACAAAACCTCAGACTACTTTAAAGAGGTATTTTCCCAATATCGAATAATAATATGAAAAAAATGTGATTTAGGCTGAATTTTTCTTAGGAAATCCGTAAAGTTAAATCATCAAAATTCAAAAAAAAAAATAACCATAAAACATGGGAAATTTGAAATGGTTTTAAATTGTATTACAAAATGTGAATATTGCATATAGATAATCAAACAATGAATTCGAAACAAGAGTTGTTCGTAATAGAACTCTGCACAACTCGGGTTAAACCACATCAGAGTCCTGGAATTTTATTTTTAGTCAATCCGAAACCCGATTCAAATTCAACATACTTCCACTCGAAACTGATTCAGACTGACTTTTTAATTTAATGCAATTATGATATTAGCCTGTAAGAAACTAATAAGAAACTCTAATAAGAAATTACTATAATAAGATACTCGAATTCAGCGGTTTCCAATCTATGGGTCGCGACCCACTGGCGGATCCAAGGGGGGGGTCATGGGGGTCATGACCCCCCCCCCCTGGAGCTCTTCACAGAGTGATGCACAATGTAAGTAAAAAGTGCTAAAACAAGAACGCAAAATAACGTCTAATCGAAAGAATTTGCGCTTTTTTCGAAACTAATCAAGAAAATTCGGGAATTTTCCGCGCCTGATCGACATAATTCACAATTTTTCCGCACCCGATCGGCGAAATTCGCGACTTTTCGATGCCTAATAGACAAAATTCACGATTTTTTTTGGGTGTGATCGACGAAATTTGAGATTTTTTCCACAAATGGTCTGCAAAATTTGTGATTTTTCTTCACTTGGTTGAAAAAATTCACGATTTTCCCGGCCTAATCCACAAAATTAGCACATTTTTCCGTTCTTATTCGATGAAATGCGAACTTTTCCGCACATGAACTTCGTCAATCAAATACGCTTTTCTTAATTGACTGACGAAATCTGCTTTTTCCCCCCGCCGTAAATTGATGAAATCCGTGATTTTTTTTTTGCGATAAACTGACGAAACTCACGATTGTTCCGCAGCCACTCAGGTTTTTTAAATTTTTCCGCGCATCATCGACAAAATTAGCGGTTTTTCCGCACCCCGTCAACAAAATTCGCGAGTTTTTTGTACTCGATCGCTCGAATTCGTGTTTTTTACGAAGGCGATCGACCGTATTCGCGATATTTTCTTTCCCTATCGATGGAATTGTCAATTTTTGTTCCCCGTATCAACATAATTCGCGATTTTTTTCATTCCCGATCGACTATACTTGTGCTTTTTATAAAACTGATCGACCATATTTGGGACTTTTTCGTTCCCGATCGACAAAATTCGAAATTTTTCCGTGCAATACCAAAAGCGATTTTTTTCGCTCCCGATCGACTAAATTCGCGCTTTTTACGAAAGCGATCGACCATATTCGGGATTTTTCTGTGCCCAATTGACGAGATTCGCGCCTTTTTCCGTTCTTGTCCATGAAATACGCATTTTTCCGCACCGAACAATAAAATTCTCGATTCTTAACTGACTGATGAAATCTGCATTTTTTTCCCTGCCGTAAATTGATGAAATCTAATTTTTTTTTCTCGCGATAAACTGATAAAACTCGCTATTGTTCTGCAGCCGCTTAAAAAAATTTTCGATTTTTCCGCGCATCATCGGCAAAGTCTTCTATTTTCCATGCCCTATCAACGAAATTAGCGACTTTTTCGTAGCGACTTTTTCTTTTTTATCGACAAAATTCGCGAATTTTTCGTGCCCAATTTCCCGAATCGCTCTTTTTACAAAGAGAATCGACTTACATTCGCGATAATTTCTTTCCCGATTCACGAAATTGGCAATTTTTGCATTCCATATCAACTCGAAATTAACAATTTTTTTATTCCCAATCAATAAAATTCGCGATTTTCCCCTTCCCGATCGAATAAATTCGGGCTTTTTACGAAGTGATCGAGAAAATTGGGGATTTTCCGTGCCCTATTAACGAAATTTCGATTTTTTGTACCAGATATACAAAATTCGTGATTTTTTGTGCTCGATCGACAAAATTTGCAATTTTTCAGAGACATACAGACAAAATTCGAGATTTTTTGAAGGCCGATAGACAAAACTGGCGATTTTCCAATGTCCAGTTGACGATATTATCGATTTTTCAGCGCCCGATCAACAAAATTCGTGTTGTTTTCGCGCGGTAAACAGACAAAACAGGCAACTTTCCCGCAACCTATGAACAAAATTTGCAATTTTTTCAAGTATTATAAAAAAAATTAGATTTTTTTTTCCTTGCCCGATAAACGAAATCTGAGATTTTTCGCGTCCGATCGACAAAGTTCGTGATTTTTCCGTGCCTAATCGACAAAATTCACAATTTTTTTCATGCCCGATCGGCGAAATTTGCTACTTTTTATCGTAATTCCGTTTTCACAAGATTTACTGTATTTTAAAATTGTTTCATTAAATCATTTGACAAAAGTTGTGACCCCCCCCCCCCCTGGAGGTTGGGCTGGATCCGCCCTTGTGGGCCGCGGCAGTTGTTTTGGTGGCTCGCGAAACATTCTAAGTTTGTCATAAAAATACTTTATTTCTGTTTAAAAAGATAAGACAATTTCGAAAGGAAATAATGGGAGTATCCTTATTTTCCTTTTAGATTAATATACGAACAGGATATCTAGAAATATTTAAATCAACTTTGAAATCCTTGATGAAATTCAACACTTTGTGCTAATGAGAACATGTTTTTTCTACTTTGCTGTTTTTGAAAGACAAGTACTGAGACAAACTGTGAGTTAATATATGTTCCCACATTGGTAAACAGCAATTAGAAATCTCATTCATTACAAAGTTATGTTTTCATGATAATTAAACATACTTTTAACCATCTTTATAGTTTGTGTATTGTTTTAATCCATATTCAATTACACACATTGAGATTGCCGATTCTGGTTTCTATTGATAATTTATCTTCCGTACGAAATTTTGCGTTTTTCTTAGGATAGGATAGCTGAGCGTATATAGAGATCGTACAGAAATTGCTATACTGACATATAACTTTATCTTGGGTGGGTCGCGAAAATTTTTTTTTACTGAAAAGTGGGTCACGAAAGTTTTTTTTCCTGAAAGGTGGGTCGCGTACAAAGAAAGTTTGGGAACCGCTGCAATAATTAATTACTCTAATAAGAAATTTATCTTTTTTATAATGGAAGAAATGTACGCGATATTGCGTATATACATAAATATAATGTACCTTAGTATTTAATGATACAATTTTTTCTCCGGAAAAATATTTTGTTTTGTGAAAAATTGGGTAAATCCTAATAAGAGTCACAAATGGCTGAGACACAAGCTAACAGATTTAACACTTAACTGCTGTAACAAAAATTGTCGCATAACTACTGAGAGCGGTTTGTCAGACCGCTTAATATAAAGATAAATAAAAAGTTAAATTAAATCTCGGAATACTATTTTTGTATTAAACTTTATATATAGGAAAATTATAAATAAAATTCAGTTATTCAAAAGTCTCTAGAGATAGTAAAGGCTCCAAACGAAACAAAATTTGACCAGTATTTAAAGTTAAACTAAAAATTACGAGTTAAACTTCAAAATCCGAAAAACAGCGGTCTATGAGACCGCTAACAGTAGTTAAGGGTTAAAGTCAACATGACCTGCAAAAATGTCAACCGTAATCGTAATCTAAATGTAATCGTAATCCAACAAAAAAATTGTAATCGTAATCTAAACGTAATCGTAATCCAACAAAAAATATTAACCGTAATCTAAACGTAATCGTAATCCAACTGGCATAAAAAGAGACATAATCGTAATCGGTTTTTAGAAATTGAAAATAATCGTAATCATAATCGATTACAGTCCTCTGTAATCGACTCGAAGTCTGGTTGTAGGATACCAAGTTGAAATTTTGCCTGATGTGTGTCGGATATGTTAATATGATATGATATACTCTTTTCACACACTTTTTGAACAAACTTTCTTGTTCTTTTTTAAAGGGAGGTAGGGGGCATCTGAATTAAAATGCAGCTTTTTTTAATATAAATTATTTTTTTAATATAAAAAATGTTATTCATTTCATCTTTTTATTACATTACGTATTTACTAATTACTACTTGATGGGAAAAAAAAATCTGTTTATTTTATGAGTAATATTTATTCAAATTCTCACCTGCCCAAAAAAATGCCTGAGCCCGTTAAAATTCGCACAAAACGCGAAAAATTTATAATTTTCACGAATTTCAAATGCAACAAATTAAAAAAAAAAAAAAATCTGCATTCCCTTGGAAGATGTAAATTTGATTACTTTTATTAATGTGAAAAATAGCATCAAATTGAGATTTTTCTCAATTTGATGCTATTTTTAATTTTAGGGTAAAAATGCCATTAAGAATGACTGAAACTTAAAATAAATGCTGAATAATAATAAAAAAAAATCGATATTGTTTTAAAATCATTGCACAAACACGAAAAAAACTACAAAAATTGCATAAAAATTTTCAAAAATCATTTTACTAATTCCGAATAAATTTCGAAACAATTTTAAAATTTGTTGTATTGGACTAAAAGTTTAAAACCGGATTTATTTTTAATAATATCGGAAAATTGCCGCGAAATACAAGACCCCGTTAAGTCTCATGAAAATCGGAGAAATTCAAAATTCGCCGATGTCAAAATTTAGCAAAATATTTACAACTAATACAATCGATATTCCTTCAGGAATATAATAAAAATTATTCATGGAACGGGAAAACAAAAGAATTGGTAACATCAACTCGCTCAAATTTATTCCTCCAACCAACGATTAACAGCCAAATCTGATGATCCAAGAATATATTTCCGCAGTAAACAAATAATATAAATTAAATCCGAAAAAGAATTTTTTGCGCGCCAAAACCATCGCTATATCTCCCAGTATGGAAACCCTGACGACGCCAAGTCCGTAAACAGGCTCGCTAAGCATAAACTCCATTGACAAGTTAGGTCTTCCTTGAGAGTAGGCATAGAGTCAATAAGAGTGCGGATGGTGTCCTGAGGGATGGCTCTCCATCCCCTTTCAACCATTAGCCACAGTTCGTCTTCTGAACGTGGAAGAGACATAGTCTGCAAACGGCGTCAATCACATCCCACACATGTTCAATTGGTAACAGGTCAGGAGAGTATAGTGTTCAGGGAAGCATCTGTATACCTTGCAAAGTATGTTGGCACATGCGAGCTATGTGTGGTCGGGCGTTTGCTGAAAAATTGCATTACGTAGCCCCTGAAGGTAGGGAATTGTCGCCGGTCGCAGTACATTATCCATGTATCGTTGGACCGTCGTAGTGCCCTGAATACGAACAAAAGGTGACATGGAATTATACGCAATAGTGCCTCAAACCATTATGCCACGTTGTCGCGCGGTGGGGCGCTCCACAGTTACTGCCGGATTCGATCTGTCTTCACATAGACGCTACATATGTATGCAGCGACTGTCACTGGATAAACAGATGTGAGACTCATCTGAGAACACGACGTTTCGCCATTCTGTCATCTACGTTGCTCTAGTCAGGCACCATTCCAAACGTTGGCGTCTATGCTGTCGAATCAATGGCAGTCTTAAAGGACGTCGTACGTGCAATCCATGTTCAGCCAATCGACGGGAAATGGTTCTGGTCGACACGGAAGCATCCAGGTTATCTTGTACATGCTGCAGAATCAAGGTACATGTGACTTGCAGGTTAGCCACAGATTGTCGGTGGATGCGTCGATCCACGCGTGTTGACGTCACTCTGGCTGCATCTGCACCCCTCAACCTTGCCACATTTCCTTGTTCCAACCATGTTCGCCACAGCCGATGCACTGTTCTCGCATCTATGTGGGTACCAACTGCGATTTGACCAACCTCCCCCCTTCTCAGTCCGATCACCATACCTCTCGTAAAGTTGTCTATCTGCTGGAAGTGCCTTCGTTGATGGCGGCCTAGCATTCTCTTCTATACACGTATCCCCCGAGACAAAACCAAAATTTCTTCCGTAATTCGTCTGGCAGAAATAACGACACGAATATTGCCCATTCGGCAAGTTTCTTCCCTTATATCTTATATCACGTGCGTCGGCGACCTGCGCATTTCACATCATTCGCATAGCTCAGTGACGTGCATCTACTCTAAAATTTGTATAAATTTCTGACCATTCCTTCTTGGTGTTGTATTTTTAATGTCGAGCAGTGTAAATTTATAACGTAATACAGCCGGACCCCGATTTAACGAATTCATTGGGAGAGTAAACTTTATTCGCTGAATCGTAATAACTGGGTCCAAGCGAAAAAAAATGTGTACTTAACTTATGGAAAAGTTCTAATAAGCTACTATACAAAAATATCGAATGTAAGAAATTCTACGTTTTTTATTCAGCAGCTCAAAGGACAGTGAACAATTCGCAATAATTAGCAATTTAAAATTTTAAAGAACTGTGTAAGAGGCGTTTGAGAATTCCTTTGATTCCTGACTCGAAAAAGTTTTTTTATGGCGAGAAAAAAAAAAGAATGAGGCATTTAAGCCCTACTCCATGAGGTATGTTTTCGCAGTTTCCAAGCCATGTAAATCATGAGAAAAAAATAAGTTTTAATAGGAATCGCATTAATGATATCTGCATCAGAATCACTATTCATTAATTACGAAAAATGAACTATTTCATTAACGTCAGTTGCAGAAAAAATACTGTCCATCATCACATGCGACATCGTCTATCTCAACAGCGATGTCTTTCGATATAATTTCTTCGGAAGAGAAAATGATTTCATCTTTATCATTTTCATCACTTTCCACGTGTGCCCTTAAATCCCACTTTGTGAAAGAATTTTTCAATCGTATTTTTAGAAATTTGGTCTCAAGATTCCCTCACAAAACAACTAGCACACAAAACATTGAATTTGTATCGTTTCCCCGCATTTTCGTCCAACGTTGCTATAATTTTTCTCATAAGCAACTTTCTGTATTTAACTTTCTAATATTTTTCTGACTCAAACTAATAAAAACAAAAAAAAAAGTTTTTTTGATATTGAAAAATTTCGTTTATTCGGGGTTTATTATTCGTTAAATAGGATTTTTTGCCTTCATTTTAGCCGGGGAGAAAGAAAAATTGTTAAATTGCGAAATTCGTGAAATCGGGGTCCAACTGTATATGAAAAATTTGTTAAGAGTACATGGAACATAAAATGGTTTAAATTTTTGAGTTTTTAATTGATTTATTTGCCTAAAAAATAGAGATAAAATATTCAGGAGCTAAATGTTTATGGACGTAAAAAATTATGGTACTGGAAGGTTTTAATATAATATATTTTAATCCTTGCAGGTGTGTGCATATAAATTTTGTCCTTTTTTTCGAAATGTGTGTTTTATGTCTTACTAAATTTTTCTAAAATTATATTTTAGAATATCCTATAATTTCTATTAGCTACATTTAGAACTTTTCAAAATTGTGTAACTAACTTGTTTCTTTAAAAATGTAAAAAATTTTAGCTATGAATAAATAATTCTTTGAAATAATTAAAAAATATGTTGTTAAAACTATTATTCTCAGATAGTATGTTCTGTGATACTACAACAAATTTTAAGATCATACATTCAACAGTTTTTTTTTTAGAAAAGTCATACCGAACAGACATATTGTTAAAAAGATATGTAAAAAGTTTAGTTCTTGAAGACTAATTTATACGTGATATTAATTAACTTTTATTTATATATATTATTTATATAAGTGTAATTTACTGTAAAAAAATTCATTTCTATATCTATCTATTTTAATTAAAATACACCATGTTAAATATTTTGCAAAATCTGATTCACTTTACTGGTCGAGGTGTTCCATATACCGTTAAGAAGACACAATACCTTGAAATTAATCAAAATATCGATTTTCTTTTTAAAAAAATATTAATCGAAAGCTTTTTTGATTGTGAATATTTTGACACATCATTCTTACCTATACGACAATTGTACCGCGAGATATTGTACATTTTGTTAATAGATACAGCGCAATTATTCATACAAATGAAAACTTTGAACCGATTTTTTTCCTTGTTTTTATTTTTATAACTTGATAGTTCGTAAAATAACAAAGCTTTTTTGCTAATTTAGATAGAGGTTTGAATTTTTTTTTATTTGTTCTCCATGGTGTATTTAATATTTTTGTGCATGGATTTAACATTCAAGTTTAAAGTTATTTTTTAAAAATATTTAAATGGACAGTTTGTTGAATTTTTAATATACACGAGAGAAAAAAATCATATTAAATGTAAAATGATACATATATAAAAATCCATGCATACATTTATGTAGTATATTCTAATGAACATATAAAAAAAACGAAGCAAAAATATTCACGTTTCAAAAAAGTAGTAGGGATATTAAAAAAGTTATTTTTTTTTATTTTAGTAAAATAAATTGTTCTACATTTTTTTAAAAATTCTATTTAATCTTTAGTATTTTTTAGTATCTTTAATCTATTTCTTCACCAGATATATTACAATATTATTAATAACTGAAGAGATGTTTTCAAAAGTATTGTATCCCCTTAAGTCTAAAAATGCACAGCACAGTTGTAAACGCAGTTGTAGCAAATGATATCGCTCATAATCAGTCCGTTACTCAATATTTTTGTCACGGTAAATGGATTATAATTGCTTTTAACTCTATAATATTGAAAAAAAGCTGTAATCCATCTCAGTGGTACATATATATTTCATTAAGTTTGAAGTAACATCATTTTAAAATGTCCCGGAAATTATTTTTCAATATAGACAATAAATTAACAGAATCATTTTGTATGTCTCTGTAAGCGAGCGATACATGCTACTTATTATTTGCCCATCATGCGTAATATAAGAAATGTCGTGTAATCGTTACATATATATACATTGATGGATTTACATATTTTATTCAGGCTCAGGAGATTCTCCGATATACATATTTTTAGAAAAAAAAATTGCGGTCAGACTGTCTGTAAACGCTCTATCTTCGGAATAAATTGAGATAGCGACTTGAAGTTTGGTATGCACTTAATATGTAATAAGGGGAAGAAACTTAATGAATTTAAGTAACATCGATTATACGAAACAGTTTTTCCGGATTTTCGAAATATTCGTTCTGATAAAATGTACATTAAAATTTTCGAAATTATTTATTTTAAGGAGTGAATATAAAAAACAATAAAAAACACATAGATTTTACTCCAAGAATGAAGTCGATCGGATAACTAGTTGAAGAGATATTTGCAATCTTATTTTCCACATTCTTCGATTTTTCATGACGCTCTCTTTCATTCAAATTTCAATTTAAAGGTATATTTTAATTTGAAAGGAAATGCTTAATCCGATGCAGTAAACTGTTAATTAATATGATTATCAGTTTTGAAATTATAAGGATGTTTCTTTTACGTAATTCAGTAATAGAGCATTTAATGTTCATGACGTCATCAAGCCATAATTTTAAACGCCCAATCTACCGAACAAATTGAGATAGAGGCTTGAAATTTGGTAATTACTGAAAATGTAAAAGTGCAACAAAGCTTATTAAATTTCAATAACCATAGTTATCCATAACTGTTTTTGCATGTTTTATTTTAATATTTTATGTTATGCATATCCATGATAGATAAGTATTACCATAGCCTACTATAATACTACCAGCCGAGCCATTTCGCGAAAAACCGCCGAAAAAGTGAAGCTGGGAACAGCTTCAAACCCTGAACCATTTCATTGAACCACGTGTAAGTCCACGTGACGCAAACCCTGCCCAAATTAGCGTTGAATAAGCTGCTTTCTGTTCTGTGCACATGTTTGTACACGTGTCATTGTTTTGGTTCAGGGTTTACATGATTGGTCTGATTAACTTGGGCAAGGTATCAGCGTCCTCTGGCCGGAGGCTTCATACATTAATCTCAAATAAACAGGCTTTTACTAGTATTATAGTAGGCTATGGTATTACAGTGGTCCCCAATGACTATTTTTTCAACAGAGGGCATTCTAAAGCATCCCATGATTTGGTGCTTTTTCTGTTTCGATCTCGTCATTTCTGTTCGTTTCTTCAGCCCCGACATCTTTTGTTTTTCATATTGTAATATTATTTTATATTGAGCCTCAGAAAGCACGGGTCAAAAGAGCCGTGGATAATCAGTTTGCTATGTCTTTTTTACACTATGAAAAAAATAAGTATTTTGTTTAATTTACGAAAATACAATATGAAAAAAGGCGAAAATATGCAGTAATCTTTTCCAACTTACCCACGATTCTGAAAAGCACTTATTATCGTTAAGAACATCTTAAACTAATATATGTTTTAGATTTAATGAAACTTTCATACAAATAAAGTTTCTTTTATTGCCACTGATTTTCGGAAACGTTTCTGAGTAATTTTTATAGCGTATCGATCAGTTTTCTCTCCCGAATAAATATGCTTTTTGGACACTAACCTACAGGGCTGCCACAGGTGACTACTTTTTAATCGCACCACTTTCTGAAAGCAAAAATTCTTGATAGACATTTGATAATACTTGCAAGAGCACTTTAGCATATAAATTTTTTAAACTGTGCGAATAGGGTAGAAATATAGTTGCCTGTGGTAGCCTTGTATCTATTCTCAAGTAACGAAATGGTAGAAAAAAAGAGTAATATTTCTTTGTGTTATTATTGACTATTGTAATCAGAATTGACTCTTTATTTCTAATATATATGTATGTATGTATATATATATATATATTTAGAACCATTAGATAATACTACAAATCATATATATATATATATATATATATATATATATATATATGTAGTAGTTTTAGATATTTTTAAAAACTAAAATAACAATTTTAGTATTCAATAAGTGTATATTAGCAAAACTTATTTGAACGTAAATTTTTTTGCTGTATTTTTTTTTTTTTTTTTACAAAACTAGCCGCGCTTGCCGATAAGTTTGGTCTCCCTTAAATGCATATCAAGCATTAAATCATATTCTTTTTATTCATAATTTATTTTAATTGTTCAATTATTTGTCAAATTAGAAAATTCTGCCAAAGAATTACGCACAGATGTCATATACGCAGCACGTTGGCGCAATTGCAAGAAAATGGCAATTATATGCCTCCCATGATAACCTGGCTATTGTTATTTATTCTTTAATAAAATGTTCATTTTCTTTTATTTTTTTAAATGATGCAAATTGTTTTGTTTTATAATTATTAACTAAAAATTTATTTATTTATTATTATTTAATTTATAAAATAATAGAAAATAGTTTAAAAATATGTATGTAACTTTTATTGAAAATGAAATTTTCGCCAAATCGGCGTCAGAAAAAAAAAATCTCTCCAATGTGGTTCGTATATAACATCTGTGCCGATAAATCAAGAACTCAGTAATTTTATGCAAACCTGGCTCAGGTGATAAATTGCTAAACATTGTAAACGTGGAATTTTTTTTGCATTTCCTTAACTTTATTTAAAATATAATAATATAAACCTTTCTCTCATTTAATTTAAAATACATAACTTTAATTTGTAACTGAAACGGTTAAAATTCGTGATTTTTATTTATTTTTTAAAGCCAAAATCATAGAAGAAAGAAATACTGTTTTGAAGCTCCATAATTGCAGAGAAAGCACAAAACGTAAATAAACCCAATTTACCATGACCTAAATCCTGCTGTGGATGTGCAAAAAGGATTTTTACACATTAACCAGTAAGATGCGATTCATTTGACTGTTGTCATTAAACAATTAAGGAATAATCGCCATTTTGTGCCACATACGATAGCATAATATATACAGTAGAACCTCGATTAACCGAAAGTTCCGTTAACCGAAGTTGGTTTCTTCTGCACTTTTTTTCACTTTCTACTATCGTCCAAAATTTTCTTTTAACAAACATGCATTTTTAAAGAATTTTTTCCCACATTCTTTTTGTATGCAAACCGTCATTTCCAAACTATGAGAGCCAATAAATATTTTTTAATTCCATTTTTTAGAATTATTTTTTGCAAGCTCAATTTTCGGTATGGGTGTACTCTTCCACACTTTCAAACGTTCCTGTTTTAAACAAAAACACACCCCATTTCGAAATCTGGAAGGTCATACTGCTGAGTCCCAAAAACAATTGAATGTTATTGCGCCCTCTGACTGTAAACAAGTGCTTAACCTCTTTTGCTATCTCAAGAACAGAGAAAGTTTCATTGCAGTAGAATTTGAAAAGGTGGAGGAGTCACTTTGTTTCACTTATCTTTTGTGGACAATTCTATTCCAGAAAAAGGGAAAAGGAAGCAAGGAAGGAAAAATCCGTTTACTATTCTCTGTCTACCCCTATTAGGACGATCTTTTAGGCATGATCACTGTTGGCAGATGGCCAGAAATCCTGTTTGTTCTCTTTTTCTGCTGTTAAATTTCCGATCAGAATTTTCTTGAGTGATATCATATAGTGATTACGCATTGTCTTTCTTATTTTTTTATACTTAAGTTTTCTTTTTTTACCATGGCTTTCATTAAGAGAAAAATAATTGTATTAATCATACAGGAAAAATATGATATTGTTACGTAAATAGAATCGGGAGAAGCTGTGAATAAACTTGCAAAGGAATTTCACGTTGGCGTGTCAACTATCAGGGAGATGGAAACTCTCAAATAATTTATACCACTGTAATTTTTTTTTCAGAAATAAAGTTACTTTCATCTATAATTTTAATTTAGTATTTAACCGTTAAAATAAGTCATAATAGCAGTTCAATGACGATACTACATATTAAACTACATGATTATTAATGAATTTTCGATTATCCGAAAATTTCGTTTATCCGAAGAAGGGTCGGTCACAATTACGTCGGATAATCGAGATTCTATTGAACATAGATACTTCATTCATCGGTTTATTTAGAGAAAAAAAAATGCAATCTTTAAAATCAAATTTTAATGAATTGAAACATAAGGTACCCTGGGGTAATAACGCCACGTTAAGGTTTTACCAATTTTCACGGCTTAGTTTTAGATTGTATTTTTCAAACAAATATAGGATCTGATACAGCAACTCATTGACTATCTATATAAAAAAAAATAATTTAACAGATATGTATTCATAAAATGTAATGGCGTGATTTCTTGACCAATGCTATTTGGCGTTATTACCCACCTATATGGGTAATAACGCCATGCAAACAAAACTATGAAATAAGATGAAATAATTGCATGTAGATTACCCAATTCTAAAAATACAAACTCTACAAACTTAGAAATTGACAAATTGCATTCTAAGCTATTGAAAATGTTCAACTTTTTGTGAAAGTGTAAGAAAAATAAAGGTGTGGTGTGGGAGGGGGGGGGGGATTAGGCAAAAGAATATCAGACCGTGAGCTTCTTTTTGCTTAAAAAGGACCGCTTAAATAGAATTTTTAGAAACATTGCACAGTTTTAACTGTGTTTATTTGAATCAGTATTTAGGATGTAGCTCGGCCACTGTAGGGAATCAACCGGGGTATTAATGCCAAGGATTGGCGTTATTACCCCGTTATAGTTATTGCACTGTACATTTTAAATTACAAATTATCTCGAGAAGATTCGAAAATCTTCAACAACATTTTGAAAGTCCATGAAATGTACTACAAATTTATGTAATTAACAAAGTATTTCCGGATAAAAAATATAGTCTTTACATCAAAAACCTTATCTCGCAAATTTTAGATCAAGCGTTAATTTTAGTTGCTTTTAAAAACAATAAGACCTAAAAATGAAACAAATTAACTTGAAGCTGTTTTTTGCGATTTATATGACTCAAAACCCTTCTGCGCAGAGCACATGGGTGTTATTTACCTGATTATTTCATAATTATGCAAAATATAAGCACTCGGCGTTATTACCCCGCCTGGCGTTATTACCCCAGGGTACCTTATATTCTTAACTAAACTTAATTTTCTAATCTGAGAATTGCAAATTTCCGCCCTTATGATAATGTTATCATTTTATTGATACATTTTCTTTATTAGAATGTAAAAAATGTGTTCTAAGAAATTTTAAGCAGGAAACAGTATACTCATTTTGCGTGTGAATTAAGTTTCTCATAAAAGTGTAGCTAAAACTTTGAAATAAAAAAGCGAAACTATGAAATAAAAATAGAACATAAAAATGAAACTACCATAAAAGAATCTAAAAATACCAAAAGTTTTGAGTAAACTAAAAGGAAAAAAAAAACCGTAAGCCATGTTTCTTTGTATCAAATTAAATTTTATGAAAGCTAACTTTTTTTTTCATAATGTTGTAAACTCCAATTAATGAAATGGAAAAAAGTGTGAAAAACGAACAAATTGTAAAATAATTAGCAACCCACAATAAATAATAAAAAACTCCACCAGTTTTAAGTAAGTGTAAAAAAAGAAATATTATTAATCTTTAAAACTTTTATTTAATTACTTGTTATTAGAGAAGGATTAAAAAGAATAAAACGGATAAAATGGTTACTTAAAAATATAGTGTCTGGAAAACATCCTACACAAGCTGTAGAGATAAATATGCATTAAAAATCCCATTTTCTTAAATACAAACAAAGGTATTGCGTAATTAATAACGAGTAAAATTATATTCAAATAAATTTACACATGAATTAAATACTTAGTTGGCTTTAACTACAAAAAGTAACCAGTAAGAAAAATCATGCATTAAGCATAGATTATGAAACACTTTCCAACACTTCTTGAAATCTTTTTGAAAACTTCCTTTATTCAGCGAAATAAAATGTTATTGTCCATAGCCAAATATGTGTTCCGATACTTTTAATAAGCCCTATATTTGATCTGTCGATTAATATATAGGCTATATAATGGGGAAATTTAATTTAGCAAGATAACGTCTAACTGGTTGAAATTTTCCTTTCAACAATTTATACTAATAGATGGAAACATACTTGAATACTTTTGTTCAGCCCTGTAAAATAAATAGTACCTTTAATACACGAAAGTATTTTGGTAAAATTTAGTTCAAACAAAAATACTCTTAAATTAAATTTTCAGAAATTATCATCCAAAGGCGACCATGTTTTCAGTTCTTTGCGGGAATTCGTAATAGGGGTGCTTTTTTTCCTGTGTATGTTTTATCTATATTCTACAAACATTTTTTAGTAAACTGAATGCAGTTCAACGTAAAAATGCATAAATTATTTAAAAATCACCTTTAAGTAAATTACGCTCATATTCAGTAACTTTCAGAGATCTCTTGTGTAACCCTGTATATCTAAATTGTATAACTATTAGAATTTATAGATACCATACATTATACATACATTTAGTGAACTTAAAACAGCATATCATAATTACAAATGCATTTCATCCATCCAACAGTCATCATCCACAATATGCACTTCGCTTAGAATATGCTATTTGAAATCTTTTATGTAAATGCTACACACTTGGTATTATCCATGAAATAACTCATATTAAATCTCATTGACGTATATCAATTTCATTATAGAAATCGTTTACCATAATTAAAATATGTCGCAAACAATTCCCCCATTTATTATTATGTATTGGAATTTTTTTGTGTGGCCCTGGAAATAAACAATAACTATTCTTTTCACTGCATACTTTACAAAATGCACATTTTAGTGAACTTCGTAGGTGCATATAAATTTGAATATGTTTGAGTGGGTGTAACACCTTTAAATTTCATTTGAAACGATTTAGTTTACACTATATCAGAAATATCATTAAAATTACAAAAAGTTGGAATTAAATGCAGCTCTAGAAATTATTGTTCATACGCAGTATTATATCGAATTACATTTATGTGTACTTTAAGTGAACGACAAATCTTATGCAAACAGTACTCTACAATTATTAGATTGAGTAAAAAGCTTTGGGAAATTTTTAATCTAATAGTTACCAGAATTTCTATTGTATATAGGAGTACTAGTAGTATATCTATAGGAGTTCAGGGATTTCGGTGCAAATGTGGCTCCATTCAATTATGGCTTCTTTCGATCAATACAACACTTTTTCAAGGGCCGTCGACTTGAATCCTTTCACGAAGTTGAAGAAGTATGTCAAGAGTTTCTCGATTCCAAGGAGCCACGATGGTACTTCCAGCAAATCCAGCATACGGCCAAAAATTGTGGACTGTGATTGTCTTTACTTTGAAGAACAGTCCTTGTGACTTTTTCTGTTAATTTGCGCATATCAACACAATTTTCATTAATTTCTCAGAAGTTTTTGATCAACTTGGTAATGCCTTGCAGCACATTTAATAACATTAGATTCTAATAGGTTTTAAACAGTGTCGCATCATTAAAATAAGCGTCAAATAATCACTTCTTCCCCAGACATCGTAATGTTTCCGAATTCTTTTTAAATCCAGAGGAATCCGACAAAATGTCTAAAATTGAAAGTGTCCGGTCATTAATGGACATTTACTGTAGATTGATGCACTCCTTAGTAAGCCTTTTAAAAAATACGCTTTTTACAATTGTTGAGCAAATTTTAATTTTTTAATTTTTCGCCAGGTCTTTCGATTAAATACTTCATTGTAAGACAACCAGTTTTAACTTTAACAGTTCAACTGCATAACAATCCAATATGCTTCTTTTGAAATGCGTGAAATCTTTTGATTTTTAAAGAGGAAAAAAAATTAATTTTATTGCACATTAAAAAGAAAAATTTACTACATTAAAATATAAAATAAAAAGTATTAAATGTGCGATCATAATTACAATGCAGGTAAAAAATTTTATCAATGAAAGCGCACTTTTTTCAATAATATTTATTAAGTTTTTCGATTGATTTACTTGATTTGCCAAAAATTTTCGCATTTTTAATATTTGGTTACTGGCTTATAATATTGGATTTGATGTAATACAAATGACGTCTTACAATTTTGATCAAAAATGCTGCCCTCTTGACGAACTTCTTGAAAAATATTTCAAATTTATAAATTAAAATGCTTAAAAAATGTTATTTCAATAAAACATTTTACTTTTTGTGTCTTAGTAGGAAATTTCAACTACCAGGAAATGATTAGTTGAAAAACTTTGTTTATTTTTTAAATTCATTATTTCTAAAAGTGGCAATAATTGCCCTATTAAATGCAAAGAACTCAAGTCGTTTCATGTTTAAATTTCTTGGTTGACTTTAAAAATCAAAAGAGTTAAGAGGAATTGAATTTATAGATGTCAGTTGGTCGACAGACAGTTTTTTGTTTCATGAAAAAAATCTGATTAATAAATCTTAAATATGCGAAATTATATCTTTTTATTTCTTCAAATATCCTTGATAAATTTAATTAAATCATGATATTGCTTTCACATTCTATTCAAATAAAAGATCCAATTCCACATTTTAATTTTAATTAGAAAATGATGCATAAAAAATTTATGTATCCCAATTGCTTTAACTTTTCTCTATTTTATCGACAAATAATTAAATAGCTTAGTTCCGACGCTTAAAAAAATCTAAAAAAATGTTACAAATAAATATTATCTCAGAATCTAATTCAAATTTTAAAATTCGAAAACCTTGTATGATATCCTTGGATCCATGGAAATAGCTGGTGTTAATTTCATTACTCAATGTTCTATATTCTGTATCTATTTCTGTTCTATATATATGAGTAGTGGAAAAATACAAAAAGACAGGCTACGGTTAATATAACAGTTTCCTGTAAAATTAAAATTAGGATTTTCGCAGCTTTAAACAGTTGTTTGATCAAGCCACCTAATTTGTAACTTTACTGACAAGTGAAGTCGCTTCTACTATTTTCTTTAAATTAATTTATCATTTTTATAATTATCAATCGAAAAAAAAAAAAAAACTTTTAAAGTAGTAGCTTAAAAAAATACCGATAAGTTTAGTTTTTCTTGATATTTGTTTCATAAACACTTAAATTGAGGTAATGTAGTTCCAGTCAAAAAGTTTAACTATCAAACTTCAAATATTGTAAAGTTGTTCACCTTCTTTAAAAATTTAGCAGTATTAAATTATTTTACATACCGTAAGAAAAAACTGGCAAAGCATTCATTTTAAATTTCATTAAGTATTTGAATTTTTAACGCGTTCTTTCCAAGCAATTTGATTTAAAAATTCTAAATTATCCGTAAGAAAAAAAATATCCCTATTAAATAAAGAAGCTTTTATCTTTGTCCCACGCATGTAACATTCATTGATTCATTAAAAAGACAAAAATTAAAAGAAGACTGCAAATTGTTTTTCATTAACATCTGAATTCTCACATTTAATTATGGTACTAAATTGCGCCCATTTATATTAAAATGCTAAAAAAAAAAAAAAAAAAAAAAAAAAAAAAAAATTAATTTTGAGAAAAACGTTTATTAGAATACACAAGTTGGTAATAACGAAAAAAAAAAAAAAAAAAAAAAAACTGAAGAAAAAAAATGTAATTTAACAAATTACATGGAAAGGTATATTTTAAAAGACTAAAAATAAAATAATAAACATTTTAATAATGATCAAAAAGTGGCTTAGGTAATAACAGAGTCCTATGTAACTTTCGACATGGATTAAACATTGATATTCCTGGACCAGTCATCAATAAATTTTAAATGAAATTTCTGTTTTATAATTTTCGTTACTTCAAATTTTTAAACTTGTAAACATCGCGCATTTTTAATTCTCACACTGTCGTATACGAAAAAAAAGTACTTTTGCAATTTGTTTGAAAGCTCTATCTCAATTTGTTTCTGTGTTGTTAATCTTTTGTAGTTTTTAATACTTTTTTGTCATCATGGCAACAGAATTATCCCACTTCTGGACGTTAAACAATTGAACCAATTTTGAACACATTTTGAACCAATCCCAAAAATAATAAAATCCGGACATCACAATGATTCAGATATGTCTCAGGTATCTCAAAACCAAAAGCAACAAACCTTTTTCAATTGGTTACTTCAATTTGTTTTTGAGTTAATTTTTTTGTAGTTTTTAATGTTTTTTTGTCTTTGTGGCAACAAAAGTTATTCCATTTCTGGACATTTAACATGAACCAATCAGAAAACGAATAAAATTGGGACATCACAAAGATTCAGATATGTCTTAGATATCTCTAGACTGAAAACCACAAACATTTTCCAAATTATTAATAAATTTTTAAATATAAAATAACAATAAGGTTTATCTTGACAGGTCGGAAATTGTATCTCAAACGTCGCAAATGCCATTCGTACTATGACTAGTTTTATAAATATTTAGGTCTTGGTGTGCAATAGCTGTTGCACTCGTACGAAAAAATGGATGGATACAACATTTATTATGATTGCATATATCAAACTCAATCAGACACAAGTAATTTAATTCTACCTTAAATGGGATGGAATCACCAAGGTAACCTATAATTATTACCTATCATGGGATATCACTAAATAAAATACGTATGACGATATTTAATAGAAAGAAGAAATCTTTTATTAATATTTTTTAAAAGTTTTGATTTGATTATCATAAAATTTGACATAACTAAATATTGCAATGACCAAATATCTTGAAACCATGAAAACCTATAATGATTATCTATCATGGGGTATCAATAAATTAATTAGAAATTTTTTATTAATATCTTTTAAGGTTTTGATTCGACGAAATTTTGCAATGATTATCTATAATTTCAAGCCGTTCGGTTGAGTAATTTTCGCCCTGTTATATGCGGACAGACAGACAGATGTTCGGATCAGACGATGTCTATAGGTGCGATACTTATTTATACAATTAGGAATTCATTTAAAAAAAGTGTTCATCCCTTGAAAAACTTTTGTAAATTTTAATTTCAAGAGTTCAGATTTTTCTTTGGTATTCACAATTTAACGAACTTTCATTAAAAATATCGTACTATTTGAAACTGTGTTTCCTCTAAATTTTAGCCCTTAAGTTAATTAAAGTCCTTAGTTATTTTCAGAGGCTGAATAATAGTTCAGTAAAAATGACAGGATCATAAAAATTGCTGTATTTCAGTGCTCATATAATGCGAAAAATAGATGATTTCATATTGGAATTTTATACTAAATTTTTTTTTCTGAAGATCTTTGTGTATAGTCAAATTGATATCCCCTTAAAAGATTAAATTATATTAGGTTTTATAATTTTCATTTTAAGAATTGGAAATTCAAATATATCGACACAATTGCACATGTTTTACAGCTTCGTGATATAGGGTGAAATACTTCCAGTTATTGATAAGTAATCAGTAATTGACACTTTGCCAAAAATCAAATTTTTGCGAGCATTTTCTTGTAAAATTCAACAAAGTATCATCCAAAGTGTCGTATAGTGGTAAGTTAGACACTTATTGTTTTCTTCTATCTTTACAAGAAGAAAGTATTGAATAAGTGCAAATTTTCAAATTCGGATTTTCGATGAATCTAGACGTTTTGGACGGAAAACCTAAAAAACATGTTTTTCAAAAACCTGTTTGTCCTTCTGTCACTCTGTATGTGAAAAAAATTTTGGGGGCGCTCTATCTCAAAAACTAACGTATGGAATTCAACAAAACTTTAGATTCAGTTAGACGTCAATATAAATTATATCCGATTAGTTTTTGGTGTACAACGCTCAAAAGATGGCACTGCTATGCTGCTGATTATATATTGGTGTAAATCGCCCAACAAGTGGTGCTGCTATGCAGAATTATTCATGATTACCGCAATAGCTCTATCTCAGAAACTAAAGAACGAAACTAACTGAAAACCACTTTCAATTAATTTTGAACTATTTTTCTATGTCTAATAATTTTTTACTTTTTGCTTTACATCGTGGCTCAAGTATCCCCATGAGAGGGATACTTGAGCCAGTATGGAAAATACCTACAAAAGTAATGTTTTTCGCTTTATTTTTGCACAAATATTTTACAGACTGATAAATTAAGATACATAAAGTCCTTCAAAACCAACTGAGAAAACAAAACTAGTAATGCAATTATTTTTTGTCATTATAACTGGTGGTCAAAGGATAATTTCAACTTTTTAATCGATGGTAGCAACATCCTCAGTTGGTGGCCATTTAAATTTGGAATCTGCAGTTCTTCGAGCAAATTTCATTTTCAATCCATCTTCTAAAATATTAAGTACTTGTCCAACAAATCTTTTTACAGTTTTCTTTCCTGTATATTTTACAAGCAACCAATCATCATAGAATCTTTTCTGTTCCTATCATCACCATCATTGTCAGAATTTTAACCTAATGACATTGTTGAACTTATGCTTTTAATTGAGTAGCTGTCGAAATCTGAGCCAGATGTATCATACCACTTTTTCAAACACTTTTTTGATTTCACAGGAAAAGATTTTGTATTCACTTTTGGCCTCATACAGGTAAGTTTGAACTGTGATCTTTGTTGCTTTTCTTGTTTTTTGTGCGCTCTTTTTACCAATTCTTCTTCAATTTCCTGTTTTTCTGAAGTGTAGGTCAAAATAGTTGATTTTGCTCTTTTCCTGCCCTTTTTCAAAATGCGGGGCAAGACTTTGAGATAAGGTCATACAATTTCTTGGAGAAACAATGGTTTGACTAGTTGAGAATCCGGGTATTGGACAGCTTACAGAAAGACCCTGGTTCATTACAATATTTTTATTTTCGTTTCAACATTCTGTTAGGGTAAGATCTGAAGAAATTTGAGAGTTTTTAATAAGAGTACTTGGTTGTTCCATGCATGGCCTATCGGTGACATATGAACTTAAAAACTCATGTCTGTGAAAACGTTTGCATTGAGAAGTACAATGCCCCTTACTTCAAATCCTTACTTCAAATTGAAAACTATGTTTATATTTACCTAGACAGGCTTTTTGTTAGTCAAAATGGAAAATAAAATGAATATTTTCATTAAAAAATATACATTTTTAAGCATTTTTTTTCTATGTCATCATTTTTTTAAGAAATAAAAATAAAAAATTATTATCCCTTTTATTCAGAAAAAAATCTATTAGTGAATATAAGGACGTAATTTTATTTTTTGTTTGTTTCACCCATGTCTAATTTTCTAGTGAGGATGGTTGAGCCATGGCTCAAGCATCTTAGTGGCTCAAGTATCTCCATTACCACCATTTTTGTTTATTAAGAAACGCATGCAGCTATTTTAACTATTTTAGATTCAATATACAATTAAAATTATACTTATTAAATTTATCTATACTGTTGTAACTTTAAACAAAACTTTGATTACAAAAAAATAAAACACATGCACCTAAATATTTACTTCAGATAAGGAAAAAAACTATTAATCACCATACTTTCAAAATGGTTCCAAGGTATGTGATTTATTTTTTACATGTTTAGAACTATAAATATGTTACCACATTGCCAGTTTTAGAAAGAAAAAATAACCAACTGTAGAGATAATAGGGGTGGCTCAAGTATCCCCTATGCTCAAGTATCCCTACTCTCCCCTACTTACGATTCTATCTCAAAAACTGACAGAAGGATTTTCTCCAAACTTCACATTCAGTTAGAGCATGGCATATGTTGTTGCTGATTAAATTTTGGTGTAAATTTTCTAACCATTGGTGCTGCTACGTTTCATTTTTCTGATAGTATTAATATGTACGAGATAGAAGAAAGTTTAGAGATTGACACAACCGACTAGTTTTTATCTTATAGTTACTTACCACAAGTATGTCAAGAATATATCCAATGAGCAAGGAGCTTTTCAGAGCACAAAAATCAGGAAGAATCAATCATATTCCGAAAACTAAGGTGGGGATTTTTTTTACATCTATTTGTAATGTAACTGTCCAATTTTTTTTCTTTAATTATAGTAGCAACATTAATTGAAAGATGCATATAACACATGGGGACCATGATTTCTAATTCATACGTAATTGTTGAATTTAGATTAATGGAGAATGCCAATTTTGGGTTCTAATAATTTTATTTCCCCACTCTCCGATTGAATTGTTAATAACTGATGATATTTAAAACATTTAATTATATTATTTGAACTGTTTTAACAAAAAACACAATAATAAATTAAATTTATTATGCATTCGACACCATCTATAATTAAGCTGTTCTACCTAGCCTGTCACTATTTAGCAATTACTGGTTCATAAATGTCAGTTATTTGATATTGGCATTACTTATAATTTAAAACATGAAAAATTTGACATATGCATGATATGCACCTATAGTATAATATCATATTTAAGCAAGGTTTAAGTATTTTGTATTTACAATAAAGATTAAAGTATTTTTAAGGCAGAAATTCCTTAAAATATCAAATACATATATTTTAAATCTTTACAAGTTGTCAGACAGTGGTTCATTTTGTACCTGTAAATGATATTTTAAAACGCGGCTCGTATCAATTACTAGAAGCTATTAACCATATTTAGCAAACAGCAACAATAATAATAGAATAATAATAACTTTTAATAGTAGAATGTATAATTTTTTTTTAATTTTGTCAACAGTAATTTTTAAAACTTATCTCTACTATCTTTTAGTACAAAATATACTTAAAATTTTGTAGTAGTGATACTGTGCTTAGAATTTATTCTAGTAATTTGGTCTCTAGACATCTTATCACGGTAGTAGTGATAAGATCGAATCCTTTAGATGTCGGATACTGTGGGTTTTATCCTAGATTTATTAATTTCTCTAGTTTATTGAATAATACACTTGATTGTTTTTCCCACTAAATATTCTTTTTGAATAAAAAATAATAAACAAAATAATCTTTAAATATTTAAATAACTTAAATTCCTAAAAAATAAAAAAAATTGCTCTCTCTTTTTTTCTAAGTAGTATATTTTCCCATCTAAAAAAAAATACTTAAAGCATTTCAAATTTAGTAAAAAGCCTTTGCGACAATTCTCTTTTTAAAACAATTAATTTTACATTAATAGGATATTTGAATAATTCATTTTGGCTGTTTTAGAAGTAAAGTTTTATTGTTAAAAAAAAATTGTGTTTGAAAAAACTTTTATCGAAGAAGCTTTTTTCATAACTATCTATATGTTTATCGTTCTATAGATATATATTTAAAAAACATTTAAATTCAGATTATGAAGCTTTAGCCTTAATTTAATTATCTAAATTCAAATGATAAAAAAATACCTTCTTTTAAATTTTCACTGCAATAAATTATTTTATTTTCTGTTAGGATAAAAAAAAAGTTAAGTATTCATTTTAAATTTCATTAAGTAATTGAATTTTTAACATGCTCTTTCTAAGCAAATTAGTTCAGCAAAGCTAAATTATGCGAAAGAGTGAAAACATCCTTTTTGTAAAAAGTTTTTTTTCGTTATCCCACGCTTACAGGACCTATTGATTTAATAAAAGACAAAAAATTAAAGTAAGACTATAAATACTTTTTCATTAGCATTTGTACCCTCTTATTTGTTTCTGGGTTAGTTGTTATATTAAAGAAGGGATATTTATTTCGAAACGAAGTAAAATGGTATTTGTCAACAACTTTTATTGGAAAACAGAAGTTAATAATAAAATAATAAAGAAAACCGAGTTAATATTTACAAGAATAATGACTGTAGTACTGCTTTGTAAAAACAGTTTTTATTTAAGTACAATTTTTGCAAATTTAAATTTCACAAATTTAATTTTTTTTAATCATAAGTCAACAAACTTTTTCAAAATGGATTCATGCAAAATCTTATGTTTATATATTTCACCAGTTATTGATTGTAAAATCCTTATCAGTTTTTAAAAGTTGGATCACAATTTGAAATAAAAGAGCAGAAATGAATTTTATCCCTTTTCAAGGTCAACTATGTAATAAATAAAATAAGGTATTTCGTATAAGAATTTCGAATTAACAATTTATTTATGAAAAATATCTGTGCAAAGTCAAACAATCATCACTCAAAATGCCGAAACTCTTGTAAAAAAATAAAATGTATATATATATATATATATATATATATATATATATATATATATATATATATATATATATATATATATATATATATATATATGATAAAACATATGGAACACAAAACAACGAGCTTTTCGGTTAACAAATAAATTTATAATTTTATTTTAAACTTTTTTATAATTGAAATATATATAAGCAAAATTATAATGGTTTTTCGGAACTTAGTGATATATAATTTTTTTTTATAATAACCGGAATATTTAGTTGTTCTTGTTATTAATGTTTACAGGCTTTTGCAGGCGCTTGGCGAAAGAGGAACAGCTTCTATTTGACTAGACATCTTGCTAATTTCTTTGAATAATAATTATGCCTTAAAATATATAATCATCAAATTTTACAACTGAACAATGTTTTACTATTTACTTTTTCAAATAGTATTTAATTCTATTACCTTTTGAAAATTACATTAAGTAACCAAAGTCTAGGAAATAAAAAATGAAATTCTAGTATGGCGTTAAAAAATAATATATGACTTTGAATATTCATTTCAGATTAACAGATCAATTGAATTATTCTTTCTGTTTTAAAATTTTCCATTTAAAATTTATCATAAAAATAATTGTAGATTTAAAAAAAAATACTGGTGTGTTTATTTCACTCTAGATATGTTACAAAAATACTTTAATTTAGGTAATAAAGTTTCGATCCGAGCATAATTGTGCAAATTCAAATGAAAAAAAAATCAACTTCCTTAAAATTTTATTTGAAATACATTACTTTATATTCTATTAAAAGAAATATTAAGCATTCATTTTAAATTTCATTAAGTACATGCATTTTAATAGGCTTCTTCTAAGAAAACTAATTTCCAAGTTCCAGAAATTTATGCGTAAGGAAAAAATGCTGTAATTAAAAGTAATTAAAAAGCTGTCCGAAAAAGCGTAAATTATTCTTCATTAACATCTCTAGCCTCTTGTTTATTTCTGTGAGAGGTGCTATTTTCAAAATGATAAATTTATTTCGAAGTTAAATAAAAGAAATTAATGTACAAATTTTATTAAAATGCAAATATCAGTAATCAGGGAATTTATAAACAATTTGAGTTACATAATTGCAGAATCTATCTATCTATATTGGCTAATTCCATGGGTTCTGTAGTGTAAGTCACATAACTTATTAATTGCTATACTTGTTAGCCACCGTTATTTTCCAAAAGTCTGCTTGGCCTTATTCAATTAATGAGAATGTCCCAATAAAATTAATCACATTTTTTTTTCGTTCTATAACACTGGTAGCCAAAAATCGTAGCCTGTGACTTACACTACAAGTACTCATGGAAAGAGCCTATTATAAAAGCCAGACGCATGTGTGCGTAACGTATACGTCATTTTGCGAATGGGAACACTTTAAAATTTGAAATGAAATTTCGGTTTTGCACAACAATTTTTTGCTATTACAAATTTTTAAACTTCTAAACATCGCACATTTCTAAATTTTGCACCGTCGTACAGATAAAAAAAATGCACTTTTAAATGAAATTTGTATGAAAACTGTATCTTAATTTGTTTTTGAGATATTTATTTTTTTGTCATTTTTAATACTTTTTTTGTAATATTGCAACACAGTTACACCATTTCTACACAATGTCTATGTGCCTACGCTCGGCGCACGATTTTTTTTTTTTTTTTTTTTTTGAAAAAATATTGAACTTTCAATGAAACACACGTTTTTTTAGTTTAAACAGGAAACAAAACTATGAATTCATAATAATTTATAATGGAACTTTAATCAATTTTTTCAATTAGGCAAATATATAGCCAAATTTGAGTAAAGAATCCTTTTTATGTCTAACCTTCTATAACCAAACTTATTCAATACTAGCTGCCCTTGGCGACCAGTTTGGTCTCCCTTGAACGTATACTAAGCATTAAATCATATTGCTTTTATTCATAATTTATTAACCGACTTCAAAGAGGAGGTTATGATTTCGACCTGTATGTATTTGTTGTTCACGCATAACTTTTGAAAATATGAACCGATTTTGATAATTCTTTTTTTGTTTGAAAGCGTATGAGGCCCATGTGGTCCCATTCGAATTTCATAAAAATCTGATAATTAGAACTTTGTTAAAAATAAAAACTTTAAATTTCAAATTCATTTATAAGCAATCGACCAATTAGAAGTGTTCATTTTGCATGCTTTTATGTTACACTTACATAGACACACGATCTTTTCACTGTTAAAAGTTTGAAGTTTTTGCTGCATCGTCACTCCACCGCTTTTATGGAATATCTCTATTTTGACCAATGAGAATTCATCATAATACAATGAAGTAATCAACTTCTATAAAAGCGATGGATTGACGATAAAGTAAAAGTTTCAAATTTTTAACAGAAAGTGCAAAATCCTAACTGGACGAGGGCCAGGATTCACATAAATTTTGCGCTGTTTGCGAAACGAGATTTATTAACAAGAAAATTTATTTAAAACATTGAAAAATTTGCTAAAATTCAGGCTTCTGATTTGTTAATCTGGTTTCGCTAACAGCGCAAATTCTACCTGGATTCCGGACAAGTTCTCTTATGCAAGAAACCGGAAATATAGGGGATATAGTGTGGAAATCGGCTATCTCAGGCCTTGTTCAGAGCAACTTACAAAAGTAACCAATGTTACCGACCGATTGTAGGGCAGTACGAAAGCAAATTGTGGCATCAATGAAAACTATTCTGTTGAATTGTAGCTGACGTCACACTTCGCTCTGATTTTCATTTCGTACTTGTCTACAATCGGTAAGTGGTCGGTAAGTAACCGGTAAGTAGTGCTGAACACGCCCTCTGTAACACTTAGAAAAGGCGCTAAAATGTTCGATTCTTTAACTATGCAACAATGCTAATGAAATTTAAATATAGAAGCGACATTTGCAGGATATTTTCTAAAAATGCAAGAATTATTGCTAGTCTAATTAATGTAACAAATGCCCAGATGTCGCTGTGATCGACCCTTTGGAATTCAGTAGCATCGTTGCACGTTTAAAGGATACAAATTTTTAGCACTGCTTGCATTGTAAAAAATTGAGCCCTTTTGCTGCATCGTCACTCCATCGCTTTTATAGGAAACGATTACTTCGCTCTATTATAAGCATTCTCATTGCTCAAAACAAAGAAATTCTATAAAAGTGATGGAGTAACGATTTTGCAAAAGGGTCAAATTTTTTACAGTGTCGATAGCAGATTTTCACTCCATGTATTCCAGACTCTCTCCTTCGAACAATGAAAAGTTCTCAAATATGAAGGCTTATGATTGGTCAATCTTGTTTTGCTTAACAGCGAATAATCCTTCTGGATCCTAACCACTGTTGCAGAGATACTATTTTTTTTCCAAAGTACGAAATCTTAGCTGGAACAATTCTCGTATCCACCAAAGTGAAAGATCCACATCGATCCAGACATGAGAATTCGATATCGAAAAGCTGAAAATTCATCTCTAAAGAGCCTTACACGTTAAAGCAAGAGTGTCTGTGTATCAGGGTGCTAGTTATGCCGGATTCACAAAGTGATTAAAGTACATTGCTATGTGCTAGATTTACATTTGGACAAATATAAATGACGAAAAATTTTCATAAGCTTACCATTAAAGTTAAGCTAGTTAACTTCTTTCGCCTATTAAACAAACTTGTTCAGGCGACTACCGCCAAGTTCTGGAAGAAAAATTCTTAAATTTTCTGTACTTTCGAAAACCGCGTTTATGAAAGAACATTCTTAACTTCAAATATTGCTACTTTCATATAGACGCATGTTGAATCATGGTGTGATTTTGATAAAATCTTTCTTTTTAGTTTTTATGACTGAAAAGGGTATTTTAATACATACGAACATTTAGAATTACTTTGCTATGCATTGAATCATAGAAACAACTTGACGCGCTCTGAATGTGTACGCGTACTTTAAACTGTAAAAAATCTGACCCTTTTGCTGCATCGTCACTACTCCGCTTTTATAGAATATTTCACTTTTGATCCATGAGAATGCTCCATAATAGGCTGAAGTAATCGTTTTCTGTATTAGCGGTGGAGGGACGATGCAGCAAAAGGGTAAAATTTTTAACAGTGTACCCTGTTTAAAATATCTTGAAAATTTACCTCTGTTTTTAAAGACTATCTATTTTCTGACCAATGAAAACGCTCCATAGACGTTTTTAGATCGCTATCATTAGTCAGAAAATAGATAGCATAAAAAACAAAGGTAATTTTTCATAATAATTTTAACGTGTACTGATGGATTGTCAGCTTTTTAATGCCCATTTACGAAGTCTGTCGATTTCAATGTGGACCTTAAGGCACTACACTAGTCTCAGAAAAAGACCCGGATGTTAGTGTAAAGACTATGGGTGTGTTCTTTTAAAATATCTCGCTCAAATTTTAATATATTTACATGATTTTTTTTTGCATACACTGTTAAAAATCTGCTGCATTTTGCTGCAACGCACTCTCCTGCTTGTATAGAAAACGGTTACTTGGCCGTGAAATGGAGCTTTCTCATTGGTTGGAATAGAGATATTATATACAAGCGGTGGAGTGCGTTGCAGCAAAATGCAGCAGATTTTTAACAGTGTAGGATAACCGAGGATGATCTACAATCGGCCTAGTTTTTACTTTTTCGATTTTACTTATGTATATTTTATATAATGATAGTTTCAATTTCAGAGCCGTTTAAACCGGTTTTAAAATTTAAAATAATTAAAAAAAAATCTGAAACCAAAATTGAAAAAGTAAAAACTAGACCGGTTGTGGAATATCCTCAGCTATCCTATGCAAAAAAAATCACGTAAAAATTTTAAAATTTGAGCGAGATATTTGAAAAGAACGCCCCCATAGACTTCACATTATCATCCGGGTCTTTTTCTGTGCCTAGTGTGCGGCCTTAAAGTTTGCTGGATGCGATAAATTTCCGAAATGTTAAAGCTTAAATGAACAAGTTTTCGCATCCACTAAAGCGGAAATAGACATCGATACCAATCGACATCCTTAAGTTGTTGAAAAAATGAAAATCCTTTAGTATATATTTTGATCCGGAGGAAAAAATTATCTCTACGTATCAATGCAAAATAAAGTGCATAGATATGTGTAACAAAATTATCTTTAGATTCAGATTTGGTTATCGGATTAGACACCAGAATGATTTCAGATTTTGTTCATGTAGGATTCCTCGATGTGAATATGACGACACATGGAGCACAGTATAGGATTGATTGAAAAGATTCTGGACAAATGAGTCATCAAGGGGGACCTTGTGGCCGAGTGGTTAAGACACCATGCTGCTAATCTCTTGAGAGCGTAGGAGATTGTGGGTTCAAATCCCACTGGCTCCGTTGCACACACTCTTTATGTGTAGCTCCCGGTTGTACTTTTCTTGTGTCGTAATATTTCCTCGTGCTTTCTTGTCCTTTTATGTCCACGGATTTGTAAAATAACATGGATTATGTATTTATGTCTGTGTAGAAATAAAGGATCATTCGGCGTACAATCGAATTCTATCAGGAAATTATCATCAAATTTTATAATAGAAAATGCCTACCATTGCGATACATTGTTAAAAATTTAACTTTTGCTCCATCGTCACTCCGTCCCTTTTATGGAATATCTCATACATACACTGTAAAAAATTTTAACCTTTTGCTACACCGTCACTCCCCCGCTTTTATAAAATATTTGTCTTTTGACCCATGAGAATACTCCATGATATTCTAAAATAATCGTTTTCCATAAAACCGGTGGAATGAGTTTCAGCTTTTTAACAGTTTAGTTGGGACAAAAGCGTCCGTGAAAAAAGTATTTGGGCATCGAATGCTGTCACTCTCTTATAGATGCAGCAAAGTACAGGTTATGATTTTCGGATTCCTCGTCGGATCATCGCCGCTCATTTCCGATGCCTTTACTGCATTTATAGGAATTAGATTGTTGTTGTTTATCTATTGAATCATAGAGCGATTTTTTTTTAAATCTTTCTTTTTGCTTTTTCTGACTGAAGGAGGAGTACTTTTGACTACACTAGAAAAGCATTTTACTATTCATTGATACATGGAGTCATTTTGCTGTTTACTCATATATGGAAGCGCTTTGCCGTGCGCTTATGTGTAAGGACACTTTACTTGAGGCACTGTCACCTTTCGATAACCACTTCCGATGTCCGTACGATGTTGACTTTAAGATTTCATGAATGCGGTAGCTTTTCGTCGTGCCAGATCTGAAGACGTTACCACATCCAGAAAACCTAAAGATTGACAACGATACTAACCGATATTGTAACTGTCTTTTGAAAAGTTGACAATCAAACAGTGACAAATAAAGCGAATACATCAGAACTCAGCAAAGTGCGTTCATTAGTAATGCGTTGCAAAGAGCCATCATATGTCAGTACACATAATTCTGTATTACGGTATAAATAACTAAAAAGTAGGAAATAAATTTAACTTTTTCAAAAAAATGTATAACCGACTCCAAAAAAGCGCTAAAAAGAATTAAATAATTCTATAAAATTTTCTAATGACAAATCGTTATCCAATAACCACACATTGACTATCATGTGCCGGTATAAAACGGTTAAATTTAATATATAGAATTTAATATCCACCAAACATAGATTTTCCAGAGAATATTTTTTACAAAAGATTAATTTACATATTTTTGATTTAATTTTTGAATATATACATATAAAAAGTAAGGAATTACTTTTTGAAGTTGGTGCCAAACTATCTTAAGTATAGCAAAAATTGTGGATATATTATGTCTAGTAGTACCATAAATAAAATAGGGAAATCATTATCGATTATGATTGTTTGGCACCAACTTCAAAAAGTAATTCATTACTTTTTATATGTATATATTCAAAAATTAAATCAAAAATATGTAAATTAATCTCTTGTAAAAAATATTCTCTGGAAAATCTATGTTTGGTGGATATTAAATTCTATATATTAAATTTAACCGTTTTATACTGGCACATGATAGTCAATGTGTGGTTATTGGATAACGATTTGTCATTAGAAAATTTTATAGAATTATTTAATTCTTTTTAGCGCTTTTTTGGAGTCGGTTATACATTTTTTTGAAAAAGTTAAATTTATTTTAATTGCTCATTTTTTTGCCAAATTAGAAGATTCTGCCATAGAAATAGACACAGATGTCATATACGCACCACATTAGAACGATTGCAAAAAAAGGGCAATTATATGTGCCTTACATGGTAACCCGGCTATTGTTATTTATTTATTAATCAACTGTTTGTTTACTTTTGTTTTCTTTTTTTTAAATGATATAAATTATTTTATTCTATAATTATTAACTAAACTTTTTTGAATTAATATTTCCTTTTTAAAATAATAGAAATTAGTTAAAAAATATGTATGTAACTGGTATTTGGAAACGAACTTTTCGCCATACTGACTTCAGAAAAATAACGCGCCAATGTGGTGCATATAAAAAATCTTGGCTGAAAAATTAAGAATTCAGTATTTTTATGCTAGCTCGGCGCAGATAATAAATCGCCAAATATTGTACGCATGGAATTTTTTCGCATTTTATTAATTATTTAAACGATAATAGTATAATCCTTTCACTCATTTCATTTATAATACATAACTTTAATTTGAAACTGAAAAGTTTAAAATTCATGACTTTTATTTTTTTTGTGCAAAAAGAACAGAAAAAATAAAAATAAGATATTTTGAAGTTCCGTAATTGCAGCGAAGGAACAAAACATAAATAAAACCAATTTACCACAGCCTAAATCATACCAAAAGACTTTTGCACTGTAATCCGTAAGATGTGTTTCATTTAGATGTCGCCATTAAACAATTAACAAATAATCGTGATTTTCGTGCCACATATGTTAGCGTAATATATATATTTAAACTTTTTTTTTATAACAATATGTTAGCAAACCATTTACCTGTGTTAGGAAGCGAAAGATTTGAAATACCTCTTAAATTTACTAATATATACCACATTTTATACACAAAATATGATTTTTTTAAAAAATGTGTATTTTTCTATAAACAATTAACAATATGTATTTTTCAATAATTAATATAGGTTAAATATATATAGAAATATAGGTATTTAACCTTTTTTTTTCAACAATATAATAGCAAACCACTTACCTGTGTTAGGAAGCGAAAGATTTGAAATACCTCTTAAATTTTCTATTAGATACCACATTTTATATACAAAATATTATTATTTTTTTTTAAATGTGTATTTTTCTATAAACAATAAATGTATTTTTCAATAATTAATATGCATTCATTTTAAAGGTATGTGCTTATTCTCAACTCACTGTTTTGCAAAAACTTCCTTATTTTTACATTGTTATTTTAAATTAAAGTTCAAACATTTAAGAGTCTAAAAATGCCTTACTTTTGATTCAGCGATAATTAGAAACAAAATTATAACCTAAAAGGTAAACCGGAAATGAATTTTCTGAAACCGGAAATGATCGGTTAATGAGTCACAAAAAGATAAGCAATAAATTTTAATACACAAATATATAATAATAATATATAATGCATACACAAATATACAAACACTTACAAATATGGTGGATTTTAAAGTTGTAAAACTTAATACATGCCTTTTCGTGCAATATCAATGCATTATATGGGTGATTCTCCAATAAGTGGGTAACTTCTGTCCCTTAGGGTTACATGCTGTTTTTTGTCATTCATATAGGTTTTTTTAGCATAAAATGTATTTTGTAATGTATTTCTGCAATTTCAAAAAGCATTTTCAAGAAAATAACTGTAAATTTTACTGTAATAGTATTTTAAATATTCAATTTGTGACTTCTGTCCCTTGTCCCTCACCTCATGTACGGATCTTCTGGAACAATTTTAAGTGTAATGACAAACTGTTTTTAACAATTTTACTACCCAAAATAAAAATTTATACTTTAAAGTACATAATAAAGTGTTTTTATTGTAAATTAAAATAGTTTTACATTTATTCAGAATTAGAGAAAAACGCTGTCCACTAGTTTTTATGTCACTACTGTCCTCGTGTATAAAACTGCTAAAGTGACCACCAGGTGGCCAGATAAAATTTGGTGAACAGGTGCATTCAGTAGGAGGAGCCATGTTAATTGCCCAGAAAAACACATTGTACAATTCTAAGGACTTCAACAATAGTAACAAGCTACAAAATGAATAGAAATTAAGAATATGCTTATTACTTGTCACTACTGTCCCCTACTTAAACTGTCCTTGTTATTGTTTTTATTTATTTACTATTTTGTCATAATATAACATACTTTTGCTTAGTACAACATATCATAATGCAGTCTTACGAAGTCTAACTTACTATGCACACAGAAGCAATTTTCTTAATTTTGTCACTACTGTCCCTGTCACTTCTGTCCCCTTTCAAATTATTTTAGAGGACAATCTCGAAGCAGATATTAATGCCATATATGAATTGAAGCCAAATGATATAGTGATACCATCTATTCCAAATCTATTAAAATTGTATCAGCTCACTTGGAATAAGTTTGAAAATGTTAAACTTCAACTGCGTTATTAAGCTGTTTCACATATAAAAAATGTCACCATTACTGTTTAGGACCATCATTTGTAGACTTATCTCCCTGTTTTAAGGATACGCCCAATTATTATAAAGATACTGAAGAATCAACTCCTGGTTCACAAAGTGTACATATTTGTGTAGGAACTTGGGTTGCAATTGTATATGATAAAAATTGGTTTCCTGGTGAGTTTTAAATTTTTATTTAGAATCAAATTATTATTTTAAATTTTATCAACATATTTTATTTTTTCATATTACTTATTACAACATTTGTTTTTACCAAGTTTAATTGAAGAATTAAATGATGACATCCTGACAAACTTTATGTTAAGGAATGGAAGCCGATTCTATTGGCCAAATGCACCAGATATCCAGGATGTACCAAAAAATTGAAATTTTGCGTGTTATTGATATTCCCTCCCGATAAGTTACTTCAAAATATTTTACTAGAGACAAATTATATGATATGAATTTTAAAATGAGCAATATTTCTCAAACTTAAACATGTTTTTCTAACTAAAAATTTTGTCCAAATAAATTCACTTATATACTCATTATCTTATTGTTGGTTATTTTTTTCTAAAAGGTTATTTAAATATAGTAAGAAAAAATAGTAAGAAAATAATAGATGTTAAATAATTTACAATTGTTAAAATGTTCAAAACTGAAAAGTTTTGAAAGTATGTCACTTCTGTTTATGTAAATGTCACTCCTATCCCCTTATTCTTAAAACTTAAAAATATTCAGATTTATCGCAGATGATACATTAAACATCACATTTTTTACTATAAAAATATACACTTTAATAAGATACACATATTTTTCAAATAAATTTTATTAAAATCCTGGTTTATAAGGTGAACAACTATCTTGAGGACAGTAGTGACATTGATTATCAAATTAATTTATAAAATATTTTTTAAAAATATATATAGTGCTTAAGGCGAAGGTGGACCTTCAAATCGACAAAAATCATCCAAAATTTCGAAAAATACTTTTTTTCTCAACTCATGAAACGCTTATTATAAGTTTATTATAAGTATACACTATCTACCAAAAAGTATTTGTACACTTTCAGTTTTTGACATTTTGTCAAATATTTAAAAATATACTGGTCGGTTTCTTCTCGAACTTCAGAAATATAAAGATTATGTTTCACTTTATATTTATTTACATTCATTTGTTAAGCAGGTAATTAGGGGGCCGGCAAAAAAACAAAGAATAATAGAAATATTTGGGATCGCCCTGTACATGAAAATGCACGAAACGACTTATCGCTTTAGAATACAAATATATGAATACAGTAGAATATGTACACTAATTTTTGTGAGAATAGCATGTATATTTATGGCGATAGAGCGATTTTTTTGAAAAATTCAAAAAATTCTGGTATGTTTTTTGTTTATATCATGCTGGGTTTTTGACCAAATTTAACGCAAATTTCAGAAAAATTGGCAAAATGCAGTAGAAAAAATGTAGCGCAATTGGAATATAAATATATTAAATATTTTATGAAATATGAGTAGTTGTATAAAATAATTTTTATCTGCGCATGCGCGAACTAGAAAAACATTTTTTTTACATCATTTAATAGTCAATTCTATGGAGTGACTTAGAAAAAAAAATCCAATCAAATATCGTGAAAATTCAAAAAGATATCATTATTTTAGTGAGATGTTTTTACTCTGCTCTCTAAAAACGGCTGAATCTTAAGGGATTTGGAAAAATTGACATTTTGTAATAACTGACTTTAAAAAAAAACTAGTATTGAATTAATACAATATCTAATACAATATTGCTGCTAATAAGTACTTGACAATTGTGATAGAAAAGAAAAAGAGCTTTATTCGCATTCAGGGCCAAAACTAAGAGAGGGTTGGGGGAAAAGGGCATGTGCCCCGGGCGCTAGGATGAAAGTGTCCCAAATGTACATTTTGTTTGGCGATTTTTTCCATGTCTATGTTTAGCATGATAGTGTCAAAATCGTCCCATTCAAAGCATTTCTCCTGTACCAAAGCATAGAAGAATCTAATGATGATGGCATAAAGCAGATTTTTTTTTTCGTTTTGATTCGGTTTCACGATTTTAAGGTGTCATTTTTTTTAAACAAAACAGACTACTTTAATCAATATTACATATTTTAAGTTTTAAAATAAGTCGGATATTAATAAATTAGAAAATTTTTCTTTGCAAATACTTTTGCAGATGCTTTGCAAAGAAGAAAAGGGAGGGGGGGGGGAGTTCCCCAAAATTCATTGAAATATAAATATATTAAATATTTTCTAAAATGTTCTATGTCATGCAATATTTTCAACCAAATATAAAGCCACATTCAGAAAAATTCGCAAAATGTAGTAGAAAGAATAAGGTGCTATTGAAATATAAATATATTAAAAGTTTTCTAAAATACGAGTATTTGTATGAAATATTTTTTAATCAGCGTATGCGTGAACGATAAAATTTATCATTTTACATAATTTAATATTCAACTCTATGGAGCTACCCATAAAAAAATCCGATCGAATTTCGTGGAAATTCAGAAAGTTATTGTGGATAGGAGTGAAATGATTTTCAATTGGTCTCTGAAAGCAGTTGAATGACGTCAGATTTTACGCAAATTGCCAAATCTCCATTTACGATTTTTACTGGTGGTTTACTTCTTTTCTTAGATAATTACCAGAACGAACCTATTTCAGGATAAAAATAATTATAAAAAATCGAAGCATTTGTGTCAAATCTACCCATTGATACATAATTGATAATGGCTCTTATGCAAATGCCGATATCTGCGATCCTGAAATACGTCAAGTTCTCCACTGTTAAATGTGGTGTCGAAAACAACACTGACATCAATCGCATGCATGATGCCAAGAAGAACAGAGCTGTCTGATTTTGAGAAAGGTGTGATCATCGGGTACCACCGAAATGGCCGATCTTTAATCGACATATCTAGCGAGCTTAATTACCCCAAAACGACTGTGGCTTATGTGATTAGAAAATGGAAGCTGAATGGTGATTGTCAGAATGTGGCCAGAGTAGGCAGACCGACGAAACTGGGAGATAGAGACTGACGGGTTTTGTCTAGAGAAATTCGGAAGAACCGCAACCAACCAATGTTACACATACGCCAAGAATTTCAGCAAGCTTCAGGATGTGTTGTTTCCATGAACACCATCCGAAAGGAAGCTCATCTGCTTAATTTTTATGGCTGTGCTGCCGCCCATAAGCCTTTAATCACCAAGTCCAACCGCGCAGCTCGGTTAAGTTGGTGCAAAACACGCCAGCAATGGACTGTACACTCTACAGCAATGGAAAAAGGTTCTCTGGAGTGATGTATCAAGGTTCACCCTCTACCGTTCTGATGGTAGGGTCTGGGTCTGGCGTCTGCCTGGAGAACGCCTCCTACCAGAATGTATTGTGCCCACAGTTAAATTTGGCGGAGGGGGAATTAAGTTCTGGGGTTGTTTTTCCTGGTTCCGACTAGGACCCTTGGTCCCAATTCATGGTAAGCTCAATGCCGATGCCTACTGTAATATACTGGACAACAGTGTACTTCCTACGTTGTGGCAATACTATGGATTGGACCCATGTTATTTCCAGGATGACAACGCAAGCTGTCATGTAGCGAGGTCCAGCATGGATTGGTATGCTGATAATGGAGTGCATCGACTGGAGTGGCCTGCCCAGAGCCCAGACCTGAACCCAATAGAGAACCTCTGGGACGAGTTGGATCGTCAAATTAAGGCGGGTGACACACGCCCAAAATCAGTAAAAAAGCTTACCTGCCTTGTGCAAACAGAGTGGAATAAAATACCATTAAATGTAATACAAGGACTAGTTGAGAGCATGCCCAGGAGATCGCAGCTGTAATTGCCTCTCGAGGAGGATCTACAAATTATTAAATGTGAACAGGGCCAAAACCAGTCTTTTTTTCCCGAGGCAAACGTGGATTTTGAAGGTACCCCTTTCCCCCTCCTTCGCAAAGCATATTTACAAAGAAAATTTCTCCAATTTATTAATAGCCGACATATTTTAAAACTTAAAATATGTAATATAAAATAGCGTATTCTGCTTTATTAAAATATTCCAATTTGATACTTTAAACCGAATCAAAAAAATTCTACTTTCAACAGGATCTTTAAGGCCCTTGTCCCTGCCCGCAAAGACACTGCTGAGCTAATGCTATTCCTGTGGGGAGGCATTTTTCTAATAACTCTTTCGTATTTTGAAATTTTCAATTTTTTTTTTCTTTTTTTGCATTGGATAGCGGAAGTCCCTCTCAAAATCGCTCCTTGACTACTTTTTCGATTTGAGTCATAGATATTTTTTATAAAGTTAGTTTCACTTTCAGAACCGCTTTTGGAAGTGAAAGAAACATTATAAAAATATCCACGTCAAAATTGAAAAAGTAATCACGGAGCGATCTCGAAAAGGACTTCCGCTATCCAATGCAAAACATATTATTTAAAAATGTCCAAATGCAAAAGAGTTAGAAAAATGCATCCCCATAGGAATAGCATTAGCTCGTGAGTATCTTCGCGGGTAGGGGCAGGGACCTTAAGCCATCATCATTAGATTTTTTTATGCTTTAGCATAGCCCAGATATAATAATTTTAACAATATTATGCTAAACATAGCCATGAAAAAAATCGCCAAACGAAAGATACATTTGGAACACTTTCATCCTAGCGCCCGGAGCACATGCCCTTCTCCCCCCCCCCCTCTCTTAGTTTTGGCCCTGAATGCGAATAAAGCTCTTTTCCTTTTCTATCACAATTGTCAAGTACTTATTAGCAGCAATATTGTATTAGATATTGTATTAATTTAATACTAGTTTTTTTTTAAAGTCAGTTATTAAAAAATGTCAATTTGTGGAGAATCCCTTAAGATTCAGCTGTTTTTAGAGAGCAGAGTAAAAACATCTCACTAAAATAATGATATCTTTTTGAATTTTCACGATATTTGATTGGATTTTTTTTCTAAGTCACTCCATAGAATTGACTATTAAATTGTTTTTCTAGTTCGCGCATGCGCAGATAAAAATTATTTTATACAACTACTCATATTTCATAAAATATTTAATATATTTATATTCCAATTGCGCTACATTTTTGCTACTGCATTTTGCCAATTTTTCTGAAATTTGCGTTAAATTTGGTCAAAAACCCAGCATGATATAAACAAAAAACATACCAGAATTTTTTGAATTTATCAAAAAAATCGCTCTATCGCCATAAATATACATGCTATTCTCACAAAAATTAGTGTACATATTCTGCTGTATTCATATATTTGTATTCTAAAGCGATAAATCGTTTCGTGTATTTTCATGTACAGGGCGATCCCAAATATTTCTATTATTCTTTGTTTTTTTGCCGGCCCCCTAATTACCCGCTTAACAAATGAATGTAAATAAATATAAAGTGAAACATAATCTTTATATTTCTGAAGTTCCAGAAGAATCCGACCAGTATATTTTTAAATATTTGACAAATGTCAAAAACTGAAAGTGTACAAATACTTTTTGGTAGATAGTGTATGATAAGTGTATTGTAAGTAATTTTCATTTATTATATGGTATTTAATGTTATTTATTATTGAAACACTAATAATTCTAACTTAAAAGTGCATTTTCTCAAAATGAAAAATTCGAGATAATGTCAATTTTCAAAATGTTCCATGCGCATTCCTAATTTTCTGAGTTCTTCAAAATTTGTTATTTAATTACTTTATAGTACATAGAAGAAATGTTAGTTAAAATAATTGTACTTCGGAACTAATACACTGTAAATTTTTTAATGAAAGAATGATTTACAGTGATTTTTCACTATAAAAATTGGTTTTTCGGCTTATTATTATTATTATTAATTTTTATTTTCTATTTATGTTTAAGATTTCAACTAAGTCTTAGTCTTAGGTCTAAAAGGTATCTCATAAATAGAAATTATTATTTTATATGTAAAAGAAATGAGCATGGAGCATTTTCAATTAATTGATTATTTCAATAATTAATAATTATTAATTACCAAAGTAAGTAATATTTTTCTTTGAAATTTTAACTTTTCTTAAACAACTACAATTATAATCACATATTTCATTTTCAAGCAAACAGATTCAAAAGAAAACAAAAAGTCTTTTTGAGAGCCCACCTTCACTTTTAAAGTTTATGCCGGAATGTTGTACATTATTCAGTAACCTATGCTGTATCTAATTATTAAAAAATATTGGTTAAAATTTAATTTTTATTTTTCACTGAATCAATGAGTGAAATTACCCACTTAATGAAGAATCACCCATATAAGTTTTGCATTAAGTAATTATGCAAGTTTTGCATTAGAGAGTTTACAAAAAACATGGTTTATTAAAAAGTTTTTAAGGTGCTAAATAAAATTTTGAGACAAAGTTCAGCTCATCTATTGATACAAAACATGGCTTTTAAGTTTGGGTTAAATAATAAAGTCAAGCATCCAGAAAGTAGGTTAAAAATCGATTACAAAATTCTCACTTCACATAAAATAACGAAGTAGAATTAAATAAAATGAATACAAAAATGAGTTTATTTTTGTCACATACGTGAGAAGTTTTAATATTGGGGAATTGTTGGAGGGTTTAGTTTATTACCTTGTTGTATACTCATGCTTTTAGACTTGCTGCTCCTTTCAGCTTATTTTAAGTTTATCTAAATATGTGAATGCAAGTTTTTTATTTTATAGTGCTATTTTAACTTGCGATATCCTATTCTTCTCGGGCAGTAATTAAAGTGTCGTTCCTAAAAAATAACGTTCCGTTGTATAAGCAAGTCGTAAAACAAAGCAGGTGTATAATTCCACTGTTAAATAATTATAATATCCGCTGCAATTTATTTAAACTTATAAACATCGCACATTTTCATTTTTTACACCGTCGAATCTCTCTGTTCTAAAAAGAAGTAACTAACACTGTCACTGCCGCTGATAATGATTTTTTTGTGACCGGAGGTCTTTCTTTGTTAATATTTAGAAAGTTGTTGCATGCAAAAATATAAAAATCGGTGGTATTACCGAAAAACGTTTGATAAACACGCTGGAGTAAAAAAAATTTAAATCGAATAATTATTTTAAGAAATATCTAATGCTAAAATTACTCAAAATCGTTCCATTAAAAAAAAATTTTATAGGTGCAAAAACTATAAATATCTAACGATAGAAATGTTTTCGCCTGACTATTATAAAAAGGAAAAAAAGTTTGAAGAAAATTACGTCATATTTAAAAAGTTAGATTTAAGAAATACTTATTTTAAATTATTACCCAGTAGAATTATTAAAAAACTCCGGAATGCAAAGACTTTTTTTTTTGACAAAATTCAGTCTATGCTATCTGATTCTGAAATGTTTAAATAATCTTCTTTATTCTAACGGGAAAACAGTAATGAACAACAGCTTATTTATTATATCTCTTAGTAATTATATCTCAAGAACTTATAAATTGATTTTCATAAAACTTCAGATTCCTTTAGTCCTTGATATAATATGGTGGTGATTACCTTTTTATGTAAATCGCTCAACAGGTGGCGCTGATATGCAACATTATTCATTATTATCGCAATAGCTCTATTACAGAAACTAATACAAGAATTTTCATCAAACTTCAGATTCTGTTAGTCCCTGATAAATTAGCTTTCTTTAGCTTTTGGAGTAAATCGCTCAATAGGTTACACTTCAATCAAGATTTATTTACGATTTTTACAACAATTCTATCTCAAAAACAACGGAGCAATTTTCCTCAAACTTTACATTGAGTTAGAGCTTCACGTAAATTGTTGCTGATTAAATTTTGGTGTAAATCATCCAACCTGTCGCACTGCGCTGCTATACTTAATTTTTCTGGAAGTATTATCATGTATGAATTAGAAGAAAGTTTTGGGATTGTCACATCCGACTACTATTTTGTAGTTGGAAACTGAAGTATTTTATTTCTGTGAAAGTAAAGGGAAAATAGTAGATTACTATAATTTTTTGTTGCTATTTATTCTTAAAAACAGAAAAAAATTAATTAAAATACGTATTATGCCAGGAATACTATTTCTATAAAAATGTATTTTAAAAGTATATAATTGTTTTCCTCCGCATTTACTTAATTCCCAAAAAAAAAAAAAAAAAAAAAAAAAAAAAACCCTGAAAGGATGCAATTTTGTTAATTCCTGTGTACATTTTCCGAATTTTGAAAAAAATATAAATAAATAAAACATTTCTGATAAAACATGGATCTATTTTAAACTAAATTTAATTTTCAACATTCATTTTAATGTTACAAACAAATGTAGGCTTATGAATCACTTAGATATCCAATTTTTTTGAAGAGTTTTTTGCATGACGCTTTGCTGGTTTTACGTATTATTCCATGATACTGATGTCACACTCATACTTTTCTAGATGCTGTTTAAAACTAGATATTAAATGTAGAATTTTTCAGCAGATGCAAATGACGTCATTTTATATAAAATAAAAGCGTGTATTTTAAGTCTTAGAACTGAATTATGTTTTGTACTACATCGTAAAAAAATTCATGAGGTTACTAAAATTTTTTTAGTAAATTTGTATTCCACAGAATTTTTTAGTAACCATTCCAAACTTTTTTTTTGCAAGTGAAACAAACCTTTCTTTTGTAAACTGAACAAAAGAATTTTTTGTTTAACTAACTTAAAACTTTTTAGTATGAGCCAGCCAGCAAATTTTAGTAACAGCTCCAAAATTATTTTTAGTAACCATTACTCACGGATTCTTAGTAGCTAGTCCAAACGCAATTTTTGCAGCGGAAAATTTCCGGCAACGTCTCAATAGATGGCAGCATCAAACATTGCCACCTGCGCAATTTTGATTTCATAACCCTTTTACTTAATGAATACTTACACTGCATACACTCGGTACGTCTTTGGCGGTGTCTAGCTTCGAACCCGAGGCCTTTCAGTCTGGAGCTCTGTGCTATGACCACTAGGCTATCACGACCACATCAAGCGAGTTTTAGTAATAGCTATTAAAAATATAAAACTATTAACTCTATTCATTGCTAGCTTTTTTCTAGTAACTCTTACAGATTTTTTTGTAATTGAGTCAGATTACTAAAATTTTTTTAGTAATTACGAGGATCACTAATTTCTTTTAGTAGATCGACCCTTTTTTTTTTACAATGTACCTATCACTTTTTTTCTTTCTCTCTCTCTCTATATATATATACTCATTGAAATCAAATCTAATTTCTGAAAAAAGCATTACTGTTTAGATCTCGTGTATTATATTAATATAACATATTTGTCCTTAATCTTTTGTGAGCAAGCGTACAACAATATATAAATAAATGAGTGACCTTTTCCAAAACTTAATATTCGTAGATTTAGGTCATTTATGCAAGAGAAAAAAAATGCCTCGTTAACAACTATTTTATTTTACGAAATAGTGATTGAACTAAACTAGTGCAAAATTGTTTCCGTATTCATTATTTATCGTCTCATTAATGACAAGAATAAAAACTATAAAAGTGTTTTCATTTTGTTTTTACAACATCTCAAACTTTAATCCTTTCCTATGAGAGAAAAAAATAATATATTTAAAAGTTTAATTAATACAATATGTCAAAATGCGGATATTAAAATAAGCATTAAAAAACTTATTTACATTTTAAATGTAATAAAAATAGCCGACTTGGAAAAAAATAGTACGCTGTTTTGCGAATTTAACTTTTAATGCTTTATTTGCTAATCATTTATTGTACAATTAGAATTGTAACTCTTGATTATAAAATACTTTTTTTTAAATCGGGAAAATAGATGCAATTGGTGAATGATAGCGGAATAAGAAAAGGTGGAAACGAAAAAGATAATATGATCGCAGATAAATAATCAATTAACAGTCGTCTTTAAATAAAATAAATTTTGAAGCTGTCTATTAATTTTTGGGCAATCTATGCATAACTTCAAACACTTTCTGTTTTGTACAATGCCGGCACATGGACACAGATAGACAAACGTTTTGTATAAACACGTTTTCTAGGATCTCTGTCTCCTAAAACTTGTAAATCCGTCGAAAACCAGAAATTGAAAAAACCTTCGAATTCCAATTTTCGAATTCCAATCCCATTCTTCTATTGAAAATAGAAGAGAGTAAAAACTTTTGCTTAAACAAATACTTTATTTTTTAACAACAATATATTAGAGAAATAAAAATATCTTTTCTCCAGATGTGCTTTCTTTATTCTTTGATGCAAAATTTTTTTTTTGAAATTTTCAGCAGTTTGCAGCTCGGCCAGAGTAATTCGTGTCCATTCTCGAATCAAAAAAGCTTCAGAGGTTGGCGAATAAAGAAAACGCTTCAGCGAGGCTTTTGTGGGGCTTACCACCAACACATTGTTTTAAAAATCAACCACAAACTGCAATACTAGTGGTTGAGATGACATGAGTATGGAGGCCATTGTTGAGCTTAGTTGAAGTCATGAATATTAACCCGACACCAGCTATGTGGGGATTTCGCCCAATAAGAGGGCGCGGAATCTTGCTAAAACGCCCAAATCCTGTTTCCAAAGTGTTTCTGAGCCCTAGGAAATACCACATTCTCGAAAATTCCTTTTCAACACACAACTTTACTGATATTGATTCTAGAATCTATGAAAATGAGGAGTTTAGCCTCTTGCAGGAATTTCCTGATCACATCTAACATATTTGGAATTTTGACAATAATTTGCCGAAACATCAGTGAAGACATGAAACTTTTTGATTTCCTTCTATCTATCCATCTGTCTGTCCGTCTGTCTGTTCCGCGATAACCGCTGAAAAAAGCATCCGATTGACTCGAAATTAAGTGAGTATATTGGTGAGATACTCGGATTTAGCTGTATAGTTTTTTTTAAATTATATTTTATTCATTCGTTCGGAAAATATAGAATGTTTTATTTTGAGCAGTAATGCTTTTCTACGGCAAATCAAACGATTTTCAAATTTTTATATGTATAAAGAAAATGACTAATTTGATTAATAGAATTAAATGATAAATGAATATTAAATTTTACCAATACGGGGCCTTAAATTATTCATATTTTGAAATTGTCTATGCATTTGTCAGATTTTTTAAATTATTACTGCAAATTTGAGATTTTTTTTATAAATGTGTTTCAATAAAATAAAACAATTTGTTTTAGAGATTTACTTATTTCAAATGTATTTATTTCATTTTCTTTTCATAGTTGCCTAGCAACCATTCATCCCAATCCTTATAATGTTACTAGTAAACCTGTAGATCAAGAGCCTCAACGTCAGCTTTTCACATCTTTTTTTAAAAACACACTTAGCGTAATATTCAACTTCCTGGAAACTGTAATTTAAAATTTTCGAATTACGTAATTATTTATAAGAATAAAATAAGAATAAGAAATTTGAAACCATCAAAAGCCGTTAAATTAAAGATTTAGTTATGTTAGGATATTCTGAAAAATTCATGATCTGATTTTTTTGTTTTTTTTTTATTATATCACAGTGTGGGATGTTATTCGGTACTTAAAATATAGAACAGAGATGTTACAGTCACATTTTATTGTAGACGACACAACACATATCACATTATATACAAATCGCAAGACGAGCGCAACTCAATCAATTGAATATTCATAAAAAATACTTAGCACAAAGAACATCTCTAAGAGAGATGTATAGCGAACACACATCCCAATCTTACATCTTAACTGGAAACTCAATTACTTCACTTCATTTCATGTCTTTTTAGAAAGGAAGACAAACTATCTCAAGATATTTTGCCGAAGGTGGCAATAGCGCCACCTATAGATACTATAATTTAGGGAAGGCAGTCACCCTGTTACAGCCTCCCCCTCTGGTTCCGCGAACGTCCCGGTGTGGAACCAGTAACTTTCTTTGGTGGACTACCGCGTTTCCTAATGGGTGCGACAGGCACTATGTCAGAGTCATTACATAGTTTTAAGGCAGAAGTGTGACATGTAGCAAGTGGATCATTTGGACTGTCCATACTTGCTATGACAAAAGTGATGGGTGATTTTTGAGTTAAAATGATGTAAGGTCCATCACGTTTAGGCATGAACTTCGACGTTTTGTTGTTAGAGGCTTTACTTACTGGATGTAAGTCAACCCAAACTTTGTCTCCTGGATCAAAACTATGTCCCGGTTTCCGACTACGGTCAGCAACTTTTTTCATCTGATCTTGTTTAGATTCAACTTTGTCTTTGATTTCTTTGGTGAATTTTGCGAATTTCTTGAGATATGGAGTAACCTCAGGCACAAAATTATCATTTTGAATTACAGCACGAATGTCATGCTGAACATCATCCGTTGTTCTCAGTTCTCTTCCAAACTGCAAGAATGCTGCTGTTTCTCCAGTAGTGTCACACTTAGCAGTATTTAGTGCAAAACGGATTGTTTGAAGCTTTTCTTCCCAAGAGCAGTGATCATTTTCTACTAATATAGCCAATCTCGGCTTGAGATCTCTATTTTTCCTCTCCACAGGGTTAGCCTGGGGATGGTATATGGGAGTTGGATTTGTTTGATACCTAAAAGAAAACAATGTTGTTGCATCACACTACTAACAAATTGGGGTCCGTTATCACATATTATACGTCTCGGTAGACCATATCTAAGGATAACTTCTTCAAGCAACGTAGTTACACACTGCGCTGCAGTAGCATGTGTAAGGGCAAACAATTCCACCCATCTTGTTGCACAGTCTTCTACTATAAATATCCACCTTTTACCGTTCCTACTTTTTGGTAAAGGGCCAAAAAGATCAATTGATAGAACTTCAAATCTTTGTGAATACACTGGTGTTTGTAACAAACCGGATGGTTTTTGATTAGAAGGCTTATACCTATTACATTCAGCACAATTTTTGACATAATTTGCAATGTATGAACGCATTCCAGTCCAATAATACCTTTTGGATATTCTATTTAACGTTCCTCCAGCACCGTAGTGACCAGCCGTAGGTGAATCGTGGTGTTCTTTTAAAATTTTCTCCCTTTCATGTGATGGGACAACTAGTTGAGCTTCTTCTGATTCCGAACTTGGAGAATACCTGTATAAAACTCCTTGATTCATAATATAACCGCGATCAGTCCAGTTAGTATAGTCAAGAGTTTTTTCTTCATCTTCGAAACTTTTAATAATTTTCTTTAATTCTTCATCTTTCATTTGTTCAGCACGTAAATCACTTGATGATTTAGAAGGAATATCAACTATTATAGCGCAAATATCACAACTTTCTTTATTGGTGTGATCACAAGCAGGACGAGAAAGCATGTCAGCTATGACGTTAGCTTCGCCTGGAATATATTCTATTTTCAAATTAAATTCTTGTAATTGCAAAGCCCATCTGGCAAGTCTTCCAGAAGGTGACTTTAAACTCATGAGCCATCGGAGAGGCTGGTGGTCGGATGCCACAGTAACTTCTGTTCCATCAATATATCTTCTGAATTTATTAAGAGTCCAGACAACAGCAAGTGCTTCTCTTTCTGTGGTGTGATAGTTGCGTTCTGCAGCAATCAACAATCTACTTGCATATTCAATCGGATGCTCTTCAGCACCTTCACCCTGTAGAAGTACTGCTCCCAGAGCATAACTACTTGCATCAGTTCGAATGAAAAAAGGTTTAGTTTCATGAGCTTGTTTCAATATTGGAGCTGAAACGAGGCATTGCTTCAAGGTTTGAAATGCATTTTCTTCATCGGCACCCCAGTGCCATTCCACATTCTTTTTTGTGAGATTACTAAGTGGTCTGGATATTTTTGCAAAGTCTTGTATAAAACGGCGATACCATGAACATGTCTGCAGAAAGGATTGCAGTTGTTTTATATTCTTCGGAGGTGGGATCCTCACAATAGCATCAACTTTCCCAGGATCAACTTCTAGGCCATTTGGTGTGATCCAGTGTCCTAAATATTTTACTCTGGTACAAGCAAAGTTGCATTTTTCTCTATTAGCAGAAAGTTTCCATTTGTCTAATCTTTTAAAAACAGCTTCAAGATCAGCTAGATGTTGTTCAAAACTTGATGATAAAACAATTAAATCATCAAGATAAGTGAGAATATTTACATCTGGGAGTCCTTTGCGAAAGCTATCCATTGTCCTCTGAAACGTTGCAGGCGCATTGTGGAGACCAAACGGCATTCTTCGAAAGCGATATGTTCCTAGAGGGCATACAAAAGCAGTTTTATCTCGATCAGGTTCATAGACACTCACTTGATAGTAACCAGCATTCAGATCCAGCGTTGTCATGAACTGAGCAGTTTTCGCCTGATGCAAAAGATCGTCCATACGAGGGAGTGGATAGGTATCTGGTATAGTAACTTCATTCAGCTTCCTGTAGTCTACACATAAGCGAACACTACCTTTTGGCTTAGGAATAAGCACTATTGGTGCAGAGTATGGAGAATCGCATTCTTCAATAATTCCTTTGGCTAGAAGATCATCAATTTGGGTTTTACGCAATTCTTTCTTTGCCGGTGATAAGCTGTAAGAAGGTAGTGATATAGGACGATGGTCTCTGGTATTTATATGATGTTCGACGACGGGTGTTGCTTCACCCCCTGGTCGAAAGGTATTGGAAAATTTTTCAAGTAAGTCATTAAGCCTTTTTCTTTGTATCTCAGATAGATGCTGACCTTCTGTGTCTCTTAACATAACCGAGTTAACTGTGGCAGTTGGTGCTGAGATTTCAGGCGTCGTAATGAAAAGATCATCAGAAAAGGGAATTTTACGTTTAGGATTGTTCTGGAAATACCAACTTTGGCTTCTCACGTCTAGTACGATCCCCATTTTATTTAAAAAATCTATGCCTAACAATGTTCTATTTCCCTGGGCTTCGGGTAAGGCAAAAATCGTTGTACTAGTTGTACGACCTTCTATTCCAACAGTGATTGTTGCTTGAAGAACATTGGTTTCTTTTTGTAGGCCATCAGCAAGTGTTATGCTTACACCGGTGTCTTCGAACACAGTTTCTTGGTCACACAGAATCTTGTATAACATTTCCCCAGCAATGCAATGAGTAGCTCCTGTATCTGCGCAAGCAACCCCTGTAACACCATTTACCTTTATGTACAACAAAGGTGTTGCTTGAGTATTGACAGAACAAGATTGGAGATGAAGGGAACGAAAATTTGCTGATTGCGTCTGCGTAGAAGTAGATGGAGAACAATTAGGACATTTGGCTTTGACAAAACCTTGTTTACCACAGCCATAACAACTTATAATCGGACGCTTATTGTTTTCGTATCTTGAATTTGTATATTTTGAAGTAGAATGATTATTTTTATAATTTGAAAAATGTTCGTTAGTTTCATGTTTGGGTGTTTGATTTTTCCAGAATTTTTGACCATTTGAATTTTTCGGCAAAACATGTTTCTGCGCTTCACGCGTTTTTGGATAACTTGCTGACTTTTGAGAAGAAGGTTTAATGTTTTCGTAAATGTCTAGCTTTTCAGCCAACACGACAGGATCATTTAACTTGTCCCAACCATCTAAATAATGATTTTTATATTCATGTGGACACTTTTTCTTAATCTGATCAGCGATTATTAGTTCAGTTAGTTTTTCAAATGAATTGATTTCTAGTTCGGATAACCAACCCTCAAAATAATTTCTAAGTTCAAAATAAAAATCCTTCCAAGTAGAATTTTCTCTTTTTTGATGTCGGCTAAATAATACTCTAACTTTTTCTGCTGTCAACTTAAATCTTTTAAGCAATATGTCACGAATATAAGAATAATTTTTGAACATTTCTTCTGGTTCTCTGGCGATTAGTTTACCAATGTCGTTCGGAAGTACGGCAATTAATTGAGAAACCCAAAATTCTTTGGAGACATTAAGCATTTTCATTTGACGTTCAAACATTGTCAAAAACAAAGACATATCATCCTTTTCAGGAATAAATGTTGGCAAGATAATTTTAATATCTATACGCATCTGGTCCATTTGATTTTGTGGTACTGTTGTCGCGGTAGGGTTTTGAGCATGTAGCTTAAGCTTTTCTAGCTCATATGCTCTTTCCTCTGCAATACGTTTATCCTGAATCATTTGTTGTTCTGCAATTTCTTGTTTTTTGCGATCTTCCACGATAGCAATAAATGCCTCTTTAACAAATTGTTCGTCGTCTTTAAGCAGTTGACACTTCATAATTTTCTCACGTAAGACTGATAGTTTATCATCTTTATCTACATCTAACTCTAATTCTGTGCCCAAATTAAACAAATCGATTTTTTTCCTTTAGAAAGAAACGCCATTTTTCCCAAATTGTTGTTGATATTGTTGATTTATGCTTAAATTAGAAAACTATTAGATACGTGACCCATTAAATAAGAACAAAATGACTACCTTCACCTTACAGGTAAATAAAACATGTAAATATGGATAAATTTTCATAAATAAATGTTAAAAAAATGCAGGAAATAATTTAAAACATACTAAAATATACCCCTAATTTAATCATGAGCTCATGAAAATATTTAGAAGAAATATTATTATACGTTAAAATTCAACCTTTTTACCAAATTTGCTTACCAATGACATAAATCATTCATTTTAAATATATGAAATATTATAGGTAATTCATTGCGAAATAATTATCAACCACACATAAATATGAAAACAACTCGAAATGTGAATAAAGAACTTACTTTACATCTAAAAAATAAACAACATACGAAATAATAAAATTTATCAAAATCATTTTTAAACTCTGTGCACAGATTAAAAAAAACAAAACAAAATTCACTTACTCAGAATCCTTGCTTTTAAAAACAATATCAAAAGAAATCACTTTCAATTTCACAAAACAAATGTTTCTTTATAATCTTACTCAAAATCAACATAAAACAAAACAAACAAAAAAAAATATATATATATATCAAACAGCATTTGTCTTAATAAATAAAAGAAAATAAAAACTTTTTTCCGCAGCTGGCCAGCAAAAAAAAAAAGAGAAACAAACAAACAATCAAAAAAATAATTTCAGTTTTTACCGGTAAGAAAACAAATTAAAAAAAAAGTATTTTTAGATAAAGGTTGTCGATGATTCACATAACAATTAAAAGCACGCAGAAGTAAATAAGCATCGAACACTTCTAAGAACAAAATCAGACTACAAGTTCTTTTATATAACGAAATGAAGAAGTTTCAATCACAAACACCAGTTATGTTTAAAAACTAGAAGATATTTTGTTGCTTATGAAGACTGAAGAACATTATTTATTGTCATGTCGACAATATTTTTCAATTATTTCCAATGTGAAGGGTACGGATTGCCCTTTTTGAATGCATGTTCTTGCTTTTTTGTCAGGATGACGCACTTAAAACACACTATTGAAGAAGAAAAAAGCACTATTAAAAATAAGAACAGAAGCTTGATTCATTGTAGATTTGACACCTTTAAAATGGGTACGGATTACCCTTTTTTTTAATATACTTTCTTGAATTTTGTCGCGATGATGCTACCACACATAATTGATATTAAAGAAATTAGCACAAAACTGAAGTATATCTTGATACTTGATTTGGCGCATTATATAATAGAACTTTTTGGAAATCACAGGATGTATTGTTCTTGACGAACACGGCACTTGAGAACAAAAAACTTCATTTATTGCCGAGGTGACAATAATTTAGAAGTGGATACGGATTACTCAGAAATATAATTTCTGGAACTTTTGTCAGGATGACAACAGCGAACTTGACACAAAGACTTTGAAAGCACAAAAATGTTCCGAAAGAACTCCATTTTACGTTGGGCGGCAGTGTGGGATGTTATTCGGTACTTAAAATATAGAACAGAGATGTTACAGTCACATTTTATTGTAGACGACACAACACATATCACATTATATACAAATCGCAAGACGAGCGCAACTCAATCAATTGAATATTCATAAAAATTACTTAGCACAAAGAACATCTCTAAGAGAGATGTATAGCGAACACACATCCCAATCTTACATCTTAACTGGAAACTCAATTACTTCACTTCATTTCATGTCTTTTTAGAAAGGAAGGCAAAATATCTCAACATATTTTGCCGAAGGTGGCAATAGCGCCACCTATAGATACTATAATTTAGGGAAGGCAGTCACCCTATTACAACAGTAGATTTCTTCAGGCGGGCTCCGTCCCCTGAACCTCCCGTAATCACATTAAATTTAAATTTCTAACTTTCTATCAATCTGCTAATGGTTATCGTATATCTTGTATTTCTTTCTACATTTTGATTTATAAGGATAAGTGACAGTTTTAATAAGCATTTTTCATTATCCTCAGATACCTGCCCACGAAAAATACCTAAATCTGTTATGTATCAGAAACTTTTGAAAGTGTAAACTCAGTAATTTAGGGTTTTACAATTTTGTTTACGAAAAAAAGAAGTTTTGATTGCATTTTGTGGCAGTTATCGGGAACTGACAGATAGACAGAGGAACAGAATGAGAGATGGAAAACAAATTTTGCGTCGCCAAAATAAGCCTTCACTGAAGTTTCGGCAATGACGTCATTATTCATGAGTTATTGCTGCCCATGTTTCTTGTATTTTTAACGAAAACTATAAAATACCTGTTTTATTTCAATTATGACGTCAAATTTTACCAATTGAAATATTTGTTAAAAATATAATACTTTTTTATTTCTTTTACTTCTAATTAAGCCCCCATTTTTGTCAGAAAAATTCTTATTAACCCTTTCGTGGTTATAAGCGCGTATACGCGCCCAGAACACCACCTAATTTGAATTGCGAAATGCCATACTGACACCGGAATTTTTAAATGAAAATTTTAATTTTGCAAAGAGCATAAAAAAACCATTTATATATTATGAAATAAATTTGTTTTTAAATTCCGGTGTCATTCAATCATTTTAGTATTTTATGAATAGAAGTGCTTTAACCGTCAAAGGGTTAACGAAACAAATTTCCGTGTTTAATATTTAACAAAGTACTATTTTTTTTTTAAATTCTGACGTCATATTTATTTTTTCTTAGTTTAATTTTTCGAATGGAAATTGCTCAGTTGAAACTTATTACCGTTGAAAAATTATTCCAGACTTTTTTTTTTGGCAACGATAAAGAAAATTGGTTAAATTTTATCTAAAAAATCGCTCTTGATTCTGTATGAAAAAGAAGGAAATTTTGAATTATTAAGGAAAATATTTGAATAAAATTAATAAAACATAGCCTATATTCTTTTCTGGGCTATGTTATATTTATCCGCAAAGATACAAAGACATTAATTAATTCATCAGTTTTGACGTTGACTTCATTTAAATTTTTGTACACGCATTCAAATTTATAACATTATAAAAATAAGGATTAGGATGAATGGTTGCTTAGCAACCATTAAGAGAAAATAAAGAAAATGAAATAAATGCATTTTAAATAAGTAAATCTTTAAAACAAATTAGTTTATATTATTGGAACACATTTATAAAAAAATCTCCAAAATTTACAGTAATAACTTTAAAAATCTGACAAATGCATACACAAAATTTCAAAACAATACGAATAATTTAACTGGTAAATTTCAGTGTCCATTTATCATTGAATTCCATTAATGAAATTTGTTATTTTCTCTCAAGGGAAAAAAAAATTGAAAATCATTGGATTTGCCATAGAAAAGCATTATTGCGGAAAATAAAATATTCTATATTTTCCGAACGAATGAATCAAATCTAACAAAAAACTATACAGCTTAATCCCAGTGCCTCACTAACATACCACTTAATTTCAAGCCAATCGGATGTTTTTTGCGTTAGTTATCGCAGAACAGACAGACAGATTGACAGACAGACTGACTGACTGACAGACAGACAGAAACCAAAAAATTTCGTGTCTCCAAAGTAAGCCTTCACTGACGTTTCGGCAATAAATTTGAAAGTGTATCCGAAAGCTTGAATGAAATCAATTTCAAAAGTGATGAATTAATGTCTTTGTAACTTTGCGTATAAATAGGTTATAGCCATTTTAATTTAAATTTTTATCTGTGGAAATAAGTTCTATGTTATTCAACGTATAATGGAAAAATCTGATATGGATTTTATTTCTGAACAGAAAAATCGATTTACAATTCTAGAAACCTTGAGTTGGAGAATAAAGCAATGACAAAATTCAGTCAAATTGGTAATAAAAAGAAAAGAGGGAATTATTTTTTATTTTATAGAATAAATGTAATAAATTCATAAATAAGTATTATTTGCAACTTAAAAACATAAAATAAACAAATTAAGTAATTAAAATTCAAATGTAAACCTGGCTATAAGTTAAAATAAATCTTATCAAAAACATAAATGTGAAAAAATGCCAAGTTCGTTAACGGTTTCTCTAATTAAAAAAATGAGAACTAACTGCGAACCAAGTTCTTTCGAAACTCCTTAATTCATGGATTATGCTATGCACAATGTTTTTCGATTGCATAAAATGTTTTGTTATGTTATTTGCTATTCAATAGAGCGACTTGGCAAGTTTTTTTAATTCAAATTCCTCTATTTAGTTGACCAGAACTTAAAGGTAATTTCATTCTTAACTTATCAATACCTTAACTTCGATATACTTATTCGAATACTTGATTGACTAGATCTTTGCAAATGACATACTAGACTAAATTGTATTCACATTCAAAGATTAAAGCTGTTATCTGAAAACTTGCCAAGTCGCTCTATCGAATAGTAAGTAAAATAATAAATCATCAGCATTGCAAAATGTGGATTATAATAAAAATGCCTTTTCGTTTAAGCGACATATGATATTTTTTGTCTACTGAAAAATCTTCGAGTGCTATTCCTCGCCTCACTAGCATTACGATGAATCTAAGAAATGCTGTTTACAAAGGTCTTCTAAAGGAATCCTATAATGGGCGACGCAAAATGGCGAAAAAATTATCGTTTTGACAGCGTTTAGAAGTTAAAATTTAGAAGAATTTTTCCATCGTCAAAAGAAAATCCGTTGTCAAGAAGATTCGAAAGAATTGCATAGAAATAAAGGGCAATATGTCATTCGAGAGAATGTTTGAGGTAACTGCAAACAGTATTTGTAAAATGTTCCATTGTAGATTCATAAACAGTTGAAATAAGATTATCCATGACAAAGCTTATGTATATCTTAGTATATCTGAAACTTCATAAAGGTAAATAGGTGCTTGGATTAAATTAGCTCAATAAAAACCATTTGACTGAATAAAATTGATAACGATTCTCTTTTATTGTGTTACAAATGTTTCGAAGTATGTGTTTTATTGTGTTACAAATGTTTAGGAATAAGTGTTTTATTGTGTTACAAATGTTTAAGAGTGTTACAAATATTTACATTTGAATTTCTTCTTTCGCTTTCATGTTTATATAAATGTTTCTTGTATAAACCATTAGTTCCTTGCTATCCTCCTCTGTCCTGATAGTCCAAGAGCCGATTACACAAAAATCTAAGGTAGCGAGCACAACAAAAAAACTTTTATTTTATAGAAGTGTAGCAATAGGAAAAAAAAGTGGTGTAAAGCTTATAAAATTTGTTTAAAGGGGTAAAATTTTAAATATTTTAAATATTTTAAACCACTTAAAGTTGTGTTGACACGAGAAAAAGAGCATATTTAAACCTTTTGAGGCATTTTATAAACCAAAATTAAGTGCAATACTCCTTTCTTTTTGTTTACAGTGTAGTTTTACATTTCCGATATTTTTGAATGAATGAGCGGCTGAAATGAAAAACCGAAGCGGCCGATGAGCTTTCTATTAATGGCTTTTTTCGCGTTTGAATAAATATTACTTAAACACTTTAGAATCAGCTAATATAAAATGAACTTAGTAAACATAGTCTTCGATTCCCGGTATTTTCAAACAGTTTTACGGAGGGTATTCACGGCCGAATGAGCTGCTGTTAATGGCTATTTTCGCGTTTGATTAAATATTATTTAAACATGCTAAAATCAGCTAATTTAAAATGAATATAGTAAACATGGTGTTCGATTTCCAGTATTTTTTAATAGTTTTACGGAGGGTATTTAAGGCCAAATGAGCTGCTGTTAATAACTATTTTTGCGTTTAATTTAATAGGATTATTTAAACATTTTTGAATCAGCTAATATAAAATGAACTTAGACAACAGAGACTTGGGTCCTCGGTATTTTTTTAATAGTGCTATAAGTTATTGGTTTTAAGTAATTTATTATTAAATGTAACATCTTAAATCTGTCGCAATTTTTATAAATATCCGACTTAATTTTTCTCTATTTTCAACATTAAACGCAAATTAATTAATTTTTTATTTTTTATTTTATAATTTTCTTTTTTTTCTTTTAAAATTCACGTGTAAATATTGTTTTTAAGCCGAAAATTTCAATATTTTCCTGCTTTTAATATGCAACATTCATTTAATTTTAATTTGAAAGTTTTTTTTATTTATAATAATCACATGTCAATAAATTTTTAATTTAAAGGAACTTTTATTCTATGTGCTTTTTAACAGTTGACAGCAATTTAGAAATAATTTTCTTTTCTAAAATATGTAAAAAATATCTCTCGAAATGCTGAAAATTTGAATTAAAAAGGAAAAAAATCCTCAACAAGTGAGTCAAATAATAAAAAAAATGCAATGTGCACAGCAGGAATTTTTAATGCATAAAATGATCGAAAAATGGTTTAATTCTTATGTATAGTTTATGCTCCTACAAATTTTTTTAATGGAACGATTTTGACCAACTTTAACATCAAATATTTCTTAAAATAATCATTCGATTTAAAAACTGTATACACCAGCATATTTATCAAACATTTCTCTATAATACCACAAATTTTCATATTTTTGTATGCAATAGCTCTCTTAATATTAACGAAGAAAGACCTCTCATCACAAAAAATTCATTGTCAGCGGCGGTGACAGCGTTAGTTACTTTTTTTCTTTTTAATAGAGAGAAAATTTCCATTCGAATTAATTTGTGTCATCCTATATTTTTGTTGTCTTTTCAATACAAATTTTCATTCACTCCCACAAAGTTTCACCGTATGGCAAGACACAATCAATAAAGAATTATTACTTGCATTGTAATGAAATTTATTACTGTTTATGCTACACTTTTTATACTCCTAACATTTTAAAGTAGTAGAAATAGTAGCGGGGGCGCATACAAATACCTAATTGTACAAAAACAACAAAGGCAGAGCATAGATTTTATGACATATCGTAAATCTAACCAAATACTTATTAGCCATTGGCTAATTATTTCAGAGGAACATCTTTTACTTTTAACGCTACATAAAAAAGCAAACTGTGTTAATTAAGGTTTGTTAACAAAGCTTCTTGAATAACAATTATAGAAAAATTACCCTAAAATATATTACTACACAATTGATAATTATTTTGAAATAATTTTACACAATTAAGAATTCTCAGAACTCAAATCCTGATACAAGAAAAAAAAAATCATGCGTCAAGCACAGATTATGAAATACTTTCCAACACATTCAGATTAATGTGAAAAAACTGCATCGTTTAGTAAGTTAAAATATTATGTCTAACTAAGCAATATGCAAATGCATTTTTTACTACACGAGATAATTTGAAGTAAACCTATGTAACGTATATCAATTTTATTATACATGAAATAGTTTAACATAATTAAAATTAGCCACAGATAATATCCATCCTTCATACCATTATGTAACGGTATTCTTTTGTAGTGCCCTGAAAATGATTAATAAATATTATTTGAGCGGCTTATTCTACAAAATGTATATTTTAGAGCCCTTAACATATGCATATTTCATCATGTTTCGATTGGTGTCGTAATATAACGGAATACTTTTAACTGTATTTCCTGTATTTAAACTATATATCCGATTTTACTAAAATTTGAAATAACTCAACCAAATTCAACAATAAATATATATTTAAAATTTTAAACCATTTGGTTGAATAGTTTTTACGCTGTTACTTTTTAACTATGACAATTTATGATTTACGAAATATCCTGACATGATGGTTGAAATTTAAGGTATTTTCGAGTCCGTGATAAAAAAAAAAAATACACAAACGTCAAAAAACATAACCATCGTCGTTTTGTTTTATCTAATACAAAAAAATTTAAAAACTTCTTGAAGGTAATCTATCCGAAATTTGTGTTATTCTGCAAAATAAGTACAAATGAAAATCATAATAATAATAGATTGTCATCGGATTTATATCAATATGTAAAATTTAATCTCGATTAGTTATTTCAAAGTGAAGTACAGTTCGAGCAACAAATTTTGAAGTGAAAATATATACAGAGCTGAAGTTAAACAAAAACTTTAAAAATAACATAATACATGGTCTGTTCAGTAAGTAATGAAACTGATTCGATGAAATTCATTAATCTATACTAATATTATAAAGAGGAAAAATTTGATTGTTTGAATTGAATAGGCTCCGAAACTACTTGACGGATTTGAAAAAATTTTTCACCGTTGGAAAGCTACACTATTTCCGGTGAACATAGGCTATAGTCGCCGCTTAAAAAGATCAAAATGAAACGCTGGATAAACCGATCGAAAGCAATTTGAGAAATTAAAAGTTACATGACATCCTAGACACATGATAATCACTGAAACACATATGAAAATCGTAACTATGCAACAAAAAAAAAAAAATTAAACTTTTTAGTCCGACCTGATATAAAAGCGTGTGTTTTAATTTTTAAAACTGCACTCATTGCCATAAAAATTTGCGCACCAAGAAAAAGACGTCCAAATGAAACGAAATTTTGCATGCGTAAATACTGCTGTGATATAAGTGATTAGAAAACCAGAGAAAAAAGATCATTTATTCCAGAAAAAAGTACAAATGAACAGAAATTTTAGTACTCTGTTGGACCCCCTCTAGCGCAAATGCACGATGCGATACGAGCGGGCATTGAGGCATACAAGTTCCGTATGATGTCCTGAGACATCTCTTTCCACAGTTGCTGTAAACGCGCCTCGAGTTCACCTAAACTCGTAGGGTGTCCAACTTGCCGTCCCAAATGATCCCAGTTTTGCTCGATTGGTGAAAAATCTGGTGATCGAGAAGGCCAGGGAAGGATGGTAATGTGGCGCAAGCAGGCTTGTGACATCCTTGCTGTGTGTGCCCGAGCATTGTCTTGCTGAAAAATGGCTCCTGGGAGCCCTGCCATTAGTGGCAACACATGTGGCTGAAGGATGTCTTGGACGTACCGCTGAGCTGTCATAGTGCCACGGATCAATATTAGGGGTGACCATGTATCATAAGCAATAGCACCCCATACCATCACTCCAGGTGTAGGAGCGGTGTGTCGCTGTAAAGCGAAGGCAGGATTGAGGCATTCACCACGGGGCCTCCACACACGAACACGATTGTCATCGCTACTCAAATTGAATCTAGACTCGTCGCTGAAGACGACCTGGTTCCATTCCGTTGAAGTCCAATCCCGTCGTGCGCGACACCACTCCAAACGGAGACGTCGGTGAGTCGGTGTTATTGGCAGCACACGTAATGGACGCCGCGATACCAGATGTCCTTCAGCCAGGCGCCTTGCAATGGTTCGGGAAGACACAGGGGTCTGAAGTGAAGGTGCTGCCTGTGTCTGGATAGTGGCCAATGAGGCAATTGGTTGTACGCGTGCGTTTCGTATGATGTGACGGTCTTCTCGACGACTGGTCTGTCGAGGGCGTCCCGAGCCTGGTCACCGTGTAAATGAAATCTCTTCAGTCCACTGGTCCCAACACCTCCTCACAGTAAAATCAGAACGGCCTGCTTGACGAGCTACTCGCCGAGCTGACCACCCAGCTTCCATCATCCCGGTGATTCTTCCCCTTTCCAGCTCTGACAGCTGCTGATATTGTCTTCGATGGCTGCGTAACGGCATGTCTACCTCAGCGTTTGCTTTGCAAAAGAAAAGGTACACTCAAACAAGTTCAGCTTACCAGTTTTATACACCAAGGAGTACGAAGTTCAACGCCCTCTAGTGGCATTACGCAATGTGCAATCACACTGCATTTCTAATCATTTGCATATCTGCCTGATATGTACCTTCGTGCCAAGTTTCGTTACGATCCCACAATTATTTCTTGGTGCGCAAATTTTTATGGCAATGAGTGTATTTAGCAATTATTAAAAAAGAAAAAGAAATACTGAAAAGCAAATTAATTAAAAAAAAATCACAAAACGATTGTTTTGGAGTTTTCAAAAAAGTTATAACAGATAGTAAATATATTAAAGAGTAGTGAGAATAAAATATGGGGGGGGATTTTTTTAGGGGGAGTGGTCAAATATTTAAAATTGTAACATTTTCTACCATTTCAAATGCGGACTTTTCACTAAACCCAGGCATAAACATTACTTATTTAATATAAAACTTTCAGATAGATTATAACACTAAAATAGATTAGAGTAGGGGAAGTCCAATTATGGGTAGGGGAGGCAATAATTATTTTTGGAAGAACGTGATCAAATATTTAAAACAGTGCCGTTTTAGATGCGGATTTTTCAGAGCCCAGAGACAAATACTTATTTAATATAAAATTTTAAAAGTACTTACCCCTATTTTCGAATAATAATTTCATCAAATATCTCTCTTAAGTTCAGAAACAGTTTTGTTGAGTTCGCCCCCTAGTGGTGAAATGTGAAACAGAAAATTCCACAGCCCCCCACCCTCTTTTTTCTTGCCGTGCGTGCACATCACTTCTGCGAACCGGTACCGTAGGCAGCGGGGATTCGGTACGAGATTGAGTCTTTTTATGACATTTTGTAATACAAATTTCTGGTTTGTTTTAGAATATAATTACGGGCCTGGGCAACGCCGGGAGGCTCAACTAGTTTGCAGATAATTTCACAAAGAGCTATTATTCTTCAAAATAGCACCCTCCTGTATTAATACACCCACCGTTGTCAACAATTGTGCCATTCATTTATGCCTTCCTAGAAGTCTTCAAGTGGAATGCTGTTGAGAGCGTGCGTTGGGCTTTTTTGCATGTTCTTTAGGTTGTCAAAACGATGAACTTTTAAGCTGGATTTTAAGCTAGGAGGAAGAAAAATGTCAGGTGATGATAAATTGACACTGTAGGGTGGTTGGGGTAACTTTGCGACGCTGTCTCTTTTGCCAGAAACTGAGTCCATTTTAGAACCAGCTTGCCACAAACTCTCCAAATTTGAAGTTCTTTTTTGAGATTTTGATGCAAAATTCATTTTGTGATTCCTATTGCCTGCACAATCACTCGGACATTCATCAGACGATTAGAGACCAAAAAGCATTTATATTTTAGCCACATTGTCTGAAGTTCGCAGAATAACAAACCAGAGCTGGTTCGAGAACCAGGGTATTGTCCCTTATAGATGTCCTTTCTTCCGTTTTAGAAGGGTTTGTGCCAAGTAAACATTTGAAATTTGACCAAAAATCCTTCCTTTTGGCTTGGAAGCCTTTCAGTAGCCAATTTGCTTAGTTTTAACCAAAACTTTATGGCGTATCTCATTCTGCTCGTCAGTTTGCTTCATTCTGAAAACCTGACATTGTTGTCAAGCACGAGTGTGCTTCATGAATGATCCATGCACTGAAAAGATTCAAAGCCAATTGATTTTAGCAAGAATCTGTAGCTGGCAGACCCCACCATACTTATCACTTGCAAATTCTGTCTTTTCGGCTTTCTGGTTGGCGCAAAAAAATCAGTCCCATTACTAATGGACAGGCCATGTATTTGTTAAAAGTAGGGAAAGTGAACCTATTTTGGCCCCTGTACTTCTCCGTTTATGCAAGAATGGCGCCACTTATCACGTAAGGCACTGAGTGCGGAAGGCAAAAGGGATCAGTTATAAAAGTTTTGTTCGTCAAGACGCATAAAAACACCGGATTTCTTATTTTTAGAAGATCTGAGTTCTTATTACGTCGTTTGTAGAACGTTATTTACTAAACTGTAAATATTTATTTATTATTCATTGCATGTATTAGGTAGGTAAGATGTCAACAGTAGCATACATTAAGTTTTAGGACGCTCAGTTCATCTAACAGGAATTGAAATACCGCCATGTTTGACAGTAATTTGGTCCCGATTTCGCACCTCTCGTATTTCTTATTTTCGTCCCGGGGTCGAATTTAGGAATGCTATTTCATGACAATTATTTCAAAATGAAAATGAAAGTTAATGTAAAATATAAAAATAAGTATAATAAAAGAAAATGATATAAAAGGAAAAAGTTTAAAATACAATTCAAAATGAAAATAAAGTTTAATATAAAATGAAATTATAATAAGCTAAAATGCAATGTAATGAATAAAGTTAAAAATATAATTCAAAATGAAAATAATCTTTTTACTTAAAAAAATTTTAATATACGTTTTAAAATATTGCTATATTTATTAAAAGCCACGGAAGAAGTGGGATAAAGCTTCGCACAGCAAAATCATGTATTTTTCTCTCCATTCAATAGAAAAACTGCATATTCTCGGTGTTGAGTTTGTGTGTTTTGTTAAAAGTTTTATGCCATAGCAATAGAAAATTCTCTGTAAAATCATCGTGGTAGAAAAGATGAGAATTTACGAATCGCACAACTTTTAAATGAAGTCAACGAGCATGCCTGATTAATCATCATCAACGGTTGAGTTGATGTTGCTATCAGCCCTAAAGTGATCAGGCAAATACCAGTGATCACTACAGCAACTTTTACCTCAAAAGGTTCAACAATATAGAGCTCTGGATATCCACATAGAAAAAAAGTGAAATATTCCCATGCGAAGAAGAAACGCAAGGCTGAAAATAAATTTCATGCACCCGCCACTCTCGAAGGAAAAAGGAAGAACCAATCATTTAATCATTTAAAGATACACTAGATTTAACCAGCTATTGCATTTAATCGCAGATCTGCGGTTTGCAGACAAATATTGAGCATAATACGGATTTTTGTATGACACCAAGAAACAAAAAGCTAAAAATCTCGACATTAGAAAACGTTATTGAAAATAATTACATGAAATAATTCTATATTGCTCACACAACACAAGATTTGAATGCAAAACGTTAGAATACTGCGCGTGCACTTTTTTTTATCGAAATCTTCAGTTGTGGGAGCAATACGAAACTATTCCATAAAATCACCAAAAGCATCGCCCTCTATAGTCGAGATTTTAAACTAATTTTTAATAGTATCATACAAGCTGAATATTTATCTGCAAACTGCATGTCTCTCCGATCAATATATCTTTTTTATTCGCGTTTCACATTCGCACCAAACTTTTGAAACATCGGTATTCCTCATATTTGAGTGTCTAATGTTTCGTTAATGTTATTATTCCACTGATGATTAGTACATTTCTTTGCGCCTTAATTTAATGTAAAATGAATTGCTTACTCATTTAGAAACTAGAGCTAAAAAATGCTCTGATGGGCACAAAAAATGTTAATATGTTTTTAAGTATGAAAAAGGGTTTGACAAATGCTTTTAACTGAGCATGAAGAAGGGCAAGGAATCCTTTCTTTGCTGCAACTTACTTCAATGCAAACTTTGAAAAAATCATATTTGCGCTTTTTCCATACAGAAGAAAACAATCACAGTTATTATAAAAAATGTGTAGTGTAAAGACGTAGCCAGTAAAGATGCAGGTTGACACATGAATGTAAGCCAAAGCGACATAGTATATAAAAAAAAAAACTTTAGCTCCCGCAGCGTATCATACTCCTGCAGAGCAACGAAGCACGCCCGCAGTGTAGAACTGCACCGAAAATTGATTTGTAGTGCAGTACAGAGTAAATAGTGCAGTTAACATGTAAAACACGATGGAAAGTTTTATTAAAGTACCGTAAATTTCTTTTATATGGAAAAAGCGCAAATATGATTTTGCAAAGTTTGCATTGAAAAGAGTTACAGTCAAGAAAGGACCCATTGTTCTTCCTCATGCTCAGTTAGAAGTACTTGCAAAACCCTTTTTCATATTTAAATACACATTAACTTTTTTGGTGCTCATCAGAGCATTTTTTAATACTAGCCATTTAAATTTTTTGATAAAAACTGAAGATTTTTTAATATCTTGAAAAGCAGAAAAGCTGCGGTTGGTAAAATTTTATTGTTGTATTACAATAACCAAGAAAGTCATTGCATTGTCATATAAAATGTATGAAACCTGAAAAAAAAAACTATGGAGTCGAACAAAAAAAATAACAGTTTATTCACAACTATATTAAAAAAATGGAAAGCTATACCAGTTGAGTACATTGCGGATTTGGAAAATTCTAGAAATGAATAACAACTAACATAAGAATTATTACAGTAAAAGTAAAAAAACACAAAAGCATTTCTTAACAAAAACGAATTTTATGCAACTTGCATCCAACAGGATTCGAACTCACTCTCCGCTGCTCTGCATCCATATGCCTTACCTAGGGTTTCACTTTTTCTATAATATAGGTATAATAAATGCCTAAGTCATTTGACTTTCATCAACTGCTCCAGACTGTCCGCTTCACTTTTTATATGCCAGGCGGAATATATGTGACAGGTTCGGCTTTTATGTTAGCTGTTCAAATTTAATTTGAATGAATTATGTTACATACATAACAATTTTTACATTCATTTAAACTTGGTGGCAATGAATAAAAAAAAATCACAACAGCAACAACAAGAAACAATGTTCAACTGGAACTTTAAGACATAATTTCGTTTTTCTCAGCCACTGTCAAACATACAAAGATGAAAAAAAATCTAAATTAAGTTTATCATGAAGATAAAAATAAGATAAAAATAAAGTTAACCCATTCACGGGATCGTTAGCTAGAATTTGTTGAATTTTATTTCTTCATTTTTTTCGTTAAAAGTTAAATAAAAAACTACAGTAAACTACGATATATTTTTTAATGCTATCATTTTATTCGTCTCGTGGAGGTCGATCTTTAAAAAAAAATCCCTCTCGTACGTTAACTGTTTTACCAGAAATTTCAAAAAAAAAGTTGCATTTTCCATTTCCTAAACATATTACGCCAAAGCTGCCGCTATCGTTTGTTACGATAAATTTTGATTTTGTTATAAATTAAGCCGCGGTGCATTGAAATTTTTGAGGGGAGCAAAATCAAGACCATTTTTTTGGCCATATATAGATTGAAAACAACATAGGTTTTGATAAAAATGATTTTCGCATTGTTAACTTTTTTTTTGTGCGACATTTGCCTACGCGTAAACATGCGTGGGTAGTTAATCTATATAAAATCCCAATTTGGCAGGTATTTACTGAAAATTAAAACTTCCAGGGGCCTAAAAGTGATTGGCAGACGATAATAGCGCACGTTATCCTATTCATGAAACGAAAAAGTCTCAAATCCTTACAAAATAAAACATACAGCTCATATTCAAAATATTAGAATAATTGAGAAAAAGTAATAAGAAGAAATTATTTGTCATTTATTTATTTTTTATACTAAGTAAATGCAATTAAATTTCTTATAAATTAAATCTGGAATGTTTAGATAAGATTTTAACATTTATAAAATATAAAATACAGCACAATAAATTAGGTATACAGCTTCCTTAAACACACCAGAATATTAGAATAAAATTTAGATTGGTTCAAAATATTAGAATATTTTATTTTACGCAACAATATTACCTTATGAATATGAAGTAAATGGTAGTTAATATTTTGTAACATCCCCTTTAGCTTTCATAACAGCGTACAATCGATCTTGCATACTATATACAAGGTGTTTACAAACATTTCTATCAATATTAGCCCAAATAGACTTTATACGTGCCACTAACTCAGTTTTACTTGAAGGAGGATTTTCTTGAAGTTTTTTCTTCATTATACACCATAAGTTTTCGATGGGATTAAGATCTGGTGAATTTGGTGGCCAAGGAAGTACCTTAATGTTGCGTTGGCGGAACCAATTCTTAGTTGACACCGAGGTATGCGGGGACGCTAAATCTTGTTGAAAGATGAAATCATCTTCAAATAAATCTTCTGATGATGGAATCATGTAATATTCTAAAATTTCTTGATATATCAGAGAGTTAACCTTTTCGTAGACGATGCATAACTTTCCAGGTCCTTCTGCACTCATACAACCCAAAACCATGACACTAGCAGCAAATTTTACGGAACGTTTAAGGCATTCTTTATCAAATGCTTCTTGCTTCATTCTCCAAACTCGAATACCTTGATTACCATATGAAACACAAAACATACTTTCATCACTAAATAATATATTTTTCCAATCTTCATTGCTCCATAAACGTCTTTATTTACACCAATTCAATCTTATACGCTTTTGTCTTGCAGTCATGAGAGGTTTTGTTTTCGGTACACGAGATTCAAATTTAAATTTATGGAGACGTCTTAATGTTGTCGATGTAGAAACTTCAACTCCTTCTTCTTTCCATTTTCGGTGCAAGAATCGCACACTTTTAAAATGGTTTTTCTTAACTATACGCTTCAGTTTCCTGTCATCTCTAGCAGATGTTTTTGGTTTTCGGCCACCATTTCGGCGATTATTTTGAAATTTTCCAATTTTTGAATATTGTGTTAGTATTTTACTAACGCTCGATTGCGAACAATGTAAATAATTCGCTATAAAACATTGATTTTTACCGTGCCGATACAAATCAACCATACGAAGTTTAGTAGATTCAGGAATATCACTCACACGGCCCATTTTAAGACGAAAAAGAAACAAACTGCAAAAAAGAATACTGATTTTAAATAAAATAGTCTGAATTTAATCAATGATGCCACCAGTTAAGAATTGGTAATAATTAAAGGAGAATTAATGTGAAATATTCTAATATTTTGAACCACTTGAATAAATATTCTAATATTTTGACTTTTCAAAATAATTTTTTTTGCAATTAATCTTTTCAAAAATGATATTAAATTTAAGATAACAAGTAAGTTTAATCAACAATAAGTTCTTAATAAAAATATCGTTTGCATATTTTCATTAAAAGACATTAAATTACCAAACGATATTTTCAATTTCTAAAAAAAGGTAATTATTCTAATATTTTGAATATGAGCTGTATGTTAAAATACAATTATTTTGGACAATCTGAAACCTAAAAAAAGTTACTTCATGTGTACATTCTCTTTGAAAAAAGTCTAACAAATATTAAGATTGAATTTATTTCCTCAACTACTGTAAGCACTTGGCATACGATGCCTTATATCGTAGTCGAACCGATTGATTTTCAATGCAAAAAAAAAAAAAAAAAAAAAAAAAAAAAAATCATAAGGCATGCATTTTTAAAATTTCATTACTCGTTCAATTTTAGTGTTATACGAACGACACTTTTTTTGTTTTACTTGTTGTTGTAATAGAAAAAATTTATTAAATATAACTTATAGGATCGAGGTACTGTATAAAAAAATTAAATTTTGTATTTTTTATAGAAATGTTTTAAATTGACCCAAATCGATTTTAAAATATTTCTTTACCACATTTAAAACATTTTTATAATTGGCACGGCATGCCTGTGACAGGTTAGGAATTAGACATTGGCAAACAATGAGAGTGGACACCTTGTATAATTATAAATCGTAAACAAACAAACAAAAAACCTGCATAAAAATACTAAAATTTAAAACAGGCCAATCTCAAACTGCACTGTAAAAAAAAATTCAAGAGGTTACTAAAAATTTTTTAGTAAATTTGTATTCCACAGAATTTTTTAGTAACCATTACAAATTTTTTGTTGCAAGTGAAACAAGCATTTCTTTTGTAAACTGAACAAAAGAATTTTTTGTATAACTAACTTAAAAATTTTTAGTATGAGCCACCAAGCAAATTTTAGTAATAGCTCCAAAATTATTTTTAATAACCATTACGTGCGCCCGAAAGACAGGAGGTTCCTTCGAGCTGCATCCAGACTTCTGAAGCGGAAGATTTTCGGCAAAACTGCAATAGATGGCAGCACCAAACATTGCTAACTGCTCCGACAGGATTTTCATAATCCCTTTACGAACGAGTACTTACACTACATACATTCGGGGCGTATTTGGGGGCGGCCAGTATCGAACCGGGGACCTTTCAGTCTGGAGTCCGTTACTATAACCACTATGCTATCAAGGCCACACCAAGTGAGTTTTAGTAATAGTTATTAAAAATATAAAACTATTAACTCTCTTCGTTGCTAGCTTTTTTCTAGCAATTCTTTCAGATTTTCTTGTAACCGACTAAGATTACTAAAAATTTTTAGTAATTACAAGGATTACTAAAGTTTTTTTAGTAGATCGACCCTTTTTTTTTACAGTGTGGTATGTTTAATTTCACGCAGATGCAAATGATTGTGAAACTTTACATCCGCATTTCTAAAAACGGTGTTTTAACACACACATACACACACAAAAAAAATCGTGTACAATATCTGTGTACAGTTAGATAATTTCATTTTCGCAGTTATAGTTTTAAAATAATCATAACTACAATCTCCAACGATTTTTTTTGTTATTTGAACTTTTTTTTTATTGTTGTTGCTGTTGAGATTAGAATGTGGTTCTTTAAAGGCGTATCGCACAAAACAAAAATACACTCTAACTGTAATAAACAAATTTTGTTCAATTTTGACAAGTACATTTTCTCAAAAAATTTTCTCTTTCTATGATTTTGTTCCTTAGGCACGCATAAATTAGACAGTTTTGTTTAAAATTTTATGACAGCGCTTGTATTTTAAGATTTACGCAGAAATGGAAGACATTGTAGTTTACTAGTTTTTATATAAATTCATTAAAAAGAAATTATAGTAATTCGTTAACAGCTTACATTCCTTTGTTTTTTAAAGCTGATTACATTTTCTTTTAATGAATTTGCCAAATTAAATATGACATATAGCAAACTTATGTGCTTAAAATATTATGCCGTAATTATTCAAATTAGAATTTTTTTTCATGAATGTGAAAAGCTAAAGTGGTCGTATATTTTCTTAAAACATTGCATATTAGACCACAATAATACGCAAAATTCTTGTAAAAAAATTCACTATTTAGATATGAGTTTCATTCTATTTTTTCTGAATATTTATTGATTTTCACATAATTGTTCATACATTTTGGTGCCTTTTTCTCGCCAGGCAATGTTTGTTTCATTTCGTTAAAATAATGCATTTTTCTATTGAACAATACTAATCCATAAACATGTAATTCTGCAACTGATACCCAGGTGCAGAACTTTGACACTCGCGTCGCAAAATATTTGAAAGACTTCAAAATTATACGTGAATGTAAAATAACTGCCAATGTATTTTCTTTTACTTTTCTGACACTTTTAGACATTGCATGATGGATAATTTTGGTATCTTTGAGAATTTTTATAATTTTATAAAATATTTATGCATAAATACACGTGTTGAATACCATTTCAATAATCTGAATTACTAGTATCTTCAGTCTAAAATGCGCATAAAATTGTCTCACAAAATACAAACGAAAAAGTTTGTTTCTGAGTTATATGTCTTTTCCGTATTGATAAAAATAATAACTTGTTGAAAAGATACTTTTCGGAAAATAGTTTTCGTTAAACGCGTGGCAATAAAATTATAATTTTTTAATAAATTCGTATTGGGGCGTTTTCGTTTTCTCGATTTACACTCTAAAAACTATTTTTGTAAAATTACTGCATAAAAACATGAAATTAGTATCTAGGGAAATTAATGATAAAAGCGATCAATTTTATATGTTTGAATTCAAATAATTGTCTGAGCGAAGCGAAGTCTTTATACTCAGAGATACGTAACGACATTAAAACTCAAAAAAATTCTTTCGTCAAGCAAATCTCAAAAAGTACTTGTCGGATTTTGATTCTGTTTGTACCAATAGGTACCTATGAAAGTAATCTGGTGAATGCACTACATACGAAAAATTAGTTCCAAATAGTTTAAAAGTTATATTAAAAAAAACTGATAAAAAAGCACAATTTATTTGCATACGTCACAGAAATTTGGTGTGCGTGATTTTCACCAGCTGGATATTTTCGTAGATAACCGAATCAGTACATGGAGTAAATAGTAATCATTAAAGCACTCAAAAATATTGAATGCAATAAAACATTTTAAAATTTAATCATGCAGGAAAATAAAACTGTTATTTTTTTATATTAAAGAAATGTCATAAAAACTTTGATTTTGAGATTTTGTGATAATCTCTTAATAGCATTTTTTGATCGCTAAAAGAATGTTTTACATATTTCGCGTCTGAAAATTAGAAACAATTACGTTTTTAAATAAAAAGTTTCTTTTATGACATCATTTTCCCTTTATATTTATTTTTATTGCATGTTTTCTTTTAACTTATAGTGTGGAAGTCAATTCTGGTCACTAATTTTTCGGCACGGATACCACAAGCGCATCAGATTTGGCGCAAATTTTTTCAAAGCTCATTTGGCGAAAACTCCGTTTTCAAATAACGCTTACATACACATTTTTAAATAATTTTCCATTTTCAAAAAGAACTTACAGTAAATAAAATAATAATAATAATTAATAACTATAAAAAGAAATATTTTATATAATTAAAAAGAGGAAATGAAAGTAAATAAACATTTTATGAGTAAATAAACAAATAAAAAATAAATAAAGCCGGGTTACCATCTGAGGTAAAATAATGCCATTTTGACGCCAATTATGTACCCTGGTGCATATGTGACATCTTTTCCCATTTTTCATCAATTTCCTGTTGGCATACAACTTTGAAATTTGGAATATGTATGCATACTTGGGAGCAATACTGGAATTAGACATTGATTTTTTTTTAATTCGATCCAAAAAGGGGCAAAGGGGGCTATTTTTTAAAGATTTATACTGCATAAAGGAGCCACTTACCTATTTTTATATACAAGAAGAAGTAAGTGGTATGTAAAAACAATTATAGTATACATAAATAAAATACTTGAGATAATATACTAGAGATATAAGCACCGGGTTTGGCGAGATATTTTATGCCAATTAGGCGAAAACATCGTTTTGATTACCAGATACATATAGCATGCTATAATAACACGTTATTTATTTATTTCAAAATGAAAAAAAGGAATAAACGAAATATTTTCTGTTATTAAAAAAAAAAAAAGAAAAGAAATAACAATCATTAAATGATAATATTTTTAGAACAAACAATTTATTATAACATTTATATGATAACCAGCATGTTAGGCAACTGAACGCCATTTCGGCACCAATTAGGTACCTCGGTGTGTATAGGGCATATATGTGCCATATTTATTTGTAAAACTGAGCATGAACGTTTACCAAGTGTGTTTTCATAGTCGCTTACATCTTTTTGCAACATAGCGCACCTTCCGAAGCCAAAACTGCACAAAAGAAAAAAAAATCAATATTTGCAGTAATTTATTTATTTTTATTTTTTTTATGTAATGCACATTTTGTATTCAGTAGGCTCGATAATCAGACCTCGTTTTTTTGCTTTCAAAGATGATATTTCATACGACGTCTTTTTTGGATTCGTCGTTTTTCTATATTTGATAGTATGCGTCTACTCGTTTTGTAACTTTTTTTGTAACTTTCTTCTTTATTAACAGCGACATTTGGATTTCCTATTTAAATAAAAATTCTTCTCAATACAAAGAATTTTGTTAAAATAAATAAATAAATGAAATGCGGACATCTATTGCTCAAAGCACAAAATTTTTCCTATTGAGTTAATAAAAATCAGTAAAAACATAATTTTTATGATAATAAAAAGGTGACTTATGTAATAACAGAGTCATATATTATGTACGTTATAGATTAAGTATGAATATTTCTCCACCATTTATAAATAATAATAATAATAAAATAAAATGCGGACAGACCAAAGTCTATATTTGACTGAAAACAACAGCCATTTTCTAAATGCTTTAAAAAGATGGCCAATGAAAAGTGATATTTCAAAAGTATTATGAATTTAGTTAAAAACCATTTATTTTAAACTAAATGAATAAAAGATTTATATTTTTAATGAAATAAATGGGATTTGAAAAATTATTAGAAATTTATCACCATAGCTGTATCAATATTACAATCAGTACTTTGCATGCAAAATGGAACAATTAGCAATACTTTTTGAACCCGAAAAATGGTCGTTGCTTTATTTAAGTTTAAAAAAGGGGGTTACGAAATATTCCTATACAGAAATGCCAAGCCCCCGCTTATTGCACAGCAGAATTTTCTTATAGGAAAAGTTATTTTTTAAATCCGCAGAATGTTCCTATTTAATAAAAGATTTTCTGTATTAAAATACCGGTATCCAAAATGCCGGAGACTTGGCAGCTCTGCCTATAACATTTTAATTAATCACGGTACTTTTTTTAATCGGTTTCAAATTTAGTGAAGACAACGTTTTTTGGCCAAAAGCAGCTTTTTTCCACATGTGTAACTGCGATACAATTCCTTGATGCTGAAATAAAATGTTTTGACTTATGCTATTATTGCTTCCTCTTATTTATTTATTTGAATTTTAAATAAGATTACTCAAAATCGTGTTTTTTAAATGTACGGAAGAAATGCATTTCGAGAGAGGGCAAAAAGAACAATATTTGGCGATTTATTATTTGCGTTTGGCTAAGTTTCTTACTACGTTGTATTTAATACTCTTCATAATACTTCGCTGTTATATGGACTTAGGCGCTTTTATAAAAAGTTTGACGTAGTTCGGGCTTAAGAAAGTGAGTGTTTTACTGAATAATACAAATAAATGAAAAATGAATACTAAGAAATACTAATAAAAGAAAAATGAAGCGTTATATTGATCTATGTATATTTAAAAATGCATCTGATAGCACTATTTAGATAATTTATGTGTATATAATAGGAGATAAATAGCTTTTGATTCTGTATTTCTATGCTTTAAAGCATTAACGTTTGTGTGTTTTTCGTTATCATTGGGAGTACCTAGCCGATTTAAAAAATAATGTGGGCAAAAAATGTTGGTAACTATCTTTGCTGCAAAATATACTATACTTTGCGTAGGAACAATAATCATCATCAATGCACGAGCAAAAAAAGTTTTAAAATTGAGAATTCTTTGATGTCGATATGACTAAAAATTTGAATTTTTTTTTTTTTTTTTTTTTTCTTTTTTTAGTGGCAACTTTTAGGATATAATATTCTCGTTATGAACGATTTCTGAAACATTCGACAATTTAATTTCACAAATTAAACATTTTTTTTTCTAGAAAAAGTTTTAAACCCAATTTATTGAGAATATTGCAATTTCTAGGATACTGTTGGGGTCAGAAACTATAACTTTGGCATCACAGTAACTTATAAGATGTAAGTGCTCGTTTAGGACAGATTTTTAAAAAAGGATTCCTTAACTCTTATCGACAACCTCAATGCATCCGTGGAAAACAGATATTCAACATTATAAACTATTCGGACGGATTTCACACCGTATAAAATACACTCCATTCTCTTCAAACATAATAGTTTATGTTATTTATAGTTTCTCAAATCGGTGCGGAGCTTCTGTTTATGCTCATGACATCATTTCAAAGAGTTATATTTCCAATATAGGAAAATTTGGTGTTTTATTTTCTGTATTACTTTTAACATTTTGCATATTTCCAATTTTATATCCATACATGGTTTGCTTTTCTTTTATAAAAATAGTATATGCAACTTTATATATAGGATTTTGTAATTCTATGATTCAATATGCTTATTTCCATATTTTATCACATTGAATGACCAATTAAAGGTAATATCTCTTTTTCTTTACTTATCGCAAGTTATTAAATGTTTATTCTCATCAATATCGCTCAGACTAATCCCTCTGAGGGAAGTCCTAGTTATATTAAACCCTATTTACTAGTGAAATTGGACAAAATAGCTCAAGTAAGTTTTAAAATTATATAGAACATGCATAGCAATTTAACCGTCAATTACAGACACATATTTGACTATTGTGTTGTGCAATCTTTCTTTTATTTATCTAATTTGTAATTTTATTTTTATTTTTTACTTAAAACTACATTATCTACATAGATTGAATTTATAGTTCGAAAGAGCAGGTTTTACCTATTGCTGGCAGATTTTATAAAGCATAAATAATATATTTACAAAAAACATTTCAAGTTAAAAATATATTTACACGTAAATATTAAAAAGTAAGGAAAACTTAAAAAAAAAAAAATATTACATACGAAAAACAGTGAACGGTGAAAATTTCATCGTATTTAAAACGTCATATTTAACGGAGTTACGTCGTAAACTTCGTATTCAAATAGTATCGTCATAAAAATTCCGGAGGTAGTGACATTTTTTTTACTTAATCCATTTATATAAGGAATATTTCCAAATGTGTAGTTTATTTTACTTAGTCAATCGCAAAGAAAAGAAAACAAAAATGCCACGACAGCAGTGAATGTGACCTTGGGAGCCAGGAAACTCCAGGAAAAGTTATATAAACAGCAATCCAATTACAAAAGACCACCACTGGCCGTGATAATATCATCCAATGATCCATAATCCGGTGATCTTTTAAAAATATATCAAATAAGCATGTTTTTAGAATCTTTGGGGAGAATTAGAATTTCCATATAAGTAAATCAACCAAAGAAATTGCAAATTACTTCCCAGGAATATATTTGAACTCAAGCAGTGGATATTAAAAACCTAATCCCTCTATTTTCAATGGATTTATTTGGAAATTAGAGGATGTGTTAATAAGAAGTTAAAAATTTGGGGATAAAATACTAAAAAGTTTTTAAATTATTCAATTTTTAACACAACGAATAATTGTCACATTTCAAATGTCCTATGGGTTTTTCTTCTTGCATAGAATACGACAAAATTTATTTATGAGATACTTTTTATATATTAGAAAGGATGTTGGCATGAATTGTAAAAATTCGCTGAATATAGAAGTAGAAATTTATGTCAATATGAAAAAATATAGCTACTTTTTGAAGAATGAAGCCCATTTAACAACAACAGCAACAAAAAACATTGTACTTCTATATTCAGTATACAGGGTGTCCCCTCTCAACGGTGGCCAATGGCTAATTTCTAAACCGTTGGTCGTAGACATATAGTTCCAATTGCAAAAATGCTTTAAAAAAGGTAAATAATTATTTTTTAAGCGATTTAGGTCAAAAAAATGTTTTACTAAAAAATTACGAAAATTAAATTTTTATACGGTCCCCCGGTCCTATAAGTGATATTTAGAAAATTTTTACCACTACTTTAACAAGTAAGACAAAAAAAGTCCCATTCCTCTGCGATCAAAATTGACCGAGTTATAGCTGTTCAAAGTTGAAGCATATTTTTTGCTGCAAAATAGGGGTCAGTCACAAATTTACTGGAAATAAAAATAAACATCAGATAGAAAATTTAACTTTAAACATTAACCCTTTAATTCCCATGCTAGAACACGCTCTAAAAATTTATGTAGTTCATTTCACACCAGAAAAATTCAATGGCTAATTTAGTTTTATTTAAATACGGAATGTCCTGGTATTGATTAAAGCAAATATTGTTGTTTTAATTTTCTGGTGGGAACTGAAATATACGAATTAAAGTATCTCGGGCGGTCTCGGCCGGTTTGGGATCCAGAGGGTTAAGAGTAAAAAAAAAATTTACAATGTTGTTTCTGAATTTTTGTTGACATTTACATGTTAAAGTAAAATATGCAATTTGTGCTAAAAATATAAGTAAAAAAATAACAGAAATTTTGTTAAATTAAACTATGAAAAGCAACAGTCACAAATCGTTACAAAATGATACATATTTAAAGTTCTATTAGATTACGCAACCTAATAGAATTTGATGTAGTCCTATAAAATAAATAAATGGAACGCTTCAAAAATCGTATTATTACATTGTCATCGGGTTTTAATAAGTATGGGAATTGAACCTCAATCAGATATTTGGAAGTGAGTTAAAATTTGAATATAAGTTTTGAACTAGGAAAATTTACATACGAAAACTATGAATAAAAGCTTATCAAAATAACATACCTTTTTAAAATAAAATCACGAAAAGAATCAGCTTCATTTGCTTACAAAATAAAGCATACGTAAAAATACAGTTGAGGATATGAATTTCAAAATCGACTTATCGCTTTTTGATTTCTCTGTCAGTCTATACAAACCTCCACTATTGTAACAATGCAATCTCAAAATTTATAATGAAAACCAATAGATGCATTTAAAGTTTTTTCGCTATTTCCCAAAATTTGATTTTTTTCGATAAAGAGAATTTTGAAATTTATGTCTTCAGTTATTTTAATAACCAATCTAGAAGTTAATTAATTATAATTAACACTATCGTAAAACTTATACGGTGACAGCGCCTTCAGTTAAATCGTTCATTTAAAACATGTTGTAATTGGAACTATATGTCTGTGACAAATAGTTTAGGAATTAGCCATTGAACAGCGTTGGAAATGGACGCCCTTTATAATACTTTAGCACTTTGTGTACGTTCCCTTAAAGCTTCGTCCAACTCATCCATTTTCAGTTGCAGAAAAGTGATTTAAGTCAAGAAATTTAAAGTTTCATAACTCGGTCAATTTTAATGTTACATGAATGGGACCTTTTCTGTATTACTTGCTAGAGTGTTGAAAAATTTTTACTAAATATCACTTATAGGACCGGGGGACCATATAAAAATTTAATTTTCGTAATTTTTTAGTAAAATATTTTTTTGACCAAAATCGCTTAAAAAACAATTCTTTGCCTTTTTTAAAGCATTTTTGCAATTGGAACTATATGTCTATGACCAACGGTTTAGAAATTAGCCATTGGCCACCGTTGAGAGGGGACACCCTGTATAATTTTTTATGTTAACATTTATTTATTATTGTACAGAGGATATAAATTTGAAATCAATCTGATAACTAGGAATGCGCATGGAACGTATCAAAATTTAGAAATGAGCGAAATTTTCAATTTTGAGAAAACAGCATTTTATTTAAAACAGATTGCTTAAATACATACAGTTTTTACAAACATAAAAGTTTATCTACGAAGAAGCGTCAGAATGGAAAAAAATATTATAAATATATACTGGACAATTGGACCATAAAATTTAACTACTAAGAATGTATTTATTAAAAATACAACACATTGCTCAAAAATATAAAGAAGATGGCGCGAAACTTTGATATTTTTATTTTATTTTAATTGTACAAGTTCATATTAAAATTCTTGTTTTGTGCACCATTGAGCAATGTGTTGTATTTTTAATAAACACATTCTTAGTAGGAAAAATTATTTTTGCATCAGATAGATTTGAGCATCTAGTTTCATAATATCCGAAAAAAACCTATTATCTATTTGTCAAATTTTGTGATTTTGAATAAATGCTCACCGTTTTCCTTAAGATTTACGAAAACTTATAAAATTGAAATTTATCACGTTTTATGTTTTGTCTGATTTTTTTTATCTCTGATTTTTTTTTTGAGCTCCTGAAGCACAGAAGCTTTGTATCTACCACAATGAGATGGATTTGTTTCGTGTAAGACCGGATGTGTATTGCTACTAATGTTATGACATAATATTGTTTCAAGTTTTATGTCATCTGAGAAATGACGCTTATCCTCATATGTGAAAATCTGAAGTGAATACTTGCTTTCTTAAACATTAATGCGAAAGTCTCGTTTTTAGCACGATCTTTTGAACGTAATGTTGAGGCGTTACTTTTTTCAAATGAAAAAAAAATATCTGTTTCCGAAAAAAAAAAAGTTATTTTGAAATAAGTAAAATTGTTAATAATCTTACAGCATACGTTAATTGTAGATAATAAATTAAACAAAGATTAAATTGAACTTAAATGATATTTAAATCTAAAATTTATTTAAAGATGTGTTTTATTTATATTTAACGCAGTTTTTTTTTTCAGAAATCAAAAATCAACTTTATGATTAGATTCCTTCTAAACAACCATATTTCTTGTATTATGGAGCCAGTATCTAGCCTGGCAGACGAATATACGGTATAGCTTCTCAAAAATGGGAGTTGAAAGAATCTTTCTTTTATTTTGGCAAAAAAACTGTAGAAAAGGAAACAAAAGGAAAAGAAAAGAGTTATGTTTAAATACTTGATAAAAAATTACTAGCTATTCTCTGTTATTTTAACATGAAATCTTAACTGATGAACCTAAATTACTGATGAATCTCGTGTTCTTGATGAAGAAATTTTAAGAAATCTTTTCTTTTTATAATTTATTTTACAAAGATATCGCAACTGACGAACCTAAATTACCTCATATTCTTGATGAAGAAATTTTAAGTTTTTCTTTTTCTTTTTAAAACTTTTTTTTTCAAAGGTAAGTGGTGTGGAACATAGACAAACGTGAAAATAAAATAGTCAAAATTTAAACGTTGAATGTCGCCATTAAGCTACATTCGTTCTATAACTTGTTTTATAAATATTCATATTTTGGGGCAATAATTGCTTCAATTTTATTTAAAAAATCATGAATATATAGTTCATAACGATATACATTAAATTCACTAAGACGGAATTAAAATGTCTTTATTTTAATTGGAACGTAATCACCGTGGCAACCTAGACTCGTTACCTATCATAAGATATCATCGAAGTAATTGCTTGCGATAGGATTTAATAGAATGAAGAGAATTTTTATCGATATCTTTTTTTATTTCAATTTGGTTTTCTTAAAATTTGATAAGATTCGGCAAAATTCAGAAACGATTATATATATGAAATTTCAAACCATTCGGTTGGGCATTTTTTCTGTGTTATATGTAGACGGACAGACAAGATTACGAATATGGATGCTACGTATTTGTACAAATACAAACGCATCTTAAAAATTAATTTTTGGATCTAATTATTTTAAGGAAAAAAGTAAATAACTAAACTCTGCTACCTCCAGAAGTGAAGAAATTTTCTATATATATATATGAAACATTTGCGTTTGAAAATAAAATGAAGTTTAACAAAAAATACCGTTAATTCATTCAACATTTGACTTTTACATTCATAAAATATTTCGTTTTAATCATTTTCCGTAGAATGATTTATGTACTAAGAGTTAGAGAATAGCTGTTGCACACTCTCCAATCAAAATATAATTATTTTGATTAAATATCTATGTTTTGTTGTATACAATGTTGTCTAATTAAAGTTAAGTTTACATTTTTAAGTATAGAAAAATATGTAATAAGTAATTTTGTCTCTTTAATGTAATTTTTCTTTTAAAAATTCAAACTTAAATTGATGGAGCCATTTAATTAATGTACTTTTTAATGATTGACTATTAATTAACTTTTTCATGTGAAGTTTCATGAATTGAAATGTTTTTTAGAATAATCATTCATAAAAAAAGTAGCTAAAATATTTTTCGATGAACTTGTCCCGATTTGTTTTGTAAATATGAATAATTAGTAAATTATCTTACGTAAATATGATTAATTACGCAAAAACGTAAGTATATATCAATTAATACATAGTTAACATAGGATACATAAAAAAAATAAATGAATGAAGTAAATGTGCGTAATTATATGCGGCTTGAAATGCAAAAATTTTAAAGAACAAATGTTGAGAAAAATAATTGTAATTATTTTATTACTAACGAAGTATTTGCGAAAACAGAAAAAAATCTAGAAAAGGGCAAGAATTTGGAACGAATCAGTTTGTACACCGTAAAGAAAAAAAAATCTTTAATTTCATAGATGCATTGAAATCTGTATGATTACTAAAATTTTATCTGTACACGGTACAAAATAAAATGCAAATCTACAAAACTAGCTTTTGTAAAGCAACAGAAATCTGTAGCTTTACAAAAAAACCTACTAAAATTAAAGTAATCTTATTGAAATTTTATCTGTAATCCGTGTTGTCGTTCGATAAAAAAGTTCAAGTATACCAGTTTCCCCTAAAAATTCTTAGTAACGTTACAGATTTTTTGATTTACTATGCTAACGTGTATCTGTTACATGAATTTTTGTTGTTGCCGTTACATAAAAAAAATTTTGTTACAGTCTAGTCCACAAATAAGTTTAAAAATTTAAAATAAAAACATAAAATAAGTGAAACTATTTTTTTTCTCATAACATAACATAAAAAATACAGAATTTAGAAAAAATACAAAGTAATGATAACATTAGTAATAAACTAGCAACATTGGCGAACTAAAACTGTTGTTATTTTTATCCTCAGGAAAGGGTTGTTAAATGCCCAGGTTTTTTTTTGAGAAAAACCCAACTCTCTGGGATTTATAAAGATTTTTTGGGTTTTATAGGGTTTTTTAAGGATTTTGGGGGTTTCACCATAATTTTTTAAGTTAAAGGAGATGTTCAAAAAATTTAAAAAATCCATTTTAAACTATATACCATTTAAAGTAACTGATTGATACAAAACTATATAAATCAATGACAATTAATCAAAATTATGCTTTGCTTTTAGATAAATTGATTATTAGTAATAATTTTAACAATGAAATCATCATTAAATTACTATACTAATACTAGCGCTGAATCAGAACTTTTAAACTATTGTTATATTAAAGATAAAGTATATTTATTTATTTTAATGTCCGTATATAATAAATATTTTCTCTAGAAAAAATTCATTCTGAAAATTGAATTCTGCAACATAACGATTAATGATGGATTGCACGATTTTATTTACTTATTTTTTACTTTCTTCTATCTTTACAAGAAGAAAGTATTGGATTCATGAAAATTTTCGACTTCCGGTTTTCGACGGATTTATACGTTTTAGAAAGTCCTGAACACGTTTTGACTATTTTTAGAAAATGTCTGTCTGTGAGTCTGTCCGTCTGTCTGTCTGTCTGTATGTCTGTCTGTCTGTATGTGGCAAAAAATTTGTGGGCGCTCTATCTCAAGAACTAAAGCTCGAAATTTAATAAAATTTTATATTCACTTAGACCTTGATATGAATTAGTGCCTATTGGTTTTTGGTGAAAATTGGCCTGCAGGTGGCGCTGCTATACTACGTTTTTCATGATTTTCAAGATTGCTATATCTCAAGAACTAATGCACAGAGTTTCACCAAAAATCAGATTCTGTGACCCCTTTATATAAATAGACGCTGATTAAGTTTTGGTGTAAATTGGCCAGCAGGTGGCGCTGCTGTGCCACGTTTTTCATGATTTTCATGATAGCTATATCTCAAGAAGTAATGCACAGAATTTCACCAAACTTCAGATTCTGCGATACCTTGAGATACATAGCCGCTGATAAGGTTTTGGTGTGAACTTCCCTATAGGTGGCGCTGCTATGCTACATTTTGCACGATTTTTGCGATAGCTATATCTCAAGAACTAATGCAGAGAACTTTATCAAATTTTAGATTCTGTTACACTAGAATATATAACATAATTAGACGTTGATTACATTTTGGTATTAACCTTGCAACAGGTGGTGCAGCTATGCTGCATTTTGCACGATTTTTCCGATAGCTATATCTCAACAACCAACGCACAGAATTTCATCAAACTTCAGATTTTGCTACAAAATGACATATAACATAATTACACCATGATTACGTTTTGTTATAAATCCTTCAACTGATGGTGCTGCTGTGCTATATTTCACACGTTTTTTTTTAACTAGCTATATCTCAAGAACTAATGCACAGAATTTCATCAAACTTCAGATTCTTTTACACCATAACATAATTAGACGCTTTTTTACATTTTGGCATAAATTGTCCAAGATATGGTGTTGCTGTGCTACGTTTTGCAATTTTTTTTGTTATAACTATATCTCAAGAACTAATGGACGAAATTCCATCAAATTTCAGATTCTGTTAGGTTTTGACATAAATAGATGCTTATTAGGTTTTAGTATAAATTACCCAACATGAGGCACTACTAAGCTCATTTTCTCAGAATATTGATAAAATTTTACGTTTTAGGCTTTTCGAATACCAGAATCTCATTAGGCTAGGTCAAATGTTCGAGGAAATTCGATAGTGGGTAACTTTGGGGTCACCACGTTTTTTTTTTTTTTTTTTTTTTTATATTAAAATGTACTTATGAGATAGAAGAAAGTTTTGGGATTGACACATCCAACTAGTTTTTAATTGTTTGCATTCCAAAATATGTTAATGGAAAAGAAATAGTTCTTTTGTTTGCGATAATTGCACATATTTTTAGAAAATTACGTCACAATTATTTGTTTAAAAAATTGTGATGATATTAGGGAGAATCAAGGCTTTTTTCCCCCTTGGGGTGTGTATGTGTGTTGGGGGGGGGGGTGATAAACTTTACAAATGGTATACTGATATTAATAAATATATTACCTATGTAATTTAAAGTTGAAATTTCGAAAAAATCCATTTGGATTTTTCCCTGGGTTTTTTCAGAAAAATCCCACTTGTATTTTTTTAAGGCTTGGGCAAAATCATAACAAATCTGCCCAAGGCACCCTTATACCTTAACCTTTCGTTTAAGACAATTTTGAAACATACGAACATAAACAAAGCAGAGTTTAAAACTGTCTTTCATGAGGATACAAGTAAGAGTTTTTCCGAGCGAAAAATTCTTATTCTCCTTTCTCACAGTATTTAAGGGGACAGTTTACCTTTTCGATAATTTTCTTTATTTTAAAAATATATAAATGGGGTAAATGGTACATTTCAATGTTCAACAAACAGTGCGTTTTGAAAAAAAAATATAGAAAACCGTTCCAACAATTTTGAATAAATTTTGCAGAAAACTTAGAAGACTATTGGGCTAGATCGTATGCTCAAGAAAATTGGATTATTTAATCATTTTAATCCCTTTCAATCAAAGGGTTCAAAATATTGACAGAATTTTGCATCATAACCTTTTGGGACATGAAAAGATTGTTGGGCTAAGTCACATGCTATTTTTATATTGTATTATTAATACAAATTACAGCATTCTGAACTCTTTTGTCCTAGTTACTTTTGGTTGAATTTTTTAACAATGTAAAAACTTAAGTATTTAATCTATAAATGATAAAATATTTAAATTACTTTTAATTACTAGTTTGAGACAATTTAACCATTTCTAAAGAAAGAAAAACAAAGCTAAAACTGTTTAATAGTTTGCGATTAATTATTTTATTTCAGTTAAAGGGAATAAAATCCACTTAAAGTGGCATATTTTTGCTAATCGCCTATTTATTTATTTATTTATTTATTATGCCTTAGATTCACAAGAATTATTTCAAAGTGAAATTACATAAAAAATCTTTATCTTTAGGATATATAAAAATATACACGATGATAATTATGTTAATATTTCGAAGTTATGTGGATCTAAATTTTATATATTAGGATCTTTCTGAAAATATTTAAAAAAAAAATCTAAAAAATTTCCTTAAAATTTGTGTATTACTCAACATTTACTGGCAAATTTCTGCAATACATCTTATTACCTGTTAGTAATAATACAAAATTCTACCGTCGAGAAAGACAATTTATTTTTTTCGATCATATGGTAAAATATTTCCTTAAGATGCCTCTAGCTATTTATCCAGTCGCATAAGATTGGAATTCTAAAGCTTTTTCTTTGTGTAGATTTGTACCTTGAGGGAAGTTGGTGCAGTTAAACGTATGCAATTTAAATGTTATCCTTTAGCGACACTTTTCTTCTGAAGTCAAAAACGCGAATGGAACAATGTTACAGAATCACCTCAGTTACCTCAAATTAATTTAACAAGTTATTATAAAAAGAGTGAACTGCACTATTGAAATAAAATTTTCAATGATATTAAGCCCGTTTTTCCTATTTTTGTGAAAAACGTTATCTTAAAAAAAAAATTAAACTATTACAATAATTTAAATAATATTGCAAGCTTATATTTGGGAATATTAAAAATTATTGGTAGGCTAAAGCTATTTGTTCTACCACTCATTTATTCAATAGAAGCATCTGAAAATTTATTGAGATAATGTTAAAAATACATGTATACATATGTATGCTAAACTGATTACTGTAAACATAAAGGCCTTAAAATGCTTTTTATCAAACAAACTTATTAGTTTTGTATACACAACTTTTGTCAACTGAAGACGTTGTACAACGTCTAACTGATGTACAACGTGCAACTGTCGTAGACGTTTACAACGCCTAACTAAAGTTTAATAAAAATTCGTGCATTAATTGTTGACATAGAGATATTTGAGAAATAGTAAAATATCAGCATAGCAGCGCCATTTTATTGGACTATTTACACCAAAAACAAATTAGCATCAATGTATAGCAAGGTATTACTGAATATAAAATCTTATTAAACTCTGTGCATTAGTTTCTGAGACAAAGTGCTCTCCAAAACTTGTTTCACATAAGACGTTTTCTAAAAACACTCAAATTATATTTCTTTTGGACCTACTAAAACGTCTATACCGTGCGAAAACCAGAAGTCGAATAGAAGAAAGGGAAAATAGATTATATAGCGATATTCTTTTCATTTTAAAACAGTCTTGAAATATCGAAATCTAATCGAATTTTTATGTTTTTAACAATGTTTATAAGCTATCTATAATAACTTTTTCTCATTGACTTATAAAAGTTGTTTTCTTTTTATCCTTTAGTTATAAAGTTTTTACTTTCACCATTTCATTCGCCTTAACATTAAATAATTTTTTCATTACATCTAAAAGAGTGATTTTAGATACAAAAAAAGTACTTTAGGAAAGTATAACTATTAAGAGTTTGATTTTTCGCACGAGATAAATATCTTTGGGGTATTACTGAGTTTTCCCCCACCCTAAGATAAAGGTTTATTTCTTTGCCGTACTTTTTTATAAAACATTTTTAAAAGTAGATTTAGAAATTTTTTATTTCGTTCACTTGATTCTTTTTATGTAATTAACTCTTTTCGTGAATAAATACTCTGACTCAATCGAAATATAAAGATAAGTTCATGAGATTGGATGTAGAATGTTAGATGTATGTATATATTTTTTTATGTAGGTTATGTAGTATGAATATACAGAATTGTGAAACTGTTCCACGTATACCGTTATTACAATGTGTTTACTAACTACTGAAAATAATCAGAACAAACAAGGTAGAAAAATATTTGTTAAGTTTTACTTGATTAACTAAAGGGTTATGGATTTCGTAGATTAAAAAAATATATTTTCTCTTTTTAATGTATGATAAATAATTTTTTTTTTATTCAGAATTGGAAACATGTAAAAGAGCAACATTTAAACAATATTAAAAAAATTTCATTCAAAAATTTGAAACATTTTCAATTTTTGAAAATTACCTGAGGGATTTGGTTTTTGAAGACCCTTCAAAAATGTCCTGTAAAGGGTGTCAGGATAACATATGACAGCTTTATCAGAAATTAAAACAATCTTTTTTTAGTAGATAAAGTCAGTCACAATAATCTACATACACCCATCAAAATAGATATTTTACCAAAACTATTCGAATTGACAAGTAAGGAATCACATTAGTCTATTGTTCTGAGCTGGAAAGTTCTTCTTAATGATTTGTAAAAAATTTAAAATGATAGCTAGTAGTAAAATTTGCATATTTACTGCAATCAGTATGTCCGAAAAGCCTACATACACTTGATTGGTTATTTAAAAAATTTCATATCAATTAATTTCTTTTTCACTATTAAATTTTGGTAAGCACGTTAAGTTATTCTGATCTTCGTCTTCCAAGATAGTTAAAGTATTTAACTGTATATAAACGGCTATGTATAATGTGTAAGATAAATCGGGAAAAAAGTCATTTTAACCGTGTAATCTGATCTTAAAATTGAGCAGTGAAAATAAATCTTACGCCAAGATTTCCGAAATGCTAGGAAAAAGCCCTGCCACTGTGCAAATTATACTCAGAAATGATAGCTCACATGGAAATGTGCTCAATAAAACCCGATGTGGTTGTCCAGGGAAACTTACGGCCGTGATGCAAGAATTATAGTGAAAAAAGTGTAAAAAAAAAAAAAAAATCCGAGAATTAGTGACCCACAATTAACCAAGCACAGTGCGATGGACAGTCAGAAGGAAGTATATCAAGAAATTGCTAGTATAATTTTTCGATCGGCAGGCTTCAACGGTAGAGTTTCCAGAGGAAAACCTTTCATTTTATCTGCAAACCAACAAAAGAGATTAGATTTTGCATATAAATGTATTGACAAGGATTTGGACTTTTGAATTACAGTGTAATTTCTGATGAGAGAAGGTTTAATGATTTTGGCTGTGATGGGCATGGAAAAATTTGGTGAAACAAAACCACAGAAATGAAACCAAAAATTTGCCACCAACTGTTAATTAAAGTGGAGGAAGTGTAATGTTTTGGGATTCAATGGTGGCGTCTGAGATTTAAGTTCTGATTTAGGTTTAAGTTCAGATTTAAGTTCTGAAGATTTAATAACTACCTTAAAAAGATTTCTAGCTAAGTGCGGAATTTGCTCGACATTCTTCTCTGATAATGCTCTTAATTTTGTTGATGTAAATTCAAAATTTAAAAAAATATATAATTTTTTAAAATTCACTCTGATGAATTGACTGTTTATCGATTAGCTAATACAATTTTTTGGAAATGCCTACCTTCTAGATGTCCTAATTTTGGTGGCTTATGGGAGGCAGAAGTTTAAAAAAATTAAGAACCTTTTAAAAGGAACTATAGGAGACTTAAAATTAACTTTTGAAGAATTTTTAACTATTGTTAATTAGGCTGAAGAAATCTTAAAAAATAGGCCTTTAATATCTTTATCTTCGAATCCTAGTGATTATGAAATTTTAACTCAAGGGAATTTTATAATTGGCCGCTCTATAAATAGCATTTATGAACCAAATTTAACGGACCTTGCAGATAATAAGCTTAGCCAATGGCAGCGACTGAACAAAATTAATGAATTAAATTGGGAAAAATGGAGTCTGAACTATCTAAATAATCTACAACAACGCAGTAAACGGTTAATTGAGAAAAAAAAGTGTCGAAACTGGTTCGATGGTTTTATTGAAATAATGCAATTTACTTATGTGCACATGGACAGTAGGTTGTATTCGATATCTTACTTATGACCATGATAGTATAGGTAGGATAGTACTTGCCAAAATTTCAAAAGGTGTTTTTAAACGGAGTGCATCAAAAATCTGTATATTATCCGCAAATAATCCTTTATAATAATGTTAATATTTATTTTTCTTGTAATTTTTGTGCATTTAAATTTTGAACTTTGTGTGAAAATTTTGTAACAAAATTGTATTTTTATCTCATTGATGTTTGAATTTAATTAACTTGATTTTTTATATTCTTGATTTGAATTGAAACTCACATTAAACATTGAAAATTTAATGTTAAAATTCAATTGATTACAACTAAAGATATTGTCCAATGTATGTTGCTAAACTAAGTATTTCAGAGGTGGTCAGTATATGGCGGCAACTTGGCGTCTATTATCGCTCGTCGAAATCGCAATCCTATTTGTTGTTTATTATTTGCTTCGAATGGTTGTCTCCATGGAGAGCTTCATAAGAACGCTTTTGTTATGAATAAAAAAGTTAATAGTTATTTAATTAGTTGAATTATATAGTTTAAGAAAAAATTACATTCCATTTGTTCGTGCTATTCAACACTCTTTAGCTTTTTGTTATCTGTCCGAGTAGTTTCAGGTTTTCGGCGGCTATTCAAATGTTGGTTTTCAAAATATCTACCTGAAACAGAGACTTTGCGGGCCTTTATGGCTAAATGGTCAAGACACCACGTCGCTAATCCCTTGCGAGCATAGGTGACTGTGGGTTTGATTCCCGCTGGCTCCATTGCACATATTCTTTGTGTGGAGCTCCCGGCTGTATTTCTTTCTTGTTGTAGTATTTCTCTTCCCTAAACATTGACGATGACTTATTAGCAGTTTTTTATGTCGAGCATACAAATCAGATGTATGCATTCAATAAATAAATAAATAAGTGACAGAGCCTTTTGATATGAATTCAATTTTTTTTAATCCAATATATTTTCGTAAAATCAATCGCATCCAAATTTCTGGTTATGCATAAAATTGAGCTATCCGTCTTTAAAGCAATTGTGAGAAAAAATGACAATTAACGATTGTTTTATACTTTTCAGCATTCCCTAATCACATACCTCGTATTTAATATTGATTTTGAATTTTAAAATTCAGTTTTAGATAATCTTTCCCGATGAAAAAATTAAGTTTCTATATGCTGGCGCTGTTTTACTTTTGCGTTATGTATTAAAACACAAGAAACAGCTACGCCAGTGGCTCACATAGTTGATTTATTGTTTTAATTGTAAAGTGCTATGGTTGGTTTACTAAGTACATACATCTGATCTTCGTACTTGACGACGGACGCCCGCTTATAAGTTATCGTCAATACACAAGGACGTGATAGCACAAGGAAATTTACACCAGATAATTACAGCCGGGATCTCCACGAAGTGTGTGCAACGTAGCCAGCGGAGTCAAATCCGCTACCTAATTACGCTTTCAAGAGATTAGCGGAGTGGTGCAAAACTGTATAAGTTATTATAGTTTATTTGTTGGTTTCTGAGTTGCAATGGTTGATTTATTGAATACATTCATGTGACCAGTGTGTTTGACGTCGAACGCCCGTTTGTAAGTGAAGGTGTGATGGAAAGCTATATAAATATGCGTCCTTTTTTAAATGGGAGAGGTGACCACAAGATTAAAGGTGAAATCACATCAAACAGAGTCACAGATGACGGGGTTTAACTAAAGTAATTCACCTAACTAGTTTTATCTTTACCGATAATCTATTAATCATAATATATAACATAAATGATTGCACAAGTGCAAACGTCTTGTTTGTCAAAAGTAGATTGTAATTTCTTTTGTGTGAAAGGCAGCAACTGTTTTGTTTTGAGAATAAAATATTAATTTAAAAAGTTGGCTGGTTAATGCGTTGAATAAAGTTTAAATGTGAAATAAAATTAATAAATAAGTACGATTTTGGAGTCAGACAGAATAAATTTAATAAATAAGAGAAGTATATGATTAAATTTCAAGATAAAATGTATTAAGATAAAATATCATTTAATGATATACTAAAAATGTTGCTGATTTAAATACGTTCGATTCTCAGTTATGTTTCTTAATCTAATGAAAAATAATGCATAAAAATTAGTAAGTATTTAATATGTAAAGATTGAATTTTGGAATCTCATTTTTTACTGAATTCTTGATGTGCTAAAATTATAGAAAATAATCTACATGGTCGTAATCTCGATGAGAATGCTACGTTTATCAATGTTTATAATATGTATAGAGTTTAATAATAAATAAAATATTCAGTTTTAGGTCTTTTTATTTCGTTTATCGAGAGCAGACGATAAATCTCTAACATTCTCTTCATCGTATTGCATTCATGTTATTTAACTTAGAAATATGTCATTCGTTTAATTTAAAACTCATTTCATTTTACATTCGGATTCACTTTAGTTTTAAATGCATGCATTAAATGTTGTACTATTAAAAAAGCAAGTATTGTTCAATTATTTGTTTAAATATTCTGAGATTCTTGACAATAATATTTTTAAAATCGACCGAGCAGATTTTTTTCTTCTTCTTTTAAAATAGAAAAATATATTTAGAAAATTCCGAAAGTATATTCAATCACAAATTTCATATTGTTATTCACTCGTGGAAGATGAATCTTCTTTACCAGATTAACTGTAAAATGCTTTTGTTACAGCTTGTTACAGTCACATTGTCATTTTAGTTTCAAGGCAAAAGGCGCTAATGCTTTCGTAGCATTACTGCTTTTTCTCCCAAAATTAAAATGATATGGAGGCTATTTTTTAAATGATCATACTTTTACGAAAACAAACTGTACTTAACTATTTTGCAATAAATCTGGTAAATAAGATTCATCTTTCATGAGTGAATAAAAATTCAAAAAATATGCGCAAGAAATGCGCAGGTAGTAAATATTTGCGCATATATGACGGGATACCAAAAACCTGCATATTTGTATCATTATACCGTCTACTATATGGCGCAACTGTGTCAATTTACGCCAGAATCTTGCAGATTCCAGTATAAACTTTGTACGCTTAATATGTATGCAGTTTTGGTGTAGTGCATTAATCACTCGGCCACGGTGAATTTTTTCTACGGTTGTTTATTTGTATTCAAAATTAAACTATGTTTGACTTTCCCTTTCAAAATGATACCGAACTACTATACAAGCATCTAAGCCGATACGTAGATCCTGTATCTTAAGAAACTATCGTACATAAATAAAAAAGGTATTATAAACTACAGTATTTCTAAATAAATTTGGTTTGAAATTCTTTGCTGTAATTATCATAATTCCGTAGATATTTCTTAATGTAAGTCTAGAAAATTTATATCTTACATAAAATTCGTATAAAAAGGTTTATTTCACTCATACCATTTTCAATATAAACATAAGTATCATTTTGAAAAAAAAAATGTATGTTGAATCCAACTGTTTTTTAAAATTTCCAAACACAGATAAAATTCTTTTTACTGTTATCAATGTCTCCTAGTTGACATTTTCATAAAGCTGTTTTATTTCAAATGTCTGAAAAGGGTGATTTATGAGTAATAACAATAACAAAAAATTGCTTGATCATTGTTTTATTTAAACTGACAAAACATGATATTTTTATAAATATTTGATTCGCGAATAAAATGAGGATTTGCATATATGTTTACATTAATAAATGTCTGGTTTCTTTTTACAAAAAGAGAAAACTTTTCAATTTAAAGTAAGGATTTTCATAAGAAATAAAATTAAAAAATATGAGTGCGGATTGTTTACGTGAGTAAAAATTGGTGAAAATAGGAAATTTATTTTGAATTTCATCCTGGAAATTTGATATCTTTAACTATAAAATAACAAGCATAATATAAATCTGTTGTAAAGGAATTGCTTTGCATAAGTGTACACGACATGAATATGTTTTTATTTTAAAAAGATAATACCGCAGACATGATCCTTTTTTAAATGAAAAGTATACTGTAGTATGATATATTTTTATATTTCAAGTAAAATCTCAATAAAGATTAAAAATATAAAATATATGTTATTTGTCAAATATCGCATTAATTTAAAACGAAGATTTCTGCACATGTTTTTAAGAACAAATGGAGATAATAAAGAAAATCTTTATTATGTTTTTGAATGTTCTTATTCACATTTTGAACACTATTACTCTAATAGTTAGGATTTAATGTGAAGAATTTTCTATATGTACAAGTGAATGGTTATTTCTTACTTAAAACCCTTTAAAAATATTTGATTTGAAAATTTTATTTTAAAAATGTAGAATTTTTTCAAGTACTTTTGAACAAATATCACTTTAAATATATGCGAATACTCCACAGGAAAGAGTTTACTATTTATTTTTTTTTAATCTTAAACTACATTAAAATATATATGAAACATACATAAATTATAATTTGGTTTTATGAACGTTTGATATGTGTTACGCAAATTAGTAGAAAATGAGGAAAATCAGAATAAATATTGCTGAAAATATAAGAATATATATAATACCTTTAAAATTTTATCTGTAAACTTTTTAAAATATAATTTCAACATGTGTTAAAAATTTAAAATATATATCAATAAATATAGCAATTATTTTCTTATTGCAATCTTTTAATATATTTTTTTTCCTTCATTGTTTTCTTTACTGGAAGCTAAGTACTTATAAGTGTTAAGATGGTCCGAGACACAAAGACTTCAAATTTTTAAAAAATAATTATTGCATTACAAATTTATTTGTTTTGTTCTGCTTAAAATGACATTTAAATGATGTGTCTATCTTAGTTGGAAGAGGAAATATTGATTTTTTTCGTTTTGTTTTTTTTCAAAATCTAGGTTTTCAGTAATGGCTATCATGGAAACGACTATTGAGGAAAACTCATCTTTCTTCGTGCTAAGTTTTTTCAACATTTCTCCTTTAAATTGCTATAAGTTAAGAACAGTAAAAATAATTGGTTTGAACTTGCGATATGTCTTTTTTAATTATTTTTCTTTAATTATGATTAGGAAATTGCAAAAAAATATTTATTTTTGAAAATATATTTTTTGAAAAAAAGTTTCATCTTTTTTTCTTAATTTTACTTTAACACACATTTACTTTAGCACAATAATTTTCACATTTTTAATTTTTACTTAAATTAATATTTTTAAAGATGCTGAATCAAAATTAAACCTTATACATTTCTGTTTATTTAAATGAAAAACATTTAAAATCCTAATATTCCAAGTTATAATGATTTTATACTTCCCCAATTTTTTAACAAATTTTTAATTTAAATTTTATATTAGATGTTTTGTCGTGTGATTTTGTTTACAAATGAGATGGTTAACCATCACAAAAAAATTTCAAAATTTTAACTCAAAAAATAAAATTATTTTTAAATGTGTGCCGGACCCCCTTAAGTAAATGTTAAGTAAAAGTTACTGTCGATTTTACAAACTGTAATAATTAAAAAAATGCAGATAAATATTTGCAAAGATATTAATTTATAATATAAAATTTTTAATCTATAATAATTTTGAAAATATATTAATAATCCGCGTGCAGGTGACGTTGAAAGCCCTATGAATTGAATAATACATAAAATGATATTAAAAAGGCAAACGAACTTAAGAAGCTAGGTAAAACGAGGTTTGACAAGCCGAAAAGGTTTAATTGCATTAATTATTATTAAAAAGCTGTAATGTTTGACTCTGTCACCTAACGCTGAAAACTAACATTTGGCTCAGTAATTAGACGTGAAATAAAGACGCCATGGGTAAAAATTCAAAACAAAATGAGAGTGAAATTTTATCATCAGTGCCTCCTTAAAGAAGGTATGACATACTTTGGTGGCCAAATAATGTTTGCCATACCGCGTTTTTCTGAAAGAGCACAAAAATATTTATTAAATACTTTAAAAGTAATCAATATCCGCGATAACGGTAATACATTCTAGATTTTTAATGATAATTTAATTAAATATGTTTTCGGCTTGTCAAACCTAGTCATACGCAGATCATTTTGTTCGTATGACCTTTACTTTCGATTTACTTATTTTTTTTAAAGTTCCACGATTACGGGACTTCGATGCCACTGGCTCCCGCACTACAATTTTATGGAGTTGGTTAATAGTTTTCATAAATATAGTGCTTTGAACTAAAGTAATAATTAAAGTATGATTCTTCGAATGTACATTTTAAAAATGGTTTTTAAATTTTCTTTTCAGAAAAAACGAACACTTGTCTGAAATACGAGGAATGGCCGAAGTGGAGTGGCCACATTCAGCCGAACAAAGGAAAGCTCGTCATTTCTTGGGTGTTGATTATGGTTTTAATTAATATCTCGACTCTGTAACGAAACAAATAAACAAACAAACATTCATAATCGTAAACATACAACATCGTACAACAAAACCTCAAAATTAATAGCAAAAATTGTTACAGATTGTAAAAATTAATAAATGGCAAACATTATTCTTTCCGAATGTAAACATAAAATATTTGTTTTCAATGTCCTATACATTTTTATTGGCCTCTTAAAATGGGATGATCTTTATGTCCCACCCTGTATATGTAAATCTAATTTGCTAGAGAAAAAATACTTTTCACAAGAATGCGGAGGATGTATTGCATAAACTAAAGGGAATGTTCAACTAATATTTTTAATAAATTACGCACCTTATTTATTATTTTATTTTCTTTTTGATGAAGTTTATATATTGAACTAGTTTAAAACCGCGTACTAGGACAACGGGTAGAAATAGTTTTTTTCCCTCAAAATTTGTAATAATTGATGAAAATATTCATATACTATTATTCCGTAATCAGTTTTCACTCGCGTATCAGTAATACAGTTTTTAAACTTTTTAGATTTTAAAGTACACCTTTCCTATTCAACGAGTGTAAAATTAAAATTTATACGATACCGAGAAATTATTGAGTTTGAAATAAATGGATTAATGATTCATTAGATATACTTTTTCAAAACAAATTTAAATATACAAAGCTAAATAAAAATAAAGAATACTGCCCAGCTAAACTGATGGCATTGAGCTCACAGGCTACAAATACTAATTGTACATTAAAGCCTTATATTTTCAAGGGTTAATTCCGTTCGAAAAAAAAATTAAGAAGGGGAAACAGCTCTACCCTTTCCTCTTTTTTTATACTTAATCATTGAACCTCCTATACTATCAAAGACATGCTTTATCATATAAAAAATCTATATCCAAAATTCAGAGCAAGTTAGATAATTCTTAATAAAAACCCATTTAGCATTTATATAATTTAAAAGGAGTTATCCCCCTCTTTTATACTTAACCATTAAACTTCCAAAACTATTCAGAGATTTGAACGAAATCTGAAAATTCTGCTTGAAAAACCCATTTATATAAATTAAGGGGGGGGGGGCATTAGAACCCCTGTTCCCCCTATTTATACTTATTCAATGAACACCTAATAACAGTCACGGAATCGCCTCATCAGAATGATCCTAATCTAAATTTTGAACGAAAAATTAATTCTGCATGAAAATCCCATTTATATCAACTAACGGGGGAGGGGCATTACAACCCCTGTTCCCCCTATTTATACTTATCCAATGAACAACTAATAACAGTCACGGAATCGCCTCATCAGAATGATCCTAATCTAAATTTTGAACGAAAACTTAATTCTGCATGAAAATCCCATTTATATCAACTAACGGGGGGGAGGCATTAGAACCTCTGTTCCCCCTATTTATACTTATTCAATGAACACCTAATAACAGTCACGGAATCGCCTCATCAGAATGATCCTAATCTAAATTTTGAACGAAAACTTAATTCTGCATGAAAATCCCATTTATATCAACTAACGGGGGGGGGGGCATTAGAGCCCCTGTTCCCCCTATTTATACTTATTCAATGAGCATTTAATAAGTCACGGAATTGCCTCATCAGAATGATCCTAATCTAAATTTTGAACAAAAACTTAATTCTGCATGAAAATCCCATTTATATCAACTAACGGGGGGCATGAGCCCCCCGTTCCCCCTCTTATACATATCGAATGAACTCCAAAAACTAATCAGGGAAGCGCCTTGTCAGGATATACCTATATACAAAATTTCAAGTGGATCGGATATTTTTATTATGAGTTATCGCGTTACGCACATACATACAGAACGGACGGGCACATAAGCTCTCAGGCTATGATAGCCTGTGAGCTAAAAACTGGAAATTATGTTTATTAGATTAATACTCAGAGAACGGAGCAACTTATGTTAGCTTGGCGATATGATGAATCGCCTAAAAATGCTTTCATTTACACCATTCTTACTGCATTAATTTCATTAAAAATAAAAACCTTTAACCCATTTCAATTTAAAAATATAACTTTTATTTAAGATGCAAACATTCAAAATACATATGCTGCATACAATGGAATGCATGTTTTCATTCATTTCCTTTAAAATGCTTTATAATAATAAATACCATAGAATTTTATTTTAACTCCTAATCATTGTTTTTAAATCTCATACGCGAAAAAGTAAATGCTATTGGGAAAAAAAAACCCGTTATTAAGCGAGATTTGCTCCGGATAACATAAAAATACCGAAAGTAGAGTCGAGTTTTCGAAGAGATCGCTTTTATGTTAAAAACCATTTTCATTGACTCGTATCCGAATATAGTCAAAGTCATATCAATACTACAGGAGTTAAAAAATTCAATGTGCGAAATTTTTTTCAATTTTTATTTATTTTTTTAAATTGAATGACTGAACATTTTGAAAAATGAATGACTTACTACACTCACTTTTCAAGACATATGATCGACATATGGAAATAATCTAAGTTGCATCACATCTATTCTACTTCAGTTTATTTAAAACCTTCAAAAATGTACAATTATAAAGTTTTTATTTAAAAATTACCGGCTGCAGATATAACAGATTTCTGTTATAAAAAAAAGAACATTTGAGAAATTCTGATGAATTTTAGAAATGTAAACAATGTGGATTATTTCCATAAATCGAACAATTGCATTAATTGAGGCATGAGAATGTTGGCCACGAGCAATGAAACGGTCCAACCGAAATTGTCAGGGCCACACAGAAACTTGGATTTCATGTAAATAAATAGTATTCGGTGAGTACAACTTATATTTTTTCGATAACTATATCAGAAAAAAAATCTCTTTAAACAAATTAAATTACTACTTTCTGTCAATTCTTTTATAGATGTTATTAATAAAAAAATAATATCACAAAAGTTTAGCAAGATAAAGCCGTTGTTTTTATATGACTAACACGATTAGTTAGCAGGACGTTAAAAATCTAAACAAATTTAATCGTAAACATTATATCTCAAAATCATATTGCATTTCATAGTCTAAATAGGCGTAAACTTTGTTTCAAAGTGAAGATATACCAAAAATTTCAGAATAGGTTCTGGATCGAAACCACTTTTCCATACTTATCCTGCTAGACCCGTTCGTTAAAAAAAGTTTATGCTTCATACAATAAACATCTAAAAATTTCTGGAACCTAAGAGTGGAAGAGCTATTTATCGAGACATAAATATCTACGAATGTACACTCTATTTATAAGAAATGTACTGGGACAACAGTGGAACCATCCGCTACAAAGTCTTTAGAGCCTTTCATCTTACAGCGAAATCGTAAATATTATTTGTTTATTTAATTTGTTGTGGATCCCCTAATCGCTCTCGTAACCGGATCTTCACTCAAGTATGAGGTCAGAGGTTTTTCTTACATTCATGAAGAAATAATTGCAGAAGAATTTATCAAATATTTCGATAGATATCCAACAGTTTCCGGGGATTTTTGCCTGATAGAATGTCATGAATTTTTAATCAACTTTACAGACCAGCATGTATTACAAACTGGGCACATATCTATGATTTGTCAAGCACTGTGGACGCATTATTTATATGAAAAATGACTATACGAATTATTTAATTATTTGCATGTTCTGCTCTTTTATACTACGCCATATTTTCATCATGACTTTATCTTTAAATTATATTTAATAATAAAAATGTTGTGATATCATTTTCTGTATTTTCAGGAGAATAACCGAATAAGGGAAGTGGGTCATGAATTAGCAAACTGATGAGCGCGACACATTCGATAATCAAGTAACAAGACATAAAAGGATATATAGTCTAATATGTAGCAGAGAAAACAGCTTTCTGTCAGAAATTTACTAGAATTAATCTAGCAGATTATTCAGGACTTCAATCCTAATTTCATTATTTGCATAACTTAATTAGCTCTAAAAATTTTACAATTTCCAAAACTGTATGGTATTTTCTCCTGCTTATTATAATTTCCATTTTGAAGGAATGACGATAATGATTACTTGGTTAACATTATGCTCTTTGAGCAAAATGTTAAATAAGAATTAAAAAAAACTTTTTAAAACATCAACAAAGTTTTTAAAGTAGTTTTTTAAATTTTCATTAATTCATATCAGTTTTAACTTATTTTCTTTACAATGTTAAATGTTAATGCATCCAGCCATATTATTTGTAAACAAAATTGCATCATAAAAATTCTGAGATTTTTTAAAAATAATTTAAAAATTATTAAAAAAGTGGAGTAGTTTAAAATTGTAAACTCGAAATATTATTTGTAGAATTTCAATTTTTTAAAATTTTTATATACATAAATACATAAGTTTTAATTTTGATTCAGCATTTAAAAAATATTTATTTAAATAAAAATTAAAAATATTTAAAATAAAAATCTTAAAAAAAGTGATGTAACTTAAAAAAAAATCATATTTTAGGAAATATATATATTTTTTCAAATTTGTTGAATCAAAGTAAAATAATTCAAAAAGAAATGTTACAAGTTTGAACCATTTATTTCCAACCGTTCTTCAATTATAATAATTCAAATTCGAGAAATATAGAAAAAAACATGAAGATAAACGCATTTTCGCAGAAATATTATCATGACAACCATTGCTTGAAAGCCAGATTTTGAAAACAAATCAAAGCGCAAAAACTAATATTTCCTGTTCCAATAAAAATAGAAACATAATTTAAACGTCATTTTAGGCAGAAAAAATAAAGAATGTTTTAATGTAGTATATATATTTTTTTTTTAGAAAATTTGAAGATTTTTGTATTCAGGATCTTCTTAAAGAACGAATCTTTGGTAAAACTTTTCGTACAGAAAGTGTTAAAATAGGTTTGTCGGACGTTCCCCCTCAGCCGCAGAACTTTGAAGAAAGTCCGTAGTAGTTATAGCTGCCACCACCGATATTATTAGGTGATATCGGTCACCCACTGTGAGGATTGTGTAAATGAACACCAACGCTGTCAATTAACTAAATTAACAGTTTATTTATACTTTATGTACACAATATAATACGTTATATACAATTATAACTCGGATATAGACGATCCGGTTCAACATTAAATTAAATAAAGTAAAAAGTTGGCTGTGTACTGTTCAAATTACACCTTCTCCCTCTCACTCTATATACGTTAGATTAACTCTACCGGAGATCAATTTTGAATCTCCCGACACATGGGTTCTCAGGCTACGCAGTTCGACCCAGAGTACTCTACACAAGGACCTCTGTCCACCACTGCCCTCCAGGTACCAACCCTGAACTCTATCTCACTCAAAAACTGCTCTCCTGCATTCCTGAACTTTCCTAATGGAAACCCCAGTATTCTTAGAAATCCTTTGTTTCCCTTCTTCAATAGACGTCCCAGAAGGTCAAACACTCCCCTCCGTCATCTTCTTTCATCTCGCTGCACCTGTGCATGTTCACATGTTCACCCCCGCTTTAGACAAAGAAAGAATGTCACCTTGAAATTTCAGTATACAGATCATACAATACATAAGATATTAAGATAACAAATAACATAAATTCCAGTTTTACAGCAGATGTTTTCTCAAAACCTGACAAGATTCAAACTTTTTTTAAATTTTATGAAATTTCAGAAGTATTTTTTAATTACAACTATGCCTTAATTATAGGTATGAATTTGGAAATGACTTCATATTACGATTTTGAGATTACATGTATATCTTCACGTGAAATCTAATAAAAAAATATAAATATATCTTTCTCATTAGAAGAAAAATTATGAAGAAATCAAACTTTATTGTTCTTTTTAATAAATATTTAAAAAAATTTTCTAACAAAGTTGAAAAATATTCATGATTTCAATTTGCCTGTTCATTTGTCCACACTCTAACTCTCGCAAATATACTCCGAATGACCTGAAATATTTTTTCGATGTTATTGACATTTACCTTAGGACGAACTATATTAAAGATATTAGGTAAACTACAGGGCTGAACAAAACTATTTAAGAATGTTTACATCTATATTTATAAATTGCTGAAAGAGAAATTTTAACATATTATCCGTTTCTTTGTTAAATTACATTTTGCGATTTTAATATTCACAATATATGAATCTACATATTCAATATATGAATCTACTAGCCGATATATATATATACATGAATCTACAAATCAAATACACGATTTTTCAAAAGAATTGGAATGCATATTAAGCTATGGAAGGTAGCTGCTGAGATCATATTTTTAAATGATTTGTTTCCTAAAATGTTTTCTTAGTTATTTTATTTACCTTATTTCCCTAAATAACCAAGTTTTGTGAAAGATTTTAGGAAACGTTCGAAAGTGTTTTATAATCTATGATTAACGCATAATTTTTCATTTTTGATTATCGCAGAACATTAAAAAATGTTTTAAATAAGATTAAACCTTTACTGCACCGTTTTTCATATCTGGCACATACCTAAAAGCACTATAATTCTCATTATGTGCCAAAAATCTAGTCAATATGATCGCTATAACTGATCAAGAACAGTCTAAATAATGGAATAACATTTATTTCGCCCATGTCTGATCGCTTCCTTTGATAAAAAATTAGAATTTATTCTTTATAAACAACACTTCCATCAAGCTATTAAGGCAAAATCTTTTTTTATTATTTTTACTGAATATTTAAAAATATTAACGTAAAGAAGGTTGCAGAGTGTTAAACAGATAAAATTAATTAATTTAAAGCCATTTAATAACAAAATATAGCAATACAATATTTAAAAACCCTAAATGTGTACATAGGATATAATCTATTAAATATCAAATTTTAGCTAAAAATTCGAAAAAAATATATTTTTTAAAACTATTTATCCTATTTTTAAGCCGATATATATATTCCAAATAACTTCTTTTATAAAACTAGAAAAAGCCTGGAGTAATGTGTTAAACCATTAAAATCTTTATAGTATTTATTTTAAACGAATTATCAGTTTGTAATAAATGTATTATACTAATTCTAAATTAACAGAAACTTGCTGAATTTTAGTGAACAAAAAAATTCATTGAATAAATAATAATTTCTTTAAAATTCTTTTCCTGAGAAAGGGTTTTATTCACGCAAATGCATTCACCCTGTTCATTTTATTGTAAAAGGAAATACTGCACACTTTGTTTTCATTGAAGTCTTTTTCATAGGAAATTCTCGAAATCGTCCACCGAAGCATGATGTTTTTCCAAGTAAAATTTAAACAGAGAGTCGCTTTATAAACGCAAGGTCATGAAAAATTTAAAGTTTTTTTTCTTTTAATAGTTTGTAGTTTTGCGTTAAAAAGAATAATGTAAAAATCAACAAACTGAATTTTGTTCTATAGGAAGGAAAAGTTCGTTACAACAGAAAAATGTTTCATAAATAGTGTATTTTTATGCAAAAAGAAATAACTTAGGAAACACATTTCAAAATAATATAGAAATATATTATTTTTACTCATTAACATGCTTTACTGACATAATATTTTTCTTAACATTTTAACTACTTACAAAATAGTAACCAGTCATTTATATAAGTATAAAAGTAAAAATGCTTTAACTTTTATAAGCATTCAATGTTTATCATAAAAATCTTGGGTAATTTTTGAACTATAATTCAGGTCTTTTCCCAAAAATTTCCATTTGAATTCAGTAACGAAACTTGATTATGGAAAATTCGCTATTTTTTTGCATATGCTGGAAAGCTTAAGCAATTGAAATTATGTTAAAAAAATCATTTGACTCTGTTTTAAGATTGAACAGCAGGAAAGAGAAAAAAAAATAAACATTATTTAAACTACCTTTTGATCTGAGTTATCTAGGAATTTCTATACTTATTTTTCATCTCTTAATCATAAATTAATTAACGTTAAACTATTAATTGACAAAATCATGCTTTTAATATTACACTAATTTTTCATTTATGATTTTTCATTCAAATTTTTAGCCATTAAGGAACTATTTTAGTCACGCGAAAAAAACCCATTCATTAATGCTAATCTTAAGACAGAGATTTATAAAGATGTCTCGGTTGCATTTCAATATGTATATATATATTGTTTTGTTTTTCTTTGGATAACTGAGTGAGATCAATCTGTACAATGGCCGTCTTTTAGTTTTCGGTTTTGATTGCAGGTCTTATGAGCAGGCTTTACTTTTCGAAACCAGTTCGAAAAATGAAAGTATCCTCATTAAAAATATCTGTATACAAAATAGAAAAACGGTACAGCTATAAAATGCAAAAAAGTTAAAAAATATTGAAATGCAACATAATTATCTTTATAATTTTTTTCCGTAGGATTATCATTAGCGAACAGATCTTTTAGCTTCACTGAAGTAGACTCTTAACGTATTCTATTGTTATAATTATGGCAGACTTTTGGCCTATTTTCGCAAAGGTTTATTGGTGCATAAATATTTCACTCCCGTACCATTCTACACATTACAGATAATATTTCCAACTTAATCTTTTGTGGGGGGCTAAAAAAATGGTCTTGAAATTTTTATACTGATTTATAATTTGGTTCTAAAAATATTAAAATATTGTGTTGTTACCGGAAACATTGCAATTCGTATTATTCTACAGTCACCGCAAAAAATATCTTGATATTTTCGATTTCAGATGTTTTGTTAAATATCTAGAAATATACACGAGAAATAACTCAAACTCCAGATGTATAAACAAAATAGTACATGGGATAAATTTTCGAGAAGATTTTTTTTCCAAAATTCAATAGGGGACCGTCAACAAATTGAAAAATAACGAATATCTTTTGAATAACCCTGTAAAAACTAATGAAGTAAAAGCGCTCAAACTTCAGATTATGATTAAATGACTTATGATAATAAACTGTGTTCATTTTTATGCTGATAGCATGTATATTCGTAGAGAAATTAAGGTTTATATAAAACGGTTCCAAATTTTGCTAAGTTTTTTGCTTATAATTTGCAGAGTTCTTAATAAAAAACAATGTTCTTTTCAGAAAATATTAAAAACCACATTATACATAATATCCTGTAATTAAAATTAAAAAATATTGATAATTGTATGAAAAATGAGCAGGTTTACTAAATAAATTTTCACTGCGCGTGCGTCAACTCTACAAAAATTTCATTTGCATATTGTGTGAGCTAAATGTATAGCGCAACTTTTGTTAAAGTTTCAAGATCATAGATTGAAAATCTTGAAAATTATCGTCTAAAGAATAAGATCAAAATCCGATATTCTCAAAACGAAACAAAAAAATGAGGGGCTGTATCCATATTCCATTGATTAGTGTCTACACAGTATTGCACGTACTTCTACAGGGCGATTCAAAATAACGTGGACAAATTGATATGACAAATCAGGCATACGACAAGGATAAAAAATCACATAGGAACATATGGCCGCAAGCCAACTTGTTGAGTCACAAATACAGGGTGTTTTATCCTAACTCAATTTGGGTTGACGGTAACAAATTTCAGAAAAATGAAGTAAATTATAATAAAACATTTAATAGACATTCTCACCTTTGTTTTAAATGTGATAACACCAAACAAAAGTGGTAGAAGTTTGCATTATGCGGTCCAGCAATACGCACTTGACACCTTACATTTTGAACTGAGATAATCAGTTTATACAGTATCATCGATTGCTTGAGCAATATGTTTTTCCAGATCTTTTCGTAACGTTATCACATTTCACACAAAATTAGGTACATATCGTTTCATTTTCATTACGATGTTATTATTTTCCTGGAAATTATTACATTCAAACCGGTTGTAGCTAGAATGAAACACCCTGTATTTGTGACTCTATAAGTAGTTTGCGACCCTATGTTCCAATGTGATTTTTTATCCTTGTCATATGCCTGATTTATCATATCAATTTATCCACGTTATTTTGAATCACCCTGTATATTTGGATACAGCTCTTCATCTTTTTGCTTCATTTTGAGAATATCGGATTTTGATCTTATTCTTTAGGCGATAATTTTCAGGATTTTCAATCTATGATTTTGAAACTTTAACAAAGGTTGCTCTATACATTTAGCTAACACAATATGCAAATGAAATTTTTGTAGAGTTGACGCATGCGCAATGAAAATTTATTTGGTAAACCTGCTCATTTTTTATACAATTAGTAATATTTTGATTACGGGATGTTATGTACAAGGTCGTTTCTCATACTTTCTAAAAAGAACATTGTTTTTTATTAAGAACTCTGCAAATTATAAGCAAAAAACGTAGTAAAATTAGGGACCGTTTTTATATAAACCTTAATTACTCTACGAATATATATACTATGAGCATAAAAATGAACACAGTTTATTATCATTAGCCATTTAATCATAATCTGAAGTTTGAACGCTTTTACTACATTAGTTTTGACAGGGTTATTCAAAAGATATTCGTTCTTTTTCAATTTGTTGACGGTCCCCTATTGAATTTTGGAAAAAAATCTTCTCGAAAATTTATCCCATGTACTATTTTGTTTAAACATCTGAAGTTTCAGAGTCATTTCTCATGTATATTTCTAGATATTTAACAAAACATCTGAAATCGAAAATGTCAAGATTTTTTTGCGGTGACTGTACACTAAAAAAAAAATCAATATCATACAAAAAAATTTCTATAATCTTTTATATAATATTTTTAGTTTTTCAAGGAAATATTAAAAATTCCGTAATTGACATTTTGAGACTGCAAATCCGCATAAATCGATTAAATTTTTAGTAAACTTTACGGAGTATTTATGTATTGCTTCCAAAATAATACAAGTTCCGTAAATGATATTTGGAAATAATTGCTGCGTTTGGAAAGCAAACAAATCGTTGTATATACTTGCCTGACAGTGTAATTATTCTCAATAAATTTTCAATATTGCATAAACATTGCCTTTATACTTGGAGTATTTCGAACGGAATGACAATACTATCAAAAACAAACAATATTGGCTTTCCATTCATGATATTTTGTAAATAGAAAATTACAGAAATATTGGATTTTAATTGGATATAATTCCAAAGAAAATGCCTGTATGAGCAAAATGTTACTCTATATTAAAAGTGCACAATATGGTTATTAATGACCGAGCACTTTCAACTTTAATCATTTTGTCTAATATTTAAAAATATACTTGTTAGATTCTTCTGGAATTTCACGCTTATAAAAAATATTTTTGACTTCACATTTATCAACGTCCATTTGATAAGGAGCAAAATTAAGGATCAACAAAAAATTCAAAAAGAAATAATAATATTTGGGATTACCCTGTACATTAAAATGTACAAAATGATCTAACACTGCAGAATACAACTGTGCTAATACTAAACGAGTTCACTGATTTTTGTAAGAATAACATGGAGAATTCATGGAGATATTTTTTTAAAAGTTCAATAAATTCTTGCAAGTATTTAATTTATATCATCCAGGGCTTTCAACCAAATTTGAAACCAGTTTCAGAACAATTGTTAATATGTAGCAAAAATAAAGTACTGCAATTGGAATATAATATCAAATATTTCATGAAATATGAGTAGTTGAATGAAACATTTTTTTTCTGTGCATGCGCGTACGATATCAGCAATCTTTTTATATGGTTTAATAGTCAACTCTACGGAGCAACTCATAAAAATAATCCAGTCAATTATCATGAAAATTCAGATAGATATCATCCATAGAGTCACTTATTTTTTAGTTGTTCGCTAAAAGCAACTGAATGGTAAGGAGTTTTCCACAAATCCTTACTTTTTATTAACTGAGATTTAAGAAGGAGTATTTATTGAATATCAATGATAATATTTGGAAAAAAATGCTTTTATTTTGGTACTTCTTTTTATCATAGAATGGGTTCATTTTGGTAGCTATTAAAAAAAAAAAAAAAAAAAACCCCATCACAAAGAAAAAAAAAAAAAGGGTGGTTTGTGGGAAATTCCTTATCTTTAGCTTCTTCAGCTTGGAGAAAACTAAAAATCACATCACTACTATCAGCGATATCTTTCTGAATTTATACAACATTTGACTTTTTGTTTCTTATATGTTGCTCCATGGAGTTGAATATTCATTTTTCTAAAAGATCGTTGTTATCGTACTGGTATGCACAGATAAAAATTCTCTCATACAACTACTCATATTTTATTAAATATTTAATATATTAATATCCCAATTATACTATATTATATCTACTATATTTTGCCAATTTTTCTAAAATTGGTGAAAAATTTGGTTGAAAACCCTGCATGATATAAGCTAAAAATATGTAAGAATTGTTTGGACTTAAAAAATTGCTATAATCTCCTTTAATAAACAAGCTATTATGTAAAAAATATAAGCATGTTGTACAGTATCCATATATTTGTATGCTGCAGTGATAGATCATTTTGCGAATTTTAATGTACAGGGTGACCCCAAGTATTATTTTTCTTTGTTTTTTTTGTCCACCTTCTAACTGTCCTCCTTGTCAAATAAACATTGATAAATATTTTAAACATAATATGTGATATCCTGAAGTTCCAAAAGAATCCGAAAAGTATTTCTTTAAATATTTGGCAAAATGTCTAAAATTGAAAAAGTCCGGTCATTAATGGCCATATAGTGCATATCCTGCGATTCTCCAATACTGGTTACATTGATTTTCAAGTAAAACCAATAAAATTTATATCGTCATCTATAGTATATACATTTAAATAAATCGCCTGAATATTTCCTTTTATTTTTTAAAATAAAAAGCTAACATATTTTTTACTGTTTATAGAAAAAATCTTGCTACTTATTTAAATTTAAATATTTAATAAAATAAGCTTTTTTTAAAAAAAAAATATCAACCGACTTGAAAAAAGCTCTAAAAAGAAATAATTCTTTAAAATTCTCTAATGACGAAACGTAATCCAATAACCACACATCGGATATTAGGTACCGGGATAAAAACGATTAAATTTAATATATATAATTTAATATCCACCAAACATGGATTTTAGAGAAAATTTGTTTTACAAGAGATGAATTTACACATTTATGATGTAATTTATGAATATATACATAAAAAAAATTAATGAATTACTTTTTGAAGTCGGTGCCAAACAATCACAATTGATAATGCTCATCACTATTTTATTTATGGTACTAGATACAATATATTCACAATTCTTATTACATTTTTGCCCAAACTATAGCAATGCTAGTCATTTTCTATTACATATCTTGATGATAGCTGACTGAAAGAATTCGATTGTACGTGTGCGATAAGTTATCAAGACTAATGATAATGGCAGGCTCAACAAGATGCTTGGTGCCTCCCTTTGCCCAAAATCATTTTAATCAAATACCCCGTGTGCCGTCATTTGATTATCGAGGAATCCTACCTGAACAAAATCTAAAATCACTCCGATATCAAATTCGGTAACCAAATATCTGACTCTACAATGTCGCTACATATAGCGATGTTCATTATTGTGCGTTGACTTATGGGGATGCTTTTTTATTACTGGAACAACATGTAAGTAGTGGATTTTTATCTTTTCGGCACTTATTTCCGATTTCGGTTGGTATAGATGTGGGTTTCCGTTTTAGTGGATGTGAGAACTTGTCAGTTAAGGTTTAGCGCTTTGGAATGATCTCGCATTTCGGAAATTTACCACATCCTACAAATCTTAAGGTCCACAACGAAATCTACGGACATCGAAGGAGAGCGTCGAACAGCTGAAAATCCATCAGTAAAGTGTCCTTACACAATCAGAGCGCCTCAAAGTGTTTCCATGAGTTAATGCAGAGCAAAGTATCTCCGTATGTTAATACATGTTAAAATACTCTCCTTTAAGCCATTAAAACAAAAAAAGGAAAGGTGATGTTATCAATACGCACCATGATTTAATAAATAATCTGCAGCCATCTAATTCATCAGTATTGGCATCGGAAACGAGCAATGGTGAATGTATGTTGGCAACCTGAAATTGACTGCCTCTATTTAAGAGTGGCAACATTTTATGTTCAGACACTGCTTTTACAGATATGGTATTCTAAACTACAAAAAAAATTACACTGTTAAACATCTGCTGCATTTTGTTGCATACGCACTCCGCCGTTTGTATAAAACAGTTATTTGACTGTATTATGGAGCATTGTTATTGATCAGAATAAATATATTATATACAAGTGGCGGAGTAGTATGCAGCAAAATGCAGCAGATTTTTAACAGTGTAGGAATTTTCTATTTCAAAACTTGGCGATAGCTGCCTGAACGTGTACGATTATAAGAGTACAAGAAGTTAACTAGGTTCTTTTTAATGACAAGGTTATAAATATTTCGCCATTTTCTTTTGTCTAGACCCATCTCAATCAATCAAATATCCCCGTATATTGCCGCTTTGATATCGAGGAATTCTGTCTGAAAAATCAGAAAATCTGAAAGCATTCCGATATGTAACTCGAAAATGAAATCTGAATCTAAAGAGAGTATATTCAAAGTAATGCACTTGTGCTCTGACGTAAAAAGATACAATGAAGGTGAATTTTCAGCTTTTTGACACCTATTTCCGATGTCGGTAACAGGGGCGTGCGAATAGAAAACTGCCCCCGGGGCAAAGTTTCACTCCCCGTATATTTGGCGTCCCCTTACGCAACTTTTTCTTTTAACAGGCAAAAATGACGTTGATAGTATAAATTTGGCTAAATTTATACTACTAATACTACTATACTACTACATTCATACTATTTGGCTAAATTTCCGCGCCCGGGGCGTTTGCCCCCTTCGCCCCCCCCCCTTTCGACTGGCGCTGGTTGGTATGTTGGTAAGCATCGATGCGGACCTTCCATTTTAGTGTGTACGAGAACTGATACAGTTAAGATTTCGTACTTTAGAAAGAACTCGCATCTTTACGACAGTGGCTACTACCATATTTTTTTCACTATTTACCGAAACGAAATTGACCAATCAGAAGCCTTCATTTTTTGCAAACTTTTGACTATTTGAAGTAAGCAACGAAAAGTTCGCAAAAATGCCAAATTCTTCTAATTGCCAAAATTGAGAAATAAAATCCAATTTTATTTCGGTAACGGCGAAATATATAACGCTTTTATAGGGCAGTTGCAATCGGCTGATTTACTTTTCATCCGCCAATCAAATCTTGTCTGTTCACCTCCAGCCGCACCCATAATCCTTTTAGCTGCCAATCACAGCTGCCTTTCAACGATTGTTTGACCTCCAATGGTCAATTTGTGACGTCGTTTGAAACTGCCCTATGGAATATCTCTATTTTAACCAATGAGAATGATTAATAATACAGGGAAATAATCTGTTTTTTTTTTATATATAAAAGTACAGTGAGGATGCAGCAACGGTGTAAATTTTTAACAGTGTGTTAACGAAACTAAATTGACCAATTAGAAGCCAGCATTTTTGCGAAATTGTCGCTGCTTAAAGTAAGTAAATTTTCTTATTAGTCAATCTTATTTCACCATAGCAAAAAATCTATGTAAATCCAGTCCAGTCAAAATTTCACAAGATCAAGTATCTGCGTAAGACTAACAGAATGAAAAATGAACGCTTCTAATTGCTGCTTGGACAAGAATCTGAATTTTAAAGTTTTTATTTTTCAAATATTCTAATCAATAGATGAAAGCATTTTCATTGGTCAAAATAGAAATCTATACAAATGGTGGAGTGATAATACAGCTATAGCTGCAGATTTCTAACAATGTAAATTTTCACATTGATCAATCTATTTTCGCTTACAGCGCAAAATCCATGTAGTTCCCAGCAGTTGTCAGTCAAGATTTTGCACTTTTTAGATAAAAGATCTCGTATCGGTGTAAGAGTGATAGCCTGAAATTTTATTTATTTATTGTACGCACACACATCTGACTTGTGTGCTCGACATGAAAGCCTGCGATTACCTGAAAAATGATCGCTTCTAATTGGATAGATGTTTCAAAAAGAGTTGGAATTTTAATGTTTTTATTTCAAAAAAACTTCCAATCGCAAGAATTTGATGAAATTGAAATGGAACCATGTGGACATCTTCCACTTTCAAACAAAAAAAGAATTATCAAAATCGTTTGATATTTACGGAAGTTATGAGTGAACAAGGAGTATATACAGGTTGAAATCATAACCTCCTCTTTGAAGTCGGTCAAAAAGGAAATGTTAGTTTATTTTTTATTATGATTTTAAAATAAAATTTTCAATATTTAATACAAATAATTATTCTTTTTTTCTGTAGGATGTTTTAAAATGAAAAAGTCATTTTTAATTTTATCATTTTTAATCTATTTTTATTTTAACAAAATCGCACAGAAGTCTTTCAAAACTACTCTGGTCATACCTCGTGAAAGTGACTGCATTCTATGTCCCAACCGTCCGACCATCTAGGGACAGTGTTTTATTTATATATTGAATTGTTATTTTTTTTTATCGAAGATTCGCATAAGCTTTGTATGTATCAGCTCAATTCATCTCTTCTTTGTATCCACAGACTTTGGATGTGTCTAATATGTCCTCTTAAACATATATTTTTACAGCTTATGTAAAAAAAGCAAGTGAAGTAATGCCAGTGTTGGGCACGCTCACAAAATAAACGAACTCATTTAAACTCACGTTCAATTGCTAAAAAGTTAGTTAAGTTCACGTTCGAATTCAAAAATTTTCAAACGAACTCGTTCAAATCAAACTCATTTATAAAAGTAAACGAAGTTCAGTAAAAAGTTAACTTTTTTTTTTTTGTTATTGTCGATCTGTATTGTCCAAATTTGCAAAATTTTGTGAACTAATCTTTTGATTATTCGCTGTAAGAATCTTCATGGCCCCGACCCAATTTTTCTTTCCGACGCTCGGTCCGAACTTGGTTTAGATATATTACTTTTTTCTAGAAGTGCACACTACTGACACAGATGGGCCGCGACTGAATTTTTCTTAAGGTCCGAACAAGCAGAGATTTTCAGTGTCAGCTCATATGAAAATCATTGGACCATTGGCACCATTTTGAGTAAAAATATCAATAAAATTGGACCAGGCCTATTTTTTTTTAATGCACGTATTTTTAAATCGCTTTTCTTTCTCAATTAAAATGGGTATATTTATTTTTATTTTTAAGATAGGTAGATGCATTTAACTTGAGAAAAAGAACCTGCTTATAACGGAATCACGTGTTTAACAAAACAATACAAAAGAATATATTGATCTATGTGAAATGAGGATAATAGTACTGGTGAAAAGAAAGTTATGCATTTACAACATAACTTGTCCATTATATCCAGCCTATTACAGAATTTTCTTCTTTCCTATGCTATTCCGTCTTAGATTTTTTTTTCTATGGAATTAAAAAAAAAAAAAATTAGATCTTCAAGCCATAGAATGTGATTGTGAATTTACGATATTAATAGTAACTCTGATATTTACACATAATATAATGAAATGCATTTAAAAAATCCCTATCGGCTTGGACTACAGGTAGATTTCGAAGAGTGCTTATTTCAATAACAAAAAATAAAATATGATTAGAGATAAGCCCAGTTTAACAACTTTATTTAAAAAGTCTTCATCAAAAAACCGTCTAAGACGGAATCCCATAAGAAAAAATATCGGTATAGTTATTCCTTTCTTGCCAGGTCTGCCATCTCTTGCAAATGTATTGTTATATCCATCTTTCATCGATCAAGAAAATTTTCTGTTTAAAACAGGATTTTGTCATACACAGATTCGTACATCAGATTTTATGGCACTCTATATACACTCCTAGAAATGTAATATGTATTATTCTTTAACAGAAACTTTATTTATACAATAATGGTAATTTAAAAATGTATGTATTTTCGGCAAAACTTGTTGACCTTCCTTTGTTGTTCGTTAACACTTTCCGGCACAGGCAAAATCTGTTAGTAAAATGAGAAATTATTGACTAACACCGGAATTCACAAACGAATTTTTTAGATATTTTGAATTCATTAATTTAAGATTTTACTGTAAGAGCAAAATTTTAATATAACGTTATTGGTGCCGTTTGCAAGTTTGGAATTAAAGTTAGGTATCCCAGACCGGGCACAGTGTGTCGGAAAGGGTTAAACAGTTTTTGCACTAATCAGAGAGGGACAGGTCAAAAAGTTTCATACAAGAAAAATTGTGACCATGCCAGAAAATTTCGGTCGGTGCACATTTACGAGAAGAATAAAACACAGTCCGAGAAATCAGCAGGGTCAGGCCTGGGCCATGCCTTCAGAGAAAGTAAGACCTGGGTACGACCCAGAAAAAAGTATGATCAGGCTCGACCCGTCCTGAGTCCGTACGCCTCTAAATGGTATTTGAATGGAAAGCGTATTCTTAAATGCTTAAAATTTTTTGAATAAATTATGAAAAAAATGAGTCTGAACTATAAATTTCGTTCATACTCGTGGATTTTTCGACTTTCTGTTCAGTTCACGTTCGTTTACCAAAATGTGAACTAAGTTCAATTCAACGCTCACAGAAAACGAACTAAGTTCGTGAACTTACGTTCAGTGAATGCGTTCATAACCAACACCGAGTAATGCACGGGGATCTTTTTAATAGAATTTATTCAGCCATCTTTATCAAAATTGCATCCAATTAATGCTTAGTGACTGGAAGTTCTATTACCACAACATTTTTTTTTATCAATTATGTTTTTTACATAATGATCTGCTTCAAAGATTATTTTAGGTATTTCAACTTTGAGTATGCCATCATTCACTTTTCCATTCGCATGTATTATATATTGAGAAGTGAGCTTTTTAATGTGATGGCGATCATCAGAGATCATTGCAATCAGAATGTTCCACATATGCAAAGCAATCATTGTCCTAAATAACTTTTTTTAATATTTGTTTTATGACATATTCTATGTTATTTAGTAGTCAAGTAATTTTCCTTTAACTTGTAGGCTGTTCTTTAGAAGTAGATTACATTTGATGACAAACTAACCTAAAGTACAAAGTAGAAACTTGGAATACATTGATAGTTTGAATGTACACATGGGGAATGGATGCTCATTTAAAAGGCGGAAAATTATATTCGCCGTTGTGTGCCATTTTGTGAGGGATAAGCTTAGCATGAACTATAATTATGGATCATATGCTACTTCCACGTCAGTGATTGTTTTCGGCATAATTTATAAGACAAGATCGATTAGAAGAATTCTAATCACAATGGTTCACCGAACCAGATGGAAATTTTTCTCAAAGTGCCAAACACTTCCTATTGAAATTTTTTAACTCAGAGAGTAAATTTTGAAAGCTTATTGCTTGAAATTAAGAAATACTTATTCAGCACAGACCAGAAATACATGCTGGGCATTTGCAAAGTTATTTCATCAGAAAAGCCATTTCTTGAAGAACTAGCAAATAGGAAACCAGGAAACTTATCCAATAAAAGGTAACACACAAAGGCGAATAAAAATTTACGCCTTTATATAAGCACTGATTGACCATCAGAGTATATAGATTAATTCACAAAATATGCATACCAAATTTATGCTTAATTTATTTTACACCAAATATAATATCCATCTAAAGAATGGACATAAAAACTAATTTCTTTATGAATTTACTCGACTATTAAACAACACAGAAAACGACCTCAAACAAACAAACAAAAAAAAAAAACAATGGTTCTTGTGTACACCGAGAGTAATTTCTGTTTGCAATCCTCTCTGATGATCGTTATAATATTAAATTGTTGCTTCTCAACATACACAGCTCATATTCAAAGGTGTTTACAAACATTTCTATCAATATTAGCCCAAATAGACTTTATACGTGCCACTAACTCAGTTTTACTTGAAGGAGGATTTTCTTGAAGTTTTTTCTTCACTATACACCATAAGTTTTCGATGGGATTAAGATCTGGTGAATTTGGTGGCCAAGGAAGTACCTTAATGTTGCGTTGGCGGAACCAATTCTTAGTTGACACCGAGGTATGCGGGAACGCTAAATCTTGTTGAAAGATGAAATCATCTTCAAATAAATCTTCTGATGATGGAATCATGTAATATTCTAAAATTTCTTGATATATCAGAGAGTTAACCTTTTCATAGACGATGCATAACTTTCCAGGTCCTTCTGCACTCATACAACCCCAAACCATGACACTAGCAGCAAATTTTACGGGACGTTTACTGCATTCTTTATCAAATGCTTCTTGCTTTATTCTCCAAACTCGAATACCTTGATTACCATATGAAACACAAAACATACTTTCATCACTAAATAATATATTTTTCCAATCTTCATTGCTCCATAAACGTTTTGATTTACACCAATTCAATCTTATACGCTTTTATCTTGCAGTCATGAGAGGTTTTGTTTTCGGTACACGAGATTCAAATTTAAATTTATGGAGACGTCTTAATGTTGTCGATGTAGAAACTTCAACTCCTTCTTCTTTCCATTTTCGGTGCAAGAATCGCACACTTTTAAAACAGTTTTTCTTAACTATACGCTTCAGTTTCCTGTCATCTCTAGCAGATGTTTTTGGTTTTCGGCCACCATTTCGGCGATTATTTTGAAATTTTCCAATTTTTGAATATTGTGTTAGTATTTTACTAACGCTCGATTGCGAACAATGTAAATAATTCGCTATAAAACATTGATTTTTACCGTGCCGATACAAATCAACCTACGAAGTTTAGTAGATTCAGGAATATCACTCACACGGCCCATTTTAAGACGAAAAAGAAACAAACAGCAAAAAAGAATACTGATTTTAAATAAAATAGTCTGAATTTAATCAATGATGCCACCAGTTAAGAATTGGTAAGAATTAAAGGAGAATTAATGTGAAATATTCTAATATTTTGAACCACTTGAATAAATATTCTAATATTTTGACTTTTCAAAATAATTTTTTTTGCAATTAATCTTTTCAAAAATGATATTAAATTTAAGATAACAAGTAAGTTTAATCAACAATAAGTTCTTAATAAAAATATCGTTTGCATATTTTCATTAAAAGACATTAAATTACCAAACGATAATTTCAATTTCTAAAAAAAAAGGTAATTATTCTAATATTTTGAATATGAGCTGTATAATAAATTCAAGAGGTAGATTAAATATTGACACAAATTGAAATACTTGCGATCAACTTTAAAGCGTTGATATCTTTTTTTTTTATATATAAAATGCCATTGATGGCAAAATGTTGTAGTAACAGAACTCCCAACCAGAATGAATTGATTTCATGAATTTTTTCTGAAGATAATGGACGGCTAAATAGATTCTACTAATAACATCTTCACTGCATTACTCTGCGTCTCTTCTTTTACACAACCTGTAAAAACGTATGTGGAAGAAATCACAGCAGCATTATCCAAACTCTGTCGATAGAAAGAAAACATAAATTAGGTTGCTACCTAAACTTATGCCAGTCTTCGACTAAAAAAAAATCACAGTTCAATGTATAAATAAAACACTGTACGTAGATGGTCGGGTGGTTGAGACAGTTGAGACTTGAATGCATTTATCTCCACGAGGTATGCCCAGGGTAGTTTTGAAAGGAACTAGGTAAGAGATCAATTCCAAACAACAAATAGATGTATATCTTAATAGAGTGGTAACACCGTTTTCTACCAAAGGTTAGTCAGTTTTTTTCAGTTATACAGAATAAAGATATTGTTTTATAGTTTAAATTTATTAGTAATTAATAATAAAGGTATAAATAACACTTTAAATAATAACCAGCTCTATAGGATTTTTTTTTTGAAAAAATGTGAAATTTTACTTGAAATTTCGACTTTTGGACCAAAAGCACAGACCCAATACATTTTTTACAACGTTAAAATTTAATGCAGTTGATGTACTGCGTATAAATTTATAATGTCTGATGTATAAAGTCAATTTTTTGTACCTATCCGCTTTTGATAAAAAACAAATGTCTTTTTTTCCTCACGCCAATGTATAGCTACAAATATTTATGAGTTTTTATTAAAGGCATGTTAATGTACCCATTTATTCTTTTTTATGAGATTTATTTTAATAATTGTACCATATCTGATGTAAGTAATACGTTTTTGTATACTTTTATGTTTTTTTTTTAAATATAAAACAAGGTTTTCTAATCATGCCTAAACTTTTGAGACAAACTGTACTTTTCAGTTGCATGCTGCTGCATTAATGCTTGCGGAACGTTTTAAACAATACTATTATTTAAACTAAGTAACAATGTACGAAAAATTTCGAAAACTGTTGTTTTAAAATAGCAAGTTTTCTATAGTTTAATGAATAAGGAGGTCTCGTTAAATGGAAGATACTTTTCGATATCTTTTTATAGAAAGAGATGGATATTCAGGCAAATAGCTGCAACACATTTTGTTTCATTGAAAGTATAGTATATTTTGTTTCCAATTGAATTCTTTCCGTGAAACAACTGCCGAGATAAAGATCGCCCATCAAAGCATGATCTATTTCCAAATGAACTTAAAGTACTCAAGTTTATGTTTTAACAGTGAAGGCTGTGAAAATTTTAAAGATTTCACGTTTCTAACTTTTTTACACATTTTTTTACAGTTTTAAAACAAGATACTTAATAAAGATTTTTTTTTTCGCAGAATATTTCTTGAGTATTAGTACATTAAAAAATTCCTGATGACATTTCAGAAAATTGATGTAACTAAGTAAAAGGTATTTTTAAAATATAAAACAAACTTCAAAACTTATTGAGTATTTTAATATTAGGAGGAATTGGGGCATATTGATGCAGTTTTTTTCAAAGAATTTTTTTGGTGTTTATAAAGTAGAAATTTCAAGTTATTTTTCATGTGGTGTCAAAAAAACTTGTGTAGTGTGTTATAAATGTACAATCGTTGTTTTATATGACGACCTCAGAAGCCAAGGGGTACAAGTGACAAAATGTCGATTTGGAGTAAATTGAGTTTAAAGATAATTGATGTTAAATTGGAACATCAATAACAATTGACTAAATTAAAATAGGAAACATCTGCTTGTTGCATTCTAATCTTTGAACTCTCATTTCAATAACTGTTAAAAAAATAGGGTACAATTTTCTTTAAATGTATAATTAATCAATATTGTTTGTTTTTCGAAAAAAGTGGTTTATCTCTATAACTCCCCAAATAATCAGAAAATGACCTATATTTCTTTACCTGAAATGAAAAAAGCATTATTCCAGATACCCTGTGCACTTAACTCAATTTTTTCAATTTTGTCACCTATACCCCTTGGCTTCTGGGGTCCTCATATAGTATTTTTGCATGTAAGTAAAAAAAAGAAAAAGAAAAAAAAGGCATTTGTATCAATGTGCCCCATACCCGGGGCAGATTGATACACCTCATGGATCACTTTGAAAAGGTTTGGAAAAATGGACACAAAATAACACCAAAGCATGTTTTTCATAGAATATTAGCTAGCAAACCATTTTATATTTATTTATAGAAATTCAAATCACTAACAATTTATTTGTAAGTAATATAAAATCAATCAAAGTTAAATTAATAATGACTTGATGTTCTGGCTGTTCCTTATCTGATTGTTGGCTGTGATAACTTTGTCATATCTGGCAACCACAGCATTATCATCTTTCTGAAGAAAGACGAAAAAATTACCAGGTTTTTTGTTTTTAAATTGGTTTATAAACAAAAAATAATGGATAATTATATTAAAAATTCTGTTTATAATATAATTATCCTTTGTTGTTCTGCAGTTTGTTTCAGTTACTTTACATATCTCATCTCGAAAATACTTTTTTCCATGGAAAATCGATATAAATTCGAGGTTTGCCAGGGTGCCGTCATTTTCTTTTGTTACTTCTACTAACACTACATGTTGGGGGAAATTCGTATGTATTCTGTTTGCAAAAATACTATAAAATATTCTAATATAAAAAAAAATTAGAGCTTTTTCACTTCAATAAAAACTAATATTATAAATTTTTGGCAATAAAAATGGTTGGATTAAGGAGTGTACGGTAAAAAAATAATAAAAGGTAAAGAAAAAATGAACTAGAAAAGGATTTAGGTTGCATCAATGTGCCCCAACATAGACTGTATCAATGTGTCCCATACAGTTATTTTGAATAAAATGAGTCTCAAATCCAACACTTCATAATTTACCTAACAATAAAGAATGAGGACCTGATAAAGAGTAGTTTTACTTACCAGGGAGAGTATTCTTTTTGATTGAAAATACTGCAACAGTTGTTTAGACATTTCAATTGTACAACTCAAATTTACTTTTGACCTACAAAAACAATAAATCACCCGTCCCATTTCATCAAACAACTGAATCATGTCAAGACTGTCTGTATGTAGTTGTGTACACTAGCTTCACCTTTTGGAGCTGTTTTGAAACTTCCTATAATGATCCCGTGAGCTGTAGAGGGGGTTTATCAATGTGCCCCAGTTCCCCCTACTCATTTCACATAATAGAAAAATATTAAACATTGATAGTGTTGTAACTATACGTTTGAATTATTTTGTTTCTAACAAATGAAAAGGAATATATACTTTTTTAGACTAAAGTAAGGAAACAAGATTATGATATTTAGGTGCAAATTTCAATTCAATTACTCTATTTTTGTCAGTTTTAATAAATGGGTCAACTATCTCTAAATTTTAAAAAGGCATCTATTCCAGACTATGTATTGGAACGATGAAATAATAACATCAGAATAATAAGGCTTATTGGATGGTGATGACAAATTATGATGAAAATTATGATAATGATGGCAACTAATTATACACATAACGATTCTAATTCGTATGTAGCAGCTAGTACCAATAATTTTTAATACAAATTTAAGCACATAAAATCCAGGAAAATAATTTCGAAAGTTATCAACATTGCGAAATTCTCAATAATGAAAATGCCATACATAAAATTAATGTTCAACAAAATTCAAAGAAATGTAACACTGTAAAAAGTCGTCTTACAAATGTACAAGAGAAGAAAGAAAGAACATTACTTAACTTAGATATAGATATCTCGGGGGCTGCATTCTTATTAAAAAAAACTTTTTATTACTTGAAGAGAACGACACTCACATATAGTAGACTAGCACACACATTACATACAAATAAAACTTTTTACATAATTCTGGTGCACGCCACTATGAACCAACTTTTTAACATTACTAAGAAAAAAGAACATTTTTAATAGAACTAGTGTTGCCAGTTTTTTTTAACGAAAAATATTACAACTACATTTTTTTTTAATTTAGCAAAACTCAGGTCACGTGACGCGTGACAGTCTATTTTTTTTCTTTCTTTTTTTTCCTTTGGAATGCGCGTGTTACAACACTTCTTTAATTTCAATTGTTAAACCAAGATTTACTCTGTTCCAATAAAATAAGTGTGCGTTTATGGTTACTTCAGGTTGTAAGTTTTAATTAGTTTATCTACTTTTGCAGTTTTATTTTCTCGAATTGTACATTTTAAACAACTGCTCTATTAAAAAACTAATCCGGGACCACTGATATTGAATAATTCCACTTATATTGAAAAGATATATTCAAAGCACTTTAAAATCTTTCTCAAAGGACTGTTTTTGAATTTAAGTACTTATACCACGTTTAAATGCGCTGTACATATCTTACAGACTTACACATTACATGTAAACCATTTTTTACTCGTTGCGATTTTAAGTTTAGGTAAAAGAAATGTAATGTATTATTTTAATAAAGGTGATACATTTATTTTTCAGCGTCAGGTATAAAATCGTCATTTAAATAAGGTTCTACAAAAGAAAAGTCTGCTTTTTGAAACAAACACTTGTTTGAAAAATGGGATTATTTTATTGTGAACATATAGCTTATATTCAAACATAAACCTAATATCCGTTCTTTTTGTCGAAAACTGGAAACGCTACATAAAATGTTTTTGCTGTTGTCGTAACCAAATGCATGTTAAAGTTTCGAAAATTCTTCTTTCGACAAAAGTCTGTGAAGTACATACGATTCGAAAAATACGGAAAGAATGCAACAAAGCATTTTATTGTGTAGAGTTTCTTGGTATGGTATTTTATGATCATTAAATAGAAACTCAAATATACTTTTTCATGTGCAACAACGAGGGCTTGAGTACCACATCACTTTTATGAGCATTAACATTGGAAGTGAAGTGATCATCATTCTTTCAAATAATTTCATTCTATAAAATATTTTTTGTTCGAAAGAATTTTCTATATGTTTAGAACAATATTTTTCAAATTCACATAAATAGAAAATATTTTTTTAAACCCAGAAGAATATTGTTAAGAATATGATAACTGGTTAACATTAATAAAAGTATTTTACTTTTTTTTCATTTTGAACAGAAAAACATATTGCAATCAATAATTTTTTCGATCGATTTACATCTTTAAATGGCCAGAGACTTTAAGAAAAAAAAACATTTATACAAAATGTCTGTGTATCCGTTAGTCGCATTTGAATCGTCCAAAAGTGTATGAAACTATGCACAGAAATGAAGCAAATTTTATATATATATGTTTTTGGCAAATTTTGGTTATGGTAAGCTGATCCCCGTTCACTTTAGAAATATTCCGCCGGAAAGGGACGCTGTAGTAGCAAATTTTGTGTTATTTTCAATATTTGTGCCATCGAAAGGTGTATGAAGATATGCATAGAACTGAAAAAAATGGTGCATTTTTTGGCTTTGACCAGCAGGTCCTCCCTGAATTTGAAAAAATTACACAGGAAGGAGGCGATATAAATGCGATGTCTGTGCTTTTTTCATTATTATATCATCGAAAATTGTATAAAGTTATGCATAGAATTGAAGAAATTTTTTTGTAATAACAGTTTTTTTTTTAATTTGAAAATGTTTTACCCTAAAGGGTTGCTGCAATAGAAATTTTTGTGCCATTTATGCACCACCGAAAATAGAAATTAACCAAATTTATTGTACATTATTTTGATTATGACAATAAGTCTTACTAGATTATGTAAACATTCTGTGGGAAATGAGCGCTATGTTAGCAATTTTTATGTAATTATCTCCTCTTTTTGCAGTTCTATTGTTTATTGTTACCTCGTGCAGCGGCGGGAAATAGTGTTCTGTAAAATCCGTTATTCGCAAACAGCTGATGTACAACAGACTAAATAAAAGCTATTGGTTTTGATAAATATCTTAATTTAGATAAACTTTTTCTTTCTCCAATTTTTTGCTTGTAGCAGAATTTTAAGCTGAAAATCAAAGTTGGTATAGTGTTGAACTAATAATATTTGAGTTTTAACATGTGTAACTACTTTAGAAATATTAAGATGTATGAGATAGAAGAAAGTTTTGCGATTGGCACATCCAACTAGTTGAGAATCGTTTAGAAAAAAATATTTTTACAGTTTGTCTTATATTTAACATGATTACAAATCATATTTTTCTGTGTTTTTTAATTAATGATCAATAAACTTTATTAACAATCTTTTTACCATTTAAATGAATCATTTTCCTGAAATATTTTGTAGCATTTTACTTCTTACACAAACTCGTTTGATATACACAACACACCTATATTTTCCTTTCATTTTATCTATGCAGGTTATTTGAAATCTCAGAAGGCACTGGACGCATCAAACTCTAAAGATTTTTTTTTTTTATGCTCAGGAAGAATAGGTCGTATTCAGTCACAAATTTAAAGGTCTGAATTTTTATTCGCATTAAATAAATATCCTCTTTCCACCAATCAATTTTAAAATGAGTACTAGACTTTTAATCAGATAATCGTCTAAAAGGTGAATAACAGTAGTAGCTTACGAAGTGTGAAAAAGTTCTTATGAAAAGTTTTAAATGGGAGTAGAATCCAAATATTTATGAGTTTAGTTATCGCCATAAACTTGACTACATTCAGATGTCTAATTATTTAGGGCTTACAAGGACACTGGAAAAGTCTTCATTTAGGATCTCTAGATAGAGGAAATTATTAAGGAGTTTGAAGTCAGGATTTAATGCACACATTAATTGCAATGAATAAGTACAGAACACTTAAACGAAAATCATCTTCTCACTCCTCTTCTAACACTCACTGTCTATATGGCCAAAGGTGACCGGCCACTGGCGATTTTAGACATTTTCTCAAATATCTAGAAAAATACATCGAGAATTATCCTACAACTAAATATTTAAAATAACAGTACAGGTCATACATTTCTGTGGAGATTTTTCCCCAAAACTCTATAAGGGATCGTCAACAAATTGAAAAAGAACTAATAACTTTTAGATTACCTTGTCAAAACTAATGTAGCAAAAGCATTCAAAATGTAGATTATGATTAAGTGGCTTATTGAGATAAATTGTCTTAATTTTTATGCGGATAGCATGTATACTCGTAGAGAAATTAAGGTTTTTATAAAAAAAGTACCAAGTTTTTCCAAGTTTTTTGCTTAAAATTTGCAGAGCTCTTAATATAAAAAAATGCTCCTTTCCGAAAATATGACAAGTGACATTGTACACAACACTCTGTAATCAAAATTAAAAGCTAATAAAAATTGTATGAAGAATGAGCAGATTTACTAAATTTTTCATTGTGCATGCTTGGACGCTATCAAAATTCCTTTTGCATATTATGTTATCTAAATGTATAGAGCAACATTTGTGAAAATCTCAAATCATAGCTTGAAAATTCTGAAAGTTTTCTTCGATTGAATATGGCTGTATCCATTTATCTGTTGATTAGTGTCAATATAGAATGCACAATATAGCACGTACTACGATATTTGGATGCAATCCCCCCATTTTTTTTGCTTCATTTTGGGAACAACGGATTTTGAGCTTATTCTATCGTCGAATACTTTCAAAATTTTCAACCTATGATTTTGAGATGTTCGCAAAAGTTGATCTGTATATTTAGCTAACATAATATGCAGATGAACTTTTGATAGCATCCATGCGTGCTCAATGAAAATTTATTTAGTAAATCTGCTCATTTTTCATACATTTATAATTACTTTTTCATTCTGATTACAGGGTATTGTGTACAACGTTGTTTGTCATATTTTTGGAAAAGAGCATTATTTTATTTTAGGAACTCTGAACATTGTAAGCAAAAAACTTGGAACTTTTTTTATAACAATCTTTTTACAAATTTTAAGCAAAAAAAAAAAAAAAAAAAATCCCTGTCGGCTTGGCCTATAGGCGGAGGTAGATTTCAATGAGTGCTCATTTCAACAACAAAAAATAAAGTATGATTAGAGATATACCCAGTTTAATAACTTCATTTGGCCGCTTATGAAAAATTCTTAATTTCATTTTTTTTGCAAGAACTGGTTTTATCAGAATCATCTTCCGCGAAATTCAGCTCAAATGCCCATTTTGAAAACGTATTTTGAAATATATTCTGAATTTATTAAAAAATCAACCAAAACAGTACATTATATAGTTCCTTAATAACAAAAAACTGTCAATTGAATGCGTTTGAGAGCAAAATTGAATATAAAAATGAGTCATAAAATAACCGATTTGTTATTTGAATACATGCTTAAATCTTTAAATATGATAGCTTCGGAAAATTTTGTGCGAAATGCCCAGTTTGACAGCATTTTAAAAAATATATTCTATCTTTATCAAAAAACTGGCCAATGTGTCACATTATATAGTTCCTAAATAAGAGGATCTATAAAGTGGATGCATTTGAGAGCAAAAATGGATTTAAAAACGAGTCAGAAAAAAACGCATTTTCTTATATGAATACTTCCTTAAATTTACAGTCACGATGACTTCTGGAAATTGTGTTCAAAATACCGTTTTTGGCAACCTTTTTAAAAATATATTCTGTCTTTATCAAAAAACTGGCTAATGCATCATATTATATAGTTCCTAAAAATGAGGATCTATAAATTGGATGCATTTGAGAGCAAAAATGGATTTAAAATCGAGTAAAAAAAACAATTTGTTATTTGAATACTTTCTCAAATTTTCAAACATGATCACTTCGGAAAATTCTGTTCAAAATACCCTTTTTGGCAGCCTTTTTTGAAATATATTCTGCCTTTATCTAAAAACTGACCAATGCGTCACTTTATACAGTTTCTAAATATGAGGATCTACTATTTGGATACGTTTAAAATAAAAAATGAGTCAGAATGTAAGCAGTTTGGATTTGAGGTTTTTTCTCCAACTCCAATTTTTGTTTTATTTTTGCTATAAGAATCGGTCCTATGAAAAACTTGTTAGTATAAAAGTTGTAGATATTATTGAGAAGATGCAAAATAAATTTAATTATATTTGATTGCTTAAGAACTGAGTAAGTTATGGATTTTTTTCTTTTTCCTCCCTCCTTTTTCTTTTCTTTTTTAATTTTTTTCTTTGGTAAAAAAGCTGGTTCTATCCAAAAACTTGCAACTACAAATGTTTTAGATATTGTTAAATACATTTATAAAAAATTTAGTTGGATTTGATATCTTGAGAATTGACGAAGTTGTGATTTTTTTTCTCCCAAAAACCCTGTTTTTTTTTTCGCCGCTTGAGCCCATTTTTAACTACAGGGTCATTCCACGTAAAATGAGCAAAAAATTTTAAAATGTCGTGGCCCCATGGTAACCGATTTTAATAAAATTTGATGCACAGGTTCCATTTATATTCAAATAGATCTCTGCAGAATATCTGGACAAAAAATAAATTATTTTAGCAGTTTTGGACATTTAAAAAACTTGTGATGTAGAACGGCATGTGTGCAATCGTCCAATGTTGCAAGTTTAAAGTTCTGTATCTTGAAAAATATTTAACATAAATGAATTTGACTTGCTATTTTATCTTCTTATTTATTTAGCAGTAGCAATCTGGTAACAACGTGATCAATTTTAAATTAGTTGTTAAAATTGAAAATTTGTAAATTTTGAGAAAATTCGGAACGTTAAATTAAAAAAATGATAAAACAAGTTTGAAATTGATGCATAATACAGTATTTCATATGAAGATTGAATTCCCCAAGTCTGATAATTATCATTTAATTCACTCATTTTCAAAAGAACTTAGAAACACTAAAAAAAATTACAAAATCATATTTTTCCCTCTTATTTATGCTCAAATTATAAATAAAGGCCAGGTCCGGCATAAACAATATTGCACAGACATAAAGATTAATAAGTCTATAATATGCTAGAAAAATTTCAATAGTGCCTTTTTATTTCTAACAATTAAAAAAATGTGTTCAAAAAGGTAATTGTGTTACACTCCACGCAAAACTTTTCTTTAAATTTGCGCGCTTTTCTAAAAAAATTGTACGATTTCAAGGAAAAAAATAGTGCTGCCATCTATAGGCTTTTTATATTACTAGATAATTAATTCTTCAAGTCTCATCGCTTTTATTATAAGCCTGTAGCAAAAAAGAAAAAAGAAAAGAAAAGAAAAGAAAGGCGAGAGGTAACGTTTGAATATTTAAAATAGACACTTTTATCTATAATATCAAATAATTTGAAAATATATAAAGTTTTCCTTCTTGTGTAAAAATGCAATAGAAATATTGCCTTTTCCCATCAAGTTTGTCCTTATTTATTTTTTTTAGCATTAAGGACTCAAAAAGGCATACATGAAATTTTTTCCATATAAAATACGTACTTTTATCAATAACGTCAAATAATTCCACACTTATAAGAGATGTCCTTAATTTTTATTAATAATAATTGAATTTTATCCTTGAATTTTTTCCTTTATTTTATTTTTTAATTAAGGAATAAAAAATCGAATCCTAAATTACGCCAATTTCTTACTTATTATCCATTCTTACCTGAAAACAATTTATGATATAGTCTTTTCATCTCTAAAGCTAATAATCAAGACTGAAATTTGAATACTTCCTCAAATTTTCAATCATGATCACTTCGGAAAATTCTGTTCAAAATACCCTTTTTGGCAATCTTTTTTTAAATATATTCTGTCTTTATCAAAAAACTGGCCAATGTGTCACATTATATAATTCCTAAATGAGAGGATCTATAAATTGGATGCATTTGAGAGCAAAAATGGATTTAAAAACGAGTCAGAAAAAAACGCACTTTCTTATTTTAATACTTCCTTAAATTTCAGTCACGATGACTTCCGAAAATTCTGTTAAAAATACCCTTTTTGGCAACCTTTTTTTGAAATATATCCTGCCTTTATCTAAAAAACTGACCAATGCGTCACTTTATACTGTTTCTAAATAAGAGGATCTACTATTTGGATACATTTAAAATCAAAAATGAATTTAAAAATGAGTCAGAATATAAGCAGTTTGGATTTGAGGTTTTTTCTCCAACTCCTATTTTTGTTGAATATATTTTTGCCATACGAATTGGTCCTATGAAAAACTTGTCAGTATAAAAGTTGTAGATATTATTAAGAAGATGTAAAATAAATTTAATTAGATTTAATAGGTTAAAAATTGACGGAGTTATTGATTTTTTTCTTTTTTTCACCCCCCCTTTTTCTTTTCAATTTTTTTCATCGATAAAAGTTGGTCCTATCAAAAACTTGTAATTACAAAAGTTTTAGATAATTTTGAGAACATTTATAAAAAATTTAGTTGTACTTAATATCTTGAGAATTAACGAAGTTATGAATTTTTTTCTCCCAAAATCCATGTTTTTTTCGTCCCTTGAGCCCATTTCTAAATTTATCAAAAATCTGTCACGCATAAACTTTTGGCCCATTTCTAAGAAGTAATATAAACTTTAAACCAATTCGATATCTATTTTAGTTAAGAAATTATGGCGTTTTTTCGATTTTCACAAAAACCCTCGCTATTTCCACCCCCTTGGACCGATTTTGCCCAATAACGAACTTAGCCGAGATTTTATACATCTTGATTTTATGTATCAGTTTGGAAGAGATTGGAGCAAAACTATAGAAGTTATCTTGTCCATAAGAATGTGATATATACACTTTTTTACTGATGGTAGTTTTGGGGTCTAGGGGTCATGATCGGCGTAGATCTACAAAAATTTCACAAATTCTAACATTGGTGCAATCGCAATAGGTAGTATTTCTTACGAAATCTACCTAAAACTTGGTACTGCTTTTATAAAAAACCTTAATTTCTCTATGAGTATACTTGCTATCCGCATAAAAATGAGCACGGTGTATATCAATAAGCCACTTAAGAGCCCTTATTTTGAAATTCTGACAAAAAAGTGATGTTTTTATAGTTGTATTTTTTAATTGCCTTGATATTTTTTCATGTTGAAGTAAATCATATTTAATGAATTATCTACAATTTTGAAGCCCTGAAATTTTTTTATCTTCCCTACAGAAAATATCAAAGTTCACATTTGTGAATGCCATTTTTATGAAAAATGAAATCTCAATATATTTGGAGTTGTATATCTCTGGCAAGCAACAACATCCCAAAATTTTTTTGGCATAAACTTATACAGCTCATATTCAAAATATTAGAATAATTGAGAAAAAGTAATAAGAAAAAAATATTTGTCATTTATTTATTTTTTATACTAAGTAAATGCAATTAAATTTCTTATAAATTAAATCTGGAATGTTTAGATAAGATTTTAACATTTATAAAATATAAAATACAGCACAATAAATTAGGTATACAGCTTCCTTAAACACACCAGAATATTAGAATAAAATTTAGATTGGTTCAAAATATTAGAATATTTTGTTTTATGCAACAATATTACCTTATGAATATGAAGTAAATGGTAGTTAATATTTTGTAGCATCCCCTTTAGCTTTCATAACAGCGTACAATCGATCTTGCATACTATATACAAGGTGTTTACAAACATTTCTATCAATATTAGCCCAAATAGACTTTATACGTGCCACTAACTCAGTTTTACTTGAAGGAGGATTTTCTTGAAGTTTTTTCTTCATTATACACCATAAGTTTTCGATGGGATTAAGATCTGGTGAATTTGGTGGCTAAGGAAGTACCTTAATGTTGCGTTGGCGGAACCAATTCTTAGTTGACACCGAGGTATGCGGGGACGCTAAATCTTGTTGAAAGATGAAATCATCTTCAAATAAATCTTCTGATGATGGAATCATGTAATATTCTAAAATTTCTTGATATATCAGAGAGTTAACCTTTTCGTAGACGATGCATAACTTTCCAGGTCCTTCTGCACTCATACAACCCCAAACCATGACACTGGCAGCAAATTTTACGGAACGTTTAAGGCATTCTTTATCAAATGCTTCTTGCTTCATTCTCCAAACTCGAATACCTTGATTACCATATGAAACACAAAACATACTTTCATCACTAAATAATATATTTTTCCAATCTTCATTGCTCCATAAACGTCTTGATTTACACCAATTCAATCTTATACGCTTTTGTCTTGCAGTCATGAGAGGTTTTGTTTTTGGTACACGAGATTCAAATTTAAATTTATGGAGACGTCTTAATGTTGTCGATGTAGAAACTTCAACTCCTTCTTCTTTCCATTTTCGGTGCAAGAATCGTACACTTTTAAAACGGTTTTTCTTAACTATACGCTTCAGTTTCCTGTCATCTCTAGCAGATGTTTTTGGTTTTCGGCCACCATTTCGGCGATTATTTTGAAATTTTCCAATTTTTGAATATTGTGTTAGTATTTTACTAACGCTCGATTGCGAACAATGTAAATAATTCGCTATAAAACATTGATTTTTACCGTGCCGATACAAATCAACCATACGAAGTTTAGTAGATTCAGGAATATCACTCATACGTCCCCATTTTAAGACGAAAAAGAAACAAACTGCAAAAAAGAATACTGATTTTAAATAAAATAGTCTGAATTTAATCAATGATGCCACCAATTAAGAATTGGTAATAATTAAAGGAGAATTAATGTGAAATATTCTAATATTTTGAACCACTTGAATAAATATTCTAATATTTTGACTTTTCAAAATAATTTTTTTTGCAATTAATCTTTTCAAAAATGATATTAAATTTAAGATAAAAAGTAAGTTTAATCAACAATAAGTTCTTAATAAAAATATCGTTTGCATATTTTCATTAAAAGACATTAAATTACCAAACGATATTTTCAATTTCTAAAAAAAAGGTAATTATTCTAATATTTTGAATATGAGCTGTAGTATAACACTACCTGATTATTAAAATTTGTTTCCATGGGGCATTGTTATTTTACATTGTTATGTTGCCACAAAGTACAGTCAAAATGACGTTTTGTCCATTTTCTGCTCTTAATATCTTATTTAAGCTATAACACCCCAAAGTTTTTCTTATAGAATATGAAAGTGCACTACTAGGACAAGCTAAATAATGTAGTAGTGCAGAGCGATATTGTTGCTGTTAGTAGCTATAACCTGTTAAATATTCAAAATTTCCAAAACCTGCAAAATTTACAGTAGTTTATTTCAAAAAAGCGCCACGGTTGAATGAAAAAAATATCACGCAATAGTTGAACATATGTACAAAAACATGGAAAAAAAAAAGAAGTGGGGCCTCGTGATATTTTTTTATTAAAAAAAAAAAAGACAAAATTTGTAAGAAAAGCAATGTCCATCATCACATTTTTTTCTTAAGAGAAAATGAAACATCCCGTTTCTCTTTCGGAAGAGGCGACAAAAAAGTGACATTTCATTTACTCATAGGGAAAAATCATAGAAAGACGAAAGAGAATTTGGATGTTTCATTTTTTCTTATGAGGAAAATGTGATCGTAGACATTTCTTTTCTAGTAATTTTTGTCATTTTTTTACTAAAAAATATCACGAGGCCCCACTTTTTCTTTTACATGTTTTTGTACGCATGTTCAACTATTGCGTGACATATTGAAAATATCCATCAAATCGTGAAATATCCATCAAAAATACAACTTTGTCTGATTTTCAAAATAAAGGCTCTTAATCATAATCTACAGTTTGAACGCTTTTGCTACATTAGTTCTGACAGGGTAATCTAAAAGGTATTCGTTCTTTTTCAATTTGTTGACGGTCCCCTATCTAGTTTTGGGAAAAAAATTTCCCAGAAATGCATAACCTATACTGTATGTTTACTACTTAAGAGTTCCAGGATGATTCCTCATGTATTTTTCTAGATAATTAACAAAATGTCTAAAATCGCAAATGGCCGGTCACCTTTGGTCATATAGTTTATATATGTATGTGTATATATAAAATTTTACCTTAAAAAGTCCTTTAGGTTTTTACTAAATTTTATATCGTCCCGTTTTGGGACACAAAATGCCATTTATGCTAGATGGCATGTTCGAAACAAGGGGCCACTACTGGTGAACGCATTTCTCTGGGAATGAAGGTCGAAACGGTTTTTTAGGTTTTTGAATATTTGACAATAAACGAAATCTCTAAATTGGGAACATTTTACCAAATTTGGCGATATTTAGTGAGCAACTTGAATTTGTAAATTACCTATGCCAAAACACACGAATGGCGCCAAACAAAAGAATGTCTTCAAATTTAATATTTTGTAAAACTTGATTAAATTTTGCAAAAAAATTAGCTTTCAGAATCTGAAGGATTTTGCTAAAAATTCCCAATAAGAAGCAAAAATTAATCAATTAAATGTAATTATTTCCATTTTACAGTGAAATAAGTAATTTAAAGTTTCAAAATATGCACATAAATAAACATTGATTGTTTCTGCGATTAAAACAGTTATAAATTAAAACAATTTGCAGAAATAACACTACGAGAGTTTATTGTTATAACGAATTCAACGCAAAACTATTCTCACTGAATTTAAAAAAATTAGACTTTTTTTATATAAAATTTGAATTCGTATAAGAGTATAAGTGTTGAAAAGAAAACTATTTTATTTTCATATTTCTGGTATAAGAGTTTACCAACTAAAAAAAAATTCAACAATAAAAATCACCAAATAAAGTGCATTATCTCTGTTTATATAGTTTATTTTAAAAGGGCATTTTTTCAAATGTTTAACTGATCTTATTTAATTAAACAGGAAAAAAGCTGTTAGATGATCAACAACGCCTGATTCGATCTTGTAATTACTCAATCAAAGGGAAATCAGAAGAAAGTTCCATATCCTCCCTTTTTTTTGCAATAAAAGTTTCAAAGTGGTTGCTGCAATCTTTCGCATTTGAGGTTATACATCATTTATATAAATATGCATCGTTTATAACATAAAACTGTATGTTTGTAAAAATTAAAAAAACTTTGTTTTTGTGCCAATTTGAAAAACTTGGCAAGATGTTAAAGTTAGCTTTTGGCTTAATTTTCGATTAATTCAACAACTGTGCAAACCAGAACCAAGGATATGAAACTCGTCCCAGAAATGAATGGAAACCCGTTTATTTTGAGATCTGTATTTATTTTTAGATTTTTGTTCAATATTCTGCAATATTTTAAAAGTCAACGAAACTAGCATAATTTTAGAGTTTTTGGTAGTTTAGTGGGGATTGGTTTTCACGAGCGTAGCACGTAGGAGGTAGAACCCTTTAGTAATAATAATAAAATAAGATTAACATTCGTGTCTTAAAAGTTAAAAAGCCTACAGCAATCGAAAAATGTTTCTTTCTTTTACTTTTTTCGCATATATATGTTTTAACATTTTTGACTATCATACGATTTGCTAAAGCATTGTGATGGTACGAGTTGGAATCATCCTGTGAAAAAAAGATCCCACTTTAACTGGAAGGAAGAAATGGTTTTATTTACTTATGTCACAACTTTATTTTAAAATTAGATGCTAAAATTAATATAGCAAAAATTCGTTTTAAATAGTTAGGGATTTATTTGCTTTTATCATTTTCCACAATAAATTTTATTCCGCTTTTGATTATTTTCAAGTTATTTATTCCAGAATGTTTCACATTTTCTTACGTTAGTATTTTTTAGCTCACAGGATATCACAGCCTGAGAGCTTATGTGCCCGCCCGTTCTGTATGTATGTGCGTACGTTCGTACGTAACGCGATAACTCATGATAAAAATATCCCATCCACTTGCAATTTTGTATATAGGCATATCCTGATAAGGCGCTTCCCTGATTAGTTTTTGGAGTTCATTCAATATGTATAAGAGGGGGGACGGGGGGCTCATGCCCCTCCCCTTAATTTATATGAATGGGTTTTTCATGCAGAAATATTAGTTTTTGTTTAAAATTTACACATAGGATCATTCTGATAAAGCGCTTCCGTGACTGGTATTAGGTGTTCATTGGATAAATATAAACAGGGGAAATGGGGGTTCTAATGCCCCTCCCCTTAATTTATATAAATGGGTTTTTCAGGCAGAATTGTCAGATTTCGTTCAAATCTCTGAATAGTTTTGGAAGTTTAATGGTTAAGTATATAAAAGAGAAGGATAATTCTTCTTTAATTATATAAATGGGATTTTTATTAAGAATTTTCCAATTTGCTCTAAATTTTGGATATGGATTTTTAATATGATAAAGCATGTCCCTGATCAGTTTAGAGGGTTCAATGATTAAGTATAAAAAAGGGAAAGGGGGGAGCTGTTTACCCTCCTTAATATTTTTTTTCGAACGGAATTAACCCTTGAAAATGTAAGGCTGTAATGTACAATTAGTATGCGTAGCCTGTGAGCTCAATGCCATCAGTTTAACTGGGCAATATTCTTTTTATTAGTAATTAAAACCTTACTTAAGTTAAAAATATCTATGTTACAATTCTCAATTGATTTTAATTCTATTGCGTCAAAAGACATTAATCAATTCATATTTATTTGCTACATCAGCGCTTCTATGACAAATCTTGTTTTTTTTCTTTTTTAGCGATATGTTTGCTGATTCAAATGCCGTACAATCCATTAATAGGGATTTAGTCGCTCATTAATTGATGCAAATTGATATATGCTTTTTTACGAGACTAATATTACTTATTTAGGTTGTATTATTATAACTTTTATACATAAACAAATAATATTTATCCACTCATAGAAATGTTGCTATGTCACCAATAGGAATTTTATAGTCATATATTTTTAAGAAGAATAAAATTATGTGTTGCAAAATGTTCTTTACTATAGGGGAGATTGGGACAGATGAAAACGTCACAATTATTCACTGGATATCATATGTTTTTCCTATTTGAAAAAAATACCAACAATTACAGCACCTGTAGTCATATTGTGAAAAACAAATTTGAGCTATTTGACATTGTGTTTGTCAACAGTAGCCAAAACACTGTTTATATATATCTCAAAAATAAAATCTCAGTTTCAATTTGCTAAGCAATAACTTTATTCATTCATTTATTTATTCGAATTTTAATGTTTTATCATAAACTATGAATATTAACAAATGTTTTTGGTTAAAAAAATCATTTAAAGCTGATAAATGTTAATTATTTGCCATTTTAACCCTAGTGGCCACGTGGGACACTTGTGAAGGACTGACTAGTTGGGGCAGATGTGAACAAATCGTAAGTGCCCTAATAATCAGTCTGTGCTTGTCTTCGTTTCAATTAATTTTATTAGAAATAATGTGAGCAGCAATATCTAATTTCTCTGAAATAGGTGAATTATCGTTCTACAACATTTAACTTTGTACTGAAACTTAAAGAAAAAAAACCTGTTAACTTATTGAATCGTAATTTAAATAAATTTAAGGTTTTTTTTGAATGCAATAATGTCATTCAATATTCACTAAACGGTATCGGTATACAACAATATTTTTTATCCATTGTTAATACAAAAAGCATTACATTAATTAATTTTGAAAATTTTTCTATTTCAATTCGATTTCTTTCTACAAACTTGAAATGAAAATGGAAATAGATATCAGTAATATCCTAAGAAAGTAAAATTTCTGAATTGATAGTTATGATAAAATCCTGATTGTAAGCACCCCCCTCTCTTTTAAAAGCAAAAGAATTATATTTAAGGGTGGTGGAATCTTATAATCGAGATTTTCTAAAATAAAATCATTAAAAACCCTTCTTAATCACTAATTTAGAAGTAAATAAGAAATACATGGGTGAAAATATTTCGTATTTTGGCAGATTTCTGATAAATATTACCTAAATGCTTGCTTTCTAAAACCTTCCCAAAACAAAAAATCCTATACAAAAATTTGAAAGCTTAGTTATGTTTTCAGATATAATTTTTTGTTTCTTATTTTATTGCAACAATATTTAATCAATCACGTTTTTCTCTACTCAATCTACTTATTTTCGATTTATAATCTTGTGCTTAAACATATTCCCCAGATACCAGAGTAATTTGTACATACTTTTTTTCTTTATAGTGAATTTAACACATAATATAACTAATGATTATGATGACAAATAAATAACAGAATAAAAAGCATATCAAAGGTTATATTTTCCCTGTGTTTACATGTGCTCTACGTGTGTTCACAATTACACTGCTGGTGGGCATATGTGAACAATTTTTTGAATTTATAAAATTACTAAAAAAGTAAGAACTAAGAAGGTGATTAAAAAAAAAATGTGTAAAAAAAAGTTCTGTTTACTATATTCAGTAGTTTTTTGTTTATAGAAATAAACCAAGTTATGAGAAAAAGTTATGTGAGCTGTTCACATGTGCTCAAATCTCCCCAATCAGTTCTCTGAGAGTGGCGCTCTTACTCTGAGTTTTAAAACTTTTAAAGACATTCCACGATTGTTGCTCTTATTTTTAACTCTTTTCAACATAGTTGAGATTTTGCCTCCTGGCCGTCGCGTCCGGCTGTGTTCTAATTTTTGTAAATATACACGAATAGCCACGAAGCTTTTATATGGTATCGAAGTTTACTATACAATGTTTGGTATTAAAGTATGCTGCACTGTTGCAAAATATTTTATACTATACGTAATCTTTGAGAATCGCGCTCGTACTCATAGTTTTAACACATTGGTGAACAGTAGGAACAAGTGAAGTTTGATAATTAACAATATATGTTTTTGTAATTTTTAGAATAATAGAAGTATAGTTTTATTCTTTCTGCTTAAATAAACTTAATTTTGATTAATTCAATACTTTTATTTGGGTTGCAGCTATAACCGTCATGGCGGCAGCGGTCTCTCGACACTAAATAATTGGACGATGGCGGCTATAACAGCAAAAATTAAAAAACGTAAATGACAGTTTTCATGACTCAAATATGCAATTTTTGTGTGAAACATAGTATTTTGGGGAAGTTTTACATGAAATGTTAGTTTGTAATCAAATAAAAATATATAAATGACAAAAAAATTTAATTTTACAATTATTACACATTATTTTCGGTATGCCATGTTCCAAAACATGACACTAGGTTCCTACTTATACGCCGGTAAATGCACATTTGTGCCGCTACAGCTGTAGTGTTTAAAAACGATCGTTTCGTTTTGGACGGCTATTTGCCTTCATGCCACACAGTGAACATTGCTTTGACGGCTATAGACACAAGTGTCCATCAACGTGTTAAAAGGCAATCTACGGTTGATGCTATTGTTTTTAACACTTTCCAATATAGTTAGAAAGTTTTCATGACTTCTATTTCCTTGCCTGGCTGTGCTCAACTCTCATAAATATACTCGGATTGCCATGTATTTTTTATTTGGCATCGAAATTTACTTTATAATATTTGGCATTAAAGTATGTACTACTGATGCAAATATTTTTTATTGTGCCTGTTCTCTGAGAATCGCGTTCGTATTCCGAATTTTAAAGGCATTCCAAGATTGTTGTGCATAATTGTAAAGGTATAGAGAACTATTGATAAAAATGGATTTATATTGAGTTACATGTTTTCTAATTTTTTTTTATAGATATCTCTTTTTACTGTATGGTAAAGGAAAATTCTTAATAGCATTCAGTTACTATTGGAAGGCGATTCATAATATGTACTTGATGCATGATTTTTCGATCTTATTATATGTTGTTGTATGTCAACTGTGGATATATGGATGAATATTCCATCTTGTCAAGATTTCTATATTTCCAGTGTCTATGTGATTAATATTGGTAAAATGTGAATTTTTCAATAGTTTACGCACCATGGTTTTACTGCACGTAGCTGTTCGTGTATTTAAAGCAAAATTTCTGATATGGTTGATGATTTTTGTAATGCGGCCTGTATTTTCTAAAGAAGGAGCTAGCGCACAGAGTACGCCAATCAGTTTTTTCTGGATGTAAATAACAGATTATTTAATCATAAGTTTACCTTCCTTTACTCTCGTAGAAATATCTCCATTTATATTTAGTTTCTTTTTAATAAGGTTCCTCACCAAATTATTGTAAGAAACTAGGAAGTATATGTGGAAATTTTAAGCAGAGGATGAGAAAAATCGCCTGGTGTACTCCACAGATAGATCCTTTCAAACTTCATTGTTCGCCAGTTCCTCCAACTGAGGATTAAACTATTGGATCTACGAAGGCAGTTTAGTGCTTCTTTAGAATAAAGATTTGATTCGGCACATGAAGCCTGTTAACTTTAATGTTTCAAGTTTTTAATTTTATGTTCTTTAATCTGTATAGAAAGTAACTTTGAATTCTCTAGATGTGGTGAAAAAACTGACTGAATATTTTACGATGATTAAAGTGAAAGATTAATATATTTTGCAAATTAACTTTTTCAAGAAATTTTGAATTTTATAAGTTAACCCAATCACCAATAAAGTTACTGAATAAAACTGGCGTCATTTGTTAAAAACCATACATATTTAAGTAATGCTTTAGTTTGAAATTGTCGCTTGAATGGAGGAATACAAAATTTTTTTTAACTTTGTTTACATCTAATGGAATAATCAGGCTTCGATTATTTGGAACATAATCTGTCTTTAGTAAATAAAAAAGAATATTGCCCAGTTAAACTGATGGCATTGAGCTCACAGGCTACGCATACTAATTGTACATTACAGCCTTGTATTTTCGTTAATTCCGTTTGAAAAAAAAAATTAAAAAGGGGTAACAGCTCTCCTCTTTCTCCTTTTTTATACTTAATCATTGAACCTCCTAAATTATCAAGTACATGCTTTATCATATTAAAAAAACCTATATCCAAAATTCAGAGCAAATCCGATATTTCTTTATAAAAACCCATTTAGCATTTATATAATTTAAGAGGAGTTATTCTCCTCTTTTATACTTAACCATTAAACTTCCAAAACTATTCAGAGATTTGAACGAAATCTGACAATTCTGATTGAAAAATCCATTTATACAAGTTAAAGGGAGGGGCATTAGAACCCCCGTTCCCCCTGTTTATACTTATTCAATGAACACCTAATAACAGCCACGGACTCGCCTCATCAGAATGATTCTATATCTAAATTTTGAACGAAAATTGTTAATTCTGCATGAAAATCCCGTTTATATCAATTAAGGGGCGGGGCATGAGCCCCCCGTTCCCCCTGTTTATACTTATTCTATGATCACTTAATAACAGCCACGGTATCGCCTCATCAGAATGATCCTATATCTAAATTTTGAACGAAAACTGTTAATTCTGCATGAAAATCCCGTTTATATCAATTAAGGGGGGGAGGCATGAGCCCCCGTTCCCCCTGTTTATACTTATTCAATGAACACCTAATGACAGTCACGGAATCGCCTCATCAGAATGATCCTATATCTAAATTTTGAACGAAAACTGTTAATTCTGCATGAAAATCCCGTTTATAGCAATTAAGGGTGGGGGCATGAGCCCCCAGTTCCCCTTCTTATACATATCGAATGAACTCCAAAAACTAATCAGGGAAGCGCCTTATCAGGATATACCTATATACAAAATTTCAAGTGGATCCGATATTTTTATCATGAGTTATCGCGTTACGCACGAACGAACATACAGAACGGACGGGCACATAAGCTCTCAGGCTATGATAGCCTGTGAGCTAGAAAGTGATGTTCCGTCACACAAATTACCATTCATTTTATTTGTATGACGCGGTTGTTGATGATAATATGGAATTTATTTAAATTTGTTTAAATTTTAATCATCAAAATTTTGGGATTCAGTTTAAAATTTAGTGTAGCCGTGATTAGAGAGAATTTGGACAAATCTAGTAAAGATATATTTTACGAATTATGTTTCACTAGTACAAAATGGAAATTTTCAGAATAACATCTTGAAACATTTTAAGACATTTTTAAAACATTATTTGATTATAATAAAGTAAGTTTTGGATTATTAAACCAATTAAATTAACAATATAAGTGTCCCATCCCTCCCATTATGTGAGGGAGGGATAGGACCTGTTTTAAAATTATTGAAAATTCCTATTTAAATTTCAAAAATATGATGCAAAAATGACAAACACAATGTAAAATTTACCTTCCTAATGTTTATTTTAAATCAAAACATTTATTTTGTGTTATATTATACTTTGTAAAATCTATATCAAATAAAAAATATACTTGTGTCCGACTATTGCCACCAATTAATTTAGGTGGATGTAACTTTGAAATTGTAAATTATTCATTAATAATGGAACAATCAGTTTCTTGTGGCAAGACGAAATTTCATTTCTCATTTTTCTTTACAAATAGAGTATTGTCATATAAAAATATAAATTTGCAGTTTGGTTTGGATAATTATTTCTAAACAGTAATATTTTCTTTTAAAAAACTAAGGGAATTCATATTAAAAAATAATTATAAATATTTAATAATAATGATTGACATTAATAAATAATACATGAATAAGAAAAAAAATTTACTGCTTTAATTTTTCAATGCACATTTGTTTTAAAAAAAGTTACGAAATTAGTTTAACTCTTTAACTTCCAAAATAACAAGTATTATTCATTATACTTTTAAATTCCGAAACAAGATAGTTTGGTAAATATAACAGGGGAGACTAGTACACAAAGGTCCACTTTTGTAATTTTATTTTTTTTCTATTTAATGGTAAATTTAATCTGCTTGAAAATATTCTTGAACATTTATTTCTTAAGTATTTATACATGCCTCAGATATTTTATTCAGGACATAACCTCAAATACATAAAAAAAAAGTTTGTATTCATTCATTAAGTGGACCAGTATACCTCTGAAGCGAGGAGCATTAAGGTATTCCATTCCGCCCAAATCTCTCCTATCCTGTTTTTTCGACAACAACAATTTTTTATATGGAAATCAGAAGTAATGTTTTTCATTTTTCTTTTCGGGGGGGGGGGGGGAGGGTGCTTAAAGTGAAATTTCGAAAGCTATTATTTTTTCACACAATCTTATTGCTTTCTAAGTAAGAACGGAAATAAACTTGATTCATAATGCATAAAATGTAACATAAAATAAAGAAATAAAAGGAAAATTATTTTTCTGATAATAATGACATTAAAATTTAAATGACATAAAAAGAAATATTAACTATATATTTTATCGGTAATTATGTTTATCAAACTAATTTCCTGAACAAATTATAAATTACATTTAGTTTAAAATATTCTTTTTCAAATTTAATTAATTGAAAAACATAATATTAACATAATTATAAAAATAAATGTTCCATCAGTCTGTGTAGGAAAAAAAACCGTAATTGAAAGAGTTTATGGATGCAAATTTTCAGTTTACAAATTAATAGTTTGTGATTCGAATAAAAATAATTTTAATTATTAACATTAGTTCGATAAAAACTACCCTGAACTAATTAGTATGTAGCAGAAACGAATACATTTTAGTTTGCATTCTCATATAATCAAATTTTTAAAAACATTTTACGAATTTTTGTTTATATACAAATTTTTATACTACTGGCAATAATTGAGCTTTTTATTTTGTCCCTAAATTTCAAGTATAAGTAAACAGAATCATATCTACAGGGTGATTCTGAATTCATCATCAATATTTGGTGGGGAGGTAGGGAAAGGAAAAGAACACTATTTCACATAGGAAACCAAGGGTCCCAAAGTCTTCCGAAGGAGGTAGGCGCCATTAAAGTTTAGGGTCCAAAAATTCAAATGATTATAAAAAACAGAAAAATTGATCGATTCGTTTGCGGTTTTCACTAAAATTATTCTTTATGTCAGTATTGTCTTGAAAATAAATTATAAAGATAAATTTCAAAAAATGACGATAGAGGGCGCTTCAGACTTTAGAGTAACGAACAACTATTTTTTACCGTTATTTTTTGCATTTCATTAAAGGTTTCATAAGCGTAGACTTAAATTTTGAGCTCAAAATCTAAATAGTTGGAAGCAGTAAGTAGCACAAACTTAACTGTGTTCAGAGGGTTTTAAATTCAAATGATTATAAAAAACGGAAAAATTGGTCGATTGATTTGCGATTTTCACTAAAACTATTCTTTATGTCAATATTTCCTTGAAAATAAATTTTAAAGATTAATTTCAAAAAATACCGATAGAGGGCGCCTTAAACTTTAGAGTAACCAACAACTATTTTTAAGCGCTATTTTTTGTATCTAATTAAATGCTCGCAAATGCTTAGATTTAAATTTTGAGCTCAAATTCTAAATCGATGGAGGGGTTAAGAAGCGGAAACTGAACAGTGTTCAGGAGTTAAAATGTTACCCTCCCCACCCCTTGAACATATTTCAAATTTCCGCACTTAATTACTCAAAACGATGCAGATTTTGAGCTCAAAATTTAAGTTTGAACTTTTACAAGCATTTAATTAGATACAAAAAATAACGGTTAAAAATAGTTGTTGGTTACTCCAAAGTTTAAGGCGCCCTCTAACGGTATTTTTTAAAATTAATCTTTAAAATTTATTTTCAAGGAAATATTGACATAAAGAATAGTTTTAGTGAAAACGGCAAACGAATCGAACAATTTTTCCGTTTCTTATAATCATTTGAAATTTGAACCTCCCCACCCCCATTGAACACAGTTCAGTTTGCGCTACTTAACCACTCCCAACGATTCAGATTTTCATCTCGAAATTTAAGTTTATGTCTAAGCTTTTAAAAAATTTTTATGAGATGCGAAAAATAATGGTAACATATAGTTGTACGCTACTCCAAAGTCTAAAGCGCCCTCTATCGGCATTTTTTGAAATTTATCTTTATAATTCATTTTCAATAAAATACCGACATAAAGAATAGTTTTAGTGAAAATCGCAAATCAATAGACCAATTTTTCCGTTTTTTATAATCATTTGAATTTAAAACCCTCTGAACACAGTTAAGTTTGTGCTACTTAACTGCTTCCAACTATTCAGATTTTGAGTTCAAAATTTAAGTTTAAGTCTACGCTTACGAAATCTTTAATGAGATGCAAAAAATAACGGTAAAAAATAGTTGTTCGTTACTCTAAAGTCTAAAGCGCCCTCTATCGTCATTTTTTGAAATTTTTCTTTATAATTTATTTTCAAGACAATACTGACATAAAGAATAATTTTAGTGAAAACCGCAAACGAATCGATCAATTTTTCTGTTTTTTATAATCATTTGAATTTTTGGACCCTAAACTTTAATGGCGCTTATCTCCTTCGGAAGACTTTGGGACCCTTGGTTTCCTATGTGAAATAATGTTCTTTTCCTATTCCCTAACTCCCCACCAAATATTGATGATGAATTCAGAATCACCCTGTATAATTTATCATTTTTTTTTTTCGTGATAAATGTATGCGCATTTGGTTATGAAGAAGGAACACATGAGAATAATAATAATGATAATAATAATAAACATATCGCTCCACGACTTATTTCGATATAGGTTATACACAGATCACTTACTGATCAACTTTGACAATGTCACGGATACAATATTTTTCAAGCTATTTTGTTCAGCTATTCGAAAGTCAGATAAAAAAAATCCAGACACGCAATATTTATATAAAAAATATTCTAGAATCAGCTGGAATTTTAAGAAGCCGACAAATGCTGTTACGCAAGCAACAAAAATTTCAGTTCCATAGTTCAAATTCATTTCAAAACTGAGTTTGAAGGCAGGATTGATTGTACCTGTGTAACTTCCATCTGATGCATTTTATATCTGTATTTCTTAAGGGTGTATTCTGATCAAAACCGCTAATTTTCAGATTTATTTTTCAATTCATTTTTGCTCTCAAATGCACCAAAATTTCAAAATCTCTTATTTAAAAACTACATAACGTGCCGTGTTCATCGATTTTTCGGTAAATGTAAAAATATTGCAAAAAATCCTGCCAAAAATGCCAATTTGAACATAAATTTTCGAACATTGAGATCTGGGAACGAAAAAAATTATCGAACTGAGAAAATAATTGTTTATAAATCAAATTCTAATTAATTTAGTGGAAACTTACATCACACGGCATCTTATACATCACTTCAAAAATAACCCTAGCAAGTTTCGTGTTTCTACTTTTAAAAATGAGTCTGAAAATGTATCGGAAAATTTCGAGCTGTTGAATGTGGAAAAACATTTTTTCGAATACACCCTTAATTTTAATTTCTATAAAATTCATGATTAGAGCAAAAACTGATCAACTTTATAAACATCGTAAATCTTTATTACTATTTAACTACCGTAAATTACCAAAATAAGCCCCCACATATTTACCAATCTGCATAAATCCTGAAAAATTTATAAATTCGAAATACAGTAAAACCCCGCTAATTCGGACCCCGTTAATCCGGATCTCCCCATAATGCGGATCAGTTTGAAAAGTTTATTTTAAGTTTGGGAAGCGATCAGCAAAATTTAAACAACATTAATTCATTTTATTTTCGTATTCTGAATTAATAAAATTGGTTTCTGAAATATTTTCAGAACAATACCTTAATCTTTTTCATTTTAACTCTTTGATGTTACCTTTCAAAGAAAAACTATGCATCACTTAAAGTTTGGTTGTTGAGAGTAATCTCCGAAAGTCATGGAGGAATTTATGGTCTACAAATTGTGATTTCTTGAATAAACAAGCAAGCTTGAAACAGAAGGAAAAATAGGCGAAGGTGAAAGGGAACTTACTCCTGAAGATTCTGTAAGCTTGTTAAAAAAAAAACTGATGGTTCTAAGATGTTGATATCATTGACATTTGCAACTGAATGAAGTGAAAAATAATTTACGTCTCATAATTATGTCCTATAATAAGTTTACGCTTCAATCGCAGATGATGAAATAATCATCTTATGTACGACTGAAGAAGTTGAAAGTGAAGAGGATTCAGACAAAAACATTACTATCAATGATGATCAACCAAAAGTTATTAGCCATAATGAAGTAACAAATCATTTACAACAATTAATGGTTTATTTTGAACATCAGGTGGAAACTATACCAAATTAACTATGCTCAAGCGGATACGTGACCGTGCCGCCCGCAAAAGTTATATAAAAATAGCACAGCAGAAGATTTTATAATTACAAAATAGACATTTTTACTGCCTGTAAATATTCAATATGTTTAATATAAAGGTGATTTTGTGCAAGTATATCTTATTTCCTTTTTTTTTTTTTACATTCTCCGGATAATCCGGATTTTCAATAATCCGGATTGGATCTGGTCCGAATTAATCCGAATTATCGGGTTTTACTGTTTATTCCTTCATCCTTCAACTTTTATATGTATTTTTCACAAAGTTTCCAACTATAAACAACCCTTAAAATTATTGGAATTTCCTGCCTGCCAAAGGGGGGGGGGAAAGGTTTACTTTCGCTACTTTTTACGGTAAAAATATGATGACATAGCCATGAAAAATTTCTTAAACACAATCAACATTAAAATGTTTAACTAAGTATCTGATCCTGCAGGGGAAAAAAAACAAAAGTTACCGATTTTGTTATCACAATTATGCTTGTAATACTATCTTCACAGCTATCGAACTAGACACCACTAGTTATCTAGTGAGAAACAAAGTTCCAGTTTGTAAGACAAGGATCGAGCTGACCTTGAAATGCATGTAGAAGGGATTTAAATTTGCATGTAACAATTATTAGTATAATTTTTTTTATTGAAATATAAGTAAAAAAGTAAAAACTTTTTTTTTTAAAATATAGTCTTTTATGAGCTTCCAATATTTATCTTAAAAAGCGGGCTTAGCTTTGTGATTCTAATTCATAAGAATATGATTCTAATTCATATTCTAATTCAAGTTTTTGCTTAAAAAAAATCTTTAACTTGGTGTGAGCACTGAACCCAATTATGTAGAGCTCATCTTTTTTACTTTCTTCTATTTTTACAAGAAAAAAGTATTGGATTTGTGAAAAACTTCAACTTCCAACTTTCGATGGATTTATACGTTTTATAAGATCCTGAACACTATTTGATGTTTTTTAAAAAATCTCTGTCTCAGACTCTTAATCTGCGAGTCTGTATGTCATAAAAATTTTGTAGGCACTTTATCGCCAGAACTAATGATCGGAATTTCACAAAATTTAGATACTCTTAGACCTTGATATAAACTGCTGCGGATTAGCTTTTGATGTATATCGCTCATAAGATAACGCTGCTGTATGCTGCATGAAATACGATTTCCACAATAGCTCTATCGCAAGAATTAATAGACAGATCATCATAAAACTTTTGATTCGGATAGCCCTTGATATAGATTGGCATAGTTTACTTTTTGGTGCAAATCGCTCAAGAGATGGCACTGCAATGCAACATTATTCTCACAATTGCATGAATATCGTAATAGCTCTATCTCAAGAGCTAATGCCGAATTTTCATCAAACTTCGTATTAAGTTAGTAGCTCTCACCCAATTTTTTAAAAAGGAAATAGTAACACGCATGAGTCTTTTATATAGATTAGTCTTGCTGAGTTTTTGGTGTAGATTGCCCTACATGTAGCGCTGCTATGGTGCATTTTTCCCGATTTTGCAATATCTGTACCTGAAAAACTAACGGATGGATTTTCATCACACTTTAGATTGAGCTAGTAAGTACCTAATAAAAATTGATCCTGATTAGTTTTCGTGTACATCACCCAACAGGTGATACTGTTATACAGAACTTTTGAAATATTTTCGCAATAGATCTATCTCAAAACTAATGCATGGTATTTATCAAATTGCAAATTCAGTTAGAAGTGGAAATAAATTGTTGCTGACTCGATTTTGGTGTGAATCACCTACTTGATGGTGCTATTATACTGAATTTTATAGGAAATAATAACACGTATGAGATAGAAAAAAGTTTTGGCATTGCCACATCTGATTAGGTTTTGTTGTTGTTCTGAAGTGAGGCTAGGAATTTATTTAAAAAAATATTTTCTTAAATTTGTTTTTTACACTTTCCAATATAATTGAAAAGCGTTTATGACTTCAATTTGTCTGTCCTACGTCTGTTGTCTGCCGTCTGTCCGTATTCTAATACGTGTAAATATAAACCGCTAAACATGTAATATATGTGACGCATAATCGTGTTCACCGTGGCACGTTCGGTATTGAAAATGAAATATGTAACGTCCATAGTTTATTTACAACGTGTTCGAAAACATTTCTTTTTATTACGGAATACACTGCCAAAAAACACTTAATTTGCGATGTAATATCTACCGGTATATTATTTGTTAATTTTATGTTTTTTTTTTACTGTTATTTTGTGACTATAAAAAGGCATCCCAACAGCCAGTATTTTACTGTAAAAAATTTTTTTTTATTAGTGTATTGAAAAAAATCCTTTGCGGAGTATTTTAATAGTGTTATGTAATCTTAAAAATAATATAATTTATGTACATTACTGAGATACACTATAAGATGCTTGTTATAAAATATATGTAACGCTTACCATACGCGTATAAGGAAACTCAAAAGTATTCCGTCAGATTACAGTCAATAACGAAAAATCGTTTGCAGCATATTTTAGGCATATTACTCTGTCACAAAGATAATGAAATTTATATGAATTTCTGAGGTCTTCTAAAACATTTTTGTAGAATTTGAGTATTTAACATTCATTTAAGTGTCACACAAAACAGATCGGTTACATATGAATCTACGATTATAAACTTTTTGTAACGCATTTTAATAATGTTAAACTTTTTTCAAATATGATGAAATTAATACGCAATACTAAATTTTATTGAATATTTAATAAGTGATTATTACATTGCTAGTTAGGCGTAGAACCAACTGAGTGAAAAATGTCCAAGTTGGGGATTGAAGCCGGAACCTTTGGAAAAGCGCTCCAAGTGCTCTTCTATTTACGCCATGAGCACGATGCTCAGCTTGGCATTATCACACATTTGTTGGTATGGTTGCAACTGCAGCACAATATGAATACATCTACGTGAGCACAAAAACCTGTGGCGTAACATCAGACATATAAATAAAGTCAGCATCGGTTAATACATATTTAATTATAATTAATTTTCAATTAATTATCAGCAGTAAAAATACGCTTCAAGTTGCGTGTGCTCATGTAGACGTTTCCATGTATGCTAAAGTTGCAGCCTTACCAACAAATGAGTGAGAATTACAAGCTGGGCATTGGCATTGTCCTTGTAGCTTAAATGATAGAGCACTAGGAGCGCTATTCCAAGAATTACGGGTTCGATCCCCTGTTTGGATATTTTTCACTCAATTGGTTCTACGCTTAACTAGCAATGTGATAATCACTTTTTAAATATTCAATATTTTCATGCTTATTTTCACTGCTGATAATTAATTGAAAAATTAATTATAATTAAATACTAAATATTTTATTCCGTCAAAGTGGTGTTATTAAGATAAGTATATGAAATTATGAAGCTGAGTAGGGCTGAATGAGTAAAATATCAATATATACCTGATGGTATTTTACATACGATATGTATTAATGATTGATGTTTTGAAATTACATAATTATACAGATAAATCAGCCTAAATGTACACATGATGAAGCCGGTAACTAATGTTTATTTTATTCGTAAAAATGTCATCATGGCGCATACAGGTGTCACTTGTTAGCCCTCAAAATGTTAGGATCTTGATAGTCCGTATAACACTATTTTAACTGATTCCATATTTTCACAGAAATACATCGTTTTCCATCTGTCGGATCCCAAGCTATCGCTGCAAGCACTTGTGTTGACGCCTTTTTTTTTGTGTTTCCATCTTTGGTCTTCTAGATCTGCTTTCATCGGCAGCAGGACTTCTACTTTTGAATTTCTTGATAAGTTTTGCTGGATTTGATGGATTACCTGCATTCTGTTACGTTGCTATGAGTGTAAGGAAAAGGCATGTTTACAAACAAACACGTCTGTCAACCAATCTATCATTGCATTTTCGTCAAGGCGATCGTTGCAGGACTCATCTCTGCTACGTAGGCTGATTATATCATAGTTTTGACAAACGTAGATCAAAAAAATTTCCGGAGATCATGTGCACAGCAGGATTTATAAGCAACAGATAGGTTTCTCTTGCTGACTCACATTAATTTGAACACGAGGCTAACGAAAGAGAAAGGCTACTGAGTGCTTTACTAATATATATTTTTTACAAACCGCTGGAGTCACGTGATGCTCAAATTCACCAATTCAGATACACGAAAATAGTATTACGTCATTCTAGCAGTCTGTAAATAAAGATTCGTGAAATGCATCACGGTAGCCTGTCTTTTTCGTTAGCCTCGATTCTATCAACAGTGACGTCGGCTGCTCTTTCCTTCGTTATACGATGGGTTATGCCACTCCTTATTCTACAGAATAATATAAGTTCCTTCTTCTGTCTTTAGTGACAACTCTTTTTAATTGATTTATCTTCAGGAAAATGAAATTAGCCTCTTTTTTAACTATTTGCATGAAGAATTATGACTTAGCTTGTACACTATAGTTATTGAAAAAAGCTTATTTATTGATACTTATGCTTATTGAAGAGAAAGCTTACTGAAATGATATTACTTATTTTGTAATATTAACGTTTGATCCACAGTTTGATGTTTTGGTAGAATTTTTAGAAATTATTAAACATAGCTTATTACTCTTAATGTGGAAGAAAGAACATATTGTAGAGTTGCGCAATTCGTGTCGCATCAAGAAATATACTTACAAGGAAGGTCTCCATACGGGCATACTCAGAAAAATCTGAAAAAATTATAGAATGTTCTTCTCATATAGTTATACATGTTTATAAAAAACACTTCGGCGGAATCGCCTTATAACGTCCGTAAAAAAATAATAAAAATTTCGTTTATTTGGCGATTTATCCCCGGTTGGCGAAAAAACGAAATTTTGAAAAATACGCTTTTATGCTTCGAATACTTTTTAAAGAAAAAACTTTCTATGTTCAATTTATTTAAATAAGTTTAGTTTAAGTAATTTTAGTTTTGCATTTTTACTTTACTTTAAGTGTAATTTTGTCACATACGTTTATACGTACTTAAACAAAATGAAATTAATATATTTTATCATCTAAAACACAATTTAAATTGATTAAAATTATTCCAAATTGAAAAATACACTGTTAAAAATTTGCTGCATTTTGTTGCAACGGCACTCCCTTGCTTGTATAGAAAACAGTTACTTGGCCGTGAAATGGAGCTTTCTCCATTGGTTGGAATAGAGATATTATATACAAGCGGAGGAGTGCGTTGCAACAAAATGCAGCAGATTTTTAACAGTGTATGACACGGCCAATTCACGGTGCTATGGAGCATTCTCATTGGTCAGAAGAGAGATATTCTTTAAAAGTAGTGGAGTGACGTTGCAGTAAATGCTGCAGATTTTTAACAGTGAAGTCAATTGAAATCAATTTTCAGATTCGTTAAAATCGTCTGCTTTTGGCGAGGAAATGCACTGTACGCCAAATCCCGCGTCGCTTTCAGCTTTTCACGCCAATTATTCCAAACTATTTTATTTTTTTTACATATCTAATAATGTAATTCCGCCGCTAATTTTCACTGATCCTTTATTACCTACATGAGTAGTTTAATTCGTATTTTTTTCAAAAAATTCTGAGTATGCCCCCAATGGAGACCTTCCTTGTTAGCACTCATTACTATGTGTTATATCTTATTTATTTTTGGCATCATTATAACATTATCTTTTGCATTCTGGTTTTTGGCAACAATCTGACCAATTCTATAAATTAAAAATAAAATGTATGTTGTTTCGTTTTAGCTGTGGCTTTTCATTTCTTTATTAAATACACAACAAATTTTTGGCGACGAGTATTAAAAAATGACTGAAATCGGTGAATTAATACGAACTTTGAATTCATTTCTACTTAAAGTAAACACAACACCGCCACCGCCACCGGAAAGAAATGAAAATCATTCAAGCATCAAAGGTATACTTCAAAGTCAAAATCTTCATTTTGAATGTTATGATGAGACCTGTGAAACTTTTGATGAGTATGTTCAACGCCTAGAAAATTACTATCAGTTAAAGGGACTTATAGATGATTCTCCAGAAACTGCGGAAGCCAAGAAGATGATCCTTATCAGTTGCTTAGGTTCCAAATATTATCATCTACTGTCCAGTGTTACGGCACCTGATTTGCCAGCTTCAAAATCGTATGATGAAATTCTGAAGCTATTGAAAGATCATCTTTGTAAAAGGATAAACATCTTGACTGAGCAGCATAAGTTTTTTTGTAGGAAACAACATCCAGGTGAGTCAATAAATTCTTATGTAACGGCTTTAAAAGAACTTTCTAAAAACGCTGAATTTAAATCTAATTGCGAAAGTAACGAATGTTCAAAATCTATTATTAATTTGTTACTAAGGGCTCAGTTTATTCGTGGTTTATATGATACGGACATTCGCGAAAAAATTTTGCAGCAATCAGATATTTCATTTGAACAAACCTTAGAAATTGCTTTAGCAATCGAAGCTCCGAAATTTGAAAACAAAGAAATATATAAGAGCTTACCATCAACTAATGTATTTAAGGTTACAAATGCTTATTCTAAAGAAAATAACAAAACGTTTCGAAGGAGATCAAGATCTAAAAATCATCAAAGAAATGATCGTTCAGCGAGTCTAAATAAAGGTAATTTAAACTTGAAAGAGTTAGGCTTAGACAACATTTGTTTGCATTGCGGGAAAAATCATTTAACTTCACAGTGTCGAATAAAAAATAAGTTAAAGTGTAGATTTTGTTCAAAAAGCGGGCATATCGAGAAGGTCTGTATTTCAAAACATATGAAGCGAAAATCGTACATGGGAAATTCAGTTCAATATTTAGATAACAGCGAGCAAGTTCCATTTCAAATAAGTCAAATATATGACATTAATTTAAATACGCTAGAAAATGATGACAGAATTTTTGTAAATATTCAATTAAACGGGAAATCTGCTCGTTTTGAATGCGATTCAGGAAGTCGAGTTAGCATTATGAACATTGAAGATTTTAAACAACTTAAAATAAATACTCCTATACTAAAGACAAGCATACTATTTAGAAGTTATACGGGGGATACTTTCAAACCAGTTGGAGTTGTCAAACTAAATGCAAAATATAAAGGATATTCCTGTATGGAAGAATTATACCTAGTTAACTTAAGAAAAGACGCTATCTTAGGTAGAAACTGGATTCGAAGCCTAAAAATTAACTTACACGATTCTGATACAGTTAATGTAAATCAAATTCCAGTCAATAACATTAAAAACTCCATTGATAACATTCTAAAGCATTATGCGGATGTCTTTGAACCGAAAGTTGGTAAAGTTCCAGATTACATATGCTCTTTAAAATTACGCAATGATGCTAAGCCAGTCTATTTAAAACCACGACCTGTACCATATGCACTGAAAGAAAGTGTAGATCTTGAATTAGATAAACTTCTGGCTGATGGAATAATTGAAAAGGTTGATCATTCTGAATGGGGAACACCACTTGTAGTTATTCCTAAGTCTGACGGCTCAGTACGCTTATGCGCCGATTACAAAGTTACAGTAAATAAACAATTGCATGATTCAAGACACCCTATACCAAAAATAGAGGATATTTTCAACAAACTTCATGGTGGATCGTATTTTTGCACATTAGATATTCATAAGGCATACTTACATTTAGAAGTGGATGAAGAAAGCGCGAAAGTTCAAGCAATATCTACACATCGTGGAACTTATTTAGCCAAGCGCTTATTTTTTGGAATCAAAACAGCCCCTAATGAATTTCATGCATTCATAGATCAATTTATTCAAGATTTAGATGGAGTAAGTGCATATTTTGATGATTTAATTATTCAAGGTAAAACACTTGAGGAATGCACAGATCGTTTAACTAAAGTTTTAGAAAAAGCTAGGAAATATAATCTTCATCTCAATGTTAATAAATGCAAATTTTTTGAGAAAAAGGTGCAATATTTAGGTCATATAATCAGTTCTGAAGGACTTAGTAAATCTCCTGAAAAAGTAAAAGCTATTCAAAACGCTGCTAGACCTAAAAATGTAGACGAATTAAAGAAATTTTTAGGCCTTGTAATGTATTATTCTAAATTTATTAGAAATGCCTCAACAATTCTCAGCCCCTTAAATGAACTTTTACGGAAAGATACTCCATTTAGATGGACTGCTAGGTGTGAAGCTGCTTGGATAAAAGTTAAAAGTGAAATTGCTAGTGATAATGTTTTAATTCCTTACACACCCGAATTGCCAGTTATTTTAGCAACGGATGCCAGTCCATATGGGTTATCTTGAATACTTTCTCACAGAATGCCTGATGGAAGTGAAAGGCCGATAGCATTTGCGTCTAGATCCCTCACAGTTGCAGAAAGGAATTATAGCCAGTTAGATAGAGACGCTACTGCTGTTTATTGGGCTTGTAGAAAATTCTACGACTATATATTTGGTAGAAAATTTACATTAGTAGTAGACAACAAACCAATGATGACCATCTTACATCCTGAAAAGAAGCTCCCTACATTATCTGCTACAAGGATGCTTCGTTATGCGCATTTTTTATCAAATTTTGATTATGAAATCGAATATCGCAAGTCAACTGAACATGTCAACGTAGATTATTTATCACGAAATCCCCTACCTATTAGTGATCAAGAAATACGAACAATTGATGACGAATATCTTCTTCAAGAAAATGTAATAAAACATATTTCCACTGATACTGTGACAGCTTCTATTATAAAGCGAGAAACAGCTCTTGATGAAGAACTTTCAAATATTAAAGAAAATCTTTTGAATGGAAAGGTTCGTGATCCAGAGTTAACTTTACAAGAAGGAATTTTATTTAGAGGCCAGCGAGTAATCATTCCTAAGAAACTTCAACCTGCCGTTCTCCAAGAACTTCATTCAACGCACGTGGGAATAGTAAAAATGAAAGCTCTTGCTCGAAATTATTGCTACTGGAAGAATATTGATTCAGATATCGAGAATTTAGTCAAGAGTTGCAAAGAATGCTGTGATGTTAAAAACAACCCACAAAAGGCTCCTATACATAACTGGGATACGCCTACAAAAAATTGGCAGAGAGTTCACATGGATTATGCCGGACCACTAATGGGACACTTTTTTCTATTGCTGATAGATGCTAAATCAAAGTGGCCTGAAATTTACTTAATGAAGAAAACTCCAGATACTGCATCAACTGTTTATTACCTCAGAGAAATATTTAGTCGACATGGATTACCAGAAATTTTGGTTAGCGATAATGCATCTATTTTCAAATCAAGAGAATTTATAGATTTTTGCAGAAGGAATGGTATTCGACAAAGATTTATAGCTCCTGGTCATCCAGCAACAAACGGTCAAGTAGAAAGATATTGCCAGACTTTAAAAACAAAATTGAGATGCATGCGATTCCAATCGGGTACTCTTCAAGAAAAATTACAAGAATTATTATTTCGCTACAGAGCGACCCCACTTTCATGTGGGAAAACACCTGCAGAATTAATGCTGGGGAGAAATCTTAGAACGAAATTAGATCTTCTTAAACCTGAAACGAAAGGATATTTCAAAAATAAGGCTCCTCAGCCATATTTTAACAAGTATTTTCGAGTTGGTTCTCGAGTCCAATGCAGAAATTATACAAATTCAATGTTATGGAAATATGGAACTGTAGTTGAACGTTTGGGTCATGTTCACTACCTTATTGAATTGGACGACGGTTACGTCATAAAACGACATTATAATCAACTTCGTGCATGCGAAGTTGCAATTCTGAAACCAGTTATCCATACAGCATCTCCTGTTCCTCGGAAACGACGATTCGTAACATTCAGCAATGATGTGCAGCAAAGAGAAATTCCAGTAAAACCCGAAGCATGTGCACCAAATGACAACGAGGAAGTTCAAATTAATCCTAGTGCAGATCAAGTTGATTCCAGAATAAATACTTCAAGTGTCGAACCAAATACCAGCCAAAAGACGACTGTTAGACTTCAGCCCTCTGCAGATACCAATTTACCGCAAGTACCAAATACAGGTTTGCGACGTTCAACGCGTATACGAAAACCTCCACAGAGACTAAATCTTTGATGAGTATCAACAAATAAAATTTTATTTCATTTTCAATATGTAATTTTTTTGTTATATTCAATGTTATAACATTTTTCAAAAATTATGTTCTCCAGTCTACGCCTCTTCCATTAGTGGGGGAGAATTGTTATATCTTATTTATTTTTGGCATCATTATAACATTATCTTTTGCATACTGGTTTTTGGCAACAATCTGACCAATTCTATAAATTAAAAATAAAATGTATGTTGTTTCGTTTTAGCTGTGGTTTTTCATTTCTTTATTAAATACACAACACTATGCGCTCGATATATAGGGTATAAAACTATGTCTGCAATGCACAATGAGAATCTAATGTGATTAGTTCCTTTACATGCACAATTTTACTCATTTTGCTTGGTTGAATATATATTGATTAAATAACATTATTCCTGATAATTTTATTTTTATTATTTATATATTTAAACCAAATAATAATTGTTACAATCTTAAAAAAAATTATTTTCAAGAAAAAAAAAAATTCTTGTCGACAAATTGATAAAGAAATGTTACATGATAATTTATTTAGTTTTAAATTCAACCAAAGCTATTCTTTTATATTTAATATTGCCTTAACCCTTTCCGGCACATTGTGCCCAGTCCGGGATACCTAATTTTAATTCCAAACTTCCAAACGACACCAATAATATTTTAATAAAATTTTGCTTTTACAATGAAAGCTTAAATTAAGGGATTCTTATTTTCTAAAAGTTTTTTGTAAATTCCGGAGACAGTCGATAATTTCTCATTTTACCAACAGAATTTGCCCGTGCCGGAAAAGGTCAAGGGGGCCCAAGACACAAAAATCTTCAGATTTTCTAAAAAAAAAAAAAAAAAAGGTTCCTAAAGAAAGGCATTAAAAATATCGTTTTTTAATGCTTAAAAGGACGTTTAGATCATGTTTCTATCTTAATTAGAAAATGAAATATTATTTTTCTGTTTTGGTTTGTTTGTAAAATATAACTTTCAAGCAATGGTTGTCATGGAAATGACTTCTTGTGAAAGTGAGGTTTTCTTTCACATTTTCTCGGACTTAAATTTCTATAACTCAAGAACCGTTAAAGATAACCGTTAAAATGCTTCAAACTTGGAACGTGTCTTTTCTATTGTTTTATTTTAATTTTGATTCAGCAAATTCGAAATAAATATTTACTTTTGAAATTATGATTTTTTAATAATAGTTATATCATTTTTTTACTTTACATATTTATATTTTTTAAAAAACTTTTAATAATCTAATTTAAACTTTCTTAATAAAAGTTGCATCTTATTTAAATATTTTTATTTTTTAATAACATTTTTTAAAAAGCTGAATCAAAATTTAAATTTAGCTATTTCTGTTTATTTAAATATAAAAAACAAAATGAAATTCTACAAATAATATTTTGAGTTATAACACTTTTAAATTATACCACTTTTTTTACAAATTTAAAATTAAAAAAATAAATGAGAAATTTTATTATGTTATTTTGTTTACAAATAATATGGAGAATCATTATAAAAAAATTCAAAATTTTAACACAATAAATAAAAATTATTTAAAAATGTTTTCCGGACTCCCCTAAAAGTTAAAAGTGTTTAAACTTGCTGCATTTATTTGCACAATTATATTGATTTAGAAGAATTGGTCTTTGAGCATACATTATCAACTAATTATTTCTAAAAGACGGTGGCGAAAATTTTTCACAGGTGTGTTAAAAGTAAAATCTTTATTCAGGACAAAAGATATTTTTTGAAAGCATACATAAAGCTGAAACATTCTAAATATTCATAAGTTCACCAAGATGATGTCATTTTTCATTCAACTATGTTCGAAATCAGAAGCCAAAATTTGAAAGAAAGAAATGCTTTTTATAAATGTCAGTAACATCATTGAAAACGTTAATTTCTATTGAAAAAATCTTTAAATCTACTTTGTAAATATACATATTACTTAAAATTAACATGAATTAATGTAATAAAATTAACATTAAATATTTTATAAATGTAAACTAACATTAAATCCCTCCCCCCGACACATTACAAAAATAGAAAGATCTAAAGCGTTTTAAATGCAACAAGTCAGATTACCCTCACAGTAAGTATAACTCTAAGTAGCAGTCCATTAATTTAAATAATACACAACGACCATACCTCATTAAGAAGAATTAGCTGTGTTAAATTTACGATAACATTTAAAAATTAAACATAGTTAAGGGAAAAGAAAAACAAAATTTTTAGATATTTCCTATTAAACATATTTTCAAACAGCTAATACACTGCATTCAAAATATTCTATCCAATTGATTACTTTTTCTTTTACTTTCTTCAATCTTAAAAAAAAGTATTGGATTAGTGAACATTTTTGAAATCCGGTTTTTGACGGATTTGCATGTTTTAGGAGTCAGAGAACCCGAAAACCATTTCTACAAAATGTCTGTCTGTCAATCTGTGAGTCTGTTTGTATGTGAAAACATTTTTGTCGGCGCTCTATCTGAATTACTAATGCACGGAATTTCATAAAGTTTTAGATTTTATGAGCCCTTGATATAAACTAGATCCGATTGGTTTTTGGTGAATATCGCTCTACAAATGGCGCTGCTACTGTATCATTTACTAGTTCCTCAATAGCTATATCTCAAGAACTAGTGCATGAATTTTCATAAAACTTTATATTTAGTTATTAATTGATTTAGCATGATGCTAATTATGTTTTTGGTGCAAATCGCACAACAGGTGGCGCTGCCATGTTACATAGTTCGTGACTATCGCAATAGCTCTATCTCAAAAACTAATGCAAGAAATTTACTAAAACTTCAGATTTAGTTAGTCCCTGGTATAGATTAGTGTTTAGTTTTTGATGTAAATAGCCCTACAAATGGCACTGCTATGCGCATTTTCACGATTTCGCAATAAATTTATCTCAATAATTAATGCATGGATTTTCATGAAACTTCAGAATCAGTTAATACCTGATAAAAAATTAATCCCGATTAGTTTTGCTGTACATCACCCAACATATGGCGCTGTTATGGAGAATTTAAGATTTTACAATAGCTGTATCTCAAAAACTAATGCACGGATTTTCATCAAACTTCAGATTCAATTATAACTTGTCATAAGTTGTTGCTGACAAGATTTTGATTTAAACCATCTACCCGATGGTACTTCTATGATGCATTTTTCAGGAAGTTTTAACATACATAAGATAAAAGAAAGTTTTGAGATTGCTACATCTGACTAGTATTTTTTGGCTTAGTTTTTGAAGATTTATTTCAGTGTGAATAACACAGTAAAAGATTAGCTACAGAAATGGTTTTACAAAAAAGATCTAATTGTAATTTTATTAATCTTTGTAAATATAGATTTGTTTTATCTTTAAAAATTTTCATGAAAATACTTTAAAGTTTGTTTTCCAAAACTATTTTAAATTAAAAATTTGTGTATTATGCAGAATTTGCTTTAAAATTTCTATAATACATTCCGCTTATTTTTAGCTTCTGAAAATACAAAATTCTACGTTTTAGAAAAATAGTTTATTTTTTCTATCATATGGAAAAAGATTACCTGAATATGCCCCTAGCTGTTTATGCAGCCACAAAAAATTGGAATTCTAATGCTTTTCCTTTGTGTAAATTTATAGCTTGGGGGAAATCCGTGCAATTAAACGTTTGCAATTTAAATATTATCCTTCAGCAACACTTTTTATTCTGATGTCAAAAACGTGAGATGAACATTTTTAAAGAAAATGTTTTCTTTAAATAATTAAAATGAATAGACGAAAATTAGACACTGAAAATGTATTTAGAAATATAAAAGTCTTCCTGCAAATACATTCTTTATGTAAAGATTTTTTAAATTATGTAAAATGTATTTATGTAAAATGTGTTACGTATTTTTTAAATTATGTTATGTATTTTAAACTTTGCATTTTTATATAATAAAACAAATTTCGAAGCTATAACTTTTTCTTCTATTAATTAATTTTATATTCATCGTAGCGTTTAAAGATTTATTTAAAAAACTTTCTTCAAACATTTTTTGTAATACTTCAAGTTTAATGCGCATGTCATGTGTATAAAAACGCCTAAAGAAAATTTATAAAATGTAAATTCGAGAACTTTCGAAGATTAAATTTGAAATAGTCATAATGGCCAAAATATTAACATTTCTTGTGTTTTTAAACATACATTTTCAATTAATTTTTTCGAAAGACTGCTGTCAACATTTTTCACAGGGATGTTAAAATTAGAATTTTTAATCGGGGAAAATAACATTTGAAAAATAACATTTTTTTAAAAGCATCCATAAAACTGAAACATTCTTTTATTATTTCGTCAATAGGACGTCATTTTCATTCCACTAGATTCAAAACTAGAAGCCAAAACTTGAAAGAAAGAAATGCTTTTGAAAAATGACAATGACATCACAGAAAACGTTAATTTCTATTGAGAAAACTTTAAACCTAATTTGTTAATATAACATATTACTTAAAATTAACATTAATTAAATTTAATAAAATTAACATTAAATATTTTATGCGTGTATAACAAGATTAAATTTTTCTCCCTCCTCCCACAACAAAAATAGAAATATCTAAAACTATTTAAATGCTGCTCGTCAGGTTGCTCACACAGTAAGTATAACTCAAAGTAACAATCCATTTATATTTAAATAATACACAACGCGCATTTCTCCCTAAGAATAATTAACTGTGTTAAGTTTAAGATTAGATATAAAAATTAAACAAATGTAGTCCTTCTATAGTAAAAAAAAAAAACTAGCCTTAAAAGGAATGACTCCTGGAATGATGCTGATGTGTAAGATTTCCGGAACTAACGAATCCGGGTAGACCACTCCTTCCATGAGTCGAATGGACCAATCAGGAAAGGGCTCCGTCTATGCACCGCCGTATGGGTTATCATAAAGAGGGAAAGGTTACCATCGCCAACAATTGCCAAGTTTGTCGCCAACTTGGCGATAACTGTAATACTTCGCCAAATTTTTAATTTCTTTACAATACCCAGTCGTGTGACACATGATTTGAAAGGTCTGCAACTGCTTATTCATATTATGGATGTCTTCTGTGTCACCCCCACACTCTGCTCCCCCCAGGGGGGCACATTTTTAATTTCTTTACAATACCAGTCGTGTGTGCATCATTTGAAAGGTCTGCAACAGCTTATTCATATTATGGATGTCTTCTGTGTCAACCCCCCCACTCCGCCCCCCAGGGGGAACATTTTTAATATCTTTACAACACCAGTCGTGTGACATATCATTTGAAAGATCTGCAACTGCTTATTCATATTATGGATGTCTTGTGTGTCACCCCCCCTCTGCCCCCCCCCAGGGGGAGCACATTTTTAATTTTTTTACAACACCAGTCGTGTGACACGTCATTTGAAAGGTCTGCAACTGCTTATTTATACCATGGGGTATTGGCGAGCGCAGCAAGCAGGGGTAGTCTACAACTTGGAATCGCGAAGCGATTCCAGACGTGATCGCGGAACAATTACGCGGGGGGTTGGTGAGCGTAGCGAGCAGGGGGGCGGAGCCCTCCTAGTTAAGAAAAAGAAAATACAAGTTTTTTAGATATTTCCTATTAAGCATTTTTACTAAAATCGTAGCATTCAAAATATTCTATCCAATTGATTACTTTTTTTTTGGTAAGTTTAGTTTTTCAAGATTTACTTCAGTGTGGACAACACAGAAAAACATTAGCTGTAAAAATTAAGGTCTAATTGTAATTTTATTAATCTTTGTAAATACAGATTTAAATTTTATTTTTAAAATCTTTATGAGAATACTTTAAAAATAGTCATTCAAAAGTGTTTTAAATTAGAAATTTGTCTATTATGCAGCATTTGCTTTAAAATTTCTATTAATTCATTCTTCTTATTTTTAGCTTCTGATAATACAAAATTCTAACTTTGAGAAAGATAGTTTGTTTCTCGATCATATGGAAAAAGATTACCTAAAGATGCCTCTAGCTCTTTATGCAGCAACAAAAATTAGAATTCTAATGCTTTTTCTTTGTGTAAATTTATAGCTGGAGGAAAATCCATGCAGTTAAACGTTTGCAATCTAAATATTATTCTTCACCAATAGTTTTTATTCTGATATCAAAAATGTGAGATGAACAATTTTAAAGGAAATGTTTCTTCAAATAATTAATATAAGTAGACCATTTTTACATAATAAATTTTCGAAGCTATAACTTTTTATTCTATTTATTAATTTAACATAGATCCTAGTGTTTAAAAATTCGAGAATATTTTTCTAAATTTTTAATACTTCAAGTTTAATGTTCAGCTCAAATGTGTAAAAACTCTTAAAGAAAAATATTTAAAATACAAATTCAAGAATTTTCCATGAAACATGTATACAGGCCAAAGTATTATTAACCTATATTGTGTGTTTTTTTTACTTCATTTGCATTTATACGGAATTTATTATCTCCATTTAGGAGTGGGAAATAAAATTTGTTACTACACTACTTTTTATCTTTTATATCCAAATGTACAATGTGAAGAAGAAAATTTTATTTCCTAAATAACTTTTTTCTTATCCCTGTATACAAGCGAGATGGATTTCTGAAGTAACGGGAAGGAATAATAAATAGTTTCAATCAATAAAGTTATTAGTTCAACCAAATTTTTTAATGTAATTTATATGTCGTCATGATTTATAATAAATATGCAGATTTACTGTAAATTATTGTGACGTGCAACCTTATTCAAACAATACTTGTCTCTCATCTATACTATATTAGCCCCTCAGTATATCGTATTTTTCGAGAGATAACGAAACAAATTTTATATCAACAGACTTGTTAAAACTGAGGAGGTCAATGATGATAAATTAAGGATGTGAACTGAAGGGAAATGGATTTCTCTATAGAAAATTATTCCATCCCCCTCCACCAACAGGAATTTTTCATATTTACCGTTTAAAAGCGTCTCATTACATTTTTGTTTCTACGGTTATGTCAAACTTTACAAATATACTAATAAATTCATCTATTCTTTTATAGTGAAATGGCCTTTTAAGAGCTTCTGGTATTTTTTTTATCTCTTATGAAAATAATACAAACTGAAATTTAGAATTATTCTTAAGACGCATGAAAGTCACTGAAAAAGACTCGGATGATAATTGTAAGTCTATGGGAGAGCTATTTTTAAATATCTCGCTCAAAGTTTAATATTTTTAGATGATTTTTTTTGTTTATGCTTAGGATAACTGAGCACTATATACAATCTGACTAGTTTTTACTTTTTCGATTTTGGTTATATTCTTTTTATATTAGGACAGTTTCAGTTTCAGAACCGATTCTGAAAATTAAAGTATTTTCGTTTTAAATCTGATAATCTACATAAAGAAATCATATAAAAATATTGAAATTTGAGCGAGACATTTGAAAAAACCGCCCCTATAGACTTTACATTATCATCCGGGTCATTTTCAGTGACTAATGTTGCGTCTTAATATCAAAATCGTCTAAAATCTAAGCAGGGTGACTGAGACGAAACTCGTAATTTAAAAATGTTCATATCATGACGTGGAAAGAGAGTCTTTGGGATGTCGGTAGCTATCATTTAGACAGGGAGGCGGCAGCATATATAATCATCTAACTCAATTCACGGCTAAAATTCCAGAAATAATTAAAACGCATTTGGTCTGCCATGTCATATTTTGATGAAAAACACTTGAAAACCTGATTTTAACGGTTGACTCGTAGGTTTAACATTGTGTTTTCCTGCTCCCAGTCCTCTATGTTTCCATACTTTTGGATGCAGGAAAACAATGGCAAACCTACGAGTCAACCATTAAAATTGGATTTTTGGATGTTTTCCAACAAGATATGACTTAGCAGACAAATTGCGTTTTAATATATAAATCCAGTTTTACCTAATTCTGGAATTTCAGCCATGACTCGATGAAATGATTGTACTGCCGTCTCCCTGTCTTTTTTTGTAATGCAATAAAAATGACTCAGAAATTTGAGAAGTCATGAAGTAAAGGTCGCCTGAGAGTCATAATGTGACGAATTAAAAGCTTCATATTTTCAACATGCTTGTGGCAGGAACACTTTTGAAGTCACAAGCACATCAAACCGAAAGATTGTGCTATTAGTGTCATTATTCAGTAAGAAAGATACCAAATAAAATATCTTTAAAAAAATGTTTAATTTGACATCCTTATTTCAAATTATTTTATGCTGGAGAATTTGACAATATATTTAAATATTTCGTGAATTATTTATAAATGATTCATTCTACAACACGCAAAAACCCGTTTACTATTTCTGTAACTAAAGTACCATATTGTAAAATATAAAAAATTTCTCATATGATACAATCTAGTTGGACTCAATTTAATAATAAAATTCTGCAATTTAAATCTTTATATTTTTTAAGATGTAAAAAAAGATGACAAAGATATGAAAAAAAAGTCCTTTTGTTTAAAAAGTAAGATTAAAATTGCATTTCTGTGAAGTCATTATTTTGAAATAACACTGGAAGGAAATTAAATTTGTAAAATGTGATTAAGTTCAACAGAAGATAAACGTGCAGGTTTTTTTATTCACTTTAATTATTCTTTTCATCGATTGATTTTCATTATTGAAACAGCTTTAAACATATGTTACAAAAATTAAATTCCTATTGACAATTTTTTTTAGTGGGGGGTGAGAAGGAGTAGTTGATTCTAACAATATTGCAGTAATATTTGATTCTTGTATACCAGTAGGGTATTTTAGCATAAATGGATTGGAAAGGACAGTAAAGTGATTTATGGTAACTCTTAGTTGTTGCTTACATGCACAATAAGTGTCAGTGTTCAATATGCGTAGATTAATGCGTAGATAATTTGATGCGTAGTAGACGATGATATACTTAAATCTTTAGCTATTTTTTATTAAGTTTGAGTAAATTTGTGTTTAAAAACTGATACGACAACTATTTTAAAAATATAAATGAAGACTGTCTACCTTTTTGAAATTGGCCAATTTTTACGAAGTTAGAAACTATAAAATCGAAAAGGGACAAGAAAACAGACAGATAGCAGACATTATTTTTAGATCTTAACTATACATAAACGAAACAACCTGTAGATCAAGACCTCATTAATGTACAAGGAAACAAAAACCAAAAATCGGCGTCCAGCACAGATTATGAAACATTTTCCAACACTTCAGAATATTGAAAAAAAATCTTCACAGTTTAGTAAGGCGGAAGGTGTCTAAATAAACAATTTCAAAATCGATAACACATTAGAAAATCTAATTTCTGATAGTATCCGTAGTTTTAAAAATACCAGATTTTGTTGTGTGCAGCTTTGTATATGACTAATAGATTTGTATGTATACTTCATAACATGCTAAAAGTTAGTTCAGTTAAACGAATAGCACACCGTAAAATGGGGTCAATAGGAACAGTGGAGTGAATAGGAATGAAACTTCCCGGTCATACAAATAAATTCATTATAAATATATGTGATGATGTTTTTAGTTGCCATTATTTTTTATAAAAAGGTAATAATATTATAAGTTGGGAAATTCAGTTTTGTCAAGTTCGCACCACTACTGGGGTATATAAAAAAACTGCAATTGGATTTTTTTTAACTTTATTTTTTTCAACGTTTTCAAAACTTTGTGTGTAACTGCAGAATTTTTCGTAATCTAAACCTAAGAGTAGGGATTTTTAATTAATTATAGACCTGTTAATAATATGCTGTATTAAATTCTACTTATTCCTAAACTACATAATGAAAAATTGAAAAATGACTTCTAATAACAGAAGTTTAAGATTTACGGGGTGAACCGGAACACGTTCTCTCTCATGGTTTATTTTTCTATACAGTAATAATTTCATGTAATGTCTGAAAACATATGTATGAATATGTATTATGGCAATATTTTGTTTGTTCTAATTACTTGAAGAGTTTGAAGGTGCCAAGTAATTACTTAGTTAAACAAACAAGTCAACGCCCAATCCAACAGACATGGAACACACAATAAAATAATTTAAATATAGAAAATTACTAAGGAAAATTTCACAGAATTATTCCGTGATATCTACAACATTACATAAACTTCTTAAAATGGAAAATCAATTAAAAAAGAGAAGGATACAGACAGTACAAAGGGCTGGGGATGACGGCGTACTAGTAGATCGTATTAATACATCCAGCAATTAGAGCTACTCAATAGTTTCACTTACCGAATGACTACTGATAAGGATAACACAGAAGAAAGCTGAATTTGTATTAAATTCCAACTTCTGCATTCGAAGACAATTTCTTAGAATAAATTTTAATTTTTCTTGAGTTTAAGTTGTTTTCTAATTTTTAAAACGGCATATCTTTACTTGTATATAAAATAAACGCTTGTTTTGATAGTAACTACGTGTTCCTTCCTTATCATTATTACCTATTTTTATTAACCCTATTAAAGTTTGAATCGAAATAAATAAAGGTTATAACATTTGTTCCGATTCACCCCTATCTGCGGGGTGAATCGGAACACCATTAACCCGCGAGTAGTCGCGACTTTTTTCACAACGTCATTAGTCGCGCTCGGTCTTTTCGCCGCTGGCCCCCCGGATACAAAAAACGTAAAATAAGAAATATTTTTCACTTAATATATAAATATAACATTTCAATGAAGATATAAATATGCAAATTTCTTAAGTTGTGCATTTTAATTATGAGATTTGGAGTAATGGGAAAAAGTAAAAATGAACTGCCATTGGGAATTGTTCCGTAGAATTTTTCGTCAATTTCAACTTTCTTTCTAAAAATGTAATTGAAGGAAAAACAGAGATGTCCTGTTACTTCACTGAGGTGATACATATATCTTTAAAGTCAGTTACATGGTAGATCTTTTTTGTATTTGTAATTGGGATATGAATTAGGAGAAGATAAGTTATACGGGCGGCGAAAAGACCTACACGCGACTACTGACGGGTTAAAAAAGTAATATATATATATATGTGTTACAGGCCAAACCCGATTTTAGGCCAAACTAGTCTATCCTAATGCCCATCGGATAAACTAGTTTTTCCTAGGCCAAACTAGTCTATCCTAACGCCCATCGGATAAACTAGTTTTTCCTAGGCCAAACTAGTCTATCCGAACGACAATCGGATAAACTAGTTTTTCCTAGGCCAAACTAGTCTATCCGAACGCCCATCGGATAAACTAGATTTTCCTAGGCCAAACTAGTCTATCCGAACGCCCATCGGATAAACTAGATTTTCCTAGACCAATCTAGTTTGGCCGAACGGTCATTAGGATAAACTAGTTTAGCCTGCTCTTAATTGGTTTGAACTAGTTTATCCTAGGCCAATCTAGATTGTTATAGGCCAATTCAATTTGGTGTGATTTTATTTATTCTAAAGACCGCCAATTTCTAGTTTTGATCTAATTTATCCTAGGCCAATGCAGTTTGACGTGATTTTAGCTCACAGACACTCAAAGCCTGAGAGCTAATGTGCTGGCAGATGATGTGTGTGTGTATGTAACCATGTACGTATGTACGTACATATTTACGTACGTATGTGTGTAATGCGATATTTCCTGATAGAAATATCCAATTTGCTTCAAATTTTAGACATAGATTTATCCTGATAACGAACTTCCTTAATCAGATTCAAGAGTTCACAGGATAAAAATAAATGGGGGGGGAACAAAAGACTAATCCGCTAACAGTTTATGACATGATAAAAAAGTGTAAAAAAATGTCCCATTACGAAAGGGGAAGAGGGGGGGGGTGCTGCATTTTTCACAATTTTTACAATAGCTGTGTCTCAAGAACTTGAGAACGGAATTTAATAAAAGTTTATATTCAGATAGTCTCTGATATAAATTGATGCTGATTACTTTTTCATGTAAATTGTTCAACAGATGACAATTCTAAACTGCATTTTTGCCGATTTGCAACAGCACTATTTCAATAACTAATTTATGGATTTTCATCAAACTTCCGGATACCGTAAATCCATGATATAAACAAATTCTGTTTGCGTTTTCATGTTAATTGACCAATAGGTAGCGCTGTTGTGCTCAATTTTCCCGATTCCTGAAATAGCTCTGTCGCAAAAATTAAAGCACGAATTTTCATCAAACTTTAGATTCAATAAGTCTCTGATATAAATTAGTATTCTGTAGTATTTGGAATAAATCTCTCGAAAGATGGCGCTGCTATACGGTATAATCCGTGATCATTGCAATAGCTCTATCTCAGGATCTAATGCATGAATTTTCATCAAACTCCAGATTTTGTCAGTAATTGATATAAATAAGTACCTTTTGGTTTTTGGAGTAAATAGTGCAACATGTGGTGCTGCTATATAGTATCATTCATGATTATCGCAATAGCTCTATCTCAAGTACTAATGCCCGGATTTTCATCAAACTTCAGAATCAGTTAGTCCCTGATATTAATAGTCTTTTGTTTTTAGTGTAAGTGGCTCAACAGGTAGCGCTTCTATCCATTTTTTTTATGATTTCTGCTATAATTCTGTCTCAAACAGTACTAATACACAAATTTTCATCAAATTTCAGATTGAGTTAAAATTTGAAGAACGTTGTTGCAGATTTTTCAAAAAGTTCCACCAAGAATTTAACATTTTTACAAAAATTACTATTAGAAAATAGTGGTATTTCGATTCGGCATCCTTTTTCTTAAATATTTATCATCATGCTTCTTTCTTTTCGAAGTTCGTTCGCTTCAACATACGTCCGTTTCGATATTTTATATAAAGGAAGGACCCCGATAGCGGGCGAAACCAACTGGTTTGAACTAATTCACGTTGTATTAGTTATAAGATCCAACACCAAGGTGCTTGCGTTATATTAGTTGCACATTCCATCACCAGAGAGCGCAACCTGTTATCAACAAAACTGTATCTGAAGGAAACTCCGTTAAACAATCTATCAGTAGATATGTTATTCGATATCGCGATGCTTCAAAACAAGAATTTAAGATTTTTGAGAAAATCACTATCCGTAAATAGTGGCATTTAACGCAGTATATATTTTTATAAATGTATATCATTTGTCAAAAACTATCTTAAAGTTTCAAATTGATCAACCAAGAATTTCCGTTATATTTCCTGATTTTGTTCGCCTTCCCCCCCCCCTCTTTAACTTTCGTAATGGGACTTTTTTTATAATTTTGATCATGTGTCACAAACTCTTTTTTTATTACAAAGTTTCAAACAGTTCCAACAAGAACTTAACATTTTTACAAAAGTTACTCATAGAAAATAGTGGTATTTGACGCGGCATCCTTTTTTTAAATATTTAACATCATGTTTTATTATGTTTCTAAATGTTTCAAAAAATGGTAATATTTAATTAGTAGCTAAAACTTTAGAAAACGCTGAGATTTTTAAAAAAATTCTAGAGTCCTCTACTCTACCCCCCCCCCCCCCATCCTAAATTTTAAGTGTCATGCTTTATTTAAGCTTTTTCTTATTTTTAAAAGGGGTCGGATATTTAATTTTTTAATATGAACAATTTCGCTTGAAGTGATTTGAGCAAAAACCAATATCTGTTACGAATTAAAAATCTTTTCATAAACCAAAAGTTTTAATCCGATTAAAAAAAAAAATCCGTTCTCCCTTTATATTTAACCTTAGAACACTCAAAATTAATCAGGTAAACGCCTTATCAAAAGGAACCTACATCCAAAATTTGAAACAAATCGATAAATTCTCCGTGAAAAACTTATTTACTAAATGAAGGGAGTTACGCGCCATTCCTCCTTTCTTTATACGTAATAGGGTGGTGCGAAAAAACAAAAGTTTTTATTTCCGAACCGCTATAGTGCGGAAATGTTGCGATTGGTAAATACAAGAAAAACTATAAAAAAAAATTTCAAATCGGACTTTATCTTCCGATCGCGCAAACCACCTAAAATTTCGAAAAAAATGAAAATTTCCGATTTTTTCAGAACTTAAAAAAAAAAAATATATGTACATAAATTTTATCACTATAGTGAAAAATATTTGCATATTGTACTGTTTAATAATAATAAAAAAATAAATTGCGTTTAGAGAATATCTTCCAATCGCGCAAGCTCATTAAAAATCGGGAAAAAAAATCAATATTCAGTGATTTTCATGTATTAAGAAAATAATTAAATGAGTTCAGTTTGGGGTCTCCTATTAAAATTTAAATGCAAATTAATACATTGAGCATGTTATGCCTTTTTTTAATAATCTAGATCTTACCATGACGAGATAGCTGCAGGGCGTAAAGGTTAAGTAGTTCGCGCAACTCATGTTACCAACTTAGCGAAACATCGCTGAAGTCGCCCTACCTGTGCACGCCTGTTTCTCCCCACCCCTGTCCGTTTGCACAGTGCGCCATTTCGTATCAGTAAGCCCATGAACGAATTTCGTTTGTTAATTGGGTGTATTGTGTTATTTTAAATCCATTAACATGTGATATGGATGCGGGTATGCATACATCGTTGACAAACAAAATTACTAGACAATTTTTTCATTGTCCTATATTTGGTCATCCAAGAGATTATTTGCCAAATATTCCAACTCACGAATATAGGGTATGTAAGAGACACCAAAGAACATCCTTGAAATGAATTTAAATGCTTCTAGAATTTTTAAAAATACTTCTAGATTTTTTCCATAAATGCGCCCATATAATACGCATTGATATGTAGGATGATGCATGTTTGAAGATGTTTTATAGTAATTTTAAACAGGTATATGTTGTCTTTCGTGATATTTATCTCAGGACTGAGGAGGATAACTAAAGTATCGTCTTTTCTTACATCAAAATATGTCACGTGGTTCTTCGGAATCTATTTCACTTTGTCGTAATTTTTGACTTGTGCGATTGTTTTCCCTTCTAATTTTGTATCGGTTAATAACTTGAGAATCATCTGTTTTAATTATTACAGCAATATCTTATTGCACACTCAACGCTATAGCAGCACCTGCATGGTCAGATACACCATTGTGATTGCAATGTGAAGATGTAGATTGTAACTTGACTTTCATTTGCCATGGCAATTTCTTTTTCTTAAATCTGATAGACTGTGTCGGTCATGGTAATGAGATTTTACATATACCTGCATTAACATTAAAATTCTCCTGTATTTCATATAAATGCTAAAGATTTTTCATTTCCTCTTCTACAGATTTAAAAGGTTGTCTTTTCAATATATAGTTCCGTCTTCCAAGTCTTGTAATCAATTTTTTTTTCTTTTTATGGCCTCCTTTAGATCTATAGTACCAATTTTTCTTGTTCCGTACTTTTTCTGGAGGTAGAGAAATCCATGCTCAATGACCGGAATTTTGTTGTGTTTTTCAGACGTACAATTAGTCTCAATCGAATACGCCTCAAACCTGGAGACTTTTTACCGGAGCAATATAAATTCATTTCGCAGGCTGAAATATCACACAGTTGAATTCCATGTTTTTTAAATTCATCAACCTTTTTTTTTATAAGATTTGGCTTTTCTTTGTCTCGAATGTGAGATTTTGTTAGATTATAATATTTATCATAGTAGGCATTAATTATCTAAATGATTCAACAATAAGAAACTTTTTGGATTGACGCCTTCTGATAAATATATTTTATTTTTTGTGCCATGTATTGCTGACAGATGTGAAACTCACTTTGATGCTGTTGAGTTTACTTGCTAATAGAAACCTCTCCTCGAAGCAGCATCGAGGAACATTTTCGTGTCTTTTAAGAATATTTGGCAGAAAATGTCTTCGATGACCGAATATAGGACAATGAAAAGATTGTCTAACAATTATCTTGGTCAACGAGGTATGCATATCCTTGTCCATGTCACTTATTAATGTATTTAAAATAAATCAATACACCCAATTAACAAACGAAATTCGTTCGCGGGCTCACTGATACGAAATGGCGCAGTGTGCAGGTGGAAGAGGTTTGGGAGAGATGGGTGTGTACACATAGGACGAATTCAGCACTGTTTTCCAACGTGGCTAACAAGGAAGGTCTCCATTGGGGGCATATTCAGAATTTTTTGAAAAAAATACGAATTAAACTATTCATGTAGGTAATAAAGGATCAATGAAAATTAGCGGCGGAATTACATTATTAGATATGTAAAAAAATAGTTTGGAATAATTGGCGTGAAAAGCTGAAAGCGACGCGGGATTTGGCGAGCAGTGCATTTCCTCGCCAAAAGCAGACGATTTTAACGAATCTGAAAATTGATTTTAATTGACTTCACTGTTAAAAATCTGCAGCATTTACTGCAACGTCACTCCACTACTTTTGTAAAATATCTCTCTTCTGACCAATGAGAATGCTCCATAGCACGGTGAATTGACCATGCCATACACTGTTAAAAATCTGTTGCATTTTGTTGCAACGCACTCCACCGCTTGTATATAATATCTCTATTCCAACCAATGATAAAGCTCCATTTCACGGCCAAGTAACCGTTTTCTATACAAGCAAGGGAGTGCGTTGCAACAAAATGCAGCACATTTTTAACAGTGTATTTGTCAATTTGGAACAATTTTAATCCATTTAAATTGTGTTTTAAATGATAAAATATATTAATTTCTTTTAGTTATAAGTACATATAAACGTATATGATAAAATTACACTTAAAGTAAAGTAAAAATGCAAAACTAAAATTACTTAAACTAAACTTATTTAAATAAATTGAACATAGAAAGTTTTTTCTTCAAAAAGTATTCGAAGCGTAAAAGCGTATTTTTCAAAATTTCGTTTTTTCGCCAACCGGAGATAAATCACCAAATAAACGAAATTTTTATTATTTTTTTACGGACGTTATAAGGAGTTTCCGCCAAAAATTTTTTAAAACATATATAACTATATGAGAAGAACATTCTGTAATTTTTTCAGATTTTTCTGAGTATGCCCGTAAAGAAACCTTCCTTGTAAGTTTCGCGAACTAATAAAACTTTTCGCCCTGCAGAGATCACGGCGTGGTAAGATCTCGGTTGTTCAAAAATGGCATAATATGCTCAATAGTATTAATTTGCATTTAAATTTTAGCAGAAGACCGCAAACTGAACTCATTTAATTATTTTCTTAATACATGAAAATCACTGAAAATTGATTTTTTTCCCGATTTTTAATGATTTTGCGCAATCGGAAGATAGTCTCTAAACGAAATTTATTTTTTTATTATTATTAAAAAGTACAATATGCAAATATTTTTCACTATAGTGATAAAATACATGTATATGTAACATTTTAAAACAAATTCTGAAAAAATCGGAATTTTTAAATTTTTTAGATGGGTTGCGCCGATCGGAAGATAAAGTCCGATTTGAAAAATTTTTTTAGTTTTTCTTGTATTTACCAATCGCAACTTTTCCGCACTATAGCGATTCGGAAATAAAGACTTTTGTATTTTCACACCACCCTATTACGTAAACAATGAACACCCACAATTAATCATGGAGTAGTCTAATAAAAATGATGTTATACCTAAAATTTTAACAAAAGTTTATACTTTTGCATAAAAAACTGACTTAACTAAATTAAGGAGGGGGGGGGGGAGGGTGCGGATTAGCTTTTGTACCCTACCCTTATTCTTATCCAATGAACTCTTGAAACTAATCAGGCAAGTTTGTTATTAGGAAAAATCTATGTCCAAAATTTGAAGCAAATTGGATAATTCAATCAGGAGTTATCGCATTACGTACATACGTACGTACATACGTATATACATGCGTACATGGTTACATACACACACACAGAATCTGCAACTGCGAGTACATTAGTTCTCAGGCTTTGAGTCTGTGAGCTAAAATTGCGTCAAATTGCATCGGCCTAGGATAAATTAGATCAAAACTAGAAAGTTGGCGCCGTGGCGGTCTTTAGATTAAATAAAATCACGCCAAATTGAATTGGCCTAGGACAAACTAGATCGCCCTAGGATAAATTAGTTCAAACCAATGTATAGCAGGCTAAACTAGTTTATCCTAATAACCGTTCGGCCAAACTAGATTGGCCTAGGAAAATCTAGTTTATCCCATGTGCGTTCGGATAAATAGATTGGCCTAGGAAAATCTAGTTTATGCGATGTGCGTTCGGATAGACTAGTTTGGCCTAGGAAAAACTAGTTTATCCGATGGGGGATAGGATAGACTAGTTTGGCCTAGGAAAAACTAGTTTATCCGATGGGCGTTAGGATAGACTAGTTTGGCCTAGGCCAATCTAGTTTGACCTAAAATCGGTTTTGGCCTGTAACATATATATAAACAGCAACAAATGTTACGTTTTCGCTTAAAAAGTAAAGAACAAAACAAGACCGAATTTTCTAGTAAAAAAATAAAATAATTAAAAAATCAGTTGTTGCTTTTTTTTTAACGTTAAAGTTGAAAAGTGTTCCGATTCACCCCATCTTAAGGCACTTAAAATTTTCAATCGACAAATTTCAGTGAACTAAAGGAATGTACTTCGAAACTTTCATGCAGCTTTGCACATGATCTATAAAAATTATATGACAAGAAATATATATTAAAAAATGATTTAAAAACGGGTACGCAAACTGAAAACTCACTTATAGCAATTATTCTTCATAGACTTCAGTTGTTCAATTTTTGCTTAATTTCTTCTTTAGCCAATTTTTTTTTCTTTGTTCTTGTTAAGAAACGGCAAGTTCTATGCACATCATGTTCGACAATAAGCACCATATAGCACATCTCAGTAATATATGTACATTTCAGTATGTTTAGAATAATGTATTACCATAAAAATATACTGCAATTATTTTTCCCCTTTGTCCGTAATTTAACGGAATTCTTTGGACTTTCCCAGTAGATAAAGCGTCATTTTCAATATCAAACATGCCATAGTGATATCTAACAACATCTTTAAATTTCAAGTCAATCAGATTACGTTTAAGCTTGTTACAGCACAGATAGCTAGACAGACAGACAGGCTGCAGACATACAATACATATGTATGCATGTAGTCGCTACTAAGGAAGCGTTTTTGAGATTTTATAAACATGAAAGAAGCTAAGGTAAAAATTTTTGTTAAGAATCTCATTCAAGACAACATTTATGCATATCAACATATAAAGCCATACAGAATTGGTTTTTTAACAAGTTCGTTGTCACCGACGCACATGCTAGCGCGTCTGCCCGGTAACTCTCTCTTTGTATGCCAGCCACGCTCAGGTCACCTTGAGCGTCAGGAGCACAATTTAAGGTGCTCAGAATCCTTCATTAATCTCATCAGTCATTTTTTATTGTAAAGTTTATTTTATTCAATCAGAGCATTTTCTCGCTTCAACTATAGATTTTTTTCTCTTTTTAAAAACCGCTGATAAAAATTAACAAGTAAGAAAATTCATGCGTTAAGTGTACACCATGAAGCACTTTCCAGCGCTTCTTGAAATCTTTAACAAAACTTCGTTATCCAGGGAAATAACGTATTATTGTCCATATACAAATATGGATTCCAATACTTTTGAAAAGCCCTGTATTTGATCTGTCGGTAACATACAGACTACATACTGAAAAAATTTAGTTTAGCAAGAAAACGCCTAACTGGTTGAAATTTTTCTTCTAGCAATTTATACTTATAGATAGAAAAATACTTTAATATTTTTGTTTAGTCCTGTAAAATACATAGTACCTTTAATACACGAAAGTATTTTGCTAAAATTTAGTCTAAAAATAAATTCTCTTTAAACTACTTAAATCAAACTTCCAGAAATTATCACCCAAAGGCGACAATGTATCCAGTTCTTTGCGTGATCCTGTATATCAATTTATATATAATCTACAAACATTTCTTAGTAAACTAAATGCAGTTCATGGTAAACAGACATATTTTTTTTAAAGCACCTTTAAGTAAATTACGCTCAAATTCAGAAACCATTCCGAGATCTTTTGTGTAACCCTGTATGTCTAAATTGTGTAAAAATTAGCATTTATATAAACCATGTAATATGCATACATCTAGTGAAACTTAAAAGCATATATCATAATTAAAAATGTATTTAATCCATGTAACAGCCATATTCCATAATATACACCACATCGGATAGAATAAAATATTTGAAATCTTTTTTGTGGCCCTGTAAATGCTATGCACTATGTATTATGCATGAAATAACTCATATTAATCTTCAGCAACATATATCAATATGATTATACATGAAATCGTTTACCATAATTAAAATATGTCGCAAACAATTCCCCCTTTATTATTATGTATTGGAATTCTTTTGTGTGGCCCTGTAAATGAATATTAATTATTCTTTTCGCTGCATATTTTACAAAATGCATATTTTAGTGGATTTAATAGGTGCATATAAATTTGAAGATGTTTGACTGGATGTAACATCTTCAAAATTCAATTGATCGATTTTCCCCATAGGCCGTAATGTAAATGGAAAACTTTTGGCTTGTAAATAAACTAATCATGGCAGAAACTTAATTTTCAAAAATGTTCGTGCTAGTATAAACGTCATTAACGTCCAAAAAATTCATAACAATCGGAGTATATTTACGAGAGTTGGAGCGCGGCCAGACAAACCGAATGCATAAGCACTTTTCAACTTTGTTAGAAAGGGCAAAATATAAGGCAAAAGGCTCTCGTCGCGATAGTGTTGAAGTACTGTTTTGTAATCTGGCTTCTGAGGATTGAACTATAAATTTTAATGGCAATGAATGTGTTAAAAAAGAAAAAAATTCTAAAAGTAAGTTGCAGTCTACTTTAAATTGAAAAATTAGAAAAAATTATTTCTTTTTGCGTTACATTAGAAATAAATGCATATCATCTAAACATCCAGTGTAAGGTATTTGCTAAAAGTATGTTCATAAGAAGAAACGCAGAAATAAAAATTTTCTTTCACATGCGTTCTGTCTGGCGGGTTTAACCCCCTAGATGAAAAATAGTTCATTTCATCTTAGTGTTTATTTATTACTTGAGAAAAATATATTTTTCAAAATCAACAAAAAAGGAAAATTTAGTCAATCAAATTTAAGAATACAGGAAGGGGTAATATATTTACTTCTTGTTACACATTAAAAAAAAATCTATGAAGATAAATTACGCCAAATGGTTAAATGAAAGAAGTGAAGAGTGGTTAAGGAAAATTTTAAAGTTAACCAGTAATTTAACTTTAAGTAAGACACGTTTATCTCATGTTTCGTGCAAACAGTTCAAAAACAGTTTAAGTGTGCAATGGACATACAGTCGACTCTCGTTAATTCGAGCTCGTCGAATTAGAACACTCGTCGAATTATTCGCCACAAGAAATATTCGAATTATGGAATGTATGAGAGAAAAACATGTTTTAAGGGCTATAATTACAAATGAATCAATGTTATTGCGTTTTTTTAAATTTATTTTAGCTGTTATCTTTAGAATATGACTTAATATTAAATTAAAAGATATAAATGCTTAAACTAATTAAGGGATTAGCAACGAGGACAATGGAAGAAAGGATAGTAATTAATGTCAATAATGAACAGACGGGGCACTAAGAAACCGGATTTCAAATGCATGGGATTATATGTATACTCGTTCAGATATAATTGACAAAAATGAAAGAAAGAAAGTAATTTTAAAGATTTGAAGTCCGTAAGAAAGTAAGGCAGAATAAAATATCGGAACTCGCGTAAGTTCAAATAAATCGAAGCCAAGAGAAAATGAGTTCGAATAAATGAAAGTTTTTAACGTTATTTGTCATTGAAAATTTTGAGACTTCGTGTTTAGTTCGAATTAAGCGAAGATTCGATTTAACCGATTTCGAATTAACGAGAGTCGACTGTACATACAAACGTATATACTAGGAAAAACTCATTATCTGCTCAGCATAAAGTCAATTTAGAATAAAAAAAATAGTGAACGGTATAAGTTGTTATTGACTTGTAAATTCGTGCACGTGTTTAAATTTGTTACCTGGAATTTAATACTGAAATTAAAAAATGAATCTAAAAAGACCATTGTTTGAATATTGTTCATACGCATTTCCTTTTTAAAGTATTGCAAGAGGAAAAAATATGACATTTGAAAATAAAAAACTATTTTTTATAAACTATTCAGTGATTGTAATTCGTGAAAAATTTCCCTCATCTGAAGGGAAAACAGAGCTTTGTTGGAAAAAGGGAATTTTTGTGATTTTGTGGGAAATTTCGAAATTTTTGAGATTTTTCTCCTTTAGCTATTTTTCTACAGAGATAGATGGAGTATCATTTGTGATGGAAAAAGTAATTGTGTATGAGTTAAAATATCGTTCAGAATAAATGATTTAAATTACTTAATTCTAAGCTATTTAAATAAACTCTAAATAGCAATGCATGAGATGAAGTCTTGTTCCAGGTCTCCCGCTTTGTGATTCTAACAGTGCATTTCCTATCATAGTGGCTGGTCAGTCCAAGGCTTCACTCGATTTTATAGCGCGTGACGGAAGATCGAGTTCGGCTGTGGTCAGTCTTAGAGCTTTGGAAGAAATCAGAAATGGACAATTCCATGATATGCTCTGGGCTGTTTTAATTCTAGGAGGATACTACAGTTGTATAGTATCCTCGTGTAAATTGCAGTGCACAAGTATCTTTAGAATCTTTTACAAAGGACGAAGGTGGATGATCAAATATAAAACTATTTCCCTTATTATTCTGTATCCACTTTTTTGATAAAAGCATAGAATTGGACTAAAACTGATTACAAAAAAGAAGCATTTTGGATTAGCTATGCAGTAACAACATACATTGGTAAATTGCTCTTGACTGCACAAGGATGAACACTAGAAGAAAGAAACATTCTTTTCTAAGTCAAAATACAAATTATATGACATTTTAAAATGTTATGTTAAAAGAGGTAACCCACTTTCTCTAAAATCACAGAACTAATTGGCGAACTAATCTCCCAATTGGCGAGTTATGGTATTATGGAAACCCTCTCCCTATCTACGCAGGTGTGTGGGTTTTGCTCTGAGAGAGTCAGCGGTGTTCGGAGCCAGCGAAGTTGTTTTTTTCGAAGACGGGTGTTATCCTGAATAATATGGAATGAATTGTGTGTTTGCAACGAAAATAAATATAAAATTAAAAGTGAAATTTTTAAAACTGTAATGATTTGATGAGCTCCATATATTCTGCTTGCGACAATAAAAGAGTCCTTGTGAATGGGACTAGTGGAGCGAAGGAAAATTCTTCAAATAATGATGTTTTTTTTTAGGTGTGCCATCTTTTACTTCCGTTTACGACGAGGGTGATAACATTGTCACTGATGCAACGACCAGTGATATTGATGCTAAGTGGGTAGAACCTGCTAATGCGAGATATTCAATATGCTCACGTTATATGGCCTCAGTTATTGTGATTATGCTATTTCGTTGTATAAAAAAAAATTAGGTCCTTATTGCTGACTTGTTACACCTCATCCTCCAAGGGAAATCTCATCATTTTAAGTATGTGTTTGTCATCAAAATATATATAAAAAAAGAGGTGTCCGCTTGGAACGTTTTTTGCCGTTCCGAGAAACTAATATTAATATTCCAAAAAGAACACTGACTTGCATACATTTGCATTGTTTTGGCCACAAAAGACCCTTGGACATTACAGTCATTATTCATCAACATATGCACAGAAGTAAAATCAAATTAAAGGGAAAGTAAAAGAATAATAAAAACGTTTACCTGGAGGAACTTGAGAATAGAATTAAACACACAAATAAAAGGATGCACAGAATTTCTTCAAAAAAATTTTATTTTTGGTGATAAAATCTTTTTTTCTTTTGAAGAATAAAGATACTTTATTCTTCAAAATAAAAAAAGATGATACTTTACTTTTTGATACTTTACTTTCAGGAACTCTCATTTTCTTTTTTAGAGCCCTGGCTTTAACAACATCTCTTTTAATATATAATTTGATGATAAACACATACTTAAAATGATGAGATTTCCCTTGGAGGATGAGGAGTAATATGTCAGCAATAAGGACGTGATTTTTTTATACAACGAAATAGCATAATCACACTAAATGAGGCGATATAACGTGAACATATTGAATATCTCGCATTAGCAGGTTCTACCCACTTAGCATTAATATCAATGGTCGTTACGTATTTTTTTCCTTTTGAATAAACTTATATAATAAAAGAGGAACTTGATTTTTTAATTTACATATTTATTTTGCAGATACATTTATTTTTTTATAGATAAAATGCTTCAAATTATTACTAATCGTCAAAAAATTATGCTTAGCTTAAATAAATCAAGTTACGTATACTTTTGTTTTTTCAGTATGTTAATTCTCGAGTACATACTTTACTGAATAAAATCTTTAAAATGTTCTTAATTGTTTACTTTTACTATATATTTCCTTTTAAAAATGCATTATTTTTTAATGGTCAAAAGCTTCAAAGATTAGTCTAGGGAATGATACAGAAAATAATGTAGTTAGGAATTTTTTCAACAGACGGCAGCATCAGATGCTCAATTATGAGGGGAAAATCAGACTGATGGGGAAAATTTTAAGGGAAAAATATGTCTGACGAGGTTTTTTTTCACTGAAACTATTGGGGTCATTCCATGTCTGAATCCGACCCTGTGATGTCCCATGTCTGAGACCTTGTAACCCGACCCACAGAGATTTTGATGAAACTTTGTGTACACACTAATTCTATCATAAAATAATTCCATCAGAAATATTTCCTTCCTAGACCTCATAGTTTGTGAGATATGGGGGGTCCAATTCTTGCGGTTTTCTCAAATCGCACATTTCTGAGTCTGTATTTTGAGATTGCAGTTCCATCTTCAAAAAATTGTCTCTCTGGATCTAAAACATGAATCATCTTAAAAATTTCACTGTAAGAATATAAATAGATGCAGATTTTAATAAAAAAATATTTAAAAAATTTACTTGTAATATTTAGGATAAAAAAAATTAGCCAAAGTTGAGAGTAATGGTTATTTTTCCAAATTTTTGTGACTTTACGAAAAAGGCTGTACACAAAAAGGCAAATTAAATTTCCAATTTCTTTTTGTTTTAAATAAAAGTTTACACTTTGGGCTCTCTATCTATGAAATAAAAATTATGTGTTTCGCATGGCATGTGCAAAAATTTTGGGTACTTTCCAATTAGCCGGATGAGTGCTTTATTTTTATATATTACATATGCACACAAAAAAGCAAATGAAATTTCCCATTTCTTTTTGTTTTAAATAAAAGTTTACACTTTGGGCTTTCTATCTATGAAATAAAAATGATGTCTTTCGCATGGCTTATGCAAAAATTTTGGGTACCTTCCAATTAGCCGGATAAGTGCTTTATTTTTACATATTACATATGCACACAAAAAAGAAAATGAAATTTCCAATTTCTTTCTGTTTTAAATAAAAGTTTACACTTTAGGCTTTCTATCTGTGAAATAAAAATTATGTCTTTCACATGGCTTATACAAAAATTTTGGGTACTTTCCAATTAATCGGATGCCTATTTTATTTTTACATATGTACATATGTATAGATCTATATAAATACAGATGTATTATACATGTACATATGTATGCATATATATAGTATATTGATATATATATGTATAACACTGGTGCCCGTCTAACCGAAAAGTACCAAATTTTGCCTCGTTTTGAAAATCTGCACCAATTAAGGGGAAAAAAATCTGACTAAGTTTAGCTGTGGTACTTAAATAATTAAGAGAGTTTCTATGAGTTACTGAATTTAATGTTATTGGATACAAAGCAAACTGGAAATTTCATTTGCCTTTTTGTGTAGGGACTTTTTCATAAACTCACAAAATTTCGGAAAAATAATCATAACTTTCAACTTTGGTTTACTTTTTCGGCCGTATATAAATCTCTATTAATTGCCCTAATTGCTTTTTTCACTTGCTTTTTATGCCGCTTAAATGGATCTCCACATTTATATATTTCATATTTCATTAAGAGCGAAATTCTGTGATGCTCACATATATTAATCAAACGGTTTTCACTTAATTTTTGTTTTATAAATGCAATAGTCCTAACTAATAAAAGTTCTTTTTCTGAATCACAGAGATTATCAATGTAGTCTATTTCTCTGTTATTTGTATAGCTAGTTTTGTGACATTCTAAACCATTTAATATTACAATACTGCAAGCCTGAAGACTAGTAGAAGGTTTAATATCAGGCTCCATATTAAAACAATAAAGCAAAAAAATATTTATACATATCACAAACTATAAAATATGTAACAATCGGAATATATTTTTAGTAGCACAGTAAAAGTTAAATCATTTTTCTATGATAAGAAACAACAGAATGACAATAATTTGATTAACTTGATTTCAAAACATCTGCTTTCATACTAACGAACATTACCCTGCCTTTATCAGAAGGTGTTTATACAAGGCAGGTGCAATTAAATCTTTCAGACTATAGAAACAAATTTAAGTTCTGTTAAATATTTGTGTATTTAAACTTGCTAATATAAATATTTAAACTGATTAAAATTACGCAAGGAAAGGAAATACAAGGTTTTGAACATTTTTTAAACACAAATAATTAATATATAAGCATTCGAAAGAAAGAATGGAAATGTGAGGAGAAAAAAATTTCAATTTTATACTGTACAAAAAAAAAAATCTGTTTTGAGTTTAATTATTGAAAATAAAAGTAAGAGATTCTTTAGATTATCGAAAAATGCCCATTATTAAATACCGAAATGAAATATATGGACCATTTACTAAATTTAATGGGGAAACATATTACAGTCAGATTCTTTTTAATCAGAAAAAACAAAGCCTAAGCTTTACTTTGAGAATAATAAAAAAAAACCATGCATCAAATAACATTAAATTTAATAACTCACAGAAATTCCAGTAATTATTTAAGTACCACAGCTAAACTTAGTCAGATTTTTTTCCCTCTTAATTGGTGCAGATTCTCAAAACAAGGCAAAATTTGGTACTTTTCGGTTAGACGGGCACCAGTGTTATACATATATATATCAATATACTGTATATATACATACATATGTACATGTATAATACATCTGCATTTATATAGATCTATACATATGTACATATGTAAAAATAAAACACGCATCCGGCTAATTGGAAAGTACCCAAAATTTTTGCATAAGCCATGCGAAAGACAACATTTTTATTTCATAGATAGAAAGCCCAAAGTATGAACTTTTATTTAAAGCAAAAAGGAATTGGAAATGTCATTTGCTTTTTTGTGTGCATATGTAATATGTAAAAAAAAAACACTTATCCGGCTAATTGGAAAGTACCCAAAATTTTTGCATAAGCCATGCGAAAGACATCATTTTTATTTCATAGATAGAAATCCCAAAGTGTAAACTTTTATTTAAAACAAAAAGAAATGGGATATTTCATTAGCTTTTTTGTGTGCATAAGTAATATATAAAATAAAGCACTCATCCGGCTAATTGGAAAGTACCCAAAATTTTTGCATAAGCCATGCGAAACACATCATTTTTATTTCATAGATAGAAAGCCCAAAGTGTAAACTTTTATTTAAAACAAAAAGAAATTGGAAATTTAATTTGCCTTTTTGTGTACAGCCTTTTTCGTGAAGTCACAAATATTTGGAAAAATAACCATAACTCTCAACTTTGGCTGACTTTTTTTATCCTAAATATTACAAGAAAATTTTTTGAATATTTTTTATTAAAATCTGCATCTTTTTATCTTCTTGTAGTGATATTTTTAGGATGATTCATGTTTTAGATCGAGAGAAAAAAAATTTTGAAGATGGAACTGCAATCTCAGAATATAGACTCAGAAATGTGCGATTTGAGAAAAACCTAAGAATTGGACCCCCCATATCTCACAAACTATGAGGTATGGGAAGGAAAAATTTCTGATGGAATCATTTCATGATAGAATTAATGTGCACACAAAGTTTCATCCAAATCCCTGTGGGTCGGGTTACAAATGGGGGAAAAATTCGTTGAATTGACATGGAATGACCCATTGTTGACTTCTGAAATAACGGGTAGGGTGCAACTAAATAAGAGTGGCGACATGTGATGTCAGACTGTGCTTTGCTGAACTTATATCCAATATATGGTAAACAGAATTTCTAGAACATCAAAATACTCGCCTGGATAAGTTCGATTATACGAATGAGACAAGCTAAGAAGAATTAGCTTGTCGATAATGGTCCAAGAAGCTTGGCAATTCGCTTTTGTTCTAAATCGTCTCAACTAACCAAATATTCTATCTTGTTTGTTTCCACTCTGTTATGGAGTTCTGGGAAATTTGCAAAGTAGTCAGTATTTTTGCTGGTTTTTAAATCATATGCATGTCGTGTATCGTAGAAATTCGGCAAAAGCTATACATCTGTATAAGGAAAATACACAGAAACTTTGACTTACAGGTAGAGTAGCAAACCAGACTGGCATTTCGTTTGCTAATTTTGGGGGCACACGATTATCGTTAAATCAGGCAGATTTTTCAATGCGAATGCATATTTTCTTGGCAAATGTAAAATAAATAAAGAAAGAAATAAACAAAAAAATAAATAAATTGACAATACAGAATGAATGTTTTTTATTGGCTTAACATTTACTGACATTCTTTTATGTAGGATATAAAAATAAAAACAAAGCGTTTACTTTATCGTTATTGGATTGTAATTTCAGAAGATCAAGAGACCTCCTCTAAAAATAAAACAATTTTTAAGTTACGTCTTTTTCTTTTTTGCATTTTTTAGTTTAGTGCGAATTTTATTTTTAATATAGATTGTGTTTCACATCAGTCAAAAGTAACAGTTTTGTATAATATACAAACTCTGACGTTTATATTTATATAGATTACCCTTTACTTGACATAAAGTGTATTTTACCACCATTTCAAGCTAAGCAATGAAAGTTATACATCATAATTACTTGAAATTCATTTTTCTCAAAACAAAATTTTTCGTGTTGATACATCTTTAAAATGCTTCATGCATTTAATTAAAATACATAAACTAACGCTAAAGGACAATCATGATGCGTACTACAAGATCCGTTTTAAAATACTGTTTTTCCTTTCTTTTGTTTTCTTTTAAATGTTCAGATTAACAATTCATTTATTAACCTTGGAAATTTTAACCACAGTTCATTTCTGACTCAATTTGATTAATTTCACAATAAAATCTCTATAAATAATATAAAAATATTATTTTAAATACTATTTAAAAAATGTAATTAAAAAAATATTATTTAAAAAATATATAAGAGAAAATATTTTCAAAGTCAAAGCACACTGTTGATTTATTTTTTTAATCCAGTTGATGTGAAATCTGGATATGAAAAAAAAAATTATATTCATTCGCTTTTAAATTTTACCCATACATATAAAAAGGACACTAGTAGAAAACTTTAAAATTTTTAAAACATAATTTAATTGATCTTAAAAGCTACATTATGGCAATTTAATTTAAAAAATAACAAGGAATAATACATTTATAATTTCTTTATTGTACGCAATGCGTAATAACAAAATGTAAAAATAAAAATTACTTCTTGTACAACTACCATTCTCAAAATCTTACAACTATAAATTAAACAAATAACAAACAAACGTTCTAAAATTTTCAAACTATCATCAAAAAACAACAGAACCTGCTTTTTAGCTCACAGGCTATCATAGCCAGAGAGCTTATGTGCCCGCCCGTTCTGTACTTATGTGCGTACGTTCGTACGTAACGCGATAAATCATGATAAAAATATCCCATCCACATGAAATTGTGATATTTTGTATATAGGTATATCCTGATAAGGCGCTTCGCTGATTAGTTTTTGGAGTTCATTCGATATGTATAAGAGGGGGAACGGGGGATCATGCCCCTCCCCTTAATTGATATGAATGGGTTTTTCATGCAGAAATATTAGTTTTTGTTCAAAATTTACACATAGGATCATTCTGATAAAGCGCTTCCGTGATTGGTATTAGGTGTTCATTGGATAAATATAAACAGGGGGAACGGGGGTTCTAATGCCCTCCCCTTAATTTATATAAATGGGTTTTTGACGCAGAATTGTCAGATTTCGTTCAAATCTCTGAATAGTTTTGGAAGCTTAATGGTTAAGTATATAAAAGAGAAGGATAACTCTTCTTAAATTATATAAATGGGTTTTTATTAAGAATTTTCCGATTTGCTCTAAATTTTGGATATGGATTTTTCATATGATAAAGCATGTCCCTGATCAGTTTAGAGGGTTCAATGATTAAGTATAAAAAGGGGAAAGGGGGAAGCTGATCCCCCCTCCTTAATATTTTTTTTCGAACGGAATTAACCCTTGAAAAAATAAGGCTGTAATATACAATTAGTATGCGTAGCCTGTGAGCTCAATGCCATCAGTTTAACTGGGCAATATTCTTTTTTTTTTCTTTTTTACGAGGCAACATAAAATTCCGACGATTGAATTAAAAAGGTCATATTTAGAACTTTAAATATTTTAAAACAAAATTTAGTTGTACTCGAAAGCTACATAATGAGAACTTTAGTTCAAAATTTCTGAGAAATAAAAAGTTATATCCTTTCCTTTAACTCTCTAAAATAACAAATAAGAGCAATATGCCAAAAAACGTGTTCTTGTATTAATTTTATTCTCAAAATATTATAAATACGAATTAAATAAATTAAAATAAATCAAGCGTTCTAAATTTTATGTTACCCTCAAATCCCAATAGATTTTAGGTACATATTTTTTTCCAATGCGACATGAAATTCTGACAGTTAAATTTCAAAACTTTTACCTGAACTATCCAGTTTAAATATTTTCTGCTGTTTTTTCGCAAAATAACTCTTATATAACTTTTGTTTACAGCTGGTAAAGAATTTGAAAGGAAAAGTTTTTTAAAATTTCTGTTGCATTCCAGCAGAATTTTAAAAATCTCTATTTTTAACAGAAGAGAATCAACTAGTTTATTCCGTACCATTGTGCACACAGTGTAAAAAACATGAATTTCAATAAAATAGAATGTTAATGATGATAAATGCATTTTTCACTCATGCTTTCATTAAATTCGTTTGATTTAATTTCGTTTGAAAATTTCTGCAGTAGATGTTTTTACCACGCTTTTATTAACTTCACCTGTATGTTTGTGAGTTTGTAACTCTCCTTATTTTATGTATGTTCACCGATTACTCCGAAACCATGCAACCGATTATTTGGTTTTGGTGTTAAATGAAAGACGATGCTCTCGAATTGGTACCACTTCAGTTTCATCGAAATTGGTTCAGTACTTTTTTAGTAATTAGGCAAAAACTAATAAAATTAGTGATTTTTCGCTAATTAAAAGTGTTGAATACGTTCACTGAATGGAGTGTAGACAGCAAGGCCGAGCGGTCTAAGGCGCCGGATTTAAGCTCTGTTTTTCGAAAGAGATTGTGGGTTCGAACCCCAATCCAGACATTATTTACATCTATGTAAAATTAAAAAAAAATTCCGTATTACAATTTTTATTTTTAACCTGCTTCAGAAAATGAAGAGGAAGTTATCAATTCGACGCGTATGTATTTTTTTTCTATGTATGTCCACCAATTACTCTGAAACTATCCAACCGATTAATTTGATTTTGTATTAAATATAAATATAGTTTAAAAAACTAAAAACCACGCTTTTAAAGTAATCAAACTAAAAAGTGAAAAATAAATATAGTTTAAAAAAACTAAAAAACACGCTTTGTAAGCATATCAAACTAAAAAGTGAAAAATAATTCGTACTATAAGCTGAAAACGAAAATAGATGAAAAATACTATATTACTATAAAATCGTTATTATAGAAATCAATAAGCAATAAATAAAATTATTGTGGAAAAAAAGCGTGGGGTGCTTCTTAAGAACTGATAGATGGAGCACGGTAGATGGAGCACCCCACGCTTTTTTTCCACGATAATTTTATTTATTGCTTATTAATTGATTTCTATAATAACAATGATTTTATAGTAATATAGTATTTTTCATCTATTTGCGTTTTCAGCTTATAGTACGAATTATTTTTCACTTTTCAGTTTGATATACTTAAAAAGCGTGTTTTTTAGTTTTTTTAAACTATATTTTATAATGGAGATTTTTTGCAAATATTTTTATGTAAATAATTTCTGGCCGAAAAAAGTTATACAAAAAAATCCATTCGAATCAAGAAGTTGATTTTTTCAATATATTAGTGAACTTGGACCAGTAAAAATATAAAAAATGTACTCGATTTTTTGGATTTTTCGCGGGTTACAATTGTTCTCAGTGTTTAAGTCTTATTGATGAAAAGTACATGTACTCATTTTTTCTTTAACGGATGTTTCATTTTTACGAACCTCGTGCCCCGATGAAACATAATGTCTCCCAAATTGTAAATAAAATTAAACGTATCTATTCTCACATCGATTCAGGTACCCACAGTAAGTGTTTTAACCCTTTTATCCCAAATTATGAATTAAAAAAAAACTATATCCTCATTATTTTTCTTTTGCAGTAATATGATACATTAGAAGATGTATACACTAAAAATAAAAGATTTTTGTATGTTTTGGTAATTATGACACATTACTTGATATGGTAACTTCAACGTACCGTTGAATCATAACACTTGGACAAAAATAGAAACTTAGATAAAAAAAAAAAAAAAACCTACATCCAATTTATTATTTGAACCCTCAAGCGGAGCACTATCGTGGCTTGCCATTACTGAAGCACATGGGTTAGGATTACCCGTCCATGATTAATTACGTATACCTTATCGTAAAATTGATAGATTTGAATTTTCTTTGAATAAATAGCTCAAACGGTGTATGTTAATAGAAAAAAAATCTCCGTGATATTGATAAAAATATAAAAACTAAAAACATTGAAATTTAACGCCAAAATATTTTTTAATAAAATATGAAAATATTCCTGAATGAGTATGTTTATATCTTCACAAATTTTACAGTTAATTTCGTTGACGCCATTCGAAAGAGAATTGCGCGTCCTTTAAGTGATGTGCCAGACTTTTCAACTTTGTTATAAAAATATATTTATTTGATGAGATAAAGTTAAGGGATTGCGAAATTATACTTTTATTGAGTTAGCTTACAAAAATTTATTTTCAGTTAAAAGAATAATATTAATATTTTTATGAAAATTATAAAAACTTAGTTAGCAAGTTCTAAACTACATTCCACACAAATTTTTGCGGTGTGATCTTTACACATGGATATATCACACCGCAAGCATTTATGTGCACTTTTCTGTGCAATGAATGTATCAAATATATTCTATAAAATATATTTTAATGTTCTTATAATAAAAACATACTAAAAATATTTAATCTGATGATATAACACTCCAAAAGTCCAACAAAACACTTAAATAAATTTTTCACGAGCAGTATGCAATTATAACGTTAGCGGAGTGCTGGGTGGCAGTTACCCGTAGACTAACTTCATCGGCGAATAGTTTACTAAGTTTTCATATTTGAAGATGGTTCTAGTAGGGAATCTGTAGTGGGGATAGCAACGTTTCTCCCTCCCCCATAAATTCATTATCTCCACAACACCATTTATAGGGAGCAAACAGATTCGGCCTTTTTTTTCACTGGGTAAAATGGACCCAGTGCTTTGCTTAGAGGTTAATGTGACTTATGATACATATATCTAGCTTATAAATGTTTATATTCATTATTTATGATGCTCTTGGTGCATCATTAAGGACAATTTTGTCATCAGAAGAATATTCAAAAGTGATCACACAATCGTCTGGTGGAAAGCATATCTGTAACAAATTTTGAAACGTTTAGTTGAAGGAAAAAAAAAAGATTCATAAAAGTGCCAAAAGATACTTTTAATTTTCTTTTCTAATTTGCATTTTTTTCGTTTTGTTTTATAAAACTGCAATATTTTTTCTAAAGCTAAAAATAACATTTTTTAATTATTTTTTTATCAATGTCATGCATAAACGATAGAATATCTTCCCATAGCTTTATAAAAATCCACTGCCAACCACCCACGCATCCCTAATAAACATGTGCTTATTTATACACCACATACATTTAAATTCTAAAAGTAAAAATCTTGTTCACCGTAGTCCCAACAGTACACAAACGTATAGCTTTGAAAAGTGTTTCAGAAAATAAATTGAAAATTATTTTTTTAACGTAACAATATCAAGTGATCTATTTAAATCAAGGAGAAAAAAATAATAGCCTTCCCTTTGAAGTTTATGATGTTTCCAATTAAAAATTAGGAAAACCTCAATAGACAAGGAAATAGAAGATAGATTGATACTTAAGCGCGCCAAAATAGATTTGTGAACAATTTTCAACTTACTGGAATTGCAATTCCTCCTTCGTAACAACTAAAGAAAGTGTTTACGATCGTTTCCTTAAAGTACCATCGAGAATGCATTTAAATACTGTGTTTTAATTGAAAAAAAAACTGTGGCACTTTAAAGTGTCTTCCGAACGTAAGGAATTAAGTTTGAAAAAGGTTAATTTACAAACTACATGGTTAAATAATTCTCACAATCACCCCCCCCCCTTGCCAATAATAATAATAAACCTATATATTTTACATTATTTGTTACTTTCTTCTATCTTTACAAGAAGAAAGTATTAGATTCGTGCGAATTTTTGAATTCTGGTTTCGACGGATCAACACCTTTTAGAAATCAAAGAACCCAAAAAACAATGTTTTTAGAAAATGCCTGCGAGTTTGTCTGTCACTCTGTATATGAGAAAAATTTCGTGGGAGCTCGATCTTAAGAATTAATGCACGGAATTTCACCAAACTTTTCAGTTAGATTTTGATCTAGGCTAGAGCTGATTAGTTTTTTGTGAATATAGCTTAACTGGTGACGCTGTTATACTGCCTTATTCACAATGTCCACAATATCTCTATCCCAAGAAAAAATGCATGGATTTTCCTAAAACTTTAGATTTAGTTAGTCCTTGATATAATTTGATGTTTATTGGTTTTTGATGCAAATCGCTCATTGCAAATTGCTTGAAAACCAGATTTTAAAAACAAACCAAAACAAAAAACAAACTTTTTTTTTTTTAAATTAAGATAACAACATGATTTAAAAATCATTTTAAGCATATAAAACAGAAAATTTTAATACAATAAAAAAAAAAACTTTTAGAAAATTTGAAGAAGATTTTTGCATCCCGGACTACTTTAAACGACGAAAGAAAAAATTTTCTATTTATAAATTAAGGAAAAAAAATATCTCCTTTTAAATATCTAATCAACAGAAATACGATGAGCCGTATTGATAAATGGTTTCTTTGTTAATCATAAATATGAATTCATTGTAGAATGAAGAAAACACAATTGCGTCAATTTATGAAGGTTTTGAGGCTTTTAACGTAGTATTTATCAGTATTTATCAGTATTATTTTTTATGGTGCTTGATCACGATTCCCATTGTATTCGAAATACATTAAAATTTATTTAGAAACAATTTAATCTTCTTTAGAATCAAAATATACAAAATACAAAAGCTTTTGATGCTACAATATCTTCACGAGTGTAAACATCTAAAATAATACTTTTATTTGAAAAGATGCTTTATTGTGTTTTCGTGAGCGTAAAAATTATATATAATCATAATAATAGAAGTTATTCATCGCAAATAATTTGTTTATCTTTTATTCTTTAATATTCGCTGAAAATATTATTATTACTTTTTAGATAAATGCATGATAATATTTTGTTTTAAGACTTCTAATCCAAGCAGCAAATTCAGCACTAAAATCAAATTATAAGAAAAGACAAAAATATATTCTCACCGCAGAAAATGTGATAAACATTTATTTTATAAAATTTTTTTTATAATTTTATTAAAATTTTCGAGCTATTTAAATGACAAGGCTGAAATTTCTCCATAAAATAGTTTTTTCAAGCTTTAAATACATATTTGACTTAAAAAAAAAAAAAACTAAATTATATGAAAATAAAGAATGTTTTTAAATGTTGTGTATCATTGCATATGCTGATATTTCATTTAGAAATGAGAAATAAGAGATTAAGAATTTCAAAACAAAGATAAAATTCTAAAATAATTTCTAATGAAAATTATTTCAAAAATCAAATAGAAAGAACCTAAAAGTATGCCTAAAACTAAGAATATTTTTTAAAAATATTTTCTTTTATAAATATTTGATGTTCATCTTGAAAATTATGTTTGAATTCAAGAGTTTTCTGAAATAATTCCATTGCATTTCATTTATCGTGAAATATCATAAAGATTTATTGAAAATTCATCCATGTCTTTTACGGTTGTTAGAAAGAATTTACAATTGTATTTATTAAAAAAATATATATTTTTACTCACTTTCCTTGTTTAAGATAGGGCAACAATAAAAGAGAAACAAGAAATAAAAATCATGCGTCAAGCATAGATTATGAAACACTTTCCCACGCTTCCAGATTTCTTTACCAAATCATCGATTTTAATAAAGTAAAGAAAATCTAAGCAACATTTTAGAAAACACATAACGCATTTGAAAATCAGATTTCGGCAATTTATCGTCCATAGCCAGAAAGGTTGTCTAATTTTTTTGTGAAGCCCTGTATTTAATCTACGATTTGTACTTATTGTACATAATATGATAAACAATTCAGTAAGAAAAGCTTAATAGGGCTAAAATTAATTCACTTTCCCTAAATTCTATCAATATACGAATATATACTTAAAGTTTTTTGTACAGCCGTGTATATTTATAAACAGATTTTTATATGCGCTACATATTAACCTCTTCAGACCTGATGTACACAAATGTGTACACTCATTCTTTTCCTCATAAAAACTAAACTGTTCCAATTTTTTGCATTTTTACTTTACTTCTATACAGCTAAATGCTTTTTCCTTTAAAACAAAGCCAATAAATGTCAGCACTGATGATTATTATCACATAAAATAAATATTGTTTTCATCCGAGTTTCGAAAATACTTTCAAGACATTGTGGCCAAAAAAGTTAGAAGCATTTATGATTATTTAACTTAAATGCTTCACAATAAAAATTTGAGGATTTGCTGATCATTTACTTTTTTAAAGACCTTAATTTTGTCATCGCGTAAATTTATCTTACTGATAGTTAAACTGGTGTTTTAAGGGAATTAGTTACTTTTATATCCATATTTGTAAACCGAAATTACCAGTCCTCTAAAGTACTGATTTTATCAAAAAGACTCTTTCTGTCATCTATGGTGTCATTTCGATTACGCAAAAGCAATAAATATATATTTATAGAATTATTTTATGCTTAGGTCTGAAGAGGTTTAGCTAAAATTTAATTCAGGCTAAAACATGGTTAATACTATTCAAATCACACTTTCAAACATTATCATTCTTAGATTATAATCGCCCCTGAAAAAAGATCTTTTTTTTTTCGTCAGTAAGAAAGTAAAGTTATACTTGTTTTCTCTAATCAAAGCAATTTCGTTATTACTTAAGTAAAGGTAACTTTTTAAAAGTTGTGATAACTGAATAAAATTTGTGTAAAAGGCGCCGGTCCCGAACGGGTTAACTTCTTCATTTCCGAAGCTAGAATAATAACGTAAATATCTACTCATTGATTTTTTTTTACAAACGATATTACATCATAAATAACAGAAATAATATCTTTTCTGAAATTGATCCTTTATGCGCTTAGTAATTTAGGTTCAAATGTATGGATTTAAAACACCACTTTAATAACTATTAAAGTAAATTAATGCAATCATAGAAAGAGTTTTAAACGAGTAAATAACCTACAAATCCTCAAACTTTATAGAAAAAGATTAAAGTTAAATATCAAAATTTATCCCTTTCTTGGCCACGCCTCCTTTTTTTTCATTTTCAGTCATCTTGCAAACACTTGTGAAAACAACGTTTATTTTAGGAAGGATTCAGCTTAGACGTAGCCATTTATCCGTTTGCTTTCAACGCAAAAAACATTCAGCTATTAAGATGTGAATAAAAATGTAAAGAAATAGGACATTTTAGTTTTTTTAAGGAAAAGAATAGAGGTCCCCGAATGAGGACCCAGGGAGCGTAGAGGTTGGACCTTGGAGTAACAAACAACTATATTTTACAATTATTTTTGAAGTATATCATTAAATGCTTTCAAAAGCTTAAACGTAAACTTAAATTTTGAGCTCAAAATCTGAATCATTGGTAGTGGTTAAGTAGCGCAAATTTCCCTCCTCCCCCCTTGAACACAGCTCAGTTCGCGGTACTTATCCACTCCCAACGATTCAGATTTTCAGATCAAAATTTATGTCTAAGCTTCTAAAAAAAAATTAATAAGAAACAAAAAATAACGGTAAAAAATAGTCGTTCGTTACTCCAAAGTCTAAAGCGCTCTCTGTCAGCATTTTTTGAAATTTATCTTTATAATTTTTTTCCAAGATAATACCGACATAAAAGAACAGTTTTAGTGAAAACCGCAAATGAATCGACTCATTTCTCTCTTTTTTAATGATTATTTGAAATTTTGGACCCTAAACTTAAATGGAGGCTATATCCTCCGGAAAACATTTGGGATCCTTGGTTTCGTGTTTCATATCTTTTGTCTTGTGTACTATCACCGCTCTTTTTTTGTAAAAACAATTTGAATTCACCCGGTCTATATAATTTCTGATTTGTTATTATTTCTTTTTTACTTATATTTGTTTACTAAAAAGATAAAGTTATCTTTATCTCATAACACATTTACGAATAGTTTTAAAGTAAGATTAGCAATTTTGTATATTTATTGTTATAAAATTTAATTAAATTTATATGGTTATATTTAAGAAACAGTGAAAAACAAACTTAAGATTATACTTAACTTATATTTAAGAAACAGTAACAACAACAACCCATCAAATATCAAGCAACAAGTAATAATCATAAATAATTTAGTGCATTTGCATTTTTTTTTCTTCAATTATACTATTGGCTTCTGCTCTTTGCTTTCTAAGCTCACTAATCGCAATGAGGAAATGCTATTAAAATCATGCAATACGGCTGCTATTTCCCTTCTCTTTTTAACAGACCAAAATTCCTAAACAGATATTGAAACATTAATTTTTAGAAAGCAATTTTATTATACTCATAACCAAGGTTTCGAATAGTGAAAATTAATAACGTTTACGAAGACATCGATTTTCTACCATTTTTAAAATATTACTTCGTTAATGAATATTCCATAAGGAAGGTTGTTTTCGTGTAGCTATCAAACTGATTTTTTCTATAGCTTAATCATTTATGAAAGTAAATACACTACTGGCCATTAAAATTACTACACAAGGAAGAAATGCAGATAACAAAATGATATTTATTGGACAAATATATTATGATAGAAATAACAAGTGATTAAATTTTCAAGAAATTTCGATGATGTACTAATTTCGATCATGAGAAATTAGTACCCAGAACAACTCCTTCGGACAGTAATAAAAGCACTTATGCGCCTGGGCATTGAGTCAAACAGAGATTGGATGGCATGTGCATATAGATATGTCCATGCAGATTCAACACGATGCTACAGTTCATCAACCGTAGTGCCTGGCGTATGGTTATGAGCCACTCGCTCGGCAACCAATGACCAGACGTTTCCTGTTGGTGAGAGATCTGGGAAACGTGCTGGCCAGAGCAACATCCGAACATTTCCCATATCAAGGAAGGTCTGTACAGTTCCGGAAACATGCGGTCAGGCATTATCCTGCTGAAACGTGGGTTTCGCAGGTCTCGAATAAAGGATAGACTTACGGGTCATAAAATATCAGATATGTAACGTGCACGGTTCAAAGTGCTGCCGATGCGAACAAGAGATGACCGAAACGTGTATTCAATGGTACCCCATCCATCACGCCAGATGATGGGCCAGTATGACGATGACGAATGCATGCTGCCAATGTTCGTTCACCACGAGGCCACCTAACACGAATGCGAGCATCATGAGGTTGTAAATAGAACCAGGATTCATCTGAAAAAATGACTCTTCGCCATTCGTGTACCAATGTTGGTCCTTGATAACACTATTGAAGGCGCTCCAGTCTATCGAAGTCGCAGTGATGGTATCCGAGCTGAGAGTCCATGCTACTACAAACGTCGTCGAACTGTTCGTGCAGACAATTTTTGAATTGTAAATGACCCCATTTCTTGACTAAGGGCTCCTGACGTAGTTGCACGATCCATTGCGGCCATACAGATAACATACCTGTCTTCTCGGCTGCTAGTGATAGAGGGCCGTTGGGATCCCGTACGCGTTCCTTGCTATAGTCTTGAATTCATCGATTCCATATTCTGCGAACAACCATTGGATCTCAATCAACGCGTGCAGAAATACTGAGATACGAAAAACCGCAATTCCAGTAGGCTACAATCCGTTCTTTATCAAGGTCAGAAACATTCTGGTACGCATTTTCCCTTCTTACACGAGGCATCACAACAATGTTGCACCAGGCAACAATGCTCAAATGCAATTTCTGTGTGAGAAACCGGCTGCACAATTTCCTCATTTAAACACATTATAGGTGTCGCTACCGGCACCTGCTTTGTCATAAAGCGCTGAAAAGCTAATCATTTGCATATCACAGCATCTTCTTCCTGTCGTTTAAATTTCACTTCTGTAGCATGTCGCCTTCATGGTGTAGCAATTTTAATGGTCAGTAGTGTATAAAATCAGAATTACAAATAGTCTTACTATGAAATTTTAAAAACAGATATTGTGAGGTCCGTATATGCGGACCTACGTAACGAAGAGGTCGCGTTTTTATAATTAGTACGAAGAAATTCTAAGTATGCTTAACATCTTGACGGACCGTTACTATTCACCCTATATATATGTTTTTTCATATAGTAAGTCCTATGTTTCCCCAGCTCACGCGTCGCAACTAAAGAATCGGCCGTAATTCCACAACTGATGCAGTACAAATGAAGATCTCTCAGTACTAACGTAGCCGATATTAACGTAGTACTAATGGTACGCATAAGTTGAGTGAAATCATAGAACATTCATTATTTTTGCAACAGGAAATCCCATGTTTCGCCCATGTTTCTTCATAAATAAAGAATCGGTCATTACTTCATAAGGAAAGCGGTACAAATGAAAATGTATCGTTATTTACCGGTATTAACGTTGTACTAACGTTACGAATAATTTGAAGGAAATCGGAGAAACTTCATTTTACTCGTAGGAAATCCCATGTTCCGTGGCCGACGATCCGCAACTAAAGAACGGATATGATACAAATGAAAATCTTTCTGTACTTACCAGTACTAATGTAGTAGTAAAGACATGCATATTTTGAGTAAAATCGCAGAAACTTCATTTATTTTCCTACAGGAAATCCCATTTTTTGCCAGCTCACATTCCGTAAATAAAGAATTCGCCATAACTCCGCAACGAATGCGGTACGAACGAAAATCTCACGATACTTACCAGTACTAACGTAATACTAATGATGCGACGCATGTAATTTGAGCGAAATCGGGGAACCTCCGTCTTTTTCATATGGGATAAACACGGCTTGCCAGCCCGGGTGCTGCAAATAAAAAATCAACCGTAACTATGAAACGGATATGGTACAAACGTAAAATCCACGCTATTTACCAGTACTAACATAGTACACGTATACTCACAGTTAGAGCGAAATTGGAGAACTTTTATTTTTTTTCCCTATAAGAAATCGCATGTTTCGCCAGCCATCATCTCCGTGACGGTAGCGATGCAAACAAAAATCCCTCTTTTCTTATCAGTACTAACGGATTACTAAACATTATTGAGTTTCCTTAACTCCATAGATGCGTGCTGGTGAAATACACATGACCAATGTAACATTTAAGAGTTTCTACAAAGACAGTGTTTCCAGTTTGGCTTTGAGACTCCATTCCGACGCATTTTCATATTAATTTATCACCATCTTTCTTTTCCAGACGGTCTTCAGACACATCTTCACGCCTGTCTGTCTGCTTATTTACTGTCCAGACGCTCTTTAGACATTTTTTCAAATTTGTCAGTAATCTTTTTTCGCAAATTTTTATATTTCTGTAAAAGCACTTGTTTTCGCGAGCCCGTCGTAATCGCAAAAATTTAAGCATCACGAAATATTTTTTTTTTTTTTTTGCTTTAAATAATAAAAAATCTGAAATTTTTCACTTATCCGAAATTTAATTATTACAGTTATTTAAATAAGAAATAAATACAAAAATTTATTTCTTATTTAAATAACTGGAACGGAGGGAGCAGACAGGCTGTCGGACAGCCAGAAGCCAGACGAACATACAGACTCACGGACAAACATTTTCTATACTCTATTCCACCTTAACTTGGCAGCTCTGTGAAATATAAAAACAGTAACATTCCGCCTTGAAAAAAAATTCTGCTTTATTTTTTAATCTTATGGTGAAAAATCTTAAAGATTTATACGGTTATGCGTATAAATTTCAAAATTCGAGATTTTATAACATATATTTAAAGTAATTCCTCTAGAAAACTTATTTAATTCAAAAGTAATTTCTATTTTAAGCGAACGTATAAAGTAAAAATCTTGGCGTAAAAAAACTCTCCTTCGCGAGGAACCAATGTTCAAGGTTAAATATCTGGCGCGCTTTTTAAACTTCATTGTCAATTTCAATGCACTCCTTTGCATGCTTATTGTTCTTTAAAAAAAAGTCTGAAACATATAACTGTGTATTAATATTATGATCCTAATTAGAGAATCAATCCTTTAATAAATAATTATTAAGATGCTACTTCACTCACGAAAACACACACTTGTTAATCTTATTACTATGGAAGAAATTTTTAAAAATATCTCACGTTCGTTTCAATATTTTTTAATCATTAACTCTGCATTTGATAGCTGGTCGACAGTGCTGGATTCAGATATGTTTCTCCGGGAGGGATTGCTATGGTTCTGGGAGGGGGGACATTATAGAGTTCCGAGGGAGAAATTGCACTTTTTGGCCATTGAAAATACAAAATCTCTGATCTTCTGGGGAGAAGGATGAAATTCATTCCACCGGAGGGGAATGTCCCCCACGGGCTATCCCTTGATTTCAACACTGGTGGACACATAACACTTCTTCACTAAAACCATTTTTTCGATTTTGTTTTAAGCTTTTTTTTATTAAGATAATTTAACTTTCGAAACAGATCTAAAATTTGAAAAATTGCCTTCCCCCCCTCCCCCCCCACAAAAAAAAATTCCTGCTGACAAAATTAAAAAAGCAAATAAGTTTCTTTGTAGAGATGGAACTCAGCTATCCAATATAAAACGAAAAAAAATGCATTAAAATTCAAACGAGATATTAAAAAAAAATCTCCTATAGGATTAAATTATGGGGCTTTGCGAAAGTGAAGTACCTTTATTTTAGGCAATTTTAGCAATTTACTGTTAAATGAAATTTTTAACTATTTTAATAAATGTAAATATCTGTTGTACTTAATGTAGTTTTCCATAATTATTAGAAATTTTTTACGACCTAATGTTATTGGAAATTATTGACTAATCAAATTACTAATTTACAGATTACATAATTTTTGAAGTTTCTAACTAAACTAATAATTATAATTTTATTAATTAGAGCATAAAAGCATTGATTATATTAGCAATTAGAGATGTAATTATTTTTGAAACTAACTTTTTTAGGAAATTTGTATATTTTAAAACAGGGGGGGGGGAGGTGATGATAAAAATCCGAATTTTAATTTTAAGAAATCATGTCGTTTTTACGTCTAAATATCTATAATTTTATATGCATTAAAGTTAAGAGGTGCTCAGTCTGAAGGTGTGGGATCTAGCTTTTTTTAATTTCTGCCAGTGGTTGGGTATAAATAGCTAATTTGCTGTTTTAAATAAATTTTCTAAGAATTTGGCTTTCATCTTTTAACTCAATGTAATTAATACTTTTCTCTTTTCAATAAAATTCATTTAGAATTTGTACAGTTATTTTTTTCTCGATATTTTAATGCGATTTATAGAATTTTTTGCTTTTTGAGGCTTTTATTAAAATCTTTGTAAGAGGTATTCAGTTTCAAATTTTGAGCTTAAATATATACATTCTGACTTAGCGATTTTAAAAAATCACATCGAAAACAAAAAATATTTCAGTGAAAATTCTTCAAAAAATTTGACATTCATACATGGAATTCAGTTTCAAATTTTTAGCTTATTTCAGAAAAAATTATCTTTCCAATAAAGTTTTTCCGGAATTTCTGCAAATTTTTTAAAACTTTTCGAGATTTCTACGTATTTTTCACATTTTGTGGGGTCGGCATTCGGCAATGTTAGACGGATCAACAATATAACATGAAACAGTGTTGAAATAAATTTAAAAAATGGTATAACTAAGAAAAGAATAATGATACTATTCGTTATTTTAATAAATGATTATGTAATAAAATTAATTTATAAGAACTTCAAAACTTACCGATTTTTGCACATACCTTATACATTTTCCCGCCAAAATGGCGACTTCCCTTGTTTATTAGTAATCCCGTGCTGTTCGAGCAAACCTTGGTTTCTATGGCAACGACTGCAATTCGGCACTTATAGCATAATCAATACTGTCAAGTTAAGGTGTAGCGAAGTATAAAAACAGTCAAATCATGTTCAGAATACTCAAAAACGTGTAAAACTTTCAACTGTCGGAAATAAAAGATTTTCATAAATACAATACTCTCTTCTAAAAATAAAGTAATATTTACAATTACTTTAAATTAAAATTATGCTTAAAACTTTTGAAATAATGGCTTTTTGAAGTGACAGAACGTAAAGGGAACAAGATATTCATAACATGAATAATTTTTACTTTCTTATTATCTACAAAAAAGTATTGGATTAGTGAAAAAATTTTAACTCCGCTTTTTGACGGATTTACACGTTTTAGGGGTAGAGATTCCAAAAAGCATATTTTTAAAAATGTCTGTCTGAGAGCTTGTCAGTCTGTCTGTCTGTGACATAAATTTTTTGGGCGCTCAAGAACTAATGCACGGAATTTCACAAAACCTTAGATTCAGTTAGATCTTAATAGAAACAAGATCTGATTAGTTTTCGTTGTTTATCGCCCAACAGGTGGCATTGCTATGCTGCGTTTTTCACTATCTCCACAATAGCTATATCCAGGCCCGGACTGGCCAGGTCGGCTGGTCGGCGATCGCCGAGGGCCCCCGGAAGTGCAACTCAAAAAAGGAATATATGATTTTATAATTACTACTTACATAAGAAAAAAAAATAGTATTTTCCAATAATAATATGCGTTTACAATAAATTTTAAACAATTGATAGTTTTTTCATGGTAACTTACATAGTTTCGTCGTGTCATGTCGTTGGACAGACGGAATATGGCTGCTGACTGATACATTGCCCTTTCTGCAGTACTCATAGAATAAGATTCAGAGTGCATCGCGACGCTTACTTGCCAGTCTCGCATAGTATAGTTGTAACTAGTGCAATTTCACAGTTAGGTCAACATGAAGCAGTTGTACCAAAGCGAAAGTACGAAAGGGAAAGAAAAAATGAGAAAATTTTTAAACACTGAAAAATGTTTAAAAACTTTTAATGCTTGGTCAAGTAGTATAGACGACCCGATTCCACTCAATTTCCACACAAAAAAAAAAAAAATTAGTTTTTCTTAACATATAATTAAGATCCTTTTAAAGAATACTACATACATATTTATGAAATAGTTTATATTTTAAAATTTAATTAAATCACGATATTTTCTCAATATAGAAAATACACGATAATAACATTAATAATTACTTAGAAGCCTAAGATTTTTGAACATTCAAATAAAGATTCATTTTAAAATTAATGTAGTTTAGCTTTAAAGAAAAACCAGTTAGAAATTGACGTGAAGCGTAGCAAATGATGTGCGTTCGTACGATAACGAAGTCTTAAAAATATCACTCTCATATATCAATCTCATAAAATTGTAAATAGTTAATTACAATTAAAATGCGCACCAAACAATGTTAATATGTACTTTATAAATGCATATCAATTTTATTATGTTTGAATGAGTGTAACACCATTAAAATGCATTTGAAACATTTTTTCCCCATTGACCGTAATGTAAAGGAATACTTTTGATTGTCCCTGTAATTGAACTATGCATCCGATTTTGATAAAATTTTAAATGAATCGACAAAATTATCTAATAATTATGCATTTTAAATTTCAAACGATTAAAATGCATTTGAAACTTTTTCCCCATTGACCGTAATGTAATGGTATATTTTGATTGTACCTGTAATTGATCTATGCATCCGATTTTCATAAAATCTGAAATGACTCGATAAAATTATGTAATAATTATATGTTTCAAATTTCAAACGATTCGGTTGGATAGTTTTTGCGCTGTTATATGCGGACAGACGGACAGACAGACAGATGGACTGAACGACAACTATAGGTGCTACGTATTTACATAATTACGAACGCACCTAAAAAGACGGTAAAAACATGATTAACTTTTGAAGATGTATTATAAAAAATATATTTGTGAAAATATTTCTCTGACATTTATTATAGCTTCTTTCAAATCCAAAGGATTTAGTTCCTGACATATTTCTAAATTCATTTTCTTCGGAAATGCATAAGTTTTGCTGTTTTTTTAATTAAGAACCTATGTAATAGAATGGTGTCTTCCATTTTTTGATAAAGAGATTATATCTTTTAGAAATATTGTCAAAGTTAGCGTTTTGATTTGAATTTTTGGAAGAGATATCATTGAAAAGGGGAAAAACCTGCAGTTACGTGACAAAAATCTCTTACAATTTGATAATTTAATTACCAAAATTGGAAAAATTATTCTATTCTCAATTTCTTTAATAGTCACGCATGTCAATTTCATGCATTTACAGTTAAAAATTAATTAAAAAGTTTCGCGTTATTGAGAAGTGGATTGAAAACCACCCTAAGTTATACTTCCAAAGATTCCATTAACAGAAGTTTATTATCGTTATTAATATTTTTAAAAAGCATATAACTTGCCCTATACATTCTGAGAACATTTAAGTCTAGTTTTGGCCCGACTCTACCACGTAGAAAAAAAGTGCACATCTGATCACGGCCTTAGGCATGAGTCTGCTGAAAAAAATTAAACCCTGCCTCTGATATCACATAACTGTCCGATGCCCGCGTTTTTGTATAGATGGCGTCAAACTAGCATCGGCTCGTCACGCACATTTATACTCATTCTCGCGGAAGTCATTCACTGATAGCGGATCATATTTATATCGTCTTCGTTTAAGTTTTTATATCGGATTGGCAGATATTTTTTTTTTATCGGCCCAGCACTCCCGCTAATTTTTTTTGCCTGTCCGGCCTGCAGACCGGGCAGGATACGGGTCTCGGGCAAAACCCGGGCCCATGCAAACCTCTACAACAAACAATAGGTTCAATGTTCTGTAATTTTATTTTAAAAGACCCATATGATAGCATAATATTCAGCATAATGGCAGGTATTACTCCAAATATAGCTGTTACGAGTTGGCAATTTGCGTTAACTATGGTCACACCAGTTGCGAGAAGTTCTGACCTCAAAACTGATAGACGGTAGATGCTGGGTTCGAACCCAATCACGACCGTCAGCCTAACCGTTCGGAGTTTTCCGTGTTTTTTTTCGAACTTTGGATATCTTTGCGTAAATAAGGGTTAGGTTCCCTTAGAAAGACCCCCCCGGAAGACACCACTCCCCTTAGGGCCTATATCCCACGTGTAAATAATTGGCCGGCATAAAACACAAACAAACAAAGCGTCAGCTATGACCTTCAAGGAAATGTATGTAAAAGACTTTTAGGAAAACAGACTCGCTAGTAAACAGAAGATTCACAGTTCGAATCGTAATGTTGGAATTTGAAGTTTTCATACTTCAAGATAGAAATTTTTTTTTAAAATTCGTATTTTTTATAAGGGTTTATATTATTTTTATCTCTAATATTCACATATATATATATATATATATATATATATATAATTAATTACAATTTTCTTTCTATTTTTAAAACGAGAGGTTTATTAATAATTGAACATTTTAAATTTCTTTTAAACTTTTTTTCGTTTTTAAAAATTTTAAATTTTAGTTATATCTCCGCTATTTTTCTTTTTATTTCGCGTTTTTAGAGAATTTTGAATTTTATTTAAATAATTTAATTTGACCATTTTTAATTTAATTAAAATAAATAACTTCCTTTTACTTTAAATTTATTGATGCTACCATCTATGTAAGAATTTAATAATTATAAATGAACAATTTGGATTTATTAATTAAAGGATAAGTTGTTTTGAAAGATATATTAAAGGAAATACTCTGAACGATCTGCAATCACCCGTACCCACTTTTTAAAAAATTATTAGTGTTATCTGTTATGCCATTTTTAATATTTACTTACATAAAAGGTCTCCATACTGGGCAAATTCAGATTTTTTTGGAAAAAATACTAATTAAACTATTTATGTATGTAATAAAGGTTCAGCGAAAATTAGCGGCGGAATTGCAGTAGAAAACATGTAAAAAAAATAAAATACTTTAGAATATTTGGCGTGAAAAGGTGAAAGTGTCACACGATTTAGCGAGCAGCAGTTTTCTCCGCCATAAGCAAAATATTATAATGCGACTGAAAACTTTTGGATTTTTGTAAAAGGTGTAAATGAATTTAAACATAAACAATGAGCGAGTTTAATATATTACACACACACACATATATATATATATATATATATATATATATATATATATATATATATATATATACACATTAAATTGCATATATATTTATTATTTGTTGCTGTAGTTATTTAATTTACCCCTTGAAAAATATTTTCATATATGAAAAATCCTCATTCAGTAAAATTATTTTCATACATTTAAGCGTATTCAAAAATAAAAGCCAGATGTTTCCATAGCAACAAAATCGAATCGACAATGCTCACCTCAACTTTGAACTTAAAACAATTTTAATGAATTTAAATTCGAAATTTCATTTTAAATTAAAAATTTTGATGGTTAAAATTGAATATAAATATCAATATAACAAAATTATACTTAAACTAACGCTCACAAAATAAAATATATTTAAGTTATCTAAACACGTTGAACATGAAACTTTTTTCCTTTAAAATGCATTTGACATAAGGGAATTTTTTTTTTTTTTTGAATTTGCTTTTTATTGCCAATCGATGATAAATGGACAAATAACGAAATTTTCATCATTTTTTTCGGACAGGGTACGGAGGTTCCACCGAAATTTGTTTGCAAGCGTATATATCCTCATGAGAAGAACATTCTGTATTTTTTTCAAATTTTTCGGGGTATGCCCGTATGGAGACCTTCCTTGTTAGGTATCACAGTAGGATTTAGATTATTATGACTTCGACACAGTCATTTGAATGCCTAAAACTAAATATATACCTCACGCTCATTTTTAAGTAATAACCACTTAAAATGAATAATTCTTATTTTTTTTCTAGAATGGAATTAATTTAGGTATGGTGTATAAAAATAATATAAATATATATTATGAAAATAACTTAACAACATTACAATAAGCTTCCATTTTACTCAACTATTTTCCAAGTGACAAAATAGCCTAAACGTGGTTTTTTGTCATTTAAGCCTAAATAAATAATATATATATATATATAATACTGTTTTAGCTAAATTTCCCGTAAGGGGCCCCTTTTCAGTCTCTAGCCGAGGGCCCCCAAAGGAGCCAGTCCGGGCCTGGCTATATCTCAAGAACTACTGAACAGATATTCGTAAAAATTCAAATTCCTTTAGTCCTTGATATAATCTCACATAGGTAGCGCGGCTATGTGGCGTCATTCATGATTATCGCAATAGTTCTATCTTAGGAACTAATGCATCTGAAATTTCATTAGACTTCAGCTAGTTCCTGATATAAATTAATAATCTGTAGTTCTTGGAGTAAATCGTTCAGCAGGTGGCGCTGCTGTTCGGCATTATTAATGATTATCGCAATAGCTCTATCTCAGGCTCCAATGCACAAAGTTTAATCAAACTTCAGATTCAGTTAGTCGCTGATATAAATGAGTATTTTTCAGTTGTTGGAGTAAATCGCTCACGAAGTGGCATTGCTATGTGGCATTATTCATGATTATTGCAATAACAATCTCTGGAACTAATGCAAGGATTTTCATCAAATTTCAAATTCAGTTAGTCTCTGATATAATTAGTATTCGTTAGTTTTTAGAGTAAATCGCATAACAGGCAGCTTTTCTATTCAATTTTTTACGATTTCTGCGATAATTCTGCCTCAAAAACGAATATATAGATTTTTATCAAATTTCAAATTCAGTTAAAATTTTAAATAAGTTGTTGCAGATTAGATTTTGATGTAAATTACCTATCTGGTGAGGCTGCTGTGTTCAATTTTCCTGGATGTATTAACGTGTATGAGATAGAAGAAAGTTTTGGGACTGTGCTACATCCGACAAGTTAACAGTTGTAATCATGTAGACTAAAAAAAAATCAATTGAAATAGTTTTTAGCTCACAGGCTATCGTAGCCTGAGAGCTTATGTGCCGGTCCGATCTGTATGTACGTACGTGCGTAACGCCATAACTCATTCTCTTAAGGCGCTTCCCTGATTAGTTTTTGGAGTTCATTCGATATATATAAGAGGGGGAACGGGGGGCTCATGCCCCTCCCCTTAATTGATATAAACGGGATTTTCCTGCAGAATTAACAGTTTTCGTTCAAAATTTAGATATAGGATCATTCTGATGAGGTGATTCCGTGACTGTTATTAGGTGTTCATTGAATTAGTATAAACAGGGGGAACGGGGGTTCTAACGCCCCTTCCCTTAATTTTTATAAATGGGTTTATCAAGCAGAATTGTCAGATTTTGTTCAAATCTCTGAATAGTTTTGGAAGTTTAATGGTTAAGTATAAAAGAGGGGGATAACTCCTTTTAAATTATATAACTGCTAAATGGGTTTTTATTAAGAATTATCCGATTTGCTCTGAATTTTGGATGTAGATTTTTTATATGATAAAGCATGTCCTTGATAGTTTAGGAGGTTCAATGATTAAGTATAAAAAAGGGGAAAGGGGAGAGCTGTTTCCCCTTCTTAATTTTTTTTCGAACGGAATTAGCCCTTGAAAATATAAGGCTGTAATGTACAATTAGTGTGCGTAGTCTGTGAGCTCAATGCCATCAGTTTAACTGGGCAATATTCTTTTTATAATTTTTGTTTTCAATATTTTATGTACGAAAATAAATTGTATAATATGCGATTATCATTGCTACATAAAAAAACAACAATAAAAGATAATTTTAAAAATATTTTCCCCCTAACTTAAAAAAAAAAAGAAACGTTTGCACTGTTGAATTCAAGTGGCGCCTCTTGTGGGATATTCCCCCCGGAAATTGAGGTTTTCTGTTTTCAATAATCAAAAAATGCAATCTCCTCCGGCCCCCTCTCCCCCCCTCGGAGCTCGATAATGATTCCCCTAGAGCCACAGAAGTCCCAATCGAAGAAATTTGTCTAAATTCAACTCTGAACGTTGGTTGCCATAGCAACTGGCCACGGGAAGGGAGAAAAGCTGTTTTTGTTTTTCTTTCTCGAAAATATTGTGTAGCATTTCATTGCTTTTAATCAAACCGTTTAATCCTCTCGCAGCGCATTAGAGATCTCCACGGGCCAGACCTCGGCCCGAAACCCGAGTCTGGCCCGCATTCTGGCCGATTTCCATTATTGGCATTCGGGCCGGGCCTAGTCGCTAATCTTTTCGGGCTGGGCCTTAATTTTTTTTTTCCTGGAGGATCGGGCCGGTCCTAACGTATTTTTTTTTTCGTCTGAAGCCGAGACTGATTTCATTTTCCCTAGTCTTCACGGACCAAAATAATCAGTTCCGGTTGAATCATCCCGTATGAAAGTCCTTTTCTCGACGTGGCCAAATCTGTTCATAAATCAGTAAAATTTGGCTTGGTCCAAAAATTTCTGCAATTCCATCGCTATCTTTCACTGATACTTTATTACATACAGCAACGTGAAAAACGGGGAGCGAAGGGAGTAGTCGCCCCAGGCGCAGAAATTTAGTGGGTACCAAATTTATACTACAAGCGTCATTTTTAGCCTGTCATAAGAAAAAAATTGGATGGGGGGCGCTAAATTGAGACTTTGCCCCGGGCGCAGTTTTCTCTTCGCACACCCCTGATTGAGTAGTTTAATTAATATACTTTTTAGAAAAATCTGATTATGCCCAGTATGGAGACCTTCCTTGTAAGATAAGTTTTTTTGGTCTGAACTCTTCCGTAAGAGTAAAGATCAATGTTCTGTAGAAATTCACTCAGGCCATGCCAGGCTTGTGCCGAAATTTTAACTTTCGGGCCGGACTTGGGCCTGGAAATTTCGGCCCGTGCAGGCCTCTACAGTAGGGCGGAGCGTAAAAAACTTTTTCGAAATTCTTTTCTCCCTAGCGTGGAAAAGTTGTGTAGAGGTATCACTAACATACTCACAAAATTTCACAACAATCAATAAATATCTTCGGGTTCCACTTTTATGTCGAAATATGCAGTTTTAGCCGAAAATGTTGTAAATTTTCACATTTCAGCAATATTTTTAATTTCCAGTTTTTTCTTCGCCCTCGAGCGGAAAAGTTGATACAATACATAAGGAACATAAGTCCAAAATATTAAAGTAACTAAAAAATATCTTCCGGTTCCACTTTGTAGTTTAAATATGGGAAATTTATCGAAAATGATGTAATTTTTCACATTTTATTGATTGTTTTTAGTTTTAGATTTTTTATTCCTACTGGCACGGAAAAGTTTGGAAAATATAATTGAAACATAGGGGAAAACATTTGAATAATCAATAAATATCTTCCATTTTCCCTTTCGGCATCTAAAAATATCAAAGTCGCCAAACATTATGTAAATTTTCTCTTCTGAGGAATTTTTGTCTTATCAATTTTCTCTTCTCGCTGGCGCGGAAAATTCAGAAAATGATATGACAAACATAAGAGCAAAAATTTAAGTAATAAATAAATATCTTCTGATTTGACTTTAATTACTTAAAACTGGCAAATACATGGCATTAATGTACACAAAAATCATAGAATAATCTAACTAAAAGCGATCTGAGGGGAATTTAATAAATTCAGCTTTCTGTAGTGTTACCGTTGGTTTAATACTTTGCTCGTGATAGGTTCGTAATGAGGATATTCAATTTTAGCTTCTATATTTTATTAAAAAATAATACATCTGAAAGTGTTTAGAAAATTTTAATTTTTAATATTGTGTTGAACTATTAGTGCGCATGGAAAATATTACACAGAAATATCACAATTAAGGTCCACTACACAGGATTTGTCTCATCCCATTTTTTGGGATCCTACAGAATTAAGAACCCATTTCTACCAATTTATGAAGATGTAAGATACTTTTTTGTTTGTGAGAAATGAATCGAAATATAATTAAAAATCGGACCCACATTTCGGGTAATAATGGGTTATGGGCAGAAATGGTTGAAGCAATTTGGCAGGCTGCCTCAGTTCCAATTGTTTCTAGGCAAAGAATAGTCCAAATGATTGGTTCATATAATGATAAATACAAGTGTATAAAGAAATATGACACTAAAAAAAAAGACGAAGTCAAAATTGTAAGTTTTCCTATTGGAAGGGGAAAACGTCTGTTTGAAATTTTTTCTTATAAGTGTACATCTCTAGAAGAAAGTAAATGCCCACGTGATATAAAAATTCCAGAATTGGAAGACAGTTTCTTGATCAAATAACTTCAAATAAATTGTCAATAGACCCAATTGATAAAATCGGAAACACGGCTCACAACACGAAAACTTAGTAAATGAACGAGCAGGCTCAAAAAGAATAAGAAAGTTTCAGAAAACGGTATTAAAAGGGAAAAAAACAATCACTACTGCTTCATCGAAGACTTTAAATCTTTTAGTCTTGTTGATGAACAACTGTGTCATGATCTTAGTGATAAACCTTTAGTATCATTGCAATCGAATATAAATACTATAAGTATATCACGAACAAACCTAGACAGAACTTAAGACACAATGGGAATGTCCGACCGAGTTGCAGTATCAGTAAGAGGCGCACTTCTTGAAAACTTAGGAGTTGTGACACATGACGACATGTCCAATGTTATAGACAGGCATAGCACAATAAAGGAAAGAAATAAATATCGAATGAAATGCCAAGTCCAAGATTAGAGGTTAATATCCACCAATACCTTGAAAAGATCAAACTTTAATTTAGAGGAATATTGGGGGAACACTCCATCAACAAAGAGTGCTTGAAGAATACTTGACACTTATAGAAGAACCTGGCTGCAATTACACAGGGCTAGTGTCAACAATAACCTCTTCTGCTATGTTTCTCATATGACTTTCCATACTTTCCGCTCCAGCGAGAAGAGAAAATAGATAAGAAAAAAAATCTGAGATGTGAAAATTTACATACTTTTTGGCTAGTTTGACATTTTTAGACCCCGAAAGAGAAGCCGGAAGATATTTATTTATTATTCTCAAGTTTTTTACTTCCATATCTTGCATATTCTTCGAACATTTGCGTGCCAGCGGGAATAGAAAACTGAAAAATAAAAAAAGACTAAAATGTGAAATTTTGTATCATTTTCGACAAATTTCCCATATTTAGAACCCAAAGTGGAACACGAAGATATTTTTTAATTACTCTAATATTTTGGACTTGTGTTCCTTATGTTCTATTTCAGTTTTTCCGCACTACGACGAAGAAAAAATTGAAAATTAAAAATATTAATGAAATGTGAAAAATTACAACATTTTCGGCTAAAATTGCATATTTCGACCCAAAAGTGGAACCGGAAGATATTTATTGATTGTTGCAAAACTTTGTGAGTATGTTAATGATACCGCTACACAATTTTTCCACGCTAAGGAGAAAAGAATTTCAAAAAAAAGTTTTTTACGCTCCGCCCTACTCTACAGGGCATCCCGTGATTTCCACGCAATGGAAACTTACAAAATTTGCATAACTCGCGATTTTGCGGAGGTGCCGTCTTTTCCGTCTTATCAACCATTTTTTATTATTCCCACCAGTTATTTTTATTATAATTTTTAATTAGGCATTTACCTGATTAAATTAGACAAAAATTTCTGTTTTGAAGAACCGTTGATAAAGGAATTAAAATGAATCATCGCGAAGAGGCGTGTGCAATTTTGGAAAATTCTTTAAAAATAAAAATTACGCAGCGATAGAGTTAAACCCTTGAAAGGCGAATATATATATATATACATTCCGCTTAATTTTAATCAACATTTTCACAAAACACTTGTAATGAAATATTATTTTTGTAACTTTAATGGAAAAAAGTTGCAAAATTGTTTTTCCTTATTTTGAAATAATTTTCAAAAATTCTGGAGTGAATTCAACATTACAACTATACGCAATTTTCGGAATTAATTTAAAAGGGGCTGTATCAAAATATAGTAACACGTGCCATATTGAATATGCTATATTGACACAAATTAATACATATATATTGATACAATCCTTCATCGATTTGCTTTATTTTGGGAATAGCGGATTTTTGGGCGTATTCTATCGACGATAATTTTTAGAGTTTTCAAGCTATGTTTTTGAGACTTTTACAAAAGTTGCTCTATACATTTAGCTAATGCATTATGTAAATTATATTTTGATTACTTTCACACATGCGCAGGGAAGCATTTAGTAACCTACTCATTTTTTATACAATTTTTATTATTTCTAATTCTGATCACATATTACGTACAATGTTGTTTTTCATATTTTCTGAAAAAAAAAGAATATTTTTTTATATTAAGATCTCTAAATTATAAGCAAAAGATTTGTCAAAATTTAGGATTGTTTTTATAAAAACCTTAATTTCTCTACGAATGTATATGCTATCTTCGTAAATATAAACATAGTTTATTACAATAAACCACTTAATCAGAATCTGCAGTTTAAATGCTTTTGCTGAATTACTTTTGACAGGGTGATCCAAAAGATTTTCTTTATTTTTCAATTTGTTGATGTTCCCGTATGGGATTTCTGAAAAAAAAAAAAAAATCTTCGCGGTTGTACTACTTTGTTTACACACTTCGGGTTTAATAATTTTTTATGCATTTTTCTAGATATTTAACAAAACATCTAAAATCGCAAGTGGCCGATCACATTTGGCTATATAGTAGAGATATATATGCACTGTATAACCAAAGGTGATCGGCCACATGCAATTTTAGATGCTTGCAATTTCATGAAAATCCATGCATTAGTTCTTGAGATACATTTATTGCGAAATAGTGAGAAAGCAGCATAGCGCCATCTGTTAGGCGATTTTAGCCAAAAACTAAACAACACTAATCTATATTAGGGACTAACTGAATCTGAAGTAGTAAAAAATTTCGTGCATTAGTTATTGAGATACAATTATTGCGATAATCTCGAATAAAGCACAATGTCAGCGCCACCTGTTGAGCGATTTGCTCCAAAACACAATCAGCACCCTGCTATATCAAGTACTAATTAAATATAAAGTTTTATGAAATCTATGCTCTAGTTCATGAGATATGACTATTGTGAAAATTGTAAATAACGCAGCATAACAGCGCCACCGATTGAGCAATGTACACAGAACTAATCAGATCTAGTTTATATCAAGGTCTCACAGAATCTAAAGTTTAGTGAAATTCCGAGAATTAATTCTTTAAATAGAGCTATTGAGATTATCACAAATAATGCACCATGGCAGTGCCATCTGTTGAGCGATTTGCACCAAAACTTAATCAGCTCCATGTTATATCATGTACTAACTTAATCTAAAGTTTTATGAAAATCCATGCTCAATCTAGTTCTTTAGATATAATTATTGTGGAAACTGTGAATAATGCAGCATAGCAGCACCCCCCGTTAAGCGACATACACCAAAAACTAATCAGATCTAGTTTATATCAAGGTCTAACAGAATATAAACTTTTGTGAAATTCCGTGCATTAGTTCTTGAGATAGAGCTCCTACAATTTTTTGTCACATACAGACAGACTGAGAGACTTGCAGATTTACAGACATTTTGTAAAAACCTGTTTTTCAGGCTCTCTGACCCTAAAACGTGTAAATCTGTCGGAAACCGGATTTCTAAAATTTTCACGAATCAACAATTCCTTCTTGTAAAGACTGAAGAAAGTAAAAATATGATATCAAGTACATTTAAATGTTTTGGAAGGAGTATTAATTTATGGCAGTCGATACAAGCAAAAGCCTGCAGTAGCATGTTTATTTCCGCACTCGGTAAAACTGCGATGGAAACTGAACGAAACGAAATTTTTCAAGCTCCGAAGATTTTTTTTTTTTCCAAGATATTGAACTGGCATTCGGTATTTGTTAAAGTAAGTGACAAACTGCGGCATTGGGTTTTTTCAATCTCGAGTAATTTTGCAACCAAAATCTAGAGCTTTTACGCAGGTAAGTATTATTTATTGGATGATGGTTTGTCTCAATTTATTCATATTGCCGATAAGGTGTTGAATTCAGACACTTTACTCCTAGAGGGGTTTCTGTGGTTCAGGGGGGGGGGGAGGATTACACATTTTAGCCATTAAAAACGCAAAATTCAAAATTTTCCGGGAAGGGGGGGGGGTTAATATCACCGTTGAAGACAGCAATGATGCTTTTGAATAAAATTTTGATATGTATTAAAAGCGATATTTTTATATTAGTTTCGCGTCAGGATTTAACAAAAAGTCAGCTATTTGCAGTTATTTTAAAGTGAGCTATTTACAATAAGCCTTTTTAATTCGATTCATTTCATTGGTTTAAGCGCGATGTTCAAATTACGTGTCTTAAATTTGTATTTTATTTTGGTGTTTTACTGATGTTCTTGTTCTACTGATGTTTTAATTTAGTTATAAAATTTGAGCTGGAAACAAATAACGAGCTATTTATATTAATTTAAGTATCGAATCAGCGGATCAGTGTTGAATTCAAGGAGTGATCCGGAAGGAATGGATATTCCCTCCGGTAGATTCGAGATCGCATTTTAGACGGTCAAAAATGGAATCCCCCCCTTTCTCAGACGCATTGAAATTCTTCCAGGAAAAAAAATGCCTGAATTCAATACGGAAATTGATTTAGCAGCTTGTAAAAGCAATGTCTGCAGGAGAAAAAGAAAATCTAGCATTTTAAGAGTTTCTTTAAGTAAAAGCTGAAATTGGAATTGCCAAGCATGAAACTAGGATAGCAAGAAAATCGAATAAAAGACCATCTCTGAAACAAAATAGCAGTTTTGAATCTGTTAATGAAAACTTATTTTATCAAGCACTAAAGACGGTGACAATATGGACTATGATCATACCACAGATGTGTTAGAAGTAAGAAATCAAAAAAGTTCATTACTTCCTTACAAAAGTATGCAAGGGAAAAAAATATACTCTTCTATGTATCTGAAGTTAGCTGACGTATTTCCTTGGGAAAAATGAGTTTTGTTGGCTCAAAATTAACTGATTAGTTATTGTTATTCTACAAAATATTGCATCATTTATGGTACAAAATTATTAATTAGTTATATATCTATTGGCTGAAATACATAGTAGGTCCCAAGATACAACATCTTATTGTACCTTGGGACAGTTTGTCCTCTCTACTTTAAATGAATGGCAATTTTTTATTTTTAAACTGCCTGATTTTCTAAAATTATACAATAGAGAAAAATGTTAGTGTATTCAAATGTTGCTTTCAAATTTTAAATCGGATTACAATCATCAAAGTAAAAAATTAAAATGCGAAAACTACCCCAAGGTATAACACTCTACCCTATGTGTAATATATAGGGGAGAATGGGGTGGTGTGGGACAGAGGGAGGAATGGAAAAGTGGGTTTTTCTCTTTATGTATCATTCTAAGCATTTCATCAATCACACATATGTTCAAGTAATGGAAGTTCAATCTTTAGTTGAAAAAATAATTGTTGATCTGTATAAGTTTGCAGTTGTATAAAGGAAAAGATTATTTCGAAAATCAAAAGTAAATTTGCTTCATATACTTTTTGTATATTAATGACTTATTTATGCATATATGTCATAGTTTCTCTATTTATGGAACATTATATTGTATATTATCCATTATTTAAACAAAGCCTAAAAGCAGCATTTTTATTTATGCAAGAAGTTTAACACAAAAGAAGGCGGTGGGGACAAATGGGACATGTCCAATTTTTTTTAATAGGGGGAACTGGGGTACATTGATACAGTTTTTTTCTAAGATTTTTTTTGGTGTCAAGAAAGTAGAAAATTCAAGTTTTTTTTCCATGAGGTGACAGCAAAACTTGTGTAGTATGTCATAAAAATGTACAATCATTGTTTTATGTAGTATTTTTGCATGTAATTTTAAAAAAATCAAAAAAAGTCATTTGTATCAATGTGCCCCATCCCCGGGGCAGATTGATACGTTTAAGAAAAATGACGACAAAATAATACCAATGCATATTTTTCATAAAAAATGAGTTAGAAAACCATTTTATAATTATTTATAAAAATTCAAATCACCCACAATTTATTTTTAAGCAATATTAAAGCAATCAAAATTAAATATATTATGACTTGATGTTCTGTCTGTTTCTTGTCTGATTGTTGGCTGTGGTAACTTTGTCATATCTAGCACTTCAACCCCAGCATTATCTTCTTTCTTATGAAAGATGAAAAATTACCAGTTTTTCTCTTTATAAATAGGTTCATAAACAGAAAATAAAGGATAATTATATTAAAAATTCTGTTTATAATATAAGTATCATTTTCTGTTCTGCAGTTTGATTGTCTTACTTAACATTTCGCATGTCGAAAATACTTTTTTCTCTGGAGAATCGATATAAATTCGAGATTTGCCAGAATGCCGTCCTTTTCTTTTATTAGTTCTACTAGCACTAGATGCTGGGTAAGTTCCTACGTCTTCTGTTTTCAAAAATACTATAAAATGCTCTAATATAAAGAAATTAGAGCTATTTCACTTCAATAAAAACTAATATTAGAAATTTTTCGTGAAAAAAAGGTTGGATTAAGGAGTGTATGGAAAAAAAATAATAAAAGATAATGAAAATATGAACTATTAAAGGATTTAGGCTGTATCAATGTGCCCCGTCATAAACTGTATCAATGTGCCCCATACAGCGATTTTGAATAAAATGAGTCTCAAATCCAACACTTCACATTATATCTAACAATGAATAATGAGGAACTGATAAAGAGTAGCAGTACTTACCAGGGAGAGTATTCATTTTGGTTGAAAATACTGGAACAGTTGTATAATAGCATTTCAATTGTACAACTCAAATTTACTTTTGAACAACAAAAACAATAAATCACCCGTCCCATTTCATCAAACTGCTGAATCATTCTAAGATTTTCTGTATGTAGTTGAATACACTAGCATCACCTTTTGGAGCTGTTGCGAAACTTCCTGTAATGACCCTGTGAGTGGTAGAGGGGGTGTATCAATGTGCCCCATGTATCAATGTACCCCAGTTCCCCCTATATATAAAATGAATTTCAATTGATGAAATGCAAGTATTTCTAGAGGATAATAATTTAATTATAACATTGATAAATCTATTTATTTCAAAATGTAAATAATTTGAATAGATTTTTTAATGTCATCTATGACACTCCTGAATTTTTATTTAAGTCATGAAGATGCGGAAATTTTATATCCCGGAACATACATTAACAACTTATAATCTTTGATTGCATATCAAGCCGATACCAGACTATTTGTGATTTATAGCTTTATTTTATTGCTGTCCCATACATTTTACTTAGTGGGGAGGTATGGGACACACTTTGAAACTTTAATTATAAAATACGTTTGGTATATTAAGTTTCTACATTGTTCAGGAAGATTGTAAAGTGTTTCATCTTGCACTTTATAAATTGAAATTTTAGTTTTTGTGTCAAACAAAGTTGATTTTCTATTTTTTGTGAAAAGTGTCGTACCCTACTCTCACCTATATAAAAAATTTAAACTACAAATTTGGAGGATTTTAAAGTTGTAAAGTTATTCATAATTGTTTATTATATCAAAATCTTAATTTGGGTTTTATAGAAAATTGTGTTTTTCATTGAATACGTTTACGTAAAACACTTAAAAAAAAAAAAAGTTTTAAGGACATTAAAATAAAATTTTGTCACAAGGTACTGCTCATGTTATGAAGCAAAATATAGCTTGTAAGTTTGTACATATTAATTGAAGAACTATTTTTATTGAAAAATATACAATAAAAAAAAATGTTTTGAGTACAAAAAATTTCGTATATGTTAACAAATTAAAAAGGTATTGTAAATCTTTTGCTTCCTAACACAGGTAAGTAGTTTGTTAATATATTGCTGCTTAAAAACGTTAAATAGGTTGAATAGATTTCATCATAGAAGGTTTGGTATAAGGGTGATTCTACGATAAGAGGTTTCAAAAACACAGAGGATTCGGCCAAAATGAAAAGTTTGAGTTTGATCAAAAACCTTTAAATTATGATTTCTGTCCCGTTTATTTACTTTTTCATTTAAGGGCAAGTCACTTTATACATATTTTATAACTTTTTCAGGTCAGTGACTCGCCCCCCTGGCAGTTATCTTACCAGGGAAAATACGGCAGGGGAGAGACATTTTCATGTAAATTCAAATTTTTTAACTGACTGAATTAGTTTTTGGGTTAATTGTGTATTTCATTTTAATTATTACCGTATTGTTTAATTAGGGCCGTAAATGCAATTGAATTAAATGAATATTATAAGTTGTATGACTTACGTGGGGAGATACACGATCACCGTGCGAAACCACTACACCGCACGGTCGCGTCGCAACAACTAAAAATGGCGACGCTTAAATGGCTTGCGCGTTTAGTATTGCTAACTTCAAGCCAATAGATGTCCTTAAGCGCTACTTCCGATATAGCCATCCTTGAATTTATATTTGTTTCAGCGGAACGAAATTTGACAAGGTAGATACACAAAAAAAGCGGGACAAAAGTTAATTTTAAAAATTATTTGAAATGAAGAAAAATATTTTATTTTTCATTTTATAATACGTAAGTATAATTACTTAAATTCCAATTAAACACACTTTAGCTAAGCATCTGATGGAAAAAAAATATATGTATTGTTTGAAAGTTAAATTGAAACCGGCAAGGGAACATGCTAGGGGAGAGACTTTTTTAGACTTTGTAAGAAATTTCAGAAAAATGTGTTTTAATTAGGCATTCAATCGTGATGTTATTTAATAAAGATGATGCGATTCATTTGAAAAAATAGCAACATATAGAATAAAAAATCTGTTTTAAACGGATTGCTGTACAAATTACCTCCTATCGTAGAATCACCCATAAACGTAATTGTTTACAAAAATATAACATAACTAAATGTTGCCTAAATTTGAAAATGTTAGTTACAATTCCATTAAAAAATTATGTCACTTCAAAGTCTTATTCCATATTTTAACTAAAAACACACATGTTTGATAAAAATTTCCTACTTTTCAAAAATAGCTGTTTCGAAGGTATTATCTTAATATCTTAAGTTTGGGGGCTGTGCAAATATACCTTATCACGTTTTTGGTAATTTTAGACGCCTTTGCAATATCATACGTTATCATCCCTCGAGCCCCCCCCCCCCCTGCTAGCGATATCGTTATCAAAGTGCATTTTTTAAAATTTATTTCTTTTGTTTGGGGTGATATACAAAATTTAGATTTTTTCTTCGCATATTTTATTGATTCAAATAGAGACAATCCAATAAAATATCACTTTATATTAGATAATATTTAAAAAGAAATAGTTACTATTTAAAAATATTTGATAATTAGTTTGTTGCATAATGCATTCAACAGTAATAAATTCTTTGCCCCGAATGGAGGAAGGGTAGGAGGTAAATAGAAATTCGTATCAACAACAAAACAAATAGACAACGTTCTCTTTCATTTATTAGAAAACACAACCTGCATTTGAAATATAGTACGTCACCTATGGTTTCTTGAACCGTGATTATATACGCACACACATATGAAAAAAATAGGAAGGTTAAATATTGGGGATATTCTATATTTTAGAACTAAATAAATTTATGATAATGTAGTGATTTTAATAATAACTTTGTATTTTGATAAAAATAGATAACCGGCTAAAAAAATGACATAACATACTATTTTGAACCAAAGACCATGTTACAAATAAAAAGAGGAATTTTTGATTGGATCAAAAATGATATCGATATCAAAAAGCAACCCCCCACCCCCTAGAGATATTGTACGATATCATGTGCCAGACTCCCCCCCCCCCCTCTCCCCTAAAATGCTAACGTTATATATGCACAGTCCCTTGTGTATGTCACAAATACTCAGTTTGGAAGATGTCTTACTAATCTTTCTTAAGAAAGATACTGAATCATTTTTTAAATGTTTTTGATAGCATAAAACAGAACGAAAGGTATTAATTCTAATATTATTCAAAATTTTAAATCGTTGTTTATTATTTTGTATAATATTAAGCTGTCATGTGTAAAAAAAATTACTCACCACACGTAATGAATTGTTTATATTTCTTTCTTTAGAAAGGCATAATTAGTTTGTTTATCAATGTTTTTATTGATGTAAAATAGAATGAAAGGTCACCGAGAAAGAATTATTCAATGCATGTGTCGCAAATTACTATTTATCAAATTGCATAACACTTAACTTCCATGTGTCAAAAAATACCCAGCAAGTATGGTGAAATGTTTACATTTCTTTCTTTAGAAAGGTATAATTAATTTATTTATGAATGTTTTTGCTTGCATAAAATAGAACGAAAGGTCATTCTTAGAATTATTCAATGTTTGTATCGCGAATCATTGTTTATAGTGTTGTATAATGTAAAATTTGCATTTGTCAACCAATACCTACTTGCATATTTATTTTCTTTCTTTAGAAAGATACAATTTGTTTATCAATTTTTTTAAAATATAAAATAGAACGAAAGGTTACGATTAAAGAATTATTCAATGTATGTGGCTCAAATCATTATTGTTTGTCATTTTGTGTAATATTTAACTTGCATATGTTAAACAGTTATCAGCGCATAAAATGAATTTTTTAATGCCTTATAATTTTGAAAGATATACTAAAAATAATCTGTTTATAATTACTTTCACTAAATAAAATAGTACGCAAGGAATTTATTAAACTATTATTTAAACTATACTTGCGCAATCCCTGTTTATTATTTTGTTTAATGTCAAATATGTCGCATATGTCAAATCATACTTAGCACTAAAATGTTCGCTTTCTGTAAGGTATAACTAATTTGCTTATAAATGTTTCTGATAAAGCAAAATAAAATGAAATACATCGATAAAAAATGATTCGAAATATACGCTACAAATTATTGTTTATAATGTTGTATAAATATTAAGCTTACTTATGTCGCATAATGTTCGGCGGGGAAAGGGCATTATATATATTTTATACTTATGAATTAAATAATGATAGCTTTGTTACAAAAAAAAAAAAAAAATATTCAAATGTTATGTATATTTATCGTGTTGTGGAATTTATTCATTTTAAATGTTTATTCCAAGTTTAATATATATTTTGACTATTTTACCCGGACCAAAAAAGTACTCCCCCCCTCCTCCTTTCACCTTTAAAGAAAACTTACAGCAATAATTAACACATAACTGGTATCTTAAAAACAATCTGCGAGGAAAACCGCTAATATGTAAAATTCTATGCATATTTATATTAAAATCCATACCGATATTTTACTTCAGGCTAATTACCTGCAAGTAAGTTTTCTCAGCATGACATCCTTCAAGCAAGTTCACTTCCAGCCGCCATCTTTGGTCAAGGCGACATTGAATTTTAAGACGTTGGGGCATAATTCGAATTGTTTTTCCTTCTTGAACTTTGAAATGACATCATTGGGGAATCTAGTCACGTGGTGTGACCCGTGAGAGCCAATGGCATGAGTTTTTAACTTTTGGTTCCGATTCTGAAGAAAAAAAGCCACATTTTAGAATCACAACAGTGCTACGCTTCATGAAAAGTAAGTATTAATTATTATATTATAGTACTTTTTAGAATTTATATGTTGTATGTGTAATAATCTATATTTTTACTGTTTATTTAAAGTTTTAAAGCATACAGATTGCCACGCGATTTGTGGTAATTGCTTGATTTGCCATCGAACCCCGGTATATCATCGAATCAGTCTGCTTTTGTTAGGAGTTTTAATTTGTGAATTAGCGTAAATTGGTGAATCTCAGTGTTGAGCTTATATTTAATATTTTAACTAATAATTAAACCCCTGATAAAATACATAAATGTGTGTGAAAATTAATGTGATTAGTTATTTTTAAAGGGATTGTATACCGGCGTAGCAGAGCTGATTTCAATGTATCTGGTCATGATGAATTTTTCTCCTTTATATTTAATGCCTTAAAATAAAATAAAAAGATTTATTTCCATATTAAAACATTAATATTTACATTAATTTTAAAAATCAATCTAAAATAACTCTGGTATGGTCTTGCGAGTTTAATCGAAACTTAAGTAATATCTATCTTTCTTTTCTTTATATATGATTCATACGTGGCTTGTCATTGTGATACTTTCCGATTACTCTAATTATTATACATTTAATTCACAATAATGCTGTTTGAAATCGATAGATATTAATATTTTATTGCACGTATTTATTCTACTATTCGATATAAATTTCATAATTTGATTTTACTTTTGAAAAGCTAATCTACGTCCATTTGAAATACTTGTTTCTTTCAATTTCAACTGGTTAGTGCATAGTGAGGTAGCTTTCTACAAATTCCGATTTTCAAAACAATTGCCCGTAGTCAATTGAAATTTTAAGTAATATCTATCTTTCCTTTACGTGAATTTACATAAATTGTTGTATCATACTTAATTTTAATATGTAACGATTTACAAAGCTACTTGAAATCGCTATTTTCTAATATTATAACAAATATTTTTTCTTCTATGCGACAGGAATTAAAAGTTTTTTAATTTTAGTTTTGCAAAGCATTGATTTCAAATATAGGGTAAATGTGCTAATAATAGACACCCTTCCAGTAATGGATACCTTTTGATGCTTTTGATTCATAAAAAAATAACTAATAAACATTTAACTTTAATACTTTTTTTATAAAACCCCCTAACATGTTTTGTAAATCTGGATTATTGTTGACACTTTTAGTCAAACCAATCAGGAAATCGGAAAATAATGTTTCAAAGTTTCACTGTTTTTCCCCTGTGAAAATCTTACTGAAGATGCTAAGAGCTGGCTTGATTTAATTAATTTATATATTATTTATTTTCTTGCAAGATTTGACAGTTTTTGTTTGAGTAGCAATAGAAAATTTTGAATTTTATATAATAATGGACATTTGCAAAATTTAATTTTTTTAAAGGTTTCAATCATTCTAATACTGGGATGGTTAATTAGTCATTTTCCAATAATGGACACCCATTTAGGCATTGCTAAAAATGCAATTTCAGTAATGTTTATGGTGCATAAAATATTTTGACTTAAATGAAATCTAAATAATAAAATCTAATTTTTAAATTACTTATCAAAATGTAATAACTCCAAAACTTTTATAAATAATTGCTTTTAAGATATTTTATATAGTTAATAAAATTTGACTATCTTATTGATTTTTTCTAAACGTATATATATCTTATAATTTGGCAATCAAACTAAATAGGAAGCAGAAAATATTGTTTAAGGGCGCAGTCAAAGATTTTATATCGCTGAATCCCTCCCTATTTAAATAAAGACAGTTAAATTATAGAAGCTTTTCAAAATCCCTTTTCTGTTTAAAATGTTTCTTTACTCACCTCTGCCCTAGGCCCTTATTACCAGATGGGCAAATCGGGACTTTGCCCATGGGCCCCAGACCTTAAGGGGCCCCCCAAATCCATGCATTAAATTATAAAATATTTAATTTCTTTTTACAATTCCTATTTTTCCATAAGTTGATGTTATTAAATTCATCTTAAAGTAATAAAATAAATTGCTTAAGTTATATAAAAGAGTTTTGTTCTATACAGAGGGGGAAAAATGTACGGAGCTAAGAATTCTCTTCTATTTATATCCAAAATGCGAAAATATGTTTACGCATTACACATACACATATGAGTTGACCATCAGTTCCATTTGAATAATGTTGGAATGATTCGTAATGGGCCCCCTAATTTATCTTTGCCCAGGGCCCCAATTAATCATAATCGGGCCCTGCGTCTGCCCCCCCCCCCTCCCCAGCGTTCGAAACCCTTGGTAATCCGCTGGTCCGAGACCATCAAAATTCAATCGGGCTACTAATTTCAAAAATATAGTGGTCCGCAGGATCAGTAACTCCCCCCCCCCCCCTCTCTGACAGGTAAACGTAAATTAACCCATTCCTGAGAAAATCGAACAAAACACAAACCACAAAATGCTATTTTGTTTGAAAAAATAGACATAAAAAATTTACATTAATCATTACAGTCAGCTGAAATAAATCATCGGAAATAAAATAGATAATTAATAATTTTATAGTTTTTGTTTATGTACTGTATACTTTTGCAAATTATAATTTTACATTTTATTCCGAAATTTTTGAGTAACTGCAAAGGAAATTTAGTTTACATTTTAGTAGGAGGAGTGGGAAGTGGAGGGGGTACTATTCAATGGGTTAAAAATGCTTAATAGAATTTTACGTAGTGGACTAGTAATAACTACTGGCAAGTAAGCTCACATGCTTACTTGCCAGTACTGTCCTTGGAAACATTTTTTTTTATCAGTTCAAAAAAATTGTAATCATGAAAGTTATAATAAGTATGTAATTAATAAATATGCAGATCAATGGCCTAAAACATCAGTTCTACAGTTTTATTTTGAAATTATTTTATTTAGTATTTAAAATATTTAACTCACAATATCATTCATGTTTGTTACATTATTATAAATGATATATCAAGTAGTCTCTGGAAGATTAATTGTTAGAAATAATGCGAAAAAATTATATCCTAATATTCCAAACCTTTTTTCATTTACCTTTTCAATTCCCCCATTGTTTCAATAATTTGATATCTGTAGTTGCCTCATATTTAATATTTAAAAATATCCATCTAAAATTATTAAAATATCAATCTTCTCATATTGTTTTTATTTATGTTATTGTTTTTATCTTTGATAGTGTTTTTATTTTTTTACTGAGGCTACTAAAAGTATTTTAACACAAAGTGATTGGTAAAGTTATCATACGAATTAAATATTTCCTATTGAGCGAAAAATTGCCCAGGCCGGGAATCGAACTCAGATACTTGGCTTACAAGGCCAATGCTTTACCGTTTAGGCTAACTGGGCACGACAACCTGTGAGCATTCCTCCCTCACATAACCTTGTTTTTTTTCGCTCAATAGGAAATATTTAATTCGTATTATAACTTTACCAATCAGTTTGATTGCGTTAAAACAAGGTTATCTGAGTGAATAATGCTCACCGGTTGTCGTGCCCAGTTAGCTTAAACGGTAAAGCATTGGCCTTGTAAGCCAAGTATCTGGGTTCGATTCACGGCATGAGCAATTTTTCGCTCAGTAAGAAATGTTTAATTCGTATACTAAAAGTATGTCTGAAACATTTGCAGATTTAGGTGATGTTATGTACATGACGAACGATTATTTACATGATCGATATAGGCACAAGGGGAAGTGCCCTCCGTCGGGGGGGGGGGGTTTCTAAGGGAACCTAACCCATTTTTACATAAGAAAATCCAAGGTTTGAAGAAAACCACGGAAAAACCGAACGGTTAGACCAGGGTTGGCATGATTTAAATCAGCTGATTTTTAAAAAAAATAATTTGATTTAAATCAATGTTTTTTATGTTGGAAATTAGTCAGCAGAGAAATAAGAAGTGGGTGTAAATAACTAGAATAAATAGTAGGTGGTTTTTCTGGTATTTCCTGGATTGCTATCAGAAAGAATGTGGCAGATGCAGGTTAAGTCCTGGTTGTCCTCTTCCTAATCCTTTAATTCTTTGTTCTTTTGTAATACACATTAGAAGATGAGGCGAAACACAGAAGCACTTCGTAAATCATATTTCATTTTACAATCTTAGCAACCAAAGGATTTGAATCTTTTTTTATTTCACAAGTTAATAATTAAACAAATTCAGTATGCATAAATAATAAAAGTATGTGAAGAGCATCGAGAAAATATAAGTTCTGATATCAAGGAAACACTAATGGACTTAAATATTAAAAGAAATGCAGAGCATATGATTGAAGTTTTTGAAACCCATTCCTTGCGCCCTAGATACAATCCAAATAGAGGATTGCTTCCTTGCCGAATGCACATATGAATGGAAAATTTTGGGTAAAAAGCTAAAAAATGTATTAAAGATAGAATCACAAAATTTAAAGCAAGATATGAACATTTTGCTGGAGTTTTATTTAAGTCCCTCTGTTTTAAATCGAAATGAAATTTCACTTAGTGTAGAGGAAAATAATTAAGGTTTGGCATTAATTAAAGAAAATTGTCCAAATCTTCTCACCACTGTAGCGCATTTTCAAGCAAAAGAATGGCTCATTCCAAAAATTACCAATGCTTGAGAAAAAAAGTTTGATATTATTACAGATTACGATTGGTGGAAGTCCTTTTATGTAATGGGAGGTACAGAGAGAATCAGCAAAATTGAAATTGTGAATTTACCAAATAACAACACCCCTGGCTTTATCTGCGGGAGTAGAAAGACAGTTTTCTTTTTTTGGACTAGTTCAGTCAAGCCTTCGTAATAAATTAGAATGAACAAAGCTTCTAAATTAATATTTTTGTTCAAACAATTAATTTCAAAGAATTTATTTCTAGTTGATTAACAAATATTGAATTAATTGTGATTTTTATACCTTAATAAATAGCTTGCATTAATGAATTTTTAATTTGTTTTTTTAATTTTATCATTTTCTATTCATTTACACCATATTTATTTCTTATTTAGTGTGCAATTACAAAATAATAGAAATGGTTTTATATTAAAGTCTAGATATTTAATTTTTAGTACCAATCAATAACTAGAATATAGTACTTTAACTATATAATTATTTTTATAAATTATAAATATTTATTCTTTTTATTTATTTATTATAAAAAACTGCTCAATGTATTGTAAAAACATAAAACACAATAATTAAAAGTAGAATTCTAAAAAAATCAAATAAATCCAATTTAAGTAAAAAAAAAATCTGATTTAAATAAAAAAAATCAGATTTTTTTGATAAAAAAAAAAAATCATGATTTTTTTCCAACTTTGGGTTAGACAGACGGGCGAGATTGGGTTTGAACCATACACCTCTCGTTTACCATCTTTGAGAGGAGAATCTCTCAGCACTGGCAGGGCTACAGATTTAGAAGACATTTAGAATGTTCCAATTTTTATTAGTTTTTATAGAAAATATCGCTATTTTATTAACAATTATAAAAAATGTTATTTTAGAAGATTTAGGTAAAAAAAGGATACAATAAGGGATTAAATATACATTTTTCAGTGCTTCACGTCGAACCTAAACAAGTCCTTTCATTTGGCTACTGTTTTTCATTTCTTATTAGCCAAATCGAATGTTGACCAAAAGCCAGCGAGAACTCTGATTAACCGGTACAGGTTTTCATATCCGTGATTACAAAAATCCATGTTAACCTATGGGAAAGTTTAATTTCGCTATTACACATTACCTGAAATATTTATCGAATTATAATTTAACGGGTTCCTGACTTATATTACAAATTTTGGAAAATTTTTATATTTTTAGTTGGGAAAGGTCTCATATTGAACGATTATTACCTAGTGTTAAAAATTCTAATTTCATAATATTGAAGTCTGTTTACTTTATATAATAAAACAAGTTGGAAATTGCACGTGAACGTAGCAAATGAGGTGCGTCCGTACGATAACGAAGTTTTAAAAATATTCAGATCTTGCTGATATAGTACAGCGTACTTCGGATACAGTATAGTAGTCGAAATCTTTGTGTTTCTGTAAATATGCAGGAAGTAATTTTTATTACACCTCAGCAACGTATATCTTATTCATAAAATGTGAAATAGTTGAATATAATTAAAACACGCCCCAAACAATGTTTCCCCGTATAGCATTATGTAGTGGAATACTTTTGTGTGGCTCTGTAATTTAATAATAAAAATTCTTTGCATCACAGATAGTACAGAATGCATATTTTAGTATATGTTTCATAGATTCATGGCAATTCTATTATGTTCAAGTGAGTGTAACATCATTAAAATGCATTTGGAACTTTTTTCCCATTGACCGTAATATAATGGAATACCTTTGATTGTCCCTGTAAATGATCTATCCATCCGATTTTCATAAAATTTGAAATGACTCGACAAAATTACACAATAATTATGTTTTAAATGTCAAGCGATTAAAATGCATTTGAAACTTTTTTCCCCATTGACCGTAATGTAACAGAATCCTTTTGATTGTCCCTGTAATTGATCTATCCATCCGATTTTCATAAAATTTGAAATGACTCGACAAAATTACACAATAATTATGTTTTAAATGTCAAACGATTAAAATGCATTTGAAACTTTTTTCCCCATTGACCGTAATGTAACGGAATCCTTTTGATTGTCCCTGTAATTGATCTATCCATCCGATTTTCATAAAATTTGAAATGACTCGACAAAATTATGCTATAATTATACATTTTAAATTTCAAAAGATTCGTTTAGGTAGTTTTTGCGTTGTTATATGCCGACGGATAGACAGACGGACGGACTGAGCGACAACAATAGGTGCTCCGTATTTACATAATTACGAACGCACCTAAAAAATCGCAAATAAACTAAAAATATTATTTTACTTAGCACACTAATATAGTTTATTATTCGCCAATAATCCTTATGAAGACAAAGTAGAGTAATTAATATCGGAAGATGGACTTATGTTGCACTGCTCAGAGCTTGGCTAATCTATGACAATGTTTTTTTTTTCTTATTTCTTTAAAATATGAAATTTCTTGAGCTATCTCCTTTTACAGACAATGATTCAGTAATCTATTTTCACAATCAGAAAGAGCACGCCTGTTGCCAACGTATACTAACAAACTGCCAAAATTACCAAACCGAATCTTTTAAAGTTTAAAATATATAATAGTTGCATAATTTTGTGAAATCATTTCAAATTTTATGAAAATCGGATGCATCTTTTGATTACAGGAACAATCAAAAGTATTCCATTACATTACGGTAAATGGAGAAAATATAGTTTCAAGTGCAGCTTAATGATGTTACTCGTTTGAACATAATAAAATTGATTTGCATTTAGGAGTTATATACTAAAATATACATTCTGTACAGTCTGTGGTGCAAAGAATATTTGTTATTCACTTACATGGTCACACGAAAGTATTCCATTACATAATGGTATAAGGGGAAACATTGTTTGGGACACGTTATTATTACATTAAACTATTTCACATTTTATGAAATTGAGGCGTTGCTGAGGTTTACTACAAGCTACTTCCTGTATAATAGGAAACAGTTTGTATTTATTGGGACACACAAAAGATTTCGGTTACTATACTGCATCCGAAGTACTGTATATTATTATATAACGATCTGAATATTTTTAAAACTTCGTTTTAGTAAGAACGCGTCATTTGATCTGCTTGACGTGTAATTTCTGACTTATTATCTTTGAAATGGAAAAGGAAACTATTCAAATGACTCGGAAACTATTCAAATTTTATCATTTAAAAAATAGTTAAAATTTAAGGTGATGATTTTTTTAAAGCGCTACTTCTGTATCGAACGCCTACTTTTTGATGGTGAAAACTGCAATTTTTATTAATATTTAATAATTAATCGCCTAATTAAATTTTACCACTGGTTAGCATTCAATCCTGGTTAGAGATGTCCTACATAAATTAAAATTATTTTTAACTGGAACTTCTTAATATATATTTTTTTAACATTCAGAATATTTTTGTCTGATTACCAAGCAACACGAAAAAACATTTTTTTTGTACTTTCGTATTATCCGTTTACGCCAGGGGATTAAACAAGTAGGATTCATGTATCTATAGCAACTTCTTAAAGTTTCGTTAATTCGGCGTTTAAGCGCATAATTCGATTACATGTCTGTTAAATTAGTCTCATATGTATATTTTTATTTATTCGTGAAGCTTAAATTTTGTTTGGCAATTTAGTTACAAAATATTACATGGAAACAAACAAACAAATGGTGATAAAAAATGTTTTAAGTGCAAACTGGTTAATTTTTCGTAATCGGAATGCACGTTCATTTTTAAGATAAGTTTAACATCTTGCTGTGGTCAAAACTTATCGTGTAATTACTGTGACCGTTACTGTCTGTGAGATCATTTAATAAAAGGATGAATAAAAAGACCGATTAAAACATTGAGCGCCACGTCATTATGGGTGACTGACTCTGAACTTTACGTTTACTCAATGATAGAATCCTGTAATAAATAAATATCAGTTAAGTAAATTTTGCACAAATTTTCAGTAATTACTTAAAACAATATAATTATTTTTAGTTCCATATCATATTTTACAGCCAGTCACCAACGACTAACGAAGCCAAAACAGAAAGTTCAGTATCAGTCAATGGGGACGGACATGACACTTAACGTGTTAACTCATGCAATGTTGTTTTTGTGTCAAACTATATGTGCGAGACTATTAAAATTGAAATTCAGATTCATTAGTCTCGAGTGATAGTACTTGTGACTTTAAACAAAACCAAATTTCTCTAGTATCTATAGTTGCATTAGAAATTGCAATTTTTAAGTTATAAAAACTAGGCGAGGAGGATGGAATAGTTGTCTGTGAGACCGCTTACAGCAGTTACGGATTAAAATGTTCATGCTTGAAAAATACTTTGAAAACTATAAAAATTCAGTAAGTTGATATGCAATTTTCAAATATATATCACTTGAAAGTATACATATATTTTTGTATTGATATTATATGATGTTTACAAGTTAAAAAAATATATAAATCGTGTAATTGATAGTTCAGACCATTGAAAACAGTCAGTATAATTTCAGTATTACGGACTGACAAAGTTTCTGCTTTATAATATTGATATTAGTATTTTAATAAAAATATTGCCTAATTAAACTGAAGGCATTGAACTCACAGGTTATGCACATTAATTGTATATTAAAGCCTTAAATTTTAAAGGAATAACGACCTGCGATAAAGAAATTAAAAGAGGAAATAGCCCCCATTTCCTCCTTTTATACTTAATCATTGAACCCCCAAAATTAATCAGGGATACGCCTTGTCATATAATAAACCTATATCCAAAATTAAACAGAATCTGATAATTCTGCATAGAAACCCATTTATATAATTTAGGAGCAGTTATTCCCCGTTCCCCCCTTTATACTAAACCATTGAACCTCAAGCTGTTCAGAGATTCTCCTTATCAGAAAGAACCTAGATCCAATATTTAAAGAAAATTGTATAATTCTGCATCAAAAATCTTTTACCTAAATTAAGTAGGGTACTTCCCTCCCCCCTACTTCCCTTCATAGTAGTTACCCATTATAGTAGACCCAGTGAATTTCCAAAACAAATTAGGGAAGTTCAGTATCAGAATGAACCTGTATCGAAAATTTAAAGCAAATCGGTAAATTCTGCGTAAAAACACATTAGTCTAAATTAAGGGGGAGGGGTCTCCCATTTTCTTTCTTTATATTTAACCAATGGACACCCAAAACTAATCTCGGAGGCGCCTTATCAAAATGATTCTACATCAAAAATTTGAATGAAACCTGATAATTGTTCATGAAAAACGTATTTATCTAATTTAAGGTTGGGCGTTAGACCCCCTGTCCCCCTATTTATACTTATAAAAGGAACTCCCAAAACTAATCATGGAAGTGCTCTCATCAGAAGGATCCTATGTCTAAAATTTGATTGAAATCTGATAATTCTGCATGAAAAACCCATTTATCGAAATTAAAGTTCGAGAATTAACTTCCCCGTCTTTATATTTATCCAATAAACCCCTAACACTATTCATGGAGGTGCCTCATCAAAATGATCCTATATCTAAATTTTGAACGAAAGCTCATAATTCTGCATGAAAAATTCATTTCTATAAATTAAGGGGAGGGACATTAGCGACCGTTCCTTCTTTTATACTAATCGAATGAACTCCCAAAACTAATCAGGGAAGCACCTTATCAGAATAAATCTATACCTAAGGTTTCAAGTAAATCGGATATTTTTATCATGAGTTATCGCGTTACACACATAAATTACATACATGCATATGGATCGAACAGACACATAAACTTTCAGGCTTTGATAACCTGTGAGCTAAAAAACTTTATATCAATTCTATCAATAATCATTAATGAATATGAGATAAAAATCTGTAAAGATTTCTCGCTCATGTTCAACAATGGCATTAGTTTCTTGACGTGACTAGTCTAAGCTATTAATATTTCTCAATCTTTCATGAAATTGACTTTTTTCTCCATCGCTAAAAAACAAAATTGACGATTTATTTAAGAATTCGATTTTGTTGAAATTGTTTTGTCGATTTTTTAATATCATTAATCTGACGGGAATTCACATTTCTGATATTAATTTGAAAATGGAAGGAGTATTATTCAGAAAATGTATTTATTAATCAGATTTATCTTTCTAATTAGGATCCAAATGGTTACATTTTTGCGTTTTTAAGCAATAACAAAGTCGATGTCCTAACTAAATATAAACGAAATTAATTTCATTTCATCGGAAGTAAAGATGCTAATAAGCAAAAATTAATATGCTACTGTAGTATTTTCACGGAATTTTCTTACAAGTTGCAAAAATAAAAGTGTGAAGATTTCAAGTATAGATTTAATACTGTTTAAAAGAAGAATTTTCGGTGCAATCAATCATAGCAGTTTTTAATAACTATTTCTTAATAGGGTGGTTCATCAACATGTACTGGACAATTGCACTATAAAACTTAACTACTAAGAATGTATTTATTAAAAAGTCAAAACTTTACTCAATGGTGCACAAAACAAGAACTTTAATATGAAATTGTACAATTAAAATAAAATATCAACGTTTCGCGCAGTCTTCTGCGGCCGTCTTCAGGAAAATGTAATATTAAAATGACTAAAAGTTTGCTTCCTGATCAACAGATAATATTTCTAATAAAATAAAATCGAAATGAATCAAAAGTTTAAATATGTTGCCACTTACACGTGAGTGAAAATTAAAAATTGCAAAGTGATACAAATTTAAGATTTTATGATGTTATGCCATATTTTTGGTATATTATAGGATAAATTATCATTACAAAGTTTATTTTCTCGTGCAATGTTTTCGACAGATTCTCTTCTAAGAGAGAATAAGAAATTATTATCGAAATCATTGCACGAGAAAATAAAGAAAATAAACCTTGTAATGATAATTTGTCCTATAATATACTATATCCTACATAAATATATAGGATGTAGATATATATTTGCAAGGAATATATATCTAATGGTATATATATAATATATGGGTGATTCTACGATAAGAGGTAATTTGTACGGCAATCTGTTTAAAACAGATTTTTTATTCTGTATGTTGCTATTTTTTGCAATGAATAGCATTATCTTAATATACTTTATTAAATAACATCACGATTGAATGCCTAATTAAAACACATTTTTCTGAAATTTCTTACAAAGTCTAAAAAAGTCTCTACCCTGGAATCTCCCCTTGCTTGTTTCAATTTAACTTTCAAACAACACATATATTTTTTCCATCAGATGCTTAACTAAAGTATGTTTAATTGGAATTTAAGTAATTATACACTCCCAAAAGTTAAGCACGAAGATTTAAAATGCAAAGAAATCAACAAATGCTGCTTTGATTGACACAAAATTCGGCAGGAAAGTAGCATATATATTTATGCATAAAACAAAATCAATAATTATATACAGAAATGAAAACAATATTAATTTTTTTTAAATTATCAGATAATGACATACTAGAGACTTAAACAAAATTATGTATGAAATGAAAATAAACAGCATAAAATGAAAAAAAGATATTAATAGGCTGTGTGATCCCCTCTCATCTATATATAAAGTTTAAACCTTGTCACCATGTTTTCAATTAGTTTGTCAACCACCGCAGAACTAAGCAATCGCCATTCTTCTTGTAGAGTAGTTTACAGCTCAATAGGAGTGGCTGGAGGTGGGAAACGGAAACAATACAGCACGGCCGAGATCATACCAAAGATTTTCAATGGGATTAAGGTCTGGCGAATATGCTGGACACGCTATACGCGCAATCCCTTCAGTCTCCAGGTAGTCATCGACGAGGCCAGCTTTATGGGGACGTGAGTTATCGTCCATTAAAACAAAAGTAGGACCAACTGCTGCAGCCTACAATCTCACAATGGGTTTTAAGACTTCATCGCGATACCGGACAGCCGTCACAGAACCCAGTTTAAAGGTGTGCAGGTCGGTGCGGTATCCTATGAAATCCCTGCCCACACCATAATGCTTTCGCCTCGGAATGCGTGATGTTCTGTGATTTTTTGGGTCTTATTGCGTGTTACTTTTTCACGCCATATCCTTATACACTTGCCATCTGGCTGCAGAGTAAATCTTGACTCATCAGTAAACATGACATTGCCCCAGTCAGACACAGTCCAATTGACATGTTCCCTTCACCACTTTAATCGTGTCCCTCTTGATTGGACGGATAGAGGAACACAAACTCGAGGTACCCGGGCTTACAGTCCACTCATATGTAATCTTTGGCGTACAGTAGCTACAGATATCGCCTTAAAATGGACACTGCAACCATAGATGTCACACGCGTGGAGATCGCTCTGCGATTCCGCTTGGCTACAATAGCAATATATCGATCTTCTTCGGGGTTGTAACCCTTAGGCGACCGACTACAGGCCTTCCGACAACTGTCTGTGTGGTTTGTAATAGTTTCCATAAACGTGAAATTAGAGAATGATGAACGCTGAAGAAAAGAGCAACATCTGTGATCGACTGTCCTGCTTCAATGTGCCCCACCGCACGTCATCACTCAGAATCTTCCATTCGTCTTCAGGAAGTCATAGAAGAACGAATCATGAGTCAGTCTTCAAAAAAATTGTACGAAAGTTTTGAATACCTTCTATCAGCACTTACAATCATCTTCTCTAACCCTTCATAAAGCTGGTTTCATATAAGACTGCCCTTTTTGCATATTTCTTGTCATGAAAGCGCGATTAGCTGTTACCTAACATATTTGCATACTTCCATCTACCTCTGCAGCGATTTGCATCCTCTTCAATTCTGATTGGCTTCAGGATATTAGCATTTTCTTCTCCGTGCTTAAATTTTGGAAGTGAGTGTACTTACGTATTATAAAATAAAAAATAAAATAATTTTGTTAATTTGAAATAATATTTAAAATTAACTTTTGTCCCGCTTTTTTTGTGTATCTACCCAGTCAAATTTCGTTCCGCTGAAACAAATATTAATTCAAGAATGGCTATATTGTAAGTAGCGCTTAAGGACATCTATTGGCTTGAAGTTAGCAATACTAAACGCACAAGCCATTTAAGCGTCGCCATTTTTAGTTGTGGGGACGCGACCGTGCGGTGTAGTGGCTTTGCAAGGTGATTGTATATCTCCCCTGGTAAGTCATAAAACTTATAATATTCATTTAATTCAATTGCATTTACTGCCCTGATTAAACAATACAGTAATAATTAAAGTGAAATATACAATTAATCCAAAAACTAATTCAGACAGTTAAAAAATTTGAATTTATCATGAAAATGTCTCTCTCCTGCCGTATTTCCCCTGCCAAGATAACTGCCAGGGGAGAGAGTCAATGACCAGAAAAAGTTATAAAATATGTATAAAGTGACTTGCCCTTATATGAAAAAGTAAATAAACGGTACAAAAATCGTAATTTAAAGGTTTTTGATCAAACTCAAACTTTTCTTTTTGGCCGTATCCTCTATGTACTTGGAACCTCTTATCGTAGAATCACCCATATATATATCCTATAATTCTTTATCAATAGATTTTAAATGCGTGTAAATGGCTATTTATGGATTTAAACAATTAAGGATTTTAATACATACATTTTCGTTTTGTAGTACATATTTATGTTCTTTGTTGCTGCTGTTATTTAATTTTATCAGTGTAAAAATATTTTTATACATAAAAAATGTTTTCATATATTTAAGGGTATTCTAAAATAAAGACCAGATGAGGAATGCTGCAGTGATGCATTTCAATATTACAGAAGTTTTTGTTTCCAAATGTAACAAAATTGAATTGACAGTGCTCATTTGGACTTCATTTTGAGATTGAAATGATTTTTTTATTCATAATATTTCATAGTTAACTTTCCGTATATACGAGGGTTGTAAATTAAGTAATGGCAACATAGGTATAAATCAATTTTTTATGAATTTACAAGTTCAATTGCACTACATTCCTTCCACGTAATCACCAGTAAAGCTTATAACCTTTTGCCAAATGTCGGGAAGCCGTTGTAGATCAGTGGAAAGGTGTTGATTGTTGATGTGAGCGACCAAGCGCCCTATTGCGTGGAGTACAGAAGAAACGTCATGAAATCGGTGACCCCGGAGTGGTAATTCTCTCACAGTCCATCGGCGGTCTATAGTAAAGAGATCGCTCATGATGTCAATCTGTTCTTGAAGAATTGGAGGGCCGACCTGCGCGTTGCAAAACCGCAGTCTCATTCCGACCCGAACGAAATGCTTGAACCCATCGTGCTACTGTCCTATACGGTAAAGCATTTGTGCCACAGGCTTCCACTAATCCTTGAAAGCATTCTGTTGCATTTTTGCCATGGGCAACCTCGATTTTAAGCCACGACCGCTGATCACCTGTTGAAAACATGCTTTAGAGCGATGGAAACGAAACTCCCAACTTTAACGCCTCACAATAACTATCCTTCTTTAAATACTAGTTCAACATGGAACATTTTTACCTTAAAAATTATTTGACATAAAAAAAAAAATTTTGAAATTTTTATTTCGTCCCAACCGGTGATATACCGCCAAATAAACAAAATGTTCATCATTTTTTTTAAAGCGTTTTAAAGGGATTCCGCCGAATTTTTTTTTATAACATATATATCCACACGAGAAAAATACTCTGCAATTTTTAAAAATTTTTCTGAGTCTACCTGTATGGAGACCTTCCTTGTGAGCTATTTTGATTGCATGTGCATATCCCTCTCTGGACTGAAGGCATGGTTCGGCTGTCGCTCGCCATTGCGCAAAATCACACAAAATTTTTCTATTTGCGAGTAAACAAAGGATTAGACTCATCAAATTGCGAGTGCTCAATTTTTTTTCCTTTGTCTCTGTGAGAAAGTTAGTACAGGTCATGCTCTTATTTACACTATTGAACAAATGATGTCACTTAAGTCAATCGCATCATACCATTTTCATTATTTTGAACAGATATTAAACTTTAAGTGAAATGATAGAAATTGTAATAAAATTAGTGTTAAGTGGTCTGTGAGACCGCAAGAGCGAAAGATGCATAAAAAACATGATTAACCCTTTCTGGCACGGGCAAATTCTGTAAGTAAAATGAGAAATTATCGACTGTCAGCGGAATTTATAAAAGACTTTTTTTAAGAAATTAACAATCCTTTTTTATTTAAGCTTTTATTATAAAAGCAAAATTTTATTGATGCCGTTTGCAAGTTTGAAATTAAAATTAGGTATCCCGGGGGACTGGGCACAGTGTGCAGGAAAAGGTTAACTCATAGGAGTGTTTTTGTAATAAACTTTTTGTACGGGACTGTTTTAATTAGCATTCACTTATTTAAGTCTCTGATAATAGTACTAAAGTTCCAAATGCAACAAAATTTCGATAGTGTTTGTAGTTAAACTGAAAATTTCAAGTTAAATTATAAAAATTGAGAAAAGCAATGAGCTGTGGGATCGGTAATTGAGTTAAAGGTTAACTGAACACCGATTCAGTTTAGCATCAGACAAAGCCACAGTAAACAAAAATGACATTTTAGAATGCGTTAACTACTGAATAGGCATCAGTACTATTTTGAAACTTCATTGGAAGTATGAAAAGCAATTCAATGAAAAACCGAAGAATTCCAGAAAAAAAAAATTTTACGTATTTTGTTGTTTATATTTTGAATTTTTCAGAATTCATTGAATATGATATCGTAAAATCCTTAGTTAACTGGGATTAAAAGTTTTATTTCATAACATTTTACCAAGTCAAACTTTACTTAAATCACTTTAATTTTTTTTATCGTTTTCGCAAGATATTTAAACCATAGTAATTTTCTTTAGTTTCTATATGCGGATAATTAAATTTAGATATTAACTGATTTATAAACAATTATAAAAATTTTGATTATTTTAGAACAACCCTCGGTTTTTTTAAAGCGAGGAATATATTAAGGAGCTAAATATCGAATTTTCAATGTTTCACAGTGAATTTACTTTGCAATTATTTTTAACATTTTGACCAGTGTTTTTTTATTTCTTATTGTCCGTAAAAAGACAGTGAAAATTCTGAGTTATTTGGTACTTTTCATGATTTTTTTTAAATACTTGGAATACATGTATTTTTAATTATTTTTTAATTGAAAACTTCAAACTGTTCTTATTTATAAAGTGAAAAAATATTTATATGTATTAAAAATTAGTATTTAATGAGAAATTATTGAAAAAAAGCATGATTTATCTTTTGAAATAAAAAGTTCCGCATAATTTTTTAATATAAAACTTTATATAGAGCTGAATAAAATTTACCAAATGTTGACCAAATATCTGAAAATAGGTTTTTTTCTATAAAAATATTATTGGTTTTGTTTGCTACATTTCAATGTAACGATTTTCACAAGGAGCAACACCCCTAGCTTCACAATAAGTTCTGATTCTAGATATTTTCATATAGTGTAGGTGGGGTACAGATAAGCACAAGGAAAAGCTACACATTGGTTAATTTAATTTGAAGCAACATTTCTACAATCATGACTACTATAATCTATATGGGTGATTCTACGATAAGAGGTAACTTGTGCGGCAATCCTTTTAAAACAGATTTTTTATTCTATATTTTGCAATTTTTTGCAATAAATCACATCATCTTAATGTACTTTATTAAATAACAACACGATTGAATGCCTAATTAAAACACATTTTTCTGAAAATTCTTACAAAGTCTAAAAAAGTCTCTACTCTGGCATGTCCCCTTGCCGGTTTAAATTTAACTTTCAAACAATACATATATTTTTTGGATCAGATGTTTAACTAAAGTATGTTTAATCGGAATTTAAGTAATTATACTTAAGTATTATTAAATAAAAAATGAAATAATTTTGTTAATGTCAAATAATTTTTAAAATTAACTTTTGTCCCGCTTTTTTTCTGTATCTACCCTGCCAAATTTCGTTCCGCTAATACAAACATAAATTCAAGGACGGCTGTATTGGAAGTAACGTTTAAGCACATCTATAGCCGTGAAGTTAGCATTACTAAACGCGCAACCGTTTAAGTGCCGTTATTTTTTAGTTGTTCCCACGCGACTGTGCAATATAGTGGTTTCGTAAGGTGATCGTGTATCTCCCTTGGTAAGTCATAAAACTTATAATATTCATTTAATTTATTTGTACTTACTGCCCTAATTAAACAATACAGTAATAATTAAAGTGAGATATACAATTAACCCAAAAAATAATTCAGTCAGTTAAAACAATTGAATTTGTCATGAAAACGTCTCTCCCCTGCCGTATTTCCCCTGTCAAGATAACTGCCAGGGGAGAGACTCACTGACCAGGGGAGATAAAATTCATCATAGAAATACACCTAATAGAAAAGTAAAACAAATGATGAATTCTCCAAGTGCCAGTGAGACAGTGAAGAAAAATTTGGTTTTTGCAGAAGTATTTACTCAACAATTAAAAGAAAATTATTCTGCTCTCCCAAACGAAAAAGAAAAAAGAATTTTCAAAAGAGTGATAAGCGGGAAACTAGTGCAAAAATATGTTATACTACAGAAAGAAAAAAATATGAAACCTTTTAAGAAAATTAGGAAAAGCACAATTAACAGAAAATAAAAGGAAAGCCAATGCAAGTTATGTTGTAATGAAGAATAAAGGATCTGATTCTTACAGCTCTGTTCCAAGCCAAAATTATATCTATATCAAAGCACCAAGATCTGCTTCATATAATTTGTTGCAATAGATATAACGAGCAGTGCCTTTCCCGAGAATGTGCAACTTGTAAAAATAAAGGACTCTGATACAAGGAATTCGATAATAGTATTCAAATTGTCTACAGAAAGTGGGAATCCGTCTCTATCAACATAACTGATCCAAAAAACGTTTAAGGCAAGAAAAATGACTAAATATTTGAAACAATCGATTCAAATCTATCCTCGTGATTTGATTAAGCAATTAGATTGTAATATGGAAAATTTTCTTCACCATGAACTGAACATAGTCCACCAGCATTCTGCTTTTAAAATTAAGAAGACAAATTTAACAGAAAATGAAGCAGTTATTCATATGAATTTCAGTGAAAATTACTTAACTAAATACGCAGAAGAGATTCAGGCATTTCATTTTGGAGGTTCGCGTCAACAGATAAGTCTGCACACAGTTATAACTTACACGAAAGAAGAAGCATCTGTCGAAGTAAAGACTACATGCTATTGTTCGTTGTCAGAAAATTTGTCACATTCGCCTCCAGCTATACGGGCACACTTACGGCCAATTTTACCGCTTACCACCTGAAGTAGACATTCTGCATTTTTGGAGCGATGGACCCGTAACACAATATCGCAACAAATACATGTTTTACTTTCTTGTCAATCATTTAATAGAATTCTAGGCAAACCTTAAACACTTTACTTGGAATTACCATGAGGCAGGACACGGAAAGGGGGCTCCTGATGGTGTCGGTGCTGTTTGCAAGAGAACAGCTGACCGATTGGTCGGTAGTGGCAAGGATATAGCATCCCTGAGCGATTTGTCAGATGCTATTCAGAAAAACTGTCCCAGCATCAATATGACATCGTTATTGACAACAAAATATCATGGAAAAAGAAGCTTTGCTTACTAGTGCTAAAGAATACATAAAGACTTTTCCTGGTACTTTGCGTGTCCATCAGGTGTCATGGAACACTGAAGATAAAAAAACAAATGAAAATGAAGAGTTTAAGCTGCTTTTGCAATGAAAGTATAAATTGTGATCATTTCCAAATTGGTGTCATGGCATACTCGTCTAATAAAAAATCCCGTCTTCGGGTCGAGGATGTTTACGGACTGGTCTCCGATAACGAGAATTCATCTGATAACGAACAAATTAATATACCAAAAGGTGGCAAACACCAGACAGAGGATGAAGAACAGCCGTCGACATCGAAAAAAACATTCAAGAACGACGAATTTATTCTTGTCAAACTATCATCAAAAACAACAGAGTACCGTTACGTGGCTATGTGTACGGGTTTGGAAGAGGATGGCGAGATACAGGTAGTTTTCTGTAAAATAGGGGACGAAACCGGAAAATTATTTAAAGTTGATGAATAAGATATATCATTCATTTCAGAAGATCAGGTTGTCCAGACACTCCCTATGCCAAATATTATTTTGAAAAAGCAGAGGATGTTTTATTCCTTTAATAAGTCAATGAATGTATTTGAGAAAGCTTAAGCATTTTAATTTAAATTTTTGTTCATGTAGGTAAGAAAATGCCTTTAATTTTTAATTTAATTTAAATTTTTGTTCATGTAGGCAAGATATTGCCTTTAATTTTTAATTTAATTTTTGTTCATGTAGGCAGAAGAGTGCCTTTAATTTTTAATTTTAATTTAATTTTTTGTTTATGTAGGCAAGAGAGTGCCTTTAATTATTTGTTACATTTCATTTTCTAATGATTAGCGCATGTTCATTTATTGAACTGCATACAAAATATGACCGAAGCGCATAGGTATAGGCAATATGAAAATTATCCTGACTATCCAAATGTGATTAACACTTTAGAAGAGCTAGTCTACTTAATATGTATTAATAAAAGATTATTTTATTATCTTTTGAAGGTACAATGACAAAATAATTTACATATGTGTATTTTTGCAAGTGAAATGCTCTTGTTAAAAAAAAAAAGGCTGTAATATGATCGTCTCATTAATGATTAATATGATAGTCTGATTATATGTTAAGAACAATTTTTAATAAAAGTTGATTTTATACATTTCATTGATTTCATTAAGTATATTATTGTGTCAAACTCTCTCCCCTGGTAAAATAAGTATCTACCCTGGTTCTGATGTCTCTCCCCTGCCCAATGTATTTACCCTGGTCATCGAAAAAGTAATAAAATATGTATAAAGTGACTTGCCCTTACATGAGAAGATATATAAAAGGGACAAAAATCATAATATGAAGTTTCATGAAAAAACTCCAACTTTTCTCCTTGGTCGTATTTTCTTGTTTTTGAAACCTCTTATCGTAGAATCGCCCATATAGCAGTTTGGATTCAAGTGTAGTAATTGTCTGTTCATACATTCTGACAAAAGAGCATTTCGTGCCAAAAAAATGAGGTTTGTTTAAATTTTTGAATTTTAATCTAATATTTTTAAGATCTCAACTTATTGTTTAGTAGACAATTCCTCGAATTTTTACAAATTCAAAAATTCAGTGGAGAATGGAACCTATTTACTTTCTTTAGAAGCTTTACTGACGTGTAATTTACTTCGATCTGATTTCTTTAAACTTCTAGGTGGCCAGTTAGACGAAATGCTGCAGAATGAGGTAAAAGCGCACATCCATTTTGGGATAAAGATGGATTAAAGTTACGGGTTTTAGCCAAATTGTTTTTACCTAGATGCAAAACTTTATATTCTTCTAAGATAATATTGTATAAAATATCATTTCTACTTAACTCATATAAGCTACTTAACTTTTCCTTTTTCTAGTTGAGTTAAAAGTAAAATTGAGCGTAGGTATCTATCTGGCTACTTTCAGAAATGAATATTCTTATTTCATGAAACATTTTTAAAGTCTTAACTTTTAATTTTTGTTAAGTCTCGCAGATCACTGTTAAATTTAGTTTTGGGTGATTCTACGATAAGAGGTAATTTGTACGGCAATCCGTTTAAAACAGATTTTTTATTCTATATGTTGATATTTTTTGCAATGAATCGCATCATCTTAATATACTTTATTAAATAACATCACGATTGAATGCCTAATTAAAACACATTTTTCTGAAATTTCTTACAAAATCTAAAAAAGTCTCTCCCCTGGCATGTCCCCTTGCCGGTTTCAATTTAACTTTCAAACAATACATATATTTTTTCCGACAGGTGCTTAGATAAAGTATGTTTAATTGGAATTTAAGTAATTATACTTACATATTATAAAATAAAAAATAAAATAATTTTGTTAATTTCGAATAATTTTTAAAATTAACTTTTGCCCCTTTTTTTGTGTATCTTCCCTGTCAAATTTCGTTCCGCTGAAACAAGTATAAATTCAAGGATGGCTATATCGGAAGTAGCGCTTAAGGACATCTATTGGCTTGAAGTTAGCAATACTAAACGCGCAAGCCATTTAAGCGTCGCCAATTTTAGTTGTTGCGATTTGACCGTGCGGTGTAGTGGTTTCGCACAGTGATCGTGTATCTCCCCTGGTAAATCATAAAACTTATAATATTCATTTAATTCAATTGCATTTACTACCCTAATTAAACAATACGGTAATAATTAAAGTGAAATACACAATTAACCCAAAAACTAATTCAGTCAATTAAAAAATTTGAATTTCGATGAAAATGTCTCTCCCCTGTCGTATTTCCCCTGGCAAGATAACTGCCAGGAGAGCGAGTCACTGACCAGAAAAAGTTATAAAATATGTATAAAGTGACTTGCCCTTATATGAAAAAGTAAATAAACGGGACAAAAATCATAATTTAAAGGTTTTTGATCAAATTCAAACTTTTCTTTTTTGCCGAATTCTCCATGTTTTTGAACCTCTTATCGCAGAATCACCCTTTTCACAATTTAACTTGTAATTTTCTGTTTAACTATTGATGTTAGTTAAATTTTGATTTGCTTGGAAACTTAGTAGTAACTCTAAACTTCTGGATGAGAGAATTTGTATTGCAGTAGACCTTTACTTAAAGTTTAGCGCAGAAAGAGTATCTTGTGAGTCAGTCAACCCTTTTATTTATCCTACAATCAAGGAATCTCGGAGACCGCAGAAGTTATTTAAATATTTATGGAGCAATTTTTTACTGATAAAAGTTTTTATGCTGATAAAAGTTAAGTGCTGTTTGTGGCGAGATATAGACAACTGTCTTTTTTTGCGGTTTAGCTTGTAATGTTTCAGTTTAAATTTTTAGTTTAAATGTAGTGAAATTTTATTAATGCTTTTATATAACTTATTCGTTTTAGTAGAAATGGAGCAAAAGCCCGCAGTAATGAGGCAAATACAGTTGGCAAAAAATTATTTGTACACTTCATTGTTTTTAATTATAATAAAATTAAAGATTTAAGCAAAAAGTACTGTAATACATTAATTTAATGCATTTTAATAACATAAAAGCAAGAACAAAATAAAACGAATTGATTTTTTACATTATAATAAACAAATATACAAAAATATAATGCAAAAAAAGTATTTGTACACTACATTATTGTACTATAATTAATGAAAATTTAGTTAAATGATACAAAATAACATTTTGTGTGAATTTCTTTAGCGTTTATGACTACTTCTAGATGGTGTGACATCGATTCCACCAACTTTTTTGTAGCGGTCTGGTTTATTTTATTTCATGACTCAATAAGAGCTTCTTTAAAACTGTTTTTCGCTGATACATATTTTTTTCGGATTTTTGCATCCAATAGCATCCACAAATTTTCTATTGGATTTAAGTGTAGAGATTGCAGAGGAGTTACCAGTCGCCTTCGAGCATTGTAGAGTAACCATCTGCTGGTGATCACAGCAGTATGCTTTGACTGTAACCCTGCAGAAAGTGAAAAACTTCCTCTACACGTAATTTCTTAGCACTGTTTAATAAATTATACCGCGACACATCAATGTATGTTAAAGCTGTCATTCCAAAGTCAATAAATTCCAAATGTCCTGCTCCATTAGCAGCTATACACTCCAAAACCATAATATTCCCCACACCATGCTTGATATGTTTGTAGTATACGTTTTGGATCTAGAAGAGTTTTATTTTTACGCCAAATTTTTCGAATGCTTGGTGGTAAGAAAATTCAGAGTTTTCTCTCATCAGAAAAAATTAGTTTTCCAAAAATCCAATGATTTGCGAAAGCGAATTCTATGCATTTTCGACTATTTGTTTCACTGATGAATGGATTTTACCTTGAGGTTCTTCCTTTCAAATCTGCATTGAGAAGAATATTTCTTATTGTTTGAGGATGTTAGAAGATGTTGCAAGGTCTCCAGCAAATTTTTGAACTGAACCCATAGGATTTTTAAAAGCTGTTTTAACAACACTCCTTTTTTCCCTCATTGTTAATTTGCTGAGAAGTCCTGGTTTTCATTGAATTTCGATGCATCCAATTTCTTCATACTTTCTCATCATGTATCCAATAGTTGTAAATGATAATTTAATAGCTTTTCTGATTTCTTGGTATGATTTTTATTTTCAAGAAGCTCAAAGATATGATTTCTTATGTTCAAAGTTACCTCTCTAGTTTTAAGTACCATTCTCAATTACTTCAAGAGCAAATTAGATTAAATGCCAGACAAACATAATATGAAGTTAATAATTATTAAAAACTACCAAATTATGTTACAACTTTGAACTACAAACATTATAAACACAGTGCGAATCTTGCTGTGGAAATGTACAAATACTTTTTTTGCAAGAAAATTTTAAACTTTTCCAGTTCTAAAATTTATTTTACACCTTGATCGAAAATTTCTGTCGTTTAATTTAAAACGCATAGTAAAAACATTCTATTAAAACCATTCGTGTTAAAATATATGTTTATATTTAGTTAAAAATTAAACATATTAGAGTGTACAAATAATTATTTTGCCAACTGTATACGAACTGTGTGTCTTTGTCACACTACTGCGTTCTTTTACCCCAAGCGATGTTTTTAAAAAATTGTAAATTCTCACAAAATTATTATTTTACAGAAAATCGGTTGGTGCTGGCACGTGCCTGAAGTTCTAATATAGCATTGTAATAGTTCGTTCCTTAAGTTAAAACCAATGTGTTTTTTAAAACTCAATTTATGGAAAGTGCATATCTTTACCCTCACCTCCTCTATTGACTTCAGTTTAGCGTTGTCATCTCTCCCTCCCTCCCTCCCTCCCTCTCTCTCTCTCTCTCTCTCTCTCTCTCTCTCTCTCTCTCTCTCTCTCTCTCTCTCTCTCTCTCTCTCTCTCTCTCTCTCTCTCTCTCTCTCTCTCTATATATATATATATATATATATATATATATATATATATATATATATATATATATATGTGTGTGTGTGTGTTCTATTAAAATATTAGTAGATGTCTCAATATATCTAAAGCGTATATAGTATTTTTATAGCTCAATAAATTAAAAATTGACCCGGAGAGTTTCTCGGGAATAGTCCGCTTAAGCAAAAACGGTACCCCCAGACACCCAGGCTTAAACCTCAAAACATTAAAATGATCAGTGACAGTCATTAGGATGTACAAACAGAGAACATTAGAAATCTATTTTTAGGTGCGTTCGTTCGTAATTATGTAAATACGGAGCAACTATAGTTTTCGTTCAGTTCGTTCGTCCGTCCCGATATGTTTTTAGAAAATGTCTGTCTACATGCGTCAAATGTTTTGTCGGCACTCGATTTTAAAAACTAATTCACGGAATTTAATAAACCTTTTGATTCAGTTAGACATTCATTTTAATTGGTGCTGTTTAGTTTTTTTTACAAGGTTCTTACGGGTTAGAGAAAAACTAGGAATTTGAAAATTTAGGCAAAAAGTCAAATGTAAAATTTCTTTGATATTTTCCTGAAGAGGTGAGATAAAAAGTCAGGGAAGTTTTAATTTACTGCTTTCTGTCAGAATCTCGATTATCGTTTTAAATGATGAAATTTTGCATTAATTATTGATTCAATCTAGAAATTTCATGCGCTGCTTAATGCAATCTACACAAAAATAGCATAGTATGAACAATAATTAAAAACGTAAACTTCATGCAGCGTGTACTCCTTTTAGCACATAACTCTATTAAAATTGTCCATTTTGAAGGATTCTACAATATATAAACCGAATATTTATTGAGAATGATCAGAGAAACTTTTGGAAAATATCAAGGAAAAGTCTTTTATATCAGAATTGTGTAAAAACACTTTTTTGTGTAAATCGCCCATCAGATGGCACTGTATTTTGCTTTTTTCACGATTTCTGCAATATCTCTATCTCAAGAACTAAAGTATGGATTTTAATCAAACTTTAGATTGAGTCAGACGTTGGCATAATTTTTTTGCCGACTAGATTCTTATGTAAATTACCCAACAGATAGTACAGCTATGTTGCATTTTTCTGGATTTACACAATTTTAGTGATTGCCATATCTTAAGAAGTAATGCAGAGAATTTCATCAAACTTCATATTGTGTTAAATCTTGACATCAGTTGGTGCTGATTAGGCTGCGTGTAAATTGTATAACAGGTGGCGCTGTTGTACTGCATTTTTCACGATTTTAGCGATAGCTATATCTCTGGCTGATGCAGGGAATTTAATAAAATTTCACATTGTGTTATATTTTAAGAGAAATAGGTGCATTTCAGACTTAGGTGTACACTGGCTAAGAGGTGTCGCTTTTATGCCCTTTGGGTTAAGAATTTTGATTGCAGCCATCTCAGAGATTGGGGGTCGAATATCAACAGTTTATTTTATATGTGATGCTTACCTCCTTTTGAAATGTACGAAATCCAACGACTCTATACCTTTCTAATTCTTATGATGAGCATAGTGTCTTAAAAGTTTGATATATCAAAAGCGAATATACGAATTTTTATATATTAACATGTAGGAGGTAGACCGAAATTTGGGGACTTAGCACATCAGACTAGTTTTATCGGGTATAAAAAGGTAAAGCAAGTTCAAATAAATAAATCATTGGCAGTAAATATGGCTTCTAATTTACCGAAAAAGATTTTGGTGCGCAAAAAGGGACAAAAATCGATTGATTTCCATATTTACTTTAAAGAGATTCTACAGGGCGTCTGAAAACTGTTGGACACATTTTAAAATTCAATATAAAATAAAGTAGTAATTGTCATATAGGAGTGCAGTTTGCACTAAGATGCTCACCGGTTGAAAAGTTTTTTTTTGAAAGGGACAAAAATAATTAGTTTAAAATTTCGATCATAGATGGCATCAATTTTCTACATGCTTTCTTTCAAACATGCGTTTTTTTTTTTTTCTAATTTTCAGATTAATTTTGACTTTGTGACACAGATATGACAGACTGTGTATAACATTTGGAGTCATCTTTTCTGTGTCACAGCATCAAAATTAATCTGAAAATCAGAAAGTTGCATATTTGGAATCAAACATACAAGTTTTGGCATCTATGATCGAAATCTAAACTAATTTTTTTCATTCTTTTGAAGAAAACTTTTTTTCATTTTGAAGCATTTTAATCCAAATCGCACTTTTGTAGGAGAATTACTTATTAAATACATATGAAATAAATAAATACACTTTTGAATATTAAATTTTAAAATGCGTTCAGGAATTTTTGGACACCCTGTATTTACTATACATTGTTACAGCAAGCTATCCAGTCGTTTGACTGTCTTTATAGAAAACAACTACCTAATCATAATTTAACTCTATTTTGATCATATTAGAAATAATATAGTCAGAATAAACTTTAATTATGGTGCAGTCAATCAGAGTAACTTTCTGCCAAGGGAGAAAAAAGAAAATTTCTGCTACATCACTTGAGATAACAGCAAAATTTTGGTCTCAAAATATAGAGAGCAACACTAGTGTGAGTTTGGCAGATCACGGGAAATAATTCGTCAAGATTCCACCATGGCAGAATGGATCATAGTTTTGTAAAGGTGAAGAAAAGTAATGTAACCATTTTCTGTAAAAACTGTCGACAGGCTGGAAAGTTCGCTGAATATCTTTAACAGTGTAGTACACTTGTAATATATTCTAGACAACGATGTTCAACAAATTTTATTAAATAATTCGACTTTATTTTCTAGACAATGTGGTCTCCTGATTCATATTCAACAGAATCTTCAGAGTTAAATACATCGTCTTCATCGACTGACTCATGTTCCGCTAGAGGATCCAGGAAACGCAAATCCTACTGTCCAACGCGGTCATCTCCTTTAAATGATCCCAATTTTCGTGGTGTAACTATATGGATGGAAAACAAGTTTATTGATAACGAATGGAAATTCCTCATCAGATCAGAGTTCTCGTAAGTTAAAAATGGTTTATAAAATTAGAAATATTGCACTTTTTAATTTTTTTCTTTTACTCAACTTTGCTAAATGCAAACATAGAATTTTGTAATGTTTTTTTTTTTTACTCACTTCTTGATATGCTAGATTTTAAATTTAAAAAAAATGTATATTCATAGATGTTTCCGATGACAAGTGAGCTTTTTAGTAATTTTAGAATCTAATTATACACCAATAACTTATATAATTTTAGAAATAAAATTCTAAAATTATATAAATAGATTTATTCACTTTCATCGATGCTGATTATCCGTTTATTTTGTCTTAGAGTTTGTGGCTCACGAGCATTGTTCCATCGTGTACTGTTGTTTGCAACCTTGCCAACAGATAAGAGTGAGGAGTGCTACACCTGGCATCGTTAAAGAAATTTAATTGCAAAAATATTGGCGAGTATTGTCAATGACCCTCGTTCGACTCCAGTTTTGGACCCTTTTTCATTCTTTTAAATCTGTGCATTTTAAGCAATTAAAATTTGAAAATGGACTAATTTGAAAGTATTTTCCCTTTAGGAGACTACAGGAATGTTAAATAGTCGAATATACTTTATGGTTACAGTTGTATACTAATTTCAATAGCAGTAGTTTATTGATGTGCCATACCATCAGAGTTCTCGCTGTTTCTCGCCATTGCACCAAGTCGGACAAAATGCTTTATTTGGCGAGTAAATGAACAATTAGACTCGCCAAATTGCGGGTGCTCAGTTTCTGCTTGTTGTGTCTAAGTTAGCACTCTGAAAAATTACATTTTTCATCTAAAAAACCCATCAACTTCTAAAGTACTCGAGCGAATTCGACAAGTTTTGTTTAGTGGTAGAATATGAATAAGATTATATGTGACAGACACTTAAAAAAATTGTTTTAGATTTTTTGTTTCTGAAAAATGGAAAATTTCTGAAAAAATCACATTGCTTTAAAATAAAAAGATTTAATCGCAGAAATAAAACTGTATGCCATAATTTTTTAGCATAATCCAGTAAATAGAGATTTTAAATCTCACCAAAATAGGGTAGTTTCCTCGGTTAGTTTCTAGAGGAAATTGGTCTGAAATCTCAAATATTTCCCATAGGGTTGTATCCAGTTTTGTCTTCCCTTAAATTCATTTTACTTATAACAATTATTTTGTAGTTATAATGTTAATTTTAATGGCTTGCCCGATTTCGCAAAAATGGATGACAATATTTTCATGAAATTATTAAGTTTTGTATAGAAAATGTGTAAATACCAAAAAAAGTAATCTACATTTTTATTCTATAATTATTCTTAACCCCTTGGGGACGAGCGACACGTATACGTACCGCAAAGAGGCTTAAGAATCCTTGTTTATTCCCACCAGTAAAATTATACGATAAAATTTGCCTTATTCAATCGGAGCATTTTCTCGATTCGAGAAGGCACAAATTTCTGTTTTTTAAAACCGGTGACAAAACATTAAAAATTTCGTAAAAGGCTCCCGTCGCGATTATTTTATTTTTATTATGGAAATAATAAAGCGCTTTTTTTGTAGATCACTTTAATTATGCACTATTTGATTAATCAATAAAAAAATTAGCCCGTAAGTATTATTTCCATCGCAGTGTATTTATTAACTATTTATCTAATTACTGATAAAAATTACCTTTAAAAAATTCGTAAGATTAAAGTTTAAGTAAATATATCTTCAAAGTATTGTGCTGGTGGATCTTATTGTTTAAAATAATAAGCTTTAGATATGTTGGTTACATCTGAGACTTCAAAGGCAAATCATCTCTTAATAACATAGATATCATAAGAAAATGTTATTCCTAACATCTTGTATTAGAAAATAATACGCTTATGGTGTATATTAGAACACTAAATATTCGTCAACTATTTACATACACAAAGAGACTTATCGTAAAACCCAACTAAGAATATGTACGCAGGCATGAAAGTAATATTTTAACATTTAGAAACTGTAATATAATAGAATAAAATTCAGTACAGTGATCCCTTTTTAGCGTGAAAAAATTGGTTTAATATAAAAATGCATTGTAGAAAACAACTTAGAAAGCTATGGTATAATGATTGAAAATTTTTCTACTTTTACCAAAACAAAATATTTGCACTCATGTTTGTTCTTTTCCTTTGAAAACATTTGGAACATATCGACATTTATCTTCCTTTTATTTTTCTTAAGTGACTCAGCTCTTTGCAACAAATAATCGATCAAGTGCGAGTTTTACTTGCATGTAAAGCGTTCTATACCATAAATTTATTATTTACTAACTACAGGGTGGTTAGTAATTAACGTGAGGTGTTCAGAGCCCTCTAGCGAGTAAAGTTTTGGGTGAAACTTAACCAAATTTGATCAGCATGCATAGTAGACCATGGGATTTCAAATTCTTAAAAAAAATCGCCACTAGGAGCAATTTTATTGTTGTTTACCGACTAAAATGCATGAATTTGCATAAAATCAGTTCTGTGTAGCGATTATGAGTATAAAAGGAAAAGCTAGAAGAGTTCTCATCATTATCAACTCTTATCGTACTTTGCTAGTCAAGCTGTGTTATCAGAGAATTGCAATGCTGCTCTTCCTGAATTTCACCGATTACAGAATTTGCCAAAAGAACCGATGAGCATAACAAATTTACAATAGATCATTCATCAATTTGAAACTATGCAGCAACAAGGCCAAGGACTCAAAGTGACTAAGTCAATAACAAGTTGACGAAGTTGTAACTGCTATTGTCGAACAAGAGGTTAAAAAATGTGCAGGTACCATCAGCACTTGGGAAGTATCTCAGCAGTATAAAATTGATCTGTACTGTATTTTTTGGCATTCAATCATTCAACATTTACACTAATACACTTTTGGTGCACCAAAAGTTGCCCCTAATGGCAATTTTTTTTTTTTTTTTTTACTAGCAAAGCATGATTCCGTAAGGCGAGAGCCATCGCAAAGCAGTTGGTCTGAGAACTCTTCCAGCCTTTCCTTTTATACTCATGATCGCTACACAGAACTGATTTTATACAAATTAATGCATTTTAACCGGTAAACAACGCTAAAATTGCCCCCAGTGGCAATTTTTGAAATTTTTTTATTTTTTAATTTTTTTAAGAATTCGAAATCCCATGGTCTACTATGTATGCTCATGAAATTTGGTTATGTTTCGTCCAAAACTTTACTCGCTAGAGGGCTCTGAACACCTCACGCAACCACCCTGTACAATAATACAAAAGGTCTACGCTGAAAAAAAACCTTTGGAATTATTTTATGAATTATTTTTTCATAATTGCCTTCTATAATTAAATTGAATTGAAATGAAAAAGCTTGACTATTTAACATTAAGATTTACCTTACCTAAATATTTTCGAACACCTTGTATAAAGTTTAAACTTATCATTGTGCCAAGCGTACTTCCAATTAGAGGTCACATATATGAAACATCCCCTTGGTCCGTGGCGTGTACTAAGTAAGTTTGTAAATATCTCAAACTTGCCGATAATTTTCTTTCTGAAATCATTATCAATTATCATACGATATAATCATTATTAACTTATCGTAGAAAATTTGAAATTCCCACGTTTAGTTTTCAAGACCAACGGTTACTACAGAAGGGCAGACAACCGTATGAGTGGTCTCATAATGGTTTCGTTTGCACTTTTTAAATACGGAACTTTAACAAATACACTGGTGTGCAAAATTTAAGGAAGAAAGGATTTTCAAGCGATAATTTTCTCGCGAATATTCAACAGGAAGTAATATAATTCGAATAATTACTATCCCTGCATAACAGCTAGTCCATATAACATCTCATCCAGGTCACACATGGTCACAAGAGTCAGTCAGTGCGGCGAAACAAAAAATAGGAAATTCCATGCGTCTCTTTTATGAGTCTCAAATGACTACTATATGTGACTCAACTGTCATGTCACTACGGCTGCTGCTTTGTGATGAGTCACCAGGTGACTTTACATTGTCGTTTTATTGAGACTCTCATGTGACTGTCATTTGGAGGCTCAATTTCAAAGTCATTGTGAATGTTGCATTATTATAAATAACCAAATAATGACACATTAAAGTCACATGGTGACTTTCTGTCACAAGACTTTTTCAAATGGTAACAGAGACCCTGCTGTGAAGTAACCACTGTGAAAAGTGGTTAAAACTCACCATGTGACTTTAATGATACATTGTTTGGTGATTTATCATAATGCAACATTCACAATGACTTTGAAATTGAGCCTCCAAATGACAGTCACACGAGAGTCTCAATAAAACGACACTGTAAAGTCACCTGGTGACTCGTCACAAAGCAGCAGTCGTAGAGACCTGACAGTGGAGTCACATATAGTAGTCATTTGAGACTCATAAAAGAGACGTATAAAATTTTCTATTTTTTTTTTGTTTCACTGTATTAACTGTGACTCTTGTGACCATGTGTGACCTGAATGAGATGTTATATGGACTAGTTGTTATGCAGGGATAGTAATTATTCGAGTTATATTACTTCCTTTTGGATATTCGCGTGAAAATTATTACTTAAATCTCTTGAAAATTGGCATTTTGGGACTTGTCCTTAAATTCTGCACACCAGTGTAGTTGTGTTTTTAGTTTCCTAATATAGAAAAATGTAGGATGCAAATGTGGAGGTTAAAAAAATTTTACTTTCTTTTAAAATCGAATGGACATTTACTTGCATTTAAGAGCCCACAATAGTCAGAGAAAAATTACTAAAAAAGACCCGGATGACCATGTAAAGTCTATGGGAGCGTTCTTTTCGAATATCTCGCTCCAATTTTAATATTTTTGCATGATTTTTTTGCACAAGATAGCTGAGGGCAATCCACAACCGGGCTAGTTTTTACTTTTTCGATTTTGGTTATATATTTTTTATATTACGATAGTTTCAGTTTCAGAACCGGTTTAAACCGGTTTCGAAAGTTAAAGTAATTTTTAAAGAAAATCTGACACAAAAATTGAAAAAGTAAAAACTAGCCCGGTTGAGGATTGCCCTCAGCTATCTTGTGCAAAAAAATAATGCAAAAATATTAAAATTTGAGCGAGATATTAGAAAAGAGCGCTCCCATAGACTTTACATAGTCATCCGGGTCTTTTTGAGTAATTTTTCTGTGACTATTGTGGGCTCTTAAGAGCACACACTAGTCACACGCCAAGGCAAATCAAGATGGCGACGCGCTTTTTCAGCGGATTCGAAGGATGGGCTAAAATTACTTTGATTGACATGCAATCATCCAATTAGGAAATAGAATGCTCTTAACCAATTATCTGCGACGATTTTTCTCTTCAAAGGTGTGCAATTCCAGCCGATTTCATGTTTAAAGGATTTTTTTCAACTGATTTCCCAGTACTTTGCGTAAATGCATTCGAATCGGAGCTCAAAAGAATTTCAATCTCTTTACGATTAGCGTTCCAAAATTAAAATGGTTTGATTTTCGGAAAATAAACGAATGATTAATTTAGATAGATTACTATAAAATAAAAACTATTTTATTTACTTAACGCAATTAGAAAAAAAATAAAAAATAAAAATAAAAAATTAATATTGAATGAGGGGGGGGGGGAGATATCAGGTACAAGTAGTTTAAATAACTATTTTTTTTGGGGGGGTAAGAGGGGAGGGGATTCTTTTTAGAATACGAAACTTATGAAGATAAATAGAACTGAAGGTTGATGAATGAATTAATAAAATTATGAGAAAAATATCTAGACAAATGTAAATATTTAAACATTGTTTATTTTTTGCGGAAAGGCAAGCAAGGGAGAACAGGAAATAGAAATTTTGAAGAAAGGAGAAATAGGTGTTAATCCCAGCCTAGTCGTTTATAGACATAATACATAATTTATTATTGTTTGTAGTGACCAAATGTGACAGAAAAAGTGTAGCAAATTTTAAAAACTTTGTGTGATGTTAAGTCAATAAAGCAAAATATTTTGTCAATATTTCAGGTGGAAGAAAATTTAGATTCTTGATGATTTTTACAAGCATTATATAAATGCCGCCAAGAGCTGTAACAGTTTTTAATTTTGAGCACTGACATAGCAGTAAAGTCTATAGGAGGGAGGGGGGGGGGTTCTGAAAACTGTTTTTTAAATGATACAGTCAGTTAAGAATGGTTTTTGTTGTGAAAATCCCAATATTTTATTTAAATATCTCTCTAAATATATTTTACTGTATGAAATGCACAAACACAATACGCAGAAAATGTAAACATGTGTTTTGTGTAGAATTTAATGCATATCTATCGCTTTATTTTTAACACTTTCCTACATAGTTAAAAAGATTTTGTTAATATTATAGTTAGCAGAGATTTATAATTAGCACTTAAAAAAAAATAAAACATATTTAAAGACTAAATTATTTGTGCAGAAGGAGGATTTCAGGTTTTAATTATTTTTTTTATTAAAATATGGAGAGAAAAAAGAAAGAATTTAATTTTGTAAGCTGAGAAGGGGGGGGGGAGGTAGAGGGAAAAAAACGGATTTTTTTTTGGGGGGGGGGGAAAGATAGTAGGATAGTTTTATAGATGACAGCTTATTTACCTTCTTGAATATTTATTAATAGGACGAAAAATGTAACTTAAAAGTGTTTTAAAGATTTTTAATTTTGTGTACTTCAAAAGAACGAGGGGGGGGGGGAGGTATACAACGATATTTATGGGTTGTTTACGATTAATTATTTATTTTTAGAATAAAATATGTATAAACCTATGGAAAAAAAAACAAAAAAAACTTTCAAAGATTTTAAATTTAGTGACATATGGGTAGGGGAGAAAATAGTGCAATGCCCCCCCCTCAAAAAATGGTGGAATTTGTGTTTGTTTAAAATTTGTGAGCTGAGGAAAAAAAGAAATAAGCACATTATTTATTTATTTCCGTGTGTGTGTGTGTAGGGGGGAGATGTTTATTAGATGACTTATTTATTTGCCTTTCAAAATATTTATAAATCGGTTTAAAAAAATAATAAAAGTGGGAATTATTTAAAGAACTAAATTTTCTGCACTTAAAGGAACAAAATGATAAATCCTAATTTCAGTCGTGGGGAGGGGGGGGAGGAAATTTTGTGATTGATTGTTTATTGATATACTAAAGTGACTTGTATGCTACAAATATGGGTATTGTGGAGTAGACTTCAAAACGAAGTGATATTTTTGTAAGGTGCAATTTAGAAGATAGTGACAGATTCAAAAGGCGAAGCGAAATTTTGATATAAAGGGAGGCGAAGACCAAGGGCTGAACTTGAGAGTCCTCAAGGGGGGGGGGGGGAGGATTTTAGAAATTTGGGTACTCCAGTGTAATGCACGGGTCGGAGCTCATTTTTTTTATGTGGGTCGTGTTTATTTTTACTTTTTTGCTGTGGGTCGGGTTTGGGTCCGGTTGGCTTCCATTTTTTGCTCCTGTCTGGGTTAATTCCTACTTGGGTCGAGATTGGGTCGGGTTGAGTTCCACTCTTTGCTGCTGTTCAAGCTAACTTCTGATTTTTTTTTTTTTTTTTTTTTTTTTTATTTATTTATTTATTTTTTTTATTTGTCAGACTTGGGTCTCGTTGACTGCTACATTTTGTTTTTAATCTGGTTGACTTTTACTTTTTAGCAGTGCTTAGCGCATTTGGAACACTTTAGGATTTGGTTTTTAGCACTTTCCAACAAAGTTGAAAAGTGCTTATGCATTCGGTTTGTCTGTCCGTCTGGTCAGATGGCCGTCTGTCTGTCTGTACGCGCTCTAACTCCCGTAAATATACTCGGATTGCTATGAAATTTTTATACGTTGTTGATGTTTACCCTAGCACGACACCTATTAAAAATGAAGTATCTACCATAATTAGTTTATCTACAGGGCGAATCAAAAGTTTTCCATTACATTACGGCCTATGGGGAAAAATCGTTAATATACTCGGATTGCCATGAAAGTTTAGGACGTTATTGACGTTTACTCTATCACGAACGCTATTGAAAATTAAGTTTCTACCATGATTAGTTTATCTGCAAGGAGAATCAAAAGTTTTCATTTATATTACGGCCCATGGGGAAAAATCGTTTATATACTCGAATTGCCATGAAATTTTAGGACGTTATTGACGTTTACCCTAGCACGAACCCTATTGAAAATAAAGTTTCTACCATGATTAGTTTATCTACAGGGCGAATCAAAAGTTTCCCATTACATTACGGCCTATATGGAAAAATCGTTTCAAAAAAATTTTAAAGATGTTATACCCTGTCAAACATATTAAAATATGCATTCTATAAAATATAAGATGAAAATTTAGCTATTATTCATTTACATGGCCACACAAAAGAATTCCATTAGATAATTGTAAAAGGGGGAATTGTGTGTGGCATATTTTAAATATATTAAGCTGTTTCATGTATAATAAAATTGATATATGTCACTGAAGCTTAATATAAATTATACGCTACTGTCTTGCATAATATGAAGTACATAGCATTTACAGGGCCATACAAAAGATTTCAAATAGCATATTCTTTCCGAAGTACCGCATATGTGTCCGATGATGGCTGATGGAGGGATGAAATGCATTTTAATTATGATATGCGCGTTTATATTTCGCTAAAAATATGCACATTATATGGTGTGTATAAATGTTATAGTTGATATACAGGGCTACCCAAAAGAGCTCACCAACGTTACTGAATATGAGCATAGATTATTTAAACGTGGTTCTTAAATAAACTATGCATTTTCACGCTGAGCTTCATTGAATTTACTGAGAAATGTTTGCAAAATATAGATAAAAGGATATACAGGGCCACGCAAAGAATTCAGTACATGGAAGCCTATGAATGATAATTTATGAGAATGTGATTTCAGTTGTTTTAAAAGTGTTTTAGTTTACAATAATTTTAGCTTAATGCTGACGTGTAATAAAGATACAATGTAAACTACAGGGCTGAACAAAAGTATTCAAGTATGTTTCCATCTGATAGTATGAAAATGCTGAAAAATAAATTTCAAGCTACTGGGTATTTTCTTGCTAAACTAAATTTCCCCATTATATCAAGTAACATATGAAATACAGAGCTGTTCAAAAGTACTGGAATACATATTTGGGTATATTTGGCTATACACTATTATTTCCCTAAATAACAAAGTTTTGTTAAAGATTTCATTAAGTGTTGGAAAGTGCTTCATAATCAATGCTTAACGCGTTATTTTTCTTACTTGTTACTTTATCGAGAAGGGTTCGGGTTGACCTGAATTTATTGGGGTGAATTCTTTGGTAAAATGTTCGTTCTTTTTTGCAATTTTTGTACAAAATGTGCGTCTGTTTCACGATATTTTGAAGAAATTCGTGTTTTCTCCGCGATCATTTTACAAAATTTGTTGTCCGGTTCGCTTCTATTTTTTGCTGCTGGTCGGGTTTAATTTTTTACTTTTTGTTGTGGGTTGCGTTTGAATCCGGTTAACTTCTACTCTTTCCTACAAACACGTGACGTTACACACAGCAAACACGTGGGTGGTTTACAATTCTCCATCGATATACAGAGTGATATCGGCTCATACAAATTGCCCTCACCTCCGGGAAAAAAAACCACAACGAGAGTGAAACAAAGGAAAAAGGAAGACATAGAAATCGGAGGAAAAAGAAAAGAGAAAGATCATTCAGGTGGCTTGGGTTAGGAAGCCCGTGAATATTTAAAGAAGGTATCCTCCAGGGGGCGATTAGTTTTAAGAATGCATTGAATAAGTATAGGGGAGAAAGGGTAACTACTCGCCCCCCCCCTTTAAATTTAGAAAAAGTTTTTTATGCTGAATTACCACATTTCGTTCGAATATCGCAAATCATATAAATAATTGGTTTAAAATTTCCTTTATATAATTGTTGGAAATTTCTGAGAAGGAAAAAATGAAAAGTATTTATTTAGGAGGGGGATGAAGGGAATTTGTTAGATGACTTACTTTATATGACTAAAGATTAACAAATATGGCTAAACACAAAATAAAGAGATTTAAAGACTAAATTTTATGTACTTGGTAAGGAGAAATAGCGGGAAAACATAAATTTTTGTGGGGTTAAGAGTAAAACTATGTTTGATTATTTATTACTACAGTAAAAGTTTTAGAAAAATCGATGACTTTAAAAGTATAAAATTTGTGAGCTGGGGGGGGGGACAATTTATTAATTATTTATTTTTGTGTGTATGTGGGATGGAGAAGTTTTTTAAATGACTTACTTTTATTTGCCTTTTAAAACATTAACAAATGGGCTTAAAAAAATAAAATGTGGGAAAATTTCAATGAATAAATTCTAGGCATTTACTAATAGGATGAGAGGGAAAAATCTCATTTTTAGTTAGTGGGGAGGAGTTTTTGTGATAGATTTTTTATTGTTACAACAAAGTGGCAATATTGTGTAAACATGGATACAGTGAGATAGACAGCAAAACAGCGAAGTGATACTTCTGGAAGGGATAATATTGAAGGCTGTGATGAGAGCAAAAGGCGGGAACGAAATTTTGATACAAGGGGGGGGGGGGCAAGGATGACATAAATTATTTTTCTAAATCAGACTTTCAGAGAACTCAGATTTTCACCTCCAATTAATAGAAAACAGGAAACTTAAATATTTTTAAGGACTTTTTGCAAATTCTGCATAACACTAACAAAGTTTTTTAAGGAGCAAAAATTACTTTTAAAAAATTAAACACTTTTTAAAAAATTGAAGAAACATAAGAAATGTGTAGGATCACTTAAAATTATTCCGCTACATTATGATCTATGTAGATAAATCATTTGCGGTGTTTCAAGGAGCGTTATACTAATTTAAAAGTAATGAAATTCATATACATTACAGAGGTACTCTGGAAGACAATTATAAAAAAATATGTCATGTATAGCACTTACAGTATACACACAGAGGATCTCCATAGTAATCTATTATACTCTGGTCTAAAAATAATTTCGCGATGTATTGTTGTAATAATGTTACTCTTTTACAAACAATGAAATTTATACGAACTTCTGAAATGGACTTAAGAATGCTTGCGGTATAATATTTGGCGAAAAACATTTGCCATTCAATTACAGAGTTACACAAAAGAATTCGGTTGTAAAAAGCTCTTCGGAGAAAAACTGTCCCTAGCGTATTTAAATTATGTTCACTACTTTGAACATGAAATGCAATGAAATGCTGTTTCGTGTATACTCTGTGTTAAAAAGAATTTCCATAAAAACATTCCATTTTATGTATAATCATAATAAACCTGTTAAAATTGGTCATCTGTTTCCCGCCGTCCTTTTTTTTTTTAAAGGAAGATACCACACACTCAGTTTAGCTTTATTAATGTTACAGTGTTTTACAATTAAGTTTTCTTTCAAAATTTATTATTTGCAGAACAATGTAATAATTCCCACGAACCATCTGTCGACATATAAAAAGATGCGATTCAATAGCAAGATTTCAATATGATGAATACCAGAAGCGATGGGGCGATCGCCCCCTCTCCCTTTGAGCCCAATGAAGGGTCTGCAAAATGATATTAGATGTCCATAGGATAAATGAATCGTGTTTAAGATTGAGAACGGTGCGACCTGATCGGACCGGACGAAGCTGTCACTGCTCGGATTGGGCCGGGCCAGTTTTAACTCATGAGACTAGGACTTGCTTAGGTCTAGAGATCTGCATCGACCTGTATCAGACTGGCAAAAAAAAAATAAACAGGCCGTATGAGCCAGTCCGATAAAAAAGTTTAACTGGCCTGCCGGCGTGTTATAAAGATTTCGGTAAAAACGCTAAAATGAGGTCTATTTTCAATGAATATGGGTTTAACGACCATAAGTATAAATGTGCGTCACGAGTAGATACTAGTTTAACAACATCAATACATAAATGTAACGTGTACAGCGTAGAAATCAGCATCGGACAGTTGCTTTGAGTCTATACGGGTATAATAATTTTTTGGCAAACTGGAGCCGGGTCAAGATCAGGTTTGCACTGTTTTTCTACATATAGTCGGGGTCAGAACTAGACTTAATTATTCGTAAGCCGTATAGGGCAGACAACATTATATGTAAAAGGGATAAAAACTATTAACGTACTGTTAATGTACTTTTTGGAAATATACTCCTTGGTGTTTCTTAAATTCATTTCTGAACAACACGAAAGTTTGACACATTTTCTGACTAATTTTTAACTATAAAGATACAAAATTGACAATCCTGACTATTGAAGGGATTTGGAATCGAACAGCATATTTCATTTTTGGTAAATAAGATATTTGTATATACTTGTTAAGGTATAAGAGATTCTTGTCACGTGGTTTCAGATTTTTCTCCTTTTGCATGTTGTCGCTTCCGGAAATGCGATTCAAAACTCTAATTTTCCCAATATTTTCATAAATATCATGAAAATTAGCGTTTTATATAGTGTGTTGCGCATTGTATTTGCTTTTATCAAAAAATGGACAACGCCATTCCATTACATTGTTTCTGAATAAAAACACCTGTTAAACTCATGTGTTTCCAAAATGAAATGAAATTAGAAATGCATAAAAAATAGCTCCTCTAAATTTGAGAAAATCTTTGATAAAATGATAAAGAAGTATTTTCATAAATGTACTTTTTATTACACAGCTTCAAAAGTTATGAAAATTTTAACTTCCTTTTTTTTTTTTTTTTCTTTTATTCTAAACCATAGTAATTTTTCAGTGCATCTTTATTTGAATGTTGAAAGTCTAAGAACCTAAGTAATCATTAATGTTCTTATTGTGTATTGTCAGTAAAATTTTTCTATAAAATCATCCAATAAATATGAATGCAGTAATCTTTAAAAAATCTTAATTGTATGATAAAAATCTTATTTTGTTTCGAAAAAAAGATGCAGGCCGATTTCGGCCTGGACTGTTTTCACTGATTTCTGTACGGCCCGGGCCTGGCCTAGAAATGTAAAAGTGTAAACGAGCGGGCCAGGCTCGGGCCGAATATTTTGTTTTATACCGGGCCGGGCCAAAATAACAATCATTCGGTCCGGGCCGGGGCGAGACTGGAAACTCCAGCCCGTTCAGACCTCTACCCAAGTCTTCACTCTTTCGGAAATCTTACTTTTTTTCTGCAAAACTTGACCACACTATATTTTTTCTTCCACTTCGGGCCTGGCGTGAACTTCGTTCTTTTAGAGGTCTGCCCGAACCTAAATTTCCATGCCCAGGCTCAAAAAGCAATTCAATTTTAACCCAACCCAAGCTCGCTAAAAATAAATAAATAAATAAATAAAAGAAAAAAAATCTGATTCAGTACCGAATAGCCTGATACAAAACAGATCAACAAATCCAAAATGAAACAAAATCAATCTAATATTTGAAGGAAATTGGGAAAGGTATCCCATATAATTATAACAATTTTTTTTTGTTTGTTTAAGTAGAAAAATGAATATATATATAATGTACTCGTCAATATTCAAACATATAGTTTTTCATATAAAAAATTGTCTGATCTATTGAAAAATCCAGTCATCAACCAGTTTATACTAGATCCGAATTTGTCAAAATCCAAAAGAAGAAATGTCCCGAATCCGAAACGTTTAAAGTCAACCCGACCTATAATATATCAATCCGAACTCAAAAATTACAAATTATGTCAAATCGAGCCCTTACCCGAACACCTGAAATTGAAATGAAAGAAAATAAGTTCATGTATTTTAATAGAATTAAAAAATGTGTTTTACATCTTCAACTTGAATGTTATAATTTATAAAGAAAAAAAAATCTAGTATTTGCTCTTTAGTGCAAAACCTATTCCTAAGTCAGCCTGCTCAAACTTGGTCCGTAGCAAAAAAGTATAAATCTATCCGGCCTACTACAAAAAACAAACTCAAAAAAAAAAAAAAAAAAAAAAAAAAAAATCCCTAACAAAACTTTCTAATTAACTCGAATCCCCACCTTGTTCTTTGCGAAACATATCCTGATGTAACTTTGCGCCATAAAACCCCATTCAACCAACCAATCAACCTGAGTGCTACTCTGAGAAGTGAAATTTTATCGAGAACAGAACCGAATTTGAAAAATGTAAGTCAAACTGACCCAAATCCGACCCACAGCAAAAATCTCAAGCCGATTCGAACACGACTCACTGCAAAATTTAGAAATAATCTCCACCAGCAATGAAAAATATCACCTCCTGCCCGAACCTCCAAATTTTGAAATCGCTCCCCTTGAGGATTCTCGTGTTCCCCCCTTGAATCAGAAAAGAGCGTTCCTCTAAGAATTGCACTTAAAATAACTACATTTCTCAAATATTCGACAAAAAAAAAAAAAAAAAAAAAAAAATTGATCCCTGAGCGTATAGTATTGCCCTGCTTCCGATCCGAACGCGAAAATACCATTGGAAATCAAATCAAAACCCTACCAAAGTTTTTTTTGTCAATTTAGAATCGAAATGAAAGAAAAACAATTCATGTTTTAGTGGAATTATAAAATGTCGACATTTATATTTCTAATATCAGTTTTATCTTTTATATAGAAAATAAATATCTAATATATACTCATAACGGAATCAACCAAAAAAGATGGCTAAATTGTTGAAAAGTGTTCGTTAAATAGAGGTATCTTCTATTCGAGACATTCCGTATGGATATTTTAATTTACATGTTAACACTTGCGAATAGCAGTGTTAACATGTAAATTGAAATGTAAAATCTTAAATATTCATAATTAACTATTTGGAAATGTCTGTTATGGCGTTTATATAGTTTAATTTTATAGTATCTTCGATATTTTCTTTTATAATACTCTTTAAACTATTTTCGTCCATAACGGAGAAAATATTTAGACTTTCATTTAAAATATGGGGTCGAATCGAATCCTTCTTGCGAGATTGTAAATTCACTATGAATCAGATCAGAACCCAAAAATTGGGGTGTAAATTAATTTCACCCCAAAACAACTACAGCAACAAAAAAGAATGCAGAGAAAAGCAAATAAAAAGTAGAATTCCACTCTGTCCGTAAGAAAAACGTAAAAATCCACTCGACCAGTAGCAAAAAAGTAAGAATTCAACTTGACCGAAACCAAACCAGCGCTAATAAAATAGTACTCAACTCAACCCCCCCCCCCCAGGGCCGTAGCTAAGGGGGCGCTATGGGCGGCTCAGCCCCCCCTAAAATATTTTGAGAGCCCCCCCCCTGGAAAAGATTCCAAGGTCACTCAATGAATTTCTGTTCCGAAAATTCAAATGAAATTCTGTTCAAAAATCTAACTTAGTCTTGAAAACCTTTCACAATTTTGCAGGATTACTAAATTGTATCTAAAATAAGTGTGTTCAACACCTCCCTCATTCTATTGGCACATAAGAAGCTAGCATGATTTTTAATTTTGATCAGCTATACACTCAAAATTTACATCATCCTATAATTTTCTTAGTATAAAATGAAGTTATTAGAACACTTTTTAATAAGAAACATAGTACCTACAATATGAATATGCATTACTTTATCTTTCTGTGGCAATGCAAGAGAAAAAATTATGAGCCCCCTGACATTCTCTTGAGCCCCCCCCCCCCTATATTCACTTTAGCCCCCCTATTGTTCACTTCTAGCTACGGATCTGCCCCTCCACACACACACACACACACAAAATTGAAATCAACCAGACCCAATACCAACCAGCAGCAATAAAGAAAGAGAACCGGACCCCAACCCAACCCGCAGCGGCAAAGTAGAATTGAACCTTACCCAAACACGACTCGCAAAAAAAAAATATTTAACCAGAACAACGGCAAAAAATGAAAGTAAACCGGAACCGAAACCCGACCTGCAACGAAAGAAATTAGCCCCGATCCTACTCATGATGAAAAAAAAATGTCCCGACACGAGCTGCAGGTGCGATTGGAATCTCCAAATTTCTGAAAAGCCCCCCCCCCCCTCTTTTTTGAGGAGTCTCCAGATCTGCCCTTGTACCAGGAAAAACAAAAACTGCTAAAAACTGCAAAATCGTCTAAAAGTTTTACAATGTTATATTGAATTGTCACCCATTAAATATATACGAACTTGTAAAGTTTGTAAGTATCTCGACAAATCTTGTCCACGATACTTTGTACTATGATGTTTTGGAACATGCAAAAGCCTTCTGCTCGATAGAAGCTGCATTAGTTGAACGTCGACAAGAAACTCCAAAGAAGAAACAATTCTGAAAAGTATTAGAGAGTAAAATTTGCTGAATAGCAGACTTTAAAAAAATTGCTATATTTTGCCTTACACTTTCATTATTTTTACTTTTATACTATAACTAGCGGCCCGCCCTCGCTTTTCTTTGGGTAGAGCAAGTCGCCCAGTCCCCCACCACTGCTGACACCGCAAATTGTTTCTACCACTTCATCTCATTAAATTCAACTACTAAAAACATTACCCTCATTTTAGGTAGTCGGATAAAAAATAGCTTATATGTTAATCTAAGGTGTCAGATACCTCCATACAAAATTTCATAAAAATCGATCCATCCGTTCTCGAGTTATAAATGGTGTAACTAACACGATTTTGCTTTATGTATATAGATTATAGCAGCCCGCCCCGACTTCTCACGGATATTTAAGAAAATTTTCAAGTTATAAATTTTTACACACACACTCATAACCTAATAATTAAAATGCCGTCTCTGACATTGACTCTCCTCCCGTGCCCCAGTGACGCCTATATCACACATTATGATGCAGCCCAGTCGAGCGGGGTAAACGGCAACCATTAAATCAGTCTTGATTTTAAAGTAATTTATTTTGATAAGAATCAATACCAAAGTAACAATAAAGAGCTTTTACAGAAACGGCATTTTAATTATTTTTTAAAATAAAAAACACTTATTGTGACATAACTATAACAGTTAGACATATGCTGTTGCGACATTTTTTGTAGATAATTACATGTTAACAAAGTCGTAGTACATTATTTTGTTCTATAATCAATAGTATTCGCAACGCACGCGATGTAAAGATTTTTTAAGTTCATTTTTCTACACCTTGGGTTACAATATTGGCATTTTAATAAGGATTTGAAATAATTTTTTTGAAAATATAATATAACCTATGTTCACCGGAAATAGTGTAGCTTTCATACGGTGAAAGAATTTTTCAAATCCGTCAAGTAGTTTTGGAGCCTATTTAATTCAATTCAAACAAACAAACAAACAAATCTTTCCTCTTTATAATTTTATATTAAATTAAATAAGTAATATTTATCCCTAGGCTTATTGAAACAATCCGCATTTGAAATTGTAGAAAACGTTACAATTTTAAATATTTGACTGCTCCTCCTAAAAAAAAAAATCCTCCCTCCCCATATTTGATGCTCACTACTCTTTAAAATATTTACTATCTGTTATAACTTTTTTGAAAACTCCAAAACAATCGTTTCGTGATTTATTTTTAACTTTAATTAATTTGCGTTTCAGCATTTCTTTTCCTTTTTTTAGTAATTGCTAAATAGTTTTAAAAATTAAAAAACACGGTTTTATATCAGGTCGGTCTAAAAAGTTTAAAATGTTTTTTTTTTTTTTGGGGGGAGGGGAGGAGGGGGTGCATAGTTACGATTTTCATATGTGTTTCAGTGATTGTCATGTGTCTAGTGGGCCAGGTAACCTTTAGTTTCTCAAATTGCTTTTGATTCGTTTATCCGGCGTTTTATTTTTATCCTTTTAAGCGGCGACTATAGCCTATGTTCACCGGAAATAGTGTAGCTTTCCAACGGCGAAAGAATTTTTCAAATCCGTCAAGTAGTTTCGGAGCCTATTCAATGCAAACAAACAAACAATCAAATCTTTCCTCTTTATAATATTAGTATAGATAAATAATGATAAATATTTGCAATTCGTTGTCTTTGCAAATATACCTTTATGTTATATTAAAATAAAATGTATTACGCAGGATAAATTCCCCATTTTTAACGACTGTTAAAAGTGTATCGTTTTCCTCAATAGTAATTAATATTAAAAAATATTTCTTTAAAGTTTGAAACAAGTTGATCAACAATTTTAAAATTACCAATCTTTAAAACTTTCTAACTTTAATTTCTGCTTATTTTTGATAAAACTGTTTTTCGAACTGAAAATGCTTATTTTTTTTACTGTTTTACTTAATAATACTGGACTGAAATTGGGCTGCCTAGTATCGTATAGTACCAAAAACAAACACAGGGAAGAGAAAACTGCGCCCGGGGCAAAGTTTCAATTTGGCGCCCCCTTTCCCAACTTTTTCTTGTAACAGCCCAAGAATGATGTTGATAGTATAAATGTGGCGCCCCCCCCCCTCGGACGACGCGGTGTTGAATAAGCCTCCTCAAAATGTACTCCTTGCAGCGCCGTGCGAAAAAGAGGGGGACGAAGGGGGTGGTTGCCCCGGGATCGAAATTTAGGAGGAGCCAAATTTTTACTACTAACGTAATTTTTAGTCTGTCACAAGAAAAAGTTCAGGGAATGGGGCGCCAAACTGAACTTTACTCCGGGCGCAGTTTTCTCTTTGCACACCCCTGCCCCCCCCCCCTGTTTCATGTATTTTGCAAGCTGTATAAGGAAATTTATAAATTCCAAATATAGCTCCTTGTCCTTTTAATGCTACCTATGTATTTCACAAAAGTTCCAATTATATTTTAAAATTATCAGAATTTCCTTTTTGCTAAAAAGGAGCTTACTGTAATTTGTATCAAATCTACCTTGTTTTGTATGGACTTGAAAAAATATATATATACAAAGAAATGTATAATTTTCTTCCTTAGAAGTTAGTTATAGTTATATAATAATAGTAAAATAGCGTTAGTTTTATAAAAACAAAAAATTAGAAGTCGTTGATTTTTTTCAAGACTATTTTAGCTAAAATTTATCAATAATTGTAGAAAAAATAAATCAAAACCTTGAAATAAGGGAGGTTATTTTAACACGTTACTATAAACCAATAACAGAAAGGAAATACAATGAAAGGAAAAAAGTTACTTTCATTTGCTAAAATGGATTGGTGTTAACCAATTGTAATTTTCAAAAGGGCAGGAGAGGCGGAAACTGGCTGAGGCGGAGCGCATATAATTAAAACGCTTTTGTTATTCCATTTCCTGATCAAAATATTTCCAAATTTTGCTCAGCCTAATTGCAGTAGAAATATGGAAAGCATATCATTGGAAAGCTTAAACACTAATATTCCGTGAAGCGTTTTTAATTTTTTCTGAAATTTGCTGTAATAGATTTTATAAGAGTAAAAAGGGCACAACACCTCGAATTTCACTGAATCCAAAATTTAAAGGGTCCTCAGAATTAAACTACAACGAAAATCAGAAAAGTACAAACTAGCCCGGTAATAGAATGTCCTCAGCTATCCTGAGAAAAAAAAATCATTTAAAAATATTGAAAATTAAGCGAGATATTAGAAAAGAACGCTCCCATAGACTTTACATTAGCACTCGGCTTTTACCGCGTGACTAGTGTGTGCTCTTAAGGTACTCAATTCGGGGAACTAGATTTGTACTTTTTGTGATTAACTTGAATGCAATTTGATCTGGAGATTCTTTCTTTTTCTTTCACATGGAGCTCAAACACTGTTTTTTAATTTTTTTGGATATCCTTTTAAAAAAAAAAGCTTTTTTTATGTTTGAGAAGATTGACATCTAGAGACACAGTTAAAGTATAGGGTTAAATTAACCATCATTTTCGCCATCATCTCTCTTTATACTGTGGAACTGATACCTACAAATAAATTCGGAATTGAAAACGTTTGAAAAATTAATCTCAAATCTCCATCAGTAGTTTAAATTCCTATAATGTAATTCGAAATGTAAAATTATCTCATCGACATTATAAATTTTAATAATTTAACTATATATTTATTAGTTTTTTTTTCATGTTACATTATAAATATGGAATATTAAACTTGGTTAATGCAGGACTTTCTAAAAATGCGTAAATATTTATGGATTGTCAGTCTTCATTATAAATTACTTCACCCGTATGTAATGTTTATAGTTTTAAATAAAAACATTTTCTTAATTTTGTGGTACTTTTATATCGACACATTTTTAGAAGTTATAATTTTTTAAATAAGAACTATTAAGATGCTACATCAATATAAAGCAGATCATTTCTATATCCAAGACATCAATCAGCTTGTTAATTTACTTGTTTTTAACTTTATCTTAAAGCTAATATAATTCAGAATTTCATATTCATCAAATTCTTCATTTTCAAAAAATATTTTCTCTTTCAGTTTATCCCCGAAAAAGAAGCGGAAGTTTTCGTCATACATTGAAAGTTCAGATGAAGATGAACCTTCTACTGGATATAGTTATGGAATTGAAGGTATGATTCAATATCAATGCATGAATTTAATTCAATTTACTTTTTTAAATAATTAATAAGTCTAAATGATAAAACTAATGATAAGGCCTTGATGTTCTATAGAAACTTATTAAAAATTACTTTTTATCACTTTCAGTGATGAAAATTTTTCATAAAACAAAATTGAAGTGTTCATTTACATATTAAATACATAAACTTTATAACACTAAAATATCTTTTTTCAGATACTTACATATTTGAAATGTACTTTTTATGAATATTTAATTCTGTTTAATCATATAAGCTTAAATTTTAACTGCTGTGAGCGGTTTCATGAATCGCTGCTTTTTTTCACTTTTTAGTTTAACTTGTAATTTTCTGTTTAGCTATGAATGCTAAGAAATTTTTGTTTAACTTGAAGCCATATTTCTACCGCAGGACTCTTTTGAATAAGGGAATTTAAGATACAAATTACGAGCACATAGTTTCCTACAGTGTTTTACTACTAGTTTATAGAACAGTTTCCTATGTATTAATACTTTTTTATTCATCTTTTGATAAAGAAACAGCTTGTGTCACAGAAATTAAGATTTAAAAAATATCAGTGGAGGGCATGAGCCTTGAACAAACAATGTCTATACACTTTTTACGAATTTAGGAACTTTGAAATTCATTTTAATAACTTGAGGTATTGATATTATTTATCATTACTCTATGTACTTAGACGATGCATATAAACATCCTTTATCTCGTCGTCAGATTACGATAGACTGCTGGAAAGGCAGCCCGACTACGGAAGATACATACAAAAACATTTTAAAGCAACTTTAAATTGTTGTCCTATAATCTTTCTTAAAAAATGCATGACAAATTAAAGTTTGATCTGTAATTTATCAAAAAATTATAATTTTTAAACTAAACTGAACCAAGAAGAATCTGCAATAAACTAACTTCCACTTTTTAAGAATAATAGAACCTTTATAGAAATTTATTCCTCTCTGACTTAAATGTGAGTAGATGGAGATGTTATTACAACCTTCCGTAAATTGGTACTTTATCTCCTCCGGGAAATTAAGCTGCGTCGGCGTTTTAGAAAATTTCACTCTCATGTATCCCCCCTCCTCAAGATCACGTACGCGCAAAAAAAAAAAAAAAAAAAAAAAATTCGTTACACTACCAAAAATTATAACAAACTGACTTTCAATTTTTTAGTTCTCGAATAAAAATTATTATAACATTATTATATTGGCTGTTTTTTAAAGGTGATTTTGACTTAGGCATTGCTGAATTCATAAGTGATAGCCGGGATAACTAAATCAAAATGTTGGATGAGCTTTACTCAAGCATTTTACATTAATAAATTTTGAAGCTAAATTAAGATATGCGTATTTAACCAAAGTAAAAATAAACCCATTGTTTTTAAATAGTAGACATTAATAAATATTTTTTCATTGTTTAATTTTAAAAAATCTTGCTGAATTATTTCACTTTTTTCGAAGACTTGCATTTCACAGTGATGAAATGCTTTCACCGGTAAAAATGATGTCCAAATCTAAGTCTATTATTTTATCAAATGATTCATTCGAACATATGTTTCGCTCTTTAAATATAAAATAGGGCCTATTTTTTTGAACGAATAACTTGGGTTAAAAAAATTAGAAATGAATGTCTTTACTTATTTCGCAATAAGTTTTACAGATGTCTTCAAAAATTCTTTTAACAAATTGTTTTAGAAAGGGAACGAAACATAACTGTATTAAATTTAAATTAATATCTTATTAAATATCTTTCAGTGAAAAATAATTTGTCTAATTTTGATAGCTATTTTTAATTTCACTAAAGTAAAAAATAAAAAAACTTTTTTCCTAAAATGGAATAAAAATTCTGATCCGAAATGGTTTAAGTAAATTATGTATAACATTTGTTTTCAGAAAGTTTAACATTTGTTTTCAAATTACATTAGTCACTAACAAAAACATTAAATGATTAAATTTGAAAAAGTATTTTTTGTTGTTTGTTTTTGTTCTGTGAATTCTTTAATTTTTTGAACAGGTTGTTTTTTATGCGAATTATACATTTTAATCACGAATATATATAAATGTGCGTAGAATAAACAATATTGTTACAAATATTTCGATGTCAAATAGTAATTTGTTCATTATATATTTTTTTTCAATAACAGAAAAACATTGTGCATCTTGTAGTGCTGTCAAAACACCACTGTGGCGTGATGCAGAAGATGGAACACCGCTATGCAATGCTTGTGGTATAAGGTAACATCTTTGTCTTATTTATGAAAATTAGAAATAATACAATCAAATGATTCTTCTAAATGCATGCTGGTACATTTAAATAGCCTTTTTATGACGCAGGAATTCCCCACCAGCCAAACAGTGTCTCTTTAATTTAATTGATCATTGGCATAAATTCATCTACTCGCAACGTTTTTGTAATAGAAAAATTGGATTATTACATGTTGTAAACTATACTCAATATTTAATAATTATTGTTAATCTTATATTCATAATTTTATCAGGGTGCAGGAAAATGTACACATTGACAAGTTAGTTGTTTTGAAAAAATGTATCCTGAGCAAAATGTTAAATATTTGTAATGTTTCGAATATTTTTTTAGACCTTCCAATTTTTTATATACAAAAATTCCTAGTCTTCCCATGTAAAAATATTAATTATGAGTTTTAAAAATTATAAATATTGTTTTCTATCTCAACAGCATATTCAATATTCTTTTATTTCTAATACTTTTACAAAGCAAGTTTGAAACAAAATCAAAATTTCTATAGAGTTTATAGTTAACAGAAAATGTAACTTGCGGCTTAATTAAAGAAATGTAATTATTTAAAAACGAAATACTTACTTTAATGGTAGAAAAAAACACTCATGAAAGTTAATGTTACTTTTATAATTACTTTTCAAACTGTTGTCAAGCGAATATTTATATTATCTAATTTAAATACCGAATTATCTTATTATTGTGTCTTGAAAACACTTTAAACTTACATCAATTCAAAATTTCTTTGGGAGAAATTTCACGTGCAGTTTTTGTTACTTATAAACTTTTAAGTAATATTTGTAAGTAAACATGTATTTCTTTTCGGGAAAACATAGTTTCTCCCAATAAATCAATCCTCAAAAGAGATATGCAAATCAATAAGCATAGAGAAAAAAATATTCAATAGGGAATTTTTACATTTCTCAGAAAGCTGTTCCCAAAATAGAAACTTTAATAAATTTCGGCTTCTTTTAATGTCGCTGAAAACGTCAAACTACATTATTTCTCTTGGAGTGTTTGCACGTGTACTTGTTGAAACTTTTAATTCATATTTATTTGAAGTGTTATTTAATGTGATGATGTCAAACTGGGTGAGAATATTTATCACACCATCTTTTATATTTACGACATATTAAACCACATTTTAAGCAAATTTTTTCTTTATTTTTATAGAGTAATTGGATTGTTACATGCTATACACTATACCTAATATTTAATAAATATTGGTGATCGTATAGTTACATTTTTATCAGCGTGAAGGAAATTTTCATATTGACAGATTAAATGTTCTTTAAAAAATATCTATACAAAAATTCCTAGTCTTCTTTGTAAAAATATTAATGTGTCACACTAAGAATTTTAAAAAGGAAAAATGTTGTCAATCGCAACAGCGTATTCAATATTTTATTTTATTTGAAATATTTTTACAAAAATTAAAGTATGGAAATATACAAAGATAGTTTAACTATTGAAGCCAAAATGACTATAATGTTTATAGTCTACAGAAAATGTAACGCGCGGCTTCATTAAAGAAGAAATGTAATTAATATTTAACAATTAAATAATTACCTAACAGGTAGAAAAAATAACTTGTGATGGTTTTTTACTTTTACAATTTTCAAATTATCGCCAAGGATATAGTTTTATTATCTAACTAGCTGTTTTGCCCGGCGTTGCCCGGGTTCATCAAAAAATAGCAGGAATTGCGAAAAAAAATTTAAAATCATAATAAAAACCTCGAAAATTTTTAAAAATGCTGCACGAATTTAGTCTAAACTTCGTTGAAAAGAGATGGGCTAGAAAATTGAAGTTGGATTAATTTTACTAATGTGGAAAAATCTTACAAATCGCAAAAAACATTAAAAATCTCATAAAAATATAAAACAAAATTCAAAAATTGTGTTTCAAAATTCGAATAAACTTTGAAGAAAAGAGATCAGAATTTAATAAATTCGGCCAAAAATTGAACCTCTAAAAAATCGAAGCGGGTCGCGAAAAAACGTAAACATCGCTTTAAAAATGGCAAAATTTTCAAAAATCACGGTATCAAAATTTACTCTACTTGGATAAATGTTTTGAATCTAATTAATTTGATAATGTAAAAAGCATTGAAATACGAAAAAAAAACTGCTAAAAAATCGCAATAAAAATCTTTAATCGCACAGGAGAAAATTTATCAAGCGACGAAAAGTATACTGCATTAAAAATTGCTGTATATCAAAATAAGAGAGCACAACATTGAAACCAAACTCTTATTAGTCTAGAAATTTAAAATCGAATTCCTTTGAAAAATGTAAAAGACTAAGAAAGCCCAAAAATTGCATTGAAAATTGTAATGAAAGTCGTAAGACATTAAAAAATCCCTAGGGGAAAAATTCACTGTTATAAAATAAAATATTGTAATCAAGAACCAAATTAACCAAAAATTTTGAAATCAATATCGATTTCCGGATGTAAAAAAAATCGCCACGGAACTTGAAGAATGACTAAAAAATACATTGAAAATTGCATTAAAAATAGCTAAATATTTGGAAATCAATGCTTAAAAAATAATATTAAGGCAGGGCGGGGGGTTATGATCGAAACCATTGATAAATTACAAAATGTAGGCATGGAACGCCAAAATCATATTAAGAGATAAAACATTGCATTCGAAACATAACTACATTAAACAAAATGTTTGATATCAAAATTGGATTCTGAATGGCAAAAAATCGCCAAGGAACTTAAAAAAATGGCTAAAAATCGTATCGAAAACTATATTAAAAATCGCTGAATATCTAAAAGTCATGTCTGTAAAAATTTAATATTCAGTCGAAAATATTGTAATCGGAAACCGTTCATGAATAAGGAAAAGTCAACACGGAACACCTAAAATCCCCCAAACTAACTAAAAATTACATTGAATACCACATTAGAAATTGGCAAAATTCATAAAAGCGGAGAGAACAAACTGTACTATTTATGCTAAAAGTTAGAAACTGAAATTCTTTTACCGATGTCAACAACTGTCGCAGAACTTGAAAAATCACTATAAAACAGATTAAAAATCAGTAAAATTCAAAAATACGGACAAAATTTACCATAGTAAGATAAACATTTATATTAAATTCCTGCGGACCAAATTTACCATAATGGGACAAAACATTGAAATCTGAACTCTTTCATTAGTTAAAAAATATCGACACAAAACTTGCTAAACATTTTATGTAAATACACAAAAAATCTGAATCATTGATGTCAAAATTTACTACATTAAGCTACGAATTATTTAAAAATTTCTTTTCCAATTGTGAAAAAATCGCCGTGGACTCGAAAACATCTAAAAATTGTATTCAAAAATTTATTACAAATCGTTTCAAACTTAAAAATAGTGGGGGACAACATTTACATTAATAGAGTAAAATAGTGTAATCTGAATTATTTCTTAAATGCGAATGAAAAAATCGGCGCAAAGCATGAGAAATAATGAAAAAATTGCATTAAAAATCCCTAAATTTCAAAATTCGTAAGTGAAATATAAATGTTTGAAATTAATTTCCTTTTCGAAATTTCAAAAAATAGCCGTGAGATTCAAAAAACCAATACAAAACCATCGAAAAACTCATTAAAAATCGCTAAATGTAAATACATCCCGTGAATAAAAAAATATTCTAGTCGTGTAAAACGTAGCAATCATTCTTTTTTACATGAATTACAAAAAAAATCGACGCAGAGCACAAAATATATAAAAAATAACATTGAAAATCGACAAAATTAAAAAAAGGTAAATGGTGAAATTTACTATATTAGACTAAAAGTTTGAAACCAAAATAATTTTTTTATTGTTAAAACACCACTGTGGTGGGCATAGCTGCCAACATCTTCCGCTTTTCCGGAAAAATTTTATAGAAAATTTTACCATTCCAAATCGCCGTAATCAGCCGATTCAATCAAAAATTTCTATTAAATTTTTCCGGGCCAAAAAATCAGAAGAGTTGGCAGCTATGCTGGTGGGGATCGAAAAAAATAGTACTAAATCGCATTAAAAAGTTCATTAAAAACGCATTGAAAAATGCACTAAATATCGCTAGTTATTTTTTAAATCGCAATAATCAGAATTTCATCAAACGGATAAAACATTCTAATCGGAAAACTGAACTATTTAATTATCCGGTTGACCAAGAAACTATCTGGGTCAAACCGTAAGATTAAACTACAATAATGGCGGATCGTAAATTTCATATTCACTTGACATTAAACATGTTACATATGTTTGTTACGTCATCAAGTGGTTTTTACTTCTTATTTTTATATATATTTGTATTAATGTTTTTCTAAATTATCTCTTCTTTCATTATTTAACATAAATTACATCTATTTGCATAATTTGGCTTGTTTCACGATTGATATTATTTGGCAAAATTGGTCGACAGGATAATCACGTAGTAAAAGGAAATCCTTTATAGATAATAAAAAATCGACACGGAACACAACAATTCTTGAAAAATCGCGTTAAAAATCTCTAAAATTATATTAGATTAAAAGTTTGAAATCAATTTTTACTTCCGAATATGAAAAAATCACCATAAAACTCGAAAAATTTCTAAAAATTGCATTGAAAAGTGCATTAAAAATCACTAATATTAAAAAAATCACAGGGGTCAAAATTTACTCTAATAAAGTAAAACGTTGTAATTGAAAATATCTCATGAATGACAAAAATCTGACATCAAACGAAAAAAATCTCTAAAAATCGCATTAAAATTAGCTGAAATTCATAAATTTTAACAGTTAAAATTTAATACGCCTGAAAGTTTTAAGCAAAATTCCTTTTACTAATGCCGAATAATAGCGGCAAAATTTACATTAAATAATTCACTAAAAATCCAAACATCGTTGCACGAAATCCAAATAAATTATATTGAAAAGAGAACAAAATTCACTAATTTAGGTCGAAAGAATGAAACCGCTTTCCTTTTCGCTAATGTGGAAAAATCGCCTCGAAATCCACTAAAATTCGCATATGAATTAAATTAAAAAAACTGAAAATCGGCCTTCAAGGGGTAAAATTTCATACATAACTTCGTGCAGCGGTCTTTCCAGAGCACCGCCAATACTTTAAAAAAATTTTAATATGCGTTATAAACTACCTTAAAGTGTAAAACAGATCTCCTTATTACATTTCCTAATTTTGTTCGCGCCCCTTCTTTCACACACCCTGAAATGTATCACACCATTCTTTGTTTACATTTTTTATCATGTATTATAAACCATTTTAAAATTTAAAATAAATCACATTGTTATATTTCCAAATTTTAACAAAATCGCGTTCTGTTAGTTCATTTTTCACCACCAGCTAGCGCACTCTGTTCTTCAAAAACTTTATCAAAACTCTGTTAAACAACTTATCAGGTGATATATTACTCGAGGGGGTAGCGGTCTTAAGCAAGAATTTAAGATATTTTATGAAATTGCAATTCGAAAATAGTGGTAACTAAATTTTTGACATTTTAGGTAAATTTCGCAAAAAAATACTACTTATTGCATTCTCAACAGCTCAAGATTTTGATAGAACAACTATGAAAAAAATAGATGCTAAAAGCAAAAAATCTTGAAAAGCGTTAAAAATCACATTGAAAATCGCATTAAAAACCGTTAAAATCTAAAATTCGTAACAAACACAAAATTTAGGGCTAAAAGTTTGAAACTGTTTTCTTTTTATCAATCTCAAAAAAGAAAAGAAAAAACATTAAAAATCGCATTAAAAATTCGTTAAAAATTCAAAAATCGCTGTACAAATTCCGAATAAACATTGCTCAAAAGAAAAAAAAATTGCTATATTGGGTTAAAAGAATGAAACCGTATTTATTTAACTAATGGGATAAAACTGCAAAAAGAACGCTAAAAATCGCCTAAAAAAATTATATAAAAAAATCTAATCAAAAAATTGAAAATCAGGCTTCGAGGTGCAAAACTAAATGTATAAAAGTACCTTCCCTCCACATTTTATAACTCTACGTACAGCAGACTCTTCAGAACAGCGCTGACACACACACAAACTTGTCTCTTTATTATTATAGATTTTAAAAAATAGCGTTCTATTAGTTCCATTTTTCACCACCAGGTAGAGCACTCTATTCTTCAAAAACTTTATCAAAACCATACTCTGTTAAATAACCGATCAGGTGATATATAACTCGAGGGGGTAGCGGTCTTAAGCAAGAATTTAAGATAGTCTATGAAATTGCTATTCGAAAATAGTGGTACCTAAATTTTTGACATTTTAAGTAGATTTCACAAAAAAATACTACTTATTGCATTCTCAACAGCTCAAGTTTTTGATAGAACAACTATGAAAAAAAATAGATGCTAAACGCAAAAATCTTTAAAAAACGTTAAAAATCGCATTTAAAATCGTTAAAATCTAAAAATTGTAACAAACACAAAATTTAGAGAACTAGGCTAAAAGTTTAAAACGATTTTCTTTTTATCAATCTCAAAAAATAGCTGCAAAATGAGAAAAATCACTAAAAATCGCATTAAAAATTCGTTAAAAATTCAAAAATCACTGTACAAATTCCGAATAAACTGTGTTGAAAAGAGAAAAAAAATTGCTATTATGGGTTAAAAGAATGAAACCATATTCCTTTCACTAATGGGATAAAACCGCAAAAATAACGCTAAAAATCGCCTAAAAAATTATTTTAAAAAATCTAAACAAAAAATCGAAAATCGGGCTTCGAGGTGCAAAACTACATGTAAAAAAGTACCTTCCCTCCAAATTTTGTAACTCTACGTGCAGCAGTCTCTTCAGAACAGCGCTGACAGACAAACATCCTTCTCTCTTTTATTATTAAAGATTTAATTTCCAAATTATTCTATAGCTATCGTATCTTGACTGGATTTTAAACATACAGCAGTTCAGTATTTCTTTGGAAGAAATTTCACAAGCAGTTTTTGTTACTTATAACTTTTTTGTACTATTTGTAAGTAAAATGTATTTTTCTCGTGAAAACATAGTTTCCCTCAATAAATCAATCCTTAAAAGAGATATGCAAATCAATAAACATAAGACAAAAAATTATTGAATAGGGAATTTTTACATTTCTCAGAAAGCTGTTCCCGAAATAGAAACTTTAATAAACCTCGACTTCTCTAAATATCGCTGTCGGATGTTCCTCTCAGCCCGCACAACTTTGAAGAAAATCCGTGGTAGTTATAGCTGCCACCACCGATATTATTAGGTGATATCGGTCACCCACTGTGAGGATTGTGTAAATGAACACTGACGCTGTCAATTAACTGAATTAACAGTTTATTTAGAATATATGTATACAACAAATACGCTGTTTACAATTATATACAATTACAACTCGGATATAGATGATCCGGTTCAACATTAAATTAAATACAGTAAAGGTTGGCTGTGTACTATTCAAATTACACCTTCCACCTCACACTCAATGCACGTTAGATTCACTTTATCGGAGATCAATTCGAATCTCCCAACACATGTATACTCGGCCTGCACTTCTCGGCCCAGAGCACTAAACACCAGGACGTCTGTGTCCTTTGCTCTCAGATACGCACTACTTACGCTCTACAACACAGAGCACTCTCTAGCAGGACCGCTATCCTGCACCTTCTAGGTACGAAACCCAGCTACGAACTGAACTAATCTGAGATAAGACTTGCTCTTCTCAAATCACTGTGATTCCTCCATGTCAACCCCCTTTGGAGCTTATCCATTGGACACATTCCACATTCCTTTCTTGATTAGTGACATGTGGCTTGTTTGCTCATCACCCACATACATCGCTGACGGATGAACACGCCTCTCAGCAATCTCTCCTTTCACACATCACCACCTACACAGGATTACCTGTCAATTCTCCCTCCAACAAAGAAAGAATGTCACCTTGAAAACTCTAGTACACAGCCAGGACAATACAAAATATTAAGATAGAGAAATAGCGGAAATTCCATGCTTTAGCAGAGGTGGTCTCAGAACCTGACAGTCGCTGAAAGCGTAAAACTATATTATTTCTCTTGGAGTGTTTGCGCGTGTACTTGTTGAAACTTTTAATTCATATTTAGTTGGAGTGTTATTTAATGTGATGGTGTCAAACTGGATGAGAATATGCGATGACACTGAAATTCGTTATTTATTTTTAGATAAAAATGCGTTTCAGAATGGTAAATTAAAAATAATACAATTATAGTCTGTAGGATTCAGTGTAAAGTTGTTGGGTTATTGCGATACATTTAACTTGTTTTACGAACTTGTTTACTTGTTTTTCAAAGATTTTCTTTGTATATGTCTTCTAATTTTCTTTTCAAATAAAATAAAACCAAAAGATTTCTTAAATAAAAAAATGATTTATAACCACATAGAAGCTAGACACAATTTAAGTATTTTTTTTCCAGTTTTTATGTTTTTGCACTAGATTATCATTAATGTAGTTAATCTAATTGGTAATGTAATCATTCCAATTAGTTAGTAAATTTCCAACTGAAAGAAAAATGTCCGGATCAGGATACGAACCATTAATATCCAGGTTGAAGCCGCAAATGCTCTACCTTCTGAGTTATCTTGGGAAAATTTGCATGACTTAATTAACAAATCTAACCATATTAATTACAGCATCTGGTCTGGTATATGAATTAGTGCTGATGATTCAGATGTCAGACAAATATACAAAGTGAGTTTAGCTATTGAAATCAAAATGCCTATAATGTTTATAGTTAACAGAAAATATAACTTGCGGCTTGATTAAAAAAGAAATGCAATAAATTATTTAAAAATTCAATGCTTATTTTAATGGTAGAAAGAAGAACCACTCGTGAAAGTTAATGTTACTTTTATAAATATTTTTTAAATTTTCGTCAAGCAAATATTCTTATTGTTTATTTTCCGAATTATTGTACCTTGAATAAATTTTAAACTTACAGCAATTCAGGATTTCTTTGGAAGAAATTCATAAGCAATTTTTGTTACTTATAACTTTTAAGTAATATTCTAAGTAAATTATATTTCTTTTCGGGAAAATATAGTTTTTCCAATAAATCAATCTTCAAAAGAGATATGCAAATCAATAAACATAAAAAAAATATTCAATAGGGAATTTTTACATTTCTCAGAAAGCTGTTCCTAAAACAGAAACTTTAATAAACCGCGATGTCTTTAAATGTCGTTGAAAACGTAAAACTACATTATTTCTCTTGGAGTGTTTGCGCGTGTACTTGTTGAAACTTTTAATTCATATTTAGTTGGAGTGTTATTTAATGTGATGGTGTCAATCCGAATGAGAATTGTTCTTTGAAAGACGCGATGGCATTGAAAGACTTTTTTTTCTTTTATATATGAAAATGCTCTTAATAATGGTTAATTCAAGAAAATGAAAAAATATAATTCTAATCCATAGGATTCATTAAATGTAAAGTTTTTGGGTTATTACGATACATGTAACTTGTAAAATCATTTGTATTTTTTTTTGTATATGCCTTCTAGTTTTCTTTTCAAATAAAGTGGAACCAAAAAATTTCTTAAATAAAAAATGATTTATAGTCACATGGAAGCCAGAAACATTTTGTGAAAATGTAATTTCACGAAATTTTTTGGTATTTTTTACAATTCAAATTATGTTTTTGAAGTAGATTAATTTTAACGCAATTATTCTAATTACTAATCGTACACTGTACTTTTTTAAGTACTTAATCTGTGTGATATTTCTTGAACTGTGTAACGAAGAATTTCAGCGGAAAGAGTGTTCATTTACTGATAATGGTCGTCCAAACAGCATCACCTTTGAGGTTGATATTTCTGAATTTAAATTTCTCTAACTATATTCGAACTTTGTCGTCTAAAACAGCATCTTGTCCATATACAGAACAAATTTTACGTGCAGTTTGACTAGCATTTTTTACTTTATCAAAATACCTTGGAATATTATGGCAAAAATGATCTTATTCTCAATTCTTAACACATCACTTAAACTAAAATTGTGCCACAACACAAGCGAAAAATTATTCAACATAAGATGAAAAGACAGAACTTACATATCTGGCTCATTCAAACTTCCTCTTTACTAGAAACAACATTATAATTAGACAAAACCGCTCTTCACTTTGAAAAACCGCAGAATTTTCTAGATGACCCCACAATATAACTGGCTTTAAAAGAAAATTTTTATTTAATGTTGCTATTTTCCAACACCGCAGTTAATATAATTTTTTTTACAAAATTCACAACAAACTGACATATTGGATTAACTTTTCATGCCTACGTCCGACACGTCATTTAAGCTGTTTCATTTAGTTGTTGTAAAAATGAATTTCGTAAATTTTATGAAATTAAAAAGGCTGGAGACATCAAAATATAGATTTTTTTTTTTACAAAAATAAATTCATATACTTTACAATTTGTACTGGAAATTTACAATATTTATGTGAAGTATCTAATCTTATTTTCTAGATGCCATAAAAGTATCTTTTAGTCAGTGAGGGAGATTGTTGTACCTTGAGATAGTTTTCACATTTTAATTTTTTACCTCAATCATTAGAACCCTATTTAAAATTTGAAGGCAGCTTTTCAACACATGGACATTTATCTCTATAACATATTTTTAGAAATGCAAACAGTTTAAAAATAAAAATTGCTCTTCATTTAAAGTAAGGAAGGCAAACTGTCCCAAGGTACAGCAGGGTGTTGTACTTCGGGACGTACTGCATAATTTAGGCAATAGATATGTAACGAAATATTTTTGTACAATAACTAATACAATATTTTGTGGAATAAAAATAACAATTTTATACTAAAGAAACTTTTTTTAAGGAATTAGGAAATAGAACTCAAGTTTTCATGATTGGCAAAAACATAAATTAATTTTAGATGCATAGAACCGCAGAAGAAAATAAAAATTTCCCAGACACTATTTCAAGAAAGTAATCTATTTTCTTAATTTCTTACTTCTAACGCATCTGTGGTATGATCATAATCAATATTGTCACCAACTTTAGTACTAGATAAAACGAGTTTATTATTAACAGATCTAAAACTACTATTTTATTCTGGAGGTGGTCTTTTCATTTTCTTGCAACAGCAGTCTTTTGCTTTTGGCAATTTCAACTTTTACTAAAGAAACTCTTAGAATGCGGGATTTTCCTTTCCTTCTACACACATTGCTTTTGTAAGCTGCAGATATGAAAAATGACAATATAATTGCTGGGTGATTGACATTTTGAGAATGTGAAGATAAATGTGTTTTGCATACATCTGACAGCACATTTACTGCTATAAATTCATCTGTTTCATTCAATATTTCAGTTGAAAAAGTTTGTAAAATGCATTTCCAAGAATTTCTACTACAACAAATATTGTGATTGGCTGTTCAGAATGCGATATGATCTATTCCTTACCATAAGACTTGTAGTTTGTTTTCTGCTCCCCAAAGACAGTACAGTCAAATGGCTGTAGTTTAGGTGAAGAATAGAGGGGAATTATAAACAAAATAATTCCAACATCCTAGCATTTCTCTATTGTAAAAAATGGATCTATTGCTGTTATGCTATCCATGATTAACAACATAGTACACTACATAATTGTACCTTTAAAACTGATTCAAAATCCAGAAAAATAAATCAAAACATCTGCTCTTTAGAACACTGCATCATATGGAAAGAAAAAGGTTTGTTGGGAGTTACCAGATTCATATTTGCAAAGTTTAGTCATTAGAAAAAAAAATAAAAAAATAAAGTTGAGTTGTTTTCTTTACTGTATGTTGCATGCTTTGTGGAATTTTTCGTTAAAAAAGTAATAAAAATACGTTTATTTATGTAAATTATTACATTCCACAAATTTGTTACAATGTCCCAAGGTACAACATAGCTTACTGTTCCAAGGTACAATCATCACATGGTTTAAGTAAAATCAAAATGATGGTAAATCTACAAGCATTATCATTATTTTCTCATAGCCAAAACATTTAAAAATGTTCTCTTTTATATATAAAAAATAAGTTGCAATTGACTTCTTGTAAAAGTACATAGTTAAAAAATGAAATTTGATTGGGGGAAAATATTTACTTTGGACTATTGAAACTTTCTTTTTTTCACAAAGTCGTTTATTTATTGCTTCTGATGTTGTCTATTACTATGATGAGATCAGTTGGTTATAGGTCACTATTAGACATTAACAAAAGTTCATTGTTGCCTATAGTTTTTTAGAAATTGTCAATGTCCCGAGGTACGAGCGTCCCAAAGTACAACACTCTCCCCTATATTTTTATTTTTACGTTCTAATTTTTGACGTACTTAAAATGATGTATTTTGACATCGAAAAAGTATTTTAACCCTTCACTGCGCGATTTTTTCTATTTATATGAATTAAACTATTTAAAATATATATATCGGTTTAATAATGGGAAAAATATTTATAAAAAAAAATCAATATTTTAAGCCAAAATTTGATATTTTATGGCGTGTACCCTATATATACAATTAGATTTTTTAAATATTGTATTGCTATATTTTGCAATTAAATGGGCTTAAATTAATTTATTTTATTTGCTTAACACTCTGCAAGTTGCTTTACATTAATATTTTTTATTATTAAATAAAAATAATAAAACTAAATTTCGTCTTGATAGCTTGATTGATTTTTTTGTTTTCGAAGAACAAATTCTAATTTTTTATCAAATGAAGCAATCAGATATGAGCAAAATAGGCGTTATTCCATTCTTTGGACTGTTCTTGATCAATTACAGTAATCACATTGCACAAATTCATGGCACATAAGATCTAGTGTTTAGGCATGTGTCAAATGTGGCACACCGTGCAGTGAAGGGGTGAATCTGAGTTGTTGAAGAGCTTTAACAGAATTTTAAATTGGATATTATAAATAACACAGTAGATTTTAATTTTCTATGAAGTTGTATAAAATAGTAATGAATCTTTTAAAGACTTTTTATGGTGTCTCGATCAATTTTATAAATAGAAGACTAATTATGCGTCTAAATCTGCACACAAAAAGTAGCCAGGCCACATGTTGAGTATAGTTGCACTATAAGTAATAGAAAATTAAATACCAGGTGGCTTTAATTAAAGTGCACGTTTTTGAAGGGCTCTATAAGATAAACCGATTGAAATATTTAACAAGAAAGTAAAAATCTGGCATCAATTTTAGATTGTGAAACTTTTTCCAACACATGAAGAACAATGATACAAAACATCGCCGTATAATAAGTTGAAATAAGATGCGTAATTGAACGTTTGGGAATGCATAACACATTTGAAAATTTAAATTCAGCAATTTTCATTTACAGCCGAAAAATTATCTGAATTCTGTCAGCATCTCTGTATATAATATATAGATTGTTATCTTTAAACTCCCTGCATTCGAAAATTTAGTTCGGCCAGTAAGTTCATAGAACAGTTGAGAATTCCCCTATTGCGATATCCGGTATTAAAGAGAATAGTATGTGAATTATGTTGTGTAGCGCTGTATACAAGGTGCATAATTTATGCACAACGAGTAACATGCAAAATATTTGTTGCATTGAAAAATGCACAGTAAAATCGTAAATATACATTTCAACAATTATTGCTCAAAAACAGTATTAATGGTTTTTTGTGTGTGTGTGTCCCCCTGTAAATGAATAGTAAATGCTATAAATGACCTATTATTTAGTAATAATTTTGTAGTGAAATTTAACAATTTACATCCATTAAAATGCATTTGAAATAGCGTAATGTCATTAAAATTCATTGCAAATGATTTTTCCACCAAAATATAATGAAATCTTTTGAATGCCCCGGTAAATGAATTATTAGTGAAACACACTTCATTTTCAATTTTGAATGACTTGGTAAATATTTTTAATTACATGAAAATCGGAATACATTTAAGCTAGTTACTGCGTGGACGGACAGACACACCGAATTTATAAACACTTTTCAACTATGTGAAAAGTATTAAAGATTTGATAATTACTTAGGTTAGAGCATATGAATTAAATTTCACTGTAAAAAGCATAATTAAATTTTAGAACAGATGCGCCATATATAATAAGTGAATAGCGATTTTTTTTTTCCAGCTAAACTTTTTTTATGGAAAATTTTATATAATAAAGTGTTTTTATCAAAAGGATAGTTATTTTAGCAGTGCTATAAAAGAATATCGTCTCAAAAGTTAATTTAAAATAATATATTTTATTAACATTTCTTAATAAATAATCTCTAAAATGTAAGCGTCATCTATTGGTAAAATTGAAAACTAAACCTGTTTATTACATAACTCTTGTCCACATATTCTAAAAAGTATAAATATTAAAGCTTTTAAAAATATGATACTTTTCTGTTAGCCGGGCGCTGTAGTTTAACTTGCACTTTAATTACGGCCTCATTGTACTATTATTTAATATTTTCAGAATTCTATAATCAATTTTTATGCAGTTGTGATATATCTAATTCGTTCCTCGACTTAGGGAACTCGGTTTAAAATCAAATTTAACCTTTTACTGCACAAATTTTTCTACCTTTTTGAAAAGAATGATTGGAAATCTATATATCGGTCTAATGCGAAAAATAGTGAAAATTAAATTTTCAGCTAAAATTTGATATTTTATAGTATGTGACAAACGTAGACAGTTAGGGTTTTAACATATTGCATAACTATATTTTGCAACAAAATGAGCTTAAAACCATTAACTGTATCTGCTACAACCCACTGTAACTTTTTATATTAATATTTTTAGGCATTCAGAAAAAATAATGAAAGTAAATCTTATCGCAATAGCTTGACGGAAGTTTCATTTGTTTCCAAAGAACAAACTCCAATGTTTTATTTATTTATTTGTCTAGTGCAGCCATCTGATATGGACAAAATAAATGCTATTCCATTCTTTGAATTATTTCTGATCAGGGACTGAGATTAAATTGGCCAAATGAAAATGGTAATGACTTTAGGTTACAGTCGTGGGGGAAAATGTAAACATCCCCTACTAACTCTTCAACAAATTATCGAAGAATATTGATATCAAACGATTGCAAATAAAGTTTACTCTTAAATGATGTACAGTGAGCAAAAAAAGTTATTTACACACCAGGTAAATTTGTTGTAGCATATGTATAAACAAATAAAAAGTAACTAAGAATTAAAAATATCAACACTTTTGCAAAACAAATAAACATATTTAATATCTGACTTAATAATTTTACTTAAAATATGAAAACATAAAAAAAGTAGCATTTGTATTGCCAAAAAAAATATTTGCACACTTGCAAAAAAATAGATCTAGAGGAATTATTTATAAGTTAAAAACAGTGCTAATATTTAGTATGAATGCCCTTTGCTTCAATAGATAATGTGCATGTTTGTAAACAAACAGGCTTTTTTCGCGATAGCTCAACTTGTGGTTGGCAAAAATTCGAATTAAACTGCGTTAAAAAATTCTAAACAAAATCTCATTTTCACGTCGACATAATAAATTTCATTTTATTGTATTATACGAAGGAAATAATGAGTTATAAGTTACTAACTCTCCAAGAATTATTATTTTTGCCAACAAGTTGAGAAGTACATAATTTTTGGGGTGCATGACGTCACATGCACATTATCTATTACAGCTTGTAATCGTCTGGGCATTGATTTGATTAATTTGTGATATGTTTCACTGCTGATTTGTAGCCATTCTCCCCTAAGAGCTTGCTTGAGTTCCGATTTGTTAGAATTTTTTTTTCCTTATTTTCACGTTCAAAATATGCCATAAATTTTGAATCTGATTGAAGTCTGGTGATTGTGGTGGCGTTTTCAATTGATTTTTTTTTACTTTATAAAGCAACCATAACCTCGTAACACTTGCAGTGTGTTTCGGATCGTTATCCTGTTGGAAATAATATGAATTGGGAATTCTTAATTTCAGAGTACTATTTGTTAAATGATCTCGCAATATATTAATATATTGTTTAGCATTCATATTGCCTTCAATAAAGGTCATTTCGCTAAAGCCGTTTAAAGACATCCATCCCCAAATCATTACATGACCATCGCCATATTTTACAGTTGGTTTCAAGTTTTTAATTTGAAGAGAAGTATTTGGCTTTCGCCATACAGTTTTCTTACCATCTGAGTCAAAAATATTTAGCTTGCTTTCATCGGAAAAAATAAGTTTTCCAATACTTTAGTGGTTTGCTGACATAAGCTTTTGCAAATTAGTCTTATAACCCTATTTGTTTCACTAATAAATGGTTATTTCGAGGGGTCTTCCTCAAATATTTGCATCATTAAGAATATTTCTAATTGATTGCAGTGTAACTAATGTTCCCGACGTTGAAGCGACATCAACAGCCAATTCTAGGGCACTTAGAAAAGGGTTTTTTGAAGATTCTTTTATGATGGCTCTCCTTTGCCAGGTATTTAGCTTTCTAGGACACCCAGTTCGCGGCTTATTTATTGTCAAACCAGTTTCTTTTTTCTTCCTAATTATATAACGAATACTAGAAAAGTTTAGATTTAATTTTTAACCTATTCCTCGGTAACTTAATCCAGAATTGTTAAGAAATATAATCTTCTCACGGGTAGCAACCGACAGTTCACGCGTTTTTGGCGCCATTAGGACAAACTCCCCAGAATTCCTACTCCAGTTAATATATTACGTGACTTTAAACTGCGGGGCTAATGTACTGCGGGACTGATATGCTAAACATTTTTATAATGTTCACATTTAATGCCTTTTTTAACAGTCAATGCTTCGCGTGCAAATACTTTTTAGGTATGAGAGGATATTAATTTTTTTTAATGTGTAATATTACTGTTTAAGGAAAATAGGTAGTTATTTTTATTTTCTTATTTAAATAAATAAATAAATAAGAGAATACAGCTCATATTCAAAATATTAGAATAATTACCTTTTTTTTAGAAATTGAAAATATCGCTTGGTAATTTAATGTCTTTTAATGAAAATATGCAAACGATATTTTTATTAAGAACTTATTGTTGATTAAACTTACTTGTTATCTTAAATTTAATATCATTTTTAAAAAGATTAATTGCAAAAAAAATTATTTTGAAAAGTCAAAATATTAGAATATTTATTCAAGTGGTACAAAATATTAGAATATTTCACATTAATTCTCCTTTAATTATTACCAATTCTTAACTGATGGCATCATTGATTAAATTCCGACTATTTTATTTAAAATCAGTATTCTTTTTTGCAGTTTGTTTCTTTTTCGTCTTAAAATGGGCCGTGTGAGTGATATTCCTGAATCTACTAAACTTCGTATGGTTGATTTGTATCGGCACGGTAAAAATCAATGTTTTATAGCGAATTATTTACATTGTTCGCAATCGAGCGTTAGTAAAATACTAACACAATATTCAAAAATTGGAAAATTTCAAAATAATCGCCGAAATGGTGGCCGAAAACCGAAAACATCTGCTAGAGATGACAGGAAACTGAAGCGTATAGTTAAGAAAATCCGTTTTAAAAGTGTGCGATTCTTGCACCGAAAATGGAAAGAAGAAGGAGATGAAGTTTCTACATCGACAACATTAAGACGTCTCCATAAATTTAAATTTGAATCTCGTGTACCGAAAACAAAACCTCTCATGACTGCAAGACAAAAGCGTATAAGATTGAATTGGTGTAAATCAAGACGTTTATGGAGCAATGAAGATTGGAAAAATATATTATTTAGTGATGAAAGTATGTTTTGTGTTTCATATGGTAATCAAGGTATTCGAGTTTGGAGAATGAAGCAAGAAGCATTTGATAAAGAATGCCTTAAACACTCCGTAAAATTTGCTGGTTTGGGGGTTTCATGGTTTGGGGTTGTATGAGTGCAGAAGGGCCTGGAAAGTTATGCATCGTCTACGAAAAGGTTATCTCTCTGATATATCAAGAAATTTTAGAATATTACATGATTCCATCATCAGAAGATTTATTTAAAGATGATTTCATCTTTCAACAAGATTTAGCGTCCCCGCATACCTCGGTGTCAACTAAGAATTGGTTCCGCCAACGCAACATTAAGGTACTTCCTTGGCCACCAAATTCACCAGATATTAATCCCATCGAAAACGTATGGTGTATAATGAAGAAAAAACTTCAAGAAAATCCTCCTTCAAGTAAAACTGAGTTAGTGGCACGTATAAAGTCTATTTGGGCTAATATTGATAGAAATGTTTGTAAACACCTTGTATATAGTATGCAAGATCGATTGTACGCTGTTAAGAAAGCTAAAGGGGATGCTACAAAATATTAACTACCATTTACTTCATATTCATAAGGTAATATTGTTGCGTAAAATAAAATATTCTAATATTTTGAACCAATCTAAATTTTATTCTAATATTCTGGTGTGTTTAAGGAAGCTGTATACCTAATTTATTGTGCTGTATTTTATATTTTATAAATGTTAAAATCTTATCTAAACATTCCAGATTTAATTTATAAGAAATTTAATTGCATTTACTTAGTATAAAAAATAAATAAATGACAAATAATTTTTTCTTATTACTTTTTCTCAATTATTCTAATATTTTGAATATGAGCTGTAGTATCAAATTTGCTTTCTATGGTTACTTATGCAAGAAATCGTCTGCGTGCAAATACTTTTTTTTGCTCACTGTATATAAAATTTTTTTATAACTACATATAAAACAAACTCAAATTTCATTTTTTTCAACGGCTATACACAATTTTAATAAGATATTTAAAAATTTTGGTTCAATATTCATCAAATTTCAAGACATTTGAATGATAAGTTTTTGATTTAATAAACATTCAAAATTCGATGTTTCTAATATTAAATTATATGTTAATATTTTTATTAATATCACCTCCTAAAATTATTCTCCTAATGAGGTAATTTTTTACATAGCAATAATACTATAATACCCAAACATAAACGAATTGAATTTTGCAATTTTTATAAATTTATGAATTATGAAATTAATACTTAAAAAATAATGAGTTGAAACCTACAAATTTTTGATGCATTCGAATTTATTAAATCCTGCTTTATAAAAATCAAAAATTTCACCCAAGTAGTTTTCAAACTATGCTTAAACAACGGCCTCGATTAGTTTTGAAGAGACTTTTAAAACTATCGAGGCAATCGAGGTCTGAATATATTTGTGCACGTTTTTATAGATGTTATTAATTGTTTATAATGTGTCAAAGCAATTTCATTTTTTCTTTAGATATAAAAAATACAAGCTCCGTTGTGGGATGTGTTGGCACATTCCGAAAAAGGATGAATTTAGCCCCCGTTGCTGTTCCTGTGGTTCTTTTTATCAGTATGTTTCTCCTAGAAGATGATTTGAATTGAGTCGGTCATTTCAGGCTGGAGTTGCTTTGGGACGAAAGAACGGTTTCTAGTAAGAGATCATTGACATATCACAAGTTCTAAAGGAATATATTTTGTGTATTCCTTATAAATCATTTTGTAAAATAATGTTTTATTCTATTTATAATCTATATGCTTAAAGCAAAAATGTTGCGCAATTTTGTTATAGTTGATCTATTTAATATAAAGTGAAAATATTACTATTTTTTGTACATTTCATAAATAATGAAAATAAAATTTCATGTTAATCTTATGAAGAATGTTTCTTGAATTTAAGTTACTAGCAATCTAATAATAAAATGCTCTTTTACTGAATTATTTTTAAAGATGGCAGAATTAAAAAGTTCGTACACTTTTTAGAATTTCGGTGCAGAGTGGCAGAATTTTTTTCAGATTAAAAACTTTATCCAACATTTTTTATTTAAAATAAAAATCTTTCTGCTATTAAATATTCTTTTCTGCGAGAAAATATATGTTTGAAAATTATAGTAAAACAGCGTGTACCCGACTGTACCGTATAATCTATAATAATAAATAAAAATGAAAAATCCTGTATCAAGCACACATTTTGAAATATTTTATGTATTCTTAAGAATTTTCAATTTTTCGTATAATTTAATTATGCATACATATAATTTTAATGCACCTAACAGAGTTAAAAATCCATTGTCAATAAATGCTATCCGTATTTGGTTATGCGTGTAAAATTCATTACTTTTAAATTCACATTAGAGCTTATTTTTTGTTGATTTATCTTCGATATAAATTTTATTTAATTTCAAAAGTATTATAAACTAATTTGTGTGCAATACACCCCAACTTCAATTCTTTGTATAGAAGAAAACTAGACGTTTTCTGTTTAATTTTTAATGTTTTGGAAATTATATAGCTAACAGAGATTTTGGAAATAATGTATAAAAACTCAGTGTTGGTAGACTTTTTATGGTTTCATTATTAAAAAAAGTAGTTTTACATATCATTGATTTATTGTGCGAAATTTCATTTTACTAAAGGTATTTTCCGAGATCAAATTATTTTACTTTTTTGTACACTGGAACAATTTTGAATTACGTAAGGATCATTTGTTACTTAATGGAAGATACGATTGAGTAGCATCTTATAGGAAATATGAGAGTTTTAAGGCCAGTTTCCTCAAGATTACCAGACATATTTTGATGAAATTTACTATCCGTATTAACGAGATTATGCTCAAGATTTATGGAAGGTAGTTAATATCTACGAATAAAACTTTTTTAATTTAGAGCAAAGGCAATTTTTCAAACACTTCCTATTTTCGGAATTTTATTTTCTGAAACTAATTATTTTTCTCGACTGTCTGCTACATATCTTACATTTGTACTATACACAATTTTTTTTAGATTGAAATCAATCGAGTACTTTAAGAGTTATATGTTTTTTTAGCTGAAAAGTATTATTTTTAAAAGAGTTGTAAAACGTCTAACTTGTGTAAATCCTGTACATTTTTATCAAACACATGAATTAAAGCGTATATAAATACTTGGATAAAATTTATTTGCATATAAAAAACGAGTATAAAATATCAGAGTAAAATTAATCAGTGGGCGTGGCTTCCCACTCCTGTCTACTTTTAAGGGGTTTTTAATGATTGGTTTCTGTCGTAAAATAGATATTTCAATAGGATTTTCTCATTTACACTTATGGTGCTTCATTTATTTCTATATATAACTGTATTTCCATGCAACATTTAAGACGCAAATTAAACTCTTTCACAAGCATTCTTTTAATGAACAGATCCCAGAAGACTTTTTTTTTAAAGAACACTTTCAACACTTTGGAAAAGTATTAGTTCTATTTCGGTGAAATAGAGAAATAAAAAGTAAAAAAATTAAATTAAAAAAATCGGGAAAAATAAAAAATAGCTGTATAAATTCTGTATAAAGTTTTTAAAAATAACAAAATGTACTATGCCGAGAAGTGTTTGAATTGTGATTGCTTTTATAAGTGGCTCAAAATCATTAAAAACCTTGAAAAATCGGAAAAAAAAAATCTAAATTTTACCATTTTTCTGAAATAGAAATATTTATCTTATACTATAATGTGAGCAAAAATTGTGTGTGTGTGTGTGTCTGTGTGGGTAAATTTTATCTCAAAAACGGCTCTAACGATTTTCGCAAAAATTTGGATTTTACCATTTTCGGGCACGAGAAGACTATTGGACTAGGTCGCATGTTCGGGAAAATTCGATTACTGGGTCATTTTGGGTCATAATGGGTCAGGATAAAGCTATTTATATCTAGAGAACGGCTGGATCGATTTTAAGGAAATTTTGTACCCAATCGTTTTTTGGCACGAGAAAACTATTGGGCTGGGTCACATGTTCGAAAAATTTCGATTAGTGGGTCATTTTTGGGTCATTATGGGTCAAGCCATTTTTATCTAAAAAACGGCTCTAACGATTTTGACCAAATTTTATATTGTATCGCTTTGGATTACAAGAAGACCATTGGGTTAGGTAACATGTTCGAGAAAATTCGGTTAGTGGGTCATTTTTGGGGTCATTGTGGGTCATGCTATTTTTATCTAGAGATTTTCTCCCTCAATTTTGATTAAAAATTGCATTCTATGGTTTTCGGGCACAAGAGAAACATTGGGCTAGGTTACATGTTCGAGAAAAAAATTTATTGGGTCATTAAGGGTCTGGGTCAAACTATTTATATTTAAAGAACGGCGCGATCGATTATAACGAAATTTTGTATGTAACAGTTTTTTGACATGAGAAAACTAATGGGCTAAATCACATGTTTGAGTGATTTCGACTATCAGGGTCATTTGTGGGTCATGATGGGTCATAATGGATCATATCAAGCTATATCTAAAGAACAGGTGGATCGATTTTAACGAAATTTTGTATACAAAATTTTTTGGCACGAGAAAATCATTGGGCTAGGTCTCATGTTCGAGAAATTTCGATTAATGGGTCATAAAGGGTCTGGGTCAAGCTATTTATATTTAAAGAACGGCTGGATCGATTTTAACGAAATTTTGTATATAACATTTTTTTAACACGAGAAAACTAATGAGCTAACATGGGCTAGGTTACATGTTTGAGAAAAAATTTTAATAGGTCATATTGGGTCATTAAGGGTCTGGGTCAAGCTATTTATATTTAAAGAACGGCGTGCTCGATTTTAACGAAATTTTGTATGTAACAGTTTTTTGACATGAGAAAACTAATGGGCTCACATGTTTGAGAGATTTCGACTATAAGGATCATTTGTGAGTCATGATGGGTCATAATGGATCATGTCAAGCTATATCTAAAGAACAGGTGGATCGATTTTAACAAAATTTTGTATATAACATTTTTTAGCACGACAAAATCATTGGGCTAGGTCACACGCTCGCGAAATTTTGATTAATGGGTCATAAAGGGTCTGGGTCAAGCTATTTATATTTAAAGAACGGCTGGATCGATTTTAACGAAATTTTGTTTTTAACAATTTTTAGACACGAGAAAACTAATAGGCTAAGTCACATGTTCGAGAGATTTCGATTATAAGGGTAATTTGTGGTCATGATAGGTCATGCTAATTTTATGTAGAAAATGGCTCGTACCATTTTGACTATACTTTGTATTATATCATTTTTGGGAAAGAGGAAACCATTGGGCTATGACACATGCTCGCGAAAATTCGATTAGTGTGTCATTTTGGGTCATAATGGGTTAGGGTCATTCTAATTATATATAATAACGACTCAATCAATTTTACCTAAATTTTGTAACAAAACGTTTTTTGTCACGAGAAGACTATTGGGCTGAGTCGCACGTTAAACAAAATTATATTAGTAGGTCATTTCGCTTTATTGCTTAATGCTGTCAAGCTAATTTTACGGAAGAAATGGCTTAAACGTTTTTGATTCAATTTTACATTCTATTGTTTTTAATTACCTGAAGACCATTGAGCTAAGTCACATGCTTGATCAAATTTGATTCGTGGGTCATTTTGGATAATACGAGAATATGGCAACAATCAATAAGTATGATATTTGACAAAATATTTGAGACATTTGGCCGAAAAATCGACTATTAAGATTACGAAAGCTAAAACACGTATTTGTCGCCAAATTAAAAAATGTCTCCAAATTTGGCTATATCTGGCAAAAAAATATTGTCTTTCAGAATGTGAAGAAATTTTTTATACATTCTTCATAGGATTCGAGATGCATGGTTAAACCAATCAGAGTCGAGCTAAAACACTGATTTGGATCGATATCCTTTCGTTGTAAATTTTAAAATAAAGTAAAATTTATGAAAATGTGCATACAAACATAGTTTTCTTATTGATTGTTTTTGAAAATACTACTATTATAAATAACATGTTTTACAGTTATAATACTATATCCAGTTGAACACAAAGTTAATTTTGACCGAGTTTAGCTCGGTCACTCCTGCTAGTACTTTTTTAAATGAAGAGAGACTAAAAGAAGTTGCTTTAACTAAAATCTAAATTGAATGGGAAATTTAAAAGATGAAAACGACTTTTAAGGAAAAAAATAACAGTATTTTTTGTTAATGATGTGCATCGCTGGGAGTCTTTGAAATTTCAGAAGTTAAAAACAATTTTAGTGGATTGTGTGAAACAATGACATTTGATGCTAAAATGCCTTGCAATACATTTTTTTCCTTTCTTCATTTGACCTTTTTGATTCGTTAAAGAAAATTAGCTCCCTCTGTGTAAATTTTTGGAGATTTTCAGCGGTTATAAATATGATAATTAAGCATCCCGTGACAAAATATTATAAATAACAATTTAAAAAAATGGATATTTGGCTGGAAAAAGTCTTCTGCTTTTTTTTCTTGTTTTTGATCGGTTCCGCTACCATAATAACAATAAAAAATACATGAATGTTCATTTTGACCAAAAAGAATTTTTAATAGCTTTTATATATATCTGTATCCAAGCTTTCCTTAATATTTATTGGAAAAAAATGCCATGTTTAGTGGTAAAAAAAAAAAAAAAAAAAAAAAAAAAAAAAAAAAAAAAAAAAAAAAAAATCACACAAGAAAGCAAGCAAAATCTCATCGAAATAGTTCTTAGTTTTTTTTTTTTGTATACATTTTTAGAAATGTTTATTTTTTTTTTTTCGTAAAAAGTACTTCAACTTTGAATACATTCAAGATTTTAATAGGTGACGTAGCTCCGGTCAACAGAAGATTGTGTTGAAATGCGAACATTTTATACATCTTTATATTAGAAAGAAAAGTTTCCGTAAGGCACAAAGTGACTTCCGGCCGCCAATTTTTTCAAAGGGTTAAAATTCGTTATTTGAAAAATTGACTGTACTATTAAATAGTCCCATGGTACAATACTCTCCCCTATACTAATTAAAACGTGCCCCAAATAATGTTCCCCCCGTATACCATTATGTTATGGAATACTTTTGTGTGGACCTGTAAATTAATGATACTATTATACTTCATGTATGCATATCAATTTTATTATTAATAATAGCAAATAAAGCCTTTGTGCAAAAATGTTTAAAGATAGAAAGCCAATGATTATAAATGCACAAATAAAGTGTGAAAAGGGAGCAAACAGCTGTTTCGAATCTACTATCGAGATTCTTCATCAGTGCAAAAACTCAGCGAGATAGACAAAGCAAAACTGAGAAAAACTTTTGGCTCAGTTTTGCTTTGTCTAGCTTGCTGAGTTTTTGCACTGATGAAGAATCTCGATAGTAGATTCAAAACAGCTGTTTGCTTGCTTTTCACACTTTATTTGTGCATTTATAATCGTTGGCTTTCTATCTTTAAACAATTTTATTATGTTCGAAAGAGTGTAACATCATTAAAATGCACTTGAAATTATTTTTCCCCATTGGCCATAATGTAACGGAATATTTTAAGGTAAAAGAGAGATGTTTTCATGAAATTTGAAGTGACTCTACAAAATAATGGAAGGGTCATACATTGTAATTTTTAAATGATTCTGTTAGAGAACTTTTGCTCTGTTATAGAGGATGGACGGACTGAACCACTATAGATGCAGTATTTACATAATTACAAAAGCACCTAAAACGCTGAAAAATAGGAAATTTCGTTTAAGAAAGATGCATGGAAAGTCCGGAAAGACTCAGTCGCAATCAAAGCTCACCATTTAGCAATGTTCAATAGGGTTTTTAATTAATATCTCGGCTAATTATCATAAAATGAAAAATCTCTGCAAATCTGTACATTTGGATATGTCTTCATTTATCATCTTCTACAAATTTTCATATCGGTAAGTACAGTAAATTTTCTTAGACATTGTCAATACACAAACACCTTTCTTTTACTAATATAGATAAATATCTTAACCCTTTCACGACTTAACTCTTTGCCTTTGTTTAATTTTTAATATTTTTTCACGGGGTTTTCAAAACTTGAAAATTTCTGTAATTTATTCGCGAAAATGCTCTGATTAAATAAAGTAAACATTACAATAAAAAATAATGAAGGATTCGGAGCAACTTAAATGGCACGTAGACCGTTCGCTTGTCAAGGCAAAATAAAAAGGCGAAGATAAAAAGCAAAGCAGCAAGTTTTTAAACATAATAATTAAAAACATATATTTATTCATTTCACAAAATGTTGATGGCAAGGAAGTTTTATCAACAACAAAAATATGTAATAATCAAGTATGTAACAAATAGTGTAAATGTGTCAGCAACAGACACTTTTCCAGCAATAGACACTCTCTACAATTCTTGATTTATAAAAACATAAACAATAAATATTTAGAACGTTGTCTTTAATATCTGCCCCTTGTTTTAAAATCTGGATTATTGTTGATAAACTTAATCGAATCAACCAGGAAGCAGAAAACAGATCTCCACGTTTTTGGTATCTTTCATGAAAAAGTCACCGAGAAATCTATGAGCTTGTTTTCTTTAATATATAACTCCCTTATATTCTTGCAAAAATTGCATGTTTTTTTAATAATCATAAAAAACAATGAATTTTATATACTAGTGACTCGTTACAAAATTTCGTTTATTAAGATTTTAAAGGTCCATTTGATGGGATATTCGAACATTTTCCGAGAGTAAACATTCCCATGGGACCATTACTAAAAGTGTTATTTCTGCAATGTAATGGCGCATAATTATTCGATTTTACCGAACAGTAATCAAATTCATTTTTTATATTAAATTGTTCTTGCCAATGTAATGTGAGCAAAAATTTATTACATAGCTATTAATTAATTTCAGATGGTTGATAAAATTTGTAGAATTAAATCAGTTTAATTTTTTAGAACTCTGGTTTTTATATTTTACAATCTGGAAATCGCTGAAACCAATAAGGAAACGGGGAATAATGTTGAAAAGTATATGAAAATTTACAGTTCATCCTCCCCATTCAAATAAACACTTTTCTTTGAGTCATTCGAGTTGTTGAAAATTCTATTACTTTTTTATTTTCAACGTATGACTTGTTCGAACTATTTCTCTGGAAAATAAAATGTGATGAATATTCCTTTTACATAGAACTACATAACTTTTGTTCTATTTTAAAGTCACCATGCACTAAGGAAAAAATATACAGTGTCTCACATAAGTGATGGGACACTTGTGCTTTACAAAAGGAAACTAATCAAATAAATTAAAAAAACATGTACACATTTTTTGTGGGTGTGTTTCATACTTAAATTTAGTAAATATTATTACATAACATACATTTTGTCAAAATATTAAAATATTAATTTAATAAAAAAAAATGTTTAGAACGGAGCAAAAAATAGTTCACATAAGTGATGGGACACCATTATATATGCAACAAAAATCGTCTGAAATAAGCAATAAAAATATTTTTGGGAGTTTTATTTTTTCTTAAGAGCAATTGGCAATAATTTATAAAATCGTCTGCAGTATTTCTCTCCAGTTTGTTTTGGAATTTTTGTGTTTTTTAGCTCTGTGTAGCTATGAATGCTAAACAAAAAGAAACTTCGCCTGAAATTCGAAAATTAGTTATTAATTTGCATATTGAACGTGAAAAATCTATTAGAAAAACTGCTGAAACAGTTAACTTGAGTCGTTAAACAGTTTTCAATATCATTAAACGATATAAAAAGAATCATATGATTCAGGATAAAAGAAGACCTGGCCGACCATCAAAGCTATCCAATGGAATAAAGTGAATTATCGTTCGAAATATTAAAAAAATCCAAGAAATAGTGCTTCAAAAGTTGCTGCTGATTTACAAGCATTATATGGAATAATTGTTAATTCTGAGACTATTAGAAGGGTAATTCGATCTGCTGGATATCACGGTAGAGTAGCCAGGAAAAAATTCTTCGTAAGTGAAAAGAACAGAAGACTCAGGCTAGCTTTCGCAAAATCCAACATAAATAAGAATTCTGATTACTGGAATAAAGTTATATTTGCTGATGAGAGTAAATTTAATATATTTGGTTCTGACGGTAGAATCTTGGTGTGGAGAAAACCCAGGGAAGAATTTCGCAAACAGAACTTGGTACCAACAGTAAAACATGGTGAGAGAGGAGTTATGGTATGGGGGTGTATGTCGTCTGGTAATCTTGTTTTTATTGACAGTATAATGGATCAGTACAAGTATATTGATATTTTAAAGCAAAATTTGAAATCTTCAGCACGAAAATTGAACCTTCATAACGATTTTAAATTCTACCAGGACAATGATCCCAAGCACACTGCTCTGAACGTTAGACTCTGGCTGCTATACAGGGTGATTCCAAATTTTTTTTTACAATAAAAGAGGGGTGATAGTACACATCAAGACAAACAATATTAAATAGGAGACCAAGAGCTGTTATAGACCAAGAGCTTAAATAGAGCTGTGTTCAGAGGGTCCAAAACGTTTTCTTAAGGAGATAGCCGCCATTAAAGTTTAGGGACCAAAATTTCAAATAAACATAAAAAACGGAAAAATCGGTCGATTGATTTGAGGTTTTCACTAAAATTATTCTTTATGTCGGTATTTTCTCGAAATTAAATTATAAAGATAAATTTCAAAAAATGCCGATAGAGGGCGCTTTAGACTTTAGAGTAACGAGCAACTATTTTTTGCCGGTACGTTTTGCATCTCATTAAATGTTTTCGTAAGTTTACACTCAAACTTAAATTTTGAGATCAAAATCTGTAGTTGGGAGTGGTTAAGTAACACAAACTGAGCTGTGTTCAGAGGGTTCAAATTTCAAATGATTTAAAAAAACGGAAAAATTGGTCGATTGATTTGCGATTTTCACTAAAACTATTCTTTATTTAGGTATTTTCGTGAAAATAAATTATAAAGATAGATTTCAAAAAATGCCGATAGAGGGCGCTTTAGACTTTGGAGTAACGAACAACTATTTTTTGCATCTCTTTAAATGATTTCGGAAGCTTAGACTTAAACTTGAATTTTGACCTCAAAATCTGAATAGTAGGGAGTGGTTAAGTAGCACAAACTGAACTGTGTTCAAGGGGGAGGGGGAGGTTCAAATTTAGAGTAATTATAGAAAATGGAAAAATTGGTCGATTCGTTTGCGGTTTAAAATAAAACTATTCTTTAAGTCAGTATCTTCTTGAAAATAGTTTTTAAAGATAAATCTCAAAAAAATTCCGTCAGAGGGCGCCTTAAACTTCAGAGTAACCAAAAATTCATTTTAACCATTATTTTTTGGTTCTAATTAAATGCTTGCAAAAGCATTTTAAATGTTCTCGGAAGCTTAGATTTAAACTTAAATTTTGAGCTCAAATTCTGAATCGTTATGAGGCGTTAAGAAGCGCAAACTGAAGTGTGTTCAGGAATTGAAATTTAACCCTCTTTCCTCCTCGAACACAATTCAATTTTTCGCTACTTAAACACTCCCAACGATTCAGAATTTCAGCCCAAAATTTAAGTCTATGCATTTGAAAGCATTTAATGAGATTAAAAAAATAACAGTTAAAAATAGTTGTACGCTACTCCAAAGTCTAAGGCGCCCTCTATCGACATTTTTTGAAATTTATCTTTAAAAATTATTTTCAAGAAAGCACTGATTGATCAAGAAAACTGCTGATTTAAAAATTAGTTTTAGCAAAAACCGCAAACGAATCGACCAATTTTTTCCGTTTTTTACAGTTATTTAAAAATTGAACCCTCTGAACACAGCTAAGTTTGTCTACTTAATGACTCCCAGCTATTCATATTTTGAGCTCAAAATTAAAGTTCAAGTCTAAGCTTACGAAAGCATTTAATAAGATGCAAAAAATAACGCCAAAAAAAAGTGTTTCGTTACTCCAAAGTCTAAAGCGCCCTCTATTGTTATTTTTTGAAATTTATCTTTATAATTTATTTTCACGAAAATACCTAAATAAAGAATAGTTTTATTTTAAACCGCAAACGAATCGACCAATTTTTCCATTTTCTATAATTACTCTAAATTTGAACCTCCCCCTCCCCCTTGAACACAGTTCAGTTTGTGCTACTTAACCACTCCCTACTATTCAGATTTTGAGCTCAAAATTTAAGTTTGAGTCTAAGCTTACGAAAACATTTAATGAGATGCAAAAAATACCGGCAAAAAATAGTTGTTCGTTACTCCAAAGTCTAAAGCGCACTCTATCGGCATTTTTTGAAATTTATCTTTATAATTTAATTTCAAGAAAATGCCGACATAAAGAATAATTTTAGTGAAAACCGCAAATCAATCGACCAATTTTTCCGTTTTTTATGTTTATTTGAAATTTTGGTCCCTAAACTTTAATGGCGGCTATTTCCTTAGGAAAACGTTTTGGACCCTTGGTCTCCTATTTAATATTGTTTGTCTTGATGTGTACTATCACCCCTCTTTTATTGTAAAAAAAAAAAATTTGGAATCACCCTGTATAACTGTCCTGAAATAATAAAAACACCACCACAATCTCCAGACTTAAATCCCATAGAGAATACTTGGCAAGAATTGGAATCAAGAATTCGCAAACACACCATTTCTTCAAAACAACAACTAAAATCGGTGCTTCAAGAAGAATGGGGTAAAATCACTCCAGCAATCACAAAAAAATTAGTCGAATCCATCCCAAAAAGATTAAATCATGTTTTAAAAGTAAAAGGAAATCCAACAAAATGTTAAAACCTTTTAAAAAGTAAAATTTTTGGATAAATATTTGATGGAAAAGTAAGTGTCCCATCACTTATGTGAGCCATTTTTTGCTCCGTTCTGAACAATTGTATTTTTACTAAATTAATATTTTAATATTTTGACAAAATGTATGTTATGTAATAATTGTCACTAACTTTAAATATGAAACACACCCAAAAAATTTTTGCACAGGTTTGTTTATTTATTTTATTGCAGTTTCTTTTTATAAAGCACAAGTGTCCCATCAATTTTGTGAGACACTGTAGGCGCATTTTTTGTGCTTTGGAAGTTTTAAAAGTTAGATATATGTTTCCTTATGCAACTACAATGTTATGCTTCTTGTATGTATCTATATTATAAATGTAGAATTACAAGAAATTGTTTACAAAGTATCGTCTGCCATATTTACTTCCATATTAACTTAGCGAATATGTTTATTGGAATGACTTATAAAACGTTAGAGTGAAAAGCGAAAAATACTTACTAGAAATCTCCAGTATTGTGGTAACTAAATTGGTATTTAAAATTTAATAGGGAATTTTAAAGACTTACACACTTTTTTCATATTTTTTTTAAAGCAATTTTATAAAGTTATATGCTAACCAAATTATCGTACGACCAGTTAACGCTTTTCTAAGTGACAGAATTCTTTCAACTGTTGCCAACAATATACATATTTGGAAAATAATTTTATAAATTTCAATAGATTCATGGTATTAATAATAATTATATTTTTGTACATATTTCCTCTCCTAGTTTTTATTTATTTAATTTTTTTGAAAGTTTCAAGCATAGTTATTTTGAAAATCTACAATAAATTAAAATTTAATTTGCATAAAGTTATCTTTACAGTAATAGTTTATCATCGTGTAATCATTTGGTTAATTATTAGGACGATAAATTATGGTATGGGACTGTGCCAAAGTGTAAAGAGGAAAAACAGAGGTGCAGTATGCCGTAAAAACGGTTTGCAATATGAATCTAGTTATTGCTCAGACTTAAATGCCTTTATTTGCCCCCCCCCCCCCAAAAAAAAACGAGTCCACTGTAAAAAAATTTCCCGTTAAATAACGGAAATAGTACTGGTAATCTAGACGCCAGTACTTTTTCCGTTATTTAACGAAAAAAAATCTGTTTTTTTCAGAAGTTTTTCCGTTTTTTTACAAAATATTTCCGTTTTTTCATTTTTTTTTAATATAAAAATTTTCGCCTGAAAGCCAAAAAAGAATTTTCAAGGACAAACTGGCTTTTTAGGTGCGTTCGTAATTATGTAAATACGTAGCACTTATTGTTGTCGCTCAGTCCGTCCGTCCGTCTGTCTGTCTGTCCGTCTGTCCGCATATAACAACGCAAAAACTACCCAACCGAATCGTTTGAAATTTAAAATACATAATTATTACATAATTTTGTCGAGTCATTTCAAATTTTATGAAAATCGGATGGACAGATCAATTACAGGGACATTCAAAGGGATTCCGTTACATTACGGTCAATAGGGAAAAAAGTTTTAAATGCATTTTAATCCTTTGAAATTTAAAACATATAATTATTGCGTAATTTAGTCGAATCATTTCAAATTTTACGAAAACCGGATGGACAGATCAATTACAGGGACATTCAAAAGGATTCCGTTACACTACGGTCAATAGGGAAAAAAGTTTTAAATGCATTTTAATCGTTTGAAATTTAAAACATATAATTATTGCGTAATTTAGTCGAGTCATTTCAAATGTTATGAAAATCGGATGCATAGATCAATTACAGGGACTATCAAAAGGATTCCGTTACATTACGGTCAATGGGGAAAAAGTTTCAAATGCATTTTAATGATGTTACACTCACTCGAACATAATAGAATTGGCATGAATCTATGAAATATATACTAAAAAATGCATTCTGTACAATCTGTGATGCAAAGAATTTTTATTATTAAATTACAGGGCCACAGAAAAGTATTCCACTATATAATGCTATACGGGGAAACATGGTTTGGTACGTGTTTTAATTATATTCAACTATTTCACATTTTATGAATAAGATATACGTTGCTGAGGTGTAATAAAAATTAATTCCTGCATATTTACAGAAACTTAAAAATTTCGACTACTGTACTGTATTCAAAGTACGCTCTACTATATCAGCAAGATCTGAATATTTTTAAAACTTCGTTATCATACGAACGCACCTCATTTGCTATGTTCTCGTGCAATTTCCAACTTGTTTATTCTTTAGACAAAGACACATCAGATTAGAACACATACATTTATTTTAAACGACAGTGAATAAATGTCACTTACCCTCGATGGGGATCGAACCTAGCACCTGTCCCATGGCAGCTTGCAGTAGTGTAATACCATTACGCCATAGTTACGCATACAGTGCTTGCAAATATCTTTACTTATTTCGAATGATTTTATAAAGCAAAGGCCTTATGTTGAACGCGGCATTAATTTTTGTTGATAATTATTTTCTATATGAGTGTACAGTTCTAAATGTTTAACAGATTTTATTTCCATAATTTCGAATATTTAGTTTTAAATTTCAGTTCGATAAAAAATAAATTTTAGATTTTAAAATATTGCATGTATTAAGAGTTGAATGCATTAAAAAGTTTTGTTTTTTTTCATTTTAAGGAGATTTTTAAAAGTTTATTGTAATATTATTCATATTTATTTACTTATTTATTTTTCAAAGGATATTCTTACAGTAATATTAAAATATATTGAAATTAAAATTATTTTATTAATATTTTACTATTACTTTTATTAAAATATATTAAAATTAAAAGTAGAACTTTTTTCCATTATCCTACGCACATTTTAAAAAACTTGCTATAAATGTGTTAAACATTGTTTAAAAATGATAATGGAAAGAAACTAACTGAAAATAAACTAACTAATCTCAAACTTAAAAGGGATCAATAAAATTTTATAATTTTTATTATTTTTTTAATATTGTTAAAATATATTTGATTTATATTATTAAAACAGAAAGAAATAAAGAAAATTATTATATAAAGTTGTTCATAAAACAACTTTATAATGTTTTTCTATCCCAGATTTAGATGGCGACACTGGAGTTATTTATGGAATTTATGCTGTTTTAATACGGAACTCTTCTGTTTTCAGAAAATTTTACGGAAAACTTGCTGTTTTTATAATTTCAAAATATCAATAAAGGAAATTCTGCTGTTTTTTCTGAAAAACGGAACTATTCCGTAGAATTTTACGGAACAATTTCTGTATATTAACGGATATTTTTTACATTGTAGAAGAGGAAACCGTGACATCACACGTGGATTTTTTTTCTAAATGAAAGTAACCTTCTGATGTTTAAAGCTACTATCCTAATTAGCGAAGGCACACGTGAGCTAATTTTAAACCGACGGGGAGGTCATTTTGTAATATTTCGTTTGCATTTTGACATTTTTAAATATTTATTTTTATTTTTTTGCATTGAAAAGCTGAGGTTCCTCTCTACATCGCTTCCTCCTTTTTAACTTATTGATTTTGGCTGTACATTTAGGAATGTCCAATTTTTCTCCAAAGAATTCTTCATGAGCCCTTCCATGGAGCGGGTTGGGGGGGGGATGAGTACAAGAAGCCATTATTACTATTGAATGCATTACGTTTAAAAAATATATCTTTAAATACAAGCTATTTCTTTAAAGTGTTAGTTGATGTAATTTTTTCCATATGTAATAGTGATATTTTACTAACTTTTTTTTCTTCGAATCAATGAAGTATACAAATAGCAAATATATAATCATATCTATATATCGTTGGAAACGAACAAAAAAAATCAAACATTTTTAGAAAGAACATTTTCGGTTGGGCGAGGCGTGATATGATAAAGTATTATATCGTAAAAAGGTTTGTATGATATCATATTATCAATATTACAAATAAATTGATAACGTTATACATACGATATGGGCAAGGATGAGCGGTCACTTGCAGTTTTAGCCATTTTATTAAATAGCTAGAAAAATAAATGTGGAATTATCTTGAAACTTCAGGCGTGTAAACAGAATAATTATTATGAGTCATATATTTTCGTGATTCGTTTTACTTGAAATCCCTTAGATGATCGTCAACAAATTAAAAAAGAATGGATATCTTTTGATTAAACTTGTAAACACTGATGTAGAAAAAGCATTCAAACTCCTGAAATCTATTGTTCCCAAAACGGCGCAAAAGGATGGGAGGATGTATCCAATATAGTTTTATACACTATCCTGTGCCCTAACACAATCGCATGCTTTCGCAAAAAAGAAGAAACCTTTTAGGTATCAGATTTAAATACAAAATATAAGGAAATGCTACTTTAGAATGTTTAAATATAACCAGATCATTGTAATTTACAGAAAAAATAATAGCCGACTGATGCTAACAATTTTGGTCCCTGTTCCATGTGATTATGTTGTTTGGGTAGAATGAGGACATTTATATTTGAGCGATAATGTGCATCACATTGCAAACCGATGTTACAGCATACTGCATCTCCTTCTATCTCTTTTTTCCATAACTTTAATCCTTCTGAGTGGTATATGTTTAAATGTTAATGGGTGATGCTCAAATAACCAAGGAAAGAATATTGACATTTAATTTATTAAATAGAAATTTATTTCTCCATTTAAATTATTAAGTATAAAAATATTATATATTAAAAAATATTGTATCATACCTTCAATATTGAGTAGAATTTTAATATTTTTAAATGCCTACAGCTTTACCCAAAAACGTTCAGAGCATTTTAATACAATTTTACTCTAAGAAATCAACATGATGTCCTTTTCCAATTTCCCGATTAATCCGTTTTTCGCTCCTGCACGTGATTAAACAAGTGATTAAAAAAAATGTGAACTGAAAATGTAAAAATCGTCTGCAGATTCCAGATATATTAAAATAAAAATAAATATACACCGCTTTTTATTATTGTACACTATTTTGCTATTTTATTATTACTTTCTATTATTATTAAATTTTTTAGTTATTATTATTCTCTATATTTCCGTGATTTTTTATGACTATGTTTTTCACCTTCACTCTATATTTTTCTGACTGAGTTGTTCTCGTGTGTTATTAGCTGTTTCTTCCTGCCTTCTTATTAGTTTTTTCCTTATCCTGATCTTTCATTTATCTTTTATTTCAATCTTTCATCTGCTTCCAAAGTAGAAGTGTGTTTCGTTATTACCTGATGAAGAAAGATTTGGTCCATTAGAAAAACCTAGTATATTTATGTATTTTTTAATGGCATTTCAAGAATATATTTTAGTTCTTATTCTTTCAATCTAATTTATACTAGATTAATGGATCTTTATAGTAAGAAATATATCTTACTTATAGTTGAAATATTCTGCGATAATTTTCATATTTAAACAAATATATAAAAAATAAGAATTAAAACAAAACTTAAAATTGTCTTTCCTAATTTAATAAATTTATTTAAAATATAAATTAAGTACTTTGATTAATTAAATATTTAATTAAATTAATCTTATCAGAAAAAACAATCGAACTGGGAAAAAATGTATTTTATTTGGCTGATCTGCTATTTTTTTTAAGTTGTTTGCTGAGTTTCCTGTTTATGATAAAGTTTGTAATTATGTTTCAAGGTTTTCTTAGATAATATAAGAATTGTTAATTGTACCTGAACCGTTCTCGAAAATTCTTTTTAAAGTCAACCTGAAATCTGACCGATCCCGGCATTTTTCAGTCCAAATGGAAAAAAAATAATTCATACTTCAATATAATTATGGAAAAACCATCTACAATTATCTATCTGTCATCAATTTTATATTGAAAAATGAGCAAATATACAGACTCAGTGAAATGTTTAAATATACAGTTATTTCCATCTTAAGAGATTAAATTTGATGTAATTAAATGTTACCATGCATTTTATAAATAAAAAACTAGCAGATGTATTTTTCTAACTAATCATTATATTTTCTTAAACATATTACTATACTGAAAGAAATATTCTTTAAGTCCTATTAATGATTTAATATAACTGCCAATCATTTGAATCTTTTTATGATGCAATATGACTGTAAATATTTTTTCCTTTCAATTAGTTGCTCTTTCTCTAATTGGCCCTTGTAACTAAATTTTTAATAAATGCTAATTTAGAATTTTCTAAAGTGCAAAAAAAAAAAAAAATTCTCGTCTAGATATTTGTCAAAAAACCTAGAATAAAAAATTTCCAGTGCGTATTAAAATGCATTGTACTTTTTTATTTTGTTAGAAGGTGATTCTAGGATAGATGGCCATAGTTTTTAAAGATTCAAAGAAAAAATTCTTAGAATGCAAATACAAGAAATATTTATGTATTTTTAAAATTCTTATACATATACTTATCATATTTTGGACAAAACATAATTAAATATCGAGAACAAAGCGTGGAAAACAAAACTGAAATTAAAATGACAAGATGGCCATCTCTCCTTCAAGCCGATGAGTGTTAGCCATTCAATATAAGAAAAAAAAATAAGTTAAACTAACAAAAAATAACACTTTTCATGTAGTTAATCATGAAAAACACAGAATATTGTGCAGATGTAATTACATCGCGGAAAATAGTTAAATAAAATTCGAATAAATAAAATTTGAAGTATAATTTCAATTCTTTAATTTCCGTAAAATTTTATCACATTTGTGACAAAGATCTTGATAGTTTGTACACGTTTGATTGAACCACTTCTGGCACCTTATGCATTTGTATCAAGTAATTCCTTTTGTTTGTAGTATTATATTCTTCTCCGCAATTAACTCAGTGATCCTCACTCAGTTCTATTACCTCGAAGTCTGCAGAATATGATAATTTCAAATGTGTATTTAATGTTCTTCGCTGCTTGAAGTGTCATGTATTTTTTTCTCGCATTTATTTTAGATATTTTAACGGTTTTAAATTTATTTATCAACTTTACCTGATTCTGGGATGAACGTTTCTGATGTTTTTCAGTATCTTCTAAATCAAAAAATACATCGTTAGGTCTATTGTACACTTCTAGTCACATAAAATGCAACACTTAGAAGGACCAGAGATATCAGCAGAATTTATAGGGCAGATAACATGTTGTACAAAGATCAAACGATTAAAATCACAATTTCTTGTGACGTGTGAATAATGACAAAATTATAAAATTAATGTAGTCGCCATAGTTGGTTATAACCGCTGCCACATCCCCGGCATAGAACCACAGAGGCTTTGGATGTCTTCCTGGGGTAAAGCAGTTCATGTGGTTTCCACATATTTCCAAAGTTTATTTGATGTAGCAGCGGGTGGTGTATCCAGTCCAGTCGTTGAGCAAGCATGGACCACACGTTTTCGATTGGCGATAGATCGGTAGAACAAACAGGCCAAGGAATCAATTCAATCTGATAGGTAAAGAAGAACTCTTGAACAATGTTTGCCCATGTGGACGCATATTATCCTGTTGGAATATGGCTGATGGCAAGCACTGAATGTATGGGAGGATTACGGACTCCAACACCTCAGAGATGTAGAGATGACTGTTCCGTGTACTGGCAATGCGTATTAGAAAGGGTGACAATACATGATACCGGGTTTATGACCAGTGTGACGATGCATAACGCAACATTTCAGAAGCCTTTCAAGACGGTGTCACCAAACACGAATTCAACCATCGTGATTTGCAGGCAGAAGCGGGTATCACCAGTAAACACAATGGCATTCCATTCCGCTGTCCATGCCCGCCATTTCTTTACTATTAGCGGCGCAAACACCCGTGCTTCCCAATCAAGGATAAACGAAGCAATGGACGCCTTGCGGACATTCCACTCTGCTGTATACAAAATGGTACAAGGATGGATTTTCATCAAATTTCAGATTCAGTTAGAATTTGAAATAAGTTGTTGCAGATTAGATTTGGCGTAAATTACCTAACCGGTGAAGCTGCTATGTTTAATTTTTCGGGAGGTACAAACATATATGAGGCAGAAGAAAGTTTTGATTGCCACACCCAACTAGTTTACAAATATTTTTTTTTAAATTATTTTTTGCATGATTTGGTAACATGTTTAGGAGTAACGTATTTTAGAAAATTTGAATTTTATACATAATTGCTACTATTCATCGGAAGTTTTGCCCATATAATTTTTTGAAATTTATAAACTAGCATTACACTTTTTTTTAGTACTTCATTTAATGTTAAATCTTCATGCTTTATGATATTTAGCTACATTGTAAATAAAATAATAAAACGGAATTCATAAATTAAATATCAAAGATGAAATTAAAAAAGAATTTATGTAGTAATAAAAATAAAAAAATTCAAATAATGTTTTCCGTTATTTCTCAAAAGAAACTATGCAAATTTTAATTGATTTTAATCAAAGAGATTTATAACGAACATAAATGAAATTCCACTCTCCTTATTACATTTATACAGATATATCATTTTGTCGAAAAGCTAAAGTATAATATATTTGTTCTTTGTTTTATTTGCCAAAGTGGAATACGATTTCAGTAATGGACAAATTAAACAATGCAAACAATTACACACGCGGTGGCATGTGCAATTGACCTAACACATTTATTTCCCCGCTTGCTTTGATTTGATAGTAGAAAGGAGACCATACACAATCTCAGTGTTACAGAATTATATTAGTCATAGTCACGAAATATCAACTATAAACATAATTGGAATATCCATTAATACCGCATTTAAACGAATGAGAATAGATGATTATGTTAAGATTGGTGTACAGAATGATTTGTATTAAAGAATAAGTATATTATTACGCAACAACTGATTGTATATTTAAATGAATTGGGATATTCAAACAAATATCTTTCAATTTTGCCACAAATATGTTGATGTTTACAGTATTGTCTAAGGCTCATAGTTATTGTTTGGTTAATAGTTTCAGTTCTCTTTTGTAGAACAGTGATACTAAAAGGCATTTATATGTTTCATTTTAAGTTTTATTCTCAGATATTTACAGAAATAATTATCAAAGCCAGATAATAATTCTTTCATATAGACATTTGAAAGTCCTATACTATTGATATATAAAATGAGATCTCAAACAATTGGAATATGTTTTGAAATTCTTGCAAATAATTTATTAACCATTTGGAAAATGGTTGTTACGTTCGGTTGAAAATGGACCTTGTGGTGTCCGCATTTTATTATTTTTTAAAAGCTATTTACAAGACTTTGTGATGTTCGCATTTCATTTATTTTTTTAAACCATTTTAACAAAATTCTTTACTTTTTTATTTGAAGAAGCATACGAGATGCATACAATTGATGTTAATAAAGAAAAAAGTAACAAAATAAGTAGATTCCAATTACCGGTTATCGAAAAAGCCATATCGAAAGAAAGACGTCGTATAAAAAATCGTCTTAGAATACAAAAATTGTAGTATTTTAATGATTATTGAGATCATGAAAAGCGATTGCGAAATGAACGAGGATCACGAAGAAGGAAACAATCAAATATTGAACCGTATGATTATAAAGATATATAAGTCAGTCATAAAAATCACATAATGTGTTTCAAATTGATTAGAATTTAGTAGATTTCATTTTTCAAATGGTATTGTAATTTGTCAAATCACATTTAAAAAAACAGAATACTGTCCAATTAAACTGATGGCATTGAGCTCACTAATTGTATAATACAACGTTTTATTTTCAAATATGACATTCGAAAAATAAATTCAGGGGGGATAGCCCCCCAATTTCCCTTTTTATACTTAATCATTGAATCCCCAAAACTAATCAGGGATACGCCTTATTATATAATAAACCTATAAAGAAAATTCAAAGCAAGTCGTGTAAATGTGCTAAAAACCCATTTATATAATTTAAGAAGAGTAATCCTCCGTTCCCTCCTTTATACTTAACGACTAAACCTTCAAAACTATTCGGAGATTCGTCTAGAAAAAACTTACATCCAAATTTAAAAGCAAATCGGATAATTCTGCATATAAACACATTTATCTAATTTAAGGGAGGTAATACCCCCTATTTGTTATACTTAACAAAACAACCTCTCAACTAATATCAGGGCACTAAATTAAGAGAGGTATTCCCCATCCGCCCTTTTATACTTATTCAATAAATACCCAATACTAATCACAGAGACGCCTCATCAGAATGATCTTATAACTAAAATTTGCATGATGATATTTCAGCATGACCGATCTATCGAAAGGTCCCAAATAAAAAACTATTTATCTAAATTAAAGGGGGTGGGGTTAGCCCCCGTGTCCCTCTTATAATTATCCAGTGAACTTCCAAAACTAATCACGGAGATCTGATCAGAATGATCCTATGTCTAAAATTTGAATGAACTCTAATGATTCTGCATGAAAAGCCCTTTATCTAAATTAAGGGGGAGATTAGTCCCCGTTCTCTTTTCATTATTTTTATTCTATGAATTTCCAAAATTAATCATCGAAACGCCACAACAGAGGGATCCTTTATCTAAAATTTGAATGAAATCAGATAATTCTGCATGAAAAATTCATTTATATAAATTAAAAGGAAGGGTATTAGCTCCTGCCCCCCCCCCTCCCTTATACACATCGAATGAATTTTTAAAACTAATCAGGGAGGCGCCTTATTAGAATAACCTATATCCAAAATTTTAATGAAATCGTACAAATTCTGCATGAAAAGACCATTTATATAAATTAATGGAAGGAGTATTAGGCCCCATTCCCCCTTATACTTATCGAATGAACGTCAAAAACTAATCAGGGCAACGCCTTATCAGAATTAACCTATATCCAAAATTTTAATGAAATTTTATAATTCTGCATGAAAAGACCATTTACATAAATTAATGGAAAGAGTATTAGCGCCCGTTCCCTGTCTTATACTTATCGAAAGAACTCCCAAAACTATTCAGGGAAGCGCCCTATCATAATAAATCTATATCCAAAATTTGGTGTAAATCGAATATTTTTATCATGAGTTATCGCGTTACATACATACGTACGTATATACATATATACATATAGAATGGGCGGGCACATAAGTTCTCAGATTTTGATAGCCTGTGAGCTAATAAATGTAAAATTTAATGAATGTTACAATTATATTTTTTCATGTTAAAATATCACTTCATTACATTAATGAAAAATTATACACTTATATCAATGGTCGAGTAATATATTTTTTAATTATATGATTAAAAATTTTTCTACACTATTTAAACTATCCATTTAAAATGAGAACCCGAATATACCCATTTCTTCTTGAAGACGCATTTAAAATTTGACAACTCTCTGGGAATTATGGACATGCAGGTTGCGTAAATAAGTCCATTTATCCGGAGAAAACTTTTGAACAGATAAAGTGACAATTTTGGAACAAGTGTATACCTATAATAAAACCTACTATGATATGACCATAGAACTATTAAGAAAGAAGAACTGATATATCTTGAAAATAGAGAAACTTCAACTTTAACCGCTTTTACAGGGATACGTTACTATCGCGGCGAATTTCCACCAATGAAATTATGCAGAAAATTTCTCTTTATTTAAACAGCTCATTAATCGAAATCTTAAATAAAAAGTCCTTTAGGCAATGCCGGGAGGAAGAGGTAGCTTTCATATACTTATTTATTTATTTTAAATTAAGTTATATAAATCAAATATTCGAAGCTCATAATAGTGGAACGCGATTATATAAGACTGAATACTAGTTTTTGTCAATACTGAATATTAATAAGAATTTTTAGAAATTAGTCATCTTTTATTCAATCTGGTTTTGTTTTAAGCGATTAATAGGGTCGCCAAATTCCACGATATCCATTTTAATGGATAATGGATAAAAAAAAAAAAAAAAAAAAAAAAAAAAAACCAATGAGCTTGATCGAAATTTTAATTGATGTGAACATGCACACTCACAGCGGAATCGATTAATATATACGAGTGCTGTCGCGGGCAAATTGACTTTAAAAAAAAAAAATGTCACTCACATTAGAAATTCAAACTGCTATATCCCAGGCGTTTTTCAAGGTAAAGACAAAGCAAAAAATATTCCGGAATTCATTATTAAGATAAATAGATTAGAAATAACCTTTTTTCAATTTCTAATTTTTTGTTTATACATCATTATACATTTAAAAGATTTTTGACAAATTTAAACGGCCGCCATTTTGGAACAAGATGACGAATAAAATTGGCCCTTGAACTCGATCAAGTCATTGGTATGTACCATGAACACACGGAGTTATATCGAAATCAGTTTATAAATATGTGTATTAACGCGTGACAAATTTCAGACCGTTTCAAAATATCAATCACACTGGAAATTGAAAGTGTTAAAACTCAGCCATTTTTCAAGATATAGATGAAACAAAAAATGCTCTGGAATCTTTGTATCAAGGTCGAAACAATAAAGAAAAATCTTTTTCAATTTCTTACATTTTGCAGCTAATTTTAAAATTTAAATTAAAAAAAAATATTCCGCCATTCAGAAACAAGACTGCGGTTGGACCTGGCCAACGAACTCGGTCCAGGAATCAGTATGTCCTGTCTATGCACCCAGTTTCATCCAAATCGGTGTATATTTACGCGTGTTGTCACGTGCCGAAAACCAGATCATTTCAAAATGTGAGCAACACTAGAAATTAAAAGTACCATAACTCAGACATTTTTTAAGATACAGACGAAACAAAAAAAATGCTTTGGAATCTTTGTATCAAGGTCAAATGCATAAAAGAAAAATATTTTCAATTTCTCAGTTTTTTGAAACAAGATGGCGGATGGAACTCGTTAACGAACTCGGTCCAGGCTTTATTATGTACTATGTACACACCAAGTTACATCCAAATCGATTTATAAATACGATTTTTATCACGTGACAAAAATCAAATCGTTTCAGAGTGGCAGCCATAAGAAAAATTCAAAGTGCTGTAACTCAATCATTTTTAAGATATAGACAAAGTAGAACGTGTTCAAGAATTGGTGTTTTAAGATCTAACACATAAAATAAAAACATTTTTCAACTTTTAATTTTTTCGCATTTAATTTTAAATTTTAAATTTTAAATTTTTTTAAATGGCCGCCATTTTGAAACAAGATTTCGGATGATGCTGGCCAACGAACTCGGTCGAAATATTTGTATATACTATCTACATATCAAGTTTCATTCAAATCGGTTCATAAATACGTTATTTATAGCATGACAAAAATCAGGTCGTTTAAAATGTCAGCCATACGAAAAATTCAAAGTGCTTTAACTCAATCATTTTTTAAGATATAGACAAAGTATCATAAAAAGTGTTCTGGATATGGTGTTTTAAGTTCTAACACATAAAATAAAAATATTTTTCAACGTTTAATTTTTTCGTATTTAATTTTAAATTTTATTTTTTTAAGCATATTTAAATGGCCGCCATTTTGAAACAAGATGCCGGATAATACTGGCCACCGAACTCGGTCGAAATATTTTTATTTATTATGTACATACCAAGTTTCATTCAAATCGGTTCATAAATAAGTTAGTTATAGCATGACAAAAATCAGATCGTTTCAAAATGTCAGCCATAAGAAAAATTCAAAGTGCTATAACTCAATCATTTTTTAAGATATAGATAAAGTAAACTGTGTTCTGGAATTAGTGTTTTAAGATCTAACACATAAAAAAAAATATTTTTCAACTTTTAATTTTTTCACATTTAATTTTAAATTTATAATTTTTTTAAAAATTTTAAATGGCCGCCATTTTGAAACAAGATGGCGGATGATGCAGGCCAACGAACTCGGTCGAGATATTTGTATGTATTATGTACATACCAAGTTTCATTCAAATCGGTTCATAAATACGTTAGTTATAGTATGACAAAAACCAGATCGTTTCAAAATGTCAGCCATAAGAAAAATTCAAAGTGCTATAACTCAATCATTTTTTAAGATATAGATGAAGTAAACTGTGTTCTGGAATTAGTGTTTTAAGATCTAACACATAAAAAAAATATTTTTCAACTTTTAATTTTTTCACATTTAATTTTAAATTTTAAATTTTTTTAAAAATTTTAAATGGCCGCCATTTTGAAACAAGATGGCGGATGATGCTGGCCAACGAACTCGGTCAAGATATTTGTATGTACTACGTACATACCAAGTTTCATTCAAATCGGTTCATAAATACGTTAGTTATCGCATGACAAATATCAGATATACATATATATATATGTCAACATTTGAACGGAGGGTGGTTTTGGGGTCTGAGAGTCATGATCGGTGAAAATATACCAAAATTTTCAGGATGTGTTATCCTCCGGACGGCTGCAATAGGTAGCTTTTTACTTTTTGTAATGAAAGCTACCTAAAAGTAATGGCGAAAGCAGATATTCACTTTTATTGGTAAGGGTTTACTCCTGTAGTTATAGTTCTGCCACATTGTGACAACCAAGTCAATCCGCTGTTGGTGTCAGCAAAAAGGTTATAAATCCTCGTCAAACTGATATCAGTAAAAAAGAAATAGAATTTTTTTTACCACATATGTCAGAGAGATTTCTAATCAATAAGGCTATAAAATTAGGCGAAATTTTCTATTTAAGTTTACTGTTGGATGATTTCACATCCAGTAATAAAAAAATGTTATTAATTAATAATAACAATTAGTAATAATTAAATGAAACAGCTGTCATCTTGTGACAACCAGCTCAGTTACTTCACTCGATTCGGGTTCTAATTTTAAATGGATAATTTAATTAGTGTAGAAATATTTTTAATCATATAATTAAAAAATATGTTATTCGGCCAATGTGTATAATTTTTCATTAATGCACTGGAGTAGTACTTTAACATAAAAAAATAGACAATAGACTATATAACTCCACTGATATGACTATGCATTAACATATGAGAATAAATTTAGCATTCCTACTTGTAAAATTTGAAAGTTATCGATTCTATCTCAAAAACTGTGAAAAAAAAATTTAATTCCAAAAGAATAGACCGTATTCGATTTAGTATACAACGGAGTCTTACATGCACAAATAACTTTAAAATTCCTGAAAGGTTAATTTTTTCATGAATAATCACCAGTTTAAAAATGCTACTAATTGCTTTTAGAAGTGTGGGATTATAAGGAAGATACATGTTTAATATTAAAACCAACAAATGTCACCATAGTACAATTTATTTTAAGGCACGAGATCTTTCAATTTGTCGGAGGAATAAAAAACATCGCATTACTTAAAACACCAAAACACATGTATTATGCAGTAAGATGTTTTCCTCTTACTGCATAAAGTACACATTCTTAACTATATTATCCAGAAAAAAAAATTGCTGTATATGCAAAATGTTTAAATTTTTAATTTAAAAATTCATCTCAAAAAATGCGTTAATTTAAATACTTAAGTGCTGCTCGCTTGGTAAAATTCTAAATTATACATATAGAAAACAATTTTTGGACAAAATAAAATCATAACACTTCTAAATTAAAGCAAAAACTGTTTGTTTATACAAACAGATTTGTTAAAATTTAATTTTAACACAATAAATAAATACATATGTGATTTCATTTTTTCAATGTTTTGCAAGTGAGAAGAATAAATAATTAAAATATGTGATCATTTTTAGTTTTAGCATGTAAACTACAAAGAAAGGCATATTTGGTTATTTTTTCAGAGCTATTGGTTACACAGTTTAATTGAAAATTTACTAATCTCAGAAAACGCATTTTAAAGTTTTAATATTTATAGACCTTCAGTAATTCTCAACGTTTTTAAATGATCATAACTCAAGAAATAATGATGATTTTTCAATGGGTTTTCTATATATTGTTGAGGAAATTTAACATATTCAGAATAATAATAATAACAAAACTGATTTTTTGAGAGTTTAAAGTCCTTTAATAAGGAAACCAAATTAAGAATGCATAAACTGTTTACTATCTAAATAACTATTATGAGAATGTGAGCACCGTAATACTTACCCATTATGGATATACATAATATAAATATGAAAATTAAACGTGTAAATTATTTACGAAATGCATTGCAATTCTAAACTAAAATTTAAACCGATATTTGAATATTTTAATACATAATAATGCTCTATTACTAAATTACGGATACTAATTGATTATCTCGTTGACTAATTTTGATAAATTATTTAAATCACCGTACTACCCGTAAATTTATACCAATTGCCTAATTTGTATTTTAAACAACGATAAAACAAATGAATTATTAAAAGAGTAATTAAAATACAAATAAAACGACGAATAAAAACTGCTTAATGACATAACAAAAACGTGTAACGTGTTTAATATCAAGTGAATGTGATATTTACAATAGACAAATATGGACATTGGCAATTTTTGGCTACCTCTCATAGTTGTGAGATAGGAATAGTAGATTGTATTAGGGGCGCTGCAATCACCCTCTGTTGTGTTTGTCATTTTTACTGTAGTATGAAACTTGATACACAAGCCGACCCAGTGGCGTGGTTGGTAGTGGCATCTGCTGCCACACCGCAGATTCCCGGTTCGAATCCGGGTTCGGGCATGGATGGTGTGTTGTCCCTTTCAAGTGTAATAAATGTATGTAATGGATATCTGTTATAAAAATTGTTCTGTATTGTCTCTGTTCTGTGTATTATGGATCAATCGAGGCCGACAGCCATTGTAGCTATAGGCCTCAAAGCACTGTCAATTCAAAGTTGATACACAATTCTGTCTTTACCCGTCCAAGTGAAATGAAATAGAATTTTTGAATCTAAAAGCTAGAGAAACTTCTAGTCGCTTTACAATATATGAGGTCTTTTAGTGAAATGCCATCAATTTAAATTAAAATATAAATTTTCCACCAAAAATTTCTTTTACTGATGTTACAGTGAAAAGTGATGTATCAATATTTCGGAAAAGGTCTACATTTTTCTATAAAAACAATTTCTCAAATTATTCAAGTTGATTGTTTAAAAATTGGTATCGATAGAGTGTTCACTGATTTTAAAAGAAATACTGTAATGATATAAAATGAGCATTACATCCTTACATTTTCATTACTGCAGTGCGCTCCAATTTCTATATCTCCATACAAATTACACAGCATTTGTTTCAACAGAGATTTATAATTAATAAAATACTATTTTCGTTAATATAAATAGAACTTTAAAGAACTGGGGAACACCAGTTGATATTTCCGTGATATTTCAGAACTTTTTTGTGGGATTGAATAACAAAATGAATTATTGAGAAGAGGAGAGTTTCAAAATATCAAATTGTGCCTGCAGAGTGCATCGCAATTTTTTTCATAAACGATTTTTTCTATATCGTCTTTGGCTTTCATGTAAGCCAGAACTTATGCATAAGGATTATCAGATGGACATTGTACCTAGTATTACTAAGCATAAAAAACAAATCGTAATGAATTAATATTTCATATAATGATTATGGCTCAAAAATAAATATATCTTTAAAAATTATGACACTAAAATATTTTTTCTCATGAAAATGGCCTTAAAACGCTCGTAAAAATTTGAAAAATGAAAATATTACAAAAAATTAAACCCTTCGTAGTGCCATACAGATGATTAATTTCTGAAAACAACAATAACCAAATTACAAATTCATGGTTCTCACGAAATTCAGTGAAGTGGCCAGGTAAGAAAATTCCTTTTGTAAAATATCTGATTAAAGTTTATAGCTTGGTATAGCAGCATACTTTTCGGTGTAACTTTTGTAACAATGCGCATTTGAAAAAGTCGTTTTTGGTTTATATTATAACTATTATAAATTTTAAAAAGAATTCAAATGATATACCACCACCCCCCCCCTTTCTCCGTTAAGTAAACTCTCTTTTTTTTCAAAATTTTGAACAACTCATAGTAGTGTCACACTTTTAAAAAATATACAGTATAGTAGGATACATTTTGAGTTTTTCTACAAGAGTAACTAGTTGTAAATTTTGAATTCCCTAACAGTTATCTATCTTTCGGTTTTCCTCTATTTCAATACATATACATACTTGGATTCAGATTTCCTCTTATATAAAGGCCTATGTTAAATGATTATTGCTTCATAATTTATGATTTAAATTAACTGCCTTTGTTATTCTCACAGAGAAACAGAAAAAAGGCGGGAAATATAAACAAAATGTCTTTCATAATCCATGATCAATCTATCTTTGACAGATTGTTCCCCAATATGCATTGATCCATACACATATTAATAAGTCTTTCTTCAAAATATAATTTTGTGCTATAGCGGAAGTAATTTCTACATTTAGATGGATAAAATTGTATTATAAATCGTTATATAAATATCAATAAGCGTTTTTTCGTATAATATGTTTAGTTGCTTCCAAATTAAAGATAATCACTTCTAAAGTATGCATGAAAGATGTGATCAACACATTGCAAACAATATTAATAACATCATTCATTATTCGTACACAAAAGAAGTGGAATTAATTCGTGCTATATTTACACAGTTAAGTGCCAAATGTTGGAATAAACGGAAAGAGAAATATCAACACGGATAAATGTACATAAAATTAACTTAACGATGCAAAAGGTTTTGTGAATGTATTTTATTTTTTCTTTTGCAATATTCTATCATTTCGGATAAATAAAATTTTACGTGGTGCAATTAAAGGAGGGGAAGGGTTGCCCCTTCCTGAATTTTTATTTTTAATTAACAAAACATCGTTTTTCTGATGATTTCGAAAAAAAAAATCAAGTGAAAAATTTTCTTTTCCAGTAATTTTAAAGACATAATCTCAAACAAACAAGTCTAAAATGGGACATTAGAATGTGAAAAATGAGGGGTGTTCCTACTATAACTAACTTTATAAATATTCAGATCTTGGTGCAATATCGGTTGCACTCTTATGCAAAGATTCATTAATACAAAGGTTTTTTTCCATTATATATATTAAATTCAGCAATTAATAATATTCAATAATTAATAATAATTCAATAATTATTAATCAGAAATAATATGATTCCATCTTAAATAGGACTTAATCACCATTACAAACTAGAATCATTACCTATCATGGAATATCATAGAATTAATTACGCATGACATGAATTAATCTAATGAAGAAAACTTTTATTAATATAATCTGAAATAGGACTTAACCATCAGTACAAACTAGAATCATAAAACCTATCATGAAATATCAATGAATTAATTACGCATGACAAGATTTAATAGAACATAGAAAACTTTTAATAGAAAACCTTTATTAATATCTTTTAAAGTTTTGATTCGATTTTCATACAATTTGAAATAAATGACAGAATGCTACAATGATAATAGATGATAAATTTCAAACCATTCTTTTGGGTAGTTTTGAGCCATTATATCCGGACAGATGAACGACCAGATGATGATTATAGCTGATATGTATTTACTTAATTAAGAATACATTTTAAAAGAACTAAAGATTTTTATTCCAAAGGAAGAAGTCCCCCTCAACCATCATAGAGCAGCGTTAAATTCTGTTTTTCTTTTACTATCAAGCGTTTAAGAATTATCCTACAGCTCTGCTTCCTTGACGAGAAAAGAAAAACACTTCCGATTTTTCATTTGGAGATAGAAGCTTATTACGTAGTTTTAATTAATTCTTATTTGTTACAATTCTGTGTTACCTTTAACATCGATATGTTTAATAAATGGTCAAGTGCGACTATTACACGCGCTCAGCGGATTCCGTACGAAAAATATAAGATATGTTAATCCCTTGGGGCCGAGCAACTGTCATATGTACAACTTAAGATTCTCAGATTTCTTCATTATTCAAACCAGCTATTTTTTTTTATTGTAAAGTTATCTTTATGTCATAGGAGCATTTATGCAAATCAACTACAGGAAAGTTTCTTTTTTGAAAAACCGGTGGTAAAAAATTGAAAATTTAGCAAAGTGCTCTCGTCGTGAAGGAGAAACTGAAGTAGCAAATAACGCCGCGATAAAATAACTGAATTATTGCAAAAAAAAATTTGCCAGAAGGACATTAACACTTTGTAAAAAACTATGCAATGAGGATTGCTTATAGCTGATCTTCTATAATAGAAAAGTATGAATGGGTATACCATAATAGTACAAAGAGGTGTTAAACCTAAGTAATGTCAAATATTGCTATTTAATAATAATTCTATGTTCTGATTTTATTCTCATATATGTATAATGGACTTAATTCGGAATTGAGAATAAAAGTAGTGCATATATATAAACTTTATTTGGCATTTCATAGAATTAAATTCAGCTTTGTAATAAAAATTTCTTTTTACAGCGTAGCTTTCACAAACTTCCTGTTCAAAGTTTAAACTTGACATTATGCTATGCCCACTTCGAAAGCAGGACGCAAATAGGGGACGTCGCGTCGCCTTGGTTTGTGACGCGTTTTTCCAAATAGGTTTTTAATTAACTTTTGTAATCATAGGAAGCGTATTGAATGACCCACTCAATGCAAACCAGTCGCGAACCCAATAATATTTATACAATTAATTCAAATAAATTAGTCTTATATACAACAATATGACGCTTATTGCTTTTATACTGCAACTAAGTACTGCATTACACAAATATATCATTAAAAATTGAACAAACTTTGTGGAGCTCTAATCGAAAACTAATGCAAAGAATTTAATTAAACTTCAACTTCTGTTTGAGTTTGACATAATTTTGTCCTTATTAGGTAGGTACACGAAAGTAACAGATGGCACTGCTATGCTGCGTTTTTTTTTTTTTTTTTTTTTTTTTATTCCGATTTCTTAGGATTAGTTTAATCTCGATTAGCATGTTAAAACGTAATCAGTCTGCTTAGTCATATCTTAGTAAAAAATACTTAAAAAGCCTATTTTAACGGTTGACTCTTAGGTTCACCATTATGTTTTCCTGCTCCCAATCCTCTACATTGTCATACTTTTGGGGGCAGGAAAGCACAATGGTAATCTACGAGTCAACTGTTAAAAGCAGGTTTTTAGGTGTTTTCCACCAAGATACCCTAATAGCTTGCATGGTCACAGGGACGTCACTGTGAGTCACTTTGGTCACATCGCATCTGTGACCAAAATGCCACCATTCAGTGCCGTCACATTGTGACTGAGATGTGACTTTCTTAAAAATCTTTAGAAATTTATAAATATCCTTTAAAACATATTATTTACTTTAAAAAAACATGTTTCTGGCAATTTAAATATCGTCGCTTTTGTCACAGTTTCGCCACACTGTTAATGTCAAATTAGTCACAAAGGACACATTTTTCACAAATTTGTCACATTGTGACCACTTTGTGAAACGTCACAAAAGTGCTCTAAAACGGCCATAACGACTTCACATTTTAGTCACTGTGACTTCACATTGACAATCGATGGTCACAAAGTCACAATGTGACTTCACAACGACGTTGCAGTGACGTCACCATGCTTTACCGGTATGACTTAGCAGACCGATTGCGTTTTAATATGCTAATCAAGATTCAATTAATTATAGACTTTCAACCCTTAACTCAATAAAGTGATTGTCTGTGCTGCTGTCCCTGGTCTATTTCAAAATAATTTTTTTATTAGCTTGAAAAAAAAGTTTCATCGCGAGAAGCATTATAATCCAAACCGCGCTCTGTACAATTGCTTGATTTCATATAAAATTTCAAAATGTGTCAAGGACTTTTGGGACACCCTGTATAATTTATAACGTCATGCTATAATTTATTTCTGGTTTATAATAGAAATTACTAAAGCTTTTCCCCTTTAATATCCACCTATTTTCAATAAAACATAGGAATCTTTCTTGCAATTCATATTCTTTCGCAGTGAATTATTTGCAGACATGTTGCCGTCTTAAAAGAAATGTTTTATTCAATGACATCAGCTGATAATAACAAGTCCAACTATATGATTTGTAACTAGAATCTGTGTACCATTTGTATTTGCTCACCAGAACCTTATTATTATTCTGAACAAAAATATACTGTCTCGAGTAAACGTATCTCCTTTGGAGGATTCAAAATGAAACTGTATTACTATTCCGATTCGATTTTTAAATCACAGCAGCAAAACTTTCAGCGCAGAAGTTGGGATAATAACGTTAGGAATTTATTGTAAAAATATCAGGTTCACCTGTCGCATAATGTATTGCAAATTATCGTTTTATAGTACCAATGTTTTATCCCTTTAATAAAAACAAGTTTATAATATAAATACAGTTATTAAAATTATAAATAAAAATTACAATTTAAAATTAGTACTTAGAAACTTACGGAAAATTATTTTAGATTTTAAAATGAAACACGTTGTTTTCTTTTTTTTATACTTATTTTAGTTTAGTCAGATTGCATCATGAAAGTATTTCAAATATTACAATTCTATATTTGAGGTAAACTATAATATGACTAAAATATGAATCATTTGTTTTATTTTTTATTATTTTTTTGGTATAATGAATATTTTAGACAAAAAATACATATAATAATTCTGTTATGTTGGCAGTAATGACATCACTAATATTGAATTGAAATTGCATTCGTACTATATACTACATTGTTTTCAGTAGCTGAATTTTTAAACAAGATTAAACAACATATCATACATAAATTCAAACTGTATATCGAACTGATACACAAATAGCGTTTTGTTTTTTACAGCATTGCAGTTATCGGCACTTTGACATCACACTGACAAGAGTTACCGAATTTAACTAAAATATAAGCGTACAAGCATGAAACAAGCATCATGTATAGGACTTCTGATCAGATGTTATATTTTATGCTGATTTTTCATTGTATTTTTATGTTAAGTATTATCATGCGTATTAATTCTGATGTCAACTTACCCTTTTAAATACACGTGCAAAACACAAAACGATAAATGAGGTATTATACATAAAGTTTTATTCATCGGTTATTTGACAAAGTGTACTCATATTTCATTAAAACTAGTTGTTCGATTTTAAAAATATGCATTTAATTATAATGTCATAAAATATGTATCAGAAAATAAACTCAAAGATGGCAGTGTAAAAGCTTCGCACAGGATTATCATTGTTGTAAACATTTTACAAAAACGCCAGCAATGAACGAATCATAAAGTATATCATAGTGATTAATTCCTTTTGAAATTTTTCATTTTCATTCTATCATTAAATGCCTTTAATAAAATTTCTAAATGCCTTCTAAAGTAATACCTTGCAGAGTAATGGAGCTTGAGAATTTTGTGGGATAAAAAAGTGACAACGATTGGTTTTCTATAAAGAGTATATGTTCAATGCCATGCTGAGTTTTGATTGATAATGCATTCAAAAAGGGAGATGTTCCGTTTTGCTCAACTTCCAGTATGTAAACTTAATTTTTGAATAAAATTTAGTTATTTGAGCTAAGACATTATTAAACAAGGTATCTTTATGTGTAAACATGATGACGATATCGTCCACGTATTGGTGCTGTGTATGTTATGCTGTGTATATATGTAAAAAATACACTTTTAAATGCATTTTCTTTGAAAGCTGTATCTGTATTAATTTTTGTGAAATTATGTTTTTATACCTTTTAATAACTATTGTATAATCGCGACAACAGAATTAAAAAGAAAGTAGCAGATTACGGTATCTTTTTCTTGCTATCTCCTCTCTTAAAACTGGGAAAAAAATCTGATTAAAATATGTGTTATGTTATGTTAATATCGTCTCTTATTAATTTTTTAGGTAGATTTCGTATGAAATACTACCTATTGCATTGTCTCCCATGTTGGAATTTCTGAAAAATTTTTGCGGATCTACACGAATCATGACTCCTAGACCCCAAAACTACCATCAGTAAAAAAGTTTATATATATATCTATCTATCTATCTATCTATCTATCTATCTATCTATCTATCGGTGTATATCACTTTCTTCTAGACACGATAACTTCCATAATTATGCTCAGATCTTCATCAAACTTTTACATAAAATCAAGGGGCATAAAATCTCGGTTAAGTTCGTTAATGGGCAAAATCGGACCAAGGGGGTCAAAGTTAGGAGGGTTTTTGTGAAAACAGAAAAAATGCGATAACTTTTTAATTAAAATAGATATCGAATCGGTTTAAAGTTTATATTACTTCTAAAAGATGAGGAAAAAGTTTATGCGTGACAGATTTTTGATAAAGTTAAAAATGGGCTCAAGGGGCGAAAAAAACATGGTTTTTGGGAGAAAAAAAATCATAACTTCGTCAATTCTCAAGATATCAAATCCAACTAAATTTTATATAAATGTACTCAATATTATCTAAAACTTTTGTATTTACAAGTTTTTGATAGGACCAATTTTTACCGATGAAAAAAATTAAAAACGAAAAGAAAAAGGGGGGAGGAAAAAGAAAAAAACCCATAACTTACTCAATTCTTAAGCAATTAAATCTAATTAAATTTATTTTACATCTTCAGAATAATATCTACAACTTTTATATTGACAAGTTTTTCATAGAACCAATTCTTATAGCAAAAATAAATTAAACAAAAATAGGAGTTGGAGAAAAAACCTTAAATCCAAACTGCTTATATTCTGACTCATTTTAAAATTCATTTTTGATTTTAAACGCATCCAAATGACAGATCCTCTTATTTAGCAACTATATAATGCGACTTATTGGCCAATTTTTTGATAAAGGCAGAATATATTTTTAAAAAGGCTGCCAAAAGAGGTATTTTGAACAAATTTCCCGAAGTTTTCATCATTAAAAAATTCATTAAGTATAACAAATTGCGTTTTTCATGAGTCAATTTTAAATTAATTTTTGTTCTCAAACCCATCCAATTTACAGGTCCTATTATTTAGGAACCATATAACTTGACGTATTGGCCAGTTTTTTGATAAAGGCAGAATATATTTTTTAAAAAGCTGCCAAAAAGGGTATTTTGAACAGAATTTCACGAAGTTATCGTGATTAAAATTTGAGGAAATTTAAGAAATTGCGTTTTTACCGAGTCATTTTTAAATCTTTTTTTGTTCTCAAACGCATCCAATTTACAGGTTCTCTTATTTAGGAACTATATAATGTGACGGAGTGGACAGTTTTTTGATAAAGGCAGAATATATTTCAAAAAAGGCTGCCAAAATGGGCACTTCGCAAAAAATTTCCCAAAGCGAGATGATTAATGAACTGTGGGTATTCAAATAACAAATTGGTTATTTTATGACTCATTTTTAAAACCAATTTTGCTCTGACGCGCATTCAATTGACAGTTTTTTGTTACTTAGGAACTATATAATGTGCGTATTCTTCGATTTTTTGATAAAGGGTGAATATATATATTTTAAAAGCTGTCAAAGTAAGCACTTCGCAAAAAAATTTCCCAAAGCGATCATGATAAAAGAATTGAGGTTGTATTCAAATAACAAATTGTTTATTTTATGACTCATTTTTAAATTCAATTTTGCTCTCAAACGCATTCAATTGACAGTTATTTGTTATTTAGGAATTGTGTAATGTGCCGTATTGGTCAGATTTTTGATAAAGGCTAAATATATATTTAAAAAAATCTGTCAAAGTGGGCACGTCGCACAAAATTTCTCAAAGCGATCTTGATTAAAGAATTGTGGATGTATTAAAATAATAAATTGGTTATTTTATGACTCATTTTTAAATTCAATTTTGCTGTCAAACGAATTTAATTAACAGTTTTTTGTTATTTAGGAACTATATAATGAGCATATTGGTCAATTTTTTAAATAAAGTAAGAATATAATTCAAAATATATTGCCAAAATGGGCATTTAAGTAGAGATAGGCATTTTTTTTTTTTTTTTTTTTTTTTGAGATGAAAACTTTTCGAAATCTACCTCCGCCTATAGGCCATGCCGAAAGGGATTTTTTTTTTTCGTTTTCATTTATCAATTAAAAGATTTTTAGTTAATTGAAAACTCTTACTTTTCAAACGATACAACACTTTCTCTTTACATACATGTATTTTAAAGAATATATATGACTTATTTTCTTCTCATTTACTAAATTCGTGTCAAAAATCTGAAAAAATGCAATTAATGTGTGTGTTATAATATTTTCCGAATTAAAAAAAAATAAAAATGAATTATTTCTCATAAAACATGGAGCTATCATAAACAAGCAAATGAAGACATAAGAATCATTGAATACCCTATTTATTTTGCCGAGTCTTTTGAATGACGACATTGCTTTTTCCGCATTTGTATATTATTCCGCTTTAATAATGGTATATGCATACTTTTCTATAGACGTTGTTTTAGACTGGATCGTAAATGTGAGCAGTTTTAGCAAAATGCAAATGACATTTTTTTTTATAAAAAAGCATGTATTTTAATTCTTAAAATTGAAATATGTTTTGGAGATATGCTTCAATTATCTCCAGCTGCTTTCAAATTCTTCCCAGGCGAAAAACTTTTACTTTTGACAATAACGGAATCGAAATCACAGTCTGATAAAAAGCAATGTTTTATAAAATAAATTAATAAATAAAAGAGTATTTTTATAGAAGAGTAGTGACATGCAGTGTGCATGATCAGATCAGAAATCTTCTCCCAAACAAGAGCGATTTATATTACAGAACTTAATTATTCCCACCTGATTTAAATTCGCTTAACTCTTTGAGGGGCGCTGGTTTCATGGATATACCACTTAATTTTAATTCCCAAACGCCACATTGGCACCAGAATTTTGTTAAAGAAAATTATGGTTTTTTGAATGCGTGAAACTTAGCGTTTTCTTATTTACGAATAAAGTTGTTTTCAAATTCCGGTGTCAGTCATTTATTTCAATACTTAAGCAATGAATTTGCCCTGCCCCGCAAAGGGTTAATCAAATTAGAGATACAAAGACGTTCGTGTCAAAAATTCGAGATTTAAACCAAAATCGTGTTCCCTAAACTTTTGTCCAAAATCCTCCAGACTAATAAAATTTTATTGCTATTCTTTATGACATTTTACTACAATTTTATCAAAATAACAGAGTTTGCTAAATTTAATTGTTGATATTTTTTTTTTATAATCTATATATTTAAAACACAACCCAACTTTTTATTCATCTGCCTTGAGATTTATACTGAACCAATTTGTACCAATTTTATGTCATGTTGGAAAAATTATGTTTTTTTTTTCTTTTTAGATATTTTAAAACATTACACTGAAAACAACATTAAAATTTTGCTCTTTCAAGGAGTTAAAGTTTAATTTTAATAATTTAGACAACTGGGTATTATAGAAATAGTATTTTGTTAAATTTAAGTTAAAAAGTTATTTGTTTGAGTGACAGACTAAGCAAAATAAGATGTATTTTTTGTTGTAACTAACTTTGCAGATTTGGTAGAAATCAAAGAAAAAGTTCCATCTTAATAATTTTCTTTTCGCCGAAATTCGACAGATTCCATCTTGTTTTTCGGACGGAAAAGCTGTCAATAAAAACAATTCTAAAATTGAGTTTTCTCCAAAAAGGGCTTTATTAAATATTATCAATTTTCCGTTTCATCACTTTTACTACAGAATATAAGATTTTACTTCTTTCTTTTAGTGTTTATGTGGAGTTTCTTTTTATGCATTATGCTTTTAATGGTGTATGCATACTGCTTACAGCAATAAGTTTAGCTTATATTTAAAAATACAATAATTTCGTTAATGAATTTAAAAATTCGCTAATTTTTCTTAGTTACTGTTTTTGGTACTACTAGGTTATCCCGTTGACCAAAAAATTATCGCCAAACCATAAGATTAAATGCCAGTAATGGATGATCCTGAATGTTACATTCAATGACATTAAATACGATTCACGTGCTTAAAATGTCATTAAGTGATTTTTATTTCGACTTTTTATTTGTATTTTTATTAATATCCAACTAATTATTTGTTTTTTCGTTATTTAAAATAAAAATTATATCAATATGTATGATTTGGTTATTATTTTGTCGATTTGTATAATTTGGCGAAATTGGTCGCCGGGATAACAGAGTAGTACCCTGTTTTTCTGTAAGGTAAGTTGGGGTAATTGGACACACGAGGTAGCTGGGCCATGGGCTATTTTATAAGTTTTAGTATTGTGAACATTTCACCCTCCACTTCTACTTCTTAACCCTTTGAAAGACAAGCAATAATGTATAAGTAATATTGAATTCTCACCGGAAAAATCTTTAAAAAATTGTTTTAAAATAAGAAAAGGCAAATTTTCAACATTTGCTGCCAAAGATAAAAATAGAAAATTTCGTTAAAAATTTCTACTGAGAATCTTGTTTGAATTAGGTGGGATAAATATATTCCACCGCTCACAAGGGGTTAAAACAAGGTGTGTTAACTGAATCATAGCTTTGTCTTTTCTGTGATATGTTACCGATAATTCAAGCATCTTTCTTTACAAAGAATATCAATTTAGTTGAACGTCATCGGCTTTTTATGAAAATAGGGTTAGTACTTTTATTAAACAATTTTTTTTTTAAAAGACTAGTCATATAAATACATGATTATTATATAGATACCCATGCATATGTACTTCATGTTTCAAATGTAAGGCTAATGTACAGTTACTCAAAGAGTAATAAATATATTTTTGAAGTTTTTCTTACTAGTAAATTTAATTTTTCCACTTTTTTTGAGGAGGGGGGGTAAGGGAGCTTGCAGTAAAGGAAATTATATAACAAATTATTAAAATTACATATTGAAATTTTAAAAAAAGCATGTCAGCGGGTAACGTATAGAATCTTTTAAGGGTGATTTCTAAACCTCGAATTTTTACGATAGAGATGAAGAGGGGTGCATAAGGCGAAGTGTCATTATTATAAAGGTATAAAAGATAGTTCTGTTCGATATAGAAATATGGTTGCATTCTTCGAGATTTATTGGACTTATCGAACTTTGGGGTAAATAATAAAAAAGAATAAGACATTTAAGTACTTACATACCCGTTTGTTCATATATTAATCTTCTTTATTTTTTCCCTAATATACCAATATAACATTTTTATTTACTACCTACACTAAAATACACATGCACTTAATTCTTTTTTTTTTCTTTTTGTAAATAAATCTAATAAATACACGTTTGGTGCTTTTTTTAGACACCTTGATAGCAAAGGTTTCCTTTAAAATGCTTTTTAGTTGGCGTATAATTTGCATGATCTTCGTGGTTTAACATTTTTAAACTTATTTACACTTTTTCAAACAGGATCTGATACGTCATATTAAACGAAACAACGGTAAGGGGAACATAGACCTGCCTTGTCCAGTTGTTCCTTAAAAATGCAGCAACTGGACCCATTTTTTTAAAAAAAGATGAAATATATATAAGTTTATATTTTTAGACATTAAAATATAATTTTTAATATTTTAGTCTGCAATAGTGTAATTAACTGAACACATTTACAAAGGTTCGGAAGCATTTTTGCCGATTCCACCGAAGCTAGCATAGGGAAGTAAATATGGGCTTCTGATTAGTTGAATAATTTAAAGAGCAATTGTTGTTTGTAAATAAATTATTCTGAATGTGGATATACGTATTAGGGGTATATATGGGTATATCATGTTAAAATAATAAAAAAGAGATAATAGGAATAATAATAAGAATTTTTTAAAGTAATATAGAACAATAGAACAATTGGGTTTGTAAATATCGCATAATTGACGCCTTTAAAAGAAAATATGATTAGTGTTTGTAAATAAATTGTTCTATCATGTTAAAATAATTAAGAAGAAATTCCAATTTCATTTTTATTATTATTTTCTTTAAGTAATACAGAACATTTGAGAAGCAGCATCATTAACTTCTTTAATTCTAAATTCCAGAAAATCTTTCTTTTTATCTGTTAATAAATATGCAAAATCAGAAGGAAATTAATCAAAATCCATATTCTAAAAGTGATGATTAAACAAATTTAAACTCAAAAATGAACCAAAACAAAATGCTTTTTAAATTATTCAACCAATCACAAGCTTGTATTTGCTTCCTTGTGTTAGCTTCGGTGGGATCGGCAAAAATGCGGTTCCGGAGATTAATTCAAGTGAACATTAACTTTTGGAATCTGAATTGCCTGAATTTGCTTGAAAAGTCACCTTGAATAATCATGGATCAGTTGTCCCCTGTAACAATTACATGTAAGATATGTATAGTTGATGTGATCAAATAAAATTCTCCAAACAACATTATCACAAACATAAAAAATACACTGTAAAAGAAGTTTGTGATAAATTTAATATTTATAGAAATATTTGTTTTGTAAAATTATAAAGAAAAATTACTCTTAAATTAATCATTTATTTTTATTAATCTTTTGGTTTTTTTTAAATAAAAAAATATATTTTACTAACCATAAGATAATATATATTTAACTATTTTAATTTTATTGTTTAATATGTTCTGAATATCCAATTTTCTTTTTAAAAATAATGCTTAGAGGAAACTCTGAATAAGAAATAAATAAACTTTTTATCTATCGTTATACGCAAAAATTTCTTTTTACTATATTGCACTATAATGTACTTTATAGAAGAAAAACTTGTTCATATGGAAGTTATTGATTCACAATACTAAAATTTTACGGTCTAAAAAGTTTTTAACAATTACGTTTTCCTAATAATTTCCAAAAGCAGTCAATTTTAAAAAGAAAACAAAGTTATGCAAAGAAAAACCAACTACAACAACAACAGCATAAAAAAACAATGATTTTCTTATTTTGTTTTGCTGGCAGTTTCAATGTTTCGTAAATTATTTTTGTCTGTTGTTTAAACTTTGTTTCTTGAAAAAGTAAATACTATTATCATAATTATGTGGTTAATTTTTACGATATTTTTTAAGATAAAAAGTATTGGAAAATCTGAAAATAGATATCGTACATAATTAAAACCATTAATTAAGGCTATTTATCTTAAATGTAAAAAATGTCAAACCCTTAATTTTTTTAGCAAAAGGTAAGTATCAACTCCTTTTTTTCTGTCAGTCGCTTTTCTTTACTATCACTACTACAATGCATGGTAAGTGTGATAAATATGGTATAAAAAAAAAGAGTGGCAGATCGCACATCGCACAAAAGATTTCGTTTAATATATCCTTTAAAGCAATTTATCCTTTAATTAATAAACTAAAATTGCTCATTTATACTTATTAAATTTTTATGTTTTGTTGTGTGATACAAGATATTCAGTTGTACGTACACAAAATTTTAAGTCTCTTACTTAAGCAGTTTTCATGTACGGACACTATGACGGAAAGACAGAGGACAGAGACGAATAGTATTTGTTGGATGAAAGAAATTGAACTATTGAATCTATGAATTAATATATTCCATAATGTACATAAATTCACTGTACCAGGTTTTAGATTATATCGCAAGATTATTACTGACTATACAAACTCTATCTTTATAAAGCTTTATTTCACATCTTTGTCTGTAAACATTGCAAATATATTTTTTGCTCTTAAAATCCAAAGCTGTTTTTTTATCTATAAATATAAGAATTTTACGCATATTATTTTTACCCGAACCAAAGTAAAAAAAAAAAAAAAAAAAAAAAAAAAAAAAAAAATCAATATTAAACCGGGAGGCGGCAGCACCGACAATCACCTCATCGAGTTTACGGATGAAAATCTAGAATTAGTTAAATCTAGATTCGCATATTAAGACGCAATCGGCCTGCCAAGTCCTACCTTGGTGAAAACCACCTAAAAACCCGATTTTAGTGATTGACTCATAGGTTTACCAGTATGTTTTCCTGCTCTTAATCCTCCATATTTTTATACTTTTGGATGTAGGAAAGCACAATAGTAAACCTACGAGTTGACCACTAAAATTGTGTTGTTAGCACTAAAATTTTGTTTTCCATCAAGATAAGACTTGGCAGACCGATTGCGTTTTAATATTTGAATCGAGATTTAACTGATTCTACATTTTCATCCATGAACTCGGTAAGGTTATTGTCTGTGCTTCCGCCTCCCAGTATATATAACACAATTAAAAAATTCCTAAAGACAAATATAATACAATTCGAATTCGAATTTCATGCATTAGTTTCTAAAAGTTCGGTTCCGTTTAAATTTTAATTTAAATCGATGATAAAAATTATGTTGGAATGAAATTTTCAAATTTTACAAGTAAATTTGCCATCAATATTTCTTAATTTCAAATGTATCATGTTTCCTTATTCTCATATTCTAAGATATTCCAAAGATTCCTCCGTATTTAAGAAATTGCATCTTGAATTTTAAATAAAAATATGCTTGTTTAATAATAAGTTTAATTGTTGATAGCGAACACTGAAATAATTAAAGTATTGGTATCTTCAACCAAGACATCTCTGGTTCGATACCTGGTACGGACATTTTTACCCAAATTATTTTACTCACCACCTGTAAATTCATAAATATTATAATTTATTGGGGTGGGGCAAGTTGAGCTTTAGACAATTGGTAGGCCTTCCAATCCTGCCTGATCCTATTCTAATTTATTTACCACATGAGTAATTGTATTAAAAATTAAACTAATATAATGATGAATGCTGCGTTTACTACAGGTAAAAAAAATACATTAGATTGATTCTGTTGTGCTAATTCAGATATCAGACAAGATGCTCTGAACGTAAACAGTTAGCTAGGTGAATTAATCTTCCAAATTCGTCCGGGATGACTTAGTCTCAATTCATGAGTGTTATGGTTTATTTATCAAGTGAATATTTCTATTAGAAATTAATCTAATACTGCAACCATATCAATATATATATATATATATATATATATATATATATGGAATGCATGTTTTCAAGTGCAAACACAGAAAAGGAACATGAAAGGAATCTTGATTAAAAACGTTATTCATAAATGATTTGTTTATAAACAAGGAGGCGAAAAGCACAGACAGTCACGTCACCGAGTTAACGTCAAAAAATTCTAGAATTAGTTTAAACTCGATACGCATATTAAAATGCAATCGGCCTACTAAATTATATCTGGGTGGACAATACTTGAAACCCGATTTTTGCAGTTGACTTGTAGTTTTTTCCATTGTAATTTCCTGCCCCCAGATGTATGAAAATATGGAGGACTGAGGATGAGGTGATTGTCTTTGCTACCACCTTCCGGTCTATTACAACAAGTGTTGAAAATTACTTAAAGCAACAGTAATACATACCTACGGAGTTGGTCGAGTGAATGACACACAAAGATGTAAGGTGTTTCACGCACATGTGCAGCAGCAACAGATGTTTAAAAGCGACGCTTTGAACGCTTCGAGATTATTAATAGAGATATCTGGAGTGGTATAAAAGACTCTTGTGTCTCTGTAAAAAGTAATCAACATAGACCGAGAGGCGGCAGCACAGACAATCACCGCATCGAGTTCACGGATGAAAATCTACGATTAGTTGAATCTCCATTCAAATATTAAAATACAATAGGTCTGCCAAATCGTATCTTGGTAGAAAACACCTAAAAACCCGATTTCAATGGTTCACTCATAGGTTTACCATTATGCTCCCAATCCTCAATTTTTTCATACTTTTGGATGCTGGAAAGAAAAATGGTAAACCTACCTGTCAACTGTTAAAATTGGGTTTTTAGCTGTTTTCCACCACGAAATGACTTGACAGACCGATTTCGTTTTAATATTCGAATGAAAATTTAACTAATATTAGATTTTCATCCATGAACTCGATTAGGTGATTGTATGTGCTGTCGCTTCCCAGCCTAAGAATCGTAGAACTAAAAATGCCACGCAATTCCTTTTCAGTATTGATCACGGTGTTTTAAACATTTATTTTCAAAAATTACAGGGTATTCCTACGAAAATTCGAGCACGAACAGACAACCAGACGGACAAATGGACTGACGAAACGAAGTTATTCATACTTTTAAATTATCGCTAAAATTTGGAAAATGCTAAACCGCAAACCATCATTTATGCTTTTTACATTTGACATTTAGAAAAAAAATAATAATAATAAATCTAAATTTTAAAAGCAAACATCATCAACTGAAAAATAGATGCATTTGCACAGATTTTACAGTATCTAATAATACCCAAAGGAATTTTATTCGTAGCGTATCAACATTTATAATAATACCTTCTAAATGGAGTACAGTATTTTAAATTCTCCCATTGGATAAAAAAAATTCAAAATATTTGCCGTTCACAACAAGATCAAACAATAAATAAAAATACTTTAAAGTCCCACATATTGCACCAAGAGATATAACATACCTTTTTACAACCTTTTTTGCACTCTCCAGACACAAATCTATACATATAATAAAACAGTAGGACCCGGTGTGTCTGTACATTGAAGATAATTGACAAAAATGGAGTCAGGGCGATAAAAGAAAACCAATGAAACAAAAAAAAAATTTTTTTGAATTTTTTGTCTGTCTGTCTGTCTGTCTGTCTGTCTGTCTGTTTGTTCGAGGTTATCTTCGTAACTACTGAATGGATTTTTATGCGGTTTTCACTAATGAAGAATGCATACTCCCGGGCAGTGTATAGGCTTTGTTTCATCAAAATCGGACAACAGACAAAAAAGTAACAAAAAGAAACAAAAGAAACTATTAGGTGCGCTGCTCACGTTTTTTAGTACATAACGTTTTTTAGTACATATAAAATCCAATAGATGTCACTGTGCGATTTTAAAACGCGCTATCGTTATGTTTTTGCCAGTCTACTTAAGTATGAGAAAGTTTCAAGCTGGCTGTCGTTCCATGTGCTTTAGTCGGTAGAACGTCAGTGCGCCATACTGATGGCCCGGGTTCGATTCCCAGCATGGAATTTTTTTTCACTATGTTGGCATTAACGCCTATAAGCAATTAAAAGAATTTGAAATATTGTATTCAAGGCGAATTTTCTCTCTGGGAAAATTTCCTTGCATTAATATGTCAGTGTAATTTTTTTTTCGATTTAATTTTTTTTTTCGAAACTTTGTTTTTCTTAAAAAATTACAGTAAATATTTGATATTTCCCAACGTTTTTTGAATGATCGACTTGCTTTTTTTTTTTTTTAATGTATGTCTGAACCTTATCTAACTACTTCTTCAAGATTTCTTTAGATAAACCGACCAGCGTAGCGGGCGAAGGCCGCTAGTAGGAAATATTATAATATCTGAAAATTTGAAACTGATCAAACAAGTCTCTTTTTAGAATGCATATTTTTGCAAGAAGTCGACAATTGGGAAAGAAATATGAAAATATCTAAAAAGGATTATTAAAGCACATGTTATATGTTGACATTAGTCTCGAAGAATGCATATTTTTATTTAAAAAAATACTTAAGCCTGTTGATGTTTGTCTGGAGGCATAAATGCAAAATAATATTAAAGTACGCACGTGAACGGATTACGTTGGTAATACGGAAGGTATTGAATGTTAAATTAAGTAATATAAAATCAATTTAAAAGAAATGATTGTATGTTTTTAAGTGGAAATATATAAAAAACGATTTTAGAAAGTGATTTTTTTGCGTTTTATAATATTTAATGATTTTTAGAGGAGAGTTGCTACACCAGTAAGTAGGATACTAAACAAATAGATAGCGATTTTTATTAAAATTTACCAAATATCGAATGTACGTATTTCTCAAAGATATTTTTATTACTAGAAAATATACATGGGAAAGACTGGATATTAAAATTTTTGAATTTATTACTGAAAAAAAATGTATCCTTTATTTTGAAACAGAAAAATTAGGATTGATGTTAAATTTCGAATTAAACTTTGCTGAAATTTATTTTCATTTCATAATTTTTATACAGAAATTACAAAGTCGTTGAATAAGAAATAAACATCTGTTTTTGTAATATCTTATAAAATAACGATGAAAAAACTGTTGAGATAATGCATATTATTAAAAATAAGCTAGTACAGTTTATTTTGATTAAATATCACAGTATATTACGAAGGAGAAATAATCTTATTCGAAATGAGATTTGTAAAATGAAACAAGGGCAATTTATGCTGTGTTTTATAATGTTTACAGAAAGAATAAATTCAAAATGTTTTATAGTGTTTATATTAAAAATAAATTCAAAATGGTTATGTTTATAGAAAAAATAAATTGGAAATGTTTTATTATGTTTAAAGAAAAAATAAACTCAAAATGTTTGTATCCCACATATTCAACCAAGAAACATTCCTTTTTACAACCTTTCTTTGCACTCTCTAGACACAGACGTGAAATATTATAATCTCTCAAAATTTTAAACCGATCAAAAAAGTCTCTTTTCAGTATGCATATTTCTGGAAGAAGTCAACAAAGGGGAAAGAAATGTGAAAATATTTAAAAAAGGATGACTGATGTACATGTTATATATTGGCATTGGTATTGAAGAATGCATATTTTTATTGTAAAAAAATACTTAAGCCTATTGAAGTTTGTCTGGAGGCGGGATTGATAAGTGATTTGTTTACAATAAGTGTTCAAAGTTGCGTATAACAAACAGTAATACATGCCTAGCAGAGTTGATCTAGTGACCGGTGTACTAAGATGCAAGGTGTTGCAGATCCATATGCAGCAGCAATCGATTTTCATAAGTAACGAAATCATCAACAAAAATCTCAGTAATTGTGTAAACAGACACTTCAAATGTGTCTGTAAGAAGTAATGAAGAGTCAGTCATATGAACTAAAAATGGTATGAATTTTTTGTTCTTGGTATTGATCGCAGTGTTGTAGTCGAACATTTAAAAATAAAAGAATCAGAGTATTCCTAGTATATTTGGAGCACGATCAGATAGCAAAATAAGACCACAATCAGACAGCCAAAAGGATAAATGGAGAGACAAAAACGAAGTTATGCACTATTTTCAATTTATTGCTAACATTTGGAAATTTTTAAAAAGCAAACATTCATATGTGTTCTCTAGTATTGCATGTTTTGAATATTTAAATCAAAACTTTAAAAAAACTTAAATCTAAATTTTAAGAACAAACGTTATGAATTGAAAAATAGGTATTTTACCTTATCTAATAGTATGCAAATGTATTTTATTCGTAGAGTAATACACTTAGAATAATACCCTCAAAATAGAGTACAGTACTTTAAATTTTCCCATTGGATAAAATAAATTCAAAAATTCTGTCGTTCACAACAAGGTCAAATAATAAATAAAAATACTTTAATGTCACGCATATTCCAACAAGAGATATAACATTCCTATTCCTTTTTACAACATTTTTTGCACTCCAGACACAAGTATGAAATATTATAATCTCTAAAAATTTGAAACTGATCAAACAAGTCTTTTTTCAGAATTCATATTTTTGCGAGAAGTCAATAAATGGGGAAAAAATATGAAATATTTAAAAAGGATGACTGAAATACATGTTATATATTGACATCGGTCTCGAAGAATGCATATTTTTATTGTAAAAAAATACTTAAGCATGTTGATGTTTATCTAGAAGCACAAATACAAAATAATACCATTGAATGTGCGAGAATGGATTACGTTGTTAATTCGGCATGTATTGAATATTAAATTATGTAATTTAAAATAAATCAAAAAAAATGTATGTTTTTAAGAGATAATATTGAAATACGGTTTAAAAAAGTGCGATTTCTCACGTTACATGATATTTAGGAATTTTTAAAGGAGAGGTTTGATACCGGTAAATAGGATACTAAACAAATGCAGATTTTTATTAAATTTGACAAAATACCGAATTTACGGATTTCTCAAACATATTTTTATACTTAGAAAAATATACGTGGGAGACACTGGATTTTAAAATTTTTAAATTTATTATTGGAAAATAAATTTGTTCTTTATTTTTAAACAGAAAGTTTAAGATTGGTGTAAAACTTGGAATTAAAATTTGCATAAATTTCATTTAATTTCATAATTTTAATAGACAAATTACAAAGCCTTTTGAAAAAGAAAATAAACAACTGTATTTGCAAGATCTTAAAAAATAACAACGAAAAAAATTTAAATAATGCATGTTATTAAAAAAAGCTGGTACAACAAGCCCTGATTACCAAATAGGCACGAGAAGCATGTGCTTTGCTTAGAAATTTTTGAAGAGGCCCCAAATATTACACTGATTTCCATTCCTAAAGTCTAATTTGTTTTCAAATTAACTTACATATATATATTAAAATGTTTCATAAAAATACCCTCCATTACAAATTAATATTACATTTTTTATTTCAAACACGTGATCACAATCCTTCACTTTGTCCATTATTTTATATGCATGTTTATTTTACGTATTGAATTTGGCTTGTATGCATAACGTATAATTCAAATATTTTCTAGAGTTGAAAGAACTATTTCAAAATATTGATATTTTGTGTTGGTACTTACATGCTGAATTCAAACAATTTATCCAACTTATATTTTTATGTTAATACTTTGCATACTTTTCTTCTGTCACAATATAAATTAAATTGTGCCACTGTTTGGTTATATGTTTGTAGCATTGGTGAGTTTTCAGGTACGTCGAATTTAGAAAAAATTTTCGGTAGAAAAAGGTCTCCGAAATGGCATTGTGATTCCCATACCTTCAAAGCTTAATCAGGCCCTGGGAACACGCATATTTTGATTAAATATCACTTTGTATCAAAAAGGAGAAATTATCTCATTCGAAATGAGATTTTCAAAATGAAACAACGGAAATTTCTGCTCTGTTTTATAATGTTTAGAAAAAAAATAAATTCAAAATGTTTCATAGTGTTTAAAGAAAAAATAAATTCAAAATGTTTTACAGTGTTTCTTAAAAAATAAATTCAAAATGTTTTATAATGCATATAGAAAAAATAAATTCAAAATGTTTTATAATGCATATAGAAAAAATAAATTCAAAATGTTTGACATTCACTACAAGATCAAACAATAAATAAAAATACTTTAATATCCCACATATTCAGATATAATATTCTTTTTTACAACCTGTTTTGCACTCTCCAGATACAAATATGAAATATTGTTATATCTCTGAAAATTTGAAACTGATCAAACAAGTCTCTTTACAGAATGCATATTTTTGCAAGAAGTCGACAAATTGGAAAGAAATATGAAAATATAGAAAAAGGATGACTGAGGTACATGTTATGTATTGACATTGGTCTCAAAGAATGCATATTTTTATTGTAAAAAAATACTTAAGCCTGTTCATGTTTGTCTGGAGGCACAATGCAAAATAATACCATTGCGCACACGGGAACGGATTATGTTAATAATAAGAAAGGTAATATATATTAAATTATATAAAATAAAATAAATTAAAAAATTAAAAATACTTGTATGTTTTTTAAAAGAAAATATGCGATGGATGATAAAATGAAAAAATATGCAACTCCTCGCGCTTCATGATATTCAAGGATTTTTATAGGAGAGTTGTGATACCGGTAAATAGGATACATATGCAGATTTTTATTAAATTTGACAGAATACCGAATTTACGAATTTTTCAAAGACATTTTTATTACTGGAAAAATATACGTGGGAGTGACTGGATAATAAAATTTTGAAAATATAATAGAAAAATAATTTTATTCTTTATTTTCAAACACAATATTTAGAATTGATGGTAAAACTTAGACTTAATATTAGATTAATTTTTATACAATTCAGAATTTTTATAGGCAAATTAGGAATTCCTTTTTAGTATTGATCATGGTGTTGTAAAAGTATCTATTTAAAAAATCACAGGATATTCCTTGTATATTTACGCAAATTAGAGCATGATCAGACAGTCAGACGGACAATGAATAGACAAACGAAGTTATGCATACTTTTCATTTTATTGCTAAAATTTGGAAATAGCTAAAAAGTAAACATTCACTTATGTTCTCTACATTTGAATATTTTGAAACCAAAATAAATAAATAGATAAATAAATATATAAAATAAGTAAAAAAATAAATCTAATTTTTAAAAACAAACATTATGAATTGAAAAACAGATATTATACTTTACTATGTAATATGCAAATTAATTTTATTCGTAGCGTATATATAATAATCTCCGAATGAGGATATATATAATAATATCCTCAATATTAAGTAAGGTATTTTAAATTCTCTCATTGAATAAAATGAATTCAAAATATTCAAAAATTCTGTCATTCACAACAAGATCAAACAGTAATAAAAATACTTTAAAGTTGCACATATTCCATCAATAGATATAACAATCCTATTCCTTTTTGCAACCTTTTTTGCACTCCAGACACAAGTATGAAACATTATAATATCTAAAAATATCAAACTGATCAAACAGGTCTCTTTTCAGAATGCATATTTTTGCAAGAAGTCAACAATTGGGAAAGAAATATGAAAATATTTAAAAAGGATGACTGAAGTACATCTTATAGGTTGATATTGGTCTCGAAGAATGCATATTTTCATTGTAAAAATTTTTTTGAACCTGTTGATATTTGTCTAGTGGCACAAATGCGAAATAATACTTTTAGACGCTCGTGAACGGATTTCGTTGGTAATACGGAAAATAATAAATAATAAATTACATAAAATAAAATAAACTTTAAAATTAAAATATATTTGTATGTTTTTAAAAGAAAATATGCGAGGGATGGTAAAGTAAAACATATGCGATTTCTCGAGTTTCATGGGGTTTAAAAATTTTTATAGGAGAGTTGTCATGTCATAAGTAAATGGGATACTAAATAAATGCAGATTATTATTAAAGTTCACAAAATATCGAATTTTCAGATTTCTCAAAGACATTTTTATTACTAGAAATATATTCGTGGGATAGACTGAATGTTAAAATTTTTCTACACACTATTGAAAAATAAATTTTTCTTTTTTTCAAACAGAAAATTCAGGGTTCATGGTAAACCTTGGAATTAAAATTTGCCTAATTTCTTTACAGTTCAGAATTTTTATAGGCATTAAAAATTCCTTTTCGGTATTGATCATGGTGTTTTAAACGTATGTTTTAAAAAAACAAGCGGTATCCCTAGTATATTTACAAAAATTAGAGGCTGGTCAGACAGTCAAATAGACAAATGGATAGATAAACGAAAATACTTACATTTTTCAATTTATCGCTAAAAATTGGAAATAACTAAAAGCAAACTTTCATTTATGTTTTCTAAATTTGAATATTTTGAAATCAAAATAAAAAAATCAAAATTTTAAAAATAAACATGAAGATTTGAAAAATAGATATTCTATCTTATATAATAGTATGCAAATGAAATTTATTAGTAGAGTATTATTATAATATCTTCAAAATAGAGTACAGTATTTTAAATTCTCTTATTGGATAAAATAAATTCAAAATATTTGTCGTTCACAACCAGACAAAAAAAAAATAAAAATAAAAATAAAAATAAAAAAAATTAAAGTCTCACATATTCCATCAAGAGATATAACATTCCTTTTTACAACTTTTCTTTCACACTCCAGACACAAATAGGAAATATTATAATATCTAACATTTTAAAACTGATCTCACAAGTCTCCTTTCAGGATGCATATTTTTGCAAGAAGTCAACAAATGGGAAAGAAATATGAAAATATAAAGAATAACACGTTATATATTGGTCTGGAAGAATGCATATTTTTATTGTAAAAAATACTTGAGCCTGTTGATGTTTGTCTGGAGGCACAAATGCAAAATAATACCTTTGCGCGCAGGTGAACGGATTACGTTGGTAATACGGAAGGTATTGAATATTGAATTATATAAAATAAAATAAATTTTAAAAATTAATAAATACTTGTGTATTTTTAAAGAAAATATGCAAGGGATGGTAATATAAGAAATATGCGGTTTCTCGCGTTTTCTGATACTTAAGGATTTTTAGCGGAGATTTGCAATACCGTAGGTAAGTAAGATACTAAACAAATGACGATTTTTATTAAATTTTATAAAATACCGAATTTACAATTTTCTCAAAGATATTTTTTAAGATTGGTTGTAAAACCTTGAATTAAAATTTGCTTAAATTTCTTTATAATTCAGAATTTTTGTATACAAATTACAAATTAATTTCACCATTGAACATGGTGTACACTGTTAAAAATCTTGTCCTAGTTTGAACCAAATTTTGGTTCTCAATAACTGCTACTGTAAAATGGTTAAATTTTTAGCCAATATTTAGTGCTACTGTTGAAGCATAGTTCCAATAGTTGGAACGAGGTTGAAATAGGAAGCTCCAAATGTTGGTACGAGATTTCACCATCTTATGGTGGCAGCTACTGAGCACCAAAATTTGGTTCAAACTAGAGGAAACTTTTTAACAGTGCAGTAAACGTATATTTAAAAAAGCTTGCAGGATATTTTAAATTTATTTACGTAAATTAGAGCAAGATCATACAGTCTGGCAGACAAATGGATAGAAAAAACAAAGTTATGCATACTTTTGAATTTATTGCTAAAATTTGGAAATTACTTAAAAGCGATCATTCATTTAAGTTTTCTACATGTGAATATTTTGAAACGAAAAAAAAAATCTAAATTTATAAAGAAAACATGGTGAATTGAAAAACAAGTATTTTATCTTATCTAATAGTATGCAAATAAATTTTATTCGTAGAGTAAGAAAACTTATAATAACACCCTCAAAATAGAGTACAGTTTGTTAAATTCTCTCGTTTAATAAATTAAATTCAAAATATTTTTAGTTTACAACAAGACCAAACAATAAAAAAAAAAATAGAAATAAAGTCCTAGATATTCCACCAAGAGATATACAATTTCTTTTTATAACCTTTTTTGCACTCTCCAGACACAGATATGAAATGTTATAATCTCTAAAAATTTGAGACTGATCAAATAAGTCTCTTTTCAGAATGCATATTTTTGCAAGAAGTCAACAAATATGGGAAAGAAATATGAAAATATTTAAAAAGGATGACTGAAGTACTTGTTATACATTGACAATTGTCTGGAAGAATGAATATTTTAATTGTAAAAAATACTTAAGCCTGTTGATGTTTGCCTGGAGGCACAAATGCAAAATAATACAATTGCACGCGCGTGAACGGATTACGTTAATGTAATACTGAATGTAATAAATATTAAATTATATATAATAAAATAACTTTTAAGAATATAAAAATATTTGTATGTTCACAAAAAAAAATATGCGAGATAAAGTTAAAAATATACGATTTCTCGCGCTTCATGATATTTAAGGATTTTTACAAGAGAGCTGTGATACCGTAGGTAAATAGGATACTAAACAAATGCAGATTTTTATTAAATTTTACGAAATACTGAATTTAAGGCTTTCTCAAAGATATTTTTATTTCAAAAAATATACGTGGGAGAGAATGGATGTGAAATTTTTTGAATTTATTATTGAAAAATAAATTTATTCTTTATTTTCAAGCAGAAAATTTAAGATTGATCTTGAATTAAAATTTGCTTAAATTTCTTTACAGTTCATAATTTTTATAGACAAATTACAAAACCATTGAACAAGAAAATAAACAACTATATTTATAACATCTTGTAAAATAACAACGAAAAAAACTCTCGAACTAATGTATATGATTAAGAATATGCGAATACGCATATGTTTTAATTAAATAACACAGTATATTAAAAAGGAGAAATAATGTCGTTCGAAATGAGATTAGCAAAATGTAAAAAGGGAAATTTATGTTGTGTTTTATAACGTTTACAGAAAAAAACCTACTAAAATTATAAAACACATTTTATCATAAAATATAAAAATGTATGTAATGTAAATTGGTATTAAAAGTAGTTCTGTATAACAGAAATACCCAACCGGTGATTCGTGGACCACTAGTGGACAGCAGACATATTTGTACAACCTTTGCACTTTTAATGTTTTATTAATGTAAAGAAAAAAATATTAAGAAAAAACTTTTTTTAAAAAAATCGAAGAAAAACGAAGAAAACAAAAAATCCTTACAAAAACTGTTAATAATCTTTCAGATTTATGGAATTCTATGCCTTAAGTTTTGAAAATTTAACTTCTAGTTGGCAATGCATATTTTGATGTTAGTATTTATTCTTTTGGAAAACTCCAAAATTGAAATTAAAACAACGTCAAAGTACAATTAAAAATTTTTCAAAAATTTGAAATTTATAATTTTTGAATGTTAAACATTTTGTGAAGAAATGGTTTTCTCAAAATGCATTTTAATATGCGAATTAAATTTTTACTAATTCTAAAACTTCAGCTGTAAAATCTCTGAGGTGATTCTCTGTGCTGCCACCTCCCTGCCTAATATTTATAAAACGGAAGTTCTTCTGTCACTATTGTGCACACTATTTACTTTTTTTTTTCAAAAGTTCATATTAGTGTTCCGCAAAATTTAACAGTGTAAACTTAGCAATCCGTAAAACCAGAAAGACTGGCAACCATTGCTCTACAAGACATTTTGTAAATAAAAAAAGCATAAGGTATAAAATCCAAGTGTACTTGTTTCCAATTGGTTGAAAGCAGATTTAAATTTACACTACAAAAAATGATAAATGTTTTTTAACTTGCGGAAATATGTTATAATCAAGGGAGAAAATATTTAACCGAGTTCCTTACGATTACTTGAGAAATCAACATATTTTTGAAATTAAAAAAAGAAATTATACGAATAAAATTTCTTTTACTGTCACTGATTTTCAGATACGTTTCCTGGAAGTTCTCATTAAATGTTAGTCAGTTTTCTAAACCAGAAATATCGGTTTTTAGGTATATTTCGTGTCTCAATTAAATATTTTGAAAGTTTATTTTGAATATTTTTTAATTTCCAAAATCAGATAAAATTAACGATTATAATGCATAGATTCTATTAATATTAAATTCATAAAATAAAAAAATATATGTTTACGTTATAATGCGTTTAAACATTTATTTAGAAACATTGTGTTAAACTCATTCTGAAAAGTTACTTTTTATTCCTAAATAGGCTTTGATATGTGTAATATATACGAACCCAATTTACAAGAATTTGCTAAAATTATACTTCCAAAGCAAAATAAATGAAAAGTGATAAGGATAATAATCTATTTTCTAAGAAATTTCAATAATATTTTTTGAATAATAAGCTTTATTAATTACAAACAAAGGCACATTTTTCATTATGCTGAAACATACTTTTATGTAATTTCCTTTAAATTTTAAATATAGATATTTTCTTTTTCCAGAAACTTGCCTTTAAGCTAAAATTTTTTTCTTGGAACATGAATGCCATTAAAAATAGAGCTATTTTCAAAATAGAACAATGACATTAATGATGCAAAATTTTAAATAAAACTGTTGTAATTTTAGTACGCTTATCATTACTCATTTCACACCGGAATAAATATTGTAATTTTCTTTCCGATATTTCTTTTTTATTTTTGTTGAAGGCGCGGCGGATGTTTGGATTGATCTAAAGAAAATCAATGAAGAACGTAAAACAGTGATATAAGATTTCTTTTATTTCATCCGGATAAAAATGTCTGACAATGACACCGGTGACAAATATTTGTTAATCCTTCTGTCTCTTTGAAGACATGTGGGAAAAAAACCTGTACATTTTGAATTTAGCTAAAGCGCGTTTGATTTTCTTTAATGAATAACACACAGAATTTTATTAAAACATTTATGCATTTTTCGCGCGATTTTCATTTAACACTCTTTCCTATTAAATTTTACATGACTTGTTGTGAATGAACCCTACCTATAAAAACTCAAAATACTTTTTGATTTCGTTTTAAGAAGTTACAGAAAAACTTTCACTAAACTAAAAAGTCCTTCCGGCAATGCCGGGAGGAAGAGGTAGGTTTCATATATTTATTTATTTATTTTAAATTAAGTTATATAAATCAAATACGCGAAGCTCAAAATAGTGGAACACGATTATATAAGATTGAATACCAGTTTTTATCAATACTGAATATTAATAGGAATTTTTAGAAATTAGTCATCTTTTATTCAACCTGGTTTTATTTTAAGCGATTTATAGGGTCGCCAAATTCCACGATATCCATTTTAAAGCAGCTTGATGGATAAAAAAAACCCAATGAGCTTGATCTAAATCTTAATTCATGTAAACATGCGCACTCACCTCGAAATCGATTAATATATACGAGTGCTGTCAAATTGACTTTAAAAAAAAAAATTCACCCACTTTAGAAATTCAAACTGCTATATCCCAGACGTTTTTCAAGGTAAAGACAAAGCAAAAAATAATCCGGAATTCATTATTAAGATAAATAGTTTAGAAAGAACCTTTTTTCAATTTCTAATTTTTTGTTTATGCATCATTATACACTTAAAAGATTTTTGACAAATTTAAATGGCCGACATTTTGAAACAAGATGGCGGATAAAGTTGGCCCGTGAACTCGGTCAAGGCATTGGTATGTACCATGAACACACGGAGTTATATCGAAGTCAGTTTGCAAATATGCATACTAACGTGTGGCAATTTTCAGACAGTTTCAAAATATCAGTCTCACTGGAAAATGAAAGTGCTAAAACTCAGCCATTTTTCAAAATATAGATGAAACAAAAAATGCTCTGGAATCTTTGTATCAAGGTCAAAACACAAAAGAAAAATCTTTTTCAATTTCTTACTTTTTTGCACCTAATTTTAAAATTTAAATAAAAAAAATAATATTCCGCCATTTTGAAACAAGACGACGGTTGTAACTGGCCAACGAACTCGGTTCAGGCATCAGTATGTCCTATGTAAGCACCAAGTTTCATCCAAATCGGTGTATAAATATGCGTGTTATCACGTGATGAAATCCAGATCATTTCAAAATGTGAGCAACACTAGAAATTAAAAGTACTATAACTCAGACATTTTTTAAGATACAGACGAAACAAAAAATTCTTTAATATCTTTGTATCAAGGTTAAATGCATAAAAGAAAAATCTTTTCCAATTTCTCTTTTTTTTTATCTAATTTCAAATTTTGAAATAAAAAAAAATTAAATGGCAGCTATTTTTAAACAAGATGGCGGATGGAACTGGTTAACGAACTCGGTCCAGGCTTTATTATGTACTATGTACACACCAAGTTAAATCCAAATCGATTTATAAATACGAGTGTTATCACGTGACAAAAATCAAATCGTTTCAAAATGTCAGCCATAAGAAAAATTCAAAGTGCTATAACTCAATCATTTTTTAAGATATAGACAAAGTAAAAACTGTTCTAAAATTAGTGTTTTACGATCTAACATATAAAATAAAAATATTTTTCAACTTTTAATTTTTTTGCATTTAATTTTAAATTTTAAATTTTTTAATTTTTTTTAAATGGCCGCCATTTTAAAACAAGATGGCGGATGATGCTGGCCAACGAACTCGGTCGAGATATTTGTATGTAATATGTACATACCAAGTTTCATTTAAATCGGTTCATAAATACGTTAGTTATAGCATGGCAAAAATCAGATCGTTTCAAAATGTCAGCCATAAGAAAAATTTAAATTGCTATAACTCAATCATTTTAGGTAGCTTTCATTACAAAAAGTAAAAAGCTACCTATTGCAGCCGTCCGGAGGAAAGCACTTCCGGAAAATTTTGGTATATTTTCACCGATCATGACCCCCAGACCCCAAAACCACCCTCCGTTCAAATGTTGACATATATATATATATATATATATATATATATATAACCATATATATATATATATATATCTGATTTTTGTCATGCGATAACTAACGTATTTATGAACCGATTTGAATGAAACTTGGTATGTACATAGTACATACGAATATCTCGACCGAGTTCGTTGGTCAGCATCATCCGCCATTTTGTTTCAAAATGGCGGCCATTTTAAATTTTTTAAAAAATTTAAAATTTAAAATTAAATGCGAAAAAATTAAAAGTTGAAAAATATTTTTCTTTTACGTGTTAGAACTTAAAACAAAGATTCCAGAACACTTTTTATTTTGTCTATATCTTAAAAAATGATTGAATTATAGCACTTTGAATTTTTCTTATGGCTGACATTTTGAAACGATCTGATTTTTGTCACGTGATAACACGCGTGTTTATGAACCGATTTCAATGAAACTTGGTATGTACATAGTACATACAAATGTCTCGACCGAGTTCGTTGGCCAGCATCATCCGCCATTTTGTTTCAAAATGGTGGCCATTTTAAATTTTTTTAAAATTTAAAAATTTAAAATTAAATGCGAAAAAATCAAAATTTGAAAAATATTTTTCTTTTACGTGTTAGAACTTAAAAAAACGATTCCAGAACACTTTTTATTTTGTCTATATCTTACAAAATGATTGAGTTATAGCACTTTGAATTTTTCTTATGTCTGACATTTTGAAACGATCTGATTTTTGTCACGTGATAACACGCGTATTTATGAACCGATTTCAATGAAACTTGGGATGTACATAGTACATACAAATGTCTCGACCGAGTTCGTTGGCCAGCATCATCCACCATTTTGTTTCAAAATGGTGGCCATTTTAAATTTTTAAAAAAATTTAAAATTTAAAATTAAGTGCGAAAAAATTAAAAATTGAAAAATATATTAGAGAAATATAAAATTCTTTTACGTGTTAGAACTTAAAACAACGATTCCAGAACACTTTGTATTTTGTCTATATCTTAAAAATTGACTGAGTTTGAATTTTGCTTATGGCTGACATTTTGAAACGGTCTGATCTGAACGATCCACAATGTTGCTTTAAAATGGCATACACTTTATGATATCGTGGAATTTGGTGACTCTCTAAATCGCTTAAAATAAAACCAGGTTGAATAAAAGATGACTAATTTCTAAAAATTCCTATTAATATTCAGTCTTGACAAAAACTAGTTTCAATCTTATAAAATCACTAATTTTATAAGATTATTTCCACTAATTTGAGCTTAGTATTTTTGAACAATGTAACTTACCTTAAAATAAATAAATAAATATATAAGTATATGAAAGCTACCTCTTCCTCCCGGCATTGCCGGAAGGACTTTTTTAAGATATAGACAAAGTAAAAAGTGTTCTGGAATTGGTGTTTTAAGATCCAACACATAAAATAAAAATAGTTTTCAACTTTTAATTTTTTCGCATTTAATTTTAAATTTTAAATTATTTTTTTTTTTTAAATGGCCGTCATTTTGAAACAAGATGGCGGATGATGCTGGCCAACGAACTCGGTCGAGATATTTGTATGTACTATGTACATACCAAGTTTCATTCAAATCGGTTCATAAATACGTTAGTTATCGCATGACAAAAATCAGATATGTATATATATATATATATATATATATATATATATATATAATAGGTAGCTTTCATTACAAAAAGTAAAAAGCTACCTATTGCAGCCGTCCGGGGGTAAGCACTTCCAGAAAATTTTGGTATATTTTCACCGATCATGACCCCCAGACCCCAAACCCACCCTCCGTTCAATTGTTGACATATATATATATAATTATATACATACATACATATATATATATATATATAAATATATATATATATATCTGATTTTTGTCATGCGATAACTAACGTATTTATGAACCGATTTGAATGAAACTTGGTATGTACATAGTACATACAAATATCTCGACCGAGTTTGTTGGCCAGCATCATCCGCCATTTTGTTTCAAAATGGCGGCCATTTAAAAAATTTTAAAAAATTTAAAATTAAAAATTTAATGTGAAAAAATTAAAAGTTGAAAATTATGTTTATTTTATGTGTTAGATCTTAAAACACCAATTCCAGAACACTTTTTATTTTGTCTATATCTTGAAAAATGATTGAGTTATAGCACTTTGAATTTTTCCTATGGCTGACATTTTGAAACGATCTAATTTTTGTCATGCTATAACTCACGATTTTATGAACCGATTTGAATGAAACTTGGTATGAACATAGTACATACAAATATCTCGACCGAGTTCGTTGGCCAGCATCATCCGACATCTTGTTTCAAAATGGCGGCCATTTAAACAATTTAAAAAAAAATTAAATTTCAAAATAAATACTAAAAAATTAAAAGTTGAAGAATATTTTTATTTTATGTGTTATATCCTAAAACACCGATTCTAGAACACTTTTTACTTTGTCTATATCTTAAAAAATGATTGAGTTATAGCGCTTTGAATTTTTCTTATGGCTGACATTTTGAAACGATCTGATTTTGTCACGTAATGACACTCGTATTTATAAATCGATTTGGATGTAACTCTGTGTGTACACAGTACTTAATAAAGGCTGGACCGAGTTTGTTAACGAATTCCATCGGCCATTTTGTTTAAAAATGGCGTCTATTTAAATTTTTTTAAAGAAATTTAAAATTTGAAATTAAGTACAAAAAAGTGAGAAATTGAAAAAGATTTTTCTTTTATGCATTTGACCTTGATACAAAGATTCCAAAGCACTTTTTGTTTCGTTTGTATCTTTAAAAATGTCTGAGTTATAGTACTTTTAATTTCTAGTGTTGCTCACATTTTGAAATGATCTGGTTTTCGTCACGTGATAACACGCGTATTTATACACAGATTTGGATGAAACTTGGTGCGTAGATAGGACATACTTATGCCTGGGCCGAGTTCGTTGGCCAGTTCCAACCGCAATCTTGTTTCAAAATGGTGGAATATTATTTTTTAAAATTTAAATTTTAAAATTATGTGCAAAAAAGTAAGGAATTGAAAAAGATTTTTCTTTTCTGTTCTGACCTTGATACAAAGATTCATAAGTATTTTTTGTTTCATTTGTATCTTGAAAAATGACTAAGTTTTAGCACTTTAAGTTTCCAGTGTGATTGACATTTTGAAACGGTCTGAAATTTGTCTCGTGCTAGTACGCATGTTTATAAACTAATTTCGATATAACTCCGCGTGTTCATGCTACATACCAATGTCTTTACCGAGTTCACGGACAAACTTTATCCGCCATCTTGTTGCAAAATGGCGGCCACTTAAATTTGTCAAAAATCTTTTAAATGTATGATGATGTATAAACAAAAAGTTAGAAATTGAAAAAAGGTTCTTTCTAAACTATTTATCTTAATAATGAATTCCGGAATATTTTTTGCTTTGTCTTTACCTTGAAAAACGTCTGGGATATAGCAGATTGAATTTTTAAAGTGGGTGAATTTTTTTTTTAAGTCAATTTGACAGCACTCGTATATATTAATCGATTTCGAGGTGAGTGCGCATGTTTACATGAATTAAGATTTAGATCAATCTCATTGGTTTTTTTTTATCCATCAAGCTGCTTTAAAATGGATATCATGGAATTTGGCGACACTACAAATCGCTTAAAATAAAACCAGGTTGAATAAAAGATGACTAATTTCTAAAAATTCCTATTAATATTCAGTATTGACAAAAACTAGTATTCAATCTTACATAATCGTGTTCCACTATTTTGAGCTTCGTATATTTGATTTATATAACTTAATATAAAATAAATAAATAAGTATATGAAAGCTACCTCTTCCTCCCGGCATTGCCGGAAGGACTTTATATATATATATATGGTTATATACATATATATATATATATGTCAACATTTGAACCGAGGGTGGTTTTGGGGTCTGGGGGCCATGATCGGTGAAAATATACCAAAATTTTCTGGAAGTGCTTTCCTCCGGACGGCTGCAATAGGTAGCTTTTTACTTTTTGTAATGAAAGCTACCTAAAACAAATGTATCTAAACTAGGGGATCAAGCCCGGCTTCTTTGTTACACAACTTTACATCTTAAAAAATATTTTGTATAACATCGAAAAAGGTTGCAAATCTATTGCCACTAAAATCGGTGTAAGGAAAAACCATCTGTAAGTTGATATGATGAAATACGACAAAAATGAACTCTTTCATGAAATTATAAATTTCTGAAAGTCAATTTATTGTAATTGAAATCATTCATCATCAATTAGCTGAATTAAAAAAAAATCATACGTATATTATTATTTTCATTTTATTTAAAAATAATTGTAAGATGCGAAAATAGAAATTAGGATTGATATATTCTGGAATTAGAAAATTGTTAATTGAAAATAATATCATTTTTAGCACTTTGCAACAAAGTTGAAAATTTTTATGCATTCCATTGGTCACTCTGTTCGTCCGTCTGTCCGCGCTTCAACTCCCGTAAATATACTCGGATTTTTATAAATTGAAAAATTTTATTTAGGGTCAACAAAGCATGTTTGAAATTGTACATGGAGAATGTAGAATAAATAGTTTATTCACCAAAAGAATTTTATCACATTATGGTATGCAGGGGAAAATCGTTTGAAGCGTATTTTAATGATATTACGCTATTTAAAATATACTGAAACTGATATGATATCTGAGTTTCACTAAGATTGCATTATAACAGGCCATTCATAGCATATTTCATTCATTTACAAAGACACACAAAAGAAATCAGTTACAGTACTGTCTTTAAATAAAGTACATTTAAAGGACTGGAACGTTCGTTTTAAAATTTAGCACGCGCTTTTAAATGTAAGTGTTTTTTTACATGTTATTCGTTATAAATTTCTATAGCTCATATACATCGATGCAGAAAAGTATACACGAACCATTTTCTTTATTAGAAGAATTTACTGAAAGGGATTTTTCAACTGTGGTATATCTTAAGTGAACTAAATTTTAGCATGTATGTACAGTTAACAGTTACAAATCGATGTATCATGTATAGAACTGCTGAAAAAATGCGAATAATTTTTCTATTGTAGATTATAAGAGCTGAAATTGGGTTTTCAAAGGTTTTTTGCTTTTCTATATGGTTAAATTAGGCATAGTGCAGTAGCCTCCCTCTTAACCGGCCTTCTTTTAACCGGAACTCCGCTTTAACCGGCCGGCTTTTTTTCTGCAACATCGTACAAAGTTCCGAAATAGAATCACGGTTCTAAATAGATACGCGTTGACAATTCACCAGGGTTAAACCCTGAGTGTGTCCCGGAGCAACCCCCCCCCCCTGTCCCCAAAGCAACGAGTTGTCTCTCCGAAAGATTCGAAATATTGTGTTTTTTATGATCAAAAGCGCAACTCCCCGCCTTCCTTTGAAAATTTATAATGCCTGATCCATCTGCAAACTGTTTTTATAAATATTTAAAAAGCTTGAGGAACAGGAACATATCACCGTTGAAGATGTAGAAGAGTGGTTTCAGACTGATAAGTATCTCTATCATAAAACATTATTTTATGAGAATATAACTAGTACTGTAACTAATGTTTTCAATATGAAGACGATCCTGATGATGATCCAGTTGAAGTCGACACTGCTATAATACCTAATACAGAAGGCTTAAAAGCATTACAGTTGCGCAGCAGCTGACCTCTTCCTTGGTTAAACTTATGATGAGAGATTTAGAGATTTTTTTTATGATGAGAGATGGAGAGATTATTCTACAAAATTTCGAGTATCTTATCTTCAACAGAAGAAAATCACCGATTTCTTTATGGTTGATTAGCTTAAATTTATATAATGTAGAACAATTACAAATTCTTATAAATATGTGTTACAATATTTTGAACAATATATTTTCCATTATTTGTTATAATACATAATTCTTTATTCAATTCAATTCGTTACAACTAGTATGCATAGCATTTCACAATGTATAAAAAATATGAAAAATATGAATACCTTTTGAAACAACACAAAGTGAAAAACTAAATACGTTGTTTGAAAACTAAATGCGCTTAATTAATTAAATTAGACACATACTTGTTTAATTTAATTTTACTTCTCCGGTTTAACCGGATTTTCTCTTAACCGGCTTATCTTCGGTCTCGTGTATGTTGGTTAAGCAGGACGCTGCTGTATTTTAATTTTTTTAATAGTGTAGTTTTGTTACATTACTCAGAATATGTTTTAAAATGTTTCATAATCTTATGCTCGAAATAAGATATTTTCTTTATTGTTCGTTTAAAAATTACTATTTAGAGTATAATTCTTTCTTATAACGAAATAATTGAAAAAATCGGGTTTGATTTCTGTTTTTCTACTTAAATTGAATTTTTAAACAAAGAGAAATAAATAAATCTATATATGACATATTTTATGCACAATTAAGCAAGTGCATGATAAAGGATTTTAGTTTGGATATTAAATCTACAGCCAAACATTGATAGATTCACGAAAGAAATTATTTTTGTTATGCTTAATCACAGCACCAGTTACAAGAGGGTTTTTTTTACGCCACTTTTGGTTGCAACTTTATTGCAACTATTTTTGAATTTGAGCATCAATATTTTTTTATAGTGAGTTGAAAACTATTCTTTTTTTATTGAAAACTCTAAATGATTTTTTAATATTGAATATATATTTTTAGAATGCCTATTAAGAATACCAAAACGTATTTTATATGAAAAGTATCAATAAAGTATTTAAATAAAATTTTGAAATTCATTAAAAGAGATAATATCCTATTAGCCAAAAATAAGGAGTCAATAATCGAAGAAATCGCCAAAAGATTTTTCTACTTACACCATCTTTTTTTAATCTGATAATTTGGTACTACTTGGTTATCCCGTCGGCCAAAAATCTACAGCCAAACTACAAGATTAAATGCCAGTAATGGATGATCGTATATGTCACTTTCACTTGACATTATGCACAATAGAATAGTTTATTACGTCATCAAGTAATTTTCAATTCGATTTTTTATTTCAACTTTTATTGATGTTCTATTGCTTTATTTGTTTTTTCGTTATTTTAATTAAATACAAGGTTAATTTGTATAATTTGGTGAATAGTTTGGCGATTTATATAATTTGGCAAAATTGGCCGACGGGATAACCAGGTAGTACTATAATTTTAATGGTTCAAAAGCCTAGTTTGATAGCATGTATAATTATTTTATATTTAATATGCTTTGAATTACTTTTTATCATTTCTTGATGAAGTGTTAATTTCATTTTGGAATATGAGATGAAAAGAAATGCTAAGTTACTTACACTGTTTAAAGAACAAATGTGTTAATCTTGCGTAATCGATCTTCTTGCAATAGAGATAGATTTGAAAAAAAAATCCTGCTTAATTTTTTTAATTAGCTAATTGAGATATTGTTTTCAAACAATACAGTTGAAAAGTAATTTTTTACCGTATTCGAAGTGTAAAAATGACAAAAATTAGAAAACAGAAAAGTGTTTGTTATGACGCCAGTGTTACACATGAATATATTTTTGATTTATAATTTAGACTGGAAAATTACTAGCAATCAATTATGTTTGTACTTATGTTCATCATTATTCATTATTTCATCATGTAAAGTTTATAGTTGTACATAATGAAATAAAATGTGTTCGTACTTATGTTCATCATTATTCATTATTTCATCATGTAATGTTTATAGTTGTACATAATGCAATAAAATGTGTTTGTAAAACACAACATAAAATGAGCATAAAATCACCCATCCCTTACAGAAAATGAAATACAATAGAAGAGAATAGAAAAAAAGACAGGAATAAAAATTTACTTAACTACAATTCAAGTTACTTTTTGTATAATTTTTATATTCGTGAATTTCTAGAATTTTCTTTCAAATGAAATATTGTATAATATGTATAATTAAACATATAATTTTGCAATGAGTCAAATCACTGTATTAATACCAGTATCTTGATGGAATTTTGCACCTTGTTATCAAACTTAAAACATACAAATACAGGGTATCCCCAAAATGACCGATGGATTTTAAAATTCAATAACTTGCAAACGCTGACAGCTATTGAATTTTTTTTTTTTTTTTTTGCAGGAGGGTTATGTATAATGTCAGGATTTTTTTTTTTTTTTTTTTTTTTTTTTTTTTTTTTTTTTTTACCGTGAATTTTGATTTTAGTTCGGATTTCAAACAACAGATGCCGCTGACGGCGATTTGCGCTCAGTCGATGCCAAAACTGACGTTACTCAGCATTGATGCAAAGGAAGGAGATTAAAGAAATGGAGTGGGTCTCATTCGTTAGTAAAATCATGCTCTCAGGCCCCGATTCTGAACTCATTCCATATGATTTCGATGAAATGCCTGTTTCCATGGAAATAACAGATTCTTTGACAGTGGAATACAGCGTTCAGAAGTGGGCACAAATTTCGCAAGAAGTATTTGAGATTGCAGGAGATTTTGCATTTATGAAATTTTATTTTCCCGGATTAAATTATTTTTATGGCATGGTTTTAAGAATATTTTATGCATCGCATTTTAAAACTGGCGTAAGATTTTTTTTTCTATTTTAAGAAATTTTAGATTTTTTAACTTTTTTTTTTTTTGAAAATTCCAATGGGAAAGTTAGGAATTTTATAACTTAGTTTAAAATTTTATTCCAAAATAAAATTTTGGAAATTTTAACTAAATTTTTAAATTGGTCCCATAAAATTCCTATAAATACTAATAAATGTAAAATAGCCTTCAAACTCGAATCCAGCTTGTTATATTCATGTTCAATTCCGAACACTGTATTTTCTATGGAAGAATTTGTTATTTAAAAGGCAATAACACATTCCATTGAAATCATATGGAATGAATTCAGAATCGGGCCCTAAGAGCAAGATTGTAGCAAGATATCTTCGCCTACACTGTTAAAAATTTGAAACATTTGTTGCATCGTCCCTCTACTGCTATTATAGAATATCTCTATTTTGACAAATGAGAGTGCTCCATAATACAGTGAAGTAATGATTTTCTATTAAAGCGGAGGTGTGACGATGCAGAAAAGGTTTCAAATTTTAACAGTGTAGTTTTAAAATACGATGCATAAAATATTCTTTAAATCATGCCATAAAAAGTAATTTAATCCGGAAAAATAAAACTTCATAAATGTAAAATCTCCTGCAAACTCGAATACTGCTTGCGAAATTTATGCCCACTTCTGATAGCTGTATTCCACTATCGAAGAATCTGTTATTTCCATGGCAACAACGCATTCCATTGAAATCATATCGAATGAGTTCAGAATTCATTCAGTTCTGTGAGCAAGAGTGTACTGGGGAATGAGAAGCATTCCATATCCTTAATCCTTAATCTACTTCCTTTATCACAATGCTGAGTGACGACAGTTTCGGCGTCGACTGTGCGCCAATCGCCGTCAGCGCCATCTATTGTTTGAAATTCGAACTAAAATGAAGAATTGCGGTAAAAAAATCCTGACATCATACTTAACCCTCCTGCAAAAATTTTCTTAATAGCTTTCACCGTTTGCAAGTTATTGAATTTTAAAAACCATCAATCATTTTTGGGACCCGGTAAATACTTAAAAGGTGTTGCAAAAATAGGTATTATTTATTTATTATTTACCTTAAATCTTTCGGAAGCTTTCGCATTCATTTTTAAAGAAATATAAAAGAAAATAATTGAATATTATCTTCTTTTTAACACTATCAATTATCTTCTTTTATATTCCTTTAATGAAATCCTTTATAAGAATTAAAGTCATAAAACTGTCAACAAAAAAAAAAATTTCGAACGGCTTATTAAATTAATTATTAGTTTTTTTTTATATAGATAATGAATATTCCTAGACTTCATTACAATGTTCTTTTAAGCTCATTACAATGTATCAGCTATTCATTTTTTTCTCTGAGTCGTATAATGAATAAGCGGTAACAAGTCTTTCTTCATTTTGTCACTCTAATGCATTTCTCTACGGGTTTTCAAAATTGTCATAAAATATTGTTGTATGCTTTCAGTCTTGAGAATTTAAGGAGACCGAGTACCTTTGACGCCATCTCTTCAATTTTGAATAATACTGTAGCATATGCGGTTGCACAATACTTAGTACTAAAAATGAAATAAAAAATTAAAAAAATTGTCTTGTAGAACAGCCTATTTTTCTAAAATTTAACATTAAAAAAAATTACGTAATCCTTAATACTTTTTACAAATATGAATATTTTTGCTTCGATTTTTTTTCCTCATTCATTAGAATATACTACATAAAACTAATAGATGTATGCTTTTTAGATGTATGGGAGTTTACAAATAAATGATATGCACAGAAACATTAAATGGACCATGGAGAACAAGAAAAAAAAATTCAAACCTCTATATAAATTAGAAAAAAAAAAGCCTTAGTATTTTTCGAACAAGCAAGTTATAAAAAATGAACAGGCAGGAAAATCCGTTTAAAGTATTCATTTGCATGGGTAATTGCGCTGGATCTATTAACAAAGTTTGCTATACTTACGATAGTCGTATAGGTAAAATTGAGGTGCCAAAATATTCACAATTAAAAAAGCTTTCAGTTAATATTTAAAAAAAATTTCTATATTTTAGCCATTTTCAAGGTATTCTGTCCGCTTAACAAGTTTAGCCTTATGAATCTAAGCGTCTATTCATATTAATATCTAACAGATGTCTTTGATCCATATGCTTTTGACAAAGAAATGTGCCAATAAAACAAAGAAGTAATTTCTGGCGTATGATCCACCCCCATCTCCTAATTTCATCTTGTATATCTACTTCTTTTTTAATTAATGCTTGAAAAAAGGCCACTAACTTGTTCGACTGATTTTTATACTTATTACGCATGTATCATAGTAAAATGTGAAAACAAAAGCGTCATTATGACATGCCATACTCATTTTTCGCAAAGTTAAATTTTATACGAATATTAAGACATCAGGTTAAGGCATAGTAACATGTGTTATACATACATATCATATTCATTATTCCCCCAGTTTTTTTTGCACGGTTATTAAGGCGTCATCCATTTTCTTATTTCATCCTGGATATCTGTTTACTTTTATTTTTAAATCATGTTTTAAAAGGCTACTAACGTCAAGATTAATTTCCCAGAAAAAGAATCTGGAATGCCGGATTGCTTGCTACCATTGCCTTTTATAACTATCCACTCCAGCTCACATCTTCATCATAAATCTGATTCCATGACTACTAACCAAAGCTTTTATTACATCTCTAAACTTTGTAATTATAATTATGTGTCTTTTACATCTGTATATCAGTTCAAAATGTTTGCAATTAATAAAAGGATAAAGTTTTATATAGGCATCTATTTAGAAAATTATTCCATGAGAAAAAAAACTCCCTGTCGGCCCTGCCTATTTGCACAGGTTGATTTCGAAGTTAGTACTAATTCTATTTCCAAAAAATAACACAAGGGTAAAGGTGAAACAAATTTAACAACTTTATCTGGCCGCTCTTGACAAATTTTTAATCTCATTTTTCTGTAACAGTTGCTATAATCTGAATCATGTTAATGCAACAGTTTTTTCTCCAATGCCTATTTTTTCATCCCTTAAAAACATTTTGGTAATGGCGTCTATTAGTAGAGTTCATCTTTTCAAAAACTTGTTACTTAAGTTGAAACTTATTATCAGAAGTTAGGATAATATTCAGAAGATTTATATAATAAATTTAAACCGTGTGGTGATTGTTTCATTAAATGAAACACACTCTTCTGATGTTCTTTTTATATACACACGATCGCATTTAATAATACAGCCCTATATGCTGCATCTCTGATGGCTGTCAAAAATTTTCATGAAGCCATAGTTTTTTAACACTTGAAGAGCGGATTAATGGCGATGCGATTTTTTTTTTCACAGAATCTTTACCCTCTCTCTCTTTTTTTTAAAGCACTAAGATCTGGTCCTATCAAAAACTTGTCAATATAAAAATTGTAGGTAAAATTAAGAAAATCTATGTTGAATTTAAACAGATTTGATACCTTTTTCACTCCCTCCTACCATTTTTATTTGTTATTTATTTTTATATTTTCGTTTTTTTTTTTTTTTTTTTTAAGAGTTGGTCTTGTCAATATAAAAGTTGTAGGTAGTATTATAAAAAATTACAATAAATTTAAGTGAATTTGATATTTTATGAACTAACGAAGTAAAGAATTTTGGTACTTACGTATTAACGCCACCGCAACTACAGATTTGGCGGTATCGCCAATCTACACCTAAAATTTTTGCGACAAATCATAAAACAAAACACTTTATTTAAAATCAAAACGCTCTCAAAATTCAAAACACTTTATTTAAAAACAAAATAGTTAATCAGATTTCGGTGGAAAATGGGCCGATACAGAGCGACTTCTGCTGCGGTGGCGTTAATACGTAAGTACCAGAATTTTCTTATTCTTAAAACACAATTTTTTTCGCCTTTTAGAGCTCCTTTTTAATGATATCAAAAATTTGTTACACATACATTTTTGGCCTTTTTCCCAGAAGTAGTAATAAATGTAAACTAATTTGATATGCATTATGATTCAGAAGTTATGCTTTTTTTCTGCTTTCACAAAACACCTCACTATTTGCACCGGCTTAGTCTGATTTTGCGCATGATGAATGAACTTGATCGAGATTTTCTGTCCCTTGATATATCAGTTTTACAGAAATTCCAACAAAAGGGATGATGTAAGACGTAGTATTTCTTGCAAAATCTACCTAAAACAAAGCTAAATTACATTTTTTTAGAAATCTAGAAAATTAAAATACGTTTCCAAGAATATTCTCATGTAATGATACTTTTAACCATTTAATGTAAATTTACATGAACTTTATATTCAACATAAAATGGAAATCTGCTTTTGTTGACAGATTTTAGTTCAGCTCCAATTGCCTTAACTTGTGATTAACTTCATCATATTGTTGATCTGATTTTTTGTATTTGCTCCAGGCATCTGTGGTAATCTTTCTTCACGATACTGAACACTGTTGTAGAAAACCAATGTTTAGATTTTAAAATAAATCATGTTTGAAAATTACTGGAAAAATTGCAGAAATTCACTAAATTGCGTACCAATTTTCAAACAAATTTTCTTTGAAAGTACGTGTGTAGAAAAGAAAATAGTTCGAGCAACGTAGTTCCGTTCAGATAGAAGTTTGTTTAGAATAAGGCTCGCCATACCCATACCAACAGTAAACGGAACTAAGAGAACTTGCTGTGGGTACGCAGAACGCCTACTATAAGGTGTAAAAAGTTGCAAAAATTTAAATTTTATTAAAACTTCATCCAAATTCTTGAATTTTGGAATTTTAAATTTCGTTTAAAAATTCTTTTGTTTTGGGAAAGTAAGAAATTTTAAATTTAGCTTGAACATCTTATTTGATGATGTGCAAGATGAAATTAAACAGCATTTAGAGGTGATTCACAAGTGATTAAAATCGAATTGTGACTTTTACCAAACGTCTAAAAGAATTTTTATTTTTAAATACACAACTTAGATTGAAGTGTCAGTTATGATTTTATTTGTTACACAATCAGTTATTAAAATAAAACTGCGACATACGTGCAATATACATTAAATTTGAAAAAGTTGAAATTAATCATGAGAAAATGATGGGTTAAGACTTTCCATGTATGTAAGACTTGACCCAATACATGGGAGGCTTGACTACTTTATTTTATATTGAAACATTTGTTAATTTAAATAAAATCAATGTAAAAAACGCAGATTAACCTTGAGCTTCAAGGTTTAAATATTATAAAAGTTATTTGTGAAAATGTGATATGTAAACAAACTGACTTAGACAAAATTCAAAGCACAGGAGAAAAACATCCATTTTTTGTGACACTCGACCTGCAGCCACTGATTGCCATATAGTTTGGCTTTCTCTCATTGTGTTGATCTTGTTGAAATTACTCTACGTACCATACCAGTGTTTTAATCAATGTTATGTATTTTTAAAAAGGTATTAATATTTAACATTTCTTAAGGCTGCTGCTTTCAAGCTTTCTAGTCTTTTTCATTTTTTTTTGTTTATCTACTATAAATGACATTTGAATGAAAGAAAAGTTCCTATCAACTTTTCAATTTATATTTTATTAAGTTTTTCCAAGTTTTCTATAGCAAGTTTTCATAACTTCTTTAATCAATTAAAATTTTTTCCTTTCTATCAACTCATTTTACTGTAACTTTACGTTAAAAAAAATTACATTATTTTAAAAATATACTTATTAACATTTTATTATGTACACTGTATAATAAAATATTTCCAAAAACACTTAATTAAGGAAGTTGTGTCCATCCGGTCAACCCTCCTTCATTTTGATTGGTTCAAGCATTTTCACGTAAACACTGTTTGAAGTATATTATATTGTTAAGTTTAGCCTAATTTACTGTGCAATGCATCTTTACCGCTGGAGTGAAAGCTCAATAATTCTGCATTATTTAAAACCTTCTTACTTAAATTTCAGTGATATATTTCATCTGAAAAATCTTACAAAATATTTCTAAAAAGTACATTTTTAAGCTGGAAACACTTCACATTTAATATTTCTAAACTTTTTTCAATTATCTGCATGAAATAAAGATTGATGTTTCAACATTTCAATATATTTCGTTGCTAAAACTCAGAAATTCTTTAAAATATGAATACTGAGGGATGGGTGAAACCTCCTCATTCTCCTCCATAGTATTACTCTATTTATGAAAATTGTTCTCATTGCTAATAATTTCTCCTCGAATAAAATATGTATAACATAGATCTAAAAAATAAAGAATTTCCTTAAAACCTTACTTCATACAACTCTATCTTAAAACGATATTTTTAAAAAAGTAGATAGTGAGGATATTTTTTTACGCTTTCAAAACATATTTATTTGTTCAAATATATTTACAGTTACCATAAGAGTTTTATATTTCGTCACATTTTATATAAATATCTATTTTTCTCTTTCAGATGAAATTCCAAAAAACCTTGTCATTAAAGTTGCCTTTCCAAAATGTTATTTTTCTTCCTACAACGTTTATGTTAGAAATTTCCCAAAATATTAAATTATGTCTTTTTTCTCTCGAAAGCTTAACATTAAGTTGTTTATTTTGGATCTCGCATATTTTTTTGCTTTTGGGAAATAAACTTTTGAAATAATATCACTGATGCTTCAAAATTTGAGGGTTAAAATGAGAATTGATTTCACCTAATGATTCACTGGAAATTTCCGTTAACTCAAAATAGCAATTAAATGCATTAAAATTGAAATATATAATATTTGCATATGTTTCAGCTAAACCATTTCATATATAAAAAATAATACAAACAATTATTAAAATAACAGTAGACTTTGTAAATAAATAAAGAAATAAATAAACTGCAGTCTTTAATTTTTACATGAAATGTTTTGCGTCATAACAACGCATACTTCAAATGCTAGTACTAAACGTGTTATTTTTAACCATCACTAAATCGCAGGACATTTAATTTTCAATCAAGCGTGGCAAAAGTGGTAGGATATGGAATGAAATTCTCGTGAATTTCCCATATAAATCACTCAAAGACGTCTGATTTCCATTAAACAGCTCTATTTATCAATCACAGGATAACGAAACAATTCCACCAGACGATGACGCTTTGATCTCAGCATCAACGTAATATGACGCCATATAAAAACATAGTGATGATTAAAAAAAAAAAAAAAAGAAAGAAAGAGAGAGAGAGCACCACAATATTAAAAGACTTGAACAGGAACAGAGATTTTGTTAGCATTAGAAAAACGTAGAAAAATCTGCTCCAAAGCCAATCTAACGAGTTTATATCCGAACAGGCTCTAGAGTACAGGATTTTATGTCTACTTCTAAGATGGCAATTAATTCATTATAAAAAGTGATTTTAACCAATGAGAAGATTTTATTGGCAAAAGGAAAAGAGTTCTCTCAAAACGTCAGAGGAATAAATGATGCAATCAATCTCCTGGCGTCGCTAGAAGGGAACTTTGGGTAATCAAATGGTTTTTTAGAACAATATATATATATATATATATATATATATATATATATTATGCTATAGATAAAAAAATAAAATTAAGTAATGGGATTTTAGGCAAGTATTGCTTCAAGAAATTGTCTTTTGGAATAAAATAAAATAAAGAAAGAGTAGATTAAAGGCATATAATATAAATAATAAGTTAAATATTAGAAAAAGAAAATAAAGAGTTAAATATTAAAAGAATTTGGAAGTAATTAATTTAGAATTAATGCAAAAAATACATATATGTATAAAATAGTTTGTTCTAACTGACTCATATCAATGCACAGCACAAACTTCTCAATCTAGAAGCAGGAAAATCGGGAGAAAATAATTCTTATGACGTAAGTGTTCACTGAGACAGGTTTTTTGACAATTACTCTTCTTAGGGGATTATCGGAAAGGGGAGAGTATAAAATTATAGGACATCTTGCTATATCTCAGCAGCCATTTTAGATTGAAGCATCAAATTCTAGAAAATAAATCTACTAAAAAGTCAATTAAACATGTATTTCAGCAATTTCACAAATTCATCTTTTATAAACAGGTCGTAAATTTTAGAATATTTGGAAAACAGTTGAAAAGGAGTCGAAAATTTTAGCACATTTGGCATATCTCAGCCGCATTTTTAGATACGTGCGTGAAATTGCAGAAAATAAATCTACTAAACAAATAATTAGACATGTTTTTCAGTGATTTTAAGATTCCCATCCCTAAGTGGTTAAAGTGGGGGTTGAAAAAATTAAAATTTCTTTTGACCTGTCATATGATATGCCCTCGGACTACACAGTAAAAATTGAAGACCCAAATTGGGTTTGAAATATTTCTGGGTATAGTAATGTTCCTAAAATGGTACAGTAAGGATTCCAAAATGGTAGAGTATTGTTCCCAAAATAGATAACCCAAAATAGTTCAAAACAGAGCAGATCTTTATTAACATTAAATTAATCAAAATTTCTGAGGTATAATGTATATACTATCTAAGATATTTTAATTGTTTCAATGCCATTAAAAATCAAACTTTTTTAAAACGATTTTGTGCTACAAACTGGACTTCCCAAATTAGAACAATTTTATACCCAAAAATCTTTCAACCCAATTTGTGTATTTTGTTTTTACAGTGTACTCTTTCATATTATGAACCTTTTTTTACCTCCTTCCCAATTTCGCCCCGCATCCGTGCCGGTGGGTTACTTTTTTAACTTTTTTGAAATCCCTCATGTAATACATCATTGCTAAGCTCTGTGACCACTATTTTATTTTATACATCTCCTGAACCCCTCCCACATTGCCCCACGGGGTCATTTGCTAAATGTTATAGACAACCTTCATGTGGTACATCTTTGGAAGGCTCTGTGAGCACTTCTTCAGATTATGTACATTCCTTGTCACTCCCATCAATTTTGCTTTTTCCAAAGGAATATGTGTTTAACATATTCCAGTAAGAGGTCTTCTAATAATGCAAAAATAATGGAATTATCTCAAATGACGTAGAAAAATGAATAAAAAATATTGACAGCGTTTTAGTTCCTGTTTTTATCACCAAAGATGCTTTTAATTCTTATTTCTTTGGGCATTTTGCTACTAATTACAAAATAATTCTATTTTTTATAGCTCCTTGTCTTCTTATGCTTTTTCTCGCCATTTTAACTTTTTGTATCCAGGGGGCGACATCAGATGACGTATACTGTTGTGGATCCCTTTTAAGTTGCTTCCGGTTGGTTGTTTTTTAATTCCACCTGTTTTTAGTTGCCATATATTTGCCAAAATTTACTTTATAAGCATGTAAAAACAATGATTTTAATAATCGATTGTAGAGTATGTCGGTTGTAGAGTATGTCGGTTGTAGATTCTTGTGTAATCGATGAATACATTTCTTTTTCGTATATTGCCATTAACACTTCATTACGTACAATGTATAATAAAAGATTTCAAAACAATCTAAACAAGAGAGCCTTGACTATCTGGTCAATCCTCCCTCACACTGATTGAGTCAATCTACCCATATTGCTCTTTTCTAACGAATAGCACATTGTTATGTTAATCCTTGCTTACTGTATTATCTTTATATCTAGAATTGAAGCACAATATTTCTGCATTACTTTAAACCTACTTACTTAAATTTCTATGATATATTTGATCTGAGAAAAGATTAAACAATATTTCTAAAAGACATATTTATTTAGTTTTAAAACGTCTCACAGTTTATTGTAGTCACATCTATTTCGATTATCTATGTAAAACAAAGACAATTGTTTGATCATTCCAGTAGATTTGGTTGGCACCTATTGGTAAAACTTTGCAATCTTTTTAAATGTGACAAGTGAAGGACGGATTTTGTTTCCCCTATAGCATAGGATGATCTCTAATCAGGCCCATTTTTATAAACTTTCATTTTATTTGTCTTGTCTTGCTTGGTGCAAATAGTGCAAGCGAATTTTAACACAATTCATGTGCCACAATAGGTCTATTTTTTTTTGTTGAGGTGACGTATTTCTGTTGACAATAGACTATTCCTCAAAATATATATCACATTTACTCTTATGGGGCAAAAACATTTGTCCAATAAAGATACATAAACGTCATTGATTTTATAAATAAGCTGATGCTCTTAGATTGAACCGTGATGTAGTTGGAATCATATTTCAATTCCGCGCCAGTAGTGATTGGTTGTGGGTTCAATCCTCAGAATATTGTCGATCCTTTTTTTTTGACAGGAAGCCGAATTTAAGATTATACACCCGTTTTATTTTCCTTTTAAACAAGCTTATAATAAAATAATTTGAATTTGAATTTATTTTTAAAAAAAAATTTATTTATTTCAATTGATTTCATTCAGCATTTTTTTCTTTTTCGTACAATATAACAAAAGTTTATCTTAAAGACACTCTTTCACTTAAAATTTATTATTTTTTCCTATTTCGGCAAGAGATTTTTTTTTATGAAGCCTTTAAAAAAAAAAAAAAATAAATCTCGGAACCAGCTTCAAAAAATGAAAGTACCTTCATAAAAATGAAATCGTGCCGTTTGAAAAAATAAGAACTGGTTAATAGTAATGGAATATTTTAAAAAAAATACAAATATTAAAAATACAAATTATTTATTATGTTATTTCATTTTGTTTATTTTTTCACATAATTATCAAATGAATATTGGTGATGAAATCAAATAAAATCAGTTGTTGTTACTTAACTCAGTTACTCTAACATCAGTTACTTAAGTAAAAAACATAATTCAGTAAAGATTAAAAAGTATTGTCAAATATAGTTTTTTTTTTTTTTTTTTTTTTTTTTAATCATCTTAAAATTACCCACTCCATGCTACGCTAAGTTCGGAAATCTTTGTGAACAATTTCATGTACAACAAATATTATATTTTAAAAACAAACACGATGAATTATCATCATTAACATTAAAAGCACTTAACAGTTGCCCCTGTACCCCACAAAGGCAGTGTATTTTCTCCCAGCGTGATTTATACATATTACGTAAGGGCATCGATACATTTCAGTCTAGTGACAATTTTGTTCAAAAAGGGCATAATTTTTTTCATAAATTTATATTTGCGTATACCATATTTATTAGCTCACAGGCTATCATAGCCTGAGAGCTTATGTGCCCGTCCGTTCTGTATGTATGTGCGTAACGCGATAACTCATGATAAAAATATCCGATCCACTTGAAATTTTGTATATAGGTATATCCTGACAAGGCGCTTCCCTGATTAGTTTTTGGAGTTCATTCGATATGTATAAGAGGGGAAACGGGGGGCTCATGCCCCCCGTTAGTTGATATAAATGGGATTTTCATGCAGAATTAAGTTTTTGTTCAAAATTTAGATTAGGATCATTCTGATGAGGCAATTCCGTGACTTATTAGGTGTTCATTGAATAAGTATAAATAGGGGGAACAGGGGCTCTAATGCCCCCCCCCCCTTTAGTTGATATAAATGGGATTTTCATGCAGAATTAAGTTTTCGTTCAAAATTTAGATTAGGATCATTCTGATGAGGCAATTCCGTGACTTATTAGGTGTTCATTGAATAAGTATAAATAGGGGGAACAGAGGTTCTAATGCCTCCCCCCCGTTAGTTGATATAAATGGGATTTTCATGCAGAATTAAGTTTTCGTTCAAAATTTAGATTAGGATCATTCTGATGAGGCGATTCCGTGACTGTTATTAGGTGTTCATTGAATAAGTATAAATAGGGGGAACAGGGGTTCTAATGCCTCCCCCCTTAATTTGTATAAATGGGTTTTTCAAGCAGAATTGTCAGATTTCTTTCAAATCTCTGAATAGTTTTGGAAGTTTAATGGTTAAGTATAAAAGAGGGGGATAACTCCTTTTAAATTATATAAATGCTAAATGGGTATTAAGAATTATCTAACTTGCTCTGAATTTTGGATATAGATTTTTTATATGATAAAGCATGTCTTTGATAGTATAGGAGGTTCAATGATTAAGTATAAAAAAAGAGGAAAGGGGAGAGCTGTTTCCCCTTCTTAATTTTTTTTTCGAACGGAATTAACCCTTGAAAATATAAGGCTTTAATGTACAATTAGTATTTGTAGCCTGTGAGCTCAATGCCATCAGTTTAGCTGGGCAGTATTCTTTATTTTTTATCTGTAATTATTTTAAAAAAATATATTTCATTTAAAATCAGCATGAAAATGTGGTTTTTGAAATTAAAAAAAAAACGGTATTTTTTAAATAAAAGTCTTTTTCAAAAACATTGAATTAGTAAGTCGTTAAATTAATATATTTTTTTGTTTTTCTTGCATTACTCAATCACGCAATAAAACTTAATTACGCAGATAAAATTGTTTAATTGACAATTGATACCATTCGGAAAATCGATATTTAGGTTTGAGAAAATGGTTTAACCCTTTATCTGTGGAAATATTAATCAAGAAATTACTTCACCTCAATAATTATTTTAATATCTGAAGATGAATTCTCAAATAATAAGAAAGTGAAATTTAGATATTTTTTCATTAAAATAGATTAAATAAATTGGTAGTTAAGACTTTTTTTGTAATATTTACAAAAACGTAATGAAATTAATTAACCAAAAATACTCTTATGGAAATATCACAATTCTTATCAAAGCAACACATTTAAATGTATTATGATCCTCACTGTAAACGGAAAGACTTTTGCAGTTGAAAATGTTTCATGTAACTCTTTTTTAAGAAAAAAAATGCTATGCCTATATATGTAAATGATTACGAAAATCACCATGCTCGAGGAGAGTATTTTGTGAGGAATTAAAAACTTTTATTGATAGACAGAATAAATAAATTTTGTATTCAGTTTCTTTCAGTGGTACTTAAAAGTACCGCCAGCGCATTAAGGGTTAATAGAATATAAAAGTTAATTGCAAATGTTTTCGAAAATCGAAGGCAGCAACGATTTGCAGTTATGGTATACATGACGTGCAGTTTGAAAATATACTTTTTAACAAACTATTCTTTGTAAATTTGTAGCTGGTGATAAACACGACGCCTAGTTTGGAAATACATTTATCGCGATATATTGTAATGATGATTAAATATATAATCTATTGCGCCTTAAAATATTTAAAACTTATGAATAGGAATATGAGAAGTATGCATGTAACTTATCACTGCGAAAATGATGCTATATTGCAATATTTTTTTTTAAATATTCTGTGATTGTGCTTTCTGTGACGTAATTTTTTTTTTATTTTTCATTCCGTGATACCTAAGACCCAAGCTTTCATTCATAACTTCATCTTATTTACTTATCTTGCTAACAAGTTACTGATTACTAATGCGGAAAGTTTAATCTATAATTATATTATAACGAGATAATGTTTGTTTAGTTGTAGGGGGTGATTTCTGGAACTACTGAACTAATTTCAAAAGTAATGATACGAAAATGATGGCATTCGCCCCTGTTCAAATATAGACTATAACCATGTGTCGATGCAGGGTTGGCTCTTCATTGGCACCCATGAGCACATGAACCCCCAGAGAAAAATTAAGAAATAATTTAAAAAGTTAAATAAAATATTAAAAAAAACGATTATTTTATCGAGTTCCAATACCGATATCGTCCACTCACGTCCCCTATCCATTTTTTTAGATATATTCATCACAACACATTAATGAAGAAAATTTGAAAGTTTTCAACACTAAACGCCCTGTGTTTTCTTAATCTCACGTGCTAGCGGTCGCATACCCTTTAACCCTTTCCTGCGCACTACCCTTTAAAGTTGGAATTTAAAGAAACAAAAAATTAGACAATCTATTTAGGTCTAGAAGAGTACACAGGTATTGTTTTGTAAAAATTGTACTAACCATTTTAATTATACAGCTGTTGCCGAAGTGGTAACCTCCCATAAGTAAAACACTGATAAGCGCAGTGAGAAGAGCATTGCTGTGAAGCGCGTATTACAGTAAAACATTTTACCTATTATTTAAAAACAGTAGAGTTTGATCACTGTGATGCTGCCATCTAGAACTCATAAGAAAGATTTAAAGTAGCCATTAGAGTAGTTTTTAAAATATTCACGGAGTTTTTGTGTCTCTAAACTGGGGAAACTTTAGGTGTTGCCGACCCGGCAACTCTGCGCGTTAAGGGGTTAAAATCAACTTATGCAAAAGGGAGATGATAGCCAGGACGACAGAGTATCGGGCGTACACAGAGTGTACCATTGTCTAATTGATATTGTCTAATGTGTGATAATATCAATTTTTGTAGAAGTATCGTGTTCATTCGATTTCTCTTGCGATTTGAATATTATGTTAAATAATTTTTATCGGTTGTTAATCAATCTGTTTGTGTGTGTTTTTTTTTTTTGTTACTTTTTTTTGTTATCTATAAGAGGTGTAATTACAAACTATTAAAATAAATGAAAGAAATATCAACATTTTCAGAACTAAAGAATCTGCAATTTTGATTATTGACCAGAGACGTATTTTCAGAACATTTTCTTTCGAGGGGAGGGGCGAGATTTTTCGAGACAAGTCATATAGCTAAAGGTAGGATCCGGGATTTGACCCCTTCTCCGAACGAAAAACGTAAAAAGAATCATGCTTACAAACACAAAATAACTTTGAATATGAAAACTCACATTCCAATATTTCGTTTTAAATAGGTTTCCGTTTTAACAGGCAAAATTTCAATACATTGAAAGGGAACATTTTTTAGACAGGATTCTATTATGGACAAGTATTTTTTATAAGTATTCTCAAATGCAGTTAAACTATCCACTCTACATTATGGCTCTGATAAGAGATGTATTACAGTAAGGCTTGTGAAAATGAAGCCTGTATATAACAAAACTTTTTCTTAAAGCGGAAAAAAATCAAATTTCAATGTAAAAACTTTATACAATTTTACTTGATAAGACAGATACTTGTCTAAAATTTAACTTTTTTCTAGTTTTTAAATAATTTGAAAAATCGAAATTGATAGAAGTAATAATTTGGATATTTTGGATCATTTTGTTTAAAATAGTATGTGTTTTAAAATGTAGACTTACCAATATACGATTGACTTTTCTATTATAATTATTTTTGTTGGTTTATTATACATTCTATGTCATAGTTCTTTTTAAAATGTTTTCTTTCATCGCATTTCGACGGGTTTCGCTCGCTTCTTTTAAAAATATTTGCTTCGAGTATTTATTTGAAAAATATGGGTCATAAATTTGTTTATTACATTTTATGATACTATTTTTGGTACTCACTGCTAAATTCATTTTAATGCAAGTGAAATACGGTATAAAGAAAAAAGTATACTTATCTTAGAGGCTTCCATTATGTTGTTACTGAAACTTAAAAGTATATTTAAATGAAATGTGTTATGGTGAATATTTTTTGTTGTTCCAGACCTGCAGCTCAAAAAGTCAAATGAAAAACAGCTAGTGATAAAAAATATTAAAACGGCACAGAAAACTGATGTTTATATTTCGAGGATACCGGAAGGAATTGATACCGATAAGTAACATACATCTTTTTTTCTTTTTAAATAAAAGTAAAAAAAAGAGAAATGTTTATTATTGCAAGAAAATATAATGTACATGCACCCCCGACATACGTAAATAATACATTCCGTAAACTTTTAAGTAACTTGAGGCAAGTCTAATTTCTAGGTCAAATTTCGTAAGTAACTGCAATATTTAATATACATGTTACCGGACAGACCAGATTTTAGGCCTAACTAGATTAGCCTAGATTAAACTAGTTTATCCTATTGCCCATCGGATAAATTGTTTTTTTCCTAACGCCCATCGGATAAACTAGTTTTTCCTAGGCCAAGCTATTCTATCCTAACGCCCATAGGATAAACCAGTTTTTCGTAAGACAAACTGGTCTATTCTAACGCCCATAGGATAAACTAGTTTTTTCTTAGGCCAAACTAGTTTGGCCTAATACTCAAAGGGTAAACTAGTTCAGACTGCTGTTCATTGGTCTGAACTAGTATATCCTAAGCCGATATAGTTTATCCTTGGCCAATTCAATTTGGCGTGATTTTATTGAATCCAAATATTACCTCGGCACCAACATTCTAATTTATCCTAGGCAATGCAATTTGACGTGTTTTTATTTCTCAGGCGTTAAAGCCTGAGAGCTAATGTGTCTGCAAGTTCTGTATGTATTATGTACGCAGGTATGTACCTATGTACGTAACGCGATAATTCTTGATAGAAATATCCGATTAGCTTCAAATTTTGATGTAAGTTTATTCTGATAAGGCACTTTCCTGATTAGTAGGTTCCTGGTATAGTGTACACTAGGCTGAAACGACATATATAAATACACACACACACACACATATATACATATATAAGGTACCCTGGGGTAAGGATGCCACGTTAAGGTTCTACCAATTTTCACGGCTCAGTTTTAGTTTGTATTTTTCAAACAAATGTATGATTTGATACAGCAACTCATTGACTATCTGTATAAAAAAATAATTTAGGAGATATGTATTCATAAAATGTAATAGCGTGATTTCTGAGCAATGCTATTTGGCGTTATTACCCACCTATATGGGTAATAACGCCATGCAAACAAAACTATGAAATAAGATGGAATAATTGCATGTAGATTGCCCAATTCTAAAAATACAAACTCTACTCTACAGACTTAGTAATTGACAAATTGCATTCTAAGCTATTGAAAATGTTAAATTTTTTGTGAAAGTGTAAGAAAAATTAAGGTATGTTGTGTGGGGGGGATGAGGCAAAAGAGTATCAGACCGTGAGTTTCTTTTTGCTTAAAAAGGACCGCTTAAATAGAATTATTAGAAACATTGCACAGTTTTAAATGTGTTTATTTCAATTAGTATTTAGGATGTAGCTCGGCCACTGTAGGGAATCAACCGGGGTATTAATGCCAAGGATTGGCGTTATTACCCCGTTATAGTTATTGCGCTGTGCATTTTAAATTACAAATTATCTCGAGAAGATATCCAAAATCTTCAACCACATTTTGAAAATCCATAAAATGTACTACAAATTTATGTAATTATCAAAGTATTTCTGGATGAAAAATATAGTCTTCACATCACAAAACGTATCTCGCAAATTTTAGATCAAGCGTTAATTTTAGTCGCTTGTAAAAACAATAAGACCTAAAAATGAAACAAATTAACTTGAAGCTGTTTTTTGCGATTTATATCACTCAAAACCCTTCTGCGCAGAGTACATGAGTGTCATTTACCAGATTATTTCATAATTATGCAAAATATTAGCACTTGGCGTTATTACCCCGCCTGGCGTTATTACACCAGACCACCTTAATTGGGCATTTTTTCAAAAAAATTAAAATGTTTCTTTAGAAATGGTTATTATTTAAAAGTATTAATTAAACCTTTATTATTAACTAGTTAACATATTTAAACTAGAAAACAATATTTTTATTCTGCTTAAATTGAGCAAAACGGATAACTTTTGATAGATAAAACGGCCTCATCACTTTATTCTGGCATAAAAAGAATTGTTTTGAATACCGCTCTTATCTAGTTGATTTCAAATTGACCTAGAATATAACTCCTGTTTGTTGCATTTTAAGTCCTGCCGTCTCAAACACTTGACCATCTGGGAACAGTGTTTCAAACATACATTAAATTTAAATTATGATTTTTTCTTTCTTTCTTTCTTTTTTAATCGAAGATTAGCATAATTTTTCTATGCATCAACCCATTTAATCATTCTTTATATCCACAGACTTTGCATGATGCTGTTGTGACTGCCTTCTAGTATATTTTTACTTTATGTAAAAGAAAATAAGTGAAGTAATGCATGGCAATATTATTAATGTAATCTATTATACACTACTGACCATTAAAATTGCTACATCAAGAAGAAATACAGATAACAAAAGGATATTTATTGGACAAATATATTATGATAGAAATAACAAATGATTAAATTTTCAAGAAATTTGGGTGCATAGATTCTGAGAAATCAGTACACAAAGCAACCACCTCGGGCAGTAATAACAGCGCCTATACGCCTGGCTACATTCGCCCAAAAAAATTCTCTTATGAAATGGTCAGCCCAAATGCCCGATATGAATCCAAGAGAAAATCTTTTGAAAGAATTTGGAAAACGTGTACAGAGTTATAAATTTTCCAGTTTAACAGAAATTTTCAAAAAATTACAAGAAGTTAGGACATTTGAACATTGAATCGATGTCACGTTGTTGCGCCGCAGTACTTTATTACTGAAGGTATGGCGATAAAATACTAATTGTAAATGTTGTTGATCGCTGTTGGTTTCTATTATAATGCCATTTTTTTCCAAATTTGCCATACTGGCAGGAAACGTTTGAGAACATGCATTTTCTTTTGCACCAAATTTTGTCAAATAAATTAATTTATACTTAATTCTTAGTCCATAAATAAGTTCCTAACCATTATGCCAATAAAATGCATAAGTATCACTTAAAGGTTCTTCTTCATATGGATGTACTTCATACTTAATGAAAAAACTTTTCTGGCCAGAAACTTTTAACCGCAACTCTGCATTATATCGCCAACATATTTTATGAACTCAATAATCTAAGGTTATATGAATTTGACAACAATTATACATATTTGATTAGTTGTTAAGAAAATGTTTCTTTTCTACTAATTTGATCTCTGTTAGCTATATTTCGTTTCATTGAAGATTCTTTTAGAGAAACTGACCAGTGAAGATTACTAGTGTAATAATAACAAAACGATGTATATTTTAATTTTAATAATTAATGGAGTAAATGTATCATGTTTCTTTTCTCTTAAGGTAGAAATGCTTATTTGAAAATGGATAGCATTCGAAAAGCTCATATTATGGATAAATAAAATTGATTAATGCTGTAAAAGAAAAAAAACTACTCAGAAACGTTTTCGGAAATCAGTGACAGTAAAACAAACTTCAATATAACTGCTTTTTTAAATCTCGAAATTATATAGATTTTTAAGGATTCTAAAGATAAAGCATGTTTTTTCGATCGACAGAGATTGTATTTTTGTTTGTGGTTACATTATACTTTGCTAGATTAAAGGATAATTGTCTTTTTTACTTACCCATCATACGAAGTATTGGGCAAATCTTTAAATGGTTTTAAAAACTGATTTTTTTTCATGGATGTACACGTTTCAGATAGTACTAGAGATTCCGGAAAACATGTTTTTATTAAAAAAATTTTACGCTCCGTCTGTCTGTGTATCTGCCTGTCTGTATGTCTATAAAAGCTCTGTCCGACGAGACTTGAAATTTGGTAAGTACTTAGTATGCAATAATGGGAAGAAACCTATTGAATACTAGTAGCGTTGATTATCCAGAACTATTTTTTTGGACATTTGAAATAGTCGTTCTGATGAAAGGTATATACAATTTTTCGATTTTTTTTTCTTTAAGGAGTGAATGTAAAAGACAATAAGAAAACATATAAGTTTTGTATAAAAAGTGAAGTTGATCAGATAATTAGATACTGAGATATTTGTATTCATATTTTTCACACTGTTCGATTCTTTATAACCCTGTATTTTATTTGAATTTCAATTCAAATATATATTTTAATTGGAAATGAGATGCTTAATCCTAAGCAATAAACTATTAGTTAATATTGTTATTGTTTTTGGAGTTATAAGGATATATTTTTACGCAGTTCTGTACTATTTAATTTCCCATCGACCAAAAGACTATCGCCAAACTATAAGGTTAAATTCCAATTATAGCTTATGGTAAATGTGAATGTGACATTTACGATAAGCTATAATTGCGTTGTTCACTTGTTATTAAACACGTTACGCATATTGTCACGTCATTAATTGATATTTAATTCGACGTTACTTATATTTTTATTAATAATTTACTAATTATTTATTTTTAAATTATTTAAAATAAAAATTACACCAATTTCTATAATTTACGAGTAGGTTGACAATTTATGTAATTTGTTAAAATGGGTCAACGGGATAATCATGTAATCCCCACAATTCAGTAATCGAGCATTGCTATGATTTTAAAATGTTCAAATATACTTTTTAATTTTATTTTAGAATTGCAATGCATTTTGATAAATAGTTCAGGCATGTTTTATTTTCATATTTCATATTATGCATGCTGGGTTAGTATTACGGTGGCACCCAACGAGTAGTGTATAGTGTATACAGTCAACTAAAATTAAAGAGATGAGTATATAATACTCATATAGTCAGCGCTTAATTTGTGCCGGAGCTCACCGGAGTACACCTCCGATACGGCTTTGTTTCAAATAAATATTTAAAGATTAATCAGAATTCACTGGTGCTCATAAATATTGCGTTGAGAAACATTAATTCTGAAAGAACAAAGACTAAATTATTTTTCCTTTCACAACCATTACCAATTTATTTCTCATTTTAATTACCAAAGCGTTTTCATATGTCACATATAGGCTTCTATTTTGTATATAGCGCTCGGAATTACAGAATAAATTATTTTTCTTCCAGTGGTTTCCAGACAGCATCGAAAAATGTCATGTTAAACTCCAGCAGTGTCTGTCTTTTTTAAGGAGCTGTGTTATGTTTACTTGTTGCTTGTTCGTGTTTATAAAGTATTTTTACTAATGAATTTTTTAAAATCAATTTCAACCTCACCTCACAAAAACACACTTCCATTACTTCCTTAATTTTAGTGAATATTTAAATATAAACCGAAAGCCACCGGGACATATTAATAATTCCTCCGAAATTCAAAGAAATAGCGATGTGAATTGTGTTTCTTTACTTGATAGAAATAAATCCTTGACAAGTATATACTGTTAAGAATTTAAAATTTTTCCTTCTTCACCGCTTTTATAGAAAACGATTACTCCACTGCAGGCCTGTCCAACCTTTCAATAACCAGGGGCGCATCTTGGCTCTTGGCAATAAATGAAGGGCGCCAATATTCACGCGACCGAAAACATGTGACAATATTATCGCAAAGTGTTAGTATACACGGACGTCTTCACATAATGCAAATGAATCAAACAGTACAGTGGTAAACAAGAGACCCCTACAGTTATGGAGTTACGCGCAATAAATTTCAAATTTTACATTTTTTGATGAGAAGACTATATCAAAAATGTTTGAAGGGTAAGGGGCCAGAAACTTTAATCGCATCTATAGTAACAATAATAATAAATAAATAAATATGAAAATCAGAGATAAAGCAGATATATAGGTTTCTTTTAGGATGTGAAAAAAAGGTTTGCTTTATTTTGAAGGCATGGATTAGTTTTATGAAAAGTACAAAAGCAGACAAACATGATAGTGACCAAACCATGTGGGTGGTTTCAGAGGGATAATCTGGAAGTACTTTGATAGATGGAAATCATTCTGCGCTGTGTATTATTTTTTCTAAGCAAAGTTATAGAAAAAAAAAAATAAAGAAAAAAAGAAAAAACCACTCAAAACTTCAAAAGTCAAGAAAGAAAAATCAAGCCTTTATATCCTTCAAATTAAACAGCTCTCAACTTCAGAAAACAGTTTCAGATTTTAAAAATATCGCTGATAAAATATTAATGACTTTGAAGAAAACATTCTTTATAATAATGGAGTTTTACTTCTTAAATGTTTAAAAACACGAAATCTCCAAGAGGGTGCCAAGAAAACCTTCAAAGGGCGCCATGGCGCCCGCGGACGCCGCGTTGGACAGCCCTGCTCCACTGTAATAGAGAGCATTCCCATTGGTCAAAATAAAGATACTCTATGAACGCAATGGAGAGACGATTCAGCAAAAGTTTCAAATTTTTAACAGTGTGGGATTTCTTAAAATTTGCTACTCTTGATATAAACATTTTTTGCTCGGTTTATTTTTATATCGTATTAAGTGTAAATGCGTAGTAAATATTCAAAATATACTTAAAATTTTCTTTTGTTTAGGACAAAATTGCTATTGCAAATATATGTAAATGTATATTTTGCAAATTAAGTATGGAAGAAGTTGGTGGATGTTAGAAGTTGCTCAAAACGTATTTATTTTATTTTATTTTATTTTATTTATTTATTTATTTTTAATGAATGATATCGTCTGTCGGGGTAATTTTGATATAAAATTCGCATTTTCGTAACTTAAAAATCTTACAATATCTAACAAAAACAGGTTTTTGTGTTAGGATTTTTTGTTATTGTTATTTTATTTGAGCAATGTTCTTTTCCATAATAAAGTTACATAGGTGTAGCAGTTATTGTTTCCTTTATGACCTGAAAATAAGTAAAAAGTTAACTACCGGGTGTCCCAAAAATAACTGATGGATTTTAAAGTTCAATAACTTGCAAACGGTGATAGCTATTTAAAAAATTTTTGCAGGAGGGATATGTTTAATGTCAGGAGTTTTTTTACCGTAATTTTTTATTTTAGTTCGAATTTCAAACAATAGGTGGCGTTGACGGCGATAGAAGGCCAGGTCGACACTTCACTCAGCACTGATTACTTGGCTTTCAATCGCCGTCAGTGCCACCTATTGTTTGAAATTCGAACTAAAATAAAAATTACGGTAAAAAAAACTCCTGACATTATACATAACCCTCCTGCAAAACATTTTTAAATAGCTGTCACCGTTTGCAAGTTATTGAATTTTAAAATCCATCAGTCATTTTCGGGACATCCGGTATATTCAAATTACCCAGTGGTTAGGTAAAAGGTATATTGTGGTTTAAGAAAATATCATGTGTTTTATATTTTGACTATGTTTAATTTACACCCTGTATAGATCAATTTAGATGTATTAAAAAATAAAGAAGACATTTCAGAGGTTTACGAATTAATTTTTTTTTAAATCTTGAATAAATAACACTCACTAATTACTGGTGTATATATTAATAGGCCACTTAAAATAATTGGTGGAAAAAATCAAGGTTTCTGAGCTCGTTATGTGTCACGTATATGTGACGCTCCTTAAGAAGAGATTAAAACGCATTCAAGGATATTTCATAAACTGTAACCTATTATAATATTTTCATTGACTTATCGGGGATTAGAAAGTGTAATTTGATAGTTTATCCTCTTGAAATTCTCAAATAAAGATCAGTATGTAATTTCGTATTCCATATTTTATGCTGCATTTCAGCATTTGGATTATTTACAAAAGTTGCACTGTATTGTTTATGACGACGAGATTCAAGTATAACATGACACATAAGTTGTTCAATATCCTTTAATACCAGTTTTTTTATTTGTAAACTATTTTACATTATTTTATCACGGCATTTTTTCGATTCAATCGGGTAAAAAAATTTCTTTTGAAAAGGACAGAGGTTTTACAAAGGACTCTCGTCTCAAAGAGAGTTAAAGGTAACTGCACACCTCCGGAAGCGGTTTTTAAAATTTTTGAAATTTTCTCTTGATTGTCTGTTTTTTATAATGACATTTACCTTTAAACTTTGAAAAAAATTTTTTTAGCAATTACCAGGAAAAATGTTTTAAACTGAAAAATAGTCAAAATTATGTGAAAAATTGACATTTCTGCAAATAGTGATAGCTCAAAAAATAAAGCAATGTATTGACATTTTATTAATTGCATAATAAACAGAATAACATTCTCTAAGACTTAGACAGCATGCATTATAATCGCATCTCTATCTGACATGATATGGCAGTTAAAGTACTAATGTAATGAAAAATTCGCAAAACTTGTCTCAAGTTTGTCATTTATATCAGTGTAAATATAAAATTATTTAATGTATTAACATGAGCGTAATCTATTCAATAAAAAGATATTTGTAAAAGCAGTACAGGGAATTTAGTTGCATTTCATGTATAATTTTTATTATAGGATATTTTGTGTATAATAAAAATCTGAAAAACTTCGTTTTGAGAAAAAGCTAAAAATAATTTTTTTTAACGATATTCAATAAAACTGTCAGTATATATAATAACTGTCAGTAACTTTAAACGTTTGTAACTATGGTAATAATTTAGATACAGTCACAATTTAAGCGGAATTCGACAGATAAAACAGTCGATTTTAATATTATCGCATAAGCGGAAAATCGATATGTTGATTGAAAATTACGTATTAAAGTTGCTCCAATACCTTAAGTAAGCATGTTTTGTAACGCAATTAGAAAATACTCTCTAATGCAGTGACTTTCAAACACTGTACTGCTGCATAGTATATGACTGGTATGCCAATAGATTATACACTGCTCAAAACAATTAAAGGATATTGCAGTTTTAGGTGGATTTTGTATCTGGGAAACTTTTTAGCTTATTGATACATGGTCGACAGACATAGTAGGTTATATGAGAATAAATTACACATGTTTGGCAGAAAAAAAATGCATTTTATTGCGTATTTGTGTACAAAAGGAAAAAAAACACAATTTGTGCATATGAGAAAAAAAGAATAAAAAAAGGTGTTTTCTTAAAAAAAATATCCTTTTTAGTAAGGGGTATGGTTTCCACGGGCGGCCAGCAACGTTGAACACCTTTGAGGCATGGACTCAATGAGGCTATTAATGACGAGTTGGGGTATTCTGCCCCACTCTTCCAGAAGAGCTCTTTTCAGTTCTTGGAGAGTTTGTGGGGGTTGCTGGCGGCCAGAAACTCGTCTTCCTAGAGCGTCTCAAACTTGCTCGATTGGATTCACGTCTGGAGAACACGCTGGCCATTCCATTCGAACGATTCCTTCTTCGAAAAGGAAATCCTCCACCAGGTTTGCACGATGTGGCCTGCAGTTATCTTACATTAAAATTAAGTTATCTCCGATTGTTGCAGCGTAAGGGACTACAATAGGTCTGCGGATCTCATCCCTATATCGGCGACCAGTCAGAGCTCCATCTCGAATGATGTAGAGGTCAGTGCGCCCGTCAATAGAGATGCCACCATACACCAACACTCTTTCACCGCCAAATCTGACACTTTCGTGCACGAACGCAGGATTATTCCTACTACCACGGTGCCTCCAGATGAAAATACGCCTATTATCCGGATGCACAGAAAAACGGGACTCGTCAGAAAACAGAATATTGCTCCATTCATTTCTCCTCCAGTTGACATGCTCGGTTGCCCACTCCCTGCGGTCACGACGATGCCTTGATGTTAATCTAACTTATACCATTGGTCGGCGAGCATACAGACCTACAACATGGAGCCGGTTTCGGACAGTCTGAGTTGAAATCGTGGTGCCTGTAGCCGAGCGAAGGTGTTGTTGGAGAGGAGTAGCGTTCATGTTTCGGTGTCTCCGAGCTGTTAACGCTAAATACCGATCTTCATTGAGCGTTGTTGCCCGTCTACGACCTTGCCCTGGTCTTCGTCCTGCACATCCACTCTCCAAAAAAAGGTTCCAGATCCTGGAAATGACACTTTCTGACACTCCAATGGCTTGCGCTACTTCGGCTTGAGTTTGTTCCCCTTCTAACCTACCAACAATTCTCCAAGTTTCTGAATCTGTCAAATGACTTCGCTGAGACATCGTACTCATCGAAACAAAGCAATCACTGAATGCCGATCATCCTTGTCTTCATTCTCTTTTATCCAGTTGAAAGTCAAATTTCATTCGCTGCCGCTGAAGCGACGTTTTCGACGTCGAACTCAAAATTTGCATACTCCACTGTTTGAAAACCAGAAAAAATTGCATTTGTGATTGTCTTCTTCTATTTTCGGCAAAAAAATTTTCGTTTATATCTTTATTTTATATAAAACTTCAAATATCCTTTAATTGTTTTGAGCAGTGTGTTACGAATACAGCGGAAATATTACAAGTTATTAATTTATTACTTTTTTTTTGCAATTCTCAAGATTAAATTGAAAAATAAAAATAACAGAAACTATTTATATCATTTTTAACGTCATTATTTGCATATAATGCAGTTTTATTCAACGTATTCATCAGAAAGAAAAATGCATCATGACCTTATTACTTTTATACATTTAAGACGATGTTGGTGAGTAAAAAATATCATCTTTATTCAGAATTTTTTAAATGTTACTTTCAAGTTAAACATGTTAGATTAAAAGATGTTAATTTCTTTAATCTGATTAACTGTTATTCTGTAATAAACAGCAACAACTAAAAAAAAAAAAAAAAAAAAAAAAAAAAAAAAAAAAGGAAAAAAGATTGAAAAATATTCAATTATTATTTGTTTTATTCGACATTGTTGTAAATTGGTTTGTTTTTATTTATGATTGTGGCTTTCATTTTGTTATTTATTAATGAATGCTTACACATTAGAAATGATTTCGACCTCACTTTTCGGAGCTCGGGCCTGCCCGAGTCCGATACGGAGATTATGCAACGCAAAAAAATTCATAATAAAATATAATAGTTGTTCTAAACGAAATCTCTTTCTTAGACAACTTATTACATGGAAATAGCTGTTAATGTGTTTTTGTAATGTTCTGTTTACCATAAAATCTATACGTCTTAAATTATAACTGAATCCTTCCTCAAAACAAGCTTTTGTAATTCTCGTGTTTTTAAAAATCAGCTTAAATAAAAAAAAAATACCGTTGTCTGAAAGATACGATATTTTAATGTTATTTTCAAATAAAATTAATGCTGTTTTCACATAAAAAATTATTATGACTAACGCACGATTCAAGTCTAAAATTTTTCAAACCTTAAGTTAATGCTGGTTGACTAAAAACAAAAGAAAACTTTCATTGCTCGTTAGATCTCTTAAAAAAATAGTAATAAATAAAAGTTTCAATTAAACATTATATTAATTGCGCCTTATAAAATCAGCATTCTTGTTGTCATCCATCCGAGACATAAATAAGCAAATACCTCAAGTTTTCTTTGAAAAGAGCCTTCTAATGCTACAAAAAAGGCCAAAAGAAAAAAAAACACGATTTCTATTTTACTTTTATTTTGATAAAAATAGCATTAAAATGACTTGAACTGTGAGAATAAATTAAATTGTCAATTTTAGAAAGAATGAGCTCAAGCAGGATCGAGGCCGAAAACTAGTATAAGAATCGAGCCCAATTCGGATTGGGCTAGAACTAGGCCTGTCTCAGACTCGGAATCGGGCTTTCAGGCTCAGGCTAAGTTCGGTTCATCCATCTCTAATACACGTATATTTAGATATTATGTTACATTTTGTATTGCAGAAACTGCAAAATTCGCGTGAACTGTGCTGTAGAAAAAAACACACCGTTATGATGCCTTAAACACTTATGGCCTTTATTAGTTCCGACCACTTTTTGCTACTAAAAATATTTTGTTAGATTTTATTCCCATTTATGTTTGCCCTGTTATAACGATTGCATTATTTATAATAAGCATCTACATCTATGTCAGATATAATTTTCAGGAATCCTAAATTAATACTATAATTATTGATAATATTAATTATGAAGATAACGGGTATATATTAAAATATTTTAAAAAGTTCATAATATTGTTCGAGTTAATTTGAATTAATTATTGATATCAACGATTGGCTCTGACAAGAACGAATATTTCTATTAAATATCAGAATATAAGATCTACAAATCTCTGTATCATGTTAATAAATTTCAAAAGGACAATAAATAAATAAATAAATAAATAAAGAAGCATACAGAAAGTTCTATTTATAAAATTTTAAAGTGCAGCAATCAAATAATCTGTTGGTTTAGAAAATTTGGATTTCACTTATTCTCTTAAAATCTATTATTAGCAATGCAGTCAAGTGTTAAATTATGTAAATAAATTGTCATTATACAAATTAACTGTTGCCTTCCTTTTACTTGATCACGAATTATACCAATTACATAAACATGCAATCAATAGCATGTTATTTTCATTTGGTTGAACAGTTATAACTGATAAGTAATGCAGAGTTGAAATAGTGTTAGCATCATAATCCCCATGGCTTTCGAAATGTCACCATCCTGAAATCTGTCACTGATTTGAATTCATCAGTAATACAAATTGTGCTTTATTGCAGTGATTTGTGAAACAGCACTTTCCTAAATAGGGATGGAAATTTCAGTTCATAGAATTTAGAAATACTTATTTGACCTTATTTGAATTATCTCTGCATTTTCAAATTAATTTAAATCTGCTGATAAACTATCGCTACTCTCTTAAATTAGTTAATATGAGAACTAACTTGAAAATACTCAAAAAATTATCAAGTTGACTGCAAATCAAACATTATTTTTAGTAGAATTAAACCAGCTGTTGAGTTTAAAGTTGTACAAATTTGGAAAAAAACATACAGTATACAATCTGTATAAAAATGTCACAATTTCCAATAGTAAGTACACGTTACAATAATTATATACAAAAGTATGATTGATCATTTTTTTTCAATTTCCAATGGCTATTATATTTTCACATATTCAGTAATCAGTTTTCAGATGCGATGCTGATTATTTCAATAGTTTCTATCTGAAATCCAGGAGCCGACAATTATTAATTATACTGGCTGTCCAGTAAAGTTTCTGCCCATCGTAACTTATACTCAAAAAAAGAAACTTTGCAGCACTATCTAACGCAGACCTTTTGGGTTATTGTGTCAAAAACGGTAGAAGATATGAGAATAAGCCATTAGAATATTGTAAAGTTTTCTAGGTTTATACAGAATGATGTCTTATGTAAAAAATAAAAAAAAACATTTTTTTAAAGATGTTAAATTACTTTTGTATTCTATGACGAAGATTGCCTTTACAGTTGAAAATACTACAAATTAAAATATTTTAACATACTTAAAAAAATATTTTTGTCATCTTTCAAGCAATTTGCACATAGTGTAATTTTAAGTTTAAAAAATAATAATTGCAACTAATTCTTAGCTGCTGTAAGTGCAGCTTTTCTTAAAAATTTCACAGTTTAACTTTTAATTTCATTTTAACTGTCGATACAGTAAAATTTTGTTTTATTTGGTGCCCCAGAAATATTGTTTGAAATGTATGAAAAACAGGAAATTTATTAGAGATAGTACAGTACAAATAGTTTAACTGTAAACAGAATTTTATGAGTTAATCGCGCGTTTTATTAATCTTTTAATCGAATGGCTTTGTATATTGCTCATTTTCTTCATGTGATAATTTTCTATCATAGCATTTTAAGGTTAAATTAACTTTTTCAGATGAATTGTCACGTATAAAATGTATATATATATATATATATATATATATATATATGTATATATATACATATATATATATATATACGAAGCAAGTTAGTTTTTAACCAAGGGCACAGTATTCAGTAATTTGCTATCTAAAAAAATATCTATTTAACTAAAAGCCAAATATACCCTAAATGCGACAAAATTATGGAAAGTCGTGCTCATTTAGGCACAATTACTTTATTATTACTTATATCATCATTTTGAAGCTTTTTGCTACTTTGAATAACATCCATAGTCTTTATTTTTTATTTTTTTACATTTTACATTTTTTATTTAATTTTTACATTTTAAAAACATATGTGAATTACGAATCTGCAGATTAAAATTATTATTAATATTATTTTTTAGTTTCTGCCAGTTTTTCAACTTATTGGCAGAAACTAGTTTCTGTCGGTTTTAACCACTTCAGCAGAAACCTACCAATCATAGACTTCTCATAAGTAGACTCACATCGGCAAACTTTTCTTGACGGCAGGAAGCCTCCAAAGTTGGCGCATTTTCTAACGCATTTTCCTTGTTTCGCCAGGCTTTTGCCCATCGGAATTTATAGTAAAATTCAAAACATTTTATTTTATTTTCATTTAAACTACTTGTTCGTTGTTTCTCTAATTATGAAGCTCTTATAGGGGAGAGGGGGATTAGTGTGGACAGAAAAAAATAATTTAATTTTATAAAATTCTATGATCATTTTTAAAATTCCGCAACCCTTTCAAATTGAAGAATGATATTTTCTGTTTATTAATATACAGGAAAGATGAGGATAAATACAGTTAAACAATAAGAAAATTGGCAGTTTTTAACATTGATCCATGGGTCCACACTAACCCCTTGTAGGGGTTAGTGTGGACAAAACCAAAATATGTGGGGGCTAGTGTGGACAGGTAATTTTTTCACAAATATTCCTTAATTTCTAAACTTCTAAATTTAAATTACAATCTAAAGGGTTTATGAAGAAAGAAGTAACACCAACAATCCCAAGTTGTGGGATTTTTTTTATTATTCCCCATTTTTAATTAGGGAATTATTTTTCATATCAAGAAAAGCAAAATGATATGCTGGATCTTTTTTTGTGCAGAAATACAACATCATAGACACTAAAACCATTTACACTTTCCACTTTGCCTACAAAATATACAATATTGTAACACCTAAGAGTTGGTAAAGATGGGATTCGTTTATAATAATGTAACAGTTTAATTTCTTATGCCTCTAACCAACATAGAAAAAAAATGTATACTCTATTTTATTGAATTAATTTAAAATTAAGGCTAAATTAATCCTCTAAAAATGCAAAATTGGTGAATTTAAAAAAAAAAAAAAAAAAAAAAAAAAAAAAAACAGCAAAAGAAAAAATTTCAAATTTCTGCTTGAAATGATTTAATGAAAATTTCAACACATATCTTTATTTATGTGGAAAATAGTCTTATTTGATAGTTAATATAGTAATTATATTTGTAAGTTAACATACTTTCTGTAAATCTTTACTTTATATTAAATTTAGTATTTAAAATACAAATTATGCGGTACAATAAGCTGTCTACATTAACCCCTAGCAGTGTGTCTACTCTAACCCCATGCTAACATTGTGAAGTTATTCTTCAGTTATACTCATTTAACCAATGTAATATCTTAATGAAGGTCATAGAAATAAAGAAGATAAGTCAAACTTGTCTTATAGCACTTTGCTTATTGGATTCTAAATTTAAATTCTTCGTACAGCAAAAATGAAACAGAAATCTTATTTTTACTTTTCATGCATGAAAGTAAACTTCTTGCAACTATTCAAAAACTTTTTAACCCTTTGGAACTAAATTTTTGCTTAGTATGGAGTACATTGTTGTCAGTTTGTGTAAATTTTTTAGTAATTTTTTCTACATTATTTAAATTGTTATTTTGAATGTCAACATTAACCCCTTGTCCACACTAACCCCCCCTCTCCCCTACCAAAAAATCATATTACTTTTCATTGTTTGTCAAGTTTTTTTTGTTAAAACGTTTCATGATAGTCAGTTTCATTTAAATACATTATTTTGTAATAAATAATGTATTTAAATTCGTCTTTAACATAGAAACAATATATATTCATGTTTGGCACACGCGTACACTAACAAAATTAAAGGATGATTAACTATAAAAATGAAATGACCATACAATTAAAAATGGAGCAAAAAAGAGCAAGTTTACTGGCATGTTTACCCTTCTAAAACTCAAACTTAATAGAAAAAATTATAGTTAACAGTTAATTCGTCTTATCTCATAACTAAAACCTTCAATGTTTGTAGACTCTGTTATATTTTTTTTTTATTTTTTTTTTTTTTATAAATTTCTCAAGTATATATTCTAAGTGTCTGTATATCTATCAAAATCGTATTAAAACAAATTGAAAGTTAATGAATTATTGTTACATACTTGTAGTTAAAGGTTCAATAGTAAAAAAAAATATATATATATTTTATAATTATTACAATGAAATTAACAAACTAATGTTGAAAGAAAATTATTGATTTTTTTTTTTTCATTTATTATGAAAGTACAATATGCAGCTTAATTCCTTTCTTTAATGACGACCAAAATAACTTTGCATAATTTTTAATACTAGGCAGGTGTGTACTGGCATCTGCTCTATTAAATGGACGTATGCTGGTAGCTTAAAATAAAACTTCATTTTTTCGATTTTTTGCCAGATTTGAAGGTTTTTTCCCCCATTGTGAGCCGGGATGTTTGCCTTCATTCACGTAAAGGAGGGCAGATTTAGCGCGTCAAACTGGTTTTTCTCCCGCCTAAATCTTTTCGCAATCTTTCTTCGCTTCTATGTTTACATTTATTTTACTGCGAGAATGAAATCTGAATGTTGCCGATAAAGGGATCCTCGCCAAACAATGGCACCCTTTTGACGACTAAAACGAAAGATGTTAGTCAAAGTCTGACCGAAAGAACAATGGAGTGTGGCGTCTAGTTATATGAGAAGTCTGTGCTGCCAACTCTGTTTCTTCGGTTTTTCATTTCGAAATACTCACATTTCTCATAAACACGCTCCCCCCCTCGCCTTCCTGCTGACACTCTATGTCCCACTCACTATTTTTTATCTCTATGGACGCGGGATACGCAATCCCACTTACTGGGATGTATTTCAGGGCACCTTTCATGAACTTTCGAAATTAGATTGGGATTAATGTTTAAGAAAAATCATAAGAAATAAAATATTTTGGAAATTTGTCTCTTATCATCATAGTGAGGAAACAAGTGGGAAAGGTTGGTTCATTTCGTAAAAGAAATGATAATATGTACTCTAGGTAAATCACTGTTGACTTATGAAGAATGGAACACATCCTTCGTATGTTGCGTGTCGTAAATATACTATAATTACCATATACTCGTAAATATACTATAATTACGTAAATATACTATAATGTGGTTTATAGTTGTTTTTGAAGTTTTCGCTATTGAAAATAGATTGTCTAGAGTTTGTTACTCGTTTACTGGGATATTCAAAAGAATCTCGCTTCATAATGGTCTATGTGGGAAAAATCGTTTTGCGGTGTATTTTAATGCTATACTATTTCTAACATTATTAAACTAATATGAATTTTTATAGGTGTACAACATAATATTTCTGTGGAATCTTCTGGGGAAGTTTGCTGTTGCATGCCGTCTATTAAAATTGGGCTGTGTAGAGTTTAAAGCTTGTTGACAGGGACACTCAAACAGATTTCGCTTCATTATGAGTAATGTGGGAAAAATAATTTACGCTGCATTTTCATAATTTTACATCATTTCAAATGTAATAAAATTGAGATGAATTTGTGAGACGCACTAAAAATGTTTACTGTTGAATATAGAACGCAAAATATTTAACATTCATTTGCAATGTTTCACAAAAGAATGCTATTATATAAGGATCTGCGGAAAAAAATGTTTGCAACATATTTTAATGATGTTACTGTATTTCAAACATAATGAAATTCGTATTCATTTTTTATGTACATTACAGGAAGTTTTATTAGTGTAGAACATGGGGTGGCATAATTATTCTCATTCATTTATAGGGACGCACAAAATCTATGAGTTATGACACTCTTTAGGAGCAACAAATGCTTCAAATAAAATTTTCAATTGTGGTCTGAGTTTGAAATTTGAATTAAATTTTTGTATACTACGCAGTGAATATAAATTTTATAGATTTTATAGATGACATATTTAGGAGCTTCATAAAATAATTCTCCAGATTAATTGTGTATGAATATGAATTACTTAAGTGCGTTTTTAGCTCACAGGCTATCATAGCCTGAGAGCTTATGTGCCCGTCCGTTCTATATGCATGTTCGTACGTAACGCGATAACTCATGATAAAAATATCCGATCCACTTGAAATTTTGTACATAGATATATCCTGATAAGGCGCTTCCCTGATTAGTTTTTGGAGTTCATTCTATATGTATAAGAGGGGGAACGGGGGGCTCATGCCCCTCCCCTTAGTTGATATAAATGGGTTTTTCATGCAGAATTAAGTTTTCGTTCAAAATTTAGATATAGGATCATTCTGATGGGACGATTCCGTGACTGTTATAAGGTGTTCATTGAATAAATATAAACAGGGGGAACGGGGGTTCTAATGCCCCTCCCCTTAATTTACATAAATGAGTTTTTCAAGCAGAATTGTCAGATTTGGTTCAAATCTCTGAATAGTTTTGGAAGTTTAATAGTTAAGTATAAAATTGGGGGATAACTCTTCTTAAATTATATAAATGCTAAATGGGTTTTTATTAAGAATTATCCGATTTGCTCTGAATTTTAGATATAGATTTTTTATATGATAAAGCATGTCCTTGATAGTTTAGGAGATTCAATGATCATGTATAAAAAAAAGGGGAGAGCTGTTTCCCCTTATTAATTTTTTTTCGAATGGAATTAACCCTTAAAAATACAAGGCTGTAATGTACAATCAGTATGCGTAGCCTGTGAGCTCAATTCCATCAGTTTAACTGGGCAATATTATTTTTATTTAATTGTGTTACGCATTTTTTAGCTGATCCATATTTAGGGCCACCAAGGAATGAAGTATATAAATAAGCTCATATACAAGGCTATACTATTTCGGAAATGGTAATTTCAGAAAGCATGTTTTCGGATGTGTTATTCTGCTTTTTTTATTTCAGTTTATCTCAATATAAAGCGTCTTTTAAAAACGTTGCGTAATACACAGAGTTATTGAAAATTATTGGAGGACATTTTCGTCTGTTGGTAGAAATTTTTGAAGGTCAATTTTTTACTGTATTATGGTATGGATACAGATCTATGGATCAGTACAGTTATTTACAAAATAATTTGATTGCATTTGTGGGTATGATTGATAATTGCTAAAATATAGTTTTCAAACGTGTAATGTGTGTACAGTTGGATATTTTTCCAGAGAGAAAATTAGCCTTGCATACAATTTTTGAAATTTAAATCAAATTAAAATTTTTCTTAATTGCTTAAGAGGCACAAATGCCAACTTAGTGAAAAAGTTTTCATGCCGGGTCTCGAACCCGGAATATCAATGTAGTGAACTGACATTCTACCAACTAAACCCCATTTAACGATACCCATTCTGGAATTTCTCACTATTATTCGAGTTATATTTGAGTTTCGTGTTTGCTTTATGTGGGTGGGGGGAAATATTCCATCTTGTGCTGCATTTGTAACCTAGCCAACATGTAATAGTGAGAAGATCCAAACTGAATCACAGCCAACTTCATTAGAGGCCTAGGAAGCTTTTGGTTGTGGAGTTCATGACATGATATCATGCCTGTCCAATCGGCAGAGACAGCTCTTGTTTGTAACGCCCCTTACTAGGACAGCTATTTCGCGGGATTGGGTCGGCGGAGTTCCCATGATGTGATGTCATAACCTCCGTCCTAAGTCCCGCCTTAACAAGCAATGGCTTCTGTGGCCTCGAATGAAATTGGCCGTGGCTGGATATCGTTCCATGTGGTTTAGTCGGTGGAACGTCGGCGCGCTCTACTGATATCCGTGATCATAGTTCCATCATAGACATTTTTTAATTGTTTGGCATTTTCGCCTCTTAAGAAGTTAGAAATTTTTTGAAATTCTATTTACATTTGAAGTAGTGTTATGTGTTTTCCAAATTGTTTACTTAGATATCATCTGCCCTACTTATAAAAGATGAAATTTTGCAACTCTATTCTGGAAGTGGTGGAAAGTGTTTCACTATTTATATTTGACACATGATCAATTTTCTCGTTGCGTTTATTATCGAGCACCGATATTCTCGAATCATCATATAAATATTATAAATATTGTGTAATTTTGTAATTAAAAATAAAGTATAAGCATATACATTTCATCTTTTAAGAATTGATTTTAAAGCAATTTAAAATTTTTCAGTGCTTTGGAAATTTTGTTATATCTGTATTCTCACATTGGAAACACAACATTTAAAGCCTTTTTTTACCTTGTATTATTCTCTAGGGCAGTGTTTAATTTAGTGACATATGCATAAAAATCATTGGTTTTGTTTGTGATACTACATACAACTGTATTGTCAAGCTGTTGCTTAAGTTGTTAAAATTTTCATGCTGGTTTAAACTAAATTTTACCGCAGCCAAAAGATCACGTACCAACATTTGGATCTATGGCTTAATAAGATCTCTGAACCTTAGAAGGGAAGATTCTCACCTAGAAAGTAAAAATAATATGAAATTTTAAGCTATTTATCGCGGGGCCGAAACGAGCTTTCTTTGCATCCGGGGCTAACATGGAATTTGGCTCGTCCTCCTCTCCTCTGCAAGGTATATTTAAAAAGGGAATTTTCTAACAACCATATATTTTAAAATGTAAAATGTGTAATCATAATATATGTAATGCTGAACAACGTTTTATACAGGATATTTGAGTAGTAATTTCTGTTCTTTTCCATATCTTTTATAGATGTTTGATACTTTTGCTTTAAACTTTTTTAAACTACTTTGCGAGCTACGGTAATCGCTATAGTTTTCCTCCAAGGTTTAATTTAATGTCTACTACCTCTAATTGTTTTATATTTTTAGTTTAGTAGTTTCAGAAATAAATAGAGGTGAGCCATATTTTTCCATTACATTTTAGACGATGACTCAGAAAATATAACACCAAAAATTAAAAAGAATATATTTTGGTGTTCGGCGACACGATACCCAGCACGATATATAAATAATTTTTTCCAAGTATCTTAATGAGCTCCCTCCCCCCTTAAAATTTTTCTTAAACATATTTTCCTAAATATATTTGTATTTTCTAAATATATTTATGCGTGTATTTAATTTGTAATGGGAAGATTTCTTAAGGTAAGTCTTCATTACTTCCCCTAATTTCTAATTCCCACCTTTCAATAGTGTGCGAGTAAAATGGCTGTGATAGACAGATAAAAGAATAGATTTTATAATGGTTCTTTTTTTTTCTTAAGAACGGAACACTTAAAAAAAGAGACTTTTATTTTTTAAATGTTCCGCTTATTGTAATTAATTATGAAATAATGTCGAAAAAATATTTTAAGGTAAAATTTACTGCACTAATATGGATTCCACAAAAACAACAAAAAATGTATATTACTTACACTCATAAGCCCTATACTTTTATATTCAAAGAATCTCATTTTTTTATTTAAGAATTGAAAATAATCCTTTATTACTATGTATTTTAATGGTAATAATATTTAGGGGTAACGTAGTTTTTTGTCATTATTACTAGCGTATTTATTTAATTGTTTGTATGCTTATTTTGTTGTTTATATTTTAGTTCGAAGTACTTTGATCGCAAGTATTCATGGATGATTGTTCCGACGGAAAACTAAAAATTGTTACTTGTCCAAAAATATTTTGTTCCTTTGTTAAAAAAAAAAAAAAATATTTTTTAAGTTTTCAATATTTTTACTTTACGCCATTAAAAAAGAGAAATGCAGTTTAAAAATATGTGTTTTATTGGAATGAAAGTTTATGTTATGAACTTTCATAAAGAATATAACATCATATACAACTTCAAGCTATTTCATTAAAATACAAATTTCATATCTTTCATATTTATTGATATGTTATCTTTTTTAATTTACACTAGATCAGGAAACATACTTTTCTCTTGAAATATATTTTATAATTATTTATTATTTATTTTATCCAAGAACAACTCCTTTTTTTATCATTTTAGTTAACACATAATACATGTATCTGCATTCAGAAAAAAATATCAGCGCCTACCAAAATGCATGTAAGAATTGAAAGGGTCTTCTTTTTTCTCTGCCATTCGCATCTCCATATGACGAGCATAATCGGTTGTTCTTGGGAGGGAAGATCTTCGTATCTGGGATGCAAACCAAGCATGTGGGTAGACAATGGACTTTGGTCCTTGGAATGGAATAAAATAACGTTTGAGCTCTGGCTTACCGAGGTATTTCCGCTTGGACTTAGGAAAATTTTCTGATTCGTATGAATAACGATTTCCTTTTTTGAAACTGTCACCATATTCCCCATAACTACTGTCGTCATTGCCTTTTTTGAGTATGACTTTATCATATTTAATCTCGTTTTCTGGCTGGAAGGGAATTCTTGATTCTCCGTGTATATCTTCTGCCTCGTCATTATAATCTTTTATATTTTCATTAGTGCCAGTTGGTTCAGAAAATGGAACAAATTTCGATCCTTCAGCATCGATGATTGCTTTCAATATTGGTTTTAAATAACGTTTTAAAAGATTAATCCTCTCTTCAAAAGGTATATTATCGTCTTTTAACCGTGAGTTTATAATTGATTTTAAAATTACAAAATTATCTAAAAAATCACTATTTTCTGCAATGTCTTCCTGTTGTGAATTTCGAGATTCTATATAGTCATTCACTTCAACTGGATCAAAATCTAAAGTACTCAGAACTTGAATTTCATCTGGTGATAATTCTTTTCTTTTCCCAAAATGCATAACATTGTGATCCCAACTGTCAGTTCTTTTTCCAAAATGCATACTGGTATGTCCTTCCCATGGATCAAATTTTTTTCCAAAATGAAGCGTTTTAAGATGTTCCCACGGATCTCTCTTTATAGCGGGTATCATTGAATATACATTCTGAGAATCGGATTTCTTTCCAAAATGAAGAGTATTGTGATTATCCCAGACATCTGATTTTTTTCCAAAGTGCAAAGTATTATAATCATTCCAAAAATCATCAAATCGTTTTTCGTTTTTTTTGTCCAACCATTCATCTTCATTGTCTTCGTCTACTTCAACGGATCTCTTTCCAAAGTGTAAAACATTGTCCGCAACATCATCTTTAGAAAACCTTTCGGGTAAATCTATATTTGAATTCGGTTCTTCGTTAAAATGTTTAAGGAAAGAAGGGCTTATAGATCTTTTCTGAATATGAGATTTTTTGTCATTCATCTGTTGCGTGTTGGTATGATCTTTACTTGGTGATTTCTCTTTTATATCCGATTTTATATTTTCCTTATTTTTTGAAGAAGTGGGAGCTTCTGTAGACTGTTTTGTTGTTTTAGTTTCAGCAAAAAATTGTGGTTTCTCGGATGCTTGAGAAGGCGTTTCTTTTATTAGTTTTTTATTCTCTGATCTTTCAACTGATTTGGAATCATGTGGTGAACGTTTCCGTATGCTTGAGTCTTTTTTATCAGCTCTGCCGCCTGATATATCTTTTGTATTTTTCATAACAGAATTCTTAACTTCACTTTTATCTCCGTTATAAATACTTCCTTGTTTTAAATCTTGATCTGATCGTTTTCCAAAATGCATTGTGTTATGATAATCCCAAGGATTTCTTTTTCCAAAATGCATTGTATTATGATAGTCCAATGAGCTTCTTTTACCAAAATGCATTGTGTTATGATTGTCCCACGGGTCTCTTTTACCGAAATGCATTGTGTTATGATTGTCCCATGGATCTCTTTTACCGAAATGCATTGTGTTATGATTGTCCCAAGGATCTCTTTTACCAAAATGCATCGTATTTTGGTAGTCCCAAGGATCTCGTTTATCAAAAAGGAATGTATTGCGGTAATCTTCTGGATCACGTTTGCCAAAATGCATAGTATTATGGGAATTCCAATCAAACTTTTTATTAATATTTTCTATCATATTGATATCATCGAGTTCTTCGTTATTTTCAACATCATTTTCCTTATGATTTTCTGAAGACTCTGACTTTTTCCCAAAATGCATTTTATTGTGACTTTGCCAAGGATCAAACTTTTTGCCGAAATGCATTGTATGATGATTATTCCATTCATCTATTGATCTTTTCTTAATGTGGTTTGAACTTACTTTTTCTGTCGGCGACGTTGATTCCCAAGTAGCATTTGACTTTTTACCAAAATGTAAAGTGCTATGACCCCAAGGGTCAGACTTCTTGTAAAACATCATACCGTCATTTTCATGCCAAGGGTCATAATTTCCTGAAAAATCTTCCGATAGATCATCTATCGATCCATCTGGCCTTTTTTCAAAATTCATCATGTTGTTTGAAGAGTAGTCTCCTTTTCCCAATAGAAAATTATTTTTTTCTGCGAGCGGATCTAATTTTTTACCAAAACTCATCATGCTATGCCATGGTTCATCTCTTTTTCCAAAATGTAATGTATTATGATCCCAGGGATTTGAAGATCGTTTACCAAAACTCATCATGTTATGCCACGGCTCATCTCTTTTCCCAAAATGTAGTGTATTGTGATCAAAACCATAGTCAGATTTTTTTCCAAAACTCATCATACTATGCCATGGTTCATCACGCTTGTCTAAAATTGAAATACTACTGTTCAACAGACCATCAGATTTTTTCCCAAAGCTCATCATATTATGCCATGGATCCTCTCTTTTCTCCAAATAAGTCATGTCGGAATTTTCAGATTTTTTTCCAAAGCTCATCATATTGTGCCACGGTTCATCTTTTTTACCAAAATGAAGTGTGCCGTGGTCCCACAGGTTGTCAGATCGCTTCCCAAAGCTCATCATGCTGTGCCATGGATCATCTCTCTTCCCAAAATGTAGTGTATTATGATCCCATGGATCTCTTTTGCCAAAGTGGAGTGTGTTATGATCCCATGGATCTCTCTTTCCGAAATGTAATGTATTATGATCCCAAGGATCTCGTTTTCCAAAGTGGAGTGTATTGTGATCCCACGGATCCCTTTTTCCAAAACTCATCATATTATGCCACGGTTCGTCTCTCTTACCAAAACTCATCATACTATGCCACGGTTCATCTCTCTTACCAAAACTCATCATACTATGCCATGGTTCATCTCTTTTACCAAAACTCATCATACTATGCCATGGTTCATCTTTTTTTCCAAAACTCATCATGTTATGCCACGGGTCTTCTCTTTTTCCAAAACTCATCATATTGTGCCATGCTTCATCCCTTTTTCCAAAACTCATCATATTGTGCCACGGTTCATCTCTTTTTCCAAAACTCATCATATTGTGCCACGGTTCATCTCTCTTTCCAAAACTTATCATATTGTGCCACGGTTCATCTCTCTTTCCAAAACTCATCATATTATGCCATGGTTCATCTTTTTTTCCAAAACTCATCATATTATGCCAGGGTTCTTCTCGTTTTCCAAAACTCATCATATTATGCCAGGGCTCATCTCGTTTTCCAAAACTCATCATATTATGCCAGGGCTCATCTCGTTTTCCAAAACTCATCATATTATGCCACGGTTCCTTTCGTTTTCCAAAACTCATCATATTATGCCATGGTTCATCTCGTTTTCCAAAACTCATCATATTATGCCAAGGTTCATCTCTTTTTCCAAAATGCATGGTGTTGTGATCCCAAGGGCTTTGCGATTTTTTGCCAAAACTCATCATGCTGTGCCATGGATCTGCAGACTTTTTTATGTTGTTGTTTTGAAGATATTCTTTTTCAGCTTTAGATTCAGAATTACCGGAGTCTGCATTAACGCTGTCATCTAAATCAAAATCATCTATTTTTGAATCTAAAGTACTCTGTGATGATTCATCACCTTTGATTAAATTTTCAGATTTCTTTCCAAAATGTAATACATTGTTAGGTGACCAGAAATCTGTAGACCTTTTAACCAATACTTTTTCATTATTAATATCTTTTTCTAAAGAACGTTTTCCAAAATGCATCAGAGAATGATCATCCCAAGCGTTGTATCGTATTGTTCTTGGTTTTAAATAATTTAAAAAAAAGTTTGAACGAGCATAACTCAAAGGTTTTGAAGGAGGCGAACTCAATAAATTTTGCATTATTTGATCATTGTATAAGAATGCAGAATTAAGATCTGAATTACTGGAATATAAAGGTTCATTTTCAGAAAACAAATTACTTCTTCTGTTGCGAATAACAGAAGGTTTCACTACTTCGTTTGCAGGGTGAGAGGACAAGCTCTCTGATTCACTACTCTGGGCGGCTTTAGTTTTGGAACCTGGAAAGAGATATGTATATCGATATTAATACAAACAACTATCGAAATATATTGCACAAAATAAATAATAACTTTATAAAACATATAATTGATTTTAAATACAATTTTATTACCCTACACAAATCACAATCTCCCTTAATTTTCATCAAAATATGATAAAAAATAAAGGAATTTAGAACAAATAGTTGTAAAATATTTACATTTTTTAACTCTAGTGAAGATGACAACGAAGTTATTTCAAAGGTTGAAGCATCAGAGCCTAAATACGAACTTTAATTATATTGACATTGCATTCTTAATACTCCACCTAAACTTTGTTCATACCATCAACATAGGGCGATATTAAAAACGAACAAATTGAATGGAGTATAGCATCAAAGTGCGTCGAAATGTTTGACAATCATAAAAATTCATACAACTTTAAGATTTAAGCTCCCTTAATATCTTACACAAAAATATGTTATTTTAATTATAAACTGGGTACAGAAGCGATGTACACTGTTAAAAATAAAGGTGACGAACCGGTTGCATTTGACGCCCAGGGGTGAAAAGGTTAAATCACTTGGCACCAGCGGGCTTGAAAATGTGTTTGGGGTGCCATTGGGTGTTTCACGCTAATTAGGGTGCCACACAATGCATACCGTTGGAAGATTTTCACTCCTTAGTCGTTTGCGCATGCTTTGTAACGTGGATCCTTGCACTTCAACTCGCTGTCACTGGTGGATCAACACAGCAAGTTTTTCCTATGATGACTATCACCGCTATACGCTATCCCAATTTTATTTAGAATTTCGGATGGCCAACTTTTGGCGAGCTTTTTTATATAAAGCAACCTTTGAATTTCAGGACATATGAACATTTCAGGGGGAATTTGAAGGTGAGCTTGATGGCCGAGTGGATAGGACGCTGAGCTTGAAATCAGACATTCTGCGTTCGAATCCATCAAGGGCCGAAAGTCGGTTAGTATATTTTTTAATTTTTTATCATTGGGACACTCTGGATTAAGGGTGCCATCTTTTCACCCTAATTAAAGGTGTTATTTTGGCTCCTTTAGGGGTGTCACCAGTGAGACAAGCCTTTCACGCTTAAAAGGTGCAATGTGTCACCATTAGTTTTAACAGTGTATAAAGTAACGCAAACAGACGAAATTTCTCAGGACTTATTGAAGTAACCAGTTCTATAAGAGGCTATAACAGCCGTGTTTGTGACATACATGCTGAAACGCATACGTCCGTAACCGTGAAAATAATGACAGATGGGAGGAAATTCGTTCCATATGCATGTGATTTATTACCACGTGTTCATATGTTAAGGCGTTGTATAACTCACTAGAAAAGAAGTATTAGGAAAACTGTGTCGAGATTACTTATTCAGGCATACAAACAGAGTTTCTCATTGAAAATCGAATTTTTCTTCATAGTTTTAACAATAATGAAAATATCTTACCAATATTTTCAGCAGATATTCTTAACTTTTGATTAAATGTGATACCATCTGAGGAATTTTTGAAAAATGGCTACGGTATGTTGTCCGAAAAAGCTGGATTATCCACTTCGTAATTTTAAATGTAGTTCACAGAAAATATCGATTACAGGCATAATTACAGTGGAATTTCTGTAATATCTATCACGTTTCACACAAAATAAAATAATTCTGCTGCATATATCGGTAGAGTATTTTCACTAGCATTAAATTTCGGAATGAAAACTCGGTTTTTGATTTGTAGTGAGCCACCTTGTATATATGATGAGTAAGTGGATTGCGCTCCAGCATTTCTGTACAGGAAATGCTTGTTTTAGTGATCGAACCACTTCACAAATTTTTTATAGGTAATAAATCACCCTGTATAGGGATGACGGGGAATACCCCGACTGAATTCTAAACCAATTAGTATGGAGATAGGAAATATGAAGCCTATCTTCGAAATATCAGAAGTTACATAATGACCTATAAAACGAAAAAAATAGTAAAATAAGCAATATTAAACTAAAATTTAATAATTTTGCAAACGAACGCATAAAAATAATAAAACGAAAGCACCAGATTTGTTTAATATCATATGAAACTAATCGTTAACCATGTGTAAAGCTGCACGAGGTTCAAACGCAAATACACGAGGCAGGAAGAAATGAAAGAAGATGATTTCACTCTGAGAAAAGATGCGTAAGTATAAAAAGGAATGGAACAAGTATATGGAGCATATGATAAAGCAAATAATAAAAGAAGATTTTTAATGTTCCTTTGATATCTATATTGCAATACAAAAACAGATCCACGCCTAACGCTTACGTCATATTGACTTAGGCAAAGCCATAGCAATACATTTTTTCCTGAATTTTTTTTTAAATCGTGTAAATATTATACTATTTTAATTATTAGACCTCCAAATATTTCTTTTTCAAATGCAATTTATTTGTAAACTGTATATGGTTCAAGTGAATGATATTCTAATTTTTTTACCGTTTTAAAAATAATTTTCAAGCATAATGAAAGAGAATCTTTATAAAAAGTTAAAGGTTTCTTAAGTAAAAAAATATAAAAGGTTTCTTAAGTAGAGATATCCTTCGGCTTACTACTTAGTTTTGCCATGCCGCCGATATGAAACTTTCGTTGTTGAGAAATTTTAAAACTTTATTTGAATATATTATATTGATTTTTCCTATAAAAAAAGGATTTTGTATGTTCATAGTTCGCGATCAAATAGGATATTTTTAAAGGTAAAAAATCTATTAGAATTTACAGTTAAAAAATATTGTTATGATTCATATATACAGTAAAACTTCGATACAACAATATTTTAGAGACCATATAAATAGACTGTTGTAAAGGGGTTATTGCTATATCGAGGGCCTACGTATTTTGGGCATTTAATAAGGATTTCGTTTTACTTTAAAGTATATACTACTTAAAAATTTGTATTTAGAAGAAAATAGTTAGCAGAGTTTAATAGGAATAGTTAAATAATGTAAAATAAATTTAAATAAATTCAGAAAATGAGCAAAGAAATATTCACATACCTGAAAACTACTTTTACTGAAAATAATTCAATATTTTGGTATATTTATTCATCTTTTAACAATTAAGTCAACGAAAAAGGTATGCATTGAGTCTAGTAGATGAAAATGTTCTTCATATGTCGACTAAAGGCTTGAAACAAATGTCTGTTAGACTTCACAGATTAAAGAGCTTCCTGGGATGACGATGCGGATTTTGAAAGACCTGTATCATTATCATCATTATCTTATCCTATAACCATCCTGTTGTTTTCTATCCCGTCAGTAGTTTCAAAGAGAGAATGTCTTCATCAGCATCTCCTGTGAAAGCCATAAGGTCGTTATCTGCTGTTTAATAGTCTTCCGAGCTAATTCCAGATTTTTTGACACTTTTTTTTTTATCAAGTTAGGATAAAGATTTTTGGATGTTCAAAACACATTCTTGGTGATACAAAAGATCTCATTCAATGAAATGTTCATCACAATGAGATTTTTTATCTTCATGACAAAAACCGACTTTTTTTCCAATTAATTACGATTGTTTTTCTCTGTTACTTCCCACCAACTTCCAGCAATATTGTCACATGCTTTCTTCAAATTTAGAGCTTTAAAAGGAACTTCTGTTTTATTATCAAAATGTATAAACATCAACTTTTCCAACAGTTTTCTGTAAAATTTTACTTTCTAAATGATCGCTAAACTTTCTAGACTGTAGTTTAATTGAAAATAAAAGGTTTATAAAAAACAAAAATTCTAGATAAGAACTATCTCGTATTATATAATAGAAATACACAGCGATGGATTTCCGGTAAAGTATATGCTATGACCTTTCCCTTTAGATCATGAATTTCAAATTTCTAAATAACCCCTAAATTTTCCAGTTTGTAGTCTAATTGATAATTAGTGGTTTATATATATATATATATATATATATATATATATATATATATAATTGTAAACATTATTCAGCCAGTATTATAGAACAGAAATTCGTTGTTGTAGATTTATGAAAAAATATGTCGCGTTCCTTTAAGGGGCTCAGGGGTTGATCGATACGGAAAAACATGAAAACAGAGCTCTCGCTTCGAGTCCATATAAAAAAAAGAAGTATTCAATGTAATTAATTTAAACTTTCTGATATTTTAAAGGTATGTTTGCAGTCTTATAAAATTATAAAATGAAGTACTTCAATGTAATATAATAAGAAATATAGCAAAATTTATGTAACACAATTTTCGAAAAAAAAATTGTGTTATATCACCAACACCAAGATATATTAACGTTGAATTGACATAAGAACCTAATTTTTGCTTTAAAATGATCCGGAAGCTTTATTCTATAGAATGAATTAAGGATATAACTATCACTCAAAAACAACATTATTAAAAAGCTCTCAAATTTAAAAATTTAAAAAACTCCTAAAAAACAACTTTTTTTTCAATAAAAAAATTTAAAATATTAAACTACCTAAACTATATTAATTCATTCTGTAGATAATAATGTTATATATATGCAAAAAAAAAAAAAATTAAGCCATTCCATCAAATAGTTTTTTTTAAATCTTGGTGTTAGTCGTCAAAAATCAAGTTTTGAGAAAACGCGACTTAAAGTTGAAATTATATGGCTACGGCTATAAAAGTGTTGATACATAAATGCTTAGAACTCCGTTAAAAATGAAAATATTTCTATGCGGTTTTTTGCATTGAGTTCAAAATTAATTGAATAATCAAACTTGATCATAAAAAAATCGTTTAATTTTTTTAATTTTTCAACCCCTGAGCCCCTTTAAAATAAGAAATTAAATTCAATTTCCCAAATGGCTCCTCAACTTACCAAACTGCAGTATAATTGAAAATTACTGGTTCAAAAAAATAAATAAATAAGAATAAACCACCATTACAAAATAGAAACACATCGTTATGAATTTATAGAAAATTGAGTCCCACGACCTTATGGAATCTTCTTTATTATTTTTGGTATGCCAAGAGCATTACAAGAATATATTTCTTAATGGTAAAAAAAAAAAAAAAAAAAAAAAAAAAAAAAAAAAAAAAACTTTTTTTTTTTTGAACTACAGTTTTGGAACACAGTAATATAAGTTTTGATTCAATAAAAATTTTCCTAACCATATATTTTTTTTTATTTATATATTTTCCAATTTATATTTTCCTGTTATAGATAACACAAAAAGTTTATTGTTTATGCTTAAAGAATTATGAATGGGAAATACTAAAATATAAGTTAACAAAAGGCTTGTAATACCCAAATACAGTTCTTTGGAGAATTTGTTTTAGTGTTTTTTTGCTCATAAAAATTATTTATTTTACATAAAAATTGTTTAAAAAGATAAAATAGATCTACTTTAGAAGCGACATCAAAATTACCTAAATCTTGTGCTGCTGAAGATGTAGATCCCACCAGAAAACTGGATATCACATGCAGACCAAAACAATAAATGAATACTCGCTTCTGAACCGTTCCTTGGATTATCATTCTTCACTTTAAATCCTAGGAATAAGAAAATTTTCATAATTAATAATAATAACAGCTCAAACATAAAGAACAATTCAATTACAAACATTATTATTAAACATGTCATAAATCGTTTAATTTTTAATTTTCACTCAAGTATGATATAATTTCACTTTTAAGTTAACACGTTGAATGCCATATCATTCACTTGTGATTTATATTGATCTTTCCTTTGAGGACGCACCGGTGACTGACAGTCAAAAATATGATATAAAATGAAAAAATTACTTTGTTTTAAGTAATTACTAAAAAATCCATTTAACCTTTACTTAAGTTTTATTTATTTCAGGATTATACTTTCATAATAATTACTTAAAACAATATTGTTTTTTTAATTTTTATCTCATGTTTTACATTGTCAGTCACCAGTGACTGACGTAACTTAAACGGAAAATTCAGTGTCGGTCTGCGTGGCACTCAACGTGTTGAGAGTAAATTTTGAAAACAGATGATTTTTGTTTAACCTTTTTATATTATTACATATAGAAAAAAATCTTCGTTTTCTCACCATAAAATAAGCTAAAGAGAACACTTAATTCTATAATGTAAAAAATTTTGTGCTGGGTGGAACTAACTTTTGATGTTGCAGTTGTTGACCCAAAGATTGTGGAAATCGTCCCACCATTTCACACGACATTTAACCATGTTAGGGTCCAACTAGTGCAGAACCAAAAGAGGTTCAACCTAGATCAAAATTGTTAACTGTATTTATCTACCTTTTCCTATTAATGTTATCATTTTTGAATACCTATCAGTTAAAAAAAAAGAATTATATGGATAAAAAACTATTGACTCAATTTAATCAGATTTATAATTTTTATTAACATAAGTAGATTTTACAAAAACTGAAATAGCAATGTTATATTTAATGTTTATATGCAATAATATCCAGTGTTTCGAGTGACACTGGAGGAGGTACTGGCATTCGCCCTTTTGAATCCAGAACTAAGCAAGACATATAAGGAAATAAGGGAGGTATGCGCATACACTCGTCAGCATGTCTGGCGTTTTTTAAATGCACATGGTGCATATCAATACCATCCGGCATTGGTGCAAGCACTGATAAGGGCACGTGATCATGCATATGATTATGATATGCAAATTCTTGCTCAACACCTTAAAGAGAAAGCCGTCGTACTTTTGTGACATTCTGTGGACAGATGAGTCAACGTTTACCCTGACAATTCCTGTGAACGTACATAATGTGTATTACTAGTCTCTGGAAAACCCTCTCATCCTCCGCGCACTGCGATACCATATACACTAGTCAACGAACGTGTGGTGAAGTATATGAAGAATACGGATTGCTAGACCCATCTTCTACTGTAAGATATTAACCGCTGATCGTTACCAGCACCTGCTACAAAACACAGTATGTGGAGGATACGAAGACTTGTCTCTTCAAAACGCATACTGCGTGTGGTTTCAACATGATGTGCTCCTTCCGCTTAAAACATAAATGTCCGCGTGTCTCAAAATACCAAATTCGATCAACAGATCATTAGGTATAATGATCCAGTAGAGTTGCCACCGGACTTGACTCTCATAGACTTCTACCTCTGGAGTTACACCAAGGCACAGGTCTATATGATTGACCCTAATTCTGTGGTTGATATGATTCACACACCATCAATTACTTGTTGCATAGTTACAATAAAAAACTAGTTAGAAACTTGAAATCGCTCTTTTTAAAAGCCAACTGTTTTTAAAATAAATTTTGCTCTTAAACGCATTCAGTTGACACTTTTTTCTTATTTAGGAACTATATAATGTGAATATTGGTCGATTTTTTAAAAAAGTCCGAATATATTTCAAATATGCTGTAAAAATTTGCATTTGAGCCGAATTTCGCTTAAGATGATTCTGATAAACCAGTTTTTACCGAAAAATGAAATTAATTTTTTTTCAAAAGCTATCAAATAACGTTGTTAAAATGGGTTTATCTTTAATCATATTTTATATTTTGTTGTTGAAATGGGCACTCTTCGAAATCTACCTCCTCTTATACGCCGAATTCACAGAAATTTTATTTAAAACAGTTATAATTTTATTTACATGCAGTTTACTAAATACAAAACACTAACGATAGAATAAGAATGAAAAACAATACAAGTACAAACGGTAGAATTACAAGTAGTATAAATATTAAAAGATAAGTCGATTAAAGAGGATTTTACAATGCTTGTTTAGATATGACTTGATTATCTGACAAAATTTCAATGGAGCCTGACGCAAAAATCACCATGGTTGCTGTATCTTCAAAATTACAGGTGTCATAGAAAATGTTCTACAATCCATGTCGCGTGGAGTCGGAGTTAGGTAATAAGAATTGGCAAAAGTTTCATTCAGTGCTAATCAGGTTTTACACTCCTACGTTTGCCTAATAAAGCGCTTTATATTGCTTTCTGTTTTTAATTAATGACATGGCTTTGAATACTTTTTTATTTTTTGTTGATTTTACTTCCAGTTATGCTTTCCCGTATGAATATCGATGTTCTTAATCTTCTTTTTTATATTTATGCGTGGAGATTCCAAACATCCAGTATATGTCATGTCCAAAAATTTTTTCTTAAGGGGACTAAGTACCTTTCATTCGGCAAAAAATGCCGAACATATCTATTTTGTAATTTTTCTTCCTTACATTATAATTTATTATCCCTTAAGATGAAGTTTCGTATGAATCCGAGTATAATAAATACAATTTAAAGTGATTTTGTTCCATCACTGTCGCTTTAAATACCACAACCCATTAACTTAAAAGTGATTTTTCTATGTTTGTGTCCTTTCGACGAATAGGCATGTTCAAAGAGATAAAGCATTCATGTAAATTTTTTAATTGATTCGAAATTTTTTTATTGTTGCTCGTTATGGTTTCTAAGAGAAAACTTAGAATTTCAATAATATGTTTTGTGTAAAAAAAAAAAAAAAAAAAAAAAAAAAAAAAAAAAATCAACTAAAAAATTTATAATAGTCTATATAATATATGTATAATAAAATGTCCAGCAAATAACACCCTGATTTCAAAATTAAATTTCTCAAAAAACAAAGATCGATAGTAATATGCGGTAAACGGTTTTTTCATTTACAGAAATTTCAAACAGTGAATATTTTGAAAAAATTCCGTTCTGATTGCATAGAATGCTTCGATTTGACATTTTTCTTGTTTTAGATTGACTGTAGAGATATAATTTTTCAGCTTACAGTGCAATATTTTAAAGATTTTTCGAAGTAAATTTTTAGAATTTCAAAATATCAAAAAACTATGAAATATGTCACTTTAAGCCGAAAAACACATTCTCTGGCAGCAATCTAAAGCAAGAAAAATGTCAAACCAAAGCATTCTTTGCAATCAGAACACAATCTTTTCAAAATATTTACCGTTCGAAACTTTTGTATAAGATTTTTACAGCTTACCTGATAAACAAATATTTACTGCATAATTCTATCGATCTTTGTTTTTGCGAAATTTAATTTTGAAATCAGGCTGTTATTTGCTGGACACCCTGTAATTTCAGTTTTTACTGCAATTTTACAAGCATTCGCAATTTTTCTTCATTTTCTCCCAAACTATTTAACTTCAGATAAATGCAATTTTTAAAATTATACAGCACACTTCTTCGGATACTTTTAAAAATAAATAGCTCAAAATATTCAAAATTGTGCAAGAAGATATGTTTTAAAATTAATTTAGTGTTATTTCATTTTTAAATAAAAAAATTTCAAATTTTTCTTAGGAAATCGAACAATTTCTTGATAGAATCATTTTTCTTTATTGAGTCCTTTATTATTATGCCAAAAATGCCCTTAAAAATGCTTATATTAAAAAATTAGTCATTGGTGGACATCGTAATACTTACCCATCATGGATATGCGTACTATAAAATATGGAAATAAAATCAAGCAATACCGAATTGCAAAAAGAAGCATCATTATAACTCCAAAATGATAATTATATTAACTAATAAATTATGGCGTTAGATTAAGCTTTTCATTTCCAATTAAAATATATTTTTGAATTGAAATTTGAATGAAATACAGGGTTATGAAAAATCGAAGAGTGTGGGAAAACATGATTACAAATATCTCAACACCGAATTATCCGATCGACTCCATTCTTTATGTAAAATTTATGTTTTTTATTGTTTTTTATATTCACTCTTTTAAATAAAAACATCCGAAAACTTTTATTTACGTTTCATCAGAACGTATATTTCGAGTGTCCGAAAACAAAAAATAGTCTCGTATGATCGAGGTTACTGATATTAAATAAATTTCGTACTAGTTCTACATATTACGTACATACGAAATTTCAAGTCTCTATCTCAACTTGTTCGGGAGACAGAACGTTTACAGAAACACAGACAGACAGGCAAACAAACACACAGACATACAGAGCATTTACAGACACATAGACAGACAGACAAACAAACACACAGACAGACGGAGGGCAATTTTTTTTTCTAAAAATATGTTTTTCGTAATCTCCAGTGTCTGAAACGTGTAAATCCGTCGAAAACAATTTTCGATTTTAAAACAATTGCAAGACTTACTTTATACTACGTGCGATGGCTAAGTAAAATTCCAAGGGCACCGTGCTCCTTTAAACTAATACATTGTTATATGCATTGTAAATAAAGTTTGGTATTAGGATGTTAGATTTATACTTTTTTCCGTGAATTTTGGAAGAATAGATTATGTTAAACTATGAAAATATTTTCAAGTACAAAAAAGAAAGGAAATATAACTCAATATTCTGAATTTTTCAATAAACATTTACGAAGAGATTAAAGTAGTAAATTTGATTATGCGGAAGCTTTTGCTTACACAACTTTTAAAATAATATTTAAAAATATTTTCGGCATTAACTTAAAATACACATTGAATGTAATTTATTTAAATTTAGTTATTGATAAAGCAATCTTTAGTATTTTTATGTGTGGAAAACTAACAAAGAATTAAAATATCTTTTAGTATTTTGTTTACCTACGTATTATTTAGAGAAAATCATATTTAAATTTAACACCATGAGATAACAGTTTGGAAGTATAATTTCTGTAGAAAATGTAATTCATTTTAACTTTTTTTTACTTGTATATTATAGCATGGATGCAATTTAGCTTTTCAAATATTATAAAAAGTTTTAGAATACCGTGTTTGGAATTATACATAACTACTTAATAATATAAATTTATTATTAAATCGATTTTTTAAGGTTGTTTTTCGTCTACATGTATAGTCTCTAAAATCCTTTTCATTTACAAATTCATCATGTATGCTTAAAAAATAATTAAGTTCCAGAATGGAAAAAATACATGGGGGAAAATGTTAAAGATTATATCGAAACTGAATGTTAATAAAATTCTATGATTTTTTTATAAGTTTTAATTAAAAATGATTTAAGTGTCAATTATGAGTAAGTTAATTTTTTAATGTAATTTCTTATTAACTATTTTTAGTACATTTTTATTTTTAATGTTTGTAAAAGTTTTCGTTGCGTTATTTCAGCGTGTTATCTTGATTTTGTGAATAAAAAGACAAATCAATTAAAATGAAATTTGTTGGGTTATTTATATTATTATAAGTAGATACACTTTATTGGTAAAGTATATCTTTGCGTCCATCGTTTGGTGGAGTTTCATTACCTGCAGGTCATCTGTTGGTCTATGTCTGTTACACGGCAGACCAGAAGATATTTCCAGTAATGTTATTTGACAAGGAATGTCTCCATACAGCTATACTCCAAAAAATCTGAAAAAATTACAGAATGTTCTTTCATAAGGATATTTACATTAAAAAATTACGGCGGAACCTCTACACAACTTCCGTAAAAAGTAATGAAGATTTCGTTATTTGGCGATTTTTCATCGGTTGGCGATAGAATGTAATTTCAAAAATACTTTTTCATGTAGACACATTCTAATGAAAAAAAAGTTTCATTTTGCGTTTGTTTAGATAAATTTAATCAAAAGAAATTTTGTTTTGTCAGTTTTAGCTTGTTTTAAACATATATGTGTAATTATATTCAAATTTAACCATCGCAATTTGTTATTTACAATTAAATTCGTAATTTAAATTCATTAAAACTGTTTTAGATCAAAATCCAATGAGAACTGTTGATTTGATTTTGTTGCTACCGAAATGTCTGGCTTTTATTTTTGAATACGCTTAAATGTATGAAAATAAGTTTTCTTAATTTTTCTGAAATTTTTTTTATGGATGAAAATATTTTTCCAGTGATACATTAAATAACTACAGTAACAAGATATATATATATATATGGCTGTTTATATAATATATTAAAATCTCTCATTGTTTATGTTTAAATTGTTTAAATAACATTTACATGCATTCTAAAAATCAAACAATTTTCAGCTGCATTAAAATAGTTTGCTTTTGGGGAGAAAAAGTTTTGCTCGCCAAATCGCGTGACGCTTTCGTCTTTTCACGCCACATATTCGAAATTATTATTATTATTATTATTATTATTATTATTATTATTATTATTTTTTTTTTTTTACAGATTTTCTTCTGCAATTCTGCCGTTAATTTTGACTGATCCTTTATTACATACATAAATAGTTTAATTTGCATTAAAAAAAAATCAGCATGCCCATTATGGAGACCTTCCTTGTGAGTGAAATGTATCAGCTGGTTGTCGGTGCAGGTAGCTCAAAAGATAGAGTGTTCGCAAATTAAGATAAAGATGGTAGATTTCACACCTGTTCTAGACATTTTTTCATTAAGCTGGGAAAAATTGAATTCGTATGACAACTTTACTAATAACTATGATTGAAGTTTCAATTTATAAAGTGTATCGATGTTTACATTTATTTAAATGCTTCTTTGAGATTTCTACCAAAAAATTTTAAAAGAAACATTTTTAAAATAAGCCAATATAGTTTAATTGACTCACAGATACTGCTCTTAAACTACTTTTTACACTCAAAAACGGCAATTTCTCAAAATGTAGTTTTCAAGAGAAATCGAGACTCCATATCCAAACAAAATAATTCAAAATTAGAGTTTTTTTTTTTTTTTTTTTTTTTTTTTTTTTTTTTTTGAAGGGGTTTGATACATTTAAACGACTTCGCAATATAAAGTCAGAAATGCAATTCTATGAGATTTTAATGGCTGAATTAATGTAAAAAATTGACATTTAAAGAAAATAAACCTAAAATTAATTATTGCTTTTCCAATAATGAAGGTCCCGAAATTTTCTGCCTATATGCCTCGTTCTTACTATCTACAGTTTTGCATGCTTGAGGTAGTTAAGATGTTTTGAAATGCCACAAATACGTTCTACCGCAAACGTCCAATGGACAGCCGGTATATTTCAAAGCATTCGAGATTCCTTGTTAAGTATGATTCCTTCCCGATTTACAAAACATCGGGTAACTTCATGTTTAGCACCATATACCCTCCGCTACATTGTGTCCAACTTAGCAGAACGACACGAGTTCAGTTATGAGGAATTCAATTCTCGTATTTCTGGAAAAGTATTTCAAACATTGTTTGAGATAGACAAATGATATCACTCGACTTTTTTATGTCAGTAACACTGACCGTGAAATTTTTTTCAGAATGAGATGGAGAATTTCTCCTTACATCATATTAACAACAGTTCAATTCTTTCTCCAAACTGCTTTTTAAATTCTTAGAAGCACGCACCAAATTCTTATTTAGCAAGTAACAAGCTTTGGTTTTTATTTTCAATTGCGAATAAATAAAATTTTCACTTTAAGATCGACTCTGCCAGAACCCGAAGATTGGTATAGAAAACTAACCTAACTATTTTCGGATTCTCTGTGAATTCGTGAAATACTTTCATAACACTAACTGAACATAATAATTAACACTTCTAACTAAAATCGTTTTTAGGTGCGTTCATAATTATGTAAATACATACACTCTAAAACTGGACAGAGTGTAAAGCTCACTCTTTGTAAGAGTGGCGGCATTTTCACTTTTTTGAGTGAATTTTATAAAAATACACTTCTTAAAGAGTAAAATTTCGCACTCCCTAAAAAGGAGTGAAATATGTCACTCCGTTGTCATCATTGAAGACTCTCACTCCGCTAACGAGAGTAAAAGCCTGGCACATCGAATAAATTGAATTGGTTCGAAGGATTGATTCGAATTGGCACATCGAATTGGTTCAAAGGTTACTTTTGTCACAACTCATGGCCAAAGTTCTTCCCTCCTTGAAATTATATATTCAAGGAGTAATGTTTTTTTTTGCACTCAACAATAGCTCTGGCTTGGATAAACACCCCAGCTCATCTATTATAAACATTTATAGGAAATCGTGTTTCAAAAATTCAGTCTCTCACTGAACAGTTTAAGTGGAGACATATTTCGTCCCGCAATAATCCTGCTGACATTTTATCCCGAGGAACAAATCCTCAGGAACTATCAAATTTAGAACTCTGGTGGCATGGCCCACAAATGCCTAATACTCTTCTTGACTCACCAGAAATAGAAAAACTGATTTAGAGAACAATAATATATACAGGGTGTCCCAAAAGGTCGTTTACAAACTTAACATGCTGGTCTGTCATATCATGATGAACAATATTAAATAGGAAACTAAGGGTTCCAAACGTCTTCCAAAGGAGATGTGCGCCATTAAAGTTTAGGATCCAAAAATTCAAATGATTATAAAAAAACAGAAAAATTAGTCGATTCGTTTGCGGTTTTCACCAAAACTATTCTTTATGTCAGTATTTTCTTGAAAATAAATTATAAAGATAAATTTCGAAAAATGTCGATAGAGGGAGCTTTAGACTTTGGAGTAACGATAAACTAGTTTTTACCATTATTTTTTGCATTCCACCTTTTCGTTTCAAGGCAATTTTTACAGACAAACTGATGGTTTAGCTATGGGCTCGCCCCTGTCTCCTATCCTTGCAGATTTCTACATGCACTATTTTGAATGCTCACTTTTTGATAAATTCTCTTTCCCTTTTTGGATTCGGTACGTTGATGACATGTTCACCTTACTTGACACTTCTCTTCACAATATTGAGGACATTCTTAGTATCATGAACTCTATTGATAACAATATCCAATTTACGTATGAAACAGAAAATAATGGTTCACTCCCTTTCCTGGACACCCTTGTCACTCGCAGTGAAACTGGCTTCTCTACATCTGTCTATCGAAAAAACTTCGCTGTTTCTCTACCCCCCCCCCATGCTCGTTCATGTCATCCTCCAAGTCAAAAAATGACCGCCTTTTACACATTCATAAATAGTGCTCTTCATGTTTGCTCTGATTCTCAGTCTCTCAATAATGAAATTCAATACATTAAAGCAATTGCATTTGATAGAGGTTACAACCCTTCTATTATTGATACTGCCCTTTCTAAATTACAAAATTCTCACTCCTCAAACTCATCTCAGTCTTCTACTCGTTCCAATATTAGCATTGTCTTGCCTTTCTTTCCAAAATCAAGTTTTCCCATTGCTAAAATTCTTAGTCGGTTCGATTTCAAAATAATTTTTACTCCTACTAATAAACTCACCCTTTCCAACCTTAAAGATCCTGTTGAATTATCAAATTCATGGGGTATTTACATTATTAACTGTCAGTGTGGTCTTTCTTACATTGGTCAAACCAAACGCAGTCTAAAATTTCGTATTAAAGAACATAAGCAATATATTGAAAAACAAGAAATCAAGAAATCCTCAATCGCAAAACATTGCTGGGAGACGAGTCATGCTTTTGACTTCAATTCGGTTAAGATACTAACTAAACCTACTTCTATACAAGAACTTAACTTCCTTGAAGCTTTCCATATCCATAAAAATCTTGCTAATCTCGTTAATTGTGATTTTGCTATTCCACCATTACCAGACTGTTGGAAATATTACATTAAAACTAATTTTTCTTAATCTTTTAATGCAATTCTCGCAATATCTTTTCCATTTTCCACCCATTTTTCCTATTGCTGTTCCCTGTTTTCCTATTGGCTGTTGCCTAGGATCCTCTGTTTTCCTATTGGCTGTTGCCTAGGATCCTCTGTTTTCCTATTGGCTGTTGCCTAGGATCCTCTGTTTTCCTATTGGTCAAGAAACTTGTTGCTTGAATTCCCATCCTCCCTGTATATATGTGAGCAATTTTCCACTATCTTTAGCACTGATGAAGGTATGCTATATGCTACCGAAACCGGTATGCTTGGAATACGAATATTCTGGTGTTTTAACGTTGAAAATAATTTTAACTTTAACATTCTTAGATACCGACACTTTTTCAATATATTAAGAACACAATCATAACACAAAAAAATAATACACAATCATATCATATAAGGTTTTCCAATATACAACACATTAATGTGTTGTAATTTTTGGCAAAAAGTGTTTTAAACTGTGTTTATTTTTGTGTGTTGAGAATTTGCAGTGCATATATACCGTAAAGGCACTTTAAAATTCAAAATTAATAGGTTTTACGTTTATAATTGCTAATTCCAATTTCAAAGTGTCTGATCTGTCACATAAATCACCTGCAGACTTCATATGACACCAACAGACGCCGACGAGCTTGTAATCATTAATTTAAAAGGTACAGGGAGATCATAAGTATGAAGAAATATCAAATAAGCATTCTGTAATGCCCTTCATCTTCAACTACATGTGAAAGCAAGAATAATTATCCATCTAAAGTGTAAGAATTGCGAGATGTTTCTTATCAGAACGTTGGGAGATTTCGCACATGTTTTATTCATAAAACATGCCAAATTACTATTTTTGATATATTATTTTTCGTAGACACAGTAAGAATTGTATTCTGGCGAAGTAGGAAAGGTCATGTCATAATATACTTCAATAGATTAAGAAAATGTGAAAAAGTAGATGCTCACGTACAAATTGAGACTTGCTAAAAAAAACTTAAATGGCATTTCCTTTTTTTAAAAGAATACGTATAAAATATATAAAAATATGCTGCGTCAACACGTAAAAAAATACACTGCAAATTTTAACACTAACTGAGCATAATAATTAAAAGTGCAAAAAGAAAAAAGTTTGTGTAAAAAGTGTTGTTAAAAATTACATTATTTTTCCAAAAATACAGTTACTGATATTTGTTGGCCAAATTAGTCAACTCAGTCAATAACCTCTTGTAATTTTCTTTTCTTTAAAGCAAACAGTTTCTTTTTTTCTTTTTTTAAATTGTGTACTTTTAAAGTCACCTTGTAAGGAATGCTTTGAAAGTATTTTACATGTGTTGTTTTATATTAATTAAATTGCATGGTGTTTAAAATATATTGTTAATTTGCCGACAAAGTGATGTGCAACACACACTATTGTAAAATTATATTTTTATCAAAACACTATTTCAACACAATACACAATGCTATTTTTCGAGCACATTTCTATATAGCAACACTTTTGCAATACATTAAGAACTCAATCACAAGATAAGATGTGTTCTGTATATGAAATTTTCTAATTTACAACGCATTAATGTGTTGTAAATTTTTGGCAAAAAGTGTTCTAAACTGTATTTATTTCTGTGTGTTGAGAATTTGCAGTGCAAATATACCTTAAAGGCTCTTCAAAATTCCAAATATATAGATTTTATGTTTAATATTCCTTATTCCGATTTCAAACCATGAAATCTGTTACATCAATCACCTGCAGACTTCATATGACTTCAACAGAAGCTGATGAGCTTGTACACCATTAATTCAAAAGGTATAGGGAGTAAAGATCATAGGTATGAAGAATTATTAAATAAACATTCAGTAATGCCCTTCATCTTCAAGTACATATGAAAGCAAGAATAATTATCCATAAAAAATGTAAGAATTGTGAGATGTTTGTTATAAAACATTGTGAGAATTCGTACATGTTTTATTCATTAAACATGTCAAATTACTAGTTTTGATATATTATTTTTCTAAGACTCAAGAAGAATTATATTATCACAGAGGAGAAAAAGTCATCACATACTTATGGAGATTGAGAAAACATTAAAAAGTATATGATCGCGTAAAAATTAAGAATTGCCAAAAAAATTATGTGTTATTTATTTTTTAAAAGATTACGCATAAAATATATAAAAATATGTTACGTAAATACGCAAATAAGTAATCTGCAAATTCATGAAACACTTTTTGAACATGATAATTAACGCTTCTAACTAAAATTGGTTTTGATTGTCTTGTGAATGTGTTGAGAATGTGTTGTGTCAAGAAAAATAGTGTGCAAAAAATGCTGTTAAAAATTACATATTTTTTCCAGAAATGCAATTATTGTTATTTATTGGCAAAATTAGACAACCCACTCAGTAATCTCTTGCATTTTCTTTTATATGAAGCAAACTGTCTCTTATTTCCTTTTTAAATTTGTGCAATTTTTAAGGCACCCTGTAGAAAGTGTTTTATATGCGTTGCTTTATACTGTTCTAAATTCCGTGGCGTTTATAAAATGTTGTTAATTTAACGCCAAAATGATGTACAGCATATGGCTATTGTAAGAATAAAATTTTATACACAACTTAATACATTATTTCAGTACAATTAACAACACTATTTTTAGAACACATTTCTTGATAGCAACACTTTTGCAACATTAAGAACATAATCATAACACAAAAACAACTTTTTGCATAAAATTTTTTTTTATTCACAATACATTAATGTGTTGTAAATTTGGTGGCAAAAAGTGTCCTTACAAGTGTTTATTTCTTGTGTGTTGAGAATTTGCAGTGCACATATACTCTAAAGGCACTTCAAAATTAAAAATTAATTGATTTATTGTTTTATTCCTAACTCCGAATTCAAACCATCAAATCTGGCACACTATTCACCTGCAGACTTCATATGGCATCAAAAGACGCTGACGAGTTTGTACATCATTTATTCAAAAGGTACAGGAAGTAAACATTATAGGTATGAAGAAATATCAAATAATAATTCTGTTACGCAGCCCCATCTTCAACTTCATATGAATGGAAGAATAATTATTTATCTAAAGTGCAGTGCGAGATGTTTCTTATAAAAACTTTGGAGAATTCACGCAAGTTTTATTCATTAAATGGGCAAATTACTAGTTTTTATGTATTTTTTTCAAAGATACAGTAATTATTATTGCTTACTCATTCTACGTTGTATAGAGTAGGTTTTGCAATCGTTTTAAAAATAGAAAAAAAGTTTCGACGGATTTACACGTTTCAGGATAGGCACTGAAGATTCCGAAAAAGCTATATTTATAAAAAAAATTGCCGTCCGTCTGTCTGTGTGTCTGTGTGTCTGTGTGTCCGCCCGACTGTCTGTGGTGTCTGCAAACTCTATCTACCGAACAAATTAAGATAAAGACCTGAAATTTGGTGCGCACGTACTATGTAATAATGGAAAGAAGCCTATTGAATATCAGTAACCTCAATTATACGTAACTGTTTTTTGGAAAGGCTCTCGAAATATTCGTTCTGATGAAAAGTATATAAAAATTTTCGATTTTTTTATTTTACGGACTGGATATAAAACACAATACAATAACACAAATTTTACATAAAGAACGAAGTCAATCGGATGATTAATTGTCGAGATATGTGTAATCCTATTTCCCACAATCTTCGATTTTTCATGACCCTGTATTTCATTCAAATTTTAATTCAATGATGTATTTTAATTGGTCCTGAGACGATTAATACGACGCAGAAAATCGTTAGTTGATATTATTATTATTATTATTATTATTATTATTATTATTATTATTATTATTATTATTATTATTATTATTATTATTATTATTATAGTTATAAGGATGCTTATTTTAAGCAATTCGATACTACGTGAGTAGTTTGGTGTTTTCTCCAATTTTTGTCGAAATATTTTCATCAGCAATTTATTAATAGAGCTTTACTATGTGTTAAAACTGTTTAAATATATGTTTAAACTTTATTTTGGAATGGCGATGCATTTTGTAAATAGTTTACAAATGTTTTATTTTCATATTTTATTGTATGCATATCCATGATGGCTAAGCATTACTGTGGCCCCCAACTACTAATATTCTAACGAATTCAGAAAGATCATCATTTATTTCAAGAAATTGAGAAACTATTGAGAAATTATATGCCCACATACAAATTGAGATTTGCTAAAAAAAACTGAAGATGAAAATTATTTTACCATTTTTGAAACATTACATGTGATTTATACATGCGTATTTTTAAGTGAGATTAGCAACTATAATTATGTTTGCAGAATTAAGTGCTAATGGAATATTAGTACGTTTATACAGCCTATTATGTAAAAAAATCGTAGTCAAGCATAGATTTTTAAATGCAGAAATTTGGCTTTAACTTTGAACTTGGCTTGGCTGCACCGACTCCAAAAAATCAAATTAATGTACATAAGTATAATAATACGCTTGATAAATACAAAGCTCTTTATTTACGGATTTTTTTTCGCAGTGTATTACAAAATGTTAGCAAGAAAAATGATCTATAACAATTGAATCTATTGAAACGCAATCGAAGTATGATTCGGGAGAGGCAAATTTTCAATTCTCGGAGAATTACAGGTCTCGGGGTGAGTCAGAATTTTATTTTACCATTGCAAGATGTCAGTTCTGCAAAACCGGGAAAGTATCAGACTTCTATCAAAAAATCAAACTTCTGTAGTTTTGATTCCACGAAGCATCTAAACTAGCACTCAGTATTGATTATAATGAACTATTGTGACCATTTTCTTGAATAATTTTCTTTGGTTTGAATTTAATTACTGTCGATCACAGTTGCACCAAAAATTATTTGCACTAAAAAGTGTGGAATTTTTTAATAAGAACTACCAAGGAAGGTCTCCATTGGGGTCATACTCAGAATTTTTCGAAAAAAATAAGAATTAAACTACTCAAGTAGGTAATAAAGGATCAGTGAAAATTAGCGGCGGAATTACATTATTAGATATGTAAAAAAATAAAAAAGTTTGGAATAATTGGCGTGAAAAGCTGAAAGCGACGCGGGATTTAGCGAGCAGTGCATTTCCTCGCCAAAAGCAGACGATTTTAACGAATCTGAAAATTGATTTTAATTGACTTCACTGTTAAAAATCTGCAGCATTTACTGCAACATCACTCCACAACATTTATAGAATATCTCTCTTCTGACCAATGAGAATGCTCCATACCACGGTGAATTGACCGTGTCATACACTGTTAAAAATCTGCTGCATTTTGTTGCAACGCACTCCACCGCTTGTATATAATATCTCTATTCCAACCAATGAGAAAGCTCCATTTCACGGCAACAAAATGCAGCAAATTTTTAACAGTGTATTTTTCAATTTGGAACAATTTTAATCAACTTAAATTGTGTTTTAAATGATAAAATATATTAATTTCATTTTGTTATAAGTACATATAAACGTATATGACAAAATTACACTTAAATTAAAGTAAAAGTGCAAAACTAAAATTACTTAAACTAAACTTATTTAAATAAATTGAACATAGAAAGTTTTTTCTTTAAAAAGTATTCGAAGCGTAAAAGCGTATTTTTCAAAATTTCGTTTTTTCGCCAACCGGAGATAAATCGCCAAATAAACGAAATTTTTATTATTTTCTTACGGACATTATAAGTAGGTTCCGCCGAATTTTTTTTATAAACATATATAACTACATGAGAAGAACATTCTGTAATTTTTTCAGATTTTTCTGAGTATGCCCATATGGAGACCTTCCTTGTAAGCAATGATTATAATAACACTACAACATTGTCTTGGATAATATTCTTTGATGTGATTTTAATTATCTCCAAACACAGTTATAATTATATATACTAAGAAATTTAGAAGTTTGACTTTATCAAAAAATGTAACTAGTACTCATTAATAATTATAACAGCCCTACCAACAGTGTTGGAAAATTTTGTTTCGTATGATTTTAATTACCATCGAATATAACTATATAACTATAATTAAAATTATGCCTTTTAAGAAAGTTAGAAGTTTTACTTTATGTAAATTTTTAACTGGTAATCATCAATGATTATAATAGCACTATCAACATTGTCTTGAACAATTTTCTTTCATATTTTAATTGCCATTGATTATAATTATAAATAAAATTATAGACAACAAGAAAGTTAGAAGTTTATTTTACAGTTTAAACACGTAAAAGTGCAATTAAATAACATTATATATATAAAAAAAATTGACAACCATGAGGTTAAATGAACTTTAATTAAATTTTAATTAAAATATTAATTATTAAAATTAAAAATTATTTTTTAATAGTTAAATAGAAAAATACTTTATAAAATTTTCTTTACGAATAATTTTACAAGATTAATATTAAAAGAGTTATTTCTAATTAACGGTTTCTAATTAAATTCATATATAATAAAATAATAATTTTTTGTGCACTTCTTTAAGTACGAAGGCCTTATTACATAAACGGATAATTATTTATGGTAAGAACTTTAATTAAAATATTATGTAAGTCATCCATAGAAGTTTAAATAAGTGTAAAGCACGAAAAACAAAATCTCTTTTTCGGTTATTGAACTTTATAAAAATTAGCATAAAAAATAGCCTTTTATCCTGTGAAACCTTAAAAGAATGCACTTCCATGTAAAAGTATGGAATTTTATTTTATACTCATTTTTAAGGATGATATTTTGTCAGTGGTAAAATTCAATTTTTAGCTGTAAAGAGATTTTGAATACAGATTTGTATAAGATTTCTGAATGTGTAAAAATTCATAACATAGATGTTAGTTACACCGATTTGTTATATATACGTACAAGTTCAAAAAGCTCAGATGCATAAATGAGGGCAAATATTTATAAATTACTCTAAAAGTAAAAGTTTTTTATACGTTCATTATTTCTATATAAATCAGTAAGTGGATGTATGTTCTTTGTACAAATCTACAATTCTTTACCAAATTGCAGGAAACTTGGCATACCTACGTTTCAGAAAAAAGAATAAAATTAATAGCTACTTTAAAATAATTCTCATATTATTCTTTACCTTTCTTTTCAACCACCTACCATAGTTTTGCCTTTATGAAAATATATTTTATTAATTTACAAATGCAATTTTTTTCCTTCCTGCTTCTATAAAAAGAAACTCATAAGGACAATATTTTTATAAGCCAAGAAGAATTTAGATTCACTTATTATATTTCCGCATTCGAAACTGACATCTTTCTTAACAGAAAACTGCTCATTTTGCATGCTTAAAACTTAGGATTGAACTATAAATGCATTAAAATGACATTGTTGCATTTTAAAATATCCAGTGTTAAAAATTTACTATGATACATGTATTAAAATTTTAATTAAAAAAAAATCTGTAGAAGATTAAAAATACAATAACTTACTAAGTACATATCGTCACATCCTACATGATTCTTTTAGTGTGACATTTTAAAATGACTGAAAACAAACTATTGCTATGTCTTATATCCTATTTCTGTTGCATGCTACAATATATATGTCTTATAGCCAATTGTTTTACTATTTTAGATGCAATTATATTACTTTCTACGATATATATCAAATAGGTAGTTAAACAAAAATTATTTACAGTCAGTCTTTTTTCTTTAACAAAACTTTATAACTGACATTACGACAAAAAGCGTTTAGAAATCTATATCATTTTTCATGTAATGATTATAAATTTAGTTTTTATGAATGGAAGTGTAAATATCCGTTTTAATGATAATGCCATATGAAGTAAAATTTCACTAAATGCTACAGTTTCACTTATAGTTTATAATATATATAATTATATATATATAGTTATATATAGTTATATAATATATAGTTTATATATTATATAATTTCAATGACAATTTCACTAACTGCTATAAATTTTGGATACAGTACTGTGTCTGAAGTACTGTACAGTTTAAAAACTTCGTTGCAATACGAACGCACCTCATTTGCTACGTTTGACGTGCGATTTCCAACTTTTTTTCAGCTGGATTTCTATTTTATTATAAACCTTTTTAGAAATTCTGACTGTATATGCCACAAAATAAATAAAGAAATCAAATTATGTCACGAATCAATAATTCAGGAAATTCTGATATATTTTTGTATGAATATCACGTCGTGAAATGTAAGAAAACGTTATTTTAGTATCTATTATGTAAGGAAATACGTGAGAGAAATGAGTTTAAGTTTTCTTTTTATTTTCCGCATATTTTATATCAACTGTACTTTTAAGAGTTCTTGGTGAGGACAAATCATAAACATTGCCAACATTCCCCCTGAAGCAAAAATGTTTTTGTGTGATTGTAAGCATGCAATCAATTCCAGGTATTATCTACACATAAGATTTTCGGCAATCCAATAGTTCGTATTCTATTTCTTTCTTTGAGAATTTTCTATCTGTACATAATTTCCGTAAGTGAAATCTATTTCCGTACAAGTAATGAATGTGTTAAATAAATACAGTTGCCGCTATACAAAAAAAGAGGAATAGAAAAATTGAATAAATATATATTTTCTTCCTTTCGATACGACCTCACTAGAGTTTTCTTAATCCTCCGCCTTATTAATATTATTTGAATAAGATGAGTTAAAAAGCATGATGCTTTCTATTTTATTTAAGAAAATTTCAATAAACATTAAATTTTGTTTAAATAGTTTAATATGAAATCCTTTAGTCTATTTGTTGAAGATATATATTTCTAAACAATATTGTACTAACAAAATCTTCAGAATTATTCAGGTGACTTTTATTTTGCGTAGGTTATTCAATGAGATTTTTTAGTTCTTGATTTTAACTGTTTTGAATATAATAGTTATCCAATGCTTACGATATAATACAAAACAGTATAAAAATCGAATCATTTTCTTCTTCTTTCCCATACATTATTACTAGATTCTGTTTTGTAGCTTATTTACTAATTATTTGATGGGTAAATTAAACTGTCCAGTCTGTTTCATCAAGATTTTCTTAAACAGCCTTTTTTTAACAAAGTGTTAGAGATATTGTGAACGAATTTGTTTTTACTTTATTTTATTTTACTTTTTTTATATTAAGTTTTTTATTTTAATCATTCTTACAAAAGAGAATAATTAAAAAGACATGAGAGTTTTCTTTATATTAAATCAATTAAAATGAATGTATACTAATAATCTCAAATACAAAATTTGGTGCATTTCTGCATTTCTGATAGTTAAAACTTAAGTATCCTTATACTGTGAATAAAAAAAGCATAGTTTAATTGCGTTCCTTTTTGAGTACTGAAATGAAAATTGATTCTGCAGTTGCTTAAAATAAGAATATAAAATATTATATTTGTGGAATTCTATTTCATAGGGAACGTCTTTTTGTCCACAAAGAGAAGTCAAAACAACCCGTATGTAAATGTTTTGCACAACATTAAAAAAGTCTTTTGGATAAAAAATTTACTTATGTAAAACGTTTCCATATAATGCAGTAAATTTTCTAAACTGTACTTTGAACACTCATAGTTGTGTTTTTATAATAAATGTCGATATACATCTATATAATGCAATCCGTTAAAGACACTATATAGAGGATTGATCTTTTAATTGCTATATCCCAGATTTTAAATAGGCCCTTTCTATGTCAGAATAATAAAAAAAAAAAAAATAAAAAAATAAAAAATCCGTCGTCATTTAAATCAAAAAAATCCGTCCGAATTTCCGTCGTCATTTTTAGGTGCGTTCGTAATTATGTAAATACGTAGCACCTATTGTTGTCGCTCAGTCCGTCCGTCTGTCTGTCTATCCGCATATAACAACGCAAAAACTACCCAACCGAATCGTTTGAAATTTAAAATACATAATTATAACATAATTTTGTCGAGTCATTTCAAATTTTATGAAAATCGGATGGATAGATCAGCTACAGGGACAATCAAAAGGACTCCGTTACATTACGGTCAATAGGGAAAAAGTTTAAAATGCATTTTAATCGTTTGAAATTTAAAACATATAATTATTGCGTAATTTTGTCGAGTCAATTCAAATGTTACGAAAATAGAATGCATAGATCAATTACAGGGACAATCAAAAGTATTCCATTACATTATGATCAATGGGGAAAAACTTTCGAATGCATTTTAGTGATGTTACACTCATTCGAACATAATAGAATTGGCATGAATCTATGAAATATATACTAAAATATGCATTCCATACAATCTGTGATGCAAATAATTTTTAGTATTAAATTACAGGGCCACACAAAAGTATCCCACTACATAATGCTATACGGGGAAACATTGTTTGGGGTGTGTTTTAATTATATTCAACTATTTCACATTTTATGAATAAGATATACGTTGTTGAGATGTAATAAAAATTACTCATTGCATATTTACAGAAACACAAAGATTTCGACTACTATACTGTATCCGAAGTACGCTCTACTATATCAGCAAGATCTGAATATTTTTAAAACTTCGTTATCGTACGTTCACGTGCAATTTCCAACTTGTTTTAATTACAGTGGCACTAAAATTTGTGTAATATACTGCAAGATATATTAAAAAGAAGTAAACCGATTTTAGGGTATATGAATATGTTTATTGGGCATATGAATGTTTATGGTCTTATGAATAAACGAGAATCAAGACTTTTTTTTGCCTATTAATGCAGGAAAAAATGAAAAGCAATTCCGATACCAAAAAACAATCCCATTCCTATCTGGATGCAAATAAATGTTAGCCAGCAGACGTAAAGTCTGTTTTGTTACAATTTCGCTCTATAAACTATTGTATTAAAATATGTTATTTTGTTGTTGTTGATGTTTGTTTTGTTTACATTGCCAGCGTATGGATTATATTCAAAGACTTTATTCAATATGGACATTATTAAAATATTTCATTAGCATATTTATTTTTTCATACAGTGGCACATGTTTATTCTTTAAAAATACTGCATGCTAAGATGATAAAAAGTCATAAAATTATATTTATGAAGGAAATCTAAAAATTATTTATTTATTTATTTATTTATTCAAAAGGTCTTTTACCGTAAAAGTTTTCCATAATAGGCAATATCTGAAGGGGAAAAAAAGAATTTTTTATATCTTATATCGAAAGAAGAACTCTTTTAATAAAGCTTAAAATAACTTTTATATTTAACAATATACGAAAAGCACGTTTTGAATATAAAGCTATTTTGCTTCCAAAGACTCTCTTTTTTGTCCTTTAATGACTCCACATAACAAAGGCTTTCGTTTACTGGAAAAATATTATAAAACGAATATCCCAAATAAAGTTCTAGATACGTAATTGGATTTTGAACTGTGTTTGAAAATAATGGAAATATTCTATAAATAGAATACTATCTATCTTAGATACATATCTAACGACAGGAAAAAATACTGAAAGTTTCTCTTTTCAAATCTTTTATTCAAGTTCGAATAGCATAAATTTTTATTAATTGATAAATATATAAATATTAAAATGATCGTATCTTTAATGAAAATCAGTTAACTTATTTATACTTGCTATAGATTTTATAACATATATATGTGAAGGAAATATCCCTCTATATACATTTTATTTTATTATTCAAAAATTTCGAAGAATGTAATTTTTAGTAATTATAAAGTTTTTGCAAGTTATTAAACATATAATACTTTAAAGTGAACAAAAATATTATACTTTTTTCTATAGAGTCTCATAAAAATATGCATTAATTAAAGAAAATAATGTATGTAAATTTATTAGAGACTATGGAAACTATGAAAATATTAATTAAAAAAAATATGTGAATCATATATTATGGCTATTTTTAGCATACACAAAACATTCGTTTTATGCTTGTTTTTGTTTAAAAAAAAAAAAAAAAAAAACTGAAATTAAATAGTTAAACCAAAAAAGATTAATTTTAACATGTCTTGTATGATGGACCATAATATACGTGAATATGCATTGTTTTAAGCTGTAAAACCAGTTTGCAGATTAACTATCTGATTTCTGGCCTACTTACTTACCAAAAAAAAAAAAAAAAAAAAAAAAAAAATATGTGCTACACGAAATCCATGTTATATGTATGAAAGTATTTTATTTTTACTGAAATTAAAAAGAAATCTGTTTTAGTTTTTATTAAGTATAAATTTATATTCGTTTGAATAGTATAATTTGAGTAGTCGAACTATTCATGTAAAAGCTATTTCTTACTTACTAAACAAAACATTTTTATGTGCTACAGAAAATCCATGTTACATGTATATAAATATTTTATTTTGTTGAAATAAAAAGAAATCTGCTGTAGTCTTTATTAGTTATAAATTTATATTAGTTTCAACACTAAAATTTAGATCGCCGAACTATTTTAACGCATGATATAAAATCTATTAGGAAACAAAACATTTTTATGTGCTACAAGAATCCATGTTACATGTATCAAAATATTTTATTTTTACTGAAATTAAAAAAATATGTTTTAGTTCTTATTAGGTATTAATTTATATTTGTTTGAATGCTAAAATTTAGGTAGCAGAACTATTTTAACGAAGGATGTAAAATCTATTATTAAACAAAACACTTTTATGTGCTACAGGAAATCTATGTTATATGCATCAAAAGATTTTTATTTTTACTGAAATAAAAGAAAATTTGTTTTAGTTTTTATTAGGTATAAATTTATAATCGTTTGAATACTAAAATTTAGTTAGCCGAACTATTTTAATTCATGATGTAAAAGCTATTTCTTACTTATTAAACAAAACACTTTTTTGTGCTACAGGAAATCCATGTTACACGTATCAAATTATTTTATTTTTACTGAAAAAATATCGGTTTTAATTTTTATTAGGTATAAATTTATATTCGTTTAATTACAAATATTTGGGTAGCCAAACTATTTCAACTTATGGTGTAAAAGCTGTTTTCTGGAACCTTTAGCCGGACGAGAGAGCTTTATAAGAAACTGTGCGACTTCTAAGAAACAGAGGGATAAATAATCTTAAGATAAAATAATTTGTGAATACAAATATTAAAAAAAAATTATTGCATCTTAAATGTTTATTTTCTTTTTCTGTAAGTATGAGAGAATGTTTGACACATTTTCATGCATCATTCGTTTATACAGTTAAATTGTATGCATACTAGTGGTCATTTACCTGCTATCAGCGAAAGTCCTTTTAGAAACTTACATTACCGAAGTTATATGATCGAGAAAACCACTGATAAAGTGAATGAAAGTGAAACACAATCTAAGTCGGCTACTTGAAAGATACCGTTTCAAAATGGTGGGAAAGAGATCTTATTCCATAATAAGAAACAGGATGGTCAACTTTGTAACCGTTTTATGAAAATAGAGAACTCGCTAGGCTTTATTAGCAGCTGTGAAACTAAGAATCTTAAGGCATATAGTATCTTTAAAATGTCAATGATTAGAGAAAGTTTTAAAGTTCATTATTTTTAAAATTAACAGAATCACTTGAGCAAAACTTAAAAGTAAATTTTAAACAACAGTACTTCTCTTTCATATCTAGAACTATTGTTTGAGCCATTATACACAATAAGGTTGTTCAATAATTAAAATAAGTTTGTTCAGTTAGAGATTTCTTGTTTCAGGGTTTTTAAGCCTCAAAGATTTGGATACCAGTTTTTCTTAAAAGTAATAGTAACCCTATTTAAACTCAGAATTTCTATATTAAGTATCACAAACATTTCCTCCAAAAAAATTTGTATTGTATTATCATAAGAAATAGAGATCTTGAGTTTCTTCTGACTTTATGGTATTACCTTACATTCACGCTATATGTAATTTTCAAGAACTTTATTGCAAATGGGAAAACACTCGCTTAACTCAGCCATATAAACTAATTTACTTTAATATAACTAATAAACAGTGTCTATTTAAATTAACTTATTATCAAAACAAAATTTGAATTCTTTCAATCATTATAAATAAAAAATACTTTTGAAAAGCCAAAAAGTTTTTTTTCTAAGCTTAAAAAAACATTTTTTTTAAATATTAATTAAAAATTCCTTATTTTAGATCATCTTATGCAATATGATCTTTTATAAAAGTTTAGGAAGTTTGAAGAAAATTTGGCCTACAAAATCGTTCACGCAAGTAAAATGTTGAATAAAAAAATTTACATACTTTACGCGGTATATACATATTTCAAAATTAATTTTTTTCACCAAAATTAACCTTATACAATATTAATTTCCTTTTAACATTTATTCCGATCAGCATAAATCTAAAAAATTTTCTCTAAATTAAAATGTTCTTAAATAAATCTTATTTCTTAAATTCCTAATGAAACTCACTTTTTTCCGGTATTTATCAGCCACTTTTTAAAAGTCTTATTAAAATTTTCCCGAAAAAGCAAACTTATTCAAAAAATTTTCTTTTTAACGGAATTATCATCAATGGAATACATTCGCATTTTAACTACTTTCAGTTATTAAATAATTTAAATAACAATCCTTTTAATAAATTTGTCGTTTGCGGGAGACATTGATATTGAAGCCAGATGCTGGTTTCTGTTTATATGAAGGGATTGGGTCTGAGGTTATCGAATTTTCTAGAAAGTTCTTTTTCTTTCGCCAGGAAGTTAGGAGATGAAGATGGCTAGTCAATGTTTGGAGTAAGCCGTCGGAATACTATGACGGATAGAGGCTATGTTGAATAGAACGTTTATTGTTTCAATTGGAATCACTTTCCCGGAAAGTTAAGAACATTTCTCTGTTCATATGACTGCTTATAATAAATTTATTTGAAGCTGCCAATGTATTTATTTTTCGATTAAGCCACTACATTCTTGTATGTTCTATGTAGGGTAACATCCCCAGTAATTGGCACAATTTGTCTTTAAACGTGCTTCAATTTTCATTACAAAGAAATAAGATATTTACTTGGAAATATTTTTTAATCAAAGAATGCATATCTGTGTATCTATTTTACCCACTAAATGCAAAAAAAATTGAAAAAGTATTTTTATAAAAATATATTTATAAAAAGTTGCTGAAATCACCAGTAATTGGCACCTAGAGCAGCAATGTATGACACCTTGTGATCCAGTAATTAGCACAAGTTTATATTTAAAAAAACTTTACATTTTGCATTGGGTTTAATAGCTTAAAATGAATTTACTGTAGATGAAGATGCCATATTTCGGGTTTTTGAGCGTAAGAAATCAGTATATTAGTCTGAAATGTGAACACTTTAAAATAATACAATATACTTATATTAATACCCAGTAATTGTCATGCTGTCCCCAGTAATTGCCATATGAAGCTATAACCCATAACTACTGTGAGCGGTCTGTCAGACCGCTGCATATTTTCCCGCATTCATTTCCTCCCCTCAAAATAGATAATGATCCTCACCCTTTCTTCTACCTTCCTGAAACGGACCCCCAAGGTCACATTCCGCTTGTCATTCAGCTAGCTACTTTTTTTTACTCTTTCTTTGGGGAAGCGGTCTGACATACCGCTCACAGTAGTTGTGAAACTGTTTTTGTCCGAGAAGGATGTTTTTATTTTGCGGATAATTTTATGCTTTTTTATGATATTATGGAAAAAATGGAATGTAATTTTTCGAGAAAACCTCCTGTGTTCCTCACACAAAATGAAATTGAGGAGCTTGTAAAAAATTGGTCAGATATAGAAAAACATGTAGAAGATGTCCCCCAAGTAAAAAAAGGAAAACAATCTATCAGTGCATTGATTGTAAAGATCCAATCTGCCTTCAATGTACGAAAATGTTATGCAATGGCTGTAACTCGACATTTTCTGCTGTGTAGTAAGGTACTGTTTTTTTTTATTCCTATAATGATCTATAAATTCTCATGTATTTAGCTCCATATAAAAACAATATGTAGGTATGTAAACTTTGCGTTTTCTATTTCTATGACGATAAATTTTTTTAAAAATATAATCTAATTTTTATTTTTTAACTATACTTTTATTAGATATTCATACATTTTTCACAAAGAAACTACATTTTTATACAACAGTTAATAGATGAGTTTAAAATTACATATTTCTTTTCTTCGATTTTCACAATGATTCGCTTCCCCTTACTATTCTCATATAACAGGATACCTGTCTTCAGTCTTCAAAAATCAACTTAAAGTTTCGAAAGATGATTTATAAATCAATTAAGTAGATATGTATTGGTAAGCGAACAATTTTTTACCACTTAGTTGATATTTTATTCATATTTCGATTTAGCGGTCTGAGAGACCGCTCACAGCAGTTATGGAACAATTTTTGTCACAGTAGTTAAGGGTTAATGGGTTTCACTTACACATAATATTTCATATTTTCAAATAAAAACAAATGATAAACAAAATTAGTCTATAACTTTAAAAGTACTTCCAAAATAAGTGGTTCAATCTCAAATTCCTTGCGAATTCCTTGTAATTGGAATAGGTACCAAAAATTGGAACTAGCAAAATTGAAGCATCGTTAATTGGAATTTATCATTAATTCAGAAATACAAATATTTGCGTCGAAAATATTTTTACACAATTAAAGTACCCCTTCTTAACTAAACAATAGTGTTGTTAATTAAAATTTAAAATATATTATAAATCAGATAATAATGAATTGAAATGCATGCCTTCCTTAAGCCAAACAAGAAGCATTTGCAGCAAAATGGCTAATTTCATACAAGCTATAATTGTTTCTTTTTCCTAGGCACTATTGTCATCTAGTAGCATAAATCAAAGTTATAATCTTTAACGTAAATGAGCATATAACTGGTATATGGTCTTGCATTTTTAAAAGACTGGATATAAATCTTATTTTTGGACATGTTTGTAGGATGTGCCAATCACTGGTGCATGCCAATTACTGGGGATGTTACCCTAGTTAGTCACGACTCCTGTGTGTAGAAGTGGGAAATCCTTTTCTTTTTAAAGAAAATGTAATTGTGCTACGTCGATTTCTTTGGCTCCCCATGTCATAATGTCACGCATATTGAACGATATAATTTCTTTACCATGCCTTTTGTTCTAAACTAAACATTTTGGAATTTATGTTTGGACGCAACATTCTTTAAAATATTATTGGTTAACTAAATACAAATATAAGTGACTAAAAAAAAAAAGCATTTTAATTGGATCTTTTTCAAGGTACAGGAAGGTACATCCGGGCTTTCCAGATTAAAGACTGCGGATGAAAACCATCACATACATTATTTGTGATATTAATATGCATTTTTCTTTGAACAAACTTAAAGCGTTGTGACGAATGGGGTAATTTTGAAAAGTTCTGCAAGATGCTTTTGATGTAGTGTACTTACGTATTGTTTAAACACGCCCTTTGATTAAACAAAATACAGTGAATGAAAATTCAATGGGAAAAAAAGCAGCAAATAATATCTAAATTGTGGAGTATATCTCCGCACGGGTCTGTTATTTTTTCTTTTTTAAATTGGTAACTTAAATCGATTTTTTAATACTTAATAAATATATTTTTTGACAATGACCACTTACAACATCAAAAACCATATTCATCTGAAAAATAACATAAATGTGCTCAAAAAAGTTTTTTAAATTAGGGAAATTTTCATATTAGACTTTCGCTAGGAATTAATTTATTTATTTCTAAGCGTCTTTACGTAATAGAAATAGATTTGAAAAAGAAATCATGTTTGGAAATTATTTTGAAAACAAAAAAAATTGAGTAAATTGAAACACAATTTTCAATCAAATCGCAATATAATTTTCAAACAAATTATATTTGAAAGTGATTTTCCCCTGTTAGAAATTGTAAATGTGCGATATTTAGAAATTACAAAAACCAATATATTAATAAAAGCTAAATTTAATCGTCTGCTGTTGCCATCGTGAAAATGACGTCAGCGTTACCCGTGGACAGGACATACTTCTTATGTATGGACTTCCCCGACTTGCGTAAGAAATTCGCCCCGGAAACTTTTACATAAGTCCAATTTGTAAATTGATTTTGAAAAATTTTATAAGATATTGCAATATTTATTGTATATAACAACCTTTTCACGCATAAGAAAAATATTAAGTAAGACCACATAAAACATTTTAAAATGAGTTTAAAGCCGCACCAAAAGTGTCTCAGTCTATAACGCTAATCAAGACTATCAACACTTATGATATGCACGCATTTATTAAAAAGGTCTAGAAGTAATTTTAACAATTCTAAAAGCATTTGAATTCATGTTAAGTGTGATTTAACATCTCCTACAAGCGACATAAGAGCTAAGGAGGTTAACGATAAGACCAACAATAATTTTATGCGACCTTATATATATCTATATATATGTGATGATATATTAGGGGTGTTCCCACAAAAACACAACGATCCGACGAAGCGAAAATGATGGCGCGAACAATGTCGACGGTCCATTGGTCATCATCAATCACATCACATCCAATACATTCACGGCCGAAGCAAGTTCACAGATGGAACTCGATGAATGGTGTTGTCACTTCAAATAATTAAAATTCTACGAAAAATCAGCGAATGTCACATTTTATTATCGTTCAATTTCAATGTTACTCCATCATCACAACTAGACTTCAAGACTCTTTAAGCCAATATCACGGAAAATAACAAGAGAACAAAAAAGAGGTTCTGTGCAAAGTCATTTTTGGGAAAATACCATCACTACGCAAAGCGTTCTAAAATTACTAGAAGAGCCAACGTACGTGCTTGAGATTTGGAAAGCCAGTCAATTCTGATCTCACTCTCAGCGAAACTGACGTTCTGAAAATTCTCAGAGAAATTGGCCCCTCCTCCCTGCTGAAGCACGTAATTAAAGCCCAATAATGTTCATTCGAAGGTAGTTGTATAACATTTCTAGCACTTCCATTGGATTATAGTCGGAGCTTGGTGCTGGTACTCTTTATCCATTGGCGTAGTATGCAGGGTTGAATAGCCCACATGCTGATTTGGATCTGCCAGCAGACGATAACTTAATAAAAAAAATAAATAAAAAAATTTAAAGCTTTTGATAGTTTTTTTTTTTTTTTTTTTTTTCTTAAGGGGAAATGGATTAATGGAATGACTTTAATACTTCGGAATAAGATATTGACATTTAAGTAACACATTTTAGTTCATGTTAGGGAAATAAAATAATAGGTCATGCTGAATTTAAAAAAAAGAAAAGAAACTTTAGCCGTTAATTAAATATTAATAGATCGCGGAAAATATAGAACGAAATCGAAACAAGAAAATGGCGAAAAATTTTTATTATTACATATATATACATATATTATTTACACCATATGATTTTATAAATAAGGTATCATGCAGCAAGCGGTATTTATTCGGTTGTAAGTTATAAAAGCATTAAAAAATACAAAAATAAACTAATAAAACTCTTTTGAAACAAAAAACCTCTTACGGAATGCAGGATTTATAAGTTTAACATTGGTAAAATGATTTAAACAGTTTTAGCTCGACATCAAACAAACAGATGAAGCTAAAAGAAAACATTTCCTTCGAAGCATCAAAATTAGTTTTCGTTCTTTTCTGAACACACAGTGTAAAAATAAATCTGTAATGTTACTAAACTTTTTTTGGAAACTGGGATTCCTAGAATATTTTATGTAACGGTATCAGCAAAAATTCATGTAGCAGAATCGATTACGTGAATTTTTGCTGTTGCCGTTACATAAAAGTTCCAGAAATTCCAGTTTTCTAGAAAAAGTTTAGTAATTTTACAGATTTTTTTTACAGTGTAATTGTTACGGTTCAACTGATTAGACAGTTTTACTGGTTTTTTGCGGTTAGAATTTGTGTCTCATTTTAATTAGACTTGAGTTCGTTTTGTTAAAGATTTGATTATACGCCCAATGAAAATATAACTGTCCACTAATATTAAACAATATTATGATTGTGATTTTCATTTGCTGATTGTATTTTTAAAATAATTATCAAAACTATGCAAATGCATATCAAAGTGCTAGTATGTTTACAAGTTTAATTTTCGAGATTTATTATGTAACTGCAAATTTACTTAAGTCGCATAATACGTAAGTCGATGGATGCCTGTAAATAGATATCATATATTAGCTTTTAATGTAAAAGATGTAAGCATTTGTTTAATAAATCAATCGCTTTATTTTTGCATAAATATAAAGCTATTTATACAGGCATAGGTAAAGTGTTCAGCCTTAATAAAATCAATACTTCTTAATATGTTCATATTCTATTTAATATGCTATCTTATCGGAATAAATGATTAATAATTAATATTGTATAATGATGTTTTCTTCAAGCATTAAATTATGTGCATAGTTTTAAGTTTTGATTTATAAATCTGCATTAATATTAACAGGAATCGTAGTTTGAATTTATGTACATCTTATGAATATTTGGAATTAGTGCTTTAACATACTTCGAAATTATAAGCCTGACTATTTTCAGTCATAATTGATTGATGTTTTTAATTTCATTATATAGTAAAATGAATTGATGGAAGCTATCATTTCATCTTGAAGACTACTAAAATATTAAAGTAATAAATCTTAAGTTCAACAACTTCGTCGATTTTTCAATAAGAAAAGTTTTCATCTTGTTGCAATAATTTTAATAAAATAAAAACACAATTTATCAGTACTATAAAACGAATTTCATATAAATGAGTGTAGAAAGATAATACTGATTATATATTTATGAAATTTTTGTCGGTTTACATTTTTTTAATGATGAGTTAAAAAAAAATCATACGCATTTAAAAAATGATTATTAAAAGTACAAAATAATACCGATTTAATGATTTTCTCAACTTAATCAACAATGTTTCGGTTATTCGCTATAATTTATTTTTATTTTGAATGATCGCGTCGTACAGTTTTCAACAACACACTGAAAAAAAATCTGTAGAGTTACTAAACGTTTACGTGGAAACTGTGATTCCTAGGACTTTTTACATATCGATAACTGCACTCGTTCATGTAGCAGAATTGGTTACGTGAATTTTTCATGACATATATTTAATGATAATTTTGATTCATTTCAAGTATTTTAACCACCTTTTCAAAGATTAGTCTATTTTTCTCCCTTGGTTGTTTATAAATCCATTGGTGTGTGACGATGAAGAGTTTGATTTAGAAAAAATTCAAAAATCATATTTGTATAAAGTTTCTAGACAGAACTTTTTATTTAAGTGTTATGTGCATCATGATCCATTTGTGGACTACAGACTATTCAAAGAGCTTTAATAATAATTGTTAAATTTATATTCTGATTCAGAGCGCGATAAAATATCGAAAAGTACTTTGGTTGATAAAAAATGCTGAATTTGAGGAAAAAAAAACTATAGTTATTGAAATTTGATCCTGAGTGACTGTTTTATAATGATTTAGAAAAAACTGTAAAATCCATGTCGAAAATTTCTTATGATTTCTTTGGAAATTTCGATAAACTTTCGGTTATATTTAACCCTTTTTGACTTAACAGTTACGATTTAGAAATATTTACACGGGTATTATAATATGTCAATTTAAGCATGTAAAAAAAGAAATTTAAAACAAAAAAAGAAAGAACTGAAAGAAAAACACTAAATACTTGTTTACATACAATAAAAGAAAATACGCCATAATACGAAAATAAAGAAAAAAACCACAACCACATTCCGGTAGCTTCCAACACCCCGAGTACACCCTTCTTGCTTTTCGGTGTCTTTAATTTAAGAATTTTTGCTTTTAAATCTGTGCAGTATATTTTTTTCACTCTCCCCTCTTCTTTTTTTTAAATCTTGGGCATACATGGTCGCACGAAGGGACGTCGGACACATACATGGCGCTCAACACGGCGGTTAATTAGCTAGGACTAATAATAAACTCAAATCCCCAAGGAAATTTCGGTAACTTCATCTTCATTATTTTTAACAGGTATTGTGTATTTTCTAATACAAAATTTTAAAATATGTCAACATACCTTTGTAAAAAAATCTCTTTTTGGTTGTCTCCTGCATTTTTATACAAAATGTACGAAACTTGAACGTGATTAATAACTTTTAATAACAAAAAAAATTTGGTAATATAAAGAGTTAATTTTTTTAAATAAAATTAATTACCTTTTCGGAAATTTGATTTTTATATAGTTATATTAGTGCAAACGCTCGTCCTAAGACGGTTTTTTTTTTCTTAAAATTAGATACAATTGATAAAAATATTGGCAAAAACAAATGCTTCAGAAGCACTGTTGTTGAAGCGATGTTTTATTGAGCCATTTTGACAGAAAACTTCTAACATAGGGGTTCCCAAACTATGGTACGCGTACCAGTAATGGTACGTGAAGATCTGTTTATTGATATTCGAAAGCCCGATACTCGTAGTTACGAAATTCTAGCTAGGTTTTTTTTTTTTTTTTTTTTTTTTTTTTTACAGAAAATTAGTGAATTTTTATGTAGGTACTTATCCTATTTTCTTAAGAACATTTCTTAAGAACAGAAATTAAGAATGTAATCACGCAAATAAACACAATAAAATCTGCTAAGACGAAAAACCAGAAGACTGGAAAAACATTTCGCCTTAGACATATTTAATTTATAAAGGTTTTTCTCTATTTGTTTTGAGTTTGGCAGTTGCAGGTACAAGGAATTATGAATTTCTATTTAGTGGTACATCAATCTAAAAGTTTAGGAACCGCGCTGCTTTAGCATATCTCATGAAAATGGGACTTAAAACGGCCTATAGAGGCGTTGATCGCAGCCTTCGGTACAGGAAATTTGTCTCTTTAATGCCCCTTTAACTAATGCTAAAGTGCCATTGAAATAATTCTTTATTGTAAATGCGGTTGAGCCTTATTCATTCAGATTAGGATAAATTGTTATTTTCGATATAATTCGAACGAAGTATAACATAAAATTTAATATTGTGAACAAATAAATCTGAACAAATTAAAATAGAGTTTACTCTCGTTAATTCGAACTCGTCGGGACCACAAGAAATGTTCGAATTATCCGGAGTTCGAATTATGGAAAGTACTAGAAGAAAACATATTTCAAGGGGTACTATTACAAAGGGATCAATGTAATAGTATATTTTGAATTTATTTCAATTGTTATTAGAATATGACTTCATATAAATTAAAATATATAACTATATAAAGTAATTAAGGGATTAGAAACAAACATATTGGAAGAAAGAGGTGGAAATATCATTGATGGATAGACAGGGCACTAAGAAAGGGGATATCAAATGTATGAGATTATACGTATACTGATTCAAGATAATTCTGACAAAAATTAAAGAAAGAAAGCCATTTCAAGAATCTGATGTCCGTGAGAAAGTAATAAAAAATGAAAAATCGGAATTCTGTTTAATTCGAATTAAACAAAATCAAAAGAAAATGAGTTCGAATTAATGAAAATTTTCAACATTACTCTGCCATTAAAAATTTCGGAACTTAATGCTTAGCTCGAATTAACCGAAGATTCGATTTATCCGATTTCGAATTAACGACAGTCGACTTTATACAATGTACTTGCAAGGGATTTTCCTGAAGATACATCTTTCCCTCACCAGATGGCATGTTTGAGCGCTTGAATCGCCAAACGTTTACATCCAAAGAAGCGTGATTGAACAGATGAGTTGACGACAGAATCGTTACATTGCGTTTTACTATATTTAGATGTAGCACATTTTTAAGAAAAAAAATATAAAGATATTTCAAAATGTTTAAAATTGTAGGAGACGTACAGTTTTAAAATTTTACTCTACACACACACACACACACACATATATAGATATGCCATATTTCCCCGCATTAGTCAGCATGCCTCAAAATTCGAGGGAGACCAGATTTTTGCATATTACTCCCTGGTTTTTCCTGGCATGTCGGAAAAAGAGAGGATCTTCGAAAACGGAAAGGGATGTGTATCGTGAGCTGTATTTAGTAGCAGCGATTTCTGTTTGGGAGGAGGGATGCAATATATAATTTGTCTCCATTTTCCAACTATTTAGCTTAACTTTTTATATATTCAAGAGAATTAAAACGTGTTTCATATGTCTAATACCATTTCACACAAAACTCGATCATCTGATATTTACAATTTTGAAATAGAAGATCTTATAATTTATTACATGAACAGAAATATTCTTACTTTGCATAAAAAAAATACAATTATCTAAATACATAAAAAGCAAATTATACGCTTACCTTGTATTATAAAAGGTGTTTTATATGATAATTAATAACTTAATTTCGTCATCTTGGAGTAGAAACGACATACATGAAAATTTCGCATAGTAATTTTAATGAAATGTAATATTAATTTAAATATGAATGAATAGATATAGAGAGAGAAACAGGGAGAAAAATAAACATTGATGTTTTTTCTTTAAAACATGAAAAATGTTAGAAAAATCCTAAATAAATCAGCTAATCAGCTGCCTATCTTCCAGTAACAAAATCACAAATTTTTCGACATGCCGGAAAATGCGAATTTTTCTGCCATGCCGGTGTGCCTCGATTTTTTTCGGCACGCTGGCTATACGGAGGAACATGACAAATAATTTCATTTTTAATTTTTACTACAAAATTGCATTTTTGCTTATTAAAATCGTGAAGACATTTCATATATTGAAAAAAAAAAATAAATCAATGAAACATTATAAAATATTTGAATAAAAGAATAGTTCAAATGGTACTGAATTTAAATAACATATATAAAAATTACATTTCAATTAAAAAGAAAAATCACCTACAATATTTTAATAAGTTTATTTATAAAACCCGCGAATCTATTGAATGTTTAGAAGACGTGGGTCGTTCACCTGCCTCGTGTTTAAAAGGAAACCCTACAACTTTTATCTATTCACATTTTAGTTGACCTGAATGCATTACTTTTGCAATCTTTGAAATTTTACAAATAATGGAAGATCACGATTAAAAAAAAAATTAAAATTTTATTAGAATTGCATTTTTTTAAATGCCAAAATCTGCTTAAACTTAAAATATTATTCTTTTCATAAAAACTTTTTTTAAAGTACAGTTGTAGGATCAAGCAAAATTTGCTTTTTAAAATAACATTTTATAAGTCCTTCCGGTTTAGATAAAATAGAATATTGATAATTTTTATGTTTTAATTATTAAATAGTATACAGTTCAATATATTATTCCAGTTTTGTTCAAATTTATTCATTATTTCTAATGTTACTTTGACGACTAGTTTTGCATGCGGGTTTTCTAGAATTTTCCGTTGTTTTGTATGAAAACAGTAAAAATTTAAGTCACGCATTTACAAAATTTTCAGTATTTTTTTCTCTTTTCTTTGTTTTTCCAGGTGAAAAATTATTTTGAGTGTACTTATGAGATATGTTAGACACATCTGACTTGTGGAGGATTCAAAATTTCTGTAGATTAATTTTTTAGTACACTTTTATTTAAATTATATTACTTTTATTTAATTTATACACACATTATATTTAAATTGATTTAAGATTTATTATTTCAAGGACTTTAAAAAAATTAGAATAAAAGCTTTTGGATAAATTGAAAATTAAATATTTAAATATTTTTTCAATAGAGATTCTAATTCATTTCGATTGTTGAAAAAAAATGTTTTCTTTATGATATTAACATCTCAGTTTGGAAAAAAAATCTACATTCTAAAAAAAATATATTTAACGTTACTTCATAAAATTAGTGACAGCTACTGCTTCCCATTTTATGGAGTTATTTTTTTCACTTATATAATGGTGTAAATTTAAACATATATTAGTGGTGTAACTATGTAATGCTACACCGGTTATATCGGTTAAAGTACTCCATAAAATTGAAGGCAGTAAGGCTGCCGCAAATTTTACTAGACTAAAGTTACACAAATGTTTCTAGTTCTGTAACATTACTCCATAATTCTGTAACATTACACTATAAAATTCTGTAACATTACTCCATAAAACTGGAGACAGCCTTGTTACCTTCAGTTTTATGGAGAACTTTAACCGATATAACTGGTGTTACGTTACACTAATGTGTAATGTTGAACTAATTATAAGAAGTTTAAATTACACCATTATATAAGGGAAAAAAATTTCCATAAAATTAGAGACAACATGCTGCCACTAATTTTATGGAGTAACGTTGCAGATTTTTTTACAGTGTTTGAACAAGAAATAGTTTAGTTTACTAATGTTTTAATTTTATTAATTCAAAAATTAATTAGACTTAGTACTTATCTGTATCACAGGTAATTTAAAGATTATTAATATAAAGTGAAAGATGATGTATTTCGAAAACGCATAACACATTTGGAAGCTCAGTTTCAGACATCGTCATCTATAATGTGAAAAAGAGCTGAATTCATTTGTGCAATCATGTATATTAGCCATAGTTTATGAATATATTGCATAGCACAGAAAAGTTTACTTCAGTTAGGAAACACAGAACACGGATATGAATTCTTCTATACCAATTTCCGGAATATGCAAAAATATGCTCTAATTATCTCGTGAATCTCTGTGTATGATTCACAAAATGTATATCAAATAACATGTAAAAAATTAATTAAATTTTTTAAAAAATCCATTACAACAGAAAACACACTATTGTTGGAAGTGCTAACTACTATTGTTGGAAGAACTATTTTTCATAGACACTACTGTGTAACCGAATTCTTTAGTGAAGACCTGTATATCATTTTTTGAATGTATACTAAGTAATATGCAGAATATTAATTAAATTTAATAAAGTACACTAGAATTTAAGACGCACTTCCAACGCCTATTGCTCAGAGACATTTTTGTGTAACCAAATTCCTTTGTACATCCCTGTATATGATTTCTAAAATCTTTCGTCAGACATAAATTAACAATTTCCAAACTCATATAAATAAAAGAGTTAACTAGAGCACATTTTTCCGTCCGTCCACTAATTCTGAAACAAATATTAAACATATCGTTACTAAAATACAGCATTGATCTCTTCGAGGTTAAAGACCGATATTACTAAAAGCTACACGATGATGCCAATATTACACGCATGCTTCACTATTAAACCGTATCTCTAGAACCCAACGCAGCTTAATGAGCCATTGACATTATATTGCTTGAACAGCGTGGATCGCCGTTAACCAGGTTTATTCAGATAAAACACATGGGCATTAAAATTCACTAGAGTTACGGGTGGTTTATTATCCTGGTCTCTGTTTTAATTCAGACCACATCCTTCCTATTCAATCATATGAGGAAGATCTGCGATATGAACACATCGGGACGTTTCGCTGATGACGTTTAATGGACTCTGCTGCTGGGAATTTTAATTTGAATATTTTGGGGAGAGAAATTATGATGAGAATTAGTGAACGACAGTTTACTTAAATGTTATGATATGTATGAAACTTATTAATGCTGGTTTTGAATATTACAAATTTTTGCTAAGTCTTTTTATTTATTAATATAAATAAAAGAGTTTTTTAAATATTCTATAGTTTTTATTGATGTTTACATTCTGTTTAATGTTATCGAATATTTTTGTTGTTTCAGAACTAGTTGGCATATTTTGACGTTTCAAGTTTCTTGCACAGATGTACTCATTGTCTTTGTAAGTCGAAATTAGTCATAACCATAAAGATTATTTGGCAACTTATCACCTGCAAACGGCTGAAGAAATGGCTTACAATAAGAGCGGGGGTTGCATCTAGAATATTGAAAAAAAAAGAATTTTTTTTTTTTCCACGAAAGGAATAATGATTTTATCTTCGGTTTTTTTGTATGTTATTTATTATCATTTGTAGTATCATTTCAAAAAAATTTTAAATAAAAATATTAATCTGCGACTCAAGTAGCGTGGGTAGATGTTTTAGCGTGCGCGCGTACACAGATAGGGCGGAATTCGACAGATCACCAAAGTTGTTTACAATCATTTTTTCTTGTGGATTAGGAAAAAAATAATATTGTGTATACCTTCACGCAGTGGTCAAAAAGCTGAAAAGGAACAAATAGTCAGTCATTTCTAAAAAAAAATGATCTATTTATGTTTTTGTTTTTCACAATTTGACGTCCTTCTAAAGGCATGTATCTATTTAAAAAAATAGCTGAAAAACATCCAAGCTCCAATGCAATATACTGCCTTTATTTATTTTTTTTAAAGAATTAGGAATATCGGTAGATTGGCTTAGTAGTTTGCGTTGTGATCATGCGCAGTCTTAAAAAAAGTCATTTCCTGTAAAATGCGTTTATAACGATCGAAAAATATTTAAGCCTACGGACTTGTTGCACTAAAGCATTAAATAACTACGAAAGAACTGTGAATTCGGCCGAATCATCTTACTAAGGTAATCTACAGACAATAAGGAATCGAAAACTGTTTTAAAAATAACTGCTGTTTCAACAGAATAAAAAGCAAATATTTATAATTCAGTTCTAAAAATTTTCATATTTTGTATAGTCATCGAAATTTGTAGGTCATGCTGTGTACATAATTTTTGTATGTTCTAGACCAGCCATACTCAACCTGTGGCTCGTGCATGGGCTGGCTACATTTCGTGTGCGGCTCGAGCATATAACCATCCATATTTATGTAATTAATTTAGATGCGCGTAAAAAAAAAACCGCGATCTTTAGCGTTTTTTTATTATATTTTTGTGGAAAGATAATTACATACAATATTTGATTTTAACTGAAAATTCTGTTAAAAACTTTTCCTTCGCCAAAAGTTCTTTTTGCATGTGAAGCTATTTGCCCGACAGCAATGCACATATTTCTTAATCTTCAACAATAATTCAATGTCATTCAAAATTAAATTTATGCGACATATTTTTACAATATTTTTTCCATTGAGCAAAACATGGATTTCTTAAAAAAATCTCCTTGGGAACTCTGCATTTATATTTCATATCTATTACATATCTAGTAACTACTTTTTAGGGTTGAATTTTTGTCGCAGAAAAAATTGGAAACGAAAATATTTTACATTATCAACTTCAAACAGGAAACTTCGTAGCAGATTTCTAACGCATTTGCAATAGAATTCTACTACGAAGTTTAATACTCGGAAAGAGTGGTGTTAAATTATTTGGTTATAATTCTTCAGCGACATATGTAGTAATAATATTAGCTTTGTTATCTGTATTGTTAGACTATTATCTACTTGTATTGTTTGACTTATTATCTACTTATGTTATTTAAATTATTTTTTAAAAAATGTTTTATTAAGAGTTTTCGGTCTGCCTAAAGCTTGAAACCTCTTTCTTGATACCCGCCTAAAGTCTAAAACTTATGTTTCCGGCCCGCGTAATAATAAAAAAAAAGTTTGAGCATGGTTGTTCTAGAATTTCAGAAAACGTGTGAAAAATCAACTTCAGAAATCTTCTTTACACGCATAAACCAAGTTTAATAAAAGAATGTTATAAAGCCAAGGCTGTGGAGTCGGTGGAAAAAATGGCCTACTACGATTCCTGAAATTTTACCGACTTTGACTGCTAGCTGACTAATATACTAGTGTTGCTGTTAGTTAAAATAACGAGAGAACGAAAAAAATAAGGCAAAAATTTCCTTATTTTGGTATTAATTCAATTTTTAGAGCTTTAAAAGAATAAAGGAAAAAGAAAGAATTTTCCATTTTATTAATTACACAATTTCATGTCCAACAAATCCGAAAAATCCAACTATGAAAATCTAAAGAAGAAAACAAATCAGAAATTTTACTATTTCGGATCCGTAGACTTGAAAAGGGGAAATAGTTACAATTTTTATGGTAATTTGTGTTCTCTAGAGCAGATAAATTTTGATGGAAAAAAAAGTAAAAATAAAAATAAAAATTTTACTTAGTTCGGAAATAATTCGCAATCTACTAGAGTTTTTAATGAAAAACAATTTTCATCTCCAGAGTACGTCGGGAAGTATATTGGAAACCTATAACTTGGGTAACACTATATAATCCAAAAATAATAGTAATAATTTATTTTATGGATTTAAAATTACATATAATTAGTTAAATTCCGCCTCAAACTATCTTACAAAAAAGCTAGAGATGGAGTCGGCTTGTTTTGTAGTGATTCCGACTGCCGCTTAAAGGGAAGGTCGATCCTGTTTTTTAAATTTTGAAATAAAATTAAAAAAATTTCTTTGGCTTACGCTAATAAAAAAAGTACGAAATATTCTTTTCAAGTAACTTAAGTTAAAATCATACAGTAAGAGGAAAAGAAATTAAGAATTTTTATCTCCCAAGCAACACAAATCTTAATTATGACTTTCTTCAATATGTTCATGTGTTTGCAAATTACGTTCCGGAACTTCTGCACACCTGATGTAAGCACATTTCCAATTATTGCAATGTTCTTATACTTAATTGTTTCAGACTTATATTGCATAGAGAATTATCAAGATTTTTTTATTTTATCCTATTTGTGCTTATATTGCGCGTTTTAAAAAACATGTATATTAGACAGTTTTAAAAATGATATTTAAGTTTCACTTTAATCACTGCTTAATATTTAATTTTAGAAATGGCAATTTGGAGCGGTTTCAAGAAAATCACCAAAATACTGTAAATCTAGGTATATATATATATATATATTGCTTATATATATATATATATATATATTATGGTATATATATATATGTATATATATATATATATATATATATATATATATATATATATATATATATATATACATTGGTTGACTTTTGTGATATTTGTGTATTAAGACATGCTATTATCTGTGAAAATACTGAGTGAGAAGGGAAAAAAGTGCACAAATAATGTTTTTAAAACCTCCGAAAAAAAACTAAAAATTTTAAATTTTGAATTTGAATACAATTTAATATAGTTACTTCTTGTTATTTCATTTTTCGATTGTTTTTTCGAATACATATTTTTTTCTTGTTTTCCAAAATACATTTCTATTTTAAACTCATTTTTAATCACCTTTATAGCTATATTGTTTGTAGAAGTGTCTCTGTTGTAATTTCCTTAGATGAATATTAATATTACCATAAAGTAAGCTTTGGTAAAAATATATATGTGGGAGCGATTCTTTCTCCAACAGCCAAGTATCATGTCTTGTAAGGTTCTTCATATCGCAACTCTGATAGAAAAGGTCTTTAGAAAGCAGACGATTTTCTGAAAAAACTCCATTCAGACGAAAAGCCGAAGAAAAAAGAAATGAACGGAAGAGATCGTTGGATGGAATGTTTGGAGAGTTGGTGTTGACTTTAGAAGAATGTTGATTAAGATGACGCGATTAAGATGTTTTAATTAAAGCTTCCTTTTGAATGTTCGAATTGTAAATATTAATATGTAAATATCTTTTTTGTAAATATTAACGTTTAATATAAGTCATTTAAAAGTTTAAAAACGGTGTCAGAATTTAATTTACCTCCGAGTTTATTTACTTATGTGTTCGAAAGAACTTTTATAAGAAGAATCTCCATAAATTTTGGTGTCAGAACCGAGACAAACGAACGCCCACAGAGAAGAAATATATATATACTTTAAATAATCTGGAAGCCGTTATTATTTAGAATTGTGATGGAATCCTTGCTGGAAATTATTATGAGGAAATCTTTTTTGAATATATGTTTAATGATATGAAGCTGTTGGATACTGCGACAACAATGCTGTTTAAATGTGTGAAGCTGAGCATCTGATTATGAAGTGAGTTTATTATTTCATTTTTCTTTTCAATAATGGAAAAATTAGTTGATTTAAAGGAATTAGAGTTTTCTTTGAAAACTGAAAAATCAGCTAGTATTAAGATATTGCACAAATTAATTTTTGGAGAAATCGGTGACAGAAATAATCGACGTAGAATTCGGAATTTTACTGGGTTTACGTTTGAAGTAGATTCCGATGAATATCAAACTAAATTCAAAGAAATTCAAGATAATTTTTCTGTTAACGACTTAATTACCATTTGCAATGTTTTGTGTATAAATAATTCGGGAACTTTTGATGAAATTGCTGCCAGAATAATTTCTAGTTTATGTGATTTTAATATTTTAAAAATTAATATGATAGCTGATGTAGGTACTCTTAGTGATGACGAAAGTGTTGATGAATTTAATGATGATTTACAAGATAAAAATAAAAATATTTCAACTGTTTTTGAGAATAATATGAGAAATGATTCTGGTAGTTCTAATTGTGAAAGTAATGAAAATCAGAAAATTCTAATTCCTGATTATGTTATTAAACCAAGCATTTCTATTAATGATATTGAAAGTATGATTACTATGTTTGAAGGTACTCAAGTACAAAATATTAATAAATGGATTGCCGATTTTGAAGATATTGTTTCATTATTTAACGTTAGTGATTTGCACAAATTGATTTTGGCTAAACGCCGTATGACAGGCAAAGCAAAATTATTTCTTGAAAGTGAAACAAATATTAATTCGTGGTCTAAATTAAAAGCCCTACTCATATCTGAATTTGGTCAAACGTGCAATTCAGCTGAATTACACGAATTGCTGTCCAAAAGAAAAATTAGACCACATGAATCGTTAGATGAATATTTTTTAAATATGAAACAATTATGCTCAAAAGGCAATATTGAAGATTCTGCCCTTATTCAGTATGTAATAAATGGAATTAATGACCCCATTTCTAAAAAATCTTTTTTGTATGGTTGTCCCAATATTGCTGAATTTAAACAAAAATTTAAGATTTATGAAAAAATAAGATCGGAGTATGAAAATGCAAAATTTCATAAATATGAAGGAGCTAAGCCTAAAATTAAATCCGAAGTTGAAGTTAAGAACACATTTAAGCCTGTAAAGCCAAATATGCGTTGTTTTAATTGTGGCGGGAATAATCATAAGAGTATTAACTGTGTAAATAAAGATAAAGGGCCGCTTTGTTTTGCTTGTAACGCTTATGGTCATAAATCATTTCAATGTAATAAATCTAAAGATACAAGTGTTAAAAATGCTCAGTCACAAGTAAACATTATTACATCCCAAGATTTAATTCTGAAAGAGATAAAGCTTTATTCTTTGCGTTTAATCTCTTTAATAGATACTGGTAGCCAAAAGACTTTGTTAAAGAAAAGTATTTATGATAATTTGAAGAACTTTGTAGAATTAAAACCTACGAGTATCTCTTTGACCGGTCTAGGAAAAGCCTCAATTAAACCAGAAGGTTGTTTCAATTCAGAAATCGAAGTAGATGGTTCAAAATTTAAAGTTACTATTTTTGTCGTTAAGGACAGTTGCATTAATTTCGATTCAATTATTGGCACTGATGTTATTCATCAAGGTACATTAACTATTTCTGAGAATAAAGTGAAACTGTTTAAAGCTGAAGTTCAGTCTAATGACTTTTTAGTTAATATTGTAAATGTTTTGGATGAGCCTAAAATTGATTTAACTCACATTGCTGACAAAAAATTACGTTCAGAGTTATACTCTTTAATTGAAAATTATGTACCAATTAAAACTAAAACAGTAGATGTTAAAATGAAAATTAATTTAACTGACGAAATCCCAGTTTGTTCTTCTCCTCGAAGATTACCGCCATGCGAGAAAAAAATAGTCGAAAACCAAATTGAGGAGTGGCTAGCTCAGGGAATAATTCGAGAAAGTTCTTCTAATTTTTCTTCGCCGGTTGTGTTAGTCAAGAAAAAAGATAACACAATGAGACTTTGTGTTGATTACAGATGTCTTAACAAAAAGACAGTACGTGAGCATTTCCCCTTGCCAGTTATTGATGATGTAATAGACCAATTACATTCTGCCGAAGTATTTACCACCATAGATTTGAAAAACGGTTTCTTTCATGTAGATGTTGAAGAAGACTCGCGGAAATACACCTCGTTTGTTACTCATGAAGGACAATACGAATTTTTGAAACGTCCATTCGGGTTGACCAATAGCCCTAGTGTTTTTCAAAAGTATATTTATAAAAAGTATATTTCGAAACCTATTAAAAGATCACATTGTTGTCATTTATATGGATGATTTAATAATACCTGCTAAAAACGAAGCTGAAGGTCTAGAAAAATTAAAACTTGTACTCGAAACTGCATCGGAATATGGATTAGAATTAAATCTTAAAAAATGCAATTTTTTGAAGCGTGAAATTGATTTCTTGGGGTATAGAATCATAAATGGTAAATTGTATCCCTCTCCACTGAAGACTAAAGCAGTAATAAATTTTCCCGAACCAAAGTGTACCAAAGATGTTCAAAGTTATTTAGGATTGACAGGATACTTTCGAAAATTTATAAGAAATTATTCGGTTATAGCTAAACTGTTAAGTGACCTGCTAAGAAAAGATTCAAAATTTAAATTCGATATAGAAGAACAAAGAGCTTTTAATGAACTCAAACGTATTTTGTCGTCAGAACCAGTACTTTTAATTTACAATCCCAAAAGTGCGACCGAAATCCATTGTGATGCCAGTATTGATGGCTATGGAGCTGTTTTAATGCAACAATCTCCAGTAGATAATCAATTTCATCCAGTTTATTTCGCAAGTAAAAAAACCACCGAAGCTGAACGGAAGTACACTAGTTACGAATTAGAAGTTTTAGCTGTAATTGAAGCCCTGAAAAAGTTTAGAGTATATGTGCTAGGTATCCCATTTAAAATTGTAACCGATTGTAATGCATTTAAAATGACTATGGATAAAAAAGAAATGAGTACAAAAATAGCTAGATGGGCAATAATGTTATCCGATTTTTATTATGTTATTGAACATAGACAGGGTAGCAGTATGAGACATGTCGATGCATTAAGTAGGTATCCTATTTGTATGGTAATCCAAGATAGCTTAACTTTAAAAATTATCCAAGCTCAAGAAACCGATGACCATATTAAAACAATAAAAGAAATCCTAAAGGTGAAATCTTATGATGATTATCTAGTTAAAAATGATGTTCTTTATAAATGTGTTAATGGTAATGATTTATTAGTTGTACCGGAAGACATGCAAATGAATATAATCAAGGCCGCTCACGAAAAAGGTCATTACGCAGTTGCAAGAACAGAGAAAAGTTTAGAAAATGATTTTTACATCCCTAAAGTTAAACAAAAAATTGAGAAATGTATAGCAAATTGTGTTCCCTGTATTTTAGTTAATAGAAAATGTGGTAAACAAGAAGGCTTACTTCACCCAATAGAAAAAGAAGAAACTCCATTACATACGTACCATGTTGATCACTTAGGTCCATTAGAAAGCACTAATAAAAATTACAAACATATCCTTTCGGTCATTGACGCATTCACAAAATTTGTTTGGTTGTATCCCAGAAAATCTACCGATGCTGCCGAAGTAATTTCTAAATTAGAAATCCAAAAATCTATCTTTGGAAATCCAGTTCGAATTATATCAGATAAAGGTCCTGCATTTACCTCTAAAGCTTTTGAAGATTATTGCATCAATGAAAATATTAAACATATCCCGATTACCACTGGATTAGTGATTTAGTCCGAGTTTATTTACTTATGTGTTCGAAAGAACTTTTATAAGAAGAATCTCCATATATATGACAAATATTTGAAAGTTTTCTTTCTTAATTTTTCTGATACCTTTGGTTATATTGCGCATCTAGATAAATCTCAACTTTTAACACTTTCCAAACAGTTGAAAGATGGTTAAGATTTCACTTTGTATAGCTGTTTGTTTATGTGTCTGCATGAAACATGGTCTAACTTAAGTAAATATGCTCATATTGTCATGCAATTAGATATTGAGATTTACTATGGAATGTTGAAAATGATATGTGTAGAATTTATTGTACGTTTACAAGAACATCAGAATTCAATTGCAATATTTCTTATAGGGAAAAATAATTTGCAATGTACTTTAATGATATTAAACAATTTAATAGATTTTGAAACAGGTATATAACTCTGGGAGGTGGGCTACTAGATACCTTACTATATAATACATTCTTTATAACATTTATCAATCATCATCCTTAGGGCAAAAATACCCCTAAATAATTCAGTTACAATACTATCAATAAGAGATACATGTGCGTTTTCAATTATGGTATGCATTTTTAAATGTCATTATATGTTTTATATATTTAGGTCTGTAGAAGTTGTAAAGTTCATGTACTTATGTAAAATAATTCGGATAATTTGAACAATTCATGCTGTTCAAGTTACAAAATTTAAAACATATCACAATGATTCTAAATGTAATTAGACGCAAATGAAAGATGGCCAACAGAATGATATGTTTTACTCGACATTCTCATAAACTGTTCTCTTTCTGAATAACATCTTTAGGCTAAATAGTCAATTAAACATCGCTAGGGACTGTAACGTGCCCCCAGTGTTATGTCATAACAAACATTTGGCATCGAGGCAGCTTTGATTAACGCAAATTTCTTTTTATACAAATCAGGCAGAAATTAGTAAATAAAAAAGTTTACTTTAGCAGTTTTAACTTTGCCTTACAATCTTTTCTCTGTTCTGTTTTTTTCTTTTAACAAGTTGGCTTTCAAAATGTGTAAAATATGTTATATAATTGTATTAAAGAGTAACATTTCATTGAATTTGTTATTCAATAAAAAAAGTTTGACTAAAAATAAGTAACAAAAAGCAATAAACTTCTTTTTAGTTAACATACTAAAATTATTTATAGTTACAGAACACTAAAAGACTTAATTCGTTTTTGTTCTTTTTTTCCAATATTCAGTTAAAACTGCTTTACAAAAAGAAAAAAATATCTTTTCAATAAAAACTAAGCTGATTTTTATAGTAATTTTTAATAATAGAAGAACATTTGACAATAGTATTTAATCATTTTTGCGGATTAAAAAGTTTTGCAGCTTTTCAAAATCAATTTTAAACACTTCAGTTCTTTTACTTACCTATTATGTAAAATTGTTTGTAAACTAAAATGCAAGAGTTTCTAATACATATCCAATAATCTACAAGCTAATATAACATCAAGAATTCAGTAAAACCAATAACATAAGTACTATATAATTTGGAAATTCGTAAAATCCTAAATATTGGGTATTCAAAGATATATTTTTTTAAAAAGCAAAAATTTTAATATGATCTAAAAAATAAAATTTGCATTTAAACTAATGTTTTTAGGACATGCAAAACTTCACAAACTTAAATTAATCATAAAAATCAGTGTAATTTTCTAAAAAGCTATAGAAGAGAGATTATCTAAGTTGGCAAATTAAAAATATTAATATTTTGACTTTTAAAATTTAAAAGTGACAGGATTTTTTTAAGAAATCAAGTGACTTAAAAGCACACAGCATTCTAACTTTAAATAGTAGAGAAATGTCGCTTTGTATTATTATATTGCCGTAGGTCATTCATGAAAATTTCTATTTTTTAGTACAGAAACTTGTCTTTTTTTAGTTACGCGATACTTTTAATTGCAGGTGTCTCTCTATTCTAAAAAAAGTAACTTACGCGGTCATCGCCGCTTACAATGATTTTCGACAATGACTAGATCTTTCTTCGTTAAATTTAAGAGAGCTTTTGCGTACAAAAATATGAATATTGGTGGTAATATAGAGAAATTTTGATAAAGATGCTAATGTGCACAATTTTCAAATAGAATACTTATTCTAAGAATATTTACAGTTAAAGTTGGCCAAAATAATTCCATTAAAAAAGTTTTATAAGAGCAAAAACTATACATTGAAATTTAAACATTTCTAGATCCCGGTGTGCAGACTGCATATTATTATTATTGTTTGACTAATTTTTTGAGGATTTTTTTTTCCATTTTCGATTCAAATTTTCAGAATTTTCAGATATTTTAATATATATTTTGAAAAGAAAATTATTTTTAATTGTTGCCAGCTATTAAAAGAACGCAAATAATAAAAGTTTCTTTAAATAAAAAAATTATTGACACGCGACTATTATAAAAAGAAAAATCTTTCAAATTAAAATTAAATGAATATTACTTATTAAAAGCATGAAAAGTTTGAAAATTAGAGTATAAAAGCTATATTTCCACGTGAATTTTAAAACAAAAAAAGAATTTAAAAAATAAATTCATTAATATGCATTAAAAGTCGTAAATGTAAAACAGTGCAAATAATAACATTTCTTTTCTAACGATAAAAATATTTTTGCGTGAATATACCTAAGAAAAAAATAATATTTATAATTACATCAGATTTCAAAGTTAAGTTTAAGAATCACTTATTTAAAACCATTACCTGATAGCATTGTTAAAAAATACCTAGCTAAGACTCTGTTAACTAAATTAATTTCATATTAGCTGATTCTGAAATATTTAAATAATCTTATTTAATTAAACGCGAAAACAGCCATTAACAGCAGCTTATTCGGGCTTAAAACCTCTTCGTAATACTAAAAATAATGAATATCTCTTTATAAAGCAATCACCACTGTTTTTTCGTTCTTTTTTTAAAAAATTCTTTTCATTATAATACAATTTTTTACATATTTTTTTTAAAAGCCGATCAAATAAGCTGCTTTTTAGAGTTAAAACGGGGATTGACGACCCCAGCTCAGACGCATGTTTCTAAACCTAGGAAAATGTAATATAACCACGAACAAAATGTACAGGAACCTTTTACGAGTTATTAAAGATTTCTATAGAGTATAGTGTATTAATATGTTTTCTCAATACAAAAGATTTATTTTCCAAATGATATTCAATCTCAAGAAAACATATTCATATTAAGCAAGCATACTTTAGAGACAAACATAATAAATAAACATCATTAACATTAACAATAGCGTTATTATTTCTTTGTTATTATTGTATGCATAAAAAGAGTACATTAGCATATTCAATGCGTTCAGAGATAAATTTAAAAATTCGTTTATCACGATGAAAAAAACAAAATAGAAAACATATGAAAAAATTATACATTTTTATTTTATTTTTGATTACACATCTAAAAATAATTAATTGAAATAACCGCTTTTAGGTCATTATTTAATAGTTAATTGATAACCGCTTTTAAGTCATTTTGTGATCTAAAAGGGATTATTCTGGTTTTAAAAAACTGATTAATATACTCTAAAAATAACTCGAAACCTCGATTATTTTTAAATTATGATGGTTGATTCTTTAAAATTTGATTATTTCTGTTGATTCTAACGATAACAAGTTGGAAATTCTACGTTAAGCGATGCAAATGCGGTGTGTTTCTACTGTAACGAAGTTTTAAAGATAATGAGATCTTGGTATATGCAGTACTTCGGATACATTATAGTATCTGAAATCTTTTATATGTCCCTATAAATAATATCTGCTTTCTATTATTCAGGAAGTAGCTTGTAGTAAACCTCTGCAACATATACCAATTTCATAAAACGGAAAATCGTTTAATATAATTAAAAAGGGCCCAAAATAATGTCTCCCCTTATATCATTTAATAGTTCCTTTTAATATGTCATTTAATGTTTCCCCTTATATCATTATGTAATAGTGCACTTTTGTGTGACCATATACTTAAGAACAAATAGTCTTTGTACAACACATTGCACAGAATGTATAATTTAGTATATACAGGGTTGTTATAATTAAAGTTCGCCTATTCAGAAGGCTCTGGAGCTGGTTCTATTGCTCCAAACGAAACAAAATTTCACTAGTACGTAGTTGAAGAGATGCGCTCTGCGAAAATTGAAAAAAAAAATTAGTCAAATTTTTTGTCACTAGGTGGCGCTGCGCCAATATTTAAAAAGATGTTTGCAGATTCATTATATCAATATCAGTCAATCCAGACGAAACACACAAATTTAAAAGTTTCAACAAACTTCGACGAACAGCGAATTGTTATAATTAAGTTCACCTAATCAGACAGCTCTAGAGCCTGACCTATGACTCCAAACAATACAGAAAAATGAATATCATTTCATGTGATGTAAACTGCATCGACAAAAATAAAACATGTCGCTCGGCAGTAAGGAAATAACGAAGAATAACATGATGCACGCTCAATGAATCTTCTGCCATTTTTAATAATGCATTCCATTCTCAGAATTATGCTTTCTACAGCACTGCGTAAACTGTCCTGTAAGATTGAGCGAATGCGAAGTCTAATACTGTCTTTCAGATCAGAGATTGTCTGACATCTGTCTTTAGATACAGAATCTTTCTAAAATCCCCAGAAAATAAAGGAATCCGCAAATATTGGCTTAAATATTGGCGCAACGCCACCTACTGACAAAAATTGTAACTAATTTTTTTTTTCATTTTCGCAGAGCGCATGTCTTCAACTACGTACTAGTGAAATTCTGATTTGTTTGGAGCCATAGAACCGGCTCTAGAGCCTTTTGAATAGGCGAACTTTAATTATAACAACCCTGTATTTCATAGATGTATATCAATGTTATTATATTCGAAAGAGTGTGACATCATTAAAATTCTCTTGAAACTATATTTTATCAATGACATAATGTAACAGAATACTTTATATTGTCCTTTAATTAAACTGTACATTCGATTTTCATAAAATGTGAAATGAATCGACAAAATTATGCAACAATTATATATTTTAAATTTCAAACGATTCAGTTTGGTATTTTTTGTTCTGTTATATGCGGACGGACAGACAAACGGATGGACTGAACGACTTTACTACTTATTTACATAATTATGAACGCAAATAAAAATTGCTCGGAATCATGGATAACCCTGAAGAGGTCACTTATATTACCTTCGTATGGTAATACTATATTATTATATATTAAAGATTTTTTGTCATTTTTACAACGTATCTCAGATTCAATATGTCCAGAGATAAATTTAAACATTCGTTTATCATGATGAAAAAGACAAAATAAAAAATATATGGAAAAAAAGATGGTGCATTTTTATTTTGTTTTAGATTTTTATAAGTATGTTTAACATTAATACTGTGGACTTTTATACTGAGGACTATTCTGCGCGATATTTGATCAATTTGAATAAAGTCGTATCGAATGGTCTAAAAGCGTTTCTTTTGCATGACTTTTGAGACTAACCGATGAAATTTGCAAGTTTTTAGGCACATACATTCGTACAGGTAAACATACTGTATGGAAAAACGTTTTTTTTTGTGTCATCGCGAAACTATCCCTCCTTTAAAATGCTCTGTAAATTATATATACTTTGATGCGCTTACTAAAAAACTAAATTGCAACAAAATGAGTTTTTTGTCAAATTTAAAAACCAATTAAAATTATTAAAACAAAAACTACTGCAATATTAGTTCAATTTAATTTAAACACGTTTGAAATTGTACTTCAAACATTTCAAATGAGGTGCATTCGTATAGTAATTATTTTTATAAATATTCAAATCTTGGTGCATTAGCTGTTGCAAAAATGCATGAATGCAAAACATATTACGGTTATATATAATAAATCCAGTAATAGAGGTATAAAATGACTTCATCTGAAATAGGAAGTTATCATCATGGCTATTTAAAATCATTATCTATAATAATATATCATTGAATTAATTCGTATGTGAGGACTTCACAGAATAATCGTCACAGTAACCTGAAATCATCACAGCTGTCATTGAATTAATTACGTATTTTAGCATTTAATAGAATGAAGAAGGCTCTTATTAATAACTCTTTAAGTTTAGATTCGATTTTCATAAAATTTAAAATGACTAGACAAAATTCTGTATCAATTGTACAGATTAAATTTCAAATCGTTCGGTTGACTAGTTTTTGTGCTGTTATATGAGGTTAGAAGAATACACCAGACGACGGCTGTAAACACTACATATTTATATAATAACAAAAGCACAATAAAAATGCAATGTTATATTACATTTTTGTGGTAATTTCAACAATTACCTCGATTACATATTTTAAAGTACTAAAATAATAAATGAATATTACATTAAGGAAAAACATAAAACATGCATAATTTACTGATTAAAAAAATGGATAAGAATATGAGAAATTTAAAGCGATGGATATCGTAACTAGAGCATTTATTGATTTAATACAGGTATAATTTGATTTTTTAAATAAAAAAAATGCACAAAAAGTGCAAGGTAACACCTTTTAGAATGACTTTTAAAAACAGAAATAAATATTTTTTTTCGACACGAAGAAGATATTTTCTAAGCATTTCTATCTGTAGTCGATTATCATGCACTATAAAATCTTCAAATAATGCTACATTTAAATAAAAGAGAGAAAAGTAAAGAGTGCTTTTTTCCTTATTTTTAAAAGGCTAAAGTTTGTTTCGTTTTTAATGGGGCATAAACAAACTATATTTGATGTTGAACAATCCGTAAACATATTATTAACTAGGAGAGCTTTTATGTGAAAGGATAGCTTATCTTCCTTTGCAATGTTTGTACACCGTACTTAAGATCTTAAAAATCTTTCTTCGGTTTTGTTGTTAGATATTTTCCTCTGAGATAAAAAGATGGAAATTTATGCTTGTTTGTATAAGTTTCTGAAACAGCTTTTTCAACTAGTTTTTTCGTTAACAACATAACATGCTTTCTTTTCTAAATAATTTTTTCTTCAATAAAGTTTATTTTTTATTAAGTAAGCAAACTTTTTGTACTTCAAATTACGTTATTTTGCTTCATAGACATGTGAAACATATATATTTATGCATTTAAAGTGGCTCATTTTATTGGTACACAATAAATGAACTGCCTATGTTCGGAGAAATTGAGAAAGTGCAACATTTTGACAAAATAAATGGATTTGTGATCGGAGTTTAATAAAATAAAATAAAGTAAAAACTTTAAAAATAACTAGAATAACATTTATATTTTACTCAGATTTGAAAAATAATATGACAATTTAAAATAAATAGTAAATATTTTTTTTTATTTCTTATTTCAGCAACTGCTTTCAGCAGTTTTAAATTTTTCAATGTACTCGTTTACATAAATAAGTAACGGGATTTTCAAATGTATATTTTTTGAAAAAATACACATATCATAACAAAAAAGATATATAAAAACAAAACAAAAAATAAATAAATAAATAAACATTCCAAGTACTTGTCTGTTACAAATGTTGGATGTTTGTACCTTTTGTAACACGACATATATCTAACCCGCAATCTAATTCCCTGTTTTCTGTTGCAGCAGGCTAAGTGCATCACTGATGCTAAGTTCTTTGAGATTTTTTTGGTTATATAGACCGGGAGGCGGCAGCATAGACAATCATCTCATCGAGTTCACTGATGAAAATCTAGGATTAATTTAATTTAATTTCGCATATTAAAATGCAATCGGTCTACTAAGTCACATCTTGCTGGCTAGAAATCACCTAAAACCCCGATTTTAGCGGTTGACTCGTAGGTTTATTGTTGTGTTTTCCTGCGCCCAAAAGTATGAAAACATGGAATATTGGAAGCAGGAGACATATTAGTAAATTTATGAGTCAACCACTAAAATCGGCTTTTTCGATGTTTTCTCCAAGATAGGATTTGGCAGGCCGATTGCGTTTTAATATGTGACGATGAAGTGATAGCCTGTGCTGTCGTCCCCGGGTCTAATAGACAAGACAATTCTCTAGCTGCACATCGCGCAATTTCCACAAGCATCATAAAAAAAGCTTAAATCATAATTTTTGCGTTATTTTTCTTATGATCCATTTCTATTTCCATTTTCTAAAGAAAACTTTTACAATAAAATTTTACCTATTTTAATTTTATAATATATGTAGATTCGAAATATGTAATTAAGTAAATGCGTAATATTTGAAACTAATTTGATAAAATAATAATAATAATAATTATTATTATTATTATGCAGCAAGAGGGTTAATGTAAACACACTCACAAAAACAAAAAATAAAATCCTAGGATTTTAGTGGCTATGTGATTAGCAGTAAATTATTGTTACTTGCACGTCTAATCCATAGCTGATTGACGACAGAAACAATCTAGAATATTTTCATCATTTTCGTTTATCTATTATTATAACTAAGGAGTAAAACTGGCCATCCCGAGTTCCAGAATACGTGTGAATAGAATCATGGATAAAATTTCTCATGATCTTTTCTTTCTTTTTACTTCACTTAATAAGGGCATAGCGATGAATGAGATATATTTTTCGAAAACGTTCTGAAAACGACTTTTGACATACCATACATAAATAACGTTAAAATAAGCTCTTATGATATTTGCAGTGAATCAAAACTATTGAAAAATATATCAGCAAATTATCTCTAAGACTGCACAAGAAAGTCTTGCTCGTGTCTACAGTTTTTTTTATTGATAGCTATTAATAGATATTTGACATTCAATTTATTTGTTAGAATGCGTTCTAACAATAATGAAAATAACATTCATATAAAAAACAGCAATGATGAGTTCAAATAAATTTTTCAATTCTATTAAAAGCAATATTTTCATATTGGCCGCAAGTCAAGAGTTAACAGCCGAAGAAATCGCTAAAGATCGCTGTTTGCAAGCAGCTGTTCTGTACAGCTGCCGTGAACTAATTTGCACGTGAACTGCCGTGAACGAATTTAATCTACTGAAATGAACCGTGTCAACACGGTTCATTTCAGTAGATTAAATCAGAAATTCGATTATATTTGTTAAATTTATACTTTATTGTTTTATTTGTTGATTGATGAATGCTTTAGTATCGCAATGGAATATAAGCTAAAATCAAATGGTGAGTTATTTATATTAAGTCAACCCTTTACTCACGATTTTTGCTCATTTTATGTAAAAAAAAAATATATATATATGAAATCTATATATCGGTCTAATAATTAGAAAAACAGTAAAAAAAAAAAAATGTTTCAAATTTTCAGCTAAAATATGATATTTTATGGAGTGTATCCTATGTACACAATTAGGGTTTTTAAATATTGTATCGCTGTGTTTTTCAATTAAATGGGCTTAAAAAATGATTTTATCTGCTTAACAGTCAACAACTTTTTTATATTAATTATTTTGATTATTCAAAAAAAAAAACAATAAAAGTAAGTTTTGCCTTTACAGCTTGATCGATTTGTTGTTGTTGTTGCTGTTTCCGAAGAACAAATTCTAATTTTTTTTTTGTCAAATGCAGCCATCTGGCATGAACAAAATAAGTGTTATTCCATTCTTTGGACTGTACTTGATCAGTTACAGTGTTGCTATGGGCCGAATTTATGGCACAGAGTGAAAATTATAACGTTTTTAGGTATGTGCCAGATGTGGCACACAGTATAGTGACGGGTTAAGTGAAAGTGAATAGGTCTTTTTTAAACGGAATCACGTGATAAAAATAAATTTGGAAAAAAAATCATTCTTGAAAATTAATTTTAAAACAATAAAAATTGAGTAAGTTGTGATAAAGTTTTGAAATAAATTGCGATACAGTTTTCAAACAAATTGCATTTGAAAATACATTTTTTCCTATCCAACAATGTAAAATTTGAAATTGTGTGATATTTGATGTTTAAAAAATTACACTAAAAGCTGTGAAAAATTAAGTTGAATCATCTATTGTTGACATCAACGCTACGTACATACACATTTGTCTTTTACAATAATGTGTATTAATTTTGAAATAACAAAATTTTTAATTTCGGTCATTCACTTATTTCTATCCTGTGCTTTATCTTTGAGCTATCATTGATATTTTAGCATTCGCCTGTGTGCATTCTTCTGTGTGAAGAAGTAAAAGTTTTGAAATGTTTCACAAAAATGGACTAAAAAAAGATCGTTTTCGTTTTAAAAAGTCTGGATTTTTCCTTTAAAAATATCTTCTTTTCCCTTTGATAAACCGGTAAATTAAACAATTTGCATAACTTTACTTTTGTTTTTGCTTTTTACGTTTTACACGGAATAATATATAACTGAAAATTTGGTAAAATCACTTTTAAAAAATGTATAAGGTTATTAAGAATTTCCTAGGAAACTAAGATGCCTAGAACATTATATGTAATGTCGACGACAAAAATTCTAAGGATATACGTTAGAAGCTCCCGGTGTGAAGACTGCATTTATTTTTTTAATGGCTTAAAAAAGACAAATATATATTTTTTTCTACTGCCAACTGAAGATACATCTTTAAATATTTTCAAAACCTGTTATTAGCAGCAATATTTCATACAGTCTGACATTAAATGTCATTTTAGTTCCACTTTTTATTTTATTTTTTGCACTTCCCTGTTAAAAGTATACATTGTAACTGATACTTGATATA